>CM057451.1:431692500-432942500 GCA_016271365.2 Neoceratodus forsteri | reverse complement strand
TCACAAAAGTGGGAGCAGGGCAGAGGCAGGAAACTACAGACCAGTTAGTTTGACTTCAGTGGTAGGGAAAATGATGGAATCACTTTTGAAGGAAAGAATTGTTGAGTACCTAGAGGCCAGTGGGGCACAGGACCCAAGGCAGCATGGTTTCACAGCAGGAAGGTCATGTCAGATGAATCTAATAGATTTCTTTGACTGGGTGACCAAAGTAGTAGACCAGGGAGGGGCTGTGGATATGGCCTACCTAGATTTTAGCAAGGCATTCGACACAGTCTCACACCAAAAGATTAATATATAAGTTAGCCAGCCTTGGAGTGGGTCCCAAGGTGGCAGCCTGGATAAAAAACTGGCTAGTCAACAGGATGCAAAGGGTAATAGTAAACGGAGGCCACAGTGAAGAAAGGAGGGTAACTAGTGGATACCGCAGGGTTCGGTACTTGGACCGGTCCTCTTTAATATCTTTATAAGTGATATTGGAGAGAGCACCTGGAAGGAAAGGTATGCCTCTTTGCAGATGACACAAAGATCTGCAACAGGGTTGATACACAAGTTGGGGTGGAAATAATGAAAAGGGACTTGGCAAGGTTGGAGGAATGGTCAAATACGTGGCAGCTCAGATTCAATGCAAAGAAGTGCAAGGTAATGCATCTGGGAAACAAAAACCCAGGGGAAGAGTACACAGTGGGGGGTGAGTTAATAACAACAACAAAAATCGAAAGAGACCTAGGAGTAATTATATCAGATGACCTGAAGGTGGGCAAGCAATGTGAGAAGGCAGTAAGGAGGGCTGGGGGGATACTGAGATGCATAGGGAGAGGCATCAACAGTAGAAAACAGGAAGTTGTTATCACTCTCTACAGACAGTTAGTGAGACCCCATCTGGAGTACTGCGTGCAATTCTGGAGACCCCATCTCCACAAAGACATAGACAGAGTGGAGGCTGTTCAGAGGAGAGTAACCAAAATGGTGCAAGGTCTGCACCAGAAGACATATGAGGAGAGACTAAAGCAGCTAAATATGTATACCTCTGAGGAAAGGAGGGAGAGGGGGAACATGATAGAAACTTTTAAGTATCTCAAGGGAATTAACAAGGTACAAAAAGGGTAGTATCTTTCAGAAGAAGAGATGTGCAAGAACAAGGGGGCACAATTTGCAGATAGAGGGGGGACGTCTCAGATGTAATGTTAGAAAGTATTTTTTCACAGAGAGAGTTGAGGATGCATGGAACAGCCTTCCTGAGGATGTTGTGGAGTCAGGAACAGTGGGAGAATTCAAGAATGCATGGGACAGGCATAAGGCAATTCTAGTGGGGGCAGGAGGAAGTAAGCTGTTGATTAACAAGAATCTGCAGCTTATCCATCAGGTAGGGAAATGGGCAGACTGGGTGGGCCAAGTGGTCCTTATCTGCAGTCAAATTCTATGTTTCTATGTTTCACTACCTCCTGTACCAGCTACTGCTGTACAGCTGACATCTGTGGGGGACTCTCTAAGTTACATCATCTGCATGATAGAAGCACTGCTGTCACGGGTAAACAACATAAATGCTACCCTCATAGGCACCACTTCAGATGTGCGTCAGCTGCAAGATTGCCTAAACGTGGCAGAGCAATGGGTAGAAACATTGCAGCAACAGCAAACCAAGCTTAATCAGAAAGTACTGATGCAGGACAAGAAACTTGAAAGTCTACTAGCCAGGGTGGAGTACCAGGAAAACAGGGGACACCACAACAATCTGTTTAGCTTTATGAATTTTATATTTCATGATGCTGTTTGTTCTTGGGGTGCCCCATAAGCCACCGCTGGGGTCCACCTATGTGGCTGACCCCTCACTTATGGAGTTTTTGACACTATAGCACCAATGTTTCCTATTTGAGGCTGCAGCTAATACTGGGCTATATCTTCTTGTCCAGGTACAAGGTGATTGAGGGGGGACGGTACCCCCCTCCTGTTCTTTCCTTTGTACACTAGTAATATATTCCCAGGGTACTCTGACTACACCATATGGCCCTGGTGCTTCTATCCCAGTTGGCTCCATTAACTAAACCCCAAACACTGGTTATCACACCAGGCGATGCCGAGCCCATAGGCAAACTGGCCCTTATGTTTTCAATTGGGGTAGTTACCCAACCTCCCCTAAACACCATCCCTGTGTTCCCCTGGCCTACTCCCCAATTCCCTCCCACCCCCTTTCCAGGGATGTGCTATTTGCCTGGGAATTGGTTACCAGATGAGTAGACGTAAGTTTTTTTCTGGATTGTCTTCCTCCTCTCCAAACCTTGAGTGCTGAAGCTAGCGTAGCTGAGGGTACTCCCTTGTTCTGCACCCTCTTTTGCCAAAGCCTCTTTTGCTCTTAGCGTTTAAACGCTTGTTTGATTTGTTGTACTATCCCTGCCTATCAGGTAATCTGATTCAGGTGGGGGTTGTGATAACCTTGCTGTTATTAAGTTATCTGTGTTGACTGTTCACAAGCTTTCTTTCTATTCTTTACAGGCCTGTTCACCAACTGTTCATGCTAACACTCTCTGATTATATTGTTTTCTATTTGGTACACTTTCTGAACACCTCTTTCAATGCAGTGTGTTATACCTGCCTGCTATCCAGCAGCAGCCCACTGTGTTGAAGGCCAGGTCTGCAACCCTTTAATTATTCTCTCTGGATTACCCTGAATCCTCCTACCTCTTGGTGGGTAACTTCCTTGACATGTTTCTGCTCATTTGACAGTATGACTGCCTCCACTGCTCAAGGACTGTGTCTGCTGTCATGGAATGTTAAGGGTCTCAATCACCCTATAAAGCATACTAAAGTTATCCAGTACCTTCGTTCGCTACATACAGATGTAGCCCTTTTTCAAGAAACACACCTCCTTAGTAGGTCTAACCCTTGGCTTAAGAAATCTTGGGTGGGGGCTGTCCATGCCATCTCTGCCTCATCCAAATCCAAGGGGGATCACCGCTCTAGTACATGGGCAGTCAAAGACTCTCAGCCAGACTCACAGGGGCGTTGGGTGGTGGTTAGGTTAGTATCCCCCATGGGGAAATTGATTGTGGGTAATATATATGCTTCCAACACAGATCAAGCAGACTTCTTTCCCAGCTAGAGCCAAGCCATCTCCACCCTAGAGCAACCTGACTCCACTACCCCCCCATTACTAAGAGGAGACTTCAACTTGGTATCAGACATATTTTTGGATAAGTCCAAACCCACCCCTCAAACACATCCAAAGGCCCAAGCCACCTTACAAGAACTGAAAGAGGAGTGGGGCCTGATAGATATTTGGAGGCGAGACCACCCTTCTGGGTGAGACTACTCTTATTACTCCCTTTCTCACGGTGTGCACAGTCGCATTGTCTAATGGTTGGCTAACAATGCAGCATCAGATGGGGTCTTGAACAACTCCATCGGTAACATCATCATCCCAGGCCATGTGCCAGTGATGACCACTTATACACTCCTGGGGAACCGGTCCACCGGTACAGGATGGAAGTGTAATCCCTTACTTGTTAAGGATACTGAATTCAATCAAACAATGCTGAAAGCAACCAAGGAATATTTTGCTCTTAACTCTGATTGTGGTGTTTGTGCAAGCACAGTGTGGGAAGCCTTCAAAGCTAATCTTAGAGGCCACATTATTGCTTTTGCAGCAAACCAGAAGAAAACCCGGAAGAAAATGTTGGACCTGCTGCAATCAGAACTTACAGGGCTAGAAGCATGTTTTAAAGCTTTACCTGCTGCCTCCAGAGACAAATCCCTGACCCGTAGAATTGTAGTTCTCAAGTACCAAATAAACACCCTACTGCATCACAAAACAGAGTGGCTCTTTCATAGATCTAGGCATAGTCATTTGGAGGGGGGAGATAAGGACAGCAAGCTCCTTGCTTACCAGCTGCATAAGCAACAAGCAGCATTCAAAATCCATGCCCTGCATACCTCCGGGTGTTCAATTACTACCAATCCTGCTGGTATTAATGAGATCATGAAGCTGTATTAACAGTCTCTGTACCAATTTCAGTCCTCCCAAACACCAACCCAGCTGTCCCAAGACCTGAAACAGTTTTGCCAGTGGTTCACTATACCTACCCTTTCACCGGAACAGGTTACCCTCTTAGATGCCTCCATTACAGTTCCTGAGATACATCAGGTCTTATATCAGATGGTCAAAAGGAAAGCCCCAGGACCTGAAAGGATGACCATTGAATTATAACAAGCACTGGACCAAGAGATTGCTCATTCATTGCTGTTAGCACTGCAGGATGCTCAATCTTCAGGCTTCCTCTCCACCACGATGAAGGAGGGCCTCATTACACTCCTACCCAAGAAATCTAATGATCCCCCTCAATTGCTCTAACTTTCACCCTATATCACTATTACTGGTGGATACTAAGATTCTGGCTAAAATTCTGGCCACTAGGATGCATAATGTCCTCACCTCTGTAATTAATTCCTCTCAAGTGGGGTTTATGCCAGGGAAGGTGGGCTCAGATAACACAAGGTTACTACTTAACCTAAAGTGGCTAGCAAGTAGATCCATGACCCCTATGGCCTCCTTAGCTGTTGACTTCGCAAAAGCATTTGATTCGATTGAATAGAATTATTTACACAATGTCCTCCACTTGTATGGCTTTGGACCTCAATTCCGTCTATGGGTCTTGACTCTCTACATCTCACCTACGGCCAGGATCCTAACCAACTCTGATATTTCCCTCCTTTCCCCTGTATAGGGGTACCCATCATGTCTGTCCCCTATCTCCCCTCCTCTTTCTGGTTGCCCTAGACCGATTGATTAGGGCACTTATCAATACCGATGGTCTTATAGGCATCCCAGCCCATGGTAACTCCTATGTTGTGGCAGCCTACACCGACGATCTTCTACTTACCCTGTGTTATCCTCAGAAATCCCCTTCCAGTAGCTCTCTCAGTCCTCCATGAGCTTGCCTTAATTTTGGGGTTGCAGGTAAACCAATAGAAGACCACTTTAGCTCCACTGAACTCACTCTGCACACAAGAATGCCTCCAGGGCACGGAACTAAGTTGGGCTGCCCAAGGATTTTCTTACCTTGGGGTCTACATACCTATCAACTGGATAGACCTCAAATCTTCCAATTTAACCCCCCTCCTAAAGCAGTTAAGTGCTGAGATCAAGCAGCAGTGTAAGCTACGCTTAACATTGCCCGGTAAAGTGGCTGCCGTTCGCATGCTTCTTCTCCCTAGAGTCATGTATTTGTTCAACAGCCTCCTGAATCATCTCTCTCCCAGACTATTTTCTTCCCTTGAGAAATTGGTAGCTTCCTTCTTATGGGAAGGATGGTTGCACAGATGGGGGAGAAGCTAGTTAAGAGTGCACTGGTCCAGGGGAAGCCTTGGTGTCCCCTGGTTCCAGGGCTACCATCTGGAGAGCATGGCTGCCCAAGTTACAAAATGGTTTACACCCATGGATGCACCCCCCATTGTGGGTTTGTCTTGAAGCTAATATGGTGACACCCACCCCACTTAGGTCCCTGTTAGGGCCCAGTGGCCCATCAGACAAGGGTCTTTCTACAGTCATATGCCAATCCTGCCATGCCTGGCATTGTAGCATGACCTTATCAAATACCCCTAAAGAAGCTTGGGCTCCTCCCTTGTGGTATGTGGATTTGTGGTACAGCAACTTTGTTACTCTTGTAGGGGAGCCTCTTAAATGGCTCTTTTGGGAGACTAAGTGAATTTGTTATGTGCAAGACCTTATGCTACCTGACTCATACACCTTGTTATCCTTTAATCAGTTAAAGAATAAATGTAATCTACCCAACACTGATTTCTGGCAGTTTCTTCAGATACACAGTATTATCAATGCCCTCTCCTCTGAATTTAGACTAGATACTAATTGGAAGTGGCTTGCCTCCCTACATAAAGCCTCCTCCTCTCAGGGTTGTATAGGCAAGTTTTATGCCACATGGCGAGATTCTCAAGTTGACCCTACTAAGCACTGCAGGGTTAAATGGGAAGCTGACATGGGTATGGCTATCTCTGAAGCCACCTGGACTCGCTGCCTCTAAGATTCACATAAAGGGTATAGGGATTCCAAAAGCCAATTCTTACAGCTTAAAATTCTTCTGCAATGGTACAGAACCCCTGCTACCCTGCACTCAGTGGGCGTTCTGTTTCACTCCAAATGTTGGAGGTGTCAGCAACCAGATGTCCACCTGCTCCATATATTGTGGTCTTGCCCTCAAATCTTAACCTTCTGGTCTACCATTGCTCTGGAATGCTCTAAAGTCCTTGGCACCAGGGATCTACCCCTAGATCCTAAATTGCTCCTAGGTGACTCGTCTGAGTTAACCTTTCTGCCTAAGGCCCATAAGGAATGGTTTATGCTGGCACTGCTGGAGGCCAAGAGGCTTCTATTAATGTATTGGAGACAGGTTAGTAACTCAGCTACAGGTTTGTGGCATGCAGCCATGGCCCAGCTGGTTCTTTTATAATGACTATCACACACATCGAGGCCAGCTGGAATACTTTCACAAAAAAAGGGGTGCCTACCTCCATTTGTCATTGTGTAATATCCCCTCTCCAACAGGAGCCCCCCTTTGTAAGGTTCTCGTGGTCTGGCCAATGATCTCACCCTTACCTGCTAGAACATGAGAGGCTATAATCAGCACTGTTACAATACGCTGTCTTATCTAGACTTTCCTTTTTGTTCTACGTATCTATTTCTCCTATATTGGATAGAATGATACTGTAATGAGGAGTGTAACTTTATTTGGCCTGTAAATCTTTACTTATGTGGCTGTAAAGTATGTGATGTATGAAAGTGTACCATCTAAAAAAAAAAATGAAAGCGTTCAATAAAACCTTCTTTGATAAAAAAAGGCATCTTAGTCGAGCGGTGGCTGTTATTAATCACCTACTTGTGATCATAATGTATAAAATAGTAATAAAAAATACTCCCATTCATTTCAATAAGGCATGCCCCTGTACTCTCCCTTGCACTATGTCATAATGTGCCTGATCATAGGTGTGTGGATATCAGCTTCATTGGGGTGGGGGGGGCATAAGCCTGACTATAGTGGGGTTCCAATAGTCTGTGCATACCATACTGCTCAACTGTCCCTGATTGCAAGGGACTGTCCTCATTTAACCCCTGATAACTGCTCTGTTTCTTATCCATCCATTATGGAAAACATGCTGCTCACACAAAGAATGTCCTGTAAATTTAGACTTTAAGGCAGGGACACCATTTGATATTTCATCTGGGAGGAACCAACAACCAGTGGAGGCCAGGTTCCAGTTAGCCCCTAGAAGGCAAGCTCTTGAATGTCCAGAACATCTCTAAAAGGTAAAACTGATTTTCTGTGATTAAAAAGTGGTATGGAAATCAGAAAAAATTCAAATGTATAAGTTTCATCTGTCTATACCCCAGAGCAATGCTATAGATTTGGGCTTAAACCCATTCAGCTACTAACCATTTATTTTCCTGGCTGAAGTTCTGACACCCCCCAAAAAAATAACTCTGCCCCAATCTCTGTCCCCAACTCCATTTCATTCAATACCTGTCCCACATGGGTCATGAATCCACCTAAAGGTGCAGAAATGTGAAAAGCACAACAACATGTCAGTCCTTCTTCCTTCCCCAGTCCCCCTATAAAACAATTATTTACTTTTACTTACCTGGATATCTGGCTGGAACCTGCAGCATGGTCCAGTGTTCCACCAGCCGTGTTTTCAATACACTCCACCTCTGTCCTTCTGCTAGAAGCTAGATACTGGAAGTGACCATCCTAAGTCCCCACCGTGATCCACAACCAAGTCACCTCACTGACTAAATCCACCCAACCTGTGTTGCTTACTTCTTGCTTGGCTGCTGCCATGGCTGCTGCTACACTGCACTGATCATGGCACATGAAGGCTGCCCACACAGCTGTCACCACCACTGCTGCTAGGCCTATCTTGGTGCTGCTGGAGGCCCACACTGTTTTTATTGCAAGACAAGCCTTGTATTGTAGGTAGGTAGTCTATTTGTCGAACTAGCTTCTAGCTCACCCCCTGCCCCTTCAGCCACAAAGGGAGACAGATAGTCACTAGATGCAGACCAACAAAAATATGCTGTCACAACACTGCTATCAAGAGCTCAGTGCTCAATGACTCTTCCAAGCTGTAGTGTGTAGCCTGTATTCTCTGTGGTGGGAAAGACAGTGTCGCACTCGCACAAAACATGCGCTCTTGCTTGGTTGGAGTGCCTGCATATCCCATGTGATGGCACCACCTCTAATAGGTGGAGAGAGTGGACAACACAATACAGACACAGTCGAGTCAGGAGCACACCTGTTGTGTGACCGCACACAGGCCAGAGGGCACTTATTGTGCAAAAGATTAAATCCAAATTTAATGCCATTATTGCCACAACATAAAAACAACCTAAGCACAAATGCAACGGGGCTAACTGTCCCCCTCTGCCCTATCTAAATGACACCCCTGCTTTATGGTAGAAATTCATTCTTAGGTGCTAATATCTGTGAAAGTAAATGCAATGGTTTCCATTTTTTTCTGAAGTACTGTATCTCCATGTTTCAGGATGTGTTTCGATAATAATGAGGGTTAGTGTCCCTCATTGTCCCTAATTTTGAGTGTTCATGTTCCTCATTTCAGTGACAAAAAGTGATGTATGGTGTATTTTTCCAAGGCCCTACTCAGAACAAAAAGTGCTGGGTATGGCCATAGTGTATATGCTCCATACAGAATGACCAAGGAAAAATGAGCTGTAACAGTCATGGAGGAACACATATGTAGCACTTAATATGCATAAGAGGATTTTCATAGCCTAAAACAAAAAGGTCAGGCTTTACATCACAAAGACTCCTCTTCACACATCAAGAATGGGGGGGGGGTGTTGGTTGACTATATCTTAGGCATTTAATGCAGTAAGCAAATAATACTTTACAAATTAATGGCAATTTAATGACAAAAATCAAACGTCAATTAATAATTTGCAAAAGGATATAATGGCCAGAATTAATGAGTTTTCCTAATTTTATGGGAAATCAAAGGAAATGGTATTTTAATGGCTCTAACTGCTAGCAGTATAATGAGAAATAGAAACTGATACATTTTAGATGAGATTTGAACCAGCTTAGTTGCTGCACTCATGGCAAGCATATAACACATGAACTGATGTGATTTTTAAATGATGTTCACACCAGCATAGCTGCGCCACTCATGTCAAGCATGCAACATGAGAATCTGATGTGATTTTTAGAAGATGTTCACACCAACTTACCTGCTGCACATATGTCAAGCTTGCAGCATGTGAACCAGATGTGCTTTTCATATCTGGCAGGCTTAGGTTCACTTTGTGTATGCTAACCGCATGCAAACTTTGCATAATTTAGCATGTGGCATGCATTGTGCATGTACGCATCACACTTATATTTCTGTAAGGGAAACTTGCTATGTCTCAATGCCTGTCCATATTTTCAATCAAGAGGAGAGGCAAGCAATACAGAACAGCATCCACAAAAGGGTGAGTTACATTGATGTCTTCACTTAAGGTATTGCTGATATACTTTACAGACAGGGTGGCATAAAGGTGTGTGTGAGGAGGAATGCAGTTAGCTCAAGAACTCCTACGCAAAGGCAGGCAGTTGTTATATGAGGTGTCACATCACCCAAGGAGCACTTATTATCAGGCACCGACAACATGGTCAAGGGTATGGACATCGCTCTCACCTTTGACAGTGCAGGTTGCTGTCCCCACAATACAGAAGTATGTAGGTATATAGAGATCTACAAACAGTTGGAGTGAGCTATGCAAACCTGGTGATGTGCTCTGGGTACTGTGGAGAGGGACTGCCATGGGGCAAGGGGACTAACATGAGAGGCAGATCTCCAATTATTATCATTCCTTTCCAGCAGCATTATACAGTATGTATGTACACCATTGGTTTTATTGTAATGCATACTGAATCACGTGTGTCCAATCAAGGACCCCATTGTGCCATCCAAGTGGCACTGAGATTTAAAGTGCTGGACGCCACACCTCGTGCCATGCCTGCGACCTGGGTTACAGAGTGGACATGGGTAATTGGGGATCAGCAGGGGAGGAAAAGATTGCATCTCTGGAGGACTGCTCTCTTTTTCCTGGGAGGGAAGGGGATAGCAAATTCCAATGTCTGGCAACTCCCATTGAAGACTAGGGGTACCATAACAGTTGGAATTGCAGCTTGAGGATTGGCTGCGGTAGCACTCCTGTGGTCATGCACAGGAGCATGTATGCACCGTGCTGGTGCGCATTGCACTGCTGGGCCAATGGGGGGACAAAAAGACAGAAAAAGCACCAGTTGCTGGAAGGCGATACTAGGTCCAGTGAGATAGACCCTTTGCACAATACCGGGTCCTCCGATTGGCCCCTGGTTCTTCCTCCACTCCCTGGTTGCTCATCTGGATTACAGATGGAACACCAGTAGGAGTCAGTGGTCCTGCACTGGGGAACTCAGAGCTGGGGGGGTCAACTGGCCAGATGAGTTTTCTTAGACTGAACTGCAATCTGTTTTGCTGTTCTCACAGCGGGCAGATGTCTTTTTAAAGCTCTCATCTGTTACCTTGATAAAAAATATATACTGGAGCCCTGTAATACGAAAGTGTGCAGGAAGAGTAGCTTGTAGTGTAAAACTGCAACTAAGTGTTACAACTGTGTTTTTATACCTACTTTTCTTTGGGAAGTGCATTTTATGCTAAAGTGAAACACCACACATGAGTGGTTAAAACCTATTTTATTTGAGCAAACTAATAGTTTAAAACAAAAACCTTGTTTATGAGGTTGTGTTTCATCCCTCCAGCTCACTTCCAGGTTTCAGTACTATAAACACAGCCCCTCTGCGAGCGGGGCACCGCGCGTCAGCACATGTTTGCGTGTTCGCGTGTACCGAGTGTACCAGAACCACTAATAACAAGTTTCAAACATTGTGGGAGTACTTGAAATGTAAAGTGATTACACAGAAGTCAGAGTCTGTTTGGAATTACCTAAGTAGAAACAATATTTCCTTGTAAACAAACATGGACACCATTATGACCTTAGAAGGTAACCTTGGAGTCAAATGTTCCGAGTGTAACATGTTTCTCATTATGGATACAGTCCCAAAAGAATTATTTACATGTTGTAAATTTTTACAGAACATAGAATTACTTAAAGAAATCAGTATATTTAACGAAAGATTAGACCACTTAGAAACAAATCAAAAACAAATGGCATCTAGGTTTATGGAAGGACAACATTTAATAAATACTGATTTTTGTCAGATATCTGAAACACCAGGCACCAATTTACAATCAGAGGATAACCAGATACAAGTACAACCAGAAAATGTAATAGCCCCCATGATACAGTATGCAAAAAAAAAAAAAAAGAAACAGAGAGGGGGAGTGTGGACCTCTCTTAAACGAGGAATGGTTCACAGTACAAAATTCTCAGGTATCAAAAAAAGGAAGAAAATCAGACACTTTAAATCTACCCTTATACAATAGTTATGATGTACTATCTGTTGACACCCCTGACTTTGTTGTAAATAGTCACATTACATCTACTACCCCCATAGACATTGATGTGAATATTCAACCTACAATACCCCAAAAGGCTGAAACTGTGAAACAAAACATATTTGTCTTAGGAGATTCAATAATTAAGTAACTCAATAGAGCAGTGTGTAATCCTGACAAAGCCACTAGAGTGTTATCAAGCTTCAGTGGAGCGAAAATAATGGACATAGTCACTATGTTAGAAAAAATATTAAGTAATGCTGGCCCAAATCCAATTGTTATTATATATCTAGGAATGAATAACATCTTTAAAGACTCAGAAAATAGCATAAAAAAGGACTTTGTAGTACTCATTAATAAACTTATTGAGATAGGCTGTGTTCCTGTACTTTCTGAGATCCTACCAATTCCCAAAGCATCTTATTTCCACACATTAAAGATTAGAAATATAAATAACTGGATGAGAAGATGGTCATTGAGACAGGAAATACCATGCATTACACATTGGGAGGAATTCACCCACCATGTAGAACTCATTTCCTGGGATGGACTGCACCTGAGTAGGAGGGGAAATCACTTGCTGGCAAAACAGATAACAGATTTTATTGCCAGTATTTTAAACTAAATTCTCTGGGGAAGGGCGTTTTTCTTTATGTCCTCCTAAAACTGATATACTACCAGAAAAATTAGTTAGTGGCACAAATTGTAATAATAAAAACTCAAAGAAATCAAAGTATTAAACAAAACTAAAGAATAAAGATCTAGGAGCTATCACCATACTATTAGTTAATGCATGTAGCCTGATAAAAAAAATTGAGGAATTGGAACACATTCTAGCAAAGGAAAATATAGCTATATGTGGAGTCACAGAAACATGGTTTTCCGACCAAGAATGGAATACTGAAATTCAGGGCTATAATAAGTTTTCCAAAAACAGATGTAACTCCAGAGGTGGTGGTATAGCACTATACATCTCAAATAAATATAAGGCCCATAGTATAACACCAAATGAGGTACTAGAAAGTAAAACAGAAGTAATTTGGGCTCAACTTAATTTATAGAATGAAACACTGGTGGTGGCACTTTGTTACAGACCCCCCAGTTGATCTCAAACTGAAAATATAGAACTTTTGTCAACTTTAAATAATGTGGAAACAACACATAATTACATATTAATGGGAGACTTTAACTTCCCCAAAATAAACTGGACTATTTTAGAAGGCCACGGACTTGTAGAAACTGCTTTCATTGAATTTACCATTCAACAAAACCTAACTCAAATTGTGACTAAAGCAACTAGACAGAATAATATACTTGACATCATATTAACTAATGTAGAAGATAAAATGACTATACCAACCATTAAAACACCACTAGGGGACAGTGACCACAATATGGTATCAGTGAACATAAATTTATGCAATAACATCAATAACGGTGTGACAGTAATAAAAGATTATAATAAGGCAGATTATAAAAAAATACTAAGTTTTTAAGCTCTTGGAACTGGGAAAATGATCTTAAAAATTTAGACATGTCTAATATGGGAAAATATATGGAATAAAATTAGTTATTGTTTTAAAACTTGGGTTCCCAATAGACCAAAATACAATAAGGGAAACAGAATTCCTCTATGGTGGAATAAGAACATAAAAAAGGCAATCAACAAAAAAAAAGACCTATTATAGTAAATATAAAAAAAAAATCCATCCCCTATAACCTGGAGATCATATAAAGAAAAACCAAAAAAAGTCAAACATTTTATTAGAAAAGCAAAAAGTAATTTTGAATTAAACTTAGCAACTAAAACTAAGGATAACTACAAATCATTCTACAACTACATTGGTTATCTTAAAAAAAATAGTTCAACAATGGGAACACTTGTCAACAATAAAGGTCTTATTACTAATGAATCAGATATGGCAACTGAATTCAACAATTATTTTGCTAGTATATTTATTTCAGATGACATCCTACCAATAATTCTTGACCAAAACAATAAAGAGTAAATACCACCTATTAATGAGACTGAGGTCAAAACTTTAATACAACAACTCAAAATTCATTCTTCTCGTGGACCTGATAACATACATCCTAGATTTTTAAAAGAAACAGTAAATGTTATTTGTGGACCCTTGATAGTTTTGTTTAATGCATCACTTAACCAAGGCAAGACAATTCAATGATGGAACAAAGCTATAGTCATTCCCATGCATAAAGTTGGAAATAAACAACTAGTATCCAACTACAGACCAATTAGTCTTACATCTGTAATCAGTAAACTATTTGAAAGAACTTTATTAACAAGAATTGAAGCACATATTTTCAAAAACAACTTACAGAACTTAACTCAGCACGGATTTACTGAGGGTAGATCATGTATGACAAACTTGTTAAACTTTTATGAAAATGTAAGTGCATCTCTTGACTTAGGGTTTCCAGTGGATGTTGTACTGCTCGACTTTTCAAAGGCCTTTGATAAAGTTTCCCATCAAGTTATAATAAATTATATGTGTAAGTCTGGCTTTCATCCCAACATCATTAACTGGGTAAAATCTTGGCTACAGAATAGGTATCAAAGAGTCGCTGTTAGAGAACATTTATCACCATGGGTAAAGGTTGGTAGTGGAGTTCCACAGGGATCTGTCTTGGGCCCAATACTGATTAATTTATTAATATCAACAATGCAACCATCCGATAAGGTATGGATGGCCAAGTAGGCAGACGATTGCAAACTTGGTTGTATTGTTAAAAACACACAAGATGCACTCCTTTTCAGGAAGAACTAAATGAAATCTGTAGATGGGCACTAGAGAACAAGATGTGTTTTAACGAACAAAAATGTAAGGTCATCCACTTTAGATACAACAATCAAAACTTTAATTATAAAATCAATAATGTTCCACTTGTTATAGCTACAACTGAAAAAGATTTAGGGGTCTTTGTTGACAATAACCTTATATTTGATAATCACACCATGGCTAAAGTTAAAAAGTGTCACAAAATTATGGGATGTATTTTTAAACTTATTAAAAGTAGAGAACAAAAAATAATACTACCACTCTATACAAGTATGATTAGGACTAAACTTGAATATTGTTCTTCTTTTTGTGGTCCAACTACTATAAAAGGAAAAAAAATAGTTGAAGGGGTACAAAGAAAATTAACCAAAAAAATTAGAGGCCTAGGACCCCTTCAATATAAATCAAGGTTACAACATGTGGGTCTTTTTTCCTTAGAATATAGACAAACACATGGAGATCTATGCACAATATATAAAGCAATTAATAATCAATATCTGTCTGAAACTTTAGGTTTAACTAAGAATAATTCTGATAAATTGACAAGATCTCACAGTTACAAACTTAGAGGGGTAAACTGTAAAACTCAAAAAAGGATTAAATGGTTTTCACAAAGGGTTGTAACACAATGGAATGACCTACCAAGGGAAGTAGTGGAGAGTACTAATATTGAATCTTTTAAAAAACAGTTAGATATCTATATGAGTAACAAAAAAAACATCATATCCATAATAGAATTACTCCACCTGGTTGGTGGTGAGCTCATTAAGGGCATTTTTTTTGCCTCCTGAGTTCGTATCTTCCTATGATCCTATGATCCTATGATGAGTGACAGAGGAGGTGGGCCCAGATCAGGATGCTGATCGGGGACTTCAGGGGTGTGGGAGAAGGTCGGCTCCCAAGAAATCACACCAGAGATAGGCTCAAGCACCAGTGAGTAAGGAGGCATAAAGAAACTTAAACAAAAAAGGACCCCATTGTAAAAGAGCTCCTCATAATTGCCTTTGCTGCCCTGAGAACACAAATAACAGTATTTACAACTGTGGTGGTGGGGAGGGGTCACAATGTGTAGGGTAGAAAGCACAAAGAAAGGTGCAGTAAATCTTGCAAGGGCAGCAGTCACTCAAGTAGTGACTGAAATATGAGACAACTACTGTACTTTATGGCCAGTACAGTGTTACATATGCTTATGATTATGCTTAAGATTGTTTCCAATGAGGAGTACTGTACCAGTTTAATAGGACCTAAGTGTGCATTATTACATTTTTAAAATGAGCTCTATTTTGTTTTCTTGGTTGATTCAGAGAAAACATAAACATAGCTTGTTTCTATGATATTAATGGGATTAATGTGCTACAGTTAGACATACGCTGTGTGTGCAATCTCTGATTGCAACCTTGCAGTTTGGGGAGTACATCAGAGACTTGGGGCCACATAAGAGAGGGGAGGATGAAGTAAAGAAGGTTAATTAGTGCAGAGGATGAGTGTAGTAAGTCAAGTCAGTGGTATGGTTAAGGGTAAGAGATAGGTGACCTGGAGGATGTTATGCTTGGTAAAGATTGTGCCTGTGTTTAATGGAGGGAGTCCAGAAAATATAACAAATTATAGGCCAATATCAGTTCTCCCTGTTGCCTCAAATCTGACTGAGAAAACTGTGGTGAGGCAGCTGAAAGATTATTTTGGGGAGAGGGGATATGATCAGTATCAATCAGAGTTTCATGATATGCATAACACAGTCACAGCTGTGTTGAAGGTTTTGCATGAAGTCATCAAATCAATGAAAACCAGGCATTTGGGGTGAAATCTTTGTTTATTTCTCCAAGGCCTTAACAAAATGGATCTTGTGATCCTATTAAATAAACTTGAGGTTTAAAGAAAACTTGTCCAAATTATTATCTGTCCTTAAACTTGATTTAGACAGATGGTATATACTTCCCTTATCTTTATGAGAGTGAATCAACATTCTCAAAATGAATGCCCTACCTCGCCTACTATACCCCTTGGCATGCTGGGCTTCTATCTCCCTAAAAGTTGGTTTACCTGCCTCCAAACCACGTTCAATTCTTTCCTCTGGAAGCATTCTGTGGTCCATAGTGCCTGTATCAAGCAAACCGTGCCCAAACTGAATGGGGGATTATCCCTTTCTTCCATTTTTTGTATTATGGAGCCCAGCATACTAGTAAGTTACTTTGGTGGGGTTCGGGCATTACACAATTTGACCACACCATATATACTCCACTCTGGCTGGACATTGAGAGTGCCCTAGCTACCAAAGCGGGTTGCTCACTGACTAGCTTGCTGTATTTACAGCCCTCCCAGTTTCCCTGAACCTTGTGTTCTACATCTACAGAATGGTCCCTCAAAGCAAGGTTCCAGCTCTAAACATATCTATCCTGACTCTGGATCAGATCAATTACCCAGCCAATATTTAATAATCCCCATTTTTTGGTAGACCACTGCCCCATACCAGCCTGTTTTTGTCCCCAATTGCAAGGCTGTACACTAGCTGATCTACTTCAAGAAGATGGGATCATTTCCTTTCCTAACTTACAAGCTCAGTTCCAGTTAAGAAGCTGAGATCTTTCTACATTTTTACAACTTAAAAATGCAATACTTTCCTTTCTGGGCCCCAAACCCTGGGTTACGACACCCCTTGGGGCGTAGCCCCCTTATTGTCCTTGGTAGAACAACAACATGCGGTGTCAGCATTATAATAAATATCTCCAGTTTCTGGACTCCCGCCTCCCTTCTGGTATCTGTTATTACTGGGTTCAAAAGCTTCATATCCTGGCTGATGGTGAACTCTGGAAAGTCTCATGGTGCAGTGTGTAAGCAAGACAGACTCTGATTAGTACAATTTAACATAATGCACAACCTATACTTTACCCCTACTAAATTGTATAGAATGGGCAAATTCCCATCCCCATTATGTACTAGATGCCATGGGGCTGCCAGTTCTCTTTATCACCTGTTATGGAAGAGCCCTTAGATACAGTTCTTCTGGAACTCCATTCAGCAAGTTTTGGACCCAGTGTTGGGTCTGGAATCACTTTTCATTTCTGAGAGTGGTCTATAAGCGATTTTTCCCCCAGTACCCCCTGTATCAGGAAAGCCCACCTGACTTTGATCATGGCCACTGCAAAACTGGTCATGCTGTGGTACTGGAAAGAGGATGTACTTCCAAAGTTTGGGAGTGGCACCGAGAGATCTTATTGGCTCTCCAGTTAGAAAAACTCATCGCAGCTATGTGGAAAAGGCCACAGTCCTTTTGTGACACATGGGAGGCACTATATACCTGGGGTACCCAAACCTACCTTCTTATTCCTGGAGGCCTTTCCCTAATTTTCCTTCTTCCTGGGTAGGTCACAGTCAGAAGAGTGGGGGGGGTAGGGGGTTTATTATTTGGTATTGTTATTTGGAATTTATGTTTAGTTACTTTTATCTGAGCATTGTCAGATATTACTCTGCACTAGATATATCATTGGCTGTTTTATTTGTTCTTGTGCTTGTATGTGCCATTTGAAAACTTAATGAAGTATATTAAATTAAAAAAATAGACTTGAGGTATTAGGGATAAATTGTGTAGCACAGGGGGTATTTTAGTCAGCATCAGCAGAGGTCTTTTGTTAATGGTAAAATGTCTAAGGATTTGAAGATAAGAAGGGGGCACAGCAGGGTTGGTCTTTGGATTGCTCCAATTTGCCATGTCCGTGAAGGATCTGGAAGTGCATCAGGGGTGTAGCCTATCCTTTATATGCAGATGACACTGTGGTCTACAGCTCCAATCCTTCTCTGATATTGTGCTGTTTCAATTGCAAAGAGCATTTGAAGGGCTACATATGTTCTTTAATGTGTCAAAATTGAAACTGAATGCAGGGAAAACAAATACTATGATTTTTGTCCCACAAAGACAAATATTCAGTTTCCCCATTTGACATTAAGTACTATGGAATGTTAAGCTATCAAGCAAGTGCAATAGTATAAATACTGTAGGTATTATCCGGAGCCCCTGGGAACAGTGAATATTTATGGTGAAAAGTTAGTTAAAATGATGGGAACTAAAGTAGGTCTTTTGTATAATAAAGGAACTGTATAGATTCTAACATTAGGTTGAAGATTATTCAAACCTAAGTGCTACCTATCTTAGACTATGCTGATCTCATTTACAAGCATTGCAGTATTGAAAAATTGCATAAATTAGAAAACTTGTAAAACTGGTTTGTGAAATTATTACTTAAATACCCATGGGATACACACGACTGCCTAGTGTATAAAATGCTGGGATGGATTTCATTGCCTGAAGGTAGGCTTTTGCATGAAATGTTTACTTTGAAATGTGTTAAGGGTCAAATTGAACAATATTTATGGGAAAGAATATCCATTAGGGAATCCCAATCCAGCGTGAATTTGAAAAGTTCCAGTGGAATGGAAATAATTATGTCAGAGGTCAAAACACAAAGGGCTTCAAACATTTTTATTTACATGGTGCTGTGTGCATGGTGCATGTGTTAATGTCCTCCCAGATAATTTTGAAAAAGGAATGATAAAATGTGTTCACCTCAGGCAGTAAAATCCTGTTTTTTGAAATGTAGCCATATTTGTACACATATTGAAGTTTTAGAAAAAGGTGGAGTAACTTTATTATAAACTAGTAGTCTAGCTTGCTTCTTCTCCTCATTTTGCTAACTTTCTCTTGTTTTCTTGTTTGCCTCCTCTTTGTCTTTCCTTTACTGCCCGACTCTGTTAAGATAGCTGGTAGCGAAACATGGGATGGATCAAAATCATTGTACTTTATGTCTTTGGTATTATGGTAATATGTATATCATGATTCTGCATGATATATTGATTGTATGTTTTGTAACTTATTGTACACATAACAATTTTATGTGATACTGTCCTGGGTCTATATTGTAGATGAGCTTTGTTCAATGGATTTTTCCCACAAATAAAAATGAAATAAAAATAAAAATGAATTGAACTGAAACTGATGCCTAAATGCTAGAGGCTTTGTAAACAAAATGTGCAAGCTACAGGCAGTGGCTACAAAGGCTAAGATGGACATATTAGCAACAATGGAACTATATGCAACAGAAAACACTGTTTGGGTAACTGTAGTACCAGGTTATGCAGTCCAGGGAAGGGACAGACATAAAGGCAGGGGAGGATGGTGGCACTGTATGTCAGGAAATGTATCGTGGTCATAGAAGTTACTACTCTGAGGGGTTGAATGGAATAGAAGTAGTTTAGAAGCAACTTACAAGGGAAGGGTTAAAATGACCAGGATCACAGTGGTGTACAGACTTCAAGTCCAGAAGGAGTACAGAGACAGGAAATTAGGTGAGAAGATCAAGAAACATCAGTCAAAAGGGATTAGATGATGGTGGGTGACCTGTTGTAAATATAGTGGATGTGGACTGGGAAATCCCAGAAGTCAGCAGTGCAAGAAGTCAGAAAATGGTAAATTTGATATAAGACTGGTTTCTCATGCAGTCACAGGGAACCAGCTATAGAGGGGGCTACCATTGGTCTCGTTCTGGCAAACAGTAATATAATCGAAGACTTTGAGGTAAGAGGGGTCCAGTGACCACCATACATCGCAGTTCAACATAATGGAAGGGCTTAGCCTGAGGTTCAATGTGGGAAATAGCACCTCACACAACCTCTACTTAAAGACCTCCATTAATGCACCTCCCTTGCTTAGGGAGTGTTTTTGTCTCTGAGCTCCCTGCATGGCTCGTGTGGCTGTGTCTTCTCTCCTTGCCTTTCCCCTACTGTTGTCTCATCATTCCATCTCCATCTCTTCTTCTTCTCTCCTCTCTTTATTTCTTTTCTTTGTCTCTGCTTTCTTGATTCCTCTACTGTTGATTTTCATGTCAGTTTTCTGTCCATTGCCCTGCTCCTGACATCCCTTTTACTCTTTCAACTTCCCACATGGTTGTTACCTGTCTCCTACTTGCCCTTGTTGTTGTTTCTGGGGGCTGTGCTTACCCTCCATGTAGTCAGTGGGCTGGCGACCTCCCTGGCCACTCCATTTGGCCTCCCTGTTCCCTTCCCCCACCTTTCACTTGTGGCAGGGAGCTTCACCATTGATTGCCTGTTTTTGGTCTTCTGCGCCTGCCCTTAGTAGCTTCCTCTCATTTACTGGTGCCATCGCAGCACCTCCCCATTCAGCTCTCCGGGACTTACTCCCGTGTCCTTCTGGAAGCACACCCGCTTCTCGTCTGTTCCCTGTGGGTAGATGCTCTCTCTTCTTCCACCCCATGTTCCCCTTTGATGCTGGAACAATACTTTAGCTCCATGGCCTTCAGTGCCTTCATTCTCCTGAGTGCTTTTCTCCTACTCAACGACAGGTAAGATTCAGTCGGATGCCTTCCTTCTATGTACTTACACATATATTGGGACAGCATTCCCTCCTGTAGCTCTCTTCCATAATGAATTTAGTGGGAAGCCATTGTACTACTGCAGCATGAGGCAAATGTTTCTCTTCCAGTTACTTAGATATTTATTGTGTAAGCCATGGGGGATCCTATTGCAGGTTAGGCATCCAAACTACACCTATTACTTATCTACCAAACACCACTGCAGCATATGCAGGTTCAGCAAAGCTGACATCCCCAGCCCTGAATTCCTCTGTTACTCTGGATCCTTTTCCCTTGCCTTCTGAATCAAAAAACCTCCCCATTCTCCATAGTCCCCATGATCTTTCCAGGGACAAAAAAGGGTGAGCCTGCTGACACAAGTTTTAAACTTGGGAACACATCTGCTGTCACTTGATACTTCCACTCTTAGAAATCCAGCAAGCCAACACTATGAATGGATCTGATCTTTGGGGTATTACCGTTGGGGGGGCGATCTCATTCTGCCATGCCTGGGATTGCTCCCACTTCACCACACCTGCTGCCAACTGCTTCCTTCACCTACACTTCCATCTGTACTCCTCCCTGGTGCATGCATCAGTCTACAGTGGGATCCTCCTCTGCACCTTATTGTTACTGTTTCCAAAAGCCAGCCCCTCGTTTCTACAACTCACTCCTGTGGTGTGCCTTCCATTCTATCTGTCCTATGTCTGTCCTATCATATCATTTTAACTATCATTCATGCCTTCCTGCAATGCAGCTCCCTCATCTGCTCTCTCTCTCTCTCGCTCTCTCTCTCTCCCCAGCAGCTTGCTGTGCTTTCTGCCAGCTCACACCAGCAGTACTACAGACTCCATCCCTAACTCGCACCTTCTGAGGTGCTGAGTGAAAGTAAGCTTCACCTGTCTACCAGGGATGGGATTCCATTACAATCACTACCTCCTACTATTTACCAATCTGACATCCTCTGTCCCTAACTCTGTTTGGCAGCATCGAGTGCAGGTTAGCTTGCCCCAACTACCAGGGATGGGAGCTATGTCTACAATCTACTGTGTCATATCATGCCTTCTCTACCTCATACCAGTTGCTGCTTCCCTTTGGGAACAGAACTTCTTTGCTCCATATGCTCTCTTCATCCTACCTATGCCAAGCTGCCTCCAGTCAAGATCCTCCCACCTCAGCCATCACAGATGGATATCTGAATCTCCATGCCACAGTTTCAACTGAATGCATTCTCAGCCTGCTGCCTGGATGCTGATTCCCTTCAGGAGCCAGATTTTGTCTGACTTGCCTTCTCCATCTTACCTGGCATGCTGCCTTGATACATGATCCTACCTCACAAACTTACATGGCTGGGAACCTGCATCTTCTTAGACCATTTCCATCCTCTGCTTCCTATACCCGATGCAAGTTGCCATTTCCCTTTGGGAATGGGTCCTTTATACCTCAATTTCCTTCCACCTCCCAACTTTTCCTGCAGGTTTCATACATTGGTCTTCATGCCCTGACTACCTGGTTTGGTTGCCTGGTTATGTGGCTCTACTGGTTCCATGCTCTCTCTGGCTTGCACCCAGATGCCACTCCCATCTGGAGCAAGATCTCATCCTCTCTGTTGCCTCCATTGTTCTACCTCTGTCTCGTGATATCGGATACTGGTCATCTCTTTGCAATTACCTGGTCTGGAAGCTCAATTTCTGCAATTTCCCATTTCAACTGTGGATGCTCTGTAGCAGACCATTGTCTGCTCCTCCCTCCTGGACCTGAACCATTTATCGAATTTGCCTCCACCATCATATGTCATCTGGTGTTTTGTGTCTAGGTCTTCACACCTCAACTCCCTTGCTTAGGAGACTGTATCTGCACCTAAAAGTTCATCCCTTAGAATTTTTCCTCCTGCCCAATTACAGCTTCCATCCAGATACAGGACCCCTCCGCTCCGCATGTCCTCTGTTCTTCCTCACCAGACTTCATCCTGCTCTTCTATTGATCATCATTCTCTAACCCCTTTGGCCTCATCTGTCTCATAATATGGATCTTTCCAGCTTGTTCTGTCACTCTCTCAATCCAGGTCAATGGCCTCATGGACTTCCTTGCTGTAAATCCCCCTACCAGCTGCTATATGAGCTAGTTTTATTTTCAGATGTGGAAAGCTCATCCTTCATCGCTCCAGTGCCTTCCATCATTTTCTCTCATAGTTTGAAGCCTTTGTCTGATGTGGGACCCATGTATCTCAATTCAGTTGTGCTTGGTTCTTGGCTTCGCTCCTTGGCCCTCCATGAACCATAGTACCAGACCCCAGGCCTCCAATCTCTCATGCATTGGATCTTGTCAGCTGGTTCAGTATCAATCTCGATCCAGTTCAACTGCCTCCTGGACTTCCTTGCTGTGGGTTGTCCCTTCCAGCTGCAGTACAAGTTTGTTTTCTCTTTTAGTTATGGGAACCTCATCTTCTTTGCTCCAGCACCTTCCATCCTCTCCTCTTGTCATTTGATGCCTTCATCAGTTTTGGGCCTTCTGTATCTCAACTCAGTTGCTCTTGTTGCTTGGCTTCACCCCTTGGCCTTCCGTGATTCATCCTCTGATACCTTGCTTCAGCTTACCTGCAACCTGCTGCTGTTTTCTGAAGAGCCAACCTGGTCCCATTCCCTCCTGCAGTGCTTGTCCTCTGTCTTCGCCTAGCCCATCCTTCCCTGTATCATTCCTTCAGGCCTTCAGGATCCATTCTAGACTTTACTTCCTATTTGAAAAGCTGCCTTTTTCTCTCCACCTTGCAGGCTTGGGGCGTGGTCCTGTTTGCTGTGGCTATTTTGGGCCTAGTAACCTATCTCCAACCATTATTCCTACCCAATCAATACTCCTCCAGTTATCCATCTCCTACTCCCAATCTGGCTATTCTAACAGCTCCCATACACTACTCGATGGATCACTCATTCATTTTACCTGAGGAAACTACTTCTAGCTCATACCCCATGGATTACATGCCTCATAAACTCTGTTGTCATCAAAGAGTTTTCCATACTACTCAATCAGCTCCCCATGATCATGCCAAAATCTCATTTGACTGGACAACAGAAAGATTCCATCTCTCCCTATTTGGATATTCCCTCAAATCTTGGCTATTTAGCCACTGTGAACTTCCTTGTCTATCATGCTTTATAGGCTATCCTGCTATAAGGTAAGGATTTAAGTTATTCTGTTATGCTCCAATTTATCATCCATTCTTGCTGCTACAGATACCGGGAATCACAAGATACCTCATGCTACCTCAGACATCGTCTAATTACCTTCTGCAGCCTCTCCCACCATTACTAACTCTGTTGACTACATTTCTTGACTTCTACATCCTCAAAATACACTGCTTGTCCTAAGACCTTCTCAGCTGCCTTCCAGAATATTCATAATTGAACCTCCAGTGCCTAGCCATTTACTAATGTCATGCTGTCCAAACCAACATTTGCTAACTCCTGGACATCACCATACCTCATACAATCATCTGCATTCCTTCGTCCTTTACCATCAAGCAATTAGCCATCCATCCAGCGGTCCCTCCAGTCTATCTTCCACGAGTCATCTCCATTACTTTATATGGTAAAGTCTATCACCGAGAACAAGCTCTTCTGATTGTTTATTCAGAAATCTGCAACAGGTGAGACAAATTTGCTATCCTAGTCTTAACTCCCAACTGATCTTAAAGCCTTAACAATAAGATTCTATGGCATTCCACACTACTCGACCTCATTACAATCAAGCCTATAGACTCTTTTGTATATCCACCTCTAAGCTTCTCTCAAGTATTTCGGCATCAGATTACCTGTAATCCTAACCAGCTATAAGCCACCGCAGTGCATCTCATGGACAATCACACCACAGTAATAGCTGTATTTACTTCAGCCAACATACCAGCAGACCATTTATAAGTACGCTTATGATATCATGCCCAATTAAGCTATCCAATTCCTCATTCTGAACTTCTATTCATTCTCTATATGTATTCAGCTACTATTTGGACTACATCTCCAAATTGTCTTCTATTCATCTTCTAATCCCTTATGGCATTACTCCCATCAGGCACTCAAAGACTCCCCTCTCCTTTTCCCATTTTCTACTTCATGGATGCTTACTTAGTAACTCAGCACTCCCTACTGAATTCCTTACCTCCAGACTTTACATTGAAAGTCAAACCTTACACAAGTTGGATCATTCACCTATGAATTCACAAAGTATCACATTTCCCACCATTCACCATCTAGTACCACATCAAACAAATCATTACACCCATGCAATCCCTTTGGACAAGCATCCTTCATCACCTCGGAAATCTGGACTACATTCATCCTTCTTCAACTAGATCTGCTTCACACTTAGGATTCTACCATTCCTTCAGAAAAGATCTGCTCTTCTACCTCAGGATCATTCTTAAATCTGCATCGTCTATGGATCGAGGATGAACTAACAGTTGTCCAAGATGCTCACCTTTCTCACATTAGCTGCGGTTACTAGAACCTAGGCCCTTCTCCTTTTAGTATGTTCAGAGGATGGGCAATCTACTGGCCATGTGTCATCAGAGGTTTCCTCCACCTGGGGTTTTTTCGTCTCATGAGTGCCAGGGGGTCATACGCTCCATGAACTGGGGGAAGTATCTTTTTGAGCCTTCTATTCCCTACAAACTCCTACCTATATACCTAATACTCAAGAGTGGGACTAGAGTTAAGCCACAAAAAGTACTACAAGTTACACAAGCACTATATACCCCTTTGCTATTCCACAAACATTGAATGGGAGGGCTTAGCCCAAGGTTCAATGTGGGGAATAGCTCCTCCCACAACCTCTCCTTAAAGCCCTGCACTAATGCACTTCCCTTGATTAGGGAGTGTTTTTTGTCCACCTCCACCCCCCTCCTCCTTCTCCAGTGCTCTTCCCACCCATGTTCCTGGGTCTTTTATTCCCTACAAACTCCTACCTACATACCTACTACTCAAGGGTAGGAATTGAGTTAAGCCACAAAAAGTACTACAAGTACACAAGCACAATATACCCCTTTGCTATTCTGCAAACATTGAACCACAGGTGCATATCACTCCAGTGCAAAACTTTGGTACCGCATTTCAGTTATTTGAACTTAGGCAAAATGGGAAACGTTCCATTGTGAGGGGGGTCATTTGAGGAATAGAAAAGGGGGGAATGGCAGCTTAGGTGCCTTTGTGGTGCCACAGCCTGAAGAAATGGGATGTGGCTCCTGGGATTGTTAGGGCAACAGGATTGCAGGGGGAACAAGGTGTCATCCTCATGGAGACTATTGACCCTGCTAAGGACAGGGCTGGTATAGTGCAGGGGGAGATTAGGGAGTTGTGGAGGGGTCTTAGACAGGTATCTCACTCAGTGGCTTTCACTAAAGTGCTGCCTGTCTATGACAGAAGGGAGTGGAGGGATCTCTGCACCAGGAGCTTCAACTCATGGCTGAAGAAATGATGCAGAGAGGAGGGGTTGGTCTACACTGAGGACTGGAGAATCACCTGGGAGGAAAATGTCCTATACAGAGGTGATGGCCTGGATCCATCTGGGAGGGGAACCACTGTCCTTAGTGGGTGGTTTCAATGTTATTTCAATGAACATTTAAACAAGATGATGGTGGTGGTGGATGGGATCAGGATGGCAAAAACTGCCCCTCCCACAGGCTGAAGTAGAGAGTAAGGAGAAACTGTGGTGAGAGGAATCCCCCAGGGTGCAAATTAATAAAGGAAGCAGGGTGGTACAGATAAATACACATAAATGGGGATGGGAATGGGAGCATCAAAAAGGGAAGATGGTGGGCTAAAAGGGGAAAATGCTGTACTAAGCAGAGAGGAAAATAAATCAGGATGGTCAGTATGAATGCTAGAAGTCTAGGAAATGTGTTTCTGTACTTAGAGGCCATCATGGCAGAGGTCAGTCTGGATACTGTGGACATTACCAAGTCATGGTGCACTGAAAACCATTACTGGGACATGGCCATATTAGGCTATACTCTACACAGGAAGGACTGGGTGGGAGGAAAAGGAGGGATTTTGATGCTTTATGTGAGGGAGATCATAAAAGTGATGGGGATACAGGGAACACAGGGGGATGCAGAGGTACTGTGGGTTATTCTGGAGAAGGAAAATGAAGCCACTACTTCCACTGGAGTGATCTACAGGCCTCCAGCACAATGGGTGGAAGTAGATAAGGTACTTGTGAAAGCCACTGGCAGATGGCAGAAAAGGGGGAGGTGCTGCTGGTGGTGAACTTCAACCTATCTGATGTGGATTGTATCCTCCAGGCAGAGGCTTCAGCTAGAATCAGGGACATCCTGAACTCGCTGCTAGGGGCACTCCTCAGGCAACTAGTCAGTGAACCCAATCATGATGGGAAAGCACTGGATCTGGTACTCACTAACACAGACAGTGTTGTAGACATCAGTGTGGGAGGCCACCCGGGTACCAGTGACCACTGTACAATGTGGGTCAATATAAAGATGGCTGCGGACCTGAACTACACAAAATTGAGGGTCCTGAGCTTCAGGAGGGCAGATTTTATAAAAATAGGTGAATAGTTTTTGTTGTTAAATTGGTGCATGTGAAGGAATCAGTTATTGGGTGGGCAGGGTTTTTAATGAAGTAGCAAAAACTATTTAAAATTTTATTGATTCTGTAGAGAAGTAGAAGCTCTGGAGTGAAAACACAAAGGTACAGTAAAAGAAATGTTTACCAAGCTTTGAAAGATGCATGGGAACAAGAGAAGAGTTGTTTTACTTTCACTTTATAGTGAGGAAGAAGGGATGGTGCTGGCTGGTCAGGCAGAGGAAGACACGTCATGATGGCATATCTACTATGCCTATACTGTATGTACATAAATCCTGATCTTGTGTCTACTGTGTATGTAAATGTAATTTATTTTTGATAGGTCAAATAGATTGAATTGCTATATAATTGTGGCGGGTTGTAATGAATGCAACAAAATCAGAAAAGGATGTTAGCAGATTAGTCACCATTATTTAAAAGCAATGGAGCACTGCAGTACAGTTATCAAAATGGATAGTCAGGTAATTTCACTTATTAATAAACATTTTCAGAGCAGGAGACAAGAGATATTATTACCCCAGTATAGGGCTTATGTATGCCCAAATATGGACTGCTGTTCACAATTTTGGTCTCCACACACATGCGCAGAGGTTGATGGTCCAGAGGGAGTCCAGAGTATGGCTACTAGGATAATGAGTGGAATGCAGGGTATGTCTTATGATAGAAGAAGAGCAAGACTTAGCCAGTTCATTCTAGACAGAAGAAGTAGAGGGTGACTTACTACAAATGTTATGCCTTTTTCGGGATTTTCAAAAACTTAGAAATATGCAGCAGATTAGATAAAATAATGAAATAACAACAGGAGAACATACAAGAAAATGAAATGAATTCCATCAAGAAGTAACATGAGGAACCATTTCTTTACTCAGAAGGTATCAGGATTTGGAATGCACTCCCAAAGGAGCATAAGGATCTCACAGACAAGAATGTTTTAAAGCTACAGTAGTCAAGCAAAGGGGAAAATACAAAAATACTACCACCAAGAACAAGAAGTGAGGGGATGGTAACCATGAGAAAATGCCTTCTTCTGTCTTTGTGCTGATAGTATTTACATGTTGACATTACTTTGTTAATGAAAAAAAATATTAAAGAAATTTACCAAGTTTTAGGTGTGCACCACATATTCTGGTGCCTTACCTCGGCAAATGCCCTTTTTGTGTATCTTGTAAAGTTTTCTCCTGTTACATCAGAAGTAGGAGGAATTGTATCTTGGACCCCCCCAGATCCTTTCCATTTCCTAGTCTCTGAATCAGCCCATGGTCTTCCCCCGTGCTCAGGCATGTAATGATGTGTACCCAGGAAGAGCATGGGGACGTGCTCCATGAATGGCTATGGGAGACAGCTTTAACAATGTTTTATATATAATTATGCTCATTTGATGATTAATCAAGGGCACTGGTTGACTAACAAGGGCTCTTGTACTCCCTGGGGGATGGGAAGAGGCAGGAGGATATGACAGAGACATTCAGATATCTCACGGGAATAAACAAGGTGCAGGAGGAGAGTATTTTCCAGAGAAAAAGATGTTTTAAGACTGGAGGTCAGAATATGTAGTTTGAGGGGGTAGGTTCAGAGGACACGTGAGGAAGTTCTTCTTTACAGAAAGTTTGGGGGATGACTGGAACTGCCTTCTAGTGGAGGTGGTGGTGGCAAATACAGTCAAAGGTTTTAAGTGTGCCTGGAATAAACATGGGTATCTTGGATAACAGAGGGTGGTGGAAGGTGGCACCTGCACTAGTGGCTTGGGTACCACTATTAGGGAGGGTTATATGGGCAGACTGGGTGGGTCAGAAAGTCCTTGTCTGCTAACAAAATATATGAATCTATGAATCTAGTGCAGAAAAAAAAGTAATGAAAATTGCAGAACATAGGTTCAATAATCGGTTATGGTTCTAAGCTTATGTTCTGTATGGTTTGTTACTGACAGGGGAACAAGTGATGGTGTATTTATGTCACTAAAGCACAACTGATATTGTTTACCATTTGTGGAGTTTGTTGATGTGGCTGGTCATTTTGTATTTTCTTCCTTTTTTCTTGATAAAGGTAAAATACTGTCTGTGCACCTTATTGATATTACCACTCTTGTTTGTTTACATTCATTGATCTATTCCAACTGTTTCCTTTCTGAAACTAAAGATATCCCCTCAAAACACACACACACACACACACACACACAGTCTAGCAACTCATGGTGCAATGAGAGAAGGCTGTCTCTGTATGAGTGACTGGTGTGTCCAGAGTGGTTCCTAAAAAGTTCAGGATGGAAAGAGTTTGCGGCCCTTATTGTCTAGTAGTCAGAGCACTAAAGTAACTTTTGAGCAAGGAGATCAAAGATTCAAACCCCACCAGAGTCTGTACAACCTCATTCAGTTTACAGTGGCTATTTGGAATAAGGTTCAGCATACAACATTTTCAACTCATATACAAGAGTATGCTTCGGGAGGGAATGTTAAGTAAGTCAGCAGACATCTTTGCACTTCAGTTCACCTGCTGTAGAAACTGGTAGAATGAAGAACCCACTGAAAATCAGATTTTACCTTTCAGCTTAGCTTTCTTGGGTAAATACATTGTGGGGGGGGTGGGATTTTCAAAGAGCTGCATCCATTTTTGGGCCATGGGTGGCTGCTGAAATCTATCCCTGGAGTTAGACCATGAAAAGTTGATCTATTTTCCAGGATAGAATTATACAGTTGCATCCAAAAAACAGATTTATTTTCTGTAGTTGCAGCAGAAATTGCATTAACTGTGGGAATCATTGTAAATGTACCCAAATGTCTGTGAATAGAGTGCAGTCATTTGGATGCACCTACGTGAATACAGCATATATCCAAAGAATGGATGCTAGTGCTGTGTCCACTCAGCTTAAAAACCCACCCACAGTAAGTATATCTGCAATACATTTGAGAATTGGTTGCTATATTAATTTATGAAAGACAATGTGGTTGACATATCCCGTGATTTTATAGTAACTACAAAACAGTCTCATAAAAAGGCTGACCTTCTAATTTGGTGGCAATTCTTTGCACTGCCATGGGGAAATGATGGTACCATGTTACCTATGTGAATCCTCTCCTCATCCAGGAGATGCTGAGCAGCATCATGGTAAGAGTTTGTTTTAGCCCCAATGATGGAGAGTTGAAATCTCTTACCAATGTGCACCCCCCAGGGACCAACTCAGGTTGGCTTTGGTATAGTGGAGTAGTCACTCCCATATTAATCTTCACATTCAGGACATCTGCAGCATGTGGTCACATTTAGTGGTAATATAAAAAGGGAACAACAGTTTACAATAAGGCTCTAAAAAGCAGGGACATGGTAACCACTCTTTACCAGACCACAATAATTTGATATCAAGTCACTGTTTCAGTGTTTCAGCACCTGTGTATTATGCCCTGCAGCATACAACAAGCTAGAGTTATAGACAGTGATGCCTGCTCTGTAATCTGGGAGCTAGGGAAAAAAAAACAGAAGACAACGCTGAATCACATGAACAACGTGGTGTATACAAGGCATACTGGCAAAGTGGATTACTAACTGACTTGGGGCAGGAAACAGAGGAGATGGGCAATATTGTGTGGAAAGAGATACTTAGTGGATTCAGTCATGGATTTGTGCTGGAATCACTGTTGAGCAATATTTTCATCAACAATTTGGAAGCTGCGGCCCCTAGCAGGCTGCTAAAATTTGCTGTGGACATTAAGCTTACCAGGGCGGTGGACTGTTTTGAAGATTGGGGCAAAGTTAAGGAACAGAGCAAGCTAGGCAACTGGGCAGACTCCAGGAATCTCAGATACAATGTGGCCAAATGAAAGGTGCTAAACTTAGGGAGGAAAACAAAGGTTGACTCTACATACCATGTGGGAGCACTTATTGCTGCTGTGGAGAAGGAAGATGACCCGAGGGGCTTTAATAGACAACTGGAAGAAGCATAATAAACAGTGTGCAGCTGCTGCCTAGAGGACAATCAGAATACTCAGGGACATCACATATGTTTTGGAGACCAGCAGGACAGGGAACAGAAGTTTGGCACTTTATAAGGCCCTGGCCAGTCCCAACTTAGAATACTATATGCAGTTCTGTGCCCTTCAATACAAAAATACAATACTTTTACACAGAGAGTGTGATGGGGTGCAGAATGTATTGTTAAGAACAAAGACTACACACTCACAGGGCAGTGTCATCACCGGGAGCAGCAAATCCAAACACAGCACAATATAACAGCACAGTGGAAGTGTATGTAAATACTAGTGCAGATTTATTCAAAATTCATGTTGGAGACACAGAAATAAACTGTGACTGAGCCTAGCTCTCTGAGGCAACTCTACTTCTTCATCAGGAGATGTGTGGTGACCACGCCCACTGAAGATGTGTCAGAATGCCTCAAAGAAGTGAGCCAGTCACAGTTTGTTTCTTTGTCTCCAATACAAATTTTAAATAAATCTGCATCAGCATTTAAATATGCTTATAGTGCACTGCCTTTTCTGTTTTTTTTTTCTTCATTATAGATGTGTTGTATGCATTTGTGCAAAGAGGTTTCAGTAGTTAATGGCTCACCTTGACTGGCACATGGAGGAAGTTTATCTGAACATTTATTATTACTTAAAAGTAGGGGATAGTATCAATGGGTACAAATAGCAGATCCCAGCCAGTTTACTTATGGCCACTACAATGAATGGGGGTATGAGGACCAAAGCAAAGAGGAGAAATTTGTGTCTTGTAACATGTTCACACTGATGCACAGGAGGCTGAAAGAAGACATATCTCCATCTAGTGCATTCTTACATGTCTTGACAAGACTGATTAGACAAAAATGTTAGATTTGGTGTCATCCAGTAAAATATGATGACATGCCCTAAACCTCTGAGGTGGTAAATGATAAACTGTGGGGTAATGTTAGGAGACACTTCATCTCATTGATGATGGTGACCCGATGATACAGCCAACAAGCAGAGAAAACGGACAAAGTAAACGTAGACAAAGTTCGCTAATCAAGGAAATCTTTAAGTATCCTACACAGTAGAGTGGGTATGAAGCTCATTTAAATAGTACATGTGTTCACAGCATACTTATCCATCCTTATTAACTGTACCCACCCAGGGGCTTACCTTGATTGCCCTGTCCTCCCATTTGTCTCCCGCTGCTGCTGGCATCCTGATTGTCCCCTGGGTTTCCTCAGGTGATCCTTGTGTTCCCCAATCAGCTCAATGCTATGTTTTGGTCCATTGTGGGATTACTACATGAATCGTGAGTCGCTGGCATGTTTTTGTAGAGTTGGTGACCGCGTATGTGCAAGGTTGTGCTTGATCTTTCTGACTACCAGTTTTGCAGTCGACTTGGGGGGTGTTCGGTGGTCCCGGTGCCCCTGCTGAGCTGGTTGGGGACTGGTGCCTGGGGCAGTGTGGTGTGGATGGTGCTGGAGGGAACAATTAAGTTTTATGTGATAATGGCGACTCCTAATGAGCGCTGACCACAAAGAGTGAGACAAGAACCACCCAACAGACTAAAGGTGATAGACAGTAGAGTGACCATCGCAAATAGCGATGGTCACTTACTAACATCTGAAAAAAAGAAAAGATACGTATTTTTATGCAGGGGGCTACACATCCCTGTACCCCCCTCTTCAGGGGGCAAGCACCCCATGCCCCCCAAAATAAAGATAACTAACTCCACGGGGGGTGTGTACTTAGAGGAAAACATAAAGATTTAAAAAACAAAAATATTTCCTTTCCTGCCACTAGACCCGAACCCGGATAGCTCGCTTCAGGGGAAGTAGTGAATTCTGCCCTACTATATTGTCAGCTCAGCAGTGCTAGCCCAACCAGATGGACATTCCTATCAGCTGTAGGTTTCACTAGCAATAAACTCAACTGTCCCAAAAGACACTTTCATGCATTTGGGCTAATGTCAACCTCAACCCATGCCAGTTGTTCCTGTAACAGCAACAGCCTATCGGTGAGATACCAGACTTGAGGAGTCAGCCCCTGGGCAGAAACCAAATGCAGGTTGTGGCCACCTTGTGGGAAAGGCTGTGAAGTGGAGGTGAGTCGTGTCGGCCCTGTTCCCCAACAGCAGCAACTGCAAGCAGCAGGTCTTCATTTCACCAGTATCATCATCCATCCTGTGGGTACAGTGAGTAAAACCAGGGTAGCTCCCTGCAACAAAGCTGCAATTGTTTCTGATGCCATCTAACTGTGTTGCCAGTTTAGAGTGTTTAAATTGACCGGGCCATCTGGCCACAGATACAAATAAGTTCTGGGTTAAAAGTGTTGTTTGCATGATAATCATTTTTTTTCATCAAGGGCCCCAAGATCAGCTGCAATGCTGGCCAACCCATTGCACCTTTTAGGCATGCCATTTAGTCACCCTGGGTACCCAGTAGTTGCTTGGGACTGTTAAACACAGGGACTTACTTGATTGCATGCAAGGTAACCTGTCAAAAATATAGCAACGTAATCATTTATCTAAATTCTGCCCTCTCCTTGTTCATGTCCCCTTAATAAATTGGATTTACTGTTTCATGTTTAAACTTAGGCCATGAACATATTATTAATTGGTTTACAGTGATAAGATATATGCTAAATGCTCTTACAGTGCATGCTGGTATTGAAACTGTCTTTTACAGGGGGAATATAGGGTGCAAGCTAGAGATTCAGACCCTGTTGGTAAGTGGTTTGAGTGTGAGCATATCATTAATGTGGAAACTGCTGTGTAACCTGATTGCTAAGCACAGTAACTGTTCAGGTACTTGTGAAACATTACTAGGCAGGATTGTGGGTGGCATTAGCTTCCCAGAGGGCTGTTCCTACTGTGGTAGTTACCCACTCAAGAATGATTCTGGGTGGAGGTACCATAATCTTAATACTACTACTGGTAGGGGCTCACCCATACTAGGTAGTTACGAATCCGGGCCCCTCAACCTGTTGTTAGAAAGGCTGGCAGGGGTAGTAGCCCTTGATATAGTGCTGCCCAGGGATTACATTATTAAGCAGAGGAGATGATGGACTTGGAGTCCCTTCCAACCTGTCTTAAATTACTAGGTTGCTATGCTACAATGAATATTACATATTGAACAATATATTCTTTTGTGCACTATTATATTTTCTTAGGTATTTGTTTGAGTAAACATAATTATACATTGATTGCCATTGCCACATTTCTATTTAAATTAAGGCTACAAGTCAAGAAAAGAATTATTTTCATAAAACAAATGCTGTACTCAAACACATTTTGAACACAGTAAATATTATTTTCTATATGCATTTTAATGTTCAAATAATAAAAATAAACAAAACATGCTTTATAGCTGCATGAAATGCCCATAACACAGATATTCATCTGAAACAATATGCAACTTTTAGTCATAAAGACAAACTTGTTTATTTAATGCATGGTGCCTTCTCCACAATTCCCAAGACAATTTTTATCTGTGCCTGTACAAAGTCTGGCTGAGAAACTCTCGTCTCTGAAATTGTCAAGACACCTCATATTACTGCGAACTAGTTGAGAAATACATTTTCTGTGAGTTTCCCTGATTTCATATTAGCACAGCCTTAAGCTGTGAATGGGAAAACTCATTCTACTGATACCAGAGCAGATGTTGTGGGACACTTTTGAAAGCTTGAAATACTGCACATGACCTTTCATCCCTGAACTTGGAGAATATGAAACTGACAATCAATGAAAGCAGAAACTAATATTGCAGCTCTGTCTCCTATAATGTCAACCTTTGGCTCCCAGAGTAAAATAAAGTCACTGGTTTCACTGGCACTAAGGTAATAATCCTGCTTCTAATGTTATCTTGGATTTCCACTCTCTTGGGATTGAAGCCGTCTGTCACTTGACTATTACATAGACTTCTGAATTTAACATTAAACAGAACAGATTATCACTACTGCTGGAAAGGATTATTTTGCACCTGAAATTGTATACAGGACAAATTAAACTTTTCCATAGATATGCTATGCCAACAATTTTTTAGAGTATCTACTGCAAAGATTTATTTCTGATTCAATTATGCAGCCCTTATAAACATCAATACCTAAGCTGTGATGCAACTGCCGCAGCAAAAATTATTACACAAAGCATTTTTTTCTGGCATACTCAGTGAGGCACAGGGACACACTGGGTAAAAGCTTTTGTGTTTCATAGATAAAGCAATCAATAAAAAAGACAGTTAAGGTGATGGTGTACCCCGCTGAGACATACAGCAAATGTTCTACACTACAAGCAAAAATCAATTGACAACCGCATCAAATAATAAAAGACATGCAAAATACATACAAAAACAAAGTAATATACAACATAGCATATAACATTATGCAATAATACATTGCTAATCAAATGGTGCAGTGTGTAGCACAAAAACTTCTAAATTAAAAGGTTCCAAGTCTGGTCGATGCCCAGTTTTTTTTCTCTAAACTTGACATGAATCTTAAAGTGTTGTTGTGTTTTGAACCGAGCATTTCTCTAAAGCCATGTTATCAGAACAGTATTAGATTATCAAAACCAATCCTTTACACACAAAGCACTGAGACTGAGCTTTTAACCCACCCAGCTCTATTTGACCTTGTGGGACAATGTACCCAAGTTGTCACATACTAGTTCAATCCCAGAGCTTAGTCTCAATGGCTGTTACCAGTTTTCATAAACTTTTAGACACCAGAAATTGTTACCTTTGTATGCTGCCACCACTCAACTGCAGTCTCACTTGGGGTATCTGTAGGTCCGAATCCCACCAGAGTCGCTGCTCTTACACAAAGCATAGTGCTTCTTACCAAAGGGCAAAGATCTGCCCATTTGGTTACAGCTGAAAACACATTTGCTACTGTAGTGGATCCCTGGAGTAGATCACAGTATTTCCAATTTACCCTGGTTATCCATACCAGAAATGACTCAGTAACAGCATGAAGTATATAAAAATAATATTTAATACTCCACAACATGTACATATACTGTAGGATAAAACACACTACAGACTATAGGAAAATATTATTTTTACAGAGAGAAAATGAAAAACTTTTTAAAATGTGTGATGACTCAGGGAAAATCTAGCTCACATCTATTTGCAGTATATCCTAGGTAGTGTAGAAGCTTACCCCATCTGGGAACTTGATGAGTTAGAGCAAACTCTAACCCTTTATGTTGCTCATTCAGAATCCCATCATAACTGAATCATAAGGCTCAAAGACACAGAGAACTACTTCTGAGTGACCGGCAAACCACACCACATTATCGTATGTGTTGCTTTGACATCACAGGTTTGACTATGTCTGTGATCCATGGATGCCACCTGTTTGGAAAACAGGTTTTAATTGCATTTGTTACTTCAAACAAGACTTGTTTTGTTTTCCTGGCTGCTCTCTCTATGGGACACTGTTTCATTTGAACCTGACCCTGCTTACACCCACAACATACTCACAACATAAAGGGACAAACAGGAATATGCACACTCTGCAGTTCTGGATGGGAGCTGCTTGTGCAGGCTTTACAAAACTCTACATCAATAGCAACATGGGTCACAAAGTACCACACTCACCTAGAAGCAGCTATGTACACCTAAACAAATTGAAGCTCACTATGCAATGTTGACAGAAGACATTTAAAATCCATTACAAATCCAGGTGCACAGAAAATAGAGGATCTCAGTGCACTGTACCTTCACTGCATTGAGGTCCTGTATTTATTTATTTTAGGCTTCAGATTAGAATACATTTAAGCTAATATCGCTTTTACAAAGGTTCCACATCAGGTATGGGAAATATACATAAACATAGCATATACAATGGTCACAAATACAGGAGAGAATTACAGATTACACAATCATTACTGGAAGAAGCTAACAGCTTAGTCAGGAGAACCAGCTACTGATACAGCAGGGTCATATCGGGTGTTTAGGCTTGGTCAGGAATAAGTGGGGTATTGGGCAGGGAAGGTAGAGTAAAGGAGTGGGTCATTATAGGGGTAGAGGGAAGGAAAGGGATAGTTGGGTATTTGAGAAGGTAGGAAGAGTAGAAAAGTGGGTCAAGAAAAGGGGTAGGGGAAGGAGTATTGTGAATGATGAAGAAATCTGGTGTTTAATGTTTTTGATAGTGCTGGTGGGAGATCATTGTTTCAGTTATTAGTTTTCCTTTTTTTCTCCAACATTTCTTCCAGTTTTATAAACCTGTACTTGATTTTTTTCGGTGTGTTTTAGTATTGATTTTCATTGTAATTTGTGTCTGTAATTCTGATATGCGAGTCTAACAGTTTTTGTCTTTCTGGATTTTTTAAATAAACTTCCCCATCTCTTTACTTTCACTTGGATTGTGATCAGAAACAGGCAGAAGGGACCCTATTTGAAAGTCTTATTAGAAGAACGGCATGTCAACAGTGCAGCATTCCCCTAGTACTGCTCTACAGTGTCAGTTATGGGTATTACCCCAATTGCCTGATGTGGGTGCTGGAACCAACAACAATCTGATCTTCTGGCTCCAGAGGAGAGTATACTACCTACTGAGCTTGGGAAGGTAATGCTTCACTTGGCACACTGCCAGGTGGCAGGAATTTTTTTTTTGTGAAAAAATAAATAAATTGTCTAGGGAAAGAGGAGGAGAGATGGGAAGGGTGGTAAATGAACAGGATGGGTAAAGTGGTAGTCATGGAACTAGCCCTTGCTACCTAGTAAGGTTTAAAGTTGTTTTTTTTCATGAACTGGCCAAAAGTGAAAGTGATCCTGACATGGGCCAAAACGTAACTAGGTTGAATCAAAGGTAACATTGCCAGGTATCAGAGGGTTAATTTTGGGATCTCCCATTCAGATCCTGCCTCAATTGCTGTAGGTGTCCCACGAGGGTTGATTATGGACCTGCCACTATTCTCACTCCTCATCAATGACATCCAACATTGTTTGTTGTCTAGATACCCCTCCTCTATGCTGATGACTGGGTCCTCCTCCTGAGCTTAAACAATGCTCCAAACATTAGCAATCATGTGTCTGCAGACCTCTAAGCAATCCAAAATTGGCTTGCCCTTAATAAGCACAAACTTAAAACCTTGAAATCCCAAGCAATGTTGTTTGACTTTTAAACCAAGACTTAAAACATTGTCCTTCTGCACTCAAGGACACCTGTAACTCTGCCCAGCTGAGGAGCCTGTTACAGGGGTATGAAGAGAACCTTAAGAGGTAAAGCTGACTTCCATCCAGCCTGTTTGTGGAGAACTCTTACCCCATCTGCATGGACTGCCCCACCCACCCAGGGCTGGCTCTTCATTTATTGCTGCTTACTAGTCACATGACATATCACATAACCTCTCCTTCAAATTACTAAGTGCCCACTTTCCCATTTGTAGCTTATACTCTCCAGCCACCAGGCTGCACTGCATTAAACCTGCAGGCACCTCTCTGCCCACTCTCCCCATCTCTATACTTAATATTAAATTTCCATCCCTTAACTCTAGGAGTCACTATACTGCACTCCCTACCTCTGTTTCTTTTCTACTCTCTTCCCCAGCTCACCCCCTCTACCACTGAGCCTTTACTGCTATAATCTGGCTAATTGTTTCTTCACTGGTCTCAAACTCTGCACCTTTTATTCCAAAGTCAGCTGCTCAACCCCTATGCCATCGAGTCAGGCTACTTTCTATTTCTATTTGTCATGCCTTATAGCTACTGACTACTTAAGCTGCTAAAAACAAAATATTTTGGTTTCTTACTCTCTTGTGGCAGGGCTCAAACCCTGTACCTCTGATTCCAAGATCTGTGGCTCTGCCTCCAGGCCAATGAGTCAGACTATTTTCTGCTCAGTACCTCACAACTCTTAAAGCCCTCTAGCTCCCTAGTTACTATAGCAAAAACAACTCAATTTTCTGCTTTCTTATTGCAGGACTCAAGCCCTGTGCCCTTGCCTCTAGGGTCTGCTGCTCTACCTTCGGGCCAACCAAGTCAGGCTACTTTTTGCTTAGTACTTCACTACTCATAAACCGACTGGCACTATAGTCTGCTAAAACAAATACATCTCAGTCCCCTACTGTCTTGCTGCAAGTACCAAACCATGTACCTCTAGTGCCTAAAGCAGCAGCTCTGTCACTATGCCAACTCATGGTAATACCTCGTACTCTCCCAAAGTCCCTAAGCTTTGTCCCCCTCCACCCAACCACTGAGTGTCCTTATAACACTGCATGCCATATCTTCCATCACCATATCTCACCTGCTACTGACCATAGCACCCATCTTCCTACCAGGGGAGGCTCCACTTCTCCCTCCACTTGGTGACTCAGAACAGACTAGCACCAAGCTCCTAACCTTAGCCACCCTACCCACCCCTACCACCGACCCATACCTCTCACTCCACCAATGGACCATACTTCCCCTATGCTCCAATCACCCTACTTCTACTACCGTGGGAGGGGGACACTGCTCTCCCTCCTTACAGGACCTCTTTACTCCCACCTCCACACGGTGCTGTTCCCCCTCCCTAATGGTGCCTAACCTCATGAAGAAACATTTAAAGTTGGTTTCCCTGTGCCTCCTCCTTTTACTACTCCTTCTTTCTGAAGACATTCACCCCAACCCAGGACCCACCTCCCCCAGGTTACTACATCCAAGAGCCTCACTATCACCTCCCTCAATATATGTAGCCTACTCAAGAAATTTGATTCCTTTCAGGGGTGGGTTGCTCAGAATTGCCTCAATGTCATCTCAGTAGTTGAAACCTGGCTCAACAACCACACCTCCGACTCTGCGGTCTCACTTCCTGGCTTCACACTATACTGGGCAGACAGAACCTCAAAGAAAGGGGCTGGTTGTGCACTGTATGTCCAGGAATCACTACAGTGTCTCACCCTACCCTCCTCATCACTTAAACACGGGGCCCAATCTCTCACATTGAAGATCACTCTAGCCCATAACAGAGCCCCCTTGTTCCTCTCCTCTGTATACATCCCTCCCCGAAATCAGAAGACCGCTTTCCTCTCTGTCCTCAACCATCTCCAGACTTTCCCTGACAATGCTGACATCATTGCCCTCGGAGACTTCAATACAAACTGGCTGGCTGACACTTCAGCCCCTGTTAGGGATGCTGCAACTGCTCAAAACCTGACCCAGCGCATGACTAATGCCACTAGAATAAACCAGAGGACTGGTACTGCCACCCTCCTAGATCTAGTGCTCACTAACACCCCACATAAAGCTACACAGATCAGGGTACTACCCGATGCTCTGAGTGACCACTCCCCAGTGCAATGTCACTGGTCGTACTGTATTAGCAAGCCCCCCCAAAACTGTCTTACAATGCCATCTCAAACCTGGAAAACTACAGTCCCTTAAACAGTACCTCCTAGTTACTGACTGGTCCCCCATAAGAAAAGCTCAGAACATTGACTCTACCCTCAACTATTTCATTCATATGTTCAACGCTGCCTGCAACCTGTTTGCACCCCTAACCAAACAAAAAATTAAAGGTGCCAACGTACCCTGGCTATCTCAAGCCCTTTTGGACCAGATGCGCGAATGAGACAATCTGTGGCACATTGCACAGGATACCAGAAAACCCTCTGACAGGCAGTGCTACTAGGAAGTGTGCAATAAATGCACATGGGATACTCGAAAAGCAAAGGCTGAGTACTATAAAACCTTGCTCACCAACACTTGGGGCTCAGGTCACAAGTTTTCTGACTCACTCAAAACTCTAAGTGGCAAAGCCTCCAATACCCTGCCTACCCATATCAGGGCCAATGGATCTATCACCTCAGACCCAGCTCTTATCACAGACACATTCAATGACACCTTCTCTGACCTCACTGGTGTTCTTCCCCCCAAACTTTTTGTCCCCTACCCACCCTACACCACACTGCCCTTTCCCCAACCCCCCTTTCCACTTTAAAGCAGTTTTCCGGCATGAAGCTGCCCCTCTGCTACTCAAAGCCCTCAGTAAATCTCATTTCAGCAGTGACACACTGGACCTGAAACTGCTTAGACTCACATTCAATGAGGTTCTCCTTCCCTTACCATGCTTTTGAACCACTCCCTTACTCTGGGCCAGTTCCCCACCAAATAGAAATCTGCCCTCATCACTCCTGTCCTTAAAAGTGGTGACCGCACCCTGCCTGGGAACTACTGCCCAATGTCAATTCTGCCTCTCCTCTCTAAAACCCTGGAGCAAATTGTGGTCACCCAACTAACAGATTGCCTCACTAAATATAGTATCCTGTGTCCTGAACAACATGGCTTCTGCCAGAACCATAGCACTACCACTGCCCTCTTGGAATTTACAAACGCCCTTGTGAAAGTGTAACCCCCTTTTTTTAATTATTATTTTGTTCTCTCATGCTGGGAAGATGGTGGAGTCTGGATGTGTTTTTTATATGTACCTCTGTTATATGTTCCATCTGAAATGTCTTGTTTGTTGGTCTGGTCACCCACTTTGTTTGTATTCTTATTATAGTTACTTGTTTATCATTTTTATTTGTTTTTGTATTATCTCCTGAGTCATTCCAGAATCACTATTATGCCTATGGAGAGAGAGCTGAAATAATAATCATAAGAGGACATCTGGTATGTTATTGTTAATCGTTACAATGCCCTGCATTTGTTTGTTTATATATTTGGAGTTTTATACTCCTGTGTCCCTTATCAAATCATGTGAAGATCACTGGAGCTGGTTATACTCCGTGGGGGCTTTATTTGTTTGGTCCTTCTCTAGTTCAGCCCCTGTTTAATGTTTTTTTTTTATTATGTTATCCAAGTATCCTCTATAAAAACCATTCAGGGCTCTGTTTGCCTGAGTTATGTACACAAGCATCGGTTTGCTTGCTGTGCCGTTGCGGGTATAACAGCCCTGAATGAAAACACTAGGTAGAGCATTCCCTGGTTCTGTAGTTTGACAAGAGCCCCAAGACGAATACGTTAGGTTTTGTTTCTCCCTGTAATAGCATCTAAGAGTTGTACATGACTGTGAATACGGTAGCGGTGCCATAAATCCGCTCAAACTTGCGCACAGTCGTGAAGTTAGTTTCTACCAAAACTCAGCACTGAGAAGGTTATTTGCAGAATAAATGCCTTGTTTTCCCTTTGCTTACTTCCTGAAGCTGAAACAGAGCTCTTTCAGGGCTGTTCTGAGACTTTTCAAAAACGAGGGATTCCTCTTGGATAAACAGCTTGTCAGGGCTCTGAGTACCATCTCCATCCAATGCAGCATTCCCTAAGAGCCGGCCAGCCTCTGTCTAAAACTTTTATGCTGCTATTGAAAGGGGAGGTGCCTCCTGAAGCTGGACAACAGTACAAATGTGCACAAAAAGACTGTAAATCATTTCTTGAACTGTCATCAGATTAATAAAGTGTTTTAAAGGGACCATGTTATTCTAAATAAAATATTTGCAATCTAAATAAAGAAGTTATATATAAAATAAAGTATAGGGGTGGAGTTAGGTAATCACATGACACCTATACATGGTATTTAAGGTGCACATCTAGATTAAGTAGTCATATAGGATGGAGTGTTGATGCAGAGAGAGCATCTGATGAGAGGAAAGCATTGGATGGGGATGTGATGCTGTAAACATCCCTAAAGCTAGTAACTTCTAGCCTTCTTTTGTTGACTTGTTTATCTTTTGTTTTGCCATTTACAGTTTGCTTTATTTCAATAAATACTTTATTTTGCTGCATATTGCCTCTGTGGTCCATCTGTACACCTACCTATGACAGCCCTCCACACATCCCTGGACACCGGCTACACTGCTGGTGCTGCCTTTATAGACCTCTCAAAGGCATTCAATACAGTGCGCCACTTGCTTCTGCTGGACTCCCTCACTCAGATAGGCCTCTTTCATGAGACCATTGACTGGCTTGCTAGCTATCTGTCTGAGAGAACCCAGACAATCTGGATTGCCCACTCCCTGTCATCCCCCCACCAAGTCAGGTCTGGGGTTCCTCAAGGCTCTATTCTTGGTCCACTTCTCTTCTCCCTATTCCTTAACACCCTGCTCAATGCCTGCTCAGGAAAAATTCTATTGTATGCAGATGATGCAGTCCTCTACAACTCACAAACTGATCCCACAGCCTTCCACTCGGCACTCCAGAAATCCTTCTCTGAAGCTGAATCCTGGTTCATTCAGCATAGGTTAGTACTAAATTACAAAAAAACTAAATCCATGATGTTTTCACACCCCCAAAATAAGAACCTAGGACAACCATTGCTCATTCTGAACTCACCGAATGACCCCCTTGAGCAGGTTACCACTTTCAAATACCTTGGCATCACCCTAGACACTGGTCTCACTTTCCACAACCATATCCAGATGCTAAGCACTGCTGTCAATACACGTATTGGTCTCCTTCACTGCTATAAGCACTGCCTCCCCCCGAATCTCTCCACCTAGCCATCTCTGCATCTATTCTGTCTCTAATTGATTATGGAATCATCATCTATGGTGCAGCCGACACCACCCACCTACACAAGATTAGTCTGGCCCTCAATAAGGCTTGCAGACTTGCTACAGGCTGTCCTAGATTTACACATACCTGCTCCCTCTACTCCTCAGCAAACTGGCTCAACTTCGATAGGAGGCTAAAGTACCAGGCCTGCCTCTTCACTAAGAAAATCACCTCAGGATTACTCCCCCCAGCCCTCTCCCCACTATTTCAGCCCCCACTGTCTACCCGCCTCACATGGCAATCAGCGACTACCCAATTTAGGGTACCTCACTGCAAGACCACCTCAGGCCAAAGAACGTTGTGATATCTGGCCCTATCCTGGCTCAACTCACTCCCAAATTCCCTCCTCACTGAACCCAAACTTGATCAATTCAAGTCCCAGCTATGGGACCTTATTACCCAGGGATCAGTATGTGACTGCCCCTAAACCTGACCTTCCATTTCTACCACACCCCACCTCCCCCCTCCTCCTTTGACCAAGGACCTAACACTGGTCTGCTGCCCCTAGGCATGCCTATAACATGACAACGGACCCCAATGTCCTGCCTTTGCCAACAAAGAATTCCTGGGCATGGCTAGTGCCTTCACCCTGAAATGTTATACTTGTACCTGTAACCTTTTGCACTTTGTACCTTGTTTAGCAGCTCTCTCTTACCATGTATTCTCTGCTGCTATTTTGCATCTTCTGTATTCATTTGCAAGCATTCTGTAACCATTGTCTTTGATTACTATGTTAGTTGTTACTTTGTTCATGGTTGTCTCTGTCTTATGTATGATGTGGAACCTTTGTAAAAAAGTTTTTGACTCAAAGGTGTTATCCGATATTTATCAATAAGCAATAATGATGGCACTGCCCTTACCATGGTTTCAACGTTTAAGTACCTTGGGATAACCCTGGACTCCTTGCTCAACTTCTCCACATGTACTGGTAACACATGTAAAACAGGAAACTCTTGGCTAAGAGTTTCTTATAGAGTTATGCTTAAACCTCATGAATAGAGCTTGGCTTGCCATTGCCCAGGAGATTCCCACACCAAAACTAAAGTATGGGGTACCTGTATACTTTGCTAAAACCAGGGCACTATTTAGGAGATGATACATCATATCTAACAACCATTGTCAGTTTAAACTGGCCTCCAATCACCAGGAGAATAATTGTGCTCTCTATTCCAGGCTTGATTGTCTTCCCCCTTAATCTCTGTGCGATCTAGCTGTTGGTGATGTCATCTATGGCATCATCCATGATCAGCTTCCAGTGTCACCAACATCCTATTTCTCCCTCCACTGAAACCAGAAACAGTCTCAGGATGCCCAGATTATCAAAAATTAAACAGAGGATTGGAAGAACACTTCCTGGCCAAATACAACCACAGGAAAACAAAACATGAAGGTTCAACTCCTATGTAGTTTCAAAGTATCTTTATTTTCTCTTCTACCACAGTACTCAATGAGGCTTCTGACAGAAGGAAGTTTGCTGGTCACAGGAACACTTTGATAAGCTTTACCACAGCAATTTATCAGCAGCAATTATTAAGGAATTGGTGCCAAGAGGTTTGGAAAGCTGCTATATCTTTTAAGTTACAGTATATCTGAGATTTTTTTTTTTGCAGTAGCATTTGTAAGAAACCACCAGTCCTGAAGAATTATCATTGCTATAAAACATTGATTATTGTGGTGGAAGAAAAAATAAATATATTTTGACACTACTTAGGTTTTGAACCCTCATGTTTACTTTTTTTTTTTTCTGTTTATTATTTTTCTTACACCCTAAGATTTTCCAATTCTTGTCTTTTGCCCATGCCAAAAATGAAAAACAACCTGGGCAATATCTCTTTCATGTGTTTTGCCTCAGGTTCTGGAATTTCATCCGATCTGATATGTATCTCTCAACTACATTTCAGGCTTTCAAAATGGTTATTGTGTGCATTAACAGTACTGGAGGCTTAAAGTTGCACCTGTTTCTGATTAATACATCATGGACCAGACTGTTTTTACTGCTAGAGAAGGCTGGATAATTCACTACTCTCCTATAGAGATGTATGAAGTTGTCAAACTGCTCTCCAAGAAATAATTTGCAAAGTTTACCAAATTTGCAAAGTGCGAAGTGTTGACTTTGCGAAGTATTTGGCAGGCGAAGTGCCACTTTTTCATGAGAAGTTATACCAGTTCACTGAAGAAGTTGTCAGTTTGCCTTAACTTTGCCTGACTTCATCTGAAAAAGTGCTTTTCTCAAACAAAACTCAATGTGACGTGGCAAAGTGGCGAAGTGGCCAATTTGCGATTTTATTCACAAAGACAATTTCTCAACTTCGCTGGAACTTTGCTGGTGAAGTAAAACTTTGCAACATCTCTACTCTCTTATATGTAAATGGTTTAAGTATTTAGTCAGTTCATACTCTTGTTTTTATGTAAGTGGTACCCATGGCATGTATATTACTACATCCATGCCTTGTATTCCTCCACCTCTTATGCTTTTCTTGATTCCTTTTGTTTTGATGTCCTCCATTGTAGTTTGTTCTATATTATGCATACTATGTATCTTATGTTACCATGTGAAATGTATCCTCTTTTTATCCTTAAGGGTCATGCTTGAAAACTGGCAGCAAAGTTTTGAGTGCACATATACAGTATAACAAGTATTCCGGACAACATACACATATATATTGTACTATAGCAATAAGAGCATATCGTATGAGTGTATTACAGTAGGGAGAGCAGTGTGAGTAACTAATACTAACTCCCAAGAAAATTAATACCTTAATAGGATATTTGTTATATGGCAAGCTTGACCCTCATGACTCAGGCACACAACTGAAGAAAGCTTATACTGTAAAAATCCTTTCTACTCATCCAGATGACCAGAACAAGACTAATGGAAAAAAAAAACATATCTCTCAATCATTTCCAGTGCTCCCTACTCCTCTCATTATTACATAAAAATATCTAGCATACTGCCAGTCACTCCCCCACCCTGACACCTTTTTTATAAACTGTCCTTCTTTAGAACAGCCCCTTGTCCCCAAGACTCATAGATCAAAGCCTTAGGTACTAGACTTTGGAAAACACCAGTGCAAGCTTATATTATAATAAACAAACACATTTTAGTGCCTGAACTCATGTGTACTCTTGTTATGAACCATATAGGTTTATATGTTTTTGGTTTTTGTAGCTAGTATTTAAAATTAAAACAAAAATAAAAACAAAGACACGGGCATGTCGTTCCTACTTTAAATGGATATGGAGGACTCATTGCAGCACCAAGTAATATATCTAATCCTATGAGACACATAGAGAGCTCATGATTGAAACTGATTACCACATGTTCCGCTGCAATCTATTTTATTGGTGGTAGAACCTGTAATTTGATTAAAATACTAGCTAGTACAAGGGTTATGATATTTAATCAATTACCCTTATCTGAGTACATGTGACTTCAAGGCATAAAAATAATGCACTGTGTATTTTGAAATCACTCTGACGAAGCCTAGCAGTGTACTAGGTGAAACGTAAGGTTTTCTTTTCTGCACTGTTGCCCTCTGGGGCTCCTATCACTATATTTTTGTCCACGGGCAAGCTGATAATACAACTTTATACTGCTGCCACCTTATATGGCTGTTTGGAGTGGTTTATTCATGGTCTGGGCAGTGGGTGCTTCCTCCTTTTGTTTCACTGTATCACAAAAAATGCAGATAAGACCAGGAATGTGTAACAAAAGGAATTGCTAATGCTTTGTTTGCAGCAGTTTGTAAAACATATGTTGTATACATTTCATCCAACAAGAAGAGCTTCATGTTTCCTGATACCTTAATTGCCGTCAATAGAAAACTAAAGGTGGTTTATTGTAGTTCTCCTTCAGTATTTTATTTTATATTTTATTTAAGGCCAAACACACAGATTCATAGTGTTGATGTACTTTCTTCCCCAGGTACAGTATTTTGCAAATGGTAACTTTTAACAGGAAAACACAACATCAACATACAGAAGCTTTTCTTTCAACCTAACTGTGCTAGGTCAGTCCTAGTATACTTAATGTTTGCTGTGGGTGGGGGGAAAGAGAAGAATTAAAAGACAATTAAAGTTTCAACCCTGGGAGATCATGCAGTGAACACAAGATAGAATATTAGAAAGGTTAGCATTGAAGAAAGGCTGCAGCCAAAAGGATAGGAAAGAAACATTAAAGGTAATCTGGCATGATCAAAGCCCATTTCTGCATGGAGTGTTTCAGGTCTCTGTATGCTTTTATTTTATCTGGTACCTTAGGGCAGCCTTGTTGTGGCTGCATGGCTTTCTAGCCTCAAAGAGCCTCTTTCTCTATTTTCAATAAGCTTCCACATGGTGGTCATACCTGCAAATGATATAACAGCAACACTACCCCCCATCTCCTGCTGAAGACACCCATCCTTATGCACTCCAGCATCCCACTTGCCTTACCTGCTGCCTTGTCATACTGCTCTACCACCTTGAGGTCTGCAAATATGATAACCCTGAGTCCTCTTTCCTGACTGTGACTGTCAGTATCTCTCCCTACCCAATACTCAGCGCTGAGGTTCCTATGCCCTAGGTGTAGGTTTCGCACAACTGACACCAAATCACAAGTGCAATGTTGTTGACCAGTCCACGAGTTTCTTAAGATGCCTGTAAATTTTTCCACCACCCTCCTGAGTGTCCTCCCTATTGTGGATTTCTGTGTCATTTGCAAAAAGTAATACCTTCCCTCTCAGTTCTTATGTGATGTGCCCTATGAAGATATTGAAGAGGACTGGTCCCAGTACCAAGCCAAGCAGTACCTCGCTGGTCACTCTCCCATCATTAGAATGAGAATCATTAACCGCCACACTCTGTATCCTAGCCGTTAACCAGTTTTTAACCAGATTTATCACACTGGATCCCACTCCTAGGCTAGTAATCTTGTTAATCAGCCTCCTGTGTGGCACCATGTAGAAGGCCTTGCCAAAGTGCATGTAGGTCATGTCTACTACCCTCCCCAGATCAATTTCCCAAATCACCCAATCAAAGAAATCTGTTAGATTTATTTGGCATGAGCCCTCCCCATGAAACCATGTTGTCTGTGGTCTTGCAGCTCATTTGTTTCAAGATATTCTACCAGTCTTTTCCTTCTGTAGGGTTTCTATTAATTTACCTCACACTGAAGTGAGACTGACTGGCCCTATAGTTGCTAGCCTCCTCCCTACTGCTGTGCTAATGTAGAGAGACAACATCAGCCTTTCTCCAGTCTTCCAGAATGATGCCTGTTTCCAGTGTTAACTGTTGAATAAAGGTAGTACTGGCAGAACTGGGTTCAGTAATGAGCCTGGGCACCCCATGATCAGGTGGTCCATGGGTGAGAGTGGTGCTAGTGGCAGTGTTTTCTGATCAGAGTACAGATGTTGCCAGTTTGCTTTTGCTGCCACTGTGGTGACCTCTGTGGTGGGTCAAGGAGATGTTGCAAACACTTGGTTTACTCATCTCCTCCAGGTGGGTATTACAGACACATGGACATGCATGTGTACAGTGCTAGCAGGAGGAGGGAGGGAGGACAGAGAACAAAAGTTAGTAATTTGTCATTCTGCAGCACTTTGGGGCTAACAGGAAGAAACACTATTCCCTATCATCAACATGGTGGTATTACTCTGGCACTCTCGGGCCTCATCCAGCAGACCTCATCCCTCCAGATAAGGACTAAATGAAGGGATCGGTGGTTTTCCCTATATCTATGGAACCCATCTCAGGGGAAAACTAGTCTTTGAAGTAGGTCAGCTAGGTCAGAGCTGGGGGTCTTTGGTGGCTGTCTGAAGGTGGGATAGAATGGAGGACAATACAATGTAAAAATGTGGAGTTTAAGAAAGTAGCAATAAATAAGTAAAACGTTTTTGTGACTATTTTTGGATGATTTGCTTGAGTAAATGATCCTTATTGTGAACTTCTTAAAATAGCTCTGCAGATGTTTACCTCATTCTTAGATAAACACAGCTTTACAGTTGATTCTTTTTTAGATAATCACATACTGTACAGCAAGTCAGAACAGACATTTTGAGGTCACAGTAGGGATAAGTATTAAGATTATTTCCAGCAATTAGCTAATTTTTTTTTTTGTAATTTAGGTTCTATTTTGAAATGTCAGCATACATATATTAAAGTGAACATTTGGGTAGATAAAAAATCTTGACCCTGCATAATACATATTGCTTCAAAGTCAGAACTGCAGGGAGTGTAAGTAATTAGTAAAAGATAAAACTAGCACAATGTAACAGGTCTTATTAGATGATCTTTGAAAACAAAAAAGTCACTTGCACTCCAGAACCAGGAGTGGCTGGGTGGCCACGTCAGTGAAGACAAACTCCCAAAGTTTACATGAAAAATCTGTTTATTGCTTGTCAACCTGGTAAAGCACATCAGAATAATGCTGTCTAGTAACAGGTACCCCAGCGCTTCACCATATGAGGCTTCATCACTGAGTCGTGAGACGGTTTCCAGGATGTCTTCCTCACTCAGCATGTGACAGAACCTACTAGAGAGGGGAATATCTTTGACCTGATCCTGGCAGATGGTGACCTGCTGCGAGATGTTAAGGTTGATTCCTCCCTGGCTGGGAGCAACCAGAACATGGTGTGATTCTCTGTAGTCATGGGTAGGAAGGGGAATGCTAATAAAATCAAAGTGGTAGATTTTAGGATGGCCGACTTCAGGAAAATGGCAGCCATAGTAGAAAGGCATGTGGACACCATCAGGCTGGGGATGGACACTAACCAAAAATGGATGATCATAAACAACAGACTGCTGGAGGCAACACATTTGTGTGCAAAGACGATTAGTAAGAATTCATGATCCAGGAAACTTAATTGGTGGATGAAAGGGGGTGCAGTGTGTGAGGGGAAAAAGGGCAGTCTTCAAAGCCTTTAAAAGAATAGTCAGGTTGGTAGACAAGGAGATGTACACTGCAAAATACAGGGAGGAGATCAGGGTAGTGAGGGAAGCCAAGGCCACAAAGGAGCTTAGGCTGGCATAGGGGATTAAGAAGGATGAGAAAGAATGTTTTAAATATGTTAAGGAAAAAAGAAAAAGTAAGGAACAGATTGCCAGGATTAAGAACAGCAATGGAGGATGAGCATTGAAAGTGGCAGAGCAGGCAGAGGTACTAAATGAGTACTTCTGCATAGTATTCACAAAGGAGAAGGACAGGCCCATCCCTCAGGTGAAGTATAGGGGGAAGAAGGGTGGAGAGGAGGGGATAACAGATATTGATATCCCAGAAAAGAGGATGTTGGAAGGCCTCAGATCTCTCAGGGTGGACAAGGCTCCAGGTCCAGATGGGATACATCTGAGAGTGCTGAGGGAATTGGAAGAGGTGCTAGCAGTACCCCTGACAGAGGTATTCAACACCTCCCTGAGGACAGGTTGTGTGTCACTTGACTGGAGAATGGTGCACATGGTTCCCATACACAAAAGCGGCCCCAGGGTTTTGCTGGGAAACTACAGGCCAGTCAGCCTCACATCCTTGGTGGGGAAATTGATGGAGACCATCCTAAAGGAAAAGTTAGTGGAAGTCATGCAGGAGTGTGGTCTGGTGGATGGCTGACAACACAAATTCATCAATGGGAGGTCCTGTAAAACAAACCTTGTTGAATTCTTCGACTGGGTGACTAGGTCACTGGGGAAAGTTGGTTGATGTCCTGTACCTGGATTTCAGCAAAGTCTTTGTTTCAGTGCCAGATGACAGACTGATAAGTAAACTCAAGAACACAGGAACAGGACAAAGGCTGGTCAGGTGGGTGGAGAGTTGGTTAAGAAACAGTAAACAAAGGGTGGTAGTTGGGTGGGGGATCTCTCAACACCCCAGACAGTCATATGTGGTGTCCCACCAGGCTCAGTTCTGAGACCTGTCCTAGTCAACATCTACACAGCGGATATAGTAGAAGGGGTGGAGAGCAAGATACGCCTGTTAGCCGATGATGCCAAAATTGGTGCAGTGGCGGATACTGGGGAGGAGGAGAGTGTGCTCCATAAGGATCTGGAGAAACGCGAGAGCTGGTCAAGAATTTGGCAGCTGAGTTTCAGTGCTGCCAAGTGCAAGGTCATGCACTTCGGGGCAAAGAACCCAAGGAAGACTTATCATATTGGGGGAGAGGTTAAAGGCCACAGAGGAGGAAAGGAACCTGGGGGCAGTGGTACCAGGGAACATGAAACACTCAGAACAATGCAGGTTGGCGGAGGCCAAGGCCAACAGGATGCTAAGGTGTATTGCCATAGGGTTAACCTCAAGGAATGGAGTGGTGATCCTGCCACTGTACAGATCCCTGGTGAGGCCACACCTGGAATACTGTGTACTGTTCTGGTGTCCGTACTTGAAGATTGACATCATGCTCTTGGAGGGGTCCAGAGGAGGGAGTCCAAACTGATAAGGGATGATGGGGGATAAGCCCTACGAACAGAGACTGAAGGAGCTGAATACGTACTCCCTGGAGGAGAGAAGGAATGGGGGGGGATATGATTGAGACCATCAAGTACCTGAAGAGCATAAATAGGGTAAGCACAGGGGGCATGATTCAACTGAAAAGAGGGGAGCATCACTAGGGGCCACAGTATGAAGCTGGATGGAGGAAGATTCAGGAAGTAACTGAGAAGGCACTCTATTATGGAAAGAGTGGTGGCAGCATGGAACAAACTCTCAGAGGAGCTGGTCTTGCAGAGATCGGTGGAGAGCTTTAAAAGGGGGTGGGATAGGGTGAAGGGCAGATTTAGATGTAGAGCTGACTTTTCTCAATGGTTGAGCACAGTAAAGGGGAAGATAGTTTATAGGGGAGACATGGGAGGGTGTGGCAGCACTGGGCATGGGGGGGGTGGCAGCACAGGTGTAAACCATGAACTGCAAAATCACACAGATGAGATAGACCTTTTGGGCTGGTATCTGTTGGCTTTCTTTTATATGTACATATAAAATAAAAGATTAAAAAAAATCCACAAGAAAAAAAATAAATAAAACAAACTGTGGATACAGAACTGCTGTGGGCACGACTTGGTACAGATTAAATTAACAGATAACTGTAATTTAACTGATGGTATAGTTGGGCTTTCACAGGGTCCTTGCTCTTTAGTCTCAGAGCAAATCAGTGTCCCATAAGTGCATGCCCCCTCCTCTTTATGGAACTATAATAAACGGGTTGCGTTTTCTTCTATAGAGAAACCTGGCTGTAATTCATTGTTATAACCTGTGGATTATAACGGTGAACAATGGCCTGGTTTCTCTTACTCAATGCATGTGCTGCCTGCAATCTTTACACAGTCGCTGTAAAGCCTAGGACCCTGGCTACTTTTCCCCTACCGAACTTCACAGCCAGAGAGTTTACAGCCATTGACTTCTGACTTTTTCCCTGTATATTTCTTTTTAACTTTGAGGAATCAGTAAGAGTTTAAACAAACTGTGCTTGCACTTCAGCCAGAGCATGACCAGGGCACGCACCAACAGACGGTGCTTCAAACCAACAGTGGCTAAACAGGAATGTATTTTTTTTTTTTGCAATTAATATTTTATTGAACATTTTAATACAATCGCTTTCGGAGACAAGAAAACAATCACAAATACAGCACAAGTGAAGTCACACCAAGGACAATCAGTACAAACTGAAAATACAAATGCATACAGCCTCCTCAAGCCCCCACCCCCACCCCCAAGAATGTATTTTATTTTATATAGTTGGGGTGGCAAGAAAACGCTCCCTAGCAATTATATAAAATAAAACACGGGGCGGTGTGTTTAACTTGAGATTTTACACACAACTCTCAGTGTTAGATGCTTAAATAAACCCCTCGAACTTAGCTCTCGGGGTTTATGTAGCATCCAACACCTCGGGATGTGAGTAAAATATCATTAAACATACCACCCAATGCATTATTCTATATTTAATCCTTACTAGAATCCTCCTCACCATTTTGACCAATTTGATAATTATAGAACCACTTTAATTTCTGAATGTATGCCTCACTACTGAAATGTAGCTCATCAGTGACACTTTCCATCTGACTAACTTGCTTCATTCTTTCTTTCCACTCTTGTGTGGTGGGAATCATGGGAGACATCCAATAGATTGTTATTCCTTTAACAAAGAAGATACACAAGGTATAAAATAGATCCTACTGCTGCAATGCCACATTCCCTTGCACTGGAAAACCAAGGACCATATTTATTAAACTGTACAGGATACTCCTGTTCCACATTCCATGCAAAACATTAGTTAGGGGATATGTGCAGAGGATGGTAGTAAATGGAGTTCACTCAGAGGAAGGGAGGGTGACCAGCGGGGTGCCTCAAGGACCAGTGCTGGGACCAGTCCTCTTTAATGTCTTTATAAATGATATTGCAGAAGAACTAGATGAGAAGGCCTGCCTCTTTGCAGATGACACCAAAATCTACAATAGGGATGACACTCCAGGGGATTGAAAGGATTAGCAGAAACCCCAAAAAACTCTAGGTATGGTCAAAGTATGGCAGCTGGAGTTCAATGCGAAAAAGTGCAAAGTAATGTACTTGGAGCACATTAACCAAGGGGCAGTGTACAAAATGGGAGGAGTGGTACTGATGACAAGTAAGCAGGAAAGAGATCTGGGGGTGATAAAATCAGATGACCTAATGGTGACTGGACAGTACAACAAGGCTGCTGGGAGAGCCAGTGGAATACTGGGGTGCATAGAGAAGGGTATCACCAGCAGAAAAAGGGAGGAGGTATTGCCTCTGTAAAGATCGCTACTAAGACCCCACTTAAGTACTGTGTTCATTTCTGGAGACCACATCTTCAGATGGACATAGACAGAGTGAAGACAGTCCAGAGGAGGGCAACTAAAATGGTGCATGGTCTGCATCAAAAGCCCTACAAGGAAAAACTTAAGGCTCTAAATATGTACACCATGAAAGGGAGGAGGAAGAGGCAGGATTTGATACAGACCTTTAAGTACCTCAAGGGGTAAATAAAGTTCAGGAGAGAAGTATTTTCCAGAAGAAAAGGCGCTCAAGGACAAGGGGGCATGATAAGAAACTGGATAGGTGTAGCTTCAGGAGAGATGTGAGGAAGTGTTTCTTCACAGAAAGAGTGGTGGATTACTGGAACAGTCTACCAGTGGAGGTGGTAGGGGCAAAAATAGTGGTGGGGTTCAAGAATTCATGGAATAGTCATCATAGGGTTGCCTGAAAGAGAAGAGGGTGCTGATATGGTTCTGTTTATTCAAAAATTGATATCAAAGCTAGCCGGCCATCTCCGTTTGGGCCCTCCTACTCCATTGAAAGAGCTCACTGGGCATTGCGGCCAACGCCAACTGGGGGAGAACCACCTTGTCCGCTCATTTTTAGATTTCTAAACTTCCAGGAGTGACAGCATTTCCTATCAAAAGTCAAGGAGCTGCAGGAGGTCAAGTGGGGAGAATCCAAAATCAAAGTGGCCCAAGACTTGCCAGTGACTGTGCGACAACGGTGTACAGCCTTTCACCTGATTTGTCTAAGTTGATCCCAGCAGGGATCAAGCTCCACATGATGTATCCTGCGAAGCCTCAGGTGAACCTTCAGGGAGTCTGGTCGAGCTATGAAGATCCCATGGCTGCAGAGTCTGCCTTGGGGGAGGCCCTACCAAATTTGTTTAAATCCCAGTGATTCCCGGGGTGATCTGCATTTTGAAGCAAAGGTACTGCACTTTAGTCATTTTGGCAGTTGCTTTGAATGAATCCTGCATGTGCATCTATCTCTGTGCAAGCAGTGTCTACTTGGCCCTCCATGAGCAGAATATAACACAGCCAACACATAGACTTGTGGGACTTGATTATACGTTTTTCTTTTTGTTGCTAACTCACTAGTTTCTTTTTTTCCCTTTAGGTTATTCTGGTTATTCACTCTTGATTGTTGCTATGTCTGGGTTATGTACTGTGAAGGAACAGTAGGAGACACGTAGTCGAACTGGTACACCCCACAGCTTGAGAGCACAGTGATATTATACATGTGCATACTGTAACAAAGACATAATTATGTTTTTTATGTTTTGGGGGTAATCCTGGCTTAAAGAATTCTGTTTTACTTTGTGAGTAGCAGACCTATATTGGCCCTTTGCCTTTGGGTGGTTTCACTCAGCTAACAACGGAAGGGCATAAGGATCCTGACCCAGCATGGAACTTTAGAGGTGCAGAGCACGGTACACTATATCCCATGACTTCAAGGGACATACCCAAAGTGGGATTTTATCTGTATATGAGAATTTTTTCTTTTAATTAACCATGTTTGTTATGATAGTTGCTCAGTTGGCAAATTCTTGTTCAATTAGTTGGGGAAGGGGGTGGAAGGGCACTATTCGGCAAGCTTGGGCATCATGGACCAACAGATTTTTGAGTCACAGGGTAGAGGGATTATTAAGTGTTTCAGCATACTTCATTGTCCAGGCACCCGGGGAAGTGGAGGAGTTGGAGGGGGGCAGGGATGAGGGGGCAGGGTTTAGTTTTACATTCTGATTTCTTGCCTCAGAGACTCATTACTTAGAGGTGGGGCAGGGTGTGGGGTGTATGTTGGGGTATTATTTTATATGCAATGGGGAATTGGCATCTTACCACTGGCAAGAAGCAGGAGACTGGTTTGGCAGGGTGGCAACACTTACTCTGAGAAATGTAGGTTACATAAGCAGATGGCTAGTAGAATAATGTTTATTTCAAGGAATGTAAGGGGAGCCCAAAACAGATCCAAGAGATATTAGATATTGAAACACCTCTGATACCTTAGGGGAGATCTTTCCTGCTTGCAGGAAGCACACCTGTTAGATACTGAAGCCAATCTTTTTCATAGGCAGAATATTGGTCAGGTATTCACCACAGGCTGTAGTATGCAGAGCAGGGGTATTGCTATTCTCCTGTCATGCAGAATCCCCTTTGCCTGGTCACAATGCATTCGAGACCCGAATGGTCAGTACCTTATACTCCAAGGGGTTTTGGACAGGACAGACCTGGTACTGGATTGCATCCATGGTCCCAATTTGAATTCCCCTTCCTTTTTCTTAGACCTAGTTTCAGTACTTTCTCCCTTTCTAAATCTTCCAATACTTTTAGGCGGCAACTGGAACCTTCCTTTCATGGCTGATTTAGATAAGTCTTATAAGAGATCCCAAGGGTTGTCACCAGCCTAGATAGCGATCAGGGAACTGGTCAATCACTTTTGGACTGTGTGACCCTTGGCGGACACTTAATCCTAACACGAGGGCACATACTTTCTGCTCATTGGTGCACAGCATCTCTTCTAGGATTGACAACTTTCTGGTGAGCGGAATCCTTTTATCAGGGCTTCTGGATTGTGACATTGAACCAGGTGTGGTTTCAGATCATTCCCCGACTTGGTGCATAGTTACTGTCCAGTGTCACCAACAGAGAGACCATATGGAAAATTAATAATCAAATGCTGAAAGATAAAAGGGTAATCAGACAAGTGGCCCAATCTATAGAACTTTGTACAGAGAATAACCAACACATAGCAGGTAAAATGGATATAAAATTGGGGGCGCTGAAATGTTATATCGGGGGGGGAATAATAAGGTTAACATCGATTAGGAAATGTAAGAATGAGGAGCAGGCCTCTCAGTTACTAAGCAGGCTCAATCTTATTAATCTTCAGGAAAGCTACAATGAGTTATTAAGGGACCAAGCTGAGTTTGCCATGCTAAGAACCTGTTCTACCTATATATATCAAGGGGAAAATGCAGGGCACTTACTGGCCCCCCTTAGGATTAAATGTCAAGAATCCTCCAGGCTGGTGAAAGCTATTCACTCTCATATGGATGGAATGCTGAAGCTCACTCCTAGGGATATTGCCTCTGAATTCAAGCAGTATTACCGGGATCTTTATAGTTCTATGGAGTTCTTGCCAACTCCCCAGGAGGTGGAGGAGTATCTAGATCTGATTCCTCTACCCTCCTTAAGTGAGGAGGAGAACAATTCCTTGTTAACTCCCATCACAGAAGCTGAGGTCAGGGCGGAGGTTAACAGCCTCCCTCTTAACAAAACTCCTGGACCAGATGGCTTCTCCCCTAATTTCTATAAGAAATTTGTAGACCAGTTGGCGACATGGTTGCATAGACTATTCACTTACATTCTCTCTGCGGACCCCACATATACACACTTGTTGGAAGCTTTCATTGTAGTTTCACACAAACCAGGGAAACATGAACACAAGGACACGTACTATAGACCATTTTCTTTGCTCAATAATGACATTAAAATTCTCTCTAAGCTACTGGCAAACAGATTTAGTAGGGTGTTCCCTACCTTAATTAGTCAGGAGCATGTGGGCTTCATGGAAGGCAGAGCATCAACTGATCATCTCTGCAAATTAGCCTGTATTTGCTCCACTTCCAGGGACTCAGCGCAGCCTGCAATCCTGGTTTCTCTGGATGCAGAGAAAGCTTTTGATAGGGTGGACTAGGGGGTTTTGTTTGGAACCTTACGGAAAGTTGGTTTTCCATCTCAGTATGTTCTATGGATCTATACGTTATATATGGGTCCGTGTGTCAGGATATACTGCAATGGGGTATTCTCCTCTACTTTTCCGTTACATTCTGGGACAAAACGGGGTGCCCCTTGTTTCCCCTCCTGTTTAACTTTTATTTGAAACCTTTCTTATGTAAGCTCTGGTTGAATCCTAGTATACACGCTGTCTTGATAGGGGCCCATGAACTTAAAATGTCGGCTTATGTGAATGACATTTTGCTTCATCTTACCCAGCTCACCCAATCAATTCAAGCTACTCTCGACATAATCACCGAATATAGTCAAAGGTCAAATTACAAGGTCATTTTAGATAAAATGCAGGTTTTCCCGGTAAATGATAGGACTTACAGTATAGAAATGTATTAGGTGATACGGGATTGCAATGGACCTCCAAGAGTCTCAAATACCTAGGCATCACATTAGCTAGTGGTGACTCTAAAATGAAGCAGCTAAACCTCGACTCTCTATAAATCATAATCCAGAAGGTCTTGGCACAATAAATGGATCTCCCCTTGTTCTTATGGGGATGGATAAGCCTGTTAAAAATGAACATTCCGCCACGTATTTTTTACCCTATTAACATGCTAAACCTTTGGTTGCCTCTCACTTGGTTTAGAAAGTTGCATAGGGTTATCTCAGAATTAATTTGGAGAAAGAAGCCCCTGAGAAGGGTATACCACAAACTGGCTTCCCCAAAGGATGGGGGTTAAGGTTACTGCACTTCAGTTTATACTATTGGTCTAGCTATGTGGGCAAGTAGTTACGCTGGCTATGACCAGTGGAGGACTCCCACACATTTCCACACATACCCACTTGGCTTTTAAACAGGTCTTATGGATTCTCTAAGTATTTCCCATGATGCTATGATGCATATAAGACCGAAAGACCTGCCCAAAGTGTGACATGACTCCCCAATTGTTACATCAGTGAAAATCCACTCACAATTTTGCATCTCCTTAAAATATAATCATACCAGGATCTCAATCAGCCATTATTGAGGAATCCTAATTTTTAAGATTGGGGCCAAGTTTCTTCCATCCAGCTGGCTTCCACCACTGGTGGGCATTTGCCCTAGTGACTTACTAAATGGCAATTCATATCTCACCTCTGAAGAAATCTTGAGGAAATACCCACTGAGTCCTGGAAGCATTTTCACAATTTTCCAATTACATCATCTCCTGGTAACCACGAAGTTGTTGTTAATGGAGGACAGCAGGACAGGTGGAGTAATTAAATCTCTATCCCTTTTAGCTCTACAATCTCATGCTGTATCCCAAATTTATCCAGCCCTTTACATTTTGGCTTTTCCCCTCAGTAGATGGTAGTTCAGCCTGCTGGGAAAATTCATTCCCTCATCGAATCTTAGACTAGGGCAGAATTTGGAAGTCTTGTCATACTAACATTACTCAGGATAGGTTGAGAATAATGCAGTTCTCGATTCTTTATGATATGTACTTGACTCTGGTCAAACTACATAAGATGTGGAAACTCCACACTCCAATTTGTGTGTGATGCAATCAGCTGAAGGTACCCTGTTACACATTTTTTGGGAATGTCCCTCTATTGTTACATTATGGGAAACTATTAAACAAAGGGCAGACCCACTGCCAGGTATTAGTGATCTGTTTACCCCAGAGATCTGCCTGATCGGGGACTTCTCTGGATTAGATGTTTCATAGCGTAGATTCCACATGACTCTGATTGCACTCTCTCTCTCTCAAAACTTTAGTGTTACATTACTGGAAAGATTCCACTATCATAACTTATGTGGAATGGCTCCAGGAGCTTTTGGCCAATTTGAGCATGGAGAGAATGATTACCAGCATACTCAATCACTTACCTAGGTACAAGATCAGATGGGAAATGTTGCACACCCTGTACAGTCTCTAGTAAGCTTATACTTTTGGTGGTACTGCTTATGCATGTATAGGTTTATGTCTTCTATTGATGCCAAAGGGAGGGGGAGGATGGGAGGGGAGGGGTGGGGTGGGAGGGGTTTCATGTATGTGTTAGTGTATTGCTTTGTATGTGATTGCATTTCTTAGTGTACTGACTTGTTATGTTTGGTTTGTGTCTCATGTATCTAAAACGCTTAATAAAGTAAAGTAAATTTCAAAAAAAGAATGCATGGTATAGGCATAAGAGAATCTTAAGGAAAGGGATGGGGTATAGGTGAATGGGCTTGAGATCAAATAGGATCTGTGGTGATACTATAGATGAGGAAAAATGTGCAGACTAGGTGGGCCATACTGTCCTTATCTGCTGGCAAAGTCTATGTTTCTGTGTTTCTAAATTGATGAAACTGATTGATGGTCCAGTAAATCAACAGCTCGATAAGTTGAATGACTTGTCAGTGTTGATGCTTTGCAAGGCTCAGTGGTTGAATCAGGCTGTGCAGGTGTGGGGACAGGCTCCACAGGTGAGAGGATGGGTAGCAGCTTGTGTGAACTAAAGGGTTGCTCTTTGGTTAGTGCCCAGCTAAGAATTCACTCCATTTCCTGTGGTCTGACGAGGAAACAGACCAATAACTTCTGAGACTGGCCACATACTTATGACCAGTGATGGACATGATTTCCCAACTTACAAGGCCAGCCTGTAATAGTAGATATACTACAGTGGAGCACAGTGAGTGATTTGTGTGTCTCTGTGACAGTGAAGCTTCCTTATTTCATCTTGACATTATTGTTGATAAGTAATTTATGCCCATGGACTCTTTGCTGTGTCATACAGGGATTGTGTTTAGATACTTCTGAAGCATTTATTTAGTTAATAATGCAGAGCAGTTATTGTACCCTCTTGCCAGATTAAATATTTGGGCATCATTATACCTACTAAGTTGTTGAACCTAATTAAGCTTAATATGAAGGCCACAGTGAATGGAGTGCGGAAGGACTGCTTCTCTTGGAGGGCTTTACCTCTGACCTTGATTGGAAGAGTTAATCTGGTCAAGATGTCGGTGGTTCCCCAATTTCTATATTTTTTTCAAACAGTCCCTCTTTGGGTCCCAAATAAATATATTAAAGCCCTGGAAGGGGCCATTACTCAACTACTTAGGCAAAACAAGAAACCCAAAATTAAAAGAGAAATTTTGCAACTGCCATTCGGGAGAGGAGGCCTGAGCCTTCCAAGTGTGAAGCATTACTATTTATCAGCTCAGCTTACTCATGTGCAAGACTTGTTATGGGAAGAGGCGGACAGGCCGGCCTGGGTGGCTCTAGAATCCCTTTCTTTTATCCCCATGTACTATCATATGCTGATGGGATGGTTGGGCCTTCCCTAACCTCCAAAGATAGAAAACCCATGCACAAGAGCGATGTGGAGGGCCTGGGAGGTGGCCCACAGCCAGATAGGTTACGTTGACACGCCCTCCCCAGATACTCCACTATTGACTCTTCTAGAAACGAGAGGTAAACTGGTGATGGGGGATGAAAAGTTGTGGAGGATATGGCACAGTAAAGGATTATTCCTGCTAGGCCATTTTTGAAGAGATGGGGAGATCCCACCTTTTGGATTCCTGATTAAACTTTACAATATTAATGCTTTACACTACTTTATATACCACCACATTAAAGAAGCCATACTGAAGCTGAGAAGTTCAGGAGCTGATAACCTTACTGGCCACTGGTTGCCTTTGGAAGAACTTTTTGTTGGACAATCGACTGATAAATCTTTTAAACTGCTTAGGATGTGCTATGCATTGCTGCTGGGTGCCCTTCCAGATCCCCTAGAGAAAATTAAGGCCCAATGGGAAATGGATATACTCCTGGATGCCCTAACAGGGGGAAATTGGTTAGGTATATTAAAAAACTCCACTAAATGCTTAGTCAGCAATAGACTGCGTACAGTACAATACAAAGTCCTTTTTAGAACTTACTTTACCCCGTATTGGCTCGTAAGATCAACCCCAATGCCTCAACATTATGTCCCAAATGTAAAATCCATGAGGGCTCTTTTTTTTTCATTTAAATTGGACTTGCTCAAAAGTGCAGGGGTTCTGGAAGGGAGTTCAGCAAATTTTATCCAATACCTTACAGATCCCCCTTAGACTAGATCCAGCGGAGGTTCTGTTGGGACTTAACATGGGGGGTAAGGAGAGGATGCCCAGCCACTTAAGAGGTTTGTGGAGATTGGGAAATATACTGGCACTTATAACCCTAGCTATGTATTGGAGATTATCTGAAATCCCTGCAACTGCATCATGGATTAACTTCCTTATAGAATGCATGAAACTGGAGAGAACACAATACCCTGTTAGAGGGCATTTAGATAAATATCAACAAATGTGGGCCCCTCTGGAAGAAGTGATACAACAACCTTGACTTCCATTGTTTTAGAAGGGACTGTACTATACCATTGGTATCACTGTTAGGCTTTTCCCTAGCACTTCACCTACTTGTAAAGTTGAAGTCAAATAAATTATAATTTAGAGATGACCTGTAAATGTATGTTTTCCACTGTGTGGTAATATGAAAGAAAATTGTAATATGCTCTGCTATGTAAATAAAGTTTACAAAAAAATATAATGCAGAGCAGTAGCATTCTCTGGCAGTTTGAGTATATGTTTTGCAAATGTTTTTATAGGCAGTGTGAGTCTTCTTGCTCTTCATACATTACCGCTCTGTGTTCTGGCTTATTTAAATCTGTTGTTTGTAAATTGTTCACTTAGAAAATATGAAAGAATGTTGTTTGTTTAGTTTTCATTTACACTCACTTTGTTCTTTGTATGCATATTAGAATGTGATTAAAAATTATGTTTAAAAAATTAGGTTTCAAATCAGATTATGAAAAATGTGCTAGTGTAATTACTAAATCCAAAATAAAATATCTGGAATAAATCAGAAATACATCTTAAATGATTTGTTTCTTTTGATGACAGTCAAAAAAACCTCTTCCTTGATAAAACTGTTTTTTCTTACATATTCATCTCTCATTGTACATCACCAGAACATTGTGAACTGTCCCGAAGAAGTAGGATGCCTAACAGCAAACATAAGGGAATGGAGACCTGTAACCGGTAACCCGTGTTAGTGCCATTTTTATCAGCTATCTGTTTGCCAGCATTTGTCTGGTACTATCTTACTAGTTATTTTTCACTGAAAACTGGAACCCCTATGTATAGTATATTGTACAGTATATGGGCAAATGCCATTTTACCAGTTGCCCCATGAAAATGGCAGGTACTTGTAATACATGCAGCATGCATAAATAATAAACAATACCTGTTCAAATCCAGCCTGCCAGCACAGTGGGAGTGCTACCAATTTTGACGTTGGTCACCTGGGTTTAGGAATGAGCCCAAACATCAGAGGGCCAGCTGGGCGGAGGTGTTGGATGAGCATTCCATGGACAGCTCTTCTACTCCAAGGGTGGGGGTCCATGGGCTCCCGGCACATGAGTGACACTCAGTGGGGACTGGATGTACACCAGCTAGGACCATGCACTGTAGTGGAGGAGGTGACATTAGACATCTGCAGGACATGTATGGGAACACACACATCCACTCTGATATTATTGCATGTCCTCGCCTTTGGGGGGAACCTCAAGACAGAAAACCCTTGGGACAGCAGCAGGATGACACAACTTATGCACCCTCCAAAATGAATCCCCAGGGCTAGGCCTCAGCTGGGGCCTGAGGTAGAGCTTGGTCTCTTGCTCCTGGGAGCCCCAGTGCAAGAGGTAAGATGTAGGCCTCCCAGTCTGAGCTTCTTGGGGGAGATGCCGTGTGGCAGTCCAGGAGTCAAAAAAAGGGGGCAAATCACCACCTGAGCTTCAGAGATAAAGAAAGGTAAAAAAATACCTTTCCAAGTTATGTTTAAGCTCTGCATCTACCACATATACAGTGGCCTATGTAGAGGTTTTAAAGCACAACTATGTTTTTTCAGAAGTGAAAAAAATTCTGAATTTACAAACCAGACTCAAGAATGCCCATCCACTTAGCAAATGTCTTTGCCTGCCATGTATCAACTTTTACGAATAGTCATTTCATAAGTCAATAATTCCACTAGTCAAGAATAATGAAAAGGATTTATGGAATCATAATTGTGCAATGTCTGTTGCATGGGAAGAGGTAAGGATTTGCATAATTAAAGACGCAAAGGTTAGAGCGTTGTTAAAGATTGTTATCATTATTAGCAGTGAAGAATAAGATTGTGTTTCCTAAACATTGCTCTAAACTTTACCCCCAAATATATTTGAAGTATCCTTTTTGTTCTTATTTGAATATATTACTACACGTATACTTTATGAGTTTGACAATTAATGTACTTAATAATGTTCAATTGAGATATATTATTTTTTTTAGTGAGAATCTACTTTTGCCCAATTTTATGTTTCAGTTTTGCGAAGCACAGGAAGGTCTAGTGACTTTCTAAAGGTTTGAAAATGGGTTTATAACAGTAGTGTGACTCAAACTTTGGATTCTTTTATTAGTTTCAAAAAAGATGTGCTCTTCTTACTGATGAACGAGGCTGATTTATGTTCCCTTTATCTTATTAGCTGAATTAATCATTTATCTTACAATGAAAGTAATACAGTACAATTATAGTACTACATGACAGTATGTAAAAGGAGCACTATATTTTGTATAACATAATCCTAGTGAATTGCAAGGCATTCATTACATCAAATTACACTGCTGATGTCAGGAACTTGACAAGCTTATAGACATCAATGGAACCCTGATATGCGGACTCCATTAAGAAAGGTGATTAAATTATACTGACAAATGAATGTGTTTGTTAAAATTATTTCTCAGGATTGTAGTTTCATACGTGTCCCTTTTTTCACTTTTTTGAAACTGTGTCCCTCATTGTCCACTAGTGCCTTGCACAATGCTGAAGTTGGCACAGCTGCACCGTTCCTTGTGCTGGGAGGGTGGGCCTACAAGATGTACACGTGGAGGCATATTTATCTAGGTGGAAGGAGTTTGCAATTTAATGGTTTTACAGTGGGTATCCCATCAAGACTGTGAAGAAAGAGAAACTCAGTTAAAAACCACATAGACTAAACAAAGTGAGCAGTTCAGAGTTGATCTATTTACATTAGGGTGATTTTTGATTAGTGCACTTTAGGGGTGTCTGCGCATCACACTGGTTTACCAAGCAGGTTTCCACTATGTGATTAAATGGGTACTCATTTACAGTGATGCCTAGGGTATACAACAAGCTGTTCAGAGACTGGTTGGAACCCCACATATCTACATTTGACCATACATTCACCAAGTGTTTATTTTCCCCTTTAACAGTACAAAATTATGTTGATGTATGTTTAACTGGGGGGGCATAGTTTAGTTGTTTTACAATGAAGACTACAATGTAATCACACTGTGCGGTAAGAAATACGTGTTTACTATGAAACCCAACCAAATATGTAATACTTTCTATTTTAGAAAAGCAGGAGCTATGAGTATGTGGTAGCCCATGAGGAGGGCGCATGGGGAAGGGTGCCGTCCATAACAGCAACTCGTTCCCCAGCAAATCCCTCATGATGATGGGAGCATAGGGTAACCGGATTGGGGGGGTGGGTGAAATGGGTGACAGGATGTCGCTATGTGTACGTGTGCTGGGGGGGAACGAGCATGGCAAACGTGGGCTGGGAGATGATGGATGGGCTGTAGGGGGTGGTGCTGTGGTGGGTTGCCAAGCTGCGTCTTGGTGTCAGGGGTTGGGCTGTGGTTGGGGTGGATGAGGTACCGGGTTCAGGTGCTGGTGCAATTTTATTGTGCCCGGCCCGAACCGTTTATTTTGTCATGTTTTCACCCCCCCCCCCAACATGCACCCCACTGGAGTTGAGAATCCTTTAGTAGAGGGGTGGGGATGAGGCTCTCTTCAGGAGAACAACCCCCTCACAGAAAACATTGAAAACTAGTCCCTGCACCGCTTTCTTATACACAGTCAGATTGTTGAAAATGTTTTCGCACCTCGACTTCACGATAACGCCGCATCGCCTTTAGGCTTTTTGCCATTATCACATAGAACCTGAATATGTTCTAGGAAGAAAACTTCATGTACTGTATTTCTAGTTCCCTTAAATGTGATGGGAAATCATGTTTACACCTCTGGATGCCCTTCTGTTGTCCCTTTAGTGTCTATCCAATATTTTGATATGTTTTTGACCTTTTTTCTTATATTAATATTTTTTTTTGCCCTTGTAACTACTGTACGCAGAATCCCTCTCTCCTCAGCAATTGATGCTCTCTCTGTTCATGCTGCCTGAGCATTCTACATGGAAACATAGAAACATAGAAAGCTGTCAGAAGATAAGGGCCACAAGGCCCATCAAGTCTGTTCCTTTTCCGTACCTGTATTGATGGCTGATGTCCCTATCTGGTTATTAGCGTAGCCTCTTTTTCCTACAGCTAGGGTACCCATATGCCTGTTCCATCCATTTTTGAATCCCAACACTGTGCTTGCCCCTACCACCTTCTGTTGCAGAGCATTCCAACTGTCCAGCACCCATTCAGTGAAGAAATACTTTCTGTCATTTCCCCTCAATCTGCCTCCTCCAATCTCAATTTGTGTCCACTTGTCCTTGCATTCTTCCTATGCTGGAAGATGTCTTCCACTAGCCCCCTGTTTATGCCCTTTAGACACTTGAAGGTTTTGATCATACTCACACTCTCCCGTCTCTTCTCCTGTGTATACATGTTCAGCTGTCTTAGTCTTTCCTCATATGTCTTCTGATGCAAGCCTTGTCCCTTTTTATAGTCACCCTTCTCTGAACTGCCTCCACCCTGCTGATGTCCTTATGAAGATGTGGCTTCCAGAACTCCTCACAGTATTCCAGGTGAGGCCTCACTAGTGTCTTGTATAGTGATATCACCACCTCCCTTCTCCTGTTCGTGTTACCCCACCTATGAACCCCAACATCCCACTGACTTTCCCCATTACCTTTGTACATTGTTTGGTCATTTTTAGGTCTTCTGAGATGAAGATTCCTAAATCTTTTTCTTCTGTTTTGACTGACAGCAGTTCCCTTCCCATTCTGTAGCTCACTGCAGGGTTTTTGTGCCCTAGGTGCATAACTTTGCACTTTTTCACATTGAAACTCAGCTGCCACATTTCAGACCACTTCTCTAGTTTTACCAGGTCCCTCCTCATTCTTTCCACCATCTCCTGAGTATCTATCCTATTGCAGATCTTGTTGTCATCTGCAAATAGACAAACCTTTCCTCCCAGTCCCACTGCTATGTCTTTAATGAAGACATTAAAAAAGACTGATCCCAGGAATGAACCCTGCAATACTCCACTGATCACCTCTTTATCCTCTGATTGAATCCAATTTGCCACCACCCTCTGCTTCCTACGCCACAGCCAGTTACTAAGTCAGTTCACCACCTTTTGTCTCACCCTTAGGCCATGGCATCAATAACACCATGCCATGCCATTCAGATAAATATGAGTAACTGAATGACCAGTGCAACAGAAAAACAGAGATCAGCTATATAAACAACATGAAAACACTTACTACGCTGAAAGGCAAAAAAGAACACAAAGACAATAGATGCTCCAATTGTAACAAACAAGTTAGGCTGCACTGTGATCACCAAAAATTAAAAACTCCCTGAACAGCTAAGCCCAGCACTTTGAACTCTAACAGAGTTCTTCTTTGGGGGACATGGCTGGAAGGGCTGATTGGTACAAATTTAAACAGACATCTTAAAGTGATAAAATACAAGTGATAAAATACAAGTGACATCTTGCGGTGTTTGACACAACCCTTCTATGTGCTACGTTGTTCTGACGAATAGACACCTGCCCAAATGAATAGTTCTAATGAACAGACACTTGCCCCAGTGCATACAGATGAATATTGCAGAATTGTGTTATTGATGTTATAGAATGTCTTATAAATATGAAAAGAAAGAGCAGTAGCTGGTGAGAAGACTAGACCATTCTGTAGCTCTGAGGGCACTCCAAAGCTAGATAATTTATTTGTCAAAAATTGATCAAAGCACATCAGAATGCATAACTGGCATGGAAAAGAAGATAGAAGGGCAGTTTATTGCATAAAAATAATGTCCTAGCTCCTAGAAGAGCTGGACATTAATTTTCTATAGGATCAATTAAACAGATCACAGGAAGCAAGCATCCATGTCATGTAACTCCTGAGCATAATCGTCATCTTTGTATATGTTCATTAATTAGTAATTTATTAAAAAACTCTAATCAGGAAAATCCTATGAGATACTGCATCTCATCTTCATGGGAGTTCAAAGAGGATAACAGTAGCTAACAGGGTAACATAGTCCTGCTGGAATAGTTACATACAGTGCAGACTACAATATACGAAGGAGAGAAAACTGTAAATTAAGTACTTCCAAACACTAATCAAAGCAAACTAACAAAGAGCATGATCATTGTTATGTAACATGATAATGTTAGACAGAACCTCAATATTCATATAACAAATACACTGCATGCGTATGTCCACATTCTGTAATAAGTTGTGTTCTACATATGTAGATTGCCACTATACAAACCCATGATTGCCACTGTACAAAACTATGGTCAGACCACATCTGGAGGTCAGACTTACAAGGGGATAAGGACAGGCTGGAGAGGGTCCAGAGAAGGACTACCAGAATGGTGAGTGGGCTGCAGGAGAAGTCATACGAGGACAGGCAGACTGGGTGAGCTGGACCTGTACACAGTGGAGGAGAGGCGGGAGAGAGGGGATATGGTTGAAACATTCAATTAATTGAAAGGCATAAACAGGGTAGGGGTTGACAACAACTTTAGACCTGAATGAGAACAAATCCAATAGGGGGGGCATACATTAAAACTGGAGGGGGCAGATTTAGAGGTGACATTGGGGGAAATTCTTTACTGAGAGGGTGGTGGGGCCATGGAACAGGCTGCTAGAATGGGTGGTGGGGGTTGATTCTGTGGACAAACTTAAAAAGAGCTTGAGATACATACATGGGCCTAACCAACAGAGGGCAGACAGAAAGTTCAAGTTCAAGTTTATTGCAGGAAAACTCCATTGAGCAAGCTCATTCACAAGGAGGTCCTGTGACATAAACACTTAAAGTACAAACACAGATAGGTAATAACAGTATATACATGAAATGCACATTACATGATACAGGCTGGATATACATACAAGGGTACCACATAGGGTGACCGCAGGTGGTAAACATTGATATGAGACAGGGAAGCGACTTACAGGTTGCATACTGATAAATGAAACATGATGACTGGTGTGTGCAATACATATATTTTGGCAGCTAGAACAAACAACAGTCTACAACTGATATGGGGGGGAGGAGTGATTTGATAGAGTAGCAGTGGAGCGTAAGCATAGATAAAGCCAGGAATAGAAGGGGAAGGGAAAGCAGTTAATATGACAAATCAATTATACCTTACCAGTGGATAAATATGGCACACATGGGGAAGGAAGAGACTTAATGACAGGAAGGGAAGGACAGAGGTCTTCCTAGAGGGGGAACTGGGACAGACTAGATGGACCATGGGTTTTTTTCTGCCAACAAATGTCTATGATGCTATATGAGTATATTTCTGTGCATGAATATTATCTGTTCAATTACTAATAAAACCAAGAAACAAAAAGTAAGAAAAGAAAAATGAATGATGTCACTGTCACTGCTTTATTGATTATCTATGGAAGCTTGAATGCCTTGTATCCTTTACTAGCCCTTTCCAGGTACTGAGTAATAAGCACCTCACTTCTTTCATGATTGTTTGATTTCTGTGTTCTTGTTTTAAACTCTGTTAGGCACCCAGAGCCTCTGTGACTGGGAGGCTTACAAATAAGATTCCCTTGCCATAATGTGCTACCCCCACCCCCCGAGCCACCCTCAGAATTGATTTCTATGGCTTATACATGAGCTGTGCTATCCCAGATGTCAGCAAAACATGCTGCTGCTGAACCACTGGACTGGCCTTGTGTATTTTAATTTACAGAATGTAATGGTTATGGGCATATTATAGCCAAAATATCAGTGATTTTTTTCTTGTCACGTGATGATCTACAGTGCAAACCTTATGATATTCTCACTCTGAGTCATATGACAAGCATATATTTTCTCTCTGCATTGCATCTCATTTTAAGATTCTCAAAAAATAATCCTGACATTATTTCATTCTGGGACTTGACTGTACTCAGAACATTTTTAGTGGTAGGCCCTTAACTATAGTATAACTTTATTAATACAGCAGCACATCCAAATGTTTTAACACATAGTCCTTTGCCTTTGCATAAACCAAACATGGCATGGACCTTAGAAAAATATTCTTAATATCTTACATGTGATCTGTGAATGCTATGACATCAAATTAGGCACATGCCACATCCCCTATGTACTATATGATGTGTTTGCTGTCTTTCAGCCAGTTATTCCAAGGGAAAGAGAGTATTTGGCCTCACACAGACATTTCAGTGAAAACAATGTTTAAATAAACAAACTACCATTCATACGATGCCATTGGAAGCGTTGAAATGGACAGTATTTTGTTAAAGTGAGAAGTCAACCCAAATGGTAGACGTATTACCATTCAATGGTTGCCGTGCTTGTACTGTAGATACTGAGGCTTAAATAAGGGTTTTGGTCTTAACAGAATCTTTTGTTATAGACACCAGTTGCAAATGTGGATTTGACGTTGTTCATAATTAATATGGACCAAATTGCTTTTACCTTACACTATAACCTAGAGCTTCAATAAAAATAAATACTATAGTAATCCCATGAATTAGGGTTATATAAGAAACAACAGTACATTCTCAATCTATCTTTGAAGATCAGTACAAGACACCCTTGTTTTCTACTGTTTATAAATTCGCTTTTAAAACTGCCCCCCCATCCAACAGCAGCAGCTGCATCTCTCCATCCAGCTATAATCCAAACAGAAAAAAGATTTTAAGTCACCCCTTTTATGCTTTTCATTGATGCTGAGTTTTTTTAATTCTGTTGAAAAGAAATACTGTAATTCAGCAAAAAGATTTTGTGTGTTTCAGTTCCTGCTTCCATCTTCACTATTCTGTACTTAAAACTATGTTGGATTCAAGGAGCATAACAATAGTGTGATATTTACAACTAGGTAATATTAATTTGTCACTATTTTGTGTTAACCTTTGTGAGACTATATGTGTTACAAAAAACATTTTTATTTTGTAACGTAGTCTTTATTGATAAGCCTAGAATTCTCATTCTTGTACAATGTTGTAGTCTGGAGATTGAATATCTCATAGACTGCCCTTAATTTATTTCTATGACTATGTTGATAAAATCCATATTAATTTATTTTTGGGACATGCTGATATCTCATTTAAGAAGGGAAGTGGCAGCTGTAACTTAGTTTGAGTTCTGCTATGGGTTTTCCAGCACATGCTCTGATTTACAGTACTCAGAAAAAAAAATGTTTGAGCTATTTTAGCCATTGTGACACTTGGAATAGTGTCAGGAACATTTTTGACTCTGTTTCATATTTTATTTATTTATTTATTGAACTCTTGGATTTCAACCTTTGAGCTAAGAGCACAGTTACAGAGGTTCCACGTCAGGGAGAACAGAACATACAATAGTAGCAGAACAAAGAAATTACACATAATCAGAGATGGTCTAACAGTATCACTTGTCTAAAACTTGTCAAAAACATGATGCATTAAGGTAGTTATGAAAATAAGATTAAGCAAAAATGCCTAAGGGTTAATTAAAGGTGTGGACATAAAAGCAGGTTAGTATTGGGTTAGAGAAATAGATGCGGGAAACCAGGAAAACTGGTTTACCTTATCATGATTGCAGGCAGTGGAATTGGGTAGAATTGTGGAAGTAGGGTAGTGGATGTGGGGTAAGATAGGCAGGGGAAAAGATGAGGTGGGGAGTTCTGGGTGGTTGCTGGGGGGAGGAGCTAGGGAGTGGAGAGAGCAGGAAGTAGTAGGAGTAAGCTGCAGGATGGGGATAGACAGAAGTGCCTATTCAGGAGGGCAGAAGAGCCGATGGCAAAGAGCAGGTCATAGGAAGCAAGTACATTTCATTTGCCTTGTGAGGTGAGCACGGAGTTCAGTTTTAAAAGGACAAATTTTATGTGCAGAGAGTAGATCAGTCGGGAGGGGAGTTATACTAGAGTGGAGCCCTGTATCCTAAAGATCTCTGGCCTTGTGAGGTACACTGGAAAGGGACCTTAAATGAGTTATTGTTTGATGCTCTTGTCAGCCTACCTGACTCAGCCGAGAAGAGCATAGAACAGGTGTCGGGTGGTAGAAGGCTTACAGCAGCTTTTTTGGCTAGGAGACAAACATGGTAACGAATCTTGTTTTCCAGATTTAGCCAGCCAGCTTGGGAATAAAGGTGACAGGTACGACTTATGTGTGGGGCACCTAGGACTAACCTGCAGGCTTTGTTGACAACAACTACTTTTATTTATATTTGTTTTATTTGGAGCTATAGGTGTTCATGTCAAGTTTTGCCTCTTTAGAGGTGTGTTTTTTTTTGGGGGGGGGAAGGTGTGCACACTTACACATTGACTTCCGTGTGCTGCTTGCATTTACAGTATACATACTTGTATACCTGGGCATCTAGTTGGATCTGTTTAATGGCCAACATTTTAGAAGAAGAATTAGAATTGATGTAGCATTTTTCATACTCAATTCGTATCTCAACATGCTTTACAAGCAATGAGAGACTGGTAGTGATGTGATGGCAAATGTGTAGTGGTAGCCATTTTGCACCTCAACACCCACATTTGGACAACTGCATGAATTGGTTTTATGGGAAGAGCAATGCTGGCCCGGACATCAGGAAAGTCCCCTGCTCTTGTGTAAAAGTACCTTGGGTTCTTGTAATTCCACTTGGACCTCCATCAGGACAGCACCAGAGATAGGAAGAAGGGATATGAATTTAATGTCTCATCCAAAGGATGGCACATCCAAACAGTACAGCATGCCCCAGTACTGCATTTGGGTGCCAGCATTTATGGTATGAGCCCAATCCCAGTGTGAGACTAGAACCGATGACCTTCTGGCACACAGGCAGATGTGCTACCAATGAAGCCATGCTGCCACATGTATGTCTATATAGTGGAGTTAGACCAGGTACAATGCTATAAGTTGCAGTAAGTGACATGTCACAAAATACTTCATGATAAAAGGGCTTAATTGCCATTAAATTACATTATTTCCTGTCGTACACTATAGCACTTTGTGTTATACGGAAGCATTACTGAGTCTCAGTCTTGCTGGCACCATGCTGTTAAATCACCAGTTAGGGTTCAACTAAATGCCACAAAAGTAAGGACATGTGGTATTAGGGTACCACAACCTAACTCCCACCAAGAAGCAAAAGGACAAAACCACACTAGCAACCATAGACAGCCATAATCAGGTATGTTTTTTTTTCAAAGGTTGCACATCAGTACTCCTACATTTAAGTCACCTGAAAACAACCCTACTTACAGACAGAAGTACTATTGTAATTTGGTATCACACATTTGTATCTGCAGCTACAGAAGCACAAGCCCCACTGTGGCCTGCATTTCTGTAGCCAGAAGAAAGCATGTGTGTGATGAAGTGTTCATGAGTAACCTTGGCTGCAAAAGTGCTGCACCCTTATGGATGTTCTTTGTGTCATCTACAAACAGTTGTATGTTGTTAATCTTACCTGATAATAGCTGTCTGTGGTTGCTTGTGTGGTCTTGTCCTTTTGCTGCTTAGGGGATGGAGAGTTAGGGTTGGGAAATCTAATGCCACAGTTCACTACTTTTGTAGCACTATGTTGAACTCTAAAAGGTGCAATAATGCAGTTTTTGCAATTTTTAAAAAGTTCTTAATGTGTGATTGACATTTAAGGCATTACACAGAAAACACTTTTAAAAACATCATTGTGTATAAAAATGCATTTACAGTTATAACAGCTATACATTAAAATGAGGGTAATATTTCTATTGCATATCTGCTTAATTCCATTACCATTTTACATGTTATACTATTCTAGTTCAAATTAATAAATTGCATCATTCTTCATGTGCTTATTTGCGTAGTTGATCAGCTTATTCAGCAACCCAACCTATATTGTACAATATGTTATTTGTATTTTAGAGGGTGAGCACATTATAGAACAGCCTTAGTTAACAAAGAAAAACATGTGAAATGGCTTAAATTTCCCCATCTATGAGTGGGCTGATGCTGGTTACCTACATCCCATCTCCTGGGGGGATATAGTCTTTTATTCAATTAAGAAAGGATGGCCATAGCTATGTCTTTCTAATGCTGATTTGGTAAGGATTTCTTCTTTCACTCTTCTTATTTAATGAAAATTCCTAGGTTATATATATATATATAGATATATATATTGCTTTCTAAAGCCCACTACTTCTCAAGTTTCCATATTTCTTTATGAAACATAGAAATATAGAATTTGACGGCAGATAAGGACCGCTTGGCCCACCGAGTCTGCCCATTTCCCTACCTAATGGATAAGCTGCAGATCCTAGTTAACCAGCAGCCTACTTCTTCCTACCCCCACCACCTAGAATTGCCTTATGACTGTCCCATGCATGCTTGAATTCCACCACTGTTTTTGACTCCATAACCTCCTCCGGAAGGCCGTTCCATGCATCCACAACCCTCTCTGTGAAAAAATACTTCCTTAAATTACCTCTGAGCCCCCCCTCTTCAAATTGTGCCCCCTTGTTCTTGCACACCTCTTTTTTTGAAAGATGCTACCCTCTTGGACTTTGTTGATTCCCTTGAGGTACTTGAAAGTTTTTATCATGTCCCCCCTCTCCCTCCTTTCCTCAAGGCTATACATATTAAGCTCCTTAAGTCTCTCTTCATATGTCTTCCGGTGCAGACCCTGCACCATTTTAGTTGCCCTCCTCTGGACAGCTTCCATTCTGTCTATGTCTTTGCAGAGAATGGGTCTCCAGAACTGCACACAGTACTCCAGATGGGGTCTCACCAGCTGTCTCTACAGAGGGATAATAACTTCCTGTTTTCTACTGGTGATGCCTCTCCCTATGCATCCCAATATCCCCCCAGCCCTCCTTGCTGCCCTCTCACATTGCTTGCCCACCTTTAGGTCATCTGATATGACTACCCCCAGGTCCCTTTCCATTTTTGTTGTTGTTAGTATCTCACCCCCCATTGTGTACTCTTCCCCTGGGTTTTTGTTTCCCAGGTGCATTACCTTGCACTTCTTAGCGTTGAATCTAAGCTGCCATACAATTGACCATTCCTCTAACCTTGCCAAGTCCTTTCTCATCCTTTCCACCCCACCTTGTGCATCAACTCTGTTGCAGATCTTTGTGTCATCTGCAAAGAGACATACTTTTCCTTCCAGTCCCTCTGCAATGTCGCTTATAAAGACATTGAAGAGGACCAGTCCTAATACTGAACTCTGTGGTACTCCACTAGTAACCTCCCTTTCTTCAGAGTGGACTCCATTTACTATTACTCTCTGTGTCCTATTCTCCAGCCAGTTCTTTACCCAGGCTGTCATCTTGGGACCCATTCCCAGGCTGGCTAACTTGTATAGTAATCTTTTGTGTGGGACTGTGTCAAATGCCTTGCTAAAGTCTAGGTAGGCCATGTCCACAGCCCTCCCTGATCTACTACTTTGGTCACCTAGTCAAAGAAATCTATCAGATCGTCTGGCATGACATTCCCACTGTGAATCCATGCTGCCTTGGGTCCTATGCCCCTCTGGCCTCTAGATACTCGACAATTCTTTCCTTCAGAAGTGATTCCATCATTTTCCCTATCACTGAGGTTAAACTAACAGATCTGTAGTTTCCTGCTTCTGCCTTGCTCCCACTTTTGTGAAAGGGAATCACATCTGCCCTCCTCCAGTCCTCGGGTACCACCCCATCCTCCCATGATTTGTTAAAGAGAGTAGTCAGTGGCGTCACTAGTTCTACCCTTAGTTCTTTTAGAATTCTGGGATGAAGATTGAATTTACTGATTTTAACTAAACTAATACATTACATAGGAGTTTCTACTTCATCTGATTAACACTTTAGCAGTTCATTTCTTCAAGAAGTGCCATGCTTGTACAGTATATAAGCTCATGGACATCTTTCTTGGTCCCACACATTTAGAACAGTCTGAAAAAATGTATTCTGAATTCTTGGTGCCACCTAGACTGCAGTCACAAGTTAAATCTAGTGTGGTACTTTCCTAGGTTGCACATTTCAGTACCAGCATTTTTGAGGAGCACAATTTGAAGATAGAGGCGGGACAGCTCAGAGGTAATGAGAGGAAGTATTTTTTCATGGAGAGAATTGTGGATGCATGGAACAGCCTCCCTGAGGAGGTTGTGGAGTCAAGAACAGTGGAGGAATTCAAGAATGCATGGGACAGACATAAGGCAGTCCTAGTCGGGGGGGGGTAGGAGGAAGTAAGCTGTTGGTTAACTAGGATTTGCAGCTTATCTGTTCAGTAGGAAAATGGGCAGACTGGGTGGGCCAAATGGTCCTTATCTGCCATCAAATTCTATGTTTCTATGTTTCTAAAGGGGTATAGCTTCACCTGAAATCTAGTCATAATCTGTCTCTCATTACTGTCTTTCAGAAGTATCAAGCTTTGATCATGTGATCTTTGACATTGTTTCAAAATGGGGACAGATCTTAGATTGTTTTACTTTTAAAAAATCCTTATCTGCCCTCTATTGTCTAAGTTTCCATTTTATGAGGTGTATATATCTCTCAATAATTTTAATACCACTTTTAAAATCTTCACATAGATGTCTAAAATTCAGTTCCTCTAGGTTCTTTCAACAAAGTTCAGCCAAGGGAATATCCTTTCTCTCTTTAACCATCTCTCTCTCTCTCTCTTTTTCTTTGAGGCATAATTCTGTAAGTGTGTCCTCATTTGGGTCATACATTTGATCTAATAGCCTAAAGTTATTCTAGTTTCTAGTTTTTCCATTGATATACTGTACAACCTAATTCTGTTTATGCAATTTCAGCTAGTATGGATTTTGCAATTTGTATATTGCATTCTATAGAGGGCTAAGCATGGCTGCTCTAGCTTTCCAAAATCAGCTATCCCCCATAGCTTCTTCTTATAAAGTGCTGTTTTATTCATTCTCATATTGATGACTTCAATAACAAGGTATAACGAGGAGCCACCATACTTCCAATTAAAACCTTTTACATGGTTATGTCTGTTTTTTTTTTGTTTTTTTTTATGTATGTTTGTTGCCCAGCTATTGTTATTAAACAAAAAGAGACCAAGGTGACAAAATGACTTAACCTCCATTAATTCTCCATCTCATGTCCAGCTTAAGTAATGTTTTATTCCAAAGGCTAAGATCTTACTTTTACTCTTATGGATTTTTAACTTATTTCTGTAACAGTTAATCTTTCAGCATTTTCAGTTTTCATCTCAGGTCAGTTGATGACAATGAGAAGACCCCCAAGTCATCTGCATACATTAATGATGGTATGCTTTTTCAAAATATATTGGACTGGACTGGACACCCTCTGCAATGCCTTTTGTACAATTTGTGGTATTGATTTTGTTGCTGTGCTATTAACCTCCCACCTCTTACTTGTCAGTCCTTCCACTACTCCTTCCTGATCATCCTCCACCTACCCTCACATCTCCTGTCCCACTGTGCTCCCTTATTCTCCAAATTGTAATATGGGACACTGCACTCTTATTTGTCCTTGTTTTTCTCTCCCATTCCCTCTGCATCATACTACCTGTGCTCCAGGAATCCTCACACCTTTTCCCTTCCCCACCCTCACTTCTCTTCTGGACAGTCAGCTTTCTCTTATCACCTTACCTCCCTTTGAAACCTGTTCCCTTCTTCTCTTCATCTCTCACTCCTTCCCCATCTCCTTGAGGCACAAGCTAAAAGTCCTTCCTGCCCCTACCTGCTCTTGTCATCCCCCTCGATCCTTTCCTGTTGGAGTACCTACCTTCCCCCTTGTTGGGCTCCTCTGGGTTCTGCCTTAGCCTGTATCTGCCCCCTTTCTTTATAGCATCTGTACTCACATTCATTCCACCTGTTTTGGTCTCTTTATTTGTATCTCAAAACAATACAGTGTTCCTTTGCTTAGCTCCATTTACTTTTTATGTGCATTTGTATAATGTTAAATTCTCTGTTTTTACTTTATTCTGTACTTATCATTATATTTACATGCTTTTATTATTATATTTTCTGTTCCCTCTCCCCCAGGTAGAACCTGGAAATGAGCTTTGCTTCAGTGTGCCCTTCCCTTGTACCACTTTTAAAGGTGGCTAGACAGTGTAAGAAGGCAGACAGGAGAGCTATCTGGATGCTGGGGTGCATAGGGAGGGGATCACCATTAAAATGAGGGAAGTAGCATTAACCCTGTATTGATTACTGGTGAGACAGCAACTGGAGTACTGTGTCTAGTTCTGGAAACCTCATCTCTGGAAGGACACAGAAAGAGTGGAGGTGGTCCAGAGGAGGGCAACCAAAATGGTATAGAGTCTGCATCAAAAGCCCTATGTGGAAAGGCTAAAGCACCTAAATATGTATACATTGGAGGAATGGAGGGAGGTGGATATGATGGAAACTTTCTAATGCCTCACAGGCACAAATAAGGTTTAAGACGGAAACATCTTTCATATAAAAAAAATGCTCACGGACAAGGGATAATACTACGAAATGGGAGTGGGTAGACTCACGGGAGATGTGAGGAAGTACATCTTCAGAGAGGGGTGGTGGATGAATGGAACAGCCTCCCAGTGGAGGTCAAGAAAGTATGGGATAGGCATAAGGGAACCTTAGTGGTAAGACAAGGAGGGGATAATCTGGAGATCAGGTAGGGTCTGCAGTGATACAGTAGGTAGGGAAAAATGGGCAGACTAGGTGGGGCAAATGGTCCTTATCTGCCATTAAATTCTATGGCTAGGATATTCAAAGGGGTTGCACGTGATACAACAGTGTTGTGCCATGTGCAACTCACTGATGCACCCCAGGGCAATATTTAAAAGGGGAATTTGCTCCACTCAAATCCTGATGCGCCGGGACACGCCTGTAATGTATGCGGCGCAAGTGCAGTGGGCGTGTCCATGCATATTTGGCACATCCCGATATTCAGCCTGGGATGTGTGGTTCATATGCAGGCACACATACGCTTTTCGGGCTACAAAGATCCACTGACAAAAAACAGGAGCAAAGCCTGACCTCCCAAGACAAGGCTGGGCATTAGCGCCCCCATGCCCGATCATGGGCATTGTAAATTTAAAATGTCCCTGGTGGTCCAGTGGACCCTACCCCCACGGGTGTAATGAAATAAAATCATGCCCTGGTGGTCCAGTAGACCACTCCCAAGTCAGATCATGGGCAAAATAGAAATATAGTTATCCCTGGTGGTCCAGTGGACTGAATCCAGCCCGATCTCAGGCTTTGTAAAGTAAAAGGTATCCCTGGTGGTCCTTCCTCTCTTCATCTCTCACTCCTTCCCCATCTCCTTAAGGCACAAGCTAAAAGTCCTTCCTGCCCCTACCTGCTCTTGTCATCCCCCCCCTGATCCTTTCCTGCTGGAGTACCTACCTTCCCCCTTGTTGGGCTCCTCTGAGTTCTGCCTTAGCCTGTATCTGCCCCCTTTCTTTATAGCATCTGTACTCACATTCATTCCACCTATTTTGGTCTCTTTATTTGTATCTCAGAACAATACAGTGTTCCTTTGCTTAGCTCCATTTACTTTTTATGTGCATTTGTATTATGTTAAATTCTCTGTTTTTACTTTATTCTGTAGTTATCATTAATATTTACATGCTTTTATTATTATATTTTCTGTTCCCTCTCCCCCAGGTAGAACCTGGAAATGAGCTTTGCTTCAGTGTGCCCTTCCCTTGTACCACTTTTAAAGGTGGCTAGACAGTGTAAGAAGGCAGACAGGAGAGCTATCTGGATGCTGGGGTGCATAGGGAGGGGATCGCCATCAAAATGAGGGAAGTAGCGTTAACCCTGTATAGATTACTGGTGAGACATCAACTGGAGTACTGTGTCTAGTTCTGGAAACCTCATCTCTGGAAGGACACAGAAAGAGTGGAGGTGGTCCAGAGGAGGGCAACCAAAATGGTGTAGAGTCTGCATCAAAAGCCCTATGTGGAAAGGCTGAAGCACCTAAATATGTATACATTGGAGGAATGGAGGGAGGGGGATATGATGGAAACTTTCTAATGCCTCACAGGCACAAATAAGGTTTAAGACAGAAACATCTTTCATATAAAAAAAATGCTCACGGACAAGGGATAATACTATGAAATGGGAGTGGGTAGACTCACAGGAGATGTGAGGAAGTACATCTTCAGAGAGGGGTGGTGGATGCATGGAACAGCCTCCCAGTGGAGGTCAAAAAAGCATGGGATAGGCATAAGGGAACCTTAGTGGTAAGACAAGGAGGGGATAATCTGGAGATCAGGTAGGGTCTGCAGTGATACAGTAGGTAGGGAAAAACGTGCAGACTAGGAGGGGCAAGTGTTCCTTATCTGCCATTAAATTCTATGGCTAGGATATTCAAAGGGGTTGCACGTGACACAACAGTGCTGTGCCATGTGCAACTCACTGATGCACCCCAGGGCAATATTCAAAAGGGGAATTTGCTCCACTCAAATCCTGATGCACCGGGACACGCCAGTAATGTATGCGGTGCAAGTGCAGTGGGCGTGTCCATGCATATTTGGCACATCCCGATAGTCAGCCTGGGATGTGTGGTTCATATGCAGGCACACATCCGCTTTGCACAGCACAGGGGAGTACAAAGATCCACCAACAAAAAACAGGAGCAAGGCCTGACCTCCCAAGACAAGGCTGGGCATTGTCGCCCTCATGCCCGATCATGGGCATTGTAAATGTAAAATATCCCTGGTGGTCCAGTGGACCCTACCCCCGTGGGCGTAATGAAATAAAATCGTGCCCTGGTGGTCCAGTGGACCACTCCCATGTCAGATCATGGGCAAAATAGAAATATAGTTATCCCTGGTGGTCCAGTGGACTGAATCCAGCCCGATCTCAGGCTTTGTAAAGTAAAAGGTATCCCTGGTGGTCCAGTGAACCCACCACCAAGCCTGATTGTGGGCATTGTAGAAGGAAAAAAACCCTGGTGGTCTAGTGGTACCCCCCTCCCCACCCGCTCACTTAGACCCACCACCCCGCTACCCCCAGGTCAGCGGCAGGTGGCAGCTCCCCACCCGCAAGCCACCCGGCCACCCGCCGACTGGCAGTGTACAGTATGACTGTATGCCCATTGGTCCACAGCGTAGGCCAATGGGCATGCAGACTGTACTGTACTACACAGTCCCAATATGAGAATGCAGCACCATTGAATATCACCCATTCCACTCCCCGGCGCATTCCAGTTCCGCTGCGCTCAGCTTACCCCAGCCTGGCGCCTGACACAGTCTAAATATCCCAGCCTATGTTTCTATGTTTCATCAGTGATTAAACAGATCAAATACTATTGAGAATTAACCTACAACATCATAGCATTGTACTATTTAATTCTGTTACTCCACTGGGGAAAATATGATGTGCTACAATAGAAGAGAAGTAAAATGACTACTTGTGCCAAGAAAAATAGCAGTTGTCACAACTTGTTAGGAAACTAATTGATTTTTATAAATAAGACCTATCACTATCAATATGACTACTTTTTAATTTTCTGTGAAACAAATGGCAAGACTAAAGCAATTTATTGATCAAAATCAAGGAGCAGAACCTCAATAATTTGCCCATCCACAAAATTCTGCTATAAAATATTTACATCGGTAGCCATATTGTACAAATAAAATAGTGTCTGTAGTTTACACATACTATTAAAATAAAATACAAGATAAGGGACTGGTCTGTAGATAACTTTCTACCATTTATGATTTTTTTTGTCTTATTCCGAGTAAAATGGCAGATAGCTCTGACCACTGACCATAGATGCTGGTCTAAAAATACAAATCTTGCAGTATTAATAATACATAATCATAATGAAGGCCAGAGGCCACTATGAGATACAGGCTATCTGTGACCTTTGGCCTTCATTATACTTATGCACTATTTTATCACCCATATATGGCTAAAACAGGAAACTGATACACTTCCAGAGCCAACTCCATGTCATACCAGACTCTTTAAAAATCACAAAAAGTAGTAGTAGCACTTATTATGTGTTTATGTGTGACCAAAGAATTGGCAACTCACAACCCAAAAATCAGACCCCTAACTAAGCTGGGCACCCATGATTTTTGGGGTGCCTGGAAAAGATATCTCTGAATCTTGCTAAATGAGTCTAATTTAGCTGGGTTAAGGTGTTTGTTTTTCAGAAGTCCATCATTGTTATGTACAGTAGTAGCCAGGGACATTACCAGCTATTTCTAGATATTTTGTTAAATTTCTGTAGTGTTTCTCTCTGCTGCCCCTACTGTGGAAATGCAGAAACCGGGAGATTTCTCTAGAAATATCACAGAAATTTTGTGAAATAGCTGGCAATGTCTCTGGCTACTACTGTAATTATCAACTTTGTTTCAGAAAAAAAGATGGTGGCCCTCACAATATTTAGTACTTCGGGTTGTGACCACAACCAGGGAAAGTAGTGCCAAGGTTAGTTCAATAATTGGAAGGAGTGATAGGGAACCAGCACCTACAAAGGGCATTATATAACCTTTGTTAAAGCACCCCATTGTGAACTGTGTCAGGCGATGTCAGAGGGTGTGTCCCTCCCTCTTTGAACTGTTATTGCTGCTACAAGCTTTTGAGCAAGCCAACTCATGGCTAGATGATTTTTATTGGATTTTCTGGTTCTGTGGTACACAGACTTGCCTACTTTAAAGAACTAAGCTGATCTGAACGCAATTGTCTGTACTGTGAGTTTTAAACTGCTTTATTTATTGCATTTGCACTTTGAATTAAAGTTTGTACACAAACACAGTTTGACAGTCTCTGATACTTTGTTTAGGAGCAATGGTGTATAGCACCCTTCAGTAGGTGCTGGACCTCACAATCTATACATTTTTTCTCATGACCCAAAAACGCATTTTGTTGTGACCTAAAAATGGCTTAGAAAGGAATTATTTTGTCACATCATAGGGTTAACTCATAAAACCTATTGATCATGCTCAGAAGCCAAATTTTTGAAACTGTATAATTCTAGATGCATTAGTATTTATTCACAAATCCTTTTAAAGGCACACACTTAAGCAAGCCACTTCTGTTCCACCCATACTCTTGGAAAATCAGGAGGTGGGATCTTCCTTGGGGATCTGAACCCTTTCACTCTCTCCATTCCTTGAGCAACTAACATGAGATGTGATCTGTTTTCTTAAGGCAGGGCCTACCGGTTGTTGACAATATGTGAGGAGACACAGTTCTGTATATCTGGGATGCAGTATAGCACACTGGTTTAAGGCTCTGAGCTGCAAATCTGGAGACCTGGGTTTGAATCCCACAGCCCTCACTTGCATACTGTGTGACCCTGAGCAAGTCACTTAACTTCCCTGTGCTTCCAGATTGGACCTGTAAACGAGCTTTCAACTTAGTGTGTCTCACCTGGTTAAACAATTGGGGGGGGGGTGTCTGAAAACTATATCAGAATTGGAGGAGAGTTAGGGCTGAAAATCCTTAGGAAGACTCATCCCTGATTTGCCAAAAGTCAGGACAGTGAAAACCATAATGTTTTTTCTTTTGCTGCTTGGAGGTGGGGGTGTGAGTTAGGCTGGGAAATCCTAATGGAATATTTCCCTACTTTTGTCACTTTAATCTACACCCTAACTGATATATTAATGCAGGTTTTCGCAAAGAATTTCCTTAGTCTTTTAAACAGTAGAATTGTACCCTCATTCACCTTACTGTGGACCACAGGGCCCAGAAGGCATTACACTTCCATGCCTCCATAGATGCACTCATCCATATTTTGTTCTTCCATTAAGCAATTTGTCTGCTTCATTATTAATGCTTTTTGTGAGGATCACTTCCAAGAAAAAATGTATTAAGTGTGCCTCTTAATTTATGGTGGTTGATTGTATATGGGGGAAACATGTGTTTGGGGGTCTTTCAGCCATAACTTGGCAAATATGTGTCAGTTTTTGTTTCTTAGTTGTTAGGGCTGTACTCCAAGAAGAGAGACACCCTTAGTGCATTTGTCATGATGATAGGACTTTAATTGTGGATTTTGCACACCGGTGAAGTTGTGAGGTAATTCTGAAGGGCTGTGCATACTCCATGAACTGTTGTGGGGTCTTACAGTATGTATTACTGTTGTAGTACTAATTTAGATCTTTTTTGTGATGTAAAGATTATCTCATAATTCCAAATATTGACAGAGTCATTGCTTGTTAAAGCTGCAATGTTATACTATGGGAATTTTTTTTTATTATTATTTTTGTTTTTATATGCCCCATAAATGTTTTGGTGGGTATTTTGTTTGAGTCTTGAAGTACTAATTGATACCTGTTTGTAATATATAGATTGTCCCTTAACTCCACATATTCACAGAGTTATGGCTTGTTAAATTTGCAATGTTATCCTAAGGGAATTTTCAAGTTTTCATTTTTATTTTTTATATGTCTATTTCAGTTGGTATTTCATAGTGACTTACTCTTGCAGTAGAAATTGACACCTTTCTTTTGATATATAGATTGTTCCTTAACTCCAAAGACTGATGTGGTTAAAGCTTGTTAAAGTTGCGGTGTTATGCTGTTGGACCTTTTTTTTTTATTGTTATGCTTATTATGGCCCTGATTTTTTTTGGGGTGGAGCATTATGAGTCCATCTTGAAGTACTCATTGAGACTTATTTTTGATATATAGCTTCTCCCTTAACTCTAAACTCTAATGGAGTTGGCTCTTATCCAAAAACTAATTGCAGAAACCAGCTAATGGGTTCTTGCTTAACAAAATATATGTGTTGGTGTCTCTCATATTTATGAATTTTGAAATAATACTGTATTTGGTTTGAAAAAATGGAAACAAGAGGGATGCCATATGAAAGAATTTTGTCTCACAACAGAGTATTACCTCTCATGAAAGAGAATTCTTCTTTCATATGACCAAATTTTTCTTTCATACGAACAGCTATCCAAAATACCGTACTAAGCTTGTCAGATCCAAACAGTCAAATCATTATAACTCTGAAATGGACTAATATTCTGGAGCCAGCCCTTTCCAGCCTTAAACTTTCAGACCAAAATTCCAAAAAAAACTGGGTGCTAGGTTATGACAAAAAGGGTGAAGAAACATGTTTTCACTTTTTTCACTACCTGCATCTCAGAATCTGCAATGCCACCAGAATGAAACTTAGCCCATTAAGAGACATTGCCCCATGACTGTGCATGCAGAATTTTGTGCAAGTCTGTTTAATGGGGATGAAGTTATTAAAGTGGAAAATTAGGGATTTAAAATTAAATAGCCTACTCAACCCTAACTATAATGGCACTACCATGCCCCTTCCCTCCCTCTGTCTCTCTCTCTCTCTCTCACTATATTATGGTAGCACGGTAGTGCTACCATAGTTAGGGTTGAGGAGCCATTTCTATGTTAAACCCCAAAACTTTGCACCTTAATAACTTTGCAACTGTTAGATGGATTTGCCTGAAATTTGGAATTTATGATCAAGAACCATAGGCCTTGGGATCTGCCAACTTTATACTGGTCGGATATACGGCTGTGGAGTTATTAAGGTGATCTGTGCCAGCGCTTACGCTTTTCTGAATTCTGTGATCGCGCCTACAGGTCGTGACGGTGTTATGCGGACTGGCCTGAAATCTTCAGGAACATGCAGCCAGGGTCCCGATGTGCCTTTCAAAGATTTCGTGAAAAAATATTAAACGGTTCAAAAGTTATTCAAAAAACAGTTTCCCATTATAAGTCAATGGGAAAAGTTAACAAAAAGTTCAACACTTTCGCAAATGCATTTTTACTTTCGCAAATGGGCCTGTTACTTTCACAAATCAGCCATTTTGTTTTCAGTTGGTGATCAGAAAAATGGTTGGCATTTAAATTTGGGACCCTCTAGCAACCTAATTTTTTTTGTATTCACCTAGTCGGGCCCTGAGGATGCTTGCCATGTCTTTATTTTGTGGTAAAACACCCCAGAAATATGTTTTTCAAATTTCTGGAAAAAGTACTTTCGCAAATTACTTTCATGCTCACGAAAGTGTCGCAAATTTTTTCTGAAAGCTTTCGCAAATTGCGACAGTAGTTTTCTAGTCTGTGTGAAAATGACAGCAATTCTTTGGCACTGCGCTGCAAAAGAACCGTTGGGAGTTTTGAGATGAAATTTGAAGGGAACGGAGCCGACATCTCACAGATGTGCCTTTCAGTGTTGTATTGAAAAAATATTACACAGCGGCAAAGTTACAGCACTCCAAAGTTGACAGTTTTTCCCATAGGATAACATTACGGCGCCTGACGCCTTACAGAAATCCTTTGGTACCCTGCTGCAAAATAACGGTTTGGTCTTTTTTCCTGAAATTTGGAGGGAAGACAGCCAACAGCCCACAGATGTGCCTTTCAGTGGTTTGGTGAAAAAACATTACAGGGAGGCAAAGTTATGGTGCTCCAAACTTTTCTTTTTCCCATAGGATAACATTACGGTCAGCGCCGCCTTTCAGGGCCCGTATCTCGAAACAGTGCGAGATATGGACTTTCGTTGAAAACTTTAGCCCCATAATGGGGCTAAGATCTAAATTAGCTAGACAGTTGTAAATAATATGACTTTTAAATTTTTTCTATTGTAACGGTTCCTGAGATATAATGTATTTAGTATTCCAAGATCTCATTTTCGCTCCGATACTCATTATTTTGCATACATTATTTGTACTCACTGTCTTTTCTCAATGCAGGTTTTGGGGAAAACCAGCCTGTGCGCTACATTACTGTTACTGTTGCCTTTCCGCTACGGTTCGGTACCGTTTCACTTACCGTTGGCGCCTGCGCCACCATGTGCGTTATCCTTGCTGCGTTTCATTTACGCTATGCTTTCTGTTATTTTTGCCATTTTCTGTCTACAGTACTGTTTATCTTTCTGTTTCACTTACATCACCATGCCCATTGACATTTCTGTTTGCAGGCACCATGTTACTATGTGACAACACATCACGTGGTAGACCATTCCTGTCACGCCACCATGTAAGTTACTCTTTCTGTTCTCATTCGTGCTTGTGTTACCATGTGCGTCCTGTTAGCATTTCTGTTTGTGTTGCTGTCCCTGTTAGTATGCCACAAGACATCATGTGGCGGGCCCGCACCTGCCACCGCACATTATGGGGGGGGTGGTCGGGGACCAGAGGGCGCGCTCCTCGCTGCTGCATTACATCTACTATTTCTTGTTATCATTCTCAAAAGAAGGGAAATTAGAGGCAAAAACTCAGTTTAATGCATTAGCTAGAGTTGTTCCATGCGACAAAGTGAGGAAATTCGCTGTTAGGGTTGAAAAACCCCATTACTCCCCCCAACTGGCATTGGGGTGTGCATTGGGAACATGAGTCCTAACTCTCACCCCATTCTCCTATACTTCTGCTGCTTTACACAGGTCATGGGGTGAGAGTTAGGGCTGATGATCCCAATGCACACCCCAATGCCACCACGTGCGTCATCCTTTGCGTTTTCATTTGCGCTTGCGTTTCTGTTACTTTTTTGCCATTTGTGTGTACAGCACTGTTTCTCTTTCTGTTTCACTTTGCGTCACCATGCCCATTGACATTTCCATTTACAGGCACCATGTTACTATGTGACCAGACATCACGTGGCACACCGTTCCCGTCTATGCCACCGTGTGCGTTACCCTTTCTGTTATCATTCGCACTTGTGTTACCATGTGTTCCACTGTTAGCAGTTCTGTTTGCATTGCTGCTCCTGTTACTATGCCACAAGACATCATGTGGCGGGAGCTGCGGGCCCAAAGGGCCCCGCGTGCCCGCCACCACATTACATTCACTATTTCTCAATATCATTCTCAAAAAAAAGGGAAATTAGAGGCAAAAAACTCCATTTAATGCATTAGTTAGGGTTGTTCCACAGCGACAAAAGTGAGGAAATTTGCTGTTAGGGTTGAAACCCCTAACTCCGATTTCACCCCCCCCAGCACCACACACACACAGACACACACACACATTCAAGTATGGGGGAGGACCAAGTCAACACAACCAATGACAGACATCCAGCAGCAGGTGACAGAAATAACAAACAATTGTCTAAATGTACTACGAGACATCCCCACCCACCTGACCAGGTACTGCATGCTCAGTGGAGATCAACAGCAAAACTGAGGCCATGTACACCAAATGTACACATCCCTGATTGCAGCTGCACACAAGCGTTACCACACTTAGTAGTTGCATGGCCTTACCTACCGATGCCCACACACCACCACAACTGGTACTGTGCCGTTATTCAATATAAATGCCGAAGGTGCATGATGACAGTTGTAGAAAGGTTTTAACACTACTGAGTATACATTAATTAAGAGAAGCACATAAATTAACTACAAGACACTAGCATGCTCAAGATAAAAGTAGTGATACATTTAGTAGGTGATTTACGTAGTAGTACATTTACTGCAATGGTTTACTCAACATAGAGAGGCTGATGTAAACGTATGGAAAAGTTATGTCTGTTCAACGCTGTGAAATTGGTACTGCCAGTATCACATGCATTCTTACTGATGAAGGTGTACTGCTGATGTACATACATAGACCTTCAGTGTGTTTCAATATTAAAGATGCAGTAAGTATTCTTTGTAAGAAAGATTGTAATTGCATGGATCAGGCCAAGCAACTTCTAAATATCATAGCACTACTGAGCCAACAATGATGTACCTGTATCGGACATGTATATAGGATAGATTTTCCTGTAGGCACTTACTGAGTATGTTGTACCTGATAAAGACAATCTCATTGCATCTGTGATGACTAACTTATTCAAATAGTAATACATTTGCTATTTTTGCAATGAGTGATCTATTACTTATGGACAAAGTGTGATTTTTAACAGTTGTTTCATACTCAGGCTGTATGCCTACTGTTTGGGTTTGCTACACTTCTGTCACTGATGCTATCAAAGTGATAACTATGTTAATTCTGCTACAACAGGAATCAAGTAGGTATGGTGTAGATATAAACAGAATGTCTTTTAGTATTGATTTAACTCATAATGGGGTAAATGTACTAGGACAGCAGGGGTTATCCTCTATCACTGAATCTGTCAGTTATAATCACACTAGGGTTTCGATGACTGTAATGATTAAGTTACACTGTTCATCTTCATGAGTTCATATTCACAGCCATTCTCCAGCAACTAGACAGTGTATGGTGTAACTGGGTGGGACACTGTGTTGCAAAGCTGCTGCAGTGCCTAGCAGAGGAAGAGTATCTACTATAAAGACAATTAAGCAATAAGGCATGACCAACAGTTATGTTAAATGGTCTGTTAATCACCTGTAGGGGTTTAATGTTGAATGAGGCATATCCGAGTGCCACATGTCGCTAGACAGTGATAAACTGACCATTAACATAATACCTGGGAGTGGCTTATTGTTATCATAATAAAACTGTTTTTTAAACAACATTAAACCATGTTCATCATATGGTTAGGCTCTACATGTATGTTAATAAAAACTAAACATAAGGCTGTTACAATGTTTACAGTCAATTAGAAAGCTGCATTTCTCAAACCCTTGTTATAATCAGAGATATTATACCTGTACAACTCCTTGGTTTTGCTCAACTCTATTGCTCAGGTGGCCCACCACAAGTGGTGAGGTGTGGTGTGGGGCATCGGTAGGTAAGGCCATGCAACTACTAAGTGTGGTAATGCTGTGCAGCTGCAATCAGGGATGTGTACGTTTGGTGTACATGGCCTCAGTTTTGCTGTTGATCTCCACTGAGCATGCAGTACCTGGTCAGGTGGGTGGGGATGTCTCGTAGTACATTTAGACAATTGTTTGTTATTTCTGTCACCTGCTGCTGGATGTCTGTCATTGGTTGTGGTGACTTGGTCCTCCCATACTTGAATGTGTGTGTGTGTCTGTGTGTGTGTGGTGCTGGGGGGGGTGAATTCGGAGTTAGGGTTTTCAACCCTAACAGCAAATTTCCTCACTTTTGTCGCTGTGGAACAACCCTAACTAATGCATTAAACGGAGTTTTTTGCCTCTAATATATATATATATATATACACACACACACACACACATATATCTATATATCTACATATCTATATATCTATAGAGACATGTTAGTGCCAGTATCGTTAGGGTTCAACAGTCACTTCTTTGTTAAACTCCAAATTTTTCATTTTAATAACTTTGCAACCATATGACTGATGTGCATATATTTTTTTTATATGTCATCAGGTACCATAGATCTCTTGATGTGGCAAGTTTAATTCTGGTCAGATGTGTGATTGCGGAGATGCGAAGTGTCAAAAAATGTGAAAATTACATTTAGGTGCAAATCCTTTGTCACACTATTTCTCTGACTTGGGGGTGTAGTCTGAAATTGTTAGGGTATATGGGGTCTGGGTCACAGATGTGCCTTTTGAAGGTTTGGTGAAAAAAATATTAATCCATTCCAAAGTTATTAAGCTTTGAAGTTTCCCATTATAGCCTATGGGAAAAACTATGTGTGCTGTGTGAAAGCAGTTTCTGCTTTCGCAAAAGCACTTTTTACTGTCGTAAATGGATTCACAGAGTCATGCTGCTGCCATCTTGTTTTCAGTTAGTGATGAGGAAAAAAAACGCTGTAATTCAAAAAATACTGCTCCTTGGTAAACACCTGCCTACAACTAAAAAAGTGCTTCTTGGTCTCGCCTCCCTTTTTCTGGAAAGCTTTTTTTAAGTGGGGAGTTCCAACAAAATCAACCAGAAGTACTGCTACTGACAAGTTGGTGACCCCTTCAAAAGGATGAGAGTTGTCCAGAATTCAATCCAGTACCAAGGACTGAAATGGTACAATGAGCTACCTGCTTACCTCACTGGCACGCCCAAGATCAGTTCTTTCAAAATCAGGCTCAGATCCCTTTTCAGCACTAAAATGGATTGCACTGGCCCGTACTGCACCTCTTCTACACTCACCCTCCCTCTCCTTCACCCCCTCATCTCACCAGACGATGCCCACTTATAGCTATCAACCCCATCTGTCCCCCCTTCGCACTTCTGACAATGCCACTTTTGGCTGACCACCCCGCTCCTATCCTTCCTAGGCTGGCACACTACTTAGTGAACCCCAATCATTAGCCTTGCCAACATTCTCTTATCAGCCATTCCTCTCTGCTATCACTCTTTTATGATGTACATTAGTCTCAGTCATATCATACTGCCTCTGTAGATGTTGTATAATAATCTCAATTTCTATTCATACCAGCCAATGTAAATGTCTCAATGTCATCTTCTGTATAACTTTTATTATTGTATCTGTTTAATTTTGTTTATGTAACACTGATTTGGAACCTTTGAAAATGAGTCCTTGACTCAAAGGTGTTAATCCCAAACTGAAATAAATAAATAAATAAATTAAAACACAGACAGTTGTGCTTACTTAATCGGGGCTCATGGAACATGATTCTGTGATTAGATTTAAAAAGCTATTGTCAGAACATATGTTTTCTGAAACTGGGCATTGGAAGTATTGCAAATTTGTGATACTACTTTTACAAAACTGCCACAAATTGCAACACAGTTCCACAAAACTGATTCGGTAATGCCGCAAATTGTGGCACTGTTTCACAAAAGCTTTGTAAATTTTGAGGTATTACTTTTCAAAAGGAAAAACACATCAGATCCTGAAAAATCCCAAAACCTTTTCTGGCCATTTTTCACCCAATTGGATTCCTCAGCCCCTGTTTAGGTAAACACCTGTTGGTGTTTACCCAAGTTAAAATTTGTTTATCCTTTAACTGCCTCCAAGGGGGACGAGGTATGTTTATATCATAAAAAAGGTGTTTGCTGACATCGGGTTGCCCAATCCCCATGTCGGTGGTAGAAGACCCCATTGTCAGTGTGGGACACTGGGGATCCCACTGCCAGTGTCCCAGGTAGAAACCCCCCCTGCCAGTGTTGAACACTGGGGATCCCACTCCCAGTGTCCCAAAACATGTATATATTTATGATCTGCTGACAGCAGGGTGCCCAATCCCTGTGTCAGCACTAGAAACCCTTCTGCCAGAGTGGGACACTGGGGATCCCACTTGCAGTGTCCCCAATTATGTTCTACTCCCCCATTACTGTCAGACATTGGGGAGCCCACCTACAGTGTCCTGAAATAGTGTTTACACTGTACCTGTAAAAAAATAAAATAGTCCCCAACATCTTTTTTTTTTTAAATCATAAAAAAAAAATAAAATAGTCCCTCGGCATCTCCCTCATCCCCCTCCCTCATCTCAACCATTCCACTGAGCACCCACTACACCACAGCCCCTCTTGCCCAGTACTTACCACCAGAGAAAGTTGAGGCATCTCTTCTCTCTTGCCTTGCTGTCCAGCTGAGTTTCCCTGGTATTACTGGTCTACTTATCACATTTTCATACTCACAACTCACTCTCTCCTTCTGCACATGCTCTCGCTTCCCCCTTTCCTTCAGCTAACTATTTTGCACTTTCCTTTATGTAATGTCAGTGCTCTTGCTTACCTCACACTCTTATCAGTTGATTTCTTGCCATTTTAAATTACTCACCATGTTTCTCAGAAAATAAAGTGCTCATGCCCAGTCATGGCAGCAGCACCTCATCCGGGTGCTTCAGTCTTTCCAAATTAAAAAAAAAAATCTTTCTTCACATCACAGGTGCATTATATCTAGTGCTGTTGAGAACTGCTGGACTAAGGGGGCTCACTACCTGGTGAGCATCAGATGGAGTGCTATAACAGCATGGGTATCTTCATGGAAAGTTGGGGTATGACTCGGTATCTAGCAGGTGCTGTGCCAGGAAAGCAAGGGAATGGTGATGGGGAAAGAAGTGCTTTCTAGATACCATCTAGGTTCACATGCATCACTTACATTGGGGAAGGACTGCACTCACGGGCTATGCTGCTGCCAAGGACAATAACTACTCTAGTTAGTAACAATACAGGGGGAAAGGAAGGAATACCAGTCCATTTCTAGTCTCTGAGATAAAGCTGCAAGTAGCTCTTTGCAGGTTAGTGCTGGGTTAGAGGAGTAAAGCCAACAATGCTGGAATTTCTGAACAAAAAAATAAAATAACACTGAAAATCTGTGATGAGCAGCTGACGCCTGATCCTGTTATGTTCCACGCTGATTTGTGGAGGTGAATTGTCAAATCATTTTGTATGCACACTGCCTACATGGATGGGAATTTCATTTTATTTATTATCATGTGTAAACTTCCCTTTGGTGCAGATAGTATAATTTCTGGTATTTACTTTTACATGTTCCTTGATGAAAGGTACATGCTCCTGATACTCCTCTCCGTTTGTATGAGTTTTGCTATCTCCGACAGTATGTGCCCCTGATTCTCTTATGAGCCAAACTGAATTTATTCTGTGATCTGAAGGCCTGTTACAAACTGAGATGAAGGCTTAAGAAATTGCATTTCATTAACTTGATATATAAAGGGACACCAATGGGGGAACCACTAGACACCAGGGAAACAGTGGCTCACTGCACTCACTGCAGTCCACAGCATGCATTCTGGCTGCACCTGCAGATGTTAATACAGAGAACATGGGGTCATTGGTTCCTCCTGCTAAGCTGGGCACCCAGGATTTTGTGTGCCAGAAAAGGCATTTCTGGAACTTATTTTAAAAAACAAATATTATAATTTAGCTAAACAGGGCTTGTTTAGCTAGGGTCTGGTGTTTGCTTTTAAAATGCCAGCATTTTTATGTATTTATATGCTTGTTAGTTCATGTAGAAAAGCAACAAGACTGAGGTTGTCATGGCAGAAGAAAATGCTTTGGGCTGTGAGAATCAAGTGGTGAGAAACCAACAAAGGGTACTGTGACATGCAATTTTTCATTTCGCACAAGAACATTAACTCAAAAACCCTATTGCCATGCTCAGAAGGGAAAACACAAAACTTAAGACTTATAGCCCTGGAACCATTTAATATCTTTTCACCAGATTAATCAAAGGCATTACCAGAGGAAATGACACATGCCCCCTGTAAATCTGAGGAAACAAATCTATTCATGTTGGTTGCAGGTGAGAGCATAAAAAAACAAACATTCTAAGTATAGGAAAAAAACTAGCCCTCTACAGAAAAATGACATATGTGGATCTCAGAAACTGCACAAGCTGCCAATAAAAACTTTAACAGATCAAGACAATGCCTACCAGACAACACATGCAAAATTTCAGCTGATTTCATCAAACAGTGCCAAAGATATTATTGTGCAAAGTTAGGGGTTTAACACTGAACACGCTACTCAACCCTAACTATATTGGCACTACTGCACCACTATAATACAGCGGAGCCAGCCACATTGCAATGCAGTTATTTGCAGTAAGTGACATGTCATAAAATGCTGCCGGACAAAAGGGCTTAATTGGTATGGAATTGTACTGTTCCTTGCTGTGTACTGCAGCATTTTGTGATATGCTGCAGCACTGCTGTATTGCATTCTGGCAGATGCCACTGTGTAGATATAAATAATATATATATCTATATTAAGCAGGCCTGGACATGCCCGTATATTAGGATTGAGTAAGCATTTTAATGTTCAACATTAGTTTCTGCACCTTAATAACTTTGCCCCACATTCAAGCAATTTACTTAATGTTTGGAAAGCACAGATATGGTGCCAGGATCTCTGCACCCTAAGAAATTTCATACAATCCGGTCATCAGGAGCAAAGTTACAGAGGGGCAGAAAACCCAAAAGTGCATAAAGTAAGGCCTTTTTTTTCTCATCTATAACAAAAAAAAAATAGGTGAATTTGAAACTTGAAACTTGCATGTTTGGCAGAGTTTGACCAGAGCTGTGTGTTTTTGTAATTTTTAGTTCCAAACTAAAGCATTTCTTAAAATATTTATTTTTTAATTTACTGTACTTTGTACCATGTGGCCCAACTGGTCCCTTCAGTCCAGTTGCCCCATCGAGTCCCATCATCTGCCACTGCTGGGACTTGCCACTATCTTGGAACTCACCCAATGAATAACCCCTCATGTGAAGGGCTACCTAGGGGCCAGTGTGACAGGGTGACCCCTGTCATAGTGGACTCCCCTGGGATAAATTGAGACCCCTTCCCCAAGCAGTTTATATGTTTTGTATAATATCTAACATGTTGGTTGGCTGGTTATAAATTAAGTGGTGAAATGCTTATAAAGCTTTCTGGCATATTAACCTAAAAACAAAACTAATAGTACAGTTACAAAATGAGAGGGCTGTCGTAATATAAGAATAACAAAAACTTGTGTCTGCTTTTTCTACATGTTAGCAGCCCTCATCTAAGGTATATTTTGCAGCAGACAGAATTTGTTATGCACTTGACTTGTGGTCTGCCTGAAATTGTGTTATGCTATACCCACACCTGGTGACAGCCAGGCCTTACTTTTCCCAGAAATACAGTAGTTGAAGCGTCGGTCTGTGACAAGAAAATCCAGTCAGTGGTGTGGGACCTACAGTGGATGGCATCCTCTTGTGGTCAGGGTGTTTGTCAGTGTTTCTAATCAACACCCCTGACACAGGGAACACCTTGGTGATGCATTTAAGAGAAACAGTTCCATTTTGGGGCATGCGCTGTTAGAAAAATCAGCTTTCTGAGGATAACCAATTTTTTTACTAACACATTGCTTATTAGAAACATAGAAACATGGAAACATAGAAAATGATAGCAGAAGGGGACCACAAGGTCCATCTATTCTGCCCAAGAACCTACCTGGTGCTACCCCCCTTTGCATTTCCATATGCTACCTTTATATCTATCCCATGTATTCTTGAACTCACTCACCATTTTGGTTGCCACTTTCTCCTTAGGTAGGTTGTTCCATGGGTCCACCATCCTCTCTGAAAAGAAGAACTTCCTTGTATTACTCCTGAACCTCCCTCCCTCCCTTAAGCCTAATATCATGCCATCTCATTCTCACACTCTTTTTCAATTGGAAAAGCTCCTGAACATTAACCTTATTTATACCCCTCATATATTTAAAAGTCTCAATCATGTTGCCCCTCTCCCTCCTCTGTTCCAGGGAGTACATGTTGAGTTCCCTCAGCCTGTCATGGTATGTCATATGGTGCAGTCCCTGAGTAATTTTTGTGACCCTCCACTATACCATCTCGATTCTATGTCCCTTTTGAGGTTCGGTCTCCAGTACTGTATGCAATACTCCAAGTGGGGGCTCACCAGTGTCCTGTAAATTAGTAACACCACCTCCCTCCTGTGACTCATGATTCCTCTCCTAATGCAGCCAAGCATACCACTTTCCTTCAGTGCCACCTCTTTGCACTGTTTACCCACTTTTAATATTTCTTATATAATGACCCCTAGATCCCTCTCCTGGCTGGTGAAAGATAGCTTCTCTCCTCCCAGGTAGTAGTCCTCTTTAGGACTGTTTCTGCCCAAGTGCATGACTTTGCACTTATTGTTATTGAATTTCAGCTGCCATGTTTCTGACCACTCATCCAGTTTCTTCAAGTCTGAAGTCATACTTGTCACACCATCAGGGGAGTCCACTCACAAAGGGGTGTTAGACAGGGTGAGGAGGAAAAGGGCAGCTTACAGGAGATACAGAAAATCAAGGAGGGAGGAGGATAGGGAGGAACATCTGAAAGAAGCAAAGGAAGTGACCGGGGGTATGGGCAGCCAAGGGTGCAAGAGAACCCAGGCTGGCGCAGGGCATAAAAAAGGGGGAAAAGACTTACTTAGGTACATCAGGGAGAAAAGAAGTTGTAAGACCAAATTGTAAGAATTAAGAAGGAAGGGGAATGAGTGGAAGAGGGGGGAGAAAAAGCAGAAGTGCTCAATGACTACTTCTGTTCAGTCTTTATGAAAGAAAGGGAGGAGCGCTACCCATAGTAGTAGAGAAGATAGAAACAGATGAGGGGATGATGGATGGAGAAATCACAGTGGGGAGGGTACTGGAGGGGTTGAGGGCATTGAGGGTGGACAAGGCACCAGGACTGGATGGAGTACGTCCAAGAGTGCTGAAGGAGGTGGCAGAAGTCCTGGCAGGACCCTTGGCAGAATTATTTAATTCATCTCTTGACACAGTATTTATATACCCCGTGACTAGAGACTGGATCATGTGGTTCACTTCCACAAGAGTGAACCCAAGGATGAACCAGGGAACTATAGGCCAGTAAGTCTAATGTCCATAGTGGGAAAGCTAATGGAGACCATCCTGAATGAGAGGCTAGTAGCACTACTGGAGGTGAATGAGGTGCAGGACAAGAGGCAGCATGTCTTTGTCAAGGGCAGGTCATGCCAGACCAACCTTGTAGAATACTATAACTGGGTGACTAGGCAAATTGACAAGGGCCATGTGTTGGATCTCCTGTACCTAGATTTCATTAAGGCCTTTGATTCAGTACCACATGGGAGACTTGGAAGCAAGCTATGGAGTACAGGGGCAGGAGCAAAACTGGTGGGATGGGTGGAAAACTGGCTAAAAGATAAGCAGCAGAGGGTGGTGGTAGGTGGGGAATACTCATCCCCTAAGCCTGTGACAAGTGGTATTCCACAGGGGTCGGTTTTGGGCCCAGTGCTGTTTGGCATATTTATTGCAGACATCTCAGAGGGCATCAGCAGCAAAATCAGCCTATTTGTGGATGACACCAAGATGGGAGCGGTGGTGGATGACCAGGTTGGGTGACAAGGCTACAGGAGGATCTGGCAAGGCTAGAGGCATGGTCTGACAGATGGCAGCTGGGGTTCAAAGCAAAAAAAATGTAAGGTACTGCACTTTGGAATACAAAATCCAAGGAGAAGCTACCATCTCAGAGCGGGTGTGGCTGGAGGTAACAGAAGAGGAGAAGGATCAGTTGGTGCTCATCACGGGAGCAATGAACAATTCTGCACAATGCAGAAAGGCAGCAGCAATGGCTAACAAAATGCTGGAATGCATTGCAAGGGGCATTACCTCGAGAAGAAGGGAGGTTATTCTACTGTTATACAGATCGCTAGTTAGACCCCACTTGGAATACTGCATCCAGTACTGTGGAGAGGGACCACTGTTGCCCTTTTCCAGTCCTCTGGTATGGTCCCACTCTCTAGTGATTTGATGAATAGTTCTGCTAGGGGTGCTGCTAGTACACTCCCAAGCTCTCTGAGAACTCTAGGGTGAATCCCACCTGGTCCCATGGCCTTGTCCACTGTTAGTTTCTTTAAAGCTTCCAAGACTTGAGCCTATGTGAAGGGGCTTGTGTCAATCCCCAGTTCCTGGGTGTTGCTGTTATGCAGGCTTGGCCAATCCCCTGCATTTCCTTTGGTGAATGTAGAACAGACATACTGGTTTAAGACATCTGCTTTCTCGTAGTCTTTTTCTATGAGCCTCCCTCCAGTATCTGCTAGTCTAACTATTCCCCCTTGGTTTTCCTCTTTTCCCTTTTGTACCTAAAGAAAGCGTTATCTCCCTCTTTTACCCACTGCACAATCCTCAGTTCAGTCAGGGCCTTAGCCTTCCTTATTGCTTTACCAGATTCCTTCTATGATACCTTATAGGTTCCCTTATCCTCATCTTTCACTTACACCCTAAACTTTGTGTACACCTTCTTTTCCTCTTTTACTATTGCAGCCACTTCCCTGGAGAATGAAAGGGGTTTCCTTTTCTTATTTGCCTTGCTCACCCTTCTGACAGACTATTCAGTTACCTCTATGATAGCTCCTTTGAGACACTCCCACATTTTGTCTACTCCTTTCTCTTCCCTGTATCTAAGACTTTCTGACAGGCTCTCTCTCTCATCTTCCAAAAGCCTGCGTTTCTGAAATCTAAAACCCTGATCTTAGAATGAGTATTGCCTTCACTAGCGTTTACTTTAAATCCCACCATGCGGTGATCGCTATTTCTTAAGTGACACCCCACCTCTATCTCCTTTACCCTGTTGCTGTTCATTAAAACCAAGTCCAGGCCAACTTCACCTCTGGAAGGAGTATCCACAAGTTGCCTCAGCCCTGCACCTTGCAGGCCCATTACAAAAGTCCAATCGTCTTGAAGAAGATGATGTACAAGATTTCCAGTTTACGTCTGGTAAGCTACAATTCTCTACTGTTATTGCCTCACCCTTGTCAGTAATTTTGTGGAATGTCTTCATCATTTCCTTGTCCCCAATATCCTCTTGTGACCGGGGCCTGTAGATGACTCTTATCCTAATGGCTGCCTTGATCCTATCTCATCTGTTACCCATAGTGCTTCTGACTCATCCGGGATCCCCGAATGTCTGTAGCCTTGATTTCCTCCTGGACATAAAATGCTACCCCACCCCCTTTCCTACCCTTCCTGTCCCTTTTGTACAGGTGGTAACCTAGAATGATAGCCATGTCCCAACCATGGTTCTCTGTGAACCAGGTTTCCATCATGGCCACTAAGTCAAATGGTCAGTGTCAGTGGCTCAGTAGGTAGCACACTCGCCTCTGAGGCTGGGAGATCAGAGGGCTGTGGGTTCAGTTCCCACATCTGGCACTTGGGTTAATATCCCAGTACTGACACTGTAGTGCAGCATGAGAGGGGTGCTGCACTTCTGAGGTGCCGTCTTTCAGATGAGATGTTAAACCGAGGTCCCATCTGCCTGGACTGGTGGTAGTTCAGGTGGATGTTAAAGATCCCATGGCACTTATTGAAAAGAGTAGGGAAATTTCCCCGGTGTCCTGGCTAAATTTCCCTCATTCACTAAAAATAACAACAACAGCTTAATCTGGTTCAAGGTCAGTTGGCATTCATCTGTATCCCCTTCCCCCAGGTTGTGCCTGAAAATAGGCAGGATTTGTCTAGTGCACTTACCTGGTCAACAAAAACTAAATAAATAAATACAAATAAATAAAAATTTGGCTTCTGCCATGATGGCCATGAGATCATGGATTTTGTTCGACAGGCTTCTGGTGTTTACTGCCATTGCCCTCCATGTTCTACCCCCACTCTTAGAGCAGGTGGGTAATGTGGTCATTTTGAAAGAATGTATCTGGTGGCAGGGCTATTTGCATGCTTTCTTTTTACATTCATCTGTGTTTGTTTAGTAAGGACAGGACTACATGTCAATGCATAACCCCACACCTGCTGAATCTGGCTGTGTATGCAAGTTTGTTTTGTTTCCCCAATCCATCCACCATTAGCAGATGAGTGACCTCATTGATTTTACCTGGACACCATGGTGCACAATCCCTGATGCCCAGCTTTATTTACAATGGTTTCAAAAATGGGGTGCCCACCCCTGGTGCCAGTTCATCTCTCTCTCTTTCTCCATTATCATTATCCCCTCCACCACCTGACATTTAAATCTCCCAACACCTGGGTGCCCAATACCCTGTGTTAGCATAGTTCACCCCTAACCTAGCAGTCTGAGACACCATGGTGCCCATCCTTGGTGTCCCAAAGTACTAAGCTGATGCTGGGGTGCCCAATACCCAGTGGCCTAGATATTCAAACTGTGCAAGGATGTGGCACAAGCTTGGGTGCAGTGCAACTTGGCTGCGCAGGGGCATTGACTGGGTGATATTCAACGAAGCTGCACCATGGCACAGCATCATTGAATATCGCACCCTGGCCACTGCAGTGTGCATGGCGCAGTGGCACTGCACCAGCGCAAGTGGCCAGAGTGGAGCAGGGGGATGTGCTAGCTAGCACAAGATCCATTGCGCTATGCGCAGCAACCGCGATATTCAAAAGTGCACATGCAAATGGGGCCATAATGTATACAAGGTGCAAATGGGGCCATTTGCATGTCATTATGGCCCCATTTGCATGCAGGTTCACCAATCCCCAGTGACTTGCACCTGGCGCACTGCCAGGCAGCAGCCATCGGTGACTGACGCCCCTTGCACAGCTAGCCCGATCGCGGGCTTCAGTATAAATAAAAAAAATCCAGTATCCCTGTGGTCCAGTAGACCGCTGTCTGCCTGATCAACAGCTTCAGAATAAATAAAAAGAATTATGTCCAATATCCCTGGTGGTCCAGTGGACCGCTGTCAGCCCAATCGTGGCCTTAAGTATAAAGAAATAGATTCCATATCCTTGTGGTCCAGTGGACTGCTGTCTGCCCGATCATGGGCATTTGTAATAAAAAGAATTATGTCCAATATCCCTGGTGGTCTAGAGTACCCCCTCCCACCCACCCACTGAGCCCCACCACCCGCTCCCCCCACTCAGCCAGTGAGTGGCAGCACCCCCACCTGCCGCCTCCACCACCTGCCGCACTGACATCGTGAGGTAGGCTGTACACCCATTGGTCCACAGTGTGAGCTAATGGTTGTGCAGCTCAGTCAGATTACACTATTCCATATATGTGAATGGATCCATTCACATATCTGGAATGTGTAGTTTGGCATGGTTGCACGCCCATTGGCTCACGCTGTGGACCAATGGGTGTACAGCCCTACCTACAATGTCAGGTGGCCGGGTGGTAGGGGGTGGGGTGCTGCCGCCCACCGGCTGACCCGGGGGTGAGTGGGGCTGTGGGGCTCAGTGGGCAGGTGGGGAGGGGGGTACCGCTAGACCACCAGGGATATTGGACATAATTCTTTTTTTTATTACAAATGCCTGCGATCAGGCAGACAGTGGTCCACTGGACCACCAGGGATATTGCAATCTGTTTCTTTATACTTAAACCCGCGATCAGGCAGACAGCAGTCCACTGGACCACCAGGGATATTGGACATAATTCTTTATTTTTATTACAAATGCCCACAATCGGGCAGACAACGGTGCACTGGACCACCAGGGATACTGGAATCTATTTCTTTATTTATACTTAAGCCCACAATCGGGCTGACAGCAGTCCACTGGACCACCAGGAATATAGGGATTCTTTTATTTTACAAATGCCTGCGATCGGGCATGGGGGTGCCGCCAGGTGTAGCTGGAGCATGGGTGGCCACCCACAGGTGGAAGCTGCCGTGTTGCAACTTGCAATGCGGCAGCTCACCTGTGAGTGGCCATCCGTTGTTCCTTTTTTGGGATTGCTTGTGCTGGCACAGTAGGTTGGCAAGATGGCCGACTCTGCACATCCCAGGCCGAACACGGGCTGTGCAGAGTATGCATGGGCATACCCCCCCTACCTGCACTTGCATACATTACTGATGCGCTCCGGCACATCGGGATTTGTACTGTGCACTTTTCCCTTTTGTATATCATGCCGGGGCACATCAGTGGGTTGCGCATGGTGCAACACTGTTGTGCCATGCTAACTCTTGAATGTCTGGGCCAGTGTCAGTAAGTACCATGAAATTAAGAAAACTGTTCTCAACATTTTTTTCTTTAAAAAAATAAATAAATAACTAAAATAAAATGGTTCCTTGTTGTTGTGTGCTTCTGTCTCACTCCCCACCCACCACACCCTGACCACCCACTCAGAATTCACCGCCACACAACCCCTCCATCTTTCCCTATATTTACTGTACCTACCAGAGGTCCAACATCTTAATCCTCTCTGGAAAGGAGACACATCTTCACTTTTCAATGCAGGTCTGTGAAGTAAGGAAGTCAGGCGCAGTAAGTGTGGTTAAATTATTTCAGTGTGTTTTAAACTTTTTCTGTAACCTGGCCATTTCTTTATTTTTTTCTCCCAAATATTCATGTGGCCTTTTTGGGACCTATCCTCATGAACAAGGCAGCTGAATTTTTTTCAAATCTGGCCTAAGAGGTGATTTTGCCATCACTTTGCAAAATCAGCTTTTGGCTAGGATTTGAACATTTTTGGCTACCAGGATCATGAGTTGAGGTCATACGAAAGCTTTGTTAAAATTTTGTAGTAAAATATCTTAAAAACAGAGTTTATGAATGTACATTGAAATTGTTCAATGCTCATTTACAAATTTTTTAATTTTCAATAATTGTACCCCACATTCTAAACATAGCCATTTTTCACACCACCTCATGAATGTGACAGTTGTTGTTTTTCTTATTCTGGCCAAAATGCATTTTTATGCCTGTGGTGTGAAATGGCATTTCAAACGGGATTCAGAAATTTTCACCTACTGGATTCATGAGGTGGAGTCATAAGAAGACTATGTTGGAAACATGTGGTGAAGCTAAAAAAAAACAGTTATGAAGATATGTTGTCATTTTTTAATGCGCGTGCGTAACTTTGGCAATTTTCAGTGTTTTGACAAAACATTTTCAACATAGCAATGTTTTTACACCATCTCATGAATGTGATGAGTTTCATTTTTCAGATCCTGAAAGAAATGCATTTTCGCACTTTTATAATGAAATGATGTTGTGTCCAGTATTTCCTAAAAGACATCAGTCAAGTTTATTTTTTTTTATTTAGTTTTTGTTGATGGGAAAGGAGGACTAGACAATTCTGTTGATTTTCAGCCTTGTCCTGGGGGAGGATGATACAGATGGGTGCCAACTGACATTGAACCTGATTAAGCTGTTGGTGGTACTTTTAGTGAATGGGGGAAATTTGGTCAGGACACTGGGGAAATTCCCCTGCTTATTGGTAGGGAGTGCTGCTACTGGTGCTGATGGGCCAGTTTTCACTTTGTTGATGGAGGGGCATGATGTATGTGGGACTGAGATGTAGGCCTCCTCCTCGGTCTTGAGTAGCACAAAGCCAGCACAGGAAGAATCGGGTAACTTACCATTGGATGGTGTGATGGCTGAAGCAACAGCTGGTACCATGCTTCGAGAGTTAAAGGATGTGGAGGAGGGGACTGTTACTCTCTCTCCCACTGCCTTGTTGCAGCTTATATTTGATGAGGAACAGTGGTCCCGCATTAGATGGAACCACATTAAAATGGAGGTAAGATGCCAGGGGACAGATTTTGGAATGGTAAAGGATGTGCACCAGGGAACGGGCTCAGGTGGAGCTGCTCTGATGTTAGCAGGTAGCCTGGAATGGCAGGACTCATGGAAAACATTGGGACACTAGCACAAGGCTCTCTGGAGCCTCAGGTAACTTTTACAATGGGGGTAGTAGCTCTAGATGGGAGGGTTGAGACACATAATGTAATGAATGTGGGAGGAACAGAACTGGGGGTTGGATCTGTGACCGAGGTCCTCCCTGCAGAGCAAGACACTGTAATGGACACCATAGTAGTGGGAATGAGTATTGAAGTCCCTTCTACGCTTCCTCAGGTAGTGTTTTTTTCTATTGGGCTTACAAGCAGCAGCCCCAAACAAATTGCAGCTGCAGCAAAAGTGCTTGCTGAAAAACAGAAAAAGAAAGGCAAATTATATTTTAAAGATCCTGTGCTTTCTTCAGTGCCCACACCAACAGTATCATCAGACAGTGGCTTAAAACACTCAACAGAGTCTGCTACATGGGTGCAGACAGCACTAACAGGGGCAGATTGGTTGCATACTGAAGTAGGATGGGTAGCAACTACCTTTTCAAAGTAGAGAGGGACAGTGACTTCTTCAGACCACATCCCAACATTGGGTCTTTCTGTGTGAGGTAAGAACGGAAGTGTGTCTCTTCCCCCTGGTCAACATACATGGTCTATTGAAGCTGCAGTACTGCAGCAAGAGGACCCCCAAGAATGACTGCAAGACATTATGGATTTGGAGGAGGAAGGAGTTGGGAACGCGGAACAGGCCACATCTCATGTAGAGCAACCCCCCATTGATGGGAGTCAGACAGCACAGTTTATAGTTGCTTCTGACCTAGAACAACTGGAGGAGGCTAGCCAAAGGGCCCACCATGTTGCTGCAGAATGGGAGGGTGGCCAGAAGGCAACTGCATGGCATGCAAATGTAAAGGAATTCCTTTTTCCTGTAACTGTAAAACTGGCTTCTGAACCTGCAGCATGTAGGAATGCTGTGTTCTTATGATATATGGGAACAAGGAAGATGTTCCAGATTGTTTATTTATAGGGATAGCCCTTTTAAAGACAAGCATGAAATGTTATGCTTATGAAATTTATGCCCTTAATCATGTGCCGGGGGACACACTGTATAACATCAGTTTTAAGCACCCAACTGGTTTAGAGCGATTTTGGAAACAGTATCAGTTACTGAAGAATATTGCTCTTTGGAGACCCTTTATGGCCATTTCCCTTAAAAAAGCCCTCCTTTAAATGGATTATTGTGCTATTCTGTAATGATGGGGTTAATGTCGCTGACATTACTTGTTGCCTGGACCAGCAAGATATGATTGCATTGCAGCACACTGACAGTCCACTAGTCACAGATCTCCCCTCTCTATGCAGCAGGTGGTGCAGCAATATGTGATAGAGAGATTTCAGGTGGGAGGAGATAGGTTTTCAGAAAGTTTTCTGAATGACATAGATTACCCTCAGATTTTAATAGAGGCTAAAAATCAGCTCCTGGAGCGTATCTCAGAGGTTAACATTAGGACTGCTATAGGGAAACTATTGCTAAACACCTCGCCGGGCAGCAATGGAATCCCTAGTGAGTTTTATAAACAATTTTGTTATCATATAGCTCCAATGTTGGCAGAAGTTTATTTAGCCACTGTGAATGAAAACAAATTGTGCACAAGCATGAAAGAAGGGATTATGTTTTTCTTATATAAAAAAAGGTAACTGCAAGGACATCCATAATTGGAGGCCTTTAAGTCTGTAATGGCAGATTATAAACTCTTAGCAAAAATTATAACTGCTTTATTAGCTAAGGTAGCAGAGGATGTTATACCAGTAGCACAAACATATGCAATCCCTGGGAGGAACATTACGCAAAACCTTATTTTCATTAGAGCAGTAGTGTAACAGGGTAGGTATGCTCATGAATTTGGATGGCTGTATTTTTACTGTGGACCAAGAAACAGCTTTTGATGCTGTAAAATATGAATATCTTTGGGATAGTCTTGTAAGGTTTCAAAGCTCTAATACGATTACTATATAATGAAGCACAAGTAAGGCCTTTGATCAATGGACATCTAGGAATTCCAATGTACATCAAAAATGGGGTGAGGCAGGGCTGTCCCCTCAGCCCTTTATTATATGTTTTTGGTTTGAACCCTCTCTTAAGGTGTATAGAAGCACAATACATGGTTTCTCCTATTCAACATAATTTAGGAATGTCCATGGCAAAAATTATTGCTTATGCAGATGACTGCACCTTGCTGGTAGCAGATTTATCATCAGGAATTAAAAGCTCTTCAGGTATTTGAAAATAAGCAATCAATCACAGGCATAAAGATCAATACAACAAAAAGCCAAGCATTAGCTTTAGGGATGGCAAAGGAGGATCCAGACTTTATAATCCCAGTAACTAAGGGAAGAATAAAAGTTTTATGGGTTTACTTTGGGTCACAGAATGCAGTCCAAAGTAATTGGAATAATGTTTATGATGCTGCTCACATGAAAATCCAGAAATGGAAAATGTGGAAAATGACAAGGAAAAAAAGGAGCTTTTTATTTAAATCATAGATAGTTCCCATATTTTTGTATCTTTCTCATATATTTCCTCTTCCTTTTAAAATGCACACTAAAATAATGCATTTGTTCTCTTCTTTGTTTTGAGGAAGTCGCTTAAATCCTGTAAAACAGTGCCATACCTACCAAGCCTGGAAGGATGGGGGTTGAATATGGTTCAGCCTTTGTTTTTTTTTTCTTTGAGAATTTTTTTTTCTCAAACATTAAACCATTAATATTAGGGCAGTTAGGGATGGGTACAACTGCTTTGAAATTATGGGAGCAGAGCTTTCTCACAGCCTGTGGGAAGGGAAATGGGAGAAAAAGGGGAAAAAGGGAAAACCAGTTCAAACCTGTTTAAAATACATAAGGCTATAGAAAACAGAAGTGACCTGGTTTTTGAATGCCTCATGGAAGAAGTTCTATGCTTTTGTGGCAGAAGAACCCTACTTTGAAGACCCCGTATTTAAGGTTGGCCCTTCTGTTGATGCATCGTTGTTGTTAGGATGTATGCTGGAACCAAGAATTCCTCCAAAAATGCAAGATACCACGTGGATCTGTGGACATGATAAATTCAATGTCCATGGTGACCACAAACACAAGCAAATACAGGATCAGTTGTGTGACTTTGAGGTTTGTATAGATCAGACAGAGACCATGGCACATCTTTGTTATCAATGTAACTTTATCAGAGGATTTTGGCCAAAGTTAGAAACCTTTTGGAATACTACTGTCTTTGCAAACATGACATAAGACACCCTGGTTTATGGCCAGCTGACAGCACCATGGTTATATTGGCATAAAAGCACTGTTTTTGTTATTTTTGCTTGTGTAAAATGGGCCATATGGCATGTCAGCTGTCAGGGAATTTTAAAACAAGGTTCTGTTATGCTTAACAATGTATTATTTAACATACAAGCTGAACTGGATGCATTGTATGAGGTGCAAAATACTCATTGGGGGACTCCGTTTTGTGCCCAGTTATGGAAGGATATTGATTGAGTGGAATAAACAGATAAGAAATTATACTACTAAATTACCTTTTAAGGGACTCCCCAAGGTTAGGTGATCTCCCTTCTGTTATTCAGTTTATTGTATACATTAAACTGTACTAAATAGTTTAGGCTTATTCCGGGGCCTATGCTTTTCTTTTTCATTTCCGAAGCTATTTTTACATATTATGACTTAAGTTTATGATTGTTTTTCTTTTCTTATTTATTTCTTCTTTGGTACAGTCATTTCCTTGTTGAGAATGTTCAAGATTTCATATGTTTTTTCTTCTGTTCGATTTCAAAGTTAATAAAATTTTCCCCTACTCTTTTGGCAGGGAGCACTGTGTCTCTGGTGAGAGATTGAAGGACTCCAGTCTTGCAGCAGACAGCAAAGAAGGTGGAGGTGCGGAGAATACCTCAGCAATACATGGCAAGGAGATGGCTGGAATGCACCAAAGGGGTGGCCAGCTTTTTGTCTCTAAACTAACTGAACACTTGAAAACTCTAAATGCAAACAAAAGTAAAAATATGGATGAAATGGAAATGGATATCTCAGCAACAGGACAAGAACTGCAGCTGCAGCAGTTAAAACTAAAGGAAAAATTACTCTCCATTGACAAACCCATGGCACAGGTAAAAGCCTTGGCAGAAGATGATAAGAAATGCTAACAAAGTTTGGACTCACCCCCATTAGATATTACTACAAACCCAGCTAGAAGTTGTCAAAAATAAACAGCTCCAGGCTACCCGGATAGGACTATGGATCCTGCACTGCAGCAATCGGTCGAGACTATGAATGGGACTAAACCTTGGTCACCGGAGATAGCATTGCAAAATGCAGGGTGGATCCAAGACAACACAAACAACTGTATCCCAGACCCTTGTATTCCTCTGCCCAGTGAAGTGAGACACAAAGTCACTGATGACATAATGAGTGACTGCCTGTTAAGATAACCCCCAATCTGGAAATGGGGTTTCAGGTACACCTACTATATCTGTAAATGTATCCAGAGCAACTAGTCCAAGGTGGCACTTGCAAAGTACAGTGCCCAAATCTGACTCAGTCAATCTAGCATTAGCTAAAGGTACCCCAGAAAACAAATACTGAACTGGACAAAAACCCTAATCCTACTTTTACCAGCTTATTTCACAAGCTGGTAGAACTGTTCAAAAGACGGAACGCTGTCAGGCTCTGTTTTTTTGGGAACAAGGCAAAACAACCAGATAGACATTCTGCTTGGAGAACATTAATTAAACAATCTTAGGGATTTACTCCCAATGAAGTATATGCACTGATTCATGCTCCAGAGGAGACGACCTATATCAGTTTTAGAACACCGGACACATTGGAGCGCTTCCGGTGCAAATATGCATGCTTAAAATGAACCCTTTCTGGGCCCACTTTATGGCCATTCCCCTCACTACATAGCCTTTTAGAGTGATTACTATATTATTTAGTAATGAGGAAGTAATTATCACAGATATTGCTTATTGGCTGAAGAAACATTGATCAATTCAAGGAAATCAACTCCCCATCTTGGATGAAGAGGGGTTCTGGAATGGAGGGTGGAAAATAAAAGTCAAACTCAACCAAAAACTTAATGAGATAGAGCATCTCCCCAATGTTTTTTTTTTTTCATAGGTCAGGATAAAGGTTTTCTGTTTTACCCCAGACAACCCTGTAAATGTTTTAAGTGTGGCTCTAATAGACATATTAGTTCAAACTTTGATATCCTGAAATGTTCACACTGTGGGGAAACAGGGCACCCAAGTGAGCTTTGTTTTAATAATCCACGCTGCAATTTGTGTGATGAGGGAGGACATAATTTTATGAATTGTACTTGGGCCTCCAGAAATACTGAAAATTCAGATTTTGGAGTGCAGGACTTTTATATTTGAAAAGCCTCCAAACAAACTACTACCAGTCATTTTTCTACCCCTCCAGCAGCACAACCTCCAGCTCAGAAAAAAGCAGATACACAAGGGCAGGCTCAGCCTGAGGCAACTGAATCACATTCAGTATATGTGCCAGCTGTACTGTAGCAACAAACAAATACTAGTGATATGCACTCCTTCGCCCCAGTTGTATGGACACCTGAAGAAACCTTTAAAGAAGTAAAAAAAAGAAAGGGAAGAAAGATTTCAAGCAAAAGAAAAGAAAGCCCAGGCAGAGACAGCTACTATTATAGATGCTAACCAATATGCAGCATTGCAGTGGGGAGTATCAGAGGCAGATGTAGAATCTGACATTGCTTCTGTTCAGTCCTCTCAAAAAATAACTTAGCACCTTGACAGAGTGTAAGGATACTGATTTAGATGTGTTTTTTTTTCAGGATGTTAGACTACATATACTATCAGATCTGGAAGCAGCTAGCAGAGGTTGGATATGGAGTCAGAGTATCTGGTCACCTGGGAAAGATCTAGTTTTAGGGGTTGGAATTTGCCCCCCCCCCAAGTTAAGTTATTATACCTAGTTGATATTTCTCCAGGTAAAGGTCTGTTATTAGACATAGAGATAAAAGGGATGGAATTTAGATTGATTACTGTTTATACACTTCAAAGTAAGTGTGACAGGGTAACTTTATTTCAACTAAATAAACTGTATTCATCTACAGCTAAAAATATGATCTCGGGTGGGGATTTCAATTGTAGCATGTCCACTGCAGACAGAGGTTTAAAGACAGGATAATTTTTTTGTGATGCACTATGCCTACAACAAATACTTGACAAATGGACCTAACAGACCCCTTTTTAAAATTGTACCAAAACTCTCCCCGTACTTACTTTTATGGTAACAGATCTACTAGGATAGATTACTGTTTTTATTTCTCTACTGTTACAAATACAAAACACTGAAGTTATTCCAGTTGCCACATCTGACAATGGGCTATTAAAAGTCTATCTAGGTAATACTTCAGAACAACGAAGGGGACTGGGGTTATGGAAAATGAATTTATTGGAAACAGAAATTATAGCCCAAGGATTTCAAAATGTTTTGAATTCTCACAAATTAGTATTTTTTCTATACGATTCAGTCAAGGATCGATGAGAAGACCCCAAAAAGGATTTTTTTGTTTATTTCAAAACAATGGGTTGAATAAATGGAAACATTAAAACAGACAAATATAAACATTTATGGAATCAGTTAATGTACTACTTTTCTTTACAAAAGGAAGGATTAGGTAAATGTACTACACACATTAAAGAAATAAAGGAAGAAATGATTAAGGTACAATATGATAATATGAACATCCTTGAAAGAGAACAGAAATTTGGAACACAAGCTAAAAAAAGGACACACTAACCCTTTTGAAAACAGTACAAATTTAAAAGATAGTAAAATATAATGTAACTCCTTACAACAGATGGAAAAAAATAACAGGAACAACAGAAATTTTATATTAATTAGAACAACATGTAAGTAAATTGTTTTTTAGTTCAAATTTACCAGAAACACTAATGTTTGAGCTGTTAAAAAACTGTTCTCTCCCCACTATTCCACAAGCTCTGCAAAACACTTTGACAACTCCCATTTCAAAAAAAAGAACTTCAGGGACTGATATGGTCATTAAATACAGGAGTAGCACAAGGCTTGGATGGTTTTCCACATGAGATATATAAAGTACTTTTTGAACTGTTAGGGGATGAAATGGTTGCAGTGTACAATGAAATAGCACAGGGAAGTTACCCCACAGCATGAATACAGGGGCATTGTTATTATATAAATCCAAAGAGAGAGGGAGGTCTGTTGAAAAACTGGAGACCACTTTCACTTTTAAATACAGATTTTAAAATTTTAACCAACCTGTTATGTAATAGGCTGCTCTTGGTATTACAACATATTATTCATCCAACAAAGATTTGTGGCATACCTAATAGGAAGATAGCTGATGCCTTAATTTTACTAAGTGAAATTATCTTAGTATGGATCTAAATAAAGCCTTTGACAGGGTTGAGCACTTGTACCTATGAGCCTGTTTGCAGGCTTATGGGTTTCCAGAAGCATTTGTACAATGGGTGAAAACATGCTACAGTTCAGCAACTATAATGCCCTATGTGAATGGCTGGATAGGGAAAAATGTTATATTTCTAAGGGGTGTGAGGCAGGGGTGTCCCTTAAGTCCCATCCTCAATATTCTTACAGTACATTAAACCCTTTGATAAATAGAATTAATCACACAGATGACATTGCAGGTTTTTTTCATTGGATGTGACAACCCACCCCTATATGTTCAGTCACTTATATGGATGATGTGTGCTTACTATTGGCAGACAAACAGTTTAGTGTAGCAGCAGGCAAGGTCTTGAAAGAATGTACGAATGTTACTGGTTCAGAAATTAATTTTACAAAAAGTTGTGTTTTACCCATGTGACAGCAAGAGAATCTACCACAGGAAATTTTGGGAATTCCACTTTCCACAGGATATCATAAAATTCTAGGTATTTTTTATGATCCTAAGTACATGCAGCAATACAACTGGGACATACATATACAGGAAGCTTCCTCTAAAGCCATGCAATGGAAAAAATGGAGAACATCAAAAAAGAAATGAATATATGATTAAAACCTTTTTACTTCCTCTTTTTTTATGCTCAAGTATTGTGTTTCCCCTCGAGAAGCTACCATACTTAGTTTATTTTTTTGAGTTTTCTGGGTTAGTCATTTAAACCCCATAAAAAGAGGAATTATATATTTACCACTGGTACAAGGGGGACTGGACATGCCCAATCCAACAATGTTTTTTCATTGTCTGATTTTTTTTTTAATCACAATATATTTCCCTTACTGACTCCAAATTATAAAATATGGGGTTTATGGATTCTTGATTCATTAGGCTACATATTACTCACATGGGAAAGAGTTATCCCATTACAAAACAAAAATATATTTCCAATATAACAGAATATTTTCTAAGTTACATTAGTAAATTAAAGTTATGAAAGATTATCAAGTATGATTTAAAGATTAATATTAGGAAGGGGTGTACCTAAAAATAATGGAATTTTTTTTTTCTGGGAAGAATCCTTGTATGGAAATAGACCATTAAAAGAAGTACAAACAATATCTAAGATGTTAAACTGTAAAAGAAATCCACCCCACATGTGGGATTTATTATGGCTCTATGTACATGGTAAATTAGGGGTTAAAAATAACATGAAACACAAGGAAGCTGCTGAGCGGTATTGGCCCAGAACAGAGACTTGTGATGGAATCCCAGAAACTATGGATCATTTACTTTTGGAATATCCTTTTGCATTAGCTTTTTGGACTTACCTACAGAAAGTATGAATACTAAGCCTCTTTTACAACATATTATTTGAAATATTATACTTAAGAATGTATCCCTCTTCTTGGGCAAAATTTGATACAAATGAAATGCAGATTATTTGTTTATCTATTAAGTACCAACTATGGCAGGCAGGGTGTGCATCTACCTTGACAAAACAGGAAACAACTATGGAACAAGTGTTATATGCTATAAAACTGGATATACAAAAAATTCAAAAGCAGGAGAAACAGTGGGTTCCACCTGACTAATACAAATTACAATGGAGGATTACAAACTGGTTACACTGGATAATTGATACCAGATATAATTAATTATGTCACTGCTGTATAACAGGATCAGTGTTGGGGTAGAGTATGCCTCTTTACCAGTATGAATTTAATACTGTATACAACTTTAAATTATTTACTTTATGTAAAAAAAAATAAATTCTCCTATTCTTTCCTTCTGTGAAATATAAACAGAGCATGTTTGTGTTATAATTTTTCTGACAGTTCAATAAAAAATTCCCCTTCTGTTCGGTAGGGGGAGTGTGAGTTCCTGATCATGGAACCACCAGAAGACAGAACGGACTACCTCGGGGACAGCTGGAAAGCACCCAGGTGTGGGTGGCCAGCAAATTGTCCCATGGACCACCTCAGGAAATACAGAGAATAACATACAAGCTTTGGATCAACCTGAAGAACAGACAGCCATGGATATCATGAAAGATAATGCAATACAAGCTTCCATTAACAGGGTCCACTTTAGCACCAAACAACAAGACATCTATGAAGGAAACTTCAGACCGCACCAAGGAGGTATTACCTACTCCAGAAGTATAATAAAATGAAGCACCTTCTCGAAGAGCAAGTATATCCTCACTGATTAAAAATCCTAATGATGAATTTTTTGAAGCACTATCTGACATTGCTCAGCCCCCAACTCCACAAAACAAGAACCAGATTAACTAAGCCGATGCAGAGTTAACCAGTTCAGGAGATTACCATACTCCTGCTGTAACTGATGCCAGCCTTCTGCAAAAGCCCTTGAAATAAGCCAAAAGACAGCATGCAGTGAGACTTAGGTATGTTGGGGGCTTAGAACTACCCCCGATCAGTTTTACATGAGGAAATAGTTACATAAGCAGGACTTGGGGTTTTCACCTGCAGAGGTGTACACCCTGATCCATGCACCTGGGGAGGCAAAGTCTGATGTCAGTTTCCACTCAGTACACCTTTTGGATTGTTTCTGGACCTTATACATGGTACACAAGAAATCCCCTTTGCGGACACCTTTTCTTTTTTTTTTTTTACAATTTAAACTTTATTATTACATTTCCATTATAATGGGCAGTTACATCAGATCGAGATGATGAGACATCATTCTAGAACAGTAAAACTGCCCAACCCACCCTCCCGCCCCATCATCCCTTACAGCTGCAACAAAATTGGGTCACCCTAACATGCAGTGCGTGGATCAATGATTTGTATGGGTAAAACCAGAGTGTGATATAAGTTCAGTGAGGTAACAAGAGTAAAGAATGAAGGGGGTCCCATATCTTGCTATATATTTCTAGTCTGTTATGCAGGCTTGCAATTGCCTTCTCTGTTCGAAGGTTGGCAGTGATTTCGTGTAACCATTCCTGGAAGGAAGGAACGTATTTTCCCTTCCAATGATGTGGTATAAGTTTCTTAACAGAGAGTGCAACCATAGAGATGTGATATTTCCTAATTCTAGCATTAACCAGGAACATGTCCCCTAGAAGACATACCTCCGGAATGAAGTACTCCTGTAGGCCCAGTAGAGGATCAAGAAACATCTTAATTGTATTCCATAAGGAAGAAACTTTGGGACAGGACCAGAACATATGCAAGAGAGTACCCTCTTCTTGCAGGCACTTAGTACATGTACTAGAGTTCGAGAAGCCCCATTTTTTTTATTTGATAGGGGTACAATACATGTTATGTAGAATATGATATTGCATGAGACGCAGCCAGTCTTGGGAAACGTACTTATGACAGGATCTCCACAGGGATTGCCAGTCCAACTGGTATTGAGGGAGGAGTGAATTCCAGAAACTAGTGGGTCCAAAGGTGTCCCCATACTTCTTATAGTACAGCACCTTGTATAGCTTGGATATTATGCCAGACGAACCGGACAATTGGGAGAATTCAGGAATCGGAGCTGATACCTTCTGGGAGGGGGGAGAACTCCCCAGGGCTACAATGAGAAGGTGTCTTAACTGCATAACTTTAAAATGAGCTGAGCCAGGGATATGGAACTTGTCAATAATTCCACGTTAGGACAACCAGTGCTACCTTCCCTGTCTACCAGGGAAAGCAGTTTTCCATCACCTAGGTGAGGCAGCCAGTTTGAAGGAATCCACTTTACGCTAAGAGTAAAAGCTGGGGCGTTCCAAATGGACTGAGCTAAGTCAGTCTGAAGGGAGTAATGAAGAAATAAACATAACTGTGTATATACTCTTAACAAGGTACTTATTGTGGTACAGTTAACCATCTTTACATGAGACAACTTGAGATAAAATAGGTTTTAGGGATCCAGGCATTTAGATTTAATTGTGTCTAACTCAATCTTAAGCCACACTGGTTGTACCCCTTCAGGGCCTGGGGAGTTCCATCTCAGACAATATGCCAGATGACTGGCCCAGTAATATAGTGCCATATGGGGAATCCTCAGCCCCCTCCCAGATTTTGGGGCAGCTAGTTTATGGTAGGCCAACCGAGGATACTTTTCTGCCCAAATAAATCTGGTAAATATACTGTGCAGTTTCTTAAACCAGCGTATGGGGATAAAAGAGTTGAGAAGAGATAAGGGGTAATAAATTCTAGGAAATGCATTCATCTTAATGATATTAATCCTACACCATAATGATACAGGAAGTTTAGATCATCTGTCAAGGTCATGCATAATGACCTGCGAGAGAGAATCCAGATTCTCTTTAACCATTTTCGAAGGGTTACGGGATAGCTTTATACCCAGATATTTAATTACTCTAGAAGTCCAACCTAAACCTAAGGGGCAAATATCATCCTTAAATACCTTGTGGTTTAGTGGGAAAAATAAGGATTTACTTGCATTCAACTTGTAGTTGGATAACGCACTGAACCTAGCTATTTCATTTAGTAGGGGTGGTAATGAAGAAACCGGATGGGAGAGATATATCAGCAAATCATCTGCATACGCTGTGAGTTTAACCTCATGACGCCCAACTCTGATACCTTGTATAGAGATGTTTTGGAGAATGTTTTGGATGAGGGGTTCCAGATATAGGTTAAACAAGAGAGGCGACAGGGGGCAACCCTGCCTGGTGCCTGAATGAAGTGAGAAATAGTCTGAGAAGGCCCCATTAGCTGAGATTCTTGCTATAGGGGATTTATATAGTGCAGCAACCCAGGAGATGAATACCAGGGGAAAGTTAAAGCACTCAAAACCTTGAAGAGAAACCTAATTCAATTAGTCGAACGCCTTCTCAACGTCCAAAGAGACCCAGCCTGCAGGGAAGTCAGCATCTCTGGAGGTCGAGAAGACATGGGATAACGTATGCAGGTGATCCACTGAAGAGCGTCCCTTCATGAAACCTACTTGATTCATACCTATTAACTCGGGTAGGACCACGGATAACCTGTTAGCTAAAATCTTTGAGAGGATCTTGATATCCTGATTTAGGAGAGATATAGGCCTGTAGTTCTGGACGAGTTCAGGGTCTTTATCCGGCTTAGGGAGGAGCACTATCAAGGCTTCAAAGAGATGGCAATCAACTTCTGACCCGGATAAGATGTGCTGGAATAAACTATTAAGTGTTGGCAATAGAAGATCCCGAAATGTTTTATAGAAAAGGGAGGAAAATCCATCAGGGCCAGGAGTTTTATCCGAGGGTAAACCACTAATAACCTCAGAGATTTCCCCTTGAGTTATGGGAGAGACCAGAGAGGTTATGTAATATACTGGAAGGGAGGGTAGATGTGAGTCCGTCAGGTACTTCTCCACATTTTCTGGGCTGGGAGGGAGCTCCATGTCCCCGTAAAGTGATTTATAATATACTGCGAACTCTTGAACTATCTCTGTGGGAGATGTTTTCAGGGATCCATCATCAGAAGCCCTAATTGAAGAGATAAATCTTACTGATTCTTGTTGTTTGATGTGAAGTGCCAGAAGGTGCCCGGCTTTTTCTCCTTGGTCAGTATAACTAGCTTCAGTATGTATGATAGCTAACTCAGCCTTTTCTCGGAGTAGTTCTAAATACTTATCTCTCAGCCCTAGGAGCCTCACCTTGTCCTCCTCTGAGGAATTAACTGAATCATTGGATTCCAGAGCCCGAATCTGGGATAACAAGGACAGTAATTCTCTCTCCCTAACTCTTTTCCTAGCCACTGAGAGGCTGATGAGAACTCCTCTCATGTAAGCCTTGAAGGCCCCCCATATAATATCCGGCTTTGCACTATTTAAAGGGTTGGACAGAGAAAAGACCTCAATGTGCTCCCTTATGGTATTGCAATAATTAGAATCTTTAAGCAATTGGTCATTGAGCTTCCATCGTGTTTCTCTCCTTGACACATCATGAATTGAGAGATCACACAGCACCAGAGAGTGATCAGAGACAGGGCCAGGTTGTATCGATGAGGACCTAACCCCGGGCAGAAGAGTCTGAGAAACGAATATGTAGTCAATGCGGGACTGTGAACCATGTACCAAAGACCTGAATGTGAACTCCTTGGAATCAGGATTCAAAGCACCCCAGACATCACAGAGCCTGCATTGATCCACTAATTTTCTAAAGGCCCTCTGACCTGGGGAGATTCCCCCCAATACACCTCCCGACCTATAAAGATTGGAATCTGCAACTTGGTTAAAGTTGCCCCCCAGGACAATCCGTATGGGAAGGAAAGGCAGGATTGAATTTGTAAGTCTCATGAAGTACTCAGGGTCATCAGCATTGGGACCATATACACTGCCCAGTAGCAGAGGTATTGACCATAGAGTACCTATAACTAAAACGAACCTACCCTTGGGGTCCCTGAAAGTATGAGTTGGGACGAATGGTATGCCCCTGTTAATAATGATCATAACCCCACAGCTGTTTGAGGAGACTTGCACCTCATACACTGTCCCCACCTGTTGCCTCCTCACTCGTAAGGCTTCTGTTTCTAGTAAGTGTGATTCCTGGAGGAAAGTAACCTGGGTACGTAAAAGACTTAAGTGTTTGAGAACCTGGTATTGTTTAGATTTTTTCCTGATCCCCTTGACGTTCCATGTTGCAAAATTCACCTCCTTAGCCATCTACTTAAGGATTCTAAGGGTACTAGAATCAGCGTTGCACTCAGGGTGTGTAACCCAAATAGTCTAACCCCCCCGTTGCTGCTGCTAAGGTCCTCCCACCACCCTAGCCCCAATTCAAACCCTTTAGTACACCCCACCCCCAACACGAGCACGCATCCCTCCCTCCCAACCCCCACACTGTTGCAAGCAATGCTTAGACAGCACTGGATCTTATCCTCCCCCTCCCGCCCTCCGAATGTATCCCCTGCATATACTCACCCTTATAATTCAAAATACAAAGCAGTCAATAGGCTGCATTACTGAGGGCATAGAGTCAACGAGCGATCTTGGGCTTCCAGGGCCTACAAACATCTACCGATGAATCCACTAATGAATGAGAAAGAGAAATAGAACTAGATGCCATAAATGTGAGTGTGAAAAAACCTCACTCGAGTCTTGAGAGGGAGATGAAAAAAGCCTGTTCCCTGCAGGGAACAATTTCTTGAACCAGAACCAGAGAGGTAAATAACATGGAGGGATGAGCCCATCATCAAGATAAAAACCCGAAAAAAACAAAACCGGATGTGAAGTGAGATAAAATCCAGAGATGGGAAACCCGAGGGAGAAACTACCTAGGGGTTGCGTACCCCTAGCTCTGAGAAGTCCCCCCTACGAAACCAGCACGACTTAATAACAAAAGCAATCCATCTCAAGGCTGGATGACCAGAATTGCATTAAACGGGTGAGCCGCGCCCTCTTGTGGACACAACCTGATCCATACCACCATTCAAAGGTGCCCTGAAAGCCCAGAATCACTTGAAAATCCAAGTTCCCATCCTCCAAGGACTAAACAGGAGGCATAACCCGAGACATAGCCCTGTGAGTTTCTCCTGGATATTGAGTAAGCGATATTATATCTGATGCAGTCCAAAACAAACCCCACAGAAGCCCCCCCAGGACTCTCCCTGTAACACTATTCCCATTAACAGGCCAGGGCCTGTTAAAAGTAAGGTTGAGCCTCTACTAGTAGACCAGATCTATTAGGAAGCATAAGTCGAGTGAAGTCCATCTCTGGAAAGAACACTGTCCACACAAAGATCCGAACACCAGTTCGTTCTGAAGTTGCAGTGAGCTTTGAAGATCATGAGGCCCTCTCAGGTCATGCAAAACAGGTCTGGCAACGCTGACTTAAGGTTTAGTAATGCAGCATCAGGATCCTCAAAATTAAGCCATGAACCATTTACAGAGACTTGTAATTTCACTGGGTACCCCATCCTGAACTTTAATCCAGCCGCTATAATCTTGGATACAATCGGGTGGAAGGCTTTCCGTTTCAGTTGAACTGAACCAGGGATATTCTGAGCAATTCTCAGCTTCACCTTCTCCCATCTGACTTCTTGCAAGGCCTTGGCTTTCTGTAAAAAATGCTGCCTTTCCAGATAATTGAGAAAGCGGCAAATGATGGGGTGAGGAGGTGCATCGGGTGGGGGTTTTGGTCACAAAGATCGGTGGGCCTGTTCTATTATGTAGCTTGGGCCAAAGGGAGAGGGGCCAGTGACTTTTACTACCAACTTCTGAATAAAGACAACGATATTCTGGCCTTCTTCCCCCTCGGGGAGCCCGAGGATTACCACATTATTTCTCCGACTACGGCCTTCCAGATCCTCGAGTTTTGCTTCTAATCTAGACAACCTCTGTTTCGTTAGTAGAAGTTCAGGATCCATGCTTTCCAGCTTTCTCTCGATCAAAAATATTTGGGCAGTGTAGTCTGATACTATTGTGGAGACTTCCTCTATCTTGCTGGAGAGGGACTTCAGGTCGATTGCCATATCCTTCATCTCTTCCCGGAATGGTTTGAATTCCTCTAAAAATCTATTAAGTCTTAGGGGTTCTTGGTCCCCAGCTTGACATGCAGGTTCAGGCTTGTCTGGGCCACTCAAGGCTTGGGATTTCTTCGAGGCCTTCTTGGGGCTGGCGGGGGTGTGTGTGTTTCTTCGGGGCTTTCTTCATGGAAGCCTCCATTTACCACACAGGAACCCAGTACAGGAGCGCACACTGTTCAGAGACAAGAAAACTCTTGAGCAAAAGATTTAGATGAAATTTAACAATATTAAATAACGATTTTGAATTTGGAAGGCAGGAGCTTAGCGGAGGAGCATATACTCAACACTCTGCATCACGTGATCTCCTCGCGGACACCTTTTCAAGCGATTCCCCTAACTAAACCAACCTTTAAGTTGGTTACGATTCTGTTCCGCAGTGAACGGGTCAATACCTTAGACATTATTTTCTGGTTGGGAGAAAATGTGATGTACAAGATGTGCCAGAACCCATAGTTGATGGGAAAGGGTTCTGGATGGGCAGGTGGAAGATTAGAGTAAAACTGCACTAGGATGACACAGAAATAAAACATTTGCCTAATTGCTTTTACCTAGGTAGAGATAAGGGGATTTTGCAGCCACACTCATGTTATAAATGTGGATCCCACTACCATTTAAGTAGTTCTTGTGAAGTTATGAAATGTTTGCAATGTGGCTCCATGGGACACTTAGGTTTCCATTGTACTTCCACCCTCCTGTGCCACTAATGTGATGAGGGAGGGCACTCTTTTCTAACCTGCCCCTGGCCATTCCATAATACTTGGAATGCAGATTTTGCAGAGCAGGATTTTTATATCAGTCAAGCCACCAAGCAAGCCAACATGCAGGGTAATTCAAGTAGATCTGGACCTCCTCCTGCAGCACCCAGACCAGAGCCCCAACAAGCTACATCTGCTAAGCCTATGACTCCTGTCTCCTAGTTAGTGGTCCCTGAAGCTCGCAAGGAACCAAATCAGGGTTTAAAATTTAGACCAGGCTTCTACTAGCACTGCCACTATACCCAAGGTGGTAATCTCAGAGACAGAAATGCCCTCCCTCCCTCCCTCTAATCTCAAGGACCCTACCTTTCAACTTGTCCCGAAAGGGAAATCAAGAAAAGCAGGGAGTAAATCCAGTACTAAAACTCACCATCATTGTCCCCAACTTGCTTGCTGCAACCAGCACACACACATAAAAAACAACTTCCTACCCCCCACCAACAGTATTCCTCCAAACAGAAACAATCTTTTAAATGAAAACAAAGAGCCGTCATTCTTAGATGGCATTTCAATTTCCCTGTCAGCTGCCTGCAGCACAAGCCCTTTCAGACTGCCATGCGCTCTCTTTCTAGATAGACTGTGCTCGCCTCCTCAAACATCTGCAGTGGTTACAGCCACCTTGAAGAAAACCCAAAAAAATTCAATAAATAAATCAACAAAATCACATTGACTTTTACTATGGAACTCTACAGAAAGTACCAGTCATCACTGCATATAACAGCCAAAAGAACCTGTAAGTGACATCGCAGTTCCTTAACTCCTCTGCGGTTCTGATCTTTTTTACAACGTACCAAAAATAAAGAAATACTGAACAAATTATCTTTAGCCAGTCCTAGGTCAGGCAACAAGGCTAGACCAATAAACACTACCCCCACAACAACAGAAGAAAACATGATAGGGACTCTGCAGCCACTCAAAAAGCACATCAGCTCCACCTTGTGGCTAAATCAGTACTACTTTTTCATAAAGTAACCCTACCCATTCAAAAAATGATGAAAAAATCTACTTTAAAAGTACTTTTTCATAATTCTGTTGTTTGTTTTTACAAATGAGCCATTGTATAATAGTAATACTGCACTCACAGTATAATAGGTTGATAACACCACACCTTGCTGTTGGATGCACTCGGCCTTCAGCCTCTGGCCTCACTGCAAAAGGCGTGATGTTATCCCAGCACAACACACACCCTGTTGTGCATTATTGCTTACATTTTTAGTCAGTTAAGGTTTCATTTCAAATCTATAGCCTAATAATTAAGACTGACTTTAAATTAGTTTGGTTTATTTTTCATACTTATAGATGATGTATTAATTTGCTTAAATTCCCTTTTTTGTATGTGATACAGTGTTTTGTTTCTTTCCTTTTCCTCTGTTTTAGTATGATTCAGTGATTCCTTCTATTATGTTATGAAGTCAAGAACATAATCTCATGTTTTAGTATGCCTTATCAACATTGTTTTTTCTTTACATGGTATGCAGTTAAAAACAAATCTTTATTTATGTATATGTTATATAATTTCCTTTGAATAAAAATACCCTTACTCTTTTTTTTGATAAGTGCCATGAGAACTTTAACATCCACCTGAACTACCAACAGAACAGTCAGATGGGACCTTGGTTTAACGTCTCATCCAAAAGATGGTACCTCAGGAGAGCCGCATCCCCTCATGATGCACTACTCTGTTAGTATTGGGATTCAACCCATGTGCCTAGTGTGGGGATAGAACCCACAGCCGTTTAATCTTCCGGCCATAGAGGCAAGTGTGCAACCTGCTGGGCCATTGAAACTGCAATGTTCAGAAGGAGTTGTCATAAAAGACTGTTGGAATTTTGGGGTCAGAATGTCACAAAAATTATGAAGTAACATTGTTTGTAGGGACAGCCGGTGGCCCAGTGGTGACCAGCTTGGCTTTCCTGTGCTAGTAACCTCAATTCCACTGAGAGCTCAATGAGCTGCCAGAATGGGCTGAGGCTGGGGTGAAGAAGCTGCAGCATGTGGCACCACCGACCCCTGCTTGGGAAAAAACAAAGCAGTGTTCAGGCAAACACACAATACCTTGTGGTGGGCTTGGATGCCTTCCCTCAAAAGGGGTTGAAATGTGTATCCAGGCTTGCTGGTCCCATGCACTCAATGAGGACTATCTGAAGTATTCTATTTATTTTATTTTGGTCAAGTCATAAAGGGACCTGAGCAAATAAGTATATGATTACACTATCAGAAAAAGAAGGGATATTAATTGCAAACAAATTACAGTAATGTAAACATTAGGGTTGAAGAACACAAAGCACACAAAGTAGGGAAATGAAAAACATCAGGATTCTGGTTCTCCGGAATATTGGCAAATCAGTGGTGGGGTCTTTCTCGGAGTTGTCATCCTTAATGCCCACCCCATCCTCTGAGCAAGCAAGGTCACTCATGATCTCTTTCCTTCATGCAGGGCCTTATGTAAAGACTGGCTAGCTGGTTTCTCAGTGTGTTTCATGAGAGCAATCACGAATTTCTACCAGCTGGCTGAACTTATAATGAAACAAATTATGGCATGGGGGTGTAAAAAAATGGTCAGACTAAAGGGGAATTAAACGGAAACAGAAAATGGATAATTACACTATTGGGAAGCAGGGAACCAAAACTGCAGTGTGAGCAGGTTTTACCAATTTAAAGCAGCATCACTATAGGTAGCAATGGGGGGATTGCATTAACATTGGATTGGCCAGAATGCATGTTAATCAAGTTGATAGACATTTTGTGTGACACTGGCAAGTGACAAATAAATAATGTTATTCACCCACTGGGTGGATAATATCGTTTATCTTTCACTTAGATCAGAGTGTTTGCAAAATCCCTAATTTATTTGCTTAGTGATGATGCCACATGCATTGTATATGCAAGCAATAACACAAGATGATGTGTGGGTTATGTCCTGATAAGAGCATGCCCAGGAGCATTATAAGGTATGAGGCGCTTGCACAGAGTTCCTTATGCACCTGGGCATGCTCTTATCAGGATATAACCCACAACTCAGAGTGTGTTATTGCATCTCTTGGGTCCCCCTGTAAAAAAAATTGTAGTTAAAAATTTCAGATAAGAAGCTTTAAAAAGTTTTAAAAGTATATTAGTATAAATAAAAAATAGAAAAGTAGTCCATGTCCTTGTACTATATTTATAATGAGTATATGCAACAGCAAACCATTATAGGGCATTGGTGTCTGTGTGTTACCTCCATGAGACTCCCTCCCCAACACACACACACACACACACACACACACACGTTTTTGTTTTTTTCATTTTATGTTTTGTTTATTTAAGATGCAGGCTCTTCAGGAGCATGAGATGGTGGGATATCAGTGGAAGCAGGTGGGAATGCACGTTAGTCGGGAGCTGCTGTTCACTCTTAAGCCACTTCTAGTCTCCAGGCAGCCCCCCCCCCCCACCAAACACACACAAATGGAAGCAGGCAGCATTTTTGTTTCGTTAATGAATGCTGATTTTATTTCCATTACAGCAACGCTGTGTGTCTCACAGTTAGTCTCCGGTTTCCAACTGGAGCGAGCGGTTCCCTCTGCAGCCACCGTCATGAACGGTTTCTGTGTTGCCCTTCACGACAGAGTGGCTTATCGTTCACTGCCATTTGATTGGGCCACTTGATCTCTGACACATTCCTTCAACAAACTGCTTGACTTGTCTGTAGGTGATCTGGAGTATTGCCAAAGTGCTGCAGTTTATTGTTGGCTCAGTTTGACTGGGACAGAGCTGTGGGACCTCTCACAAGAGAAACGAACAGGTACAACAGGAACTAATAAAATGGCACAAAATTTTGCATTTTTCCTGCCAGTGTGGTAGGAAGGAGAGGGGAAGTTGGGCTTACTGTTTTACTTATATCATGCTGGAAATGCTTGTACTGTTGTTTTGTTTACCTGAGGAGCTACAGTGCTCGCTGGGCTGCACTGACAGGATTGTCTGTCAGACTGGCACAGTGATATTTTGTTGTGGGGTCAGGCTGGCAGCATTAATGCTGGTTGGAAGGTTATGTGCTGATAAGGACACTGCTGAGAAGCCACTTCAGCCAATCAGCAATTGGGAAATGTTTTGCCCATTTTATGGTTATATTTATCCAATGTTTGTGTGGATATTTTGTGGCAAATATCACTGATATTATTGCTCCCTGTGGACCAAGTGTGAGAACATTGAAATATTGTCACTGTAGGTCTGACATTCTCACTGAAGGTCACCATGAACAAAAACATATTCACTGTAGGTCCTGATTGATCCCTGCCAGCAGTATGAGCCCCACAGTTCTGACATCAGAATGTTTACTATCATTTCATGTCTGGCTCCTGAGAAGTCTTTTCACTTGTGCATCCTAACCCCTCAAAGTAGATATAACTTTTTTTTTAAGTGTCTCCCCAAAACACATTTTAAACAACTCAGTTAAAAAAAATATATACATATTTTTCCAGAGTGATTTCCCCGGCCCCATACCTCCCTGTGTTTCTTGGCCAGAAATCCTCATCTCCCACACCAGCAGTCCATTTCTCTTTTCCCTGGCAGTGGCTCTCCCCAACTCAGCATCAATTCAGACTGCACCCACTCGCATCCACAATCCCAACAACCCTCTTGGTCTAAACAACAACCAGAGACAACTCTGGTGCTCATGCGCTGACGCACACAATAGCATCATGAATGTCAGTACAGCAAACAATGCTTGATCAGCCTGAAAAAAAAGAAATGTTAGCACATCCAAATACACAAAGCAACAACCTAAGATTCAAAGAAAAACAACATAAAATCATAGCAAGCGTTGGATAAATGAGATATGCCATGCTCCCATTAAAAATATGTGTGTATTTCTCCCTTGTATATTTTGACCATTGACATCACTCAAGGCAGGCTCACAGAGGATCAGCACCCCTTGAAAAGGCAGGTATTTAAAGACATTAACGTTATTGTACTGCCTGTATTTAAAGGTGCTCGCCTGTAATTTTAATTCATGTTTATCAATTCAGTGCAACTATAAAAAATTAAACTAAATAGCCGTAACCACCATCTTTGCATTTGCATCTTTCACTTTAAAATATGTTATTGCTGTAAAACTGTATTCTGCATTGTAGTGGTTGTGTAATATGAACACCTTCAGTATTGCAATTGCTGTGGGTGCTGTGAACAAGCCGTCTTTCAGAATTTACAAATAAATGCAGTTACTGAGCAGCATATTTTCCTAATTCCAGCTGGGGTGAGCTCCACAGTTTGTGATGTCTCCACTGTATGTAGGGGTGGCCGCTGCTCAAACAACCCAAATTAACTGTAATGGATAAAGTCAGAGCTCTGTTCACTTGGTTATAACTTGAAGGGGAAAGCAAATTCTGACTGAGCCAATCACCCTGAGGTAGATTTTTCTGTGACATCCAGCAAGCAGGCATTGTGGTTTGTAAGGAAGGGAAACAATGTTTGGTTGTCACTAACTGATACTTACAAGAGAGAGGTGCAAAGCTGACTCAAATGCAACAATGGTTTTACTAAACAATCCTACAATAACATCTATGCTTTAGTATCTACTGTAAATCTAAAATATCTGTAAAACATCTAAAATCATTCTTAACACTCTACATTTGCTTGTAACATTCTAAGTGAAACACCTGCTTCACATAAACATTGTAGACCACTTGCATCCAGCCACCACTGAGTGTTAATTAGAGGGGAAAGATGGGTCTTGAGACTCTGGATTACTTGGACAGTTCCCCTCCAGAAGGAACACACCTGCCTCCGGAAGGGAAAAGAACATTTCAAAGGATACTTGCCATTTTTTATCAGGCCGACATCAGGCCTGTCACAGACCAGCAGTACACAGTGTCCCTCCTGGGTTGAGGAAAGTGGAACAGTGGAGGCAGTGAATACCGCTGACTGCAGGTCTTGCATGCACCACTGGAATGGGTAACCCCTCATGGAAGAAGACAGAAGCAAAAGAACTTAAGAAAGTCACTGACCACTCAGACCACAGTTGGGTTTCCTAGATGGAGGTTACAGAGGATGCCAGGGGAGCTCATGGAGAAACTGTTGTGGAAATGTTGGTACAGAACAAAAGGGCTGGGCTACACAGGGTACCACTAGACATGGGCTACCCAATGAGTAGGTGGGTCAGGTAGTGTGGGTATCACCTACTTTTGGCCAGGTAGGGCAGTTTGGATAATGTACTACCTTACCCGATACAACAGTATAATTCTCAGGTTGTGTAGTTTGAGACAGGTAACAGGTCATGGGTAAAGGGCTTCCAGACTGCAAGCAGGCATTAAAAGGGCAGCCTCTGGGGTCATTCGCAGAGCTTACAGCAGAATAGGAGCACATGACACAGGCTGACACCTGAACATTTTTCCACATGTGTGAGGATACTTCCAGCTGTTGAAGCAGCATGCAAGGAGGCATCCTCCTCAAACATAAGCTCAGAAGTTGAGGCAGTAAATACTGATAGAGATAGTGGTGCTATTGGGGACTGAGACCAAGGTGGTTTAGGGATGGTGAATCCTATACTATTCTATTATAGCATTTTTATGTATGCAAATTTTAGACTTATGCTAGTTTTTATGGATCAGAGCTGGGTTCCTTTATTTTTATTAACATGTGAAACATGGTATAAACAATGGGACAGGGGGTGTCTAGGTCCATTAAAAAGATCAATGAATGTACCCACCTACATTAGGGAGACATTTGTCTATCTAAAAAAATGGCAGATACTGGGTCATATGTTGCTGTCCAAACAGAGAAAAGAAACATATCTGTGAGTACTGATGACAGTTTAGAGAAGTGGACACATTTCTGAGGTGTCAGAATCAGCATAAAGAGGCCTTATTGCATTTATTAAAAACCCCTAGGATACTGGAGAAAATGAAGGATTTTCATTGGCTAAGTTGCCATGATAGAATTCATATTAAAGCTAATCATAAGCACAAGCAGTTAGAAGAGAGCACATATGCATCAGACCAAGATGTATGCAGCAGTTAGAAACAACAGAACACCTGTTTTTTTTTTTCTTGTACATACGCAAGGTCCTCTTGGGCTACACTTGCCAGTACGTGGGGGGTCCCATGGTGCAAGACTGTTACTTTGGAAGCACTCATGGTTGGTAAATACACAGATATAGGGAATCTATGTCACACAGATACCTTACATAGGGGTCGTTCTGGTAATAAAATGGTTCCTGTGGAATAGTAGATGTTTATTTGCATTACATGAAACACATATATCTCATGAGGAAGTAATACAGAAAATTACTAGTGAATTGCAATCCTTGCATCATGAGGGTACAAAACAAAATGCAAAACAGATGGTTGCTCAATATCTGGAGAACTATGCCCTGGATAACAGATTCAGATGTGCCAATTGCATAGAAGAGATCAAAATAAAATCAGACAGGACATATAGCATATATTGTAAATTGTACTGATACAGTGTCACAAGGGTTACAATAGGCTCTATACCCAATTTCCTTATTTGTATTTCAGGGTTATGACTAGGATTCAAAGCTTTATTATTTGGATGAATGTTATATTAGAAGTTTTGCTTTAAAGTTATTCTTAGTTCTTTTCTTTCCCTTTTTATATTTACACAATAAATCGAATTGTGTTCAGATTATTAATTTTTCTTTGGTAATCATGACATTAATGAATGTATTAAGCTTGCTGTTCATTGATTTATGTATCAGACATCTTCAGTATTTACTTTGTTTTGACTTTCTGTGATTTGTGATGTGGTTATTGTATGATTTTCCCTTAATAAACTCCCCTACTCTTTTTGATAAGTGCCATGGGATCTTCAACATCCACCTAAACTACCACCAGAACAGGCAGATGGGACCTCGGTTTAATGTCTCATCTGAAAGAAGGCACCCCAGAAGTGCAGTATCCCCCTCATGCTGCACTACAGTGTCAGTATTGGGATATTAACCCAAGTGCCAGGTGTGGGAATTGAACTCACAGTCCTGACACCCCTCTGCCAGGTGTGGGTGTGGTAGGGCGCAGGTGTAAGTGGGCAATCAAATAGCATAATACATCACTATTTCTTTTTAGAGTTCCAGTTTTATTTAGTCTTTCTTTGATAATAGTTTACAGCAGGACAAAGTGAATACAACAGATTGATCTGGCAGCTTAATCTTCCATTTGGCACAGAAATAATCACTTCTTGGCTCCTTAGAGCACTTTCACATAACGTCCTGGAGTATACCTCCAGACCCAAAAGCAATCTGAATACCTGAATTAACTGTACAGCTTTTATACCCTGAAGGGGTCAGGTGACTTCATAAATCCTTCCCCTATACTTTATTTTAAACATTATTTCTTTATGTACATCATTTTAAATATATAGAATATGTCTAAACATCATAATTTATTATAACATCTTAATTATACATGCAGAAGTAAATTACACTCTTTCTTTTAAGGGTTTTAATGTACTTTCTAACCCCAAGAAGCAACACCCTCTTTCCCTAGCATAAATGAATGGGCAATTCACCCAACCGGCTCTTAAGCACAAGCTGAAAGAAGGATAGAGGCTTCAGTTGGAATTCAGGGCTGCCAAATGAAACAGCAAAACCCTCGTCTGCAACAAACACCCAAAACAGCCCAAAACCCCACCACTTCATCTCTCCAAGGTATGTAGTGCTCATACAGATGTTTTTTAAACATAAGGGTACAGTTGCAAGGTAGCTAGAAGAAGGAATACCTTCTCGATGATGCGCACACTCGCACAGTAATTTCACCAGCACTCGCATTGCCACAGAGGACCTCAGCAGCATATCTGCTTAAAAACAGCCGCAATCTTCAGAGCTCTTGCCAAAAGAGCCTAACAGGGTAAAACTAAAGAACCAGGAGGTTCTTTCCATATTTTCAGAATCTACATGGTACAATATCTTTTACGGGGCATAATTATAGAATACCAGGGCATTGAAAGCAGCACCCTGAGCCTTTTACAAAAGGGAAGGTTTAAACAAGCCCTCGAAAGTGCAGCAAACTTAATTACAGGGCTTAAACTAAATGTATTAAACAGTGCCCTGCAAGGAGTCTCACGAAAAGGGGGGACACCTGGACTGCCAAAGATAACTCTTTACATTTGCTCTCTTTTAGAAATAAGAGCATAACTCTTGTACTACCTAAACAAGCCTTTTTACCAACGACTGATAAGACAGTTCGTCACTATCGATCTCAGTTTGGCCTCTTGTTATTTTATTACTATTACCTCTCAGACCATTCACTAACAGACTTGCATGCATCTTGTGTACCAGATTCCCATATGCTGTGGGGCAAATCTCTCTCTCTCTCTGTCTCTCTCTCTCTCACAGTCTATCTGTCTCTCTATCTCTCTCTCTCTCTCTTTCACTGTCTCTCTCTGTCTTTCTCTCTGCTCTCTGTCTGTCTCTCTCTCTCTCTCTCTCTCTCTCTCTCTCCCTCCCCCGTGTGCTGGGCCCTGTGGCAGCTATTCTTCTATTCTGAGCAACCTGTCTTTGTTTCCCTTTCCTCTGCTCCTGGCAGGAGCACAATACACCATCTTTTACTAGACCCTGGGTCTGGGCTGCTAACTTCAGTTACTGGGCTAATAAGATCTGAGGTGGGTTTCTAACTTTACTGCTTACCTATTATCACCGGGGTCTGTCCTGCCCCATATCTCTTTATTACTGCCCTTCCTGGTCATGGCTTTTGACTGCTGGGGCCTTTCCTTAACTAGGACCTGCCTGCTCCTTTTTCTGCCCCTCTTTAATTCTGCCCCTCTCTTAAAATGAGGCCTGTCTGTCATCTTTTCAAACCAGGGCTTGCTGTGCCCACTTGGCCCTCCAAGTGGACCTTACTTTACCCTTTTTTCTACCTCCTATGTGTGTTCCTTTATTCAGGGCTTGCCCTGTCCCAGTGGCCTCTAGCCCACTATCTGGGTGGTACCTTTGCTTGGGGGCATGCCCTGACCCCCTCACAGTCAAGGTCATCATCCACTGTGCTGTCTGGCACTTTGAACATTTTTCTTCTAAAAAAAAACAAATCTGGCAGTCAGTACCTGCCCTTTGGTGCTGCCGCCAACTCACCACTTCAACCAATAGTAAAGCTAAGGATCAGGAAGGGAGGTTGCAGTAGGTAAAAAGATAGGAGATGCTTGTACTGGCATAGCTGGCTGAGGAGGATTGTGGTAGTGGCCCTGTGGGCAGTGACTCCACAGGTAGTACTGTAGACTTGATGCTCCACTGGCAGCACTTATTTTCACTGCAGTGGCTCACCATTTCTCCTTCCACTTGGCCCTGCCTCTCACCAATGCAGCCCCAAGACTGTTGCTGCCACCAATGAGGGACTGTTGAAACTGTAGTTTAAATAAGATCAAAAATGGGGCTGAACTGAGCCCACACTGTGGTTGTTGTTCCTCTTTATCGATGCTCCATCGACTCTGCTACTGCCACTCATGATCACTGACTCTGCTACCAGGAACCATTGGCTGGACTTCTGCTATCCTTCTGACTGGATCATACCACCTCACTTTACTGGCCAGGACACAGCAAGGGACCCTGCAAGCCTGAAGTAAAGCCCTCCTGCTCTTAATGGCAGGCCAGTCACTGGACTACTAGGATGTTCTGTGACTGATTGCTGACTGGCTTCTCTTTTCCCCATGCTGTAGGTCCTATTGCAGCCATGGCAATGGGGGGAGAACCAACTGTCCAGCACAATCTGGACATTCAAAACTGGCACAAGGCTTGTGCCTTGATGGGAGGTGGGAAACTGAAAAAAGTGCAGAGACTTTTTTTCCCGTCCTGTATTTATCTCATTGTGGCAGGTGATGGACCCATGTCTGCCAGCTGTACCAGACACCACAGTCATTCAGAGCACCCTCCCTTCCCATACTCTGCCAGAGCACTGGCGCTGGCCTGGGGGGGTTCATCTTGCCACGGCCCCCGATTTTCTCCGTTTTTCTCCCCGTTACCCCGAGGCCCCAGAATGCAGTTGCACATGTGCATGGAGGCCCGCATGCACACCATGGTTTGGGTGATGGCCCCTTCTGCACTTCCCCGGATATTTGCCAGATCCCTCCTCTGGCATGGCACTGCCACCCAGCCTCCAATGGGAGGCAGCCAAGCACCGTGGAGACCTCTAATTCCCTCCCCAAGGAGGAGGAGAACTGCCCTGCCTGCTGCTCAATCGACTCCTCTCCTTCCCCCATCAGCTGACCCCTGGCACCCTGAGCTCATGACTGAACCTCGGTCTCCAGCTTGGTGTGAGGTGAGGCATCCAGTGCCTCAACCCTCAGTGCCACTAGGCCAGCTGGAAGAGACTTTCTAAAAAAAGGTTTGAACTGCAGGCTGGCAGTTTATCTGTGTGGGGACCCATTTTACTGTACAAATGTACTTTTTTTATCACTGTATCTGCCTCCAGGCACTCTATTCGGTGACTGGGTCTGTGGAGGCACCTTACTGGGACATGCTGGGGCTACTGGGGTCCTCCACTGGGAATCTGTACAAGAGCACCCTATGTTAACCCATACCCCTCAGGCCAGCTTCACTGGTACTCCTGAAGGACTTTGGTGCCCCATTTCTGTAGGGCACAAGGGGATTTCAACTCTGGGGCACTACATGTATGTTCGCAAACATATTATTTTGCCCATATTATAGCACAAGGACCCTCATATTTATATCAAAAGGAAGAGGAGATTGCAGAGAAAAAATATTATCAGGAGTTTTATGCAGTAATGCTAGGGATATGCATGAGGTAGAATCTTTGTAAGAAGTGCAGAAGTATAGCAAATGACCTGATAGTAATACATACAGATAGGTGCTGAGGCACACATAATAGTTTTTACTGTATCATAAGATGCCATAAGCCGTACTGTTTTGGTGCCCAGCACTACACTAAATTCCTCAGTCATATCCCCTGACCTTAATGGGCAACAATATTATGGAAGATACTGGGCTGGCAGTGTAGCCTAGAGGTTAGAGGAATGAGGTGTGAATGAGCTTGATACATCCAGCAGACCAGACTGAGTTTGATTCTCACAACCTCTAAATGTGTACTGTGTGACTCTGAGCAAGTCACTTAACCGCTCAGTGCTCCCAGGTCACTCCTGAAAACAGGCACTTGTGCCTAGTGGGCCTTACCCGGTTACCAAAGACTAAAATAAAAATTGTATATATAAATTTGTAAAACCAATGATACTGTGTGTTAATATCTCTGATGCAACACTCAAATGATATATTCAGTATTATATTGAACTATATTTTCCTATTTGCTTTTAAGACCTAATATTGCTTTTGCAAAATTGGCTTTCAGTCAAAAAAATTATGAACAGTTTTTTCTGCTATTTCCTTTGGAGTGACAAATTATATATTCCAATATTAACATCAAATTACTGCCATGTGAACACACATAATACAATTATGTTGAACATTATGCAACATTAAAGTATACACTTACAAATCAAAATGGGTACAAATCCTCTTTAAATCATATTAGGGATCTTCTAGCTTCCAGCCCACCCAATGCGGAGATCATTATATTATGAGACTGAGCATTGATTGGCACAACTGTAGATAGAACAGCACAAGAATGGGCAGTGGAAATCATCTTACAATAGTAATCACTTCAAAAGCAATATGCAATGACAGAGCTTAAAAAAGTATAGCATGTCTAGATCTTCTTTAGCAGGCTAGACAAAATCATAAACTTGGTAACCTACTTAGATTCATTATGAAACCATAGTACTATATTCTGCAAAGGGAAGTATAAAACTAATAAGTTCCTGCCCTATTACATTAAAATGAAAGTACAAAATAACATTGACTTAAATAGGCTGCATCAAGGTATTTGTAAATGAACTGTAAACAATCAGTTTAGTTTTATTTGTTTATTTCCCATAAAACCCTTTAGGCACAGTGGTCTAAGGCTCTGAGCTGCAAATCTGGTGACATCCAGCAGACCAGACCTGAGTTTGAATCCCACAGCTTCCACTTGCATACTGTGTGACCCTGAGCAAGTCACTTAACCTCCTTGTGCTCCCAGGTTGCTCCTGTAAAAAAGCTTTCAGCTTAGTGTGCTATACCTGGTTAAACAACTAAAAAAAAAAAAAAAAATTTATAAATATGCAGTGTATATCCATGTACTGTATATCCACGGTACAATATATACTACCATACACATCCATGTATATACTAGTATATACTAGTATATACTGTACATGGATATACAGTGCATGATAGGAAGTCTAATGAACACTATTAGGGCGTATGCATATAGATATTTGTAGTCCTAGCTAATGTAAAGTTCCTGCCATGCCCAGTGTGTTTTTCATTGTCTATGTCCACTGATGTGTGACCACTCTCTCTGAGTTGAAATAAAGATGGTTACTGAGCAGACATGCTATATCTGAGTCTCCTTGCACAAGCCACATAAATATCACATTGGCAACCGAGGATTAAAGTAAAACAACACAGAGGCGTGCAAGAATGTTTATGTAAACTAATGCATATTTTTTTAAAGGAATAATAAATTCACACCTGCTAACTCACATTTGGTTCCTCGGGCTTGCTTATCTTGCTCTAGCTGCCACGCTTCTTTAAGCACTATATATTTGTCATCTGCAATCTCTTGCTAACTGTTACAAAACCTACATTGACAAGAGTAAAAAAAATAGACTCGAATCTTTAGCTTGGTGACCTGTCTAGCTTCCCGAGTCCAAAAGAGAAAAGAAACAATTACATCTCTGCTCCAAGTGAGATCGAGAGCCATTTCTGGTATGTGAACCCTAAACAGACAATACATCATGTCGACACCTTCAGAAACAGCATAGGTTCCTGACCACAACAACAAAGGCAGCACAGTAGCAGTATCTTGTTGCATAACAGAGAAATTGTAGCACATACTGAGATGCCTTTGAAAATAAAAGACAACGACTTTTTTTTTTGTGGACACTGCAACTACAGAATACATTGCCACTGCTATGACTGCAATTTACAGAGTAGCAGAATTTGAGGACTCAGAAGAGGACTTTGAATTTTACTTGGAATGCTCTGAACGCTGGTTGGAGGCAAATGAAGTTCCTGAAGAAAAAAAGGCAAAGGTCTCCCTAGCAGTTTTGGGACCTACAGTGTATCAACTCCTCAAGACTCTGACTGCACCTGCCAAAATAGTGGACATGTTATATGGCTACTCACAGAGATGCTGTCACTGCAGTTCAAGCCTAAGCCAATTCTCATTGCACAATGCTTCAGATTTTATCATCGGAACCAAGAGGAGGGGGAAGCTCTTGTCAACTACATCATTGCTTTGAAGTAACTGGAAAGCACCTGTGACTATGGCCAGTTTCTGGAGGATGCTCTCCAGGATAGCTTTGTCTGTGGTCTGAGAGGAGAAGCCTATCAAAAATATCTGTTGTCAGAAAAGGACTTACTCTTCAAAAAAGCCTGTGAGAATGTCCTTGCTATGGAGCATGGCTAGAGGGATACCAGGGAGATAGCAGGACATTGTGAACCCCAAAGAAATGGAGTTCACAAGGTCACCTACCATGCTCCACAACCCAAGGGACATTTCACACCACAAAGTGGTCCTCCATCTGTTTAGCAACAACCCCAAACATTTCAACAGCCAGCACCACAGAACACTTCTACAAAGTTAAAACTATGTTACAGATGTGGAGGTAACCACCAGCAAAGTGCGTGCCAATTTCAACATGAGAAATGCTGCAGAAAAGTGGGTCACATACAAAAAGTGTGCAAAACCCCATCACGGATTGCTACTGCACAGTACGTCACAGATGGCACTGCAACCACTGAAACAGAAGATGAGGCATTGTGCCTGTTCATAGTTTATGCAACACAGGCCCATGCAGCAGAAATTTACCTGCAAATTGAACTAGCAGAAAACCCAATTAGCACTTAGCTAGACATCAGAGCCTCAGTCTCTCTTGCGCCAAAGCACATCTAGAGAGAGAAACTTCAGCAGTGCCCATTGCAACACTTATGTATTCAACTCTCATCTTACTCTGGAGACCGAATCACTGTGCTAGGAGAAATTTAAGTACCAGTCACCTTCGAGTGAGGAACATGGGCCTTGTCTCTGGTGGTAGTACAAGGAGAAAAATCTTTATTACTTTGCAGACACTGGCTCATGCAGATTAAGTTAAACTGGGAAAAGATCTTCAGCTTAAATACTGTGACCAAAGCACAGCAAGATGCGTTAAAAAAAGTATTGGACAAACATGGTCCTATTTTTCAGGATGGTTACTGCACAATCTGGAATTTAAAGGCAAAGATCTGAGTGCATTTAAGGGAAGTGGTAGAAAAGGAAGTGGACAATCTTGAAAGTCATGGTATCATCTCACAAGTAGAGAGGAGCGCCTGGGCTTCCCCTATAATTGTGGTAATAAAATGAGACAAAGCATTGAGGTTGTGTGGTGACTACAAGGTTTCAGTAAACCATTGTATACAGCAAGATTCATACCCATTACCCAATGCAGAAGACTTGTATGCCACACTTACATGGGGCACATTCATTAGCAAGTTGAACTTATCTTTTGCATACCAGCAGTTGGAACTGGAAACAAAGTCTGAACCCTATCTAACCATCAACATTCACAAGGGACTTTTCTGGTATCATCACTTGGCATATGGAGTTTCCACAGCACCAGCAATTTTCCAGAACACAATGGACCAGATACTGCATAGACTGGACCATGTAGTATGCTTTATGGATGATATCTCAGTAACAGCACCCACAGTGGAAGAGCATCTGACAATCCTGGAACAAGTTCTGGCAAGACAGCAGTGGTGTGGACTGAGAGTAAGCTAGCCAAATACCAATGTCAGCAACATTCTGTTGAGTACCTAGGTTACCAGATCAATGCTCAATGCCTGCACCAGAGAGCAAGTTGAATGCTATAGTCAAGGCACCTGCACCAAAAATGTGACAGAGTAGCAGCAAATGGTTAACACACTATGACCCCACCAAATCTCTGAGGCTAACATATGATGCATCACTATATGGAGTGTGGTCCATCATCTCTCATGTGCTACCTTCTGCAGAGGAACACCCAATCAGTTTTGCTTCAAGGACCTTGTCCCCAAGTGAAAGAAACTATGCTCAGATCGAGAAAGAAGCCTTGAGTATACTTTTTGGTGTCAAGAGGTTCCATAAGTACTTGTGCAGATAGAAATTCATTCTACTAACAGATCACATGCCTCTACTGGCAATTCTGGGGCCAAAGGCTGCAATACCAACTTTTGCAGCACTCAGACTGCAGTGATGGGCCCTGATGTTGTTGGCTTATGACTATGACATTGAATACAGACGTTCTCAAGATCACGCAAATGCAGATGCATTATCAAGACTGCCCATCAAAAATGCTACAGAGAAGGAAGACAATGGGACTGTATTCCATCTTTTACATCTTGAGGTATTACCCATTGCTTCACAGGATGTTGCAGCAAAGACGCTGCAAGGTCCTGTTCTCTCTAAAGTCCTAGATTTCACCCTAAATGGTTGGCCAAACTTCACAAGAAATCGGACTCTCCAACCTTTCTTAGGCAAGAAGGATCAGTTGTCCACAGTGCAAGGCTATGTTCTGTGGGGAGCTTGAGTTGTGATACCTCCAAAGTTTTGCAAGAAGTTTCTTTCAAAATTGCATGACACTCATCCAGGAATCTCTCAAATGAAGGCACTGAACAGAAGATACCTCTTGTGACCAGGACTTGATCAAGATATCCAACATCTTGTCAACCAATGTGTGCCATGTGCTGCTGTCTGCAACCAACCTTTGATTGCACCCCTGCATACTTGGTTCTGGGCTACCACATTGTATGAGTGCATCCATGTCGACTATGGCAAAGTGGACAAACAACATTTCCTAGTAGTTCTTGACATCCACTTCAAATGACTAGAAGTGTTGCCCACAAAAGTCATGACTACGGAAAAGACTGTAAACCTTCTGAGAAAACGTTTTGCCTCTTATGGCCTACCATGGGAGTTAATGTCATACAATGGTCCCCAATTTTCTTCTCATGATTTGAAACTGTTCTTAAAGCATAATTGTATCCAACATATATTGACTTCACCTTACCATCCAGCATTCAATGTCACAGCCAAACAAGCTGTACAAATATTCAAATAAAGCTTGGAATAAACTATATTCACAGCAAGTACGTGCATCTCAAAGGTTGGCTCATTTCCTGTTCACTTACAGAAACACTCCTCACACAGTCAATGAGCGAACACCTGCTGAACTGTTCCTAAAACATCAACCTTGTAGCCATTTGTCATTGCTCAAGCCAGACTTGGCCGATACTGTCTCAAAGCATCATCTACAACAAAATAAGCTTCGTGACAAGTCAGCCAAGTCAGTACGAATTTTCCATCCTGGGGAGTGGGTGATGGATCAAGACTGTAGATACCCTAAGATTTCTAAGATTTCAGGGGTGGTGATTGAAACATGTGGACCTTTGACTTATGCAGTTCACATTGGATAGCAACTTGTTCACGTACATGTGGATTACCTGCTGCATTCTGAGGTTCCAGCAACTGCAGCAGAAGATGTCACTCCAGATGAGGACAGTGACCCAGAGGACATTGGTCCTGCCCATGAAGTTCCACTGTGACCAGGGCTAAATAATAACAAAGCACCGTTTTTACCAGCAGTGGTTGATCCAGCCTTCTGATATCCTATGAGGTACCGAAGACCACCACAAATACTTGACCATTAAGTCATGTACTGAACTTGTACCGCTGTGCAACTGAACTCTTACTTGTACTGTTACATATTTATTGACAAGTTCTACCCAAGGGGCAGAATAATCCACTGAACTTCTTTCTGGGTACCAAATAGTCTACTTTGGCCCAGAAGCTATGATATGTTACTTCTGAAGTATTTTAGACTACTTTCTGTCTAAGGGGAAGGAGTGTAGTATATACATGCATGTGTATGGTAGTATATACACTGGATATATATGGTAGGAAGTCTAAGAAACACCATTAGGGCATGCGACTATTTTCAAAGAGTTTAGAGTAAGGTAGACACATTTAGAAATTTACAAATATGCAGTGAAGTATATACATGGATATGTACGGAAGTGTATACTGTACATGGATATACAGTGTATGATAGGAAGTCTAAGGAACACCATTAGGGCTGTAGTTTATTCATATGGATATTTTTAGTCATAGCTAATATAAAACGCCTATCATACCCAGTGTGTTTTTCATTGTCTATGTCCATTGATGTGTGACCATGATCTCTGAGTTGAAATAAAGATGGCTACTGAACAGACTTGCTGCATCTGAGTCTCCCTGCACAGGTCACATATATATCACATAAAATAGTGAACATGTAGCACTAGATTTTTTAAACATTGCATGCCAATTTTGGTAGAGAGCAGTATACAAATGATATACTGACACACTGTCAGATTATAACAGATGTTCAATGGTAGCAATTACATTCCAAAAACTGATTCTGCATAGACTTACAGTACAATACTTCAGAAATGCACCACATGTAATAATATTCTTATTACAAACCTTTGAAAACATAGAAACATGAAATGTGTTGGCAGAAAAGACCACTTGGCCAACACAGTCTTCCCAGATTGTCCCTAACTAGTATGTCTCTGCAGACCCTAACTGGTCCCCAGTGACCTTCCCTCTTCCCTGCCTATATGCTAATGTTCCTCTTTGTCTATCCCAAACATGCATAAAGCCTTGTACTATTTTTGCCTCTACCATCCACTGCCAAGCTATTCAAGGTGTCTACCACTCTTTCAGTGAAGTAGTACTTACTCATATCACTCTTTAAGCTCCCTTCAGCTTATTCCATGCCCTTTGTTCCTGGTACTCTTCCTCCTTTGAAAGAGAATCCCCTCCTACACCCTATTCATCCCCATGAGGTACTTAAGGTCTCTATCATGCTCCTTCTGGCTTTCATACTAAGTAGTGTAAGGTGCAGAAAGACAAATGCCCATGAGTGCTCCTATAGAAAAATTATTCAACATACTTTAAAAGACCATCAGACTGTATATATCTGTCTAACTCAATCTTAAACCCTGCTTTAGTTTTACTTGTGACAATTTCAACTAGAAGGGAAATCCATGGATTGACAATCCTACATGTGTAAAAATATTTCCTTCTGTTATGTTTGAATCTTGTTCCTCTAATTTGCAATGGGTGCCTTCTTGCATGTCTGTCTATCTCTGTCTCTGTCTCTCTCCAGGTTTAACGTTTATCTCCAGCTCAACTAAAAGTAAGGGATCTTGCATGATGATATACATGAAAAGTAGAACACCTCTTATTTGCTGGGTTTCTAGAGACATTAGATCAAGTGATAGTAATAGATCCCAGTACCCTTTATCATCTAGTTCAGTGATATTTTTTGTGTATCTCCTCTGAACTTTTTCTAGTTTGTTCCTTTCCTCTTTTTTGAATGGATAGTACAATTGTGAAGCATATTCTAAATGTGTCCACTCATAAGACCAATAAAGTGGGATCCGTACTTTACTATCTCTAGGTGCAATGTTCCATTTAATAGCCCATATTATTTTGCTTGCTTCAGCTATAGCTTCCATTGATTGGTGAGTTGTACCAAAATTGTTGAATGTTTGTATTCCCAAATCTTTTTCAATTGTTGATACCTCCAATGGTGACCCGCATAATGTGTATTTGTACATGGGATTATCCTTCACCAAATGCATTACTCTGCACTTATTCATATTCAGTTTCATTTCCCAAGTTTGTACCCAATGGGCTATAGTGCTTAAATCTAGCTGGAGGGATTCAGTCCCAGAAATGGACCAATGGGCTCACAGACCATGCATTACTACACAGGCACAAATATGTGAATGAACGCATTCATTCACATGTTGTGCCTGTGTAGTACAATATGGTCTGCAAGTCCATTGGTCCACATTGTGGACCAATAGGTGTACAGGTGAAACTGTACTCTGTCATTCGGCGGGAGGCCGGGTGGTATGTGGATGGGGTGCAGCCACCCATCGATGACCGGGGGGGGCTGGGTGGCTGGATCCTCAGTGGGTGGTTTTGGAGGGGGAACCACTGGGCCACCAGGTTCCGGGGTTTGTACTACAGATGCCTGCAATTGGGCATAAAGGAGGGGGGCACTACTAGACCATGAGGTACAGGGTTCTCTAACTCTACTGCCAGTGATCGGGCGTCACAGAGGGGGGGACCACTGGACCACCAGGTAGAATGTTTACACAACACTTGCACTGCACCAGGTGACCTTTTGAATATGGCACTTTGGTGCATTTTTGGGTTGTGCCAGCGCAACTGTGTTGCGCCAGGAGCAAACCCTTTGAATATCTGCCCCCTCTGTGTTGTATAAATTTCCTTAGTTATACATAATGGTGAAGATAAATCTACAGCATATATACAGTATGACATATCATCTGAATTATGTGAAAATATGATGGTTTTCAACATTTTCAGTTTGAGAATTTGGAGTCTATCTCATACAGGAAGTCCGAGACATTTTTACTTTAGTACATAGCATTGCATTCCCTCATGTCAATCAGTGTATTGAGTAAAGAACAGTCACAAATAGTCAAGGTGATCCTTTTATACTTGCTTGTCTTCATGCAATGTGCCAGCTGACTGCTAGAGTCTGCAGGCTACAGGACATGTGCAGGCACACACATGTGCAGTACTGTTTCTATACAGTGCCATCTGCTCACTCTATAACAGTTCTGTTAAGTACAGTTGCAGCAAAAGACATGGTTGTATATTCCCTAAAATTTCTAATGTATTGCTAGAGAAATTCCCTGATTGCCTGCAGTACCACTGTGTGGCCACCAGAGACAGGTCTCATTACTAATATTACAAAATATCTGGAAATACCTGACCATCTTTTGCTGCAACTGTACTATGTGGATTCTTTCTCTTTCATAAATGGGTTTTACAAAACAGAACATTTAAAGTATGGTAGCATATATTCTCATCCTGAACCTGGAAATAGAAAGGGATGCTTCCTTAGCACAAATAATGTGGTAGTCTGCTCTATATGGCATCAGATGATTGGAGCTATGGAAGGGAACATCTCAACTGATTGTCTTTAGGTCAGTACATGATCCATCACATTGATTCAGTAATGAATAGGCAATCAGTGTAAAACTTGTAGGAGAAGTGTAATGTGGTCAAGGTAACATACCATCCAAAATGCACAGTCTATGCAAGTTAAATGGGAATTTCCCTTTTTCATGTCGTCAATGCTCTTTATTTAGTTTTGAGTTGTTTGACTCGATATCACAAATCTACTTCTTTGTTTTACTGATAGAAATGTAATGGCCAGTCCAAGAAAGCCTTGCATTAAGGAGCTGAAATGCCCAGAAATAAGAAAAAATATCTCTGTCTGTCTGCCTGTCTGTCTAGCTATCTATCTGTCTGGCAGGCTGGCTGTCTCTCTGTCTCTTTGTCTAACTTATGGGGGACAGACATACCAATGCATTGATATAGAGGCCTCTTGATGAAGACAGAAAGAATTTGAAGGAATAGAGCATACAAAGTAGAAAGCAGGACCACGTCTCCAGTGAAAAGAACACAGATTTGTAAAAATGGAGATCTCACCTCAAATCCCAGACTGGTTATTGGCTCACTTCATCACTATGGGTAAGTCACTTGTCCCTCTCCACCCAGCTATAAGACTGTAGATTAAGAAGTCCACTGTAAATAACATGGTGCAAATCAGCTGGCCAAGCCTGGGCAAACCCCATTTAAAATAATATAAATTAAATGTTCCACATCCCACTTCAATCCATTTTTCTATTTTAGTATATACAGGGTTTGTGTAGGATTTTCTGGATTTTTAAACCTACTCTACTGTGATATTATATTTTAAAGATTTATGTTAAGCTCATTACCTAGAAAGCTGTAGAATATAAAATACTCATCATTTTATTCTTGGTAGAATATACAAAGCAAAGCTAAAGTTCATGTATATTAATGTCAAACTACAAAGCGATGAATGTATAATTCATAAAGCATACACATACTAGAAAACTTTTTTTAAATAAAAAAAATCAGAGACACTTCATCTTAAATTGCATTAATTACCTGTATTTATGTCCCCTTATTCTTTATTACTAAGGACATTTATATGAAAACAGTGTCTTTCTCCTCTATACTTCATCTCATCCTCTTGCTGTTCCCCTTGCTGAATCTATAATTCTCTGTTTGTGACATCATAATCTATTGCTATAGAAATGGTTCAATTTCACAACAAAGAATAAAGTGTTCACTGGGGGGACCAGTAGGATAATTGGTCTATGTACGTGACAAAAAGATCATATTTTCATGCAAATGTCCACAGTGATAAATAGTCATGGGAAATAAATACAGAAAATTAATGAAATGCACTATTGTTTGTGAATATCACATTTTAAATAGTTTTCCAGGATACTGAAAAATTATTTAAATAACTTGTTTGCTAAAAATATGATTATCTGTTTTTCAAGCAATGGAAGTAGTCTAGTCACTAAGTTATCTTTTGGAATTCTCTGGAGCATTGGGGATGGGGGCAGCAATGAGATCCACCTATGATGTGTCTGCTGCTATTTTCAAGGCAGAAATGCATCCAAACCTGTTACACCATCTATTAGATGGCTTAACAGTGTCCACATTTTGCATCCAAAAATAAACATAACTGCATCAAAAAATAGGTGCAATTGCACTTGCATCCAGTCTGGATTCAATTGCATCCATTTATTGCCACAAGTTGTGGCTTTTTGTAATAAACAGATGCAGCATCTGACAATAGCAGTAGGCAGTCCTGGAAGAAAGCAAATGGTTGAGCCCATATCCAATTATTTTGAAAATCAAATCCACTATACCTAGAGAAAAAAAATCTCTTGGACTGCCTGTGCTGCTGGAAATGTCTTAAAAAAAGCTCCATAGCGCTCTTCAGAGATTTTGGACATTAACATGCCAGATCAACTGCTACTGCTGTATGTGTGATTCTTCAATTGCTAAGGTTCCATGTGTGCTGGGATGACATTCTAAAACTTGTTTACAAATGTCAAAGGAAATGGGCAAGAGTAAGCATACAATGGCTCTCAATGAGTTGTTTAATGCAAGCCAGCCCTAATAATCAATGTTGCCACCTACAGTAACTGCATTTTAATAAAACTGGGGCTAAGGAAAGGGGAAACGCTGGTCTACCAAGAAGATATGAAATTGGGGGATTTGGTCTGAGGCACTGAAAAACAAAGATGGATGACCTGGTTGAAGATTCTGAGAAATGTCTAGACCATTAGGGCCACTTTGATAGGTGGGTAGGGAGGGGGACTCTTCAAGGCAGCATGCTCATAGTCTATAGGCTAGAAAGTAGTAGCTTGACATAGCATCATGTGACTGATACTGTGCCATGCTACCAATCTGTGATTGTAACTAACCATTAAAGTAGTAGTTGCCAACACAGTTTGTACCTTCTAACATCTTCGATGCAATTTTGTATTGTGACTTAGTTGCGTGGGGATTCCTTCCACCCATTGCTGATTAGGACTTTATGTACAGCACTAAATGGATGGGTGCAATAGGGTGACAGTTTGCTCCCATTTGTGCCACCACAATTTTGGACAAAGAATAATGCTCATCTCCTGTAAAGCGTAGTTCTTGCTGAAAATATTAGGGGCTCCATTTTCAGTTATAAAGGGTAATGTAGGAAATCTGGGGTCAAACATTCATCCCCATTGTGTCACCATATACTACTGCTGTACAGAAAAGTTATGATTAGTCACAGGGCAGATGCCATCCCCTGCAATTAAATTGCAATGCAAGTAAATTTGAATGAAGTTAGCAGGTGCAAACACGGCTTACTTACACATGCTAACATACTGGACTGCACCTTACACAAAAGTGCATCATGACAGCACCGTTCAAGCAGTACTATTCCAAGCTATTCCAAGCTATATCTTCATGTGCAGGAGTAGTATCTCTTAAACAATCACCTTCACCCACTCCCTCTGCCTTACAGCTCTCATTGGCTACACATTGTGGACTTCTTCAGCCCGATAGTCATTCACCTGTTATTTTCAAGGGTCCCACCCACTGCCAGGTCCTTATCAGTCCTTGACATCCAGAGGAATCCCTCATTTGCCTCTGTAATATAGGAATGCTGCTATACTGCCATGACTACCCAAAATCCTTTCTCTTGCTGGTTATTTTGGTGCTATTTATACCACTGTGCTTCCCTGAATATTCTACTGGGGAGGAGGGGATGTCACACATGGCTGTGACATGGATTGTCAACATGCACTCAACAAGGTCAAGAGGGTAGAGGTGGGTGAAAGTTGGAATCTATCTTAGCAGAACTTATGCAAAATATCATAACTTTTGAGGAAGTTTCCAAACTTCCCCCTTCGGTGGATCAGAAATCTTCTGAATGTGTTGGGTGAATTTTCATTCTGTTCCACTGAGATACTTTAGTAAAAAACAAAAAGAAACTTTCCATGGTGTCCAGTGCCCTCTCCCCCACCACCACAACCAGAAGCCCTGCAGGATTTTTTTTTCAAATTTAATATACTTTATTGCAGACCTGGCAAAAAACATAACAACCACACATATACAGTCAGGAGCATAACAACAAAAGATAACTAATGAGACACATCTGTCCATAGCTACTAATTTTACATACTCTGTGCTCAAGTATTATTCAAAAAGTTGTGCTACAGATAACTGTTAACAATAAACATTTAACATTTAAAACCCTCCCTACCCCCGATCCTAACTCCCTCCCCCACCCCACACCACTAAAGGCAATGTAGAATGCAAAAGTAAACAAACAAATAGAATTTACAGTAAACAACTGACAACATGGAAGTTTGGTTGAGCTTAGTAATGTGTAAGGAGCTGTAATGAAACAGCTGAGTTACAGAGTCAGTAATGTATATTTGATAAGCTGGCCAATAGTTTTTCAGCTTGTAGGGCAAAAATAATTTCATGTAACCATTCCGTATATGTAGGAATGTGTTGGTCCAGCCAATGGCATACTATCACCTTCTTAGCATATAATGAAATTAGAGCCACATGTTTACTCTGGTTACCAAACAAACTGTCACCATAATCCCCTAGAATGCATATCTCAGGCCAGAAAGAATCAGTTATGCCAAGTAGGGGATCTAACCTAGATTTGATGGCTAACCAAACTGGGGAAGCTTTGCCACATTCCCATAAAATGTGGAGTAGAGTACCTGGGTGTTCTCCACATCTGGAGCAAAGATTAGATGGGAGTCTACCCATTTTTGTAGAGCTTTACACGGGTATAATAGAGATCATGAATCACTTGAAATTGGAGCAAACAATAGCGGTCCCATTTGACGTCCTTATATAAGTGATCCCACACTTGTGGCCAGGGACGAGTAGAGAAGGGGGCAGGGCTAGGACGTGGTCCCACATATAGTGAGGTTGACCTTCTATGTCCCCAATAAGGAAACAGAGATGACGATAAAAAAAGGAGATAAAATGGGAAGGGGGAGAAGCCGAGAAAATGGGAAGAATGGGGCCGGCGTGATTTTGATTCCAGGGCCCTGAACTGAAGTGGTGGAGAAGCAGGTGAGAGAGTTGGATATATTTAAAACAATAAGACAGGGGCAGGTCAAACTTAAACCGAGCTTCTTAAAAAGACAGTAGCTTATGCTCTTTAAGTAGATCACTGACAATTATACTAGTGTTATGCTGCCAGAAAGATGAATTGAGTATCTGGCCCCCAATCTAGAAATTTGGATTGTTTAGTATGGGTTGTGAGACATCTAGTACCAGAGACGTGAGTGATTTCTCATAGCTGTAAATGTGCCCAGAGAGCTGCCATGATAGGGGTATCTCTTAACTGCTTGAGGACATGTTTAATGGGAATGTACAACAGGGCACTTAAGTCCATACTGTATTGAGCACAAATGTTTTTTTCTATTTGTAACCATAGTGGGGAATACACAATTGGGCCTGCCCTGTCCATTGATTGTACCCAGTGGAGAAAGACTGAACAGTTAATAGAGAGATAATATAAAAAAAGATTAGGTAACAGGTGACCTCCTCTCTTTTTTGAACATTGTAATTTAGAGAGGGCTCTGCAAGGGGGCTTCCCTTGCCAGATAAAGTTAGAGATAACTCTGTGTACTTGGCAAAACCAAGTTTTCATGAGGGAGTAATTATACATCTGTAACGGTTATAGGAAACGAGGTAAAACATTCATTTTCATGACACTCAACCTTCCCCAGAGGAAGATTTGTAGAAAGGCCCAAAAATTTAGATCCACTTGATTTGGGTAAGAACCGTGACCAAATTATATTGTTTCATTTTGGTACTTGATTGGGACAGGTAGATACATAGATATTTCATTTTATCTCTGACCCATTTTAGCCCCAAATGCTGGATGTCAGAGTACAGAGTGAAAACATTAAGAGGCATGACTTCTGTTTTTGAGAGATTTAGCTTGTAGCTGAATAAATCCCCAAAGTTGCTGACAATTGCTAATGTGACGGACGTGAGGTAGAAGGGTGAGTTTAATGTAGAAGTATGTCATCAGCATAAACCAAGAGTTTATACTGATTTAGACCAATAGATATCGCAGAAACTAGTGGGGAGTTGTTAATTTTTCATATGAGAGGTTCCAGAAACAAGTTAAATAAGAAAGAAAAGAGGAGGCATCCCTGTCTGGTGCCCTGCTGTAGAGTGATAGAGCCCTGCAGGAATGTAATAAAATTCCCTGGTGGCTAGAGGTTCCTCCCCATACCCGTTCACTCCCTCTTTATATAAAAAAAACACTTCCTTGGTGGCTAGTGGTCACTCCCCCACACTGATCACCCACCCCACATATCAAAAATAATTCCCTGGTGGCTAGCAGTCTCTCCCCCCACCTGATCACCTGCCCAATGTGGACATCATGCCCTGGTGTCCACTGACCCCCTCCCATCCCAATCCCCCATGTAGTCTAAGTAAACATTTCCCTGGTGGTCTAGTGAATCCCCCCATCCCTCAACCCCCAGTCCAATAGTTCAGATATTCCCTGGTGGTCTACTGCACCCCACCCCCAGCCTGGCAGGTAGTGTCCCGCCCCAGACCTAAGCGGGTGACTGGCACAACCCTCCTCACTCCTCCTCCACCCACTGAGCTGTGAATGAATGAGCACATGCATATCAAGCATGTGTTCATTCATTAAATAACTCAGTGGAGTAACAACCTAATGTGAGAGGCGGCTGTGTCAGTCCCTGCTTGGGTTCAGGTTGGGTAGGACAGGGTGGTGGGACACTTCTTTCTGGGGTGGGGGCAGGGATGTACTGGACCACCAGGGAATATATGAATTTACAGACTGGGAATCAGAGATAGGGAGGGAGGTTCACTAGACCAGCAGGGAAATGTTTATTTAGACTATATGGGGGATCAGGAAGGTGGGATTACACTGGACACCAGGGCATAATGTCCACATTGCATGGGTGATTGGGTGGGAACAAGGACCATTAGCCACCAGGGAATTTTTTTGATACATGGGCAGCCACAGGTGATTGGGTGGAGAGAGGTACCGCTAGTCACCGGATAATTTTTTTTCTATTTCTGGGGGGGGGTGCCACTACATACCAGGGAAATAATAAATGGTACTATAACTGGAGTACTGTTGGGTGCCAGCAGAATTTACACAAAACTTGCTAATTGGATTTCCAAACTTTTGCAGAAGCAAAAGTCTGACTTTCACGGAAATTCCACCAGCAGGAGTTTTTTCTCGCACATCTCTACTAGTGGGCCATTTTCATGGCAGACCCCACCCTTTTGCTGCACATTGAAAAGCTCTTTAGTGGCTACAAGAAAGGGTGGACACTGCCATACGGTTTGCAAAGTCCCAGCAAGCAATAAGCAGTCACGGTGACCACTTTGGGTCAGACTATGTAATTGAGGATTGGGCCCTATATACTTCATTCTAAACTCCTTTTCAAATCCCGGTATTCATACTTGCCCTTACAGTGGTGCTCAGTGTCATGGTCCTTCTTGTCCAGTCATGTTGCGATACTATTGTTACAATGCCCTGAGTGATGACTAGACATAATGATTGGAAACAGATAGTAATTATGACATTAGCAGCAATTGCTCTGTCCCTTCTTGCCAGTTCATGTCTAGAGGTGCTGATTAAAATGACTTGGTAAAAGAAACCAGACACTGAACAACACTACAATTGTTTACAAATCTATTTTTATGGTGCAACATTAATTTAATCTTCCCCATGTAAAAACTTGAGTGTTCCAGTCTATAATTAGTCCTATGTGCAGAGTGTGCCCAAAGGTCACAATGTAGTTTCTCTTTGTTCCATGCTAGTTGAGCTTTCACACAGAAGGCATTTTAAACAATGGATGATAAAATACAGATGTGACTATTGATGAAAACCTTTAAGAAGCAGTATCTAATGGAAATTTCCTTTGATTATTTCAAGTCTAATAATGACTACAAACTGCGTTAAAAGGTTAAGGCATGCTACAAGAAATGAGAAAACGGCTAGCCTGGAATGGAATGAAAACGTACTATATATGTATATGCAGAAAACAGTTCACAGTATCATGAACTGCTGCTCTAAAGATCATGTACCCACATCAATTGATCATTTTTTAAACATAATCTCTTGAGCCACTACAATTTAAAACAGAATGCCATTTTTTTTTATTTTACTTTTCTTTCCTGGGTTTTGCAGTATATTTTGTTTACTGTTTATGACAACTGCATAAATAGCTTTCCACTGGATATTTTTACTTCATAGCGCATTTGATAACATTCCATAACACCTACCATGACAACAGATTTTGATCCAACAAACACAGTAGTTGTGAGGTCAGTTAGGGACAATTAAATGTTTTGAAACAAATGGTGGAATGTGTACTTGCCAATGAGCACTATGTAAAAGACTAATGATGGAATGAAGGCCAATTTATAATACATTAAAGTTCTTTATTTTCCAGTTGTTTAACCAGGTGAGACACACTAAGCTGAAATCTTGCTTACAGGTACAATCTGGGAGCACAGGAAAGTTAAGTGGCTTACTCAAGGTCACACAGTAAGCAAGTGGGGCTGTGGGATTCAAACCCAGGTTTCCAAATTTGCAGCTCAGAGCCTTAAAACATTGCACTATACTGCCTCCTATTCAATTAAGTTCAATTGATATAACAAAGAAAGATGAGTTTAATACTGTTATTTTGTTATTATAGTAGATACCTGCTTATGAAATGTAGCTATCAGAAGGGTTTCTCCATTAGTTAGGATTTGTTAAGTAAAGGAATATCATGCAGAGATCAAAAGAGTTGACTTCATCTGACCCTAATCAATAACATAATGGCAACACTTAGATCTAATCTAATTGGTTTGATGCAGTCAATATACTGTAGGCCTCTGCTTTGAAGAAGCAAGACCGATTGTCTACTTAAAAGTGTTTGCAAGCTGAAAGTAAATAACAGCATTTATAGTTACCAGTAGCTATAAAAATATATTGTGAAAACCTTATGGTAATTGGATTTGATTTGAAATAGGATAAATACTTTAAACAACAATGGATTTCCCTTTTTATGTGTACATCTCACTTTTTTCATTCTGTGACAAAGGGCACAATACATGATTTCTGTCTATGACTGGAGGAGATCAGCATGGAAATAAATTAGGCCCACATGTCAGGGCTGAGTCCATTGAAAACAGAAGCTCTTCAGAACTTTGGATCAAGATACCATTGTACAGTATGTCAGGGGGTGGAGGAACATGAGATGGCATAGTGCTCATCTAGATCATCTCTCACTGTTCCAGTACTCATACCTACACGGGAGCTTGTTAGAATGTGACACCTTGCAGTAATTCACGTCACAGAATATTGCATGACAGGGGAGTGGCTTGCATGCTGACTAGAATGGCAGCTTAATTTACCACTTTGCCCCAGCCCTCTCTTAAATATAAGTTTTCATACATACCTTCGGGTGACCCGTGGGTGAGAACCACCTCCCACAGTTCATGTAAGCCTCAAGAGCATAGGGGTTGCACCAGTGACCTAGTCTTTGGCAACAGTGAATTTTTTCATTCCCTCGCCAGCAGCTCAGAATGTCGCGTCATTCACTACCCTTTTTTCTCTCCACTAATGCAACTGCTAAACCATTCCCTGATGGCTGGAGCAGAAAGGGGGGTATGCTCACCCCAAAACTAACCTTCTTTTGGTTATGTAGTACAATTACTTGAGTTACAAGTGGTGGACACAGCCAAGCTTAAAACTACAACAGCATCCACAGCTGTGGAGGTTCGATCCATCATGGACTATGTCAGTGTGGCTGAGTTACAGGTAGAAGACCTCAAGGACATCTAGCAGTGCATACTGAGATGACTGGAGGAACATGAGTGGCACTGGACTGGCTGAGAGAACAGGCCGAGGATCAAGAAAATAGAGGGCGCTACAATAACCCATGGATTCTTGGGGTTCCAGAAAGAGCTGATGGCCCAATATAGAGAGATTTCTGAGTGAAATATTAGCAAAACTGGTCACCCTGCGATGGCAAGGGATGATAGAAGTGGAGAAGGCCCACCCCAAAAGAGGGTCCCTGACTCCAGATGGTAGTAGACCCTGGCCAATCACCTATCTCTTAAGATACTGCATGAAGGAAAGGCTACTGAGAGCCACCAGGAAGGAGGGTGAACTATATTAGAATGAGGCATATATATCCCTTTACCAGGACTACGCTAATGATGTTGTGGAATGACAGAGGCCTTAAAACCCCCTTTTGCAAATTCTTCAAGAAGTAGGAGTGCAATACCGATCTAAGGGATTGAGTAACCTATGTATCCATTAAAATGGCCAATAATTCAAAGGTAGATCCCTCAGGGAAATTACAGGATGGGTGCAAAAGAAATGGCCTGACATATGGCTTGGTACTTCATCTCCCAGAAGGCTGTGGGAGGACCAAAATGGAGTGGATGTGGGGAACAGGAACCAAGGGAATGGTTGTGGAAAAGAGCGCGACTCTAGCTCCATGCCCACTAGGTCATGTAAGATGTCTTCATCCACTACCTCTGAAATCTGTTCAGCCCCACTGAAGAGACAGCAGAAGCAGTCCAAGCACAGAGGCTCAGGTCAAGAATGATGCCACGGGACTTCCCACAGCTGGCAGTGGTCCAGAAGTTATACCCCTAGGGAGCAACCTTCTGACTGAGAACCTCACTACCAGCGAAAACAGCTCAAGATTCATCCAATGATGGCCACTATGCACCTCATGAGGAGAAACATCCCTCCCAGGCACCATTCGACCAGGCACCAGACATACCTTCTTCTTGGGCCTGTATGGTAGATGCCACTGACAAAATGGACATTAGTCAGCCTGCTGAAGTGTAGGTGCTTCCCAGGACCAGATCTTTCACTGAAGTTGCAGATGCTGCTCTACCTTTATGTTCTTGCCTACTCTGTTTTTCCTGTACCAGCCACAAGCAGACAGAATACGGTTCTTGAGGACTGTTGATAACAATAGACATAGTTGGGTGATGTGTTAATGCTGAATTGATCTGTATAATTTTCACTGAGCATCTCATTCTGTATGTTTGCTGATCAGTTATTAAGAGAGAAGTGGGGAAATGTGGCATTTTCACACTTTCCTTCTGTATACGTTCCCCCTTCCCACTTGCCCATCCAGCCATCCCCCTATATTGCATACCCACCTCCAAGTTACCTTCCCATTATTTCAGTAATTCTGGGGGGTACAGCATTTTAGTTGATTTCTGTTTTGGCCATCGGGGGCGGTAGTATCACTTCCCCCCTTTTCTTCTTCCTCATTGACAGAGGGGTCAGCTGCCTGGTTGGTAATGGGCTAGAGGAGTTTTGATGTCTTATTGTGGCCAAGGTACTGTTTTTCATTATAGCAATAAGCTGGTGCAGGATCCTTCCTGCCCCCTGTCGTTCCACCTCACTCCCAAGTACTCGCCCCTTTCTCCAGGTTTTGCAGGGTGCACTGACCCCCGCAAACCCACCCTGTATGCTATGCTTTTGTTGTCCATCCCCCACTGTCTCTGGTCAATAATCCTACTTGGATGGCCCCTCCTACCATGTTATGGGGTCAGGGGCTCTCTTTTGGGGACAAGAACAATATTATCATAGCGGGTGGAGGTTCAGCTCCACAGGCCAGTGTGTTGTGCTAGTACCACTTGATAGGAAGGTCTTCAGTATAATTCTTCTCTTTCCATGCACTTCACTGTGTACCACTGTGATAGAACACAGTGGATATTGCTTTCCATCTATCCGCAACACATTTGATACAGTAATATTCGGTGATTTTTAAGGTTTTTTACAGTTTGCATTGATTAGCTTTCTCTTTTTCAGCCTGTTATTGTTGCATATGCTTTGTTGTGCTTAGTTTGCTTCTATAACATTGTAGGTCAGCCCTGTTAGAGGGGCCTTAGGTTAGGTTTTATAGATGTGTTTAACAATGTTTGCAAATCTTCTCTACTGCAGAGCATTGTGCTATACAAACTTACTTGGCTGTATCTTTTCCAGGGCTTCTTGGTTTTGTACATTAGAGTCACTCCTTCACCCTGACAGAAGGAGGATTATCTACAAATACTCTCTCCAGTACCCCCCAATCTGGTACTGCCACCATCAGGATATATTATATCCTCCTCCTCGGATTCTTTCATTATTGTGACTCCTCAGGAATTCACATGGTATAAAGACTTTTTCCACTTCAGTCCAAGGGTCTGAGGTGAGGTGTGTTGCCTGGAATGTGAAGGACCTTAACCACCCTGTGAAGCAGATGAAGGTGTTACAACATTTAAAATCATTAAAGATGGATATTGCACTACTACGGGAAACACATCTCTCTAGCAAGACTTTACATTGGTTGCAGAAAGCCTGGGTGGTGGAAATCTTTCAGAGCTCTGCAGCAACTAAGTCAAGGGGGTTGACTCTGCTGGTAGACAGATCTCTAAAATGAAAAGTGGAGCAGTCCAGAACATAAACACAAGGGAGATGGTTGGTGGTACTGATGTCCTTCCCAAAGATTAGGGCCATCTATGTCAATGTATATGGCCCAAATAGTCAGAAAATAGTTTTTTTCTTCAAATCAGTCAAGCTAGCGCAGAAGTTCAAGGTGAGGACCTCACTACAATTCTACTGTTGGGAAGAGATTTTAATCTGGTTCCCAACTTATTCTCCAGTAAATCCAAAGTTACAGCAGACACTCACCCAAGGTCATGGGAGGCATTTCTGACTCTTATAGCAGAGTGGGTGCTTACTGATATCTGGAGGAGGGATAACCCCAATGGGAGGGATTATACTTTTTACTCCTCCATACACCATACCCCCAGATGAATTGACCTGTGGTTGGTGGATGGTGTGGCAGCCCAAGGAGCTTTAAGCCCCAGTCTAGGTAGTATCCTAGTCTCAGGTCATGCCCCACTTGGGCATAACTTTTATTCCCCAGAGTAAAAGACAGTTCTCCTAGGTGGAGCTGCAACCCCTTCCCCCATTAAGAGATACCAAATTCTGAGAATGGCTCACTCTAGAATCTGAACTCTACTTCAAGTCAAATGGGAATGGGGAAGCAGGACCACAGTGTAGGAGGCTTTTAAAGCCTTCCTAAGAGGGTGGATCATTTCTTACTCCACCACAGAGAGGAATGCTAGAGAAAAAGAATTAGATGACCTCAAGCAGGATTTGCTGAAAAAAGAGGTGCAGTTCAAACAGGTTCCCAACCCACCTCCTGATCTAGTAGCATCTATAGTATAGTTGGCCTGAAATATAAAATCAACATAATTTTACACCAGAAAGTTGAATGGCAGCTACTCTGTACCAAATTTTATTTTTAGGAGGCAGTGGAGAAGAGCTGGTTTACCGATTATGGAAACAGAAATCTGAATCCCAGACACAGGCACTGTGAAACAGCGAGGGAGCAATGATCATGGATTTGAAGGGCATCAATGAGGTGATGAGGCAATATTATGAACTGTTGTACTCCTCACAACTCAGTAATGCTGCTGATCCTCCCAGTGCCAATTCTTTCTGGAGAATATCAGACTACCACAGCTCTCATTGGAGTGTAGGGAGAATCTTGAAAGAACCCTAATGGAACAGGAGCTCAGGGAGGCACTCATGTAGCTCTCTAAGGGAGAAGGCCCTGGGTGGGGATGGTTTTACAGTAGACCTGTATCAAATCTTGCCTCAGGTTATCATATCCCACTTGCTAGCCACTATACCGGATTGCAGGGCTAAAGGTGACCTCCCCCTACCATGAATAAAGTGATGATGATATTTCTTCCAAAAAGGTCCTCAGATCCCTTTGATTGTGCAAGTTTATGACCTAGTTCTGTGATCCCTCAGACACTAAAATCTTGGCCAAGGCTTTCCCCAATAGAATCAAAAGAGTTCTTCCAAGTCTTATACATCCTTCCCAAGCCAGTTTTCACATAGGGAAAACTGGAGCAGACAATATCCATTTGGTTCTTAACCTAAAATGGTTTATGAAAACATCCAGCACCCTCATGGTGGCCTTGGCTGTTGATTTCTGCAAAGCCTTTGATTCTGTCAAATGGGGATACCTGCATTCAGTTCTAGAGGCCTATGTCTTTAGTCCCTATTTCAGGAGCAGGATTGCCACCTTATACAATGATCTCATGACAACCATTCTCATGAATCATAACCTATCTACTCCATCTTCTCTTCAAAAGGGGCACTAGGCAGGGTTGCCCCTGTTCTCATTTACCATTTCTGTTAGTTCTTGACCCCCTTACTTGGAAATTACTTGCCTTGGAGGGACTCCAAGGAGTGAAGGTAAAGGACAGGACATACCTGGTTAATGCAAATGCTGTTGATCTCCTCCTTACCCTGGCCAACCTGGCACAGTCAATACTGGCAGTTATGAGGTTTCTAGATAGATTTACAGGCTTTTCAGGCTTGGTAGTCAATCAGTCTCCCCTCTCAATGCAGTTTGTGACTCCACATATATACAGGACACTCACATTGCATGGGAAACAAGAGGGTTTACGTACCTAGGGGTGGAGATCAATTTAACTCTAAAATGCAAAATTGAGGCAATCCAAATGATTATCACTCCAGCAGCTCCGGACCAGATCTTCTGCAAGCTAAACCATCTCCGAGCTCTACTTCTTTAGGAAGGAAAAAAACAAAACAAAGGCTCAGTAAGACTCTATTTAGGACACGCTGGATACTAGGAGGATTTGGCCTACTTTGGATGCAGGGGCACTTAAGAGCCTATGGAATTGCTCAGGCCACAAAAAATTCTCCCACTTATGTTCACTTGGGAACATAAGCAGGAGGCTGGTAAGGACAGAGGTCTGGGGTTATATTCTGTTTTAAATGAAATATTTGAATAGTTTTGTAAGTGAAATTAGTTCTATGTGTTAAAAATTACTACTTTGAGTTACAACTGTTACTTGGGCTGTGATATTGTAACTTTTGAGGCTTGGGAACACTTGTTTGGCAGTGATAATTAGAGTGAAATTTAAATGTGTTGTTTGCCTGGTGTTGGTAGAGCCCTCCCACCACCCCTGTTTTGTAGGCTTTCTTAAATACAGAAAAGCCACTGGGGTTGGGATTGAAGGGCTGAGTATTTCTGTTTGACACTGAAATTTGAAGCAACAGGAACTGGTGGGCCTGTGACATCATATGGTACCTGATGTCTGCATACACACACTGTTAGTGGGACTGGACACACACTGGACTGTATGTGTTTGTGAGACTTGGGAACTTTATTGGTGGGCTTGAAATTGGGTTTGCAAATAACTGCAGTCAGTATAGAGAGAAACTGTATTCCAGGGGAAAGGGACTGAGAAAAGGGGGTGTGCCATTATAAACAGAGGGGGATAAACAGGGTGGCCATATTCCACCATGGCAGGCATCTTCAGAAGGGTTGTAGGCTGCACAGGCTGTGGGATGGCAATAATTCTCAATTAGGCCTGGAGAGAGGGAGGCTGTCCACTCTGTAGACAGCTATCTTGTATCAGGAGTGAGGTATATTGGTTAAGGAGTAAGCTGGGGAGCTGGGGGTGTCCAAGGATAAGGGGTGTGGATATGGGCAGCAGAAGGGTGGGGCTGAGGGGAGGCTGAGGCAACGCTCTGAAATTACAGGACGTTATGTTACAGCAAGCAGGAGGGGGGATATTAGGGACAGAGGACCCTTAGATAGGGATGTTGATGCTAAAGGGAAAGCGTACGGGGTGAACATTCTGAATACAAAGAGAGTGGAGGGGGAAGAGTCAGGAGGGGCTGTTGTGGGGAAGCCTAAAACAGCAGACTGTGGGAAGGGAGCTCCTAAGGTGAACAGAGTAAGAGTGGAACAAGAGGGGCAGTTTAGAGGTGCAGTCAGGGGAAACTCGGGTTACTTGATGGAGGCTGACATAAAGCGTCACAATAAATTTGAGCTACTAAGCAACCTAGAGGGGGAGGAAGGGGTTGGTGGAAATGAGGAAACTGATACAGAGGCCGGGGGGGAGGAGTCGGATACCCATAGGGCATCACAGACCCGGCAATGGAAAGGATGGAAATAGTCCCAGAGGAGAGGAAACATAAATGTTAAGCAAATGGGAGATGCAACATATTGCAGACATGAGGAGGAACATGACTGGAGAGAAACTGGGAGACAAGGAGGTGGGAAGGGCCCCCCTTCAGCAGGGGTCAGTACCAAGGATGGGGCCCTAGCTAAAGGGGACCCACAGAGAGCATCTGGAGGCAGGGTACTATTACAAGGGGGGAGGATGGCGGTGTGGGGAAGGAAACCATCAGGGCCAGGATAAATGGTTCGGATAAGAGAGGGTTAAAGGGGACACCTATTCAGTGGGGGTTTGAGTTAAGTGGGCAAAATAACGAGGGAGGCAGAAAGGGGAGGGTGACAAGGGGGTCTCTAATAAGGCAGGAAGACTCCCATGGAATTGAGATCACGAATAAGGGGGGATGGGGGGCTGAGAGGGCATAGTGGAGGTAACCATAAGGATGATGGCAGTGTTAAGGTTCTGTTATTGGGAGACTCGATGATTAGGGGTATCCAGTGGGAGGGACAGGGGGGTGGATGTCATAGCCAGGTGAAGGTAGTGAGTATCTCTGGGCTGACAGTGCACAGAGCAAAGTTCATGGTGTATGAAATGGTTAGGGATTGTGGATGGAAACCAGATTTCCTTGTGCATTTGGGAACTAATGATCTAGAGGGAAATAGCGTTTTGGAAATCCAAGCAAGGTTCCAAGAACTTGCCAGAGCCTGTCAGGATAATGGATGCAGCATTTCCTTTTTGGAGATATTGCCAGTACCAAAGGCCTCAGTGGAGAAAAAAATTAAGCTCACAGAGGTTAATGACTGGCTCAGGAAGTGGGGTGAAGAGAGTGGGTTGGGGGTGTTAGGGAACTGGAAAGGAGTTTGGGAGGATAAGGGACTGTATGCCAAGGACAGGCTTCATCTTGCACCATTAGGAAGGAAGTCCTTAAACAGGGATGGCTAACTACATTCAAGAAAGGTGGGGTTTAAACTTGTGAGGGGGGAAGGGATAAGAGAGGGGCTGACCAGAAGCCCTCTCCTCCAGATGAGGGGAGTAGCCTTCAAGCCCAAGGGGGGGGGACAGACTGGGGGTGGAGGTTTCAGGAGGAGCAGAAGGAGGATGGAAGTATAAGGAATCTGGGTGGGGTTCCACAAAGAGGATCAGGGATAAGGGATGGGGGTTGGTGTTAATAAATGCCAGGAGCTTGGGAAACAAGTTGCCAGAGTTCCAGGCCATGCTGTTCGAGGGGGGGGTGGATGTGGCAGCGGTCACAGAGACATGGGCCAACAAAAACCATGACTGGGACCTAAACATGCGGGGGTACACTATGCTTAGGAAGGATCGAAAGGAGGGCAGAGGGGGTGGAGTGGCTATGTTCATTAGAGATGACATAGAAATTGCTAGGGTAGAAGAGGCAGAGGGAAACATGGAGGCCTTATGGGTCACCTTACGATCCTCAGCAGGAGATAAGGTCAAGCTGGGTGTAGTGAGTGATGTTCTAGAGGATGATTTGTTGGACAACATCATTGCCCAGTGTGGACCAAAAGGGGAAGGAGTGGTGTTGATGGGGGACCTTAATATGCCAGGTACAAACTGGGGAACCATGTCCTCTAAGGTGGCCAAGGAGCAGAGGCTGCTGGACGGCTCCCAGGATGTGTTCTTAACACAGCATGTGATGGAGCCCACAAGGGAAAAGCATGTCCTGGACGTGGTTCTGGCAGATGGGGATCAGGTAAGGGACCTGGTTGTAGAGGACCCCCTGACTGGGAGCAACCACAACACTGTCTGGTTTCAAATAAACATGGGGGAGGGGAGATCTAGGACACTGGCAGTGGACTTCAGGGAGCAAACTTTGTGGGCATGGGAAATATTCTCAGGATCACTTGAAGGGAATTACATCAATGACAAGTGTGGAAAGGAGATGGGAGGTCATAAAACGAGGACTTCATGAGGCAGTCAGGATCTGCGCTAAGTTGAAACGTAAGGGAGCAAGGTCACATAAACCATGCTGGTGGTCCAGTGAGGTACAGGTAGCGGTCAGAGAAAAGAAGGCGGCCTACAAAAAATATAAAACAACAAGAGTGGATAGGGATAAGGAAATGTACCATCTTGCATCTAGAAAAGTCACCTGGATAGTGAGGGGAGCAAAGTCCAGTAAAGAGCACCGACTGGCACAGGGGATACATGGAGGGGAAAAGGGGTTCTTCCGGTACGTTGGGGAGTGGAGAAAAACTAAGGGCCATCTCAGCAGATTGAGATCAGAAGAAGGATGGGTGGAAGAGGTGAGGGACCAGGCAGAGGTATTTAACGAGTACTTTGCCTCTGTGTTCACTAGGGAGGGGGATGGGATATCTACAAAGCAAGGCACGAAGGGGATAGAAGCAGCAGTGAGTGGGATCAGGGGAGCAACAGAAATGGAGCAAGAGGGAGGGAGAGGTACCCCAGGGGTGTCACATCTGGATAAGGATAAAAAGGCCAGTAAGGTGGAGGGGACGGATGATGCTATCTCCGCCAAAAGGGTGTGGTTAGCCCTCAAGGTCCTAAAGAAAGACAAATCTCCTGGGCCGGATGGCATTCATCCGAGAGTACTATGGGAATTGGCGGACATACTGGCTGCACCCCTGGCAGAGATCTTCAACAGGTCACTTGAGACAGGGAGGGTACCTAGGGATTGGCGAGAGGCACATGTGGTGCCAATCCATAAAGGAGGGGTTGAGGGAAGTACCAGGTAATTATAGACCCATCAGTTTGACCTCGGTGGTGGGAAAATTAATGGAGAATATACTAAAGGAACGATTGGGGGTGTACTTGGAGGAGGTGGGAGGTCTGGATAGTCGGCAACATGGGTTTGTGCCAAGTAGAGGTAGATGTCAAACCAATCTTGTGGAGTTCTACGAATGGGTAACATCAGAACTGGACAGGGGAAAGCCAGTGGATGTGTTATTCTTGGACTTCAGCAAGGCATTTGACTCTGTCCCCCACAATGGTCTGGTGGAGAAACTGATGGGGTTAGGAGTAGGCCCTTTGATGGTCAGATGGATTGAAAACTGGCTAGCTGGGCGCACCAGAGTAGTGGTCTGTGGGAGCTCTCAAACCCTAGAGAGGTTGGTAGTGGGGTACCGTGGGGCTCAGTCCTGGGTCCGATCCTGTTTAATGCATACATATCGGACATCAGGGAGGGTATAGGGTGTGAAATGAGTCTCTTCGCGGATGACTCCAAGATGGGAGCAGTAGTTGAGGGAGAAGAGGAAGGTTGGCCTGCAAGGGACCTGGACACCCTGGAAAGCTGGGCTCACACATGGAAATTAAATTTCAATATCACCAAGTGCAAGGTGTTGCACCTTGGTGGGAAACCTAAACACAGGTACACCCTGGGAGGGCGCTGGAGGCCTCAATAGGGAAAAAGACCTGGGGTCATGGTGGATGCATGTATGAATAACTCTGAGCAGTGCAGGAGAGAAGCTAGCAAGGCAAACAGGATGTTGGGATGCATCGTAAGGGGGATCACCTCTAGGAGCAAGGAAGTGATTATGCCACTGTACAATGGACTGGTTAGACCACACCTTGAGTACTGTGTACAGTACTGGAGACCACACTTGAAGAGGGACATACAGCTCCTGGAGAGGGTAAGGAGGGCAACTAAGATGATACAAGGGCTAGGGGATTTGACGTATGAGGACAGACTTGAGGAGCTCTGCCTGTTTTCATTGGAGGAGAGGAGAGACAGGGGGGACATGATTGAGGTCTTCAAGTACCTCAGGGGAATAAATTGGGTAAACATGGAGGGGATCTTTAGACTAAAGCAGGGAGGTATCACCAGAGGTCATGGTTTGAAGTTGGAAGGTGGAAGGGTGAGAAGGGAAAAGAGGAGGAGGTTTTTCACTGAGAGGGTGGTGGACCCTTGGAATGCACTGCCTGGTGAGCTGGTTCAGAGATCCACAGTGGAGAGCTTCAAGACAGGGTGGGACAGACACAGAAAGTGGATGTATCAGATGATGGCCTGTCCCAGGGGGGTGGGGATGGATGATAGGGGTTTCTGGAGCACAAGGGAGGGGAGGGTCTCGGCACCCAACTAAGGATCTGAGGTTCGAGCAGACTCGATAGACCGTAAGGCCTAATCTGCTGGCAAATAGTATGTTAGTATGTTAGTATAATGACACCACCCCATTATGGGTCATAGATACATAGATACATAGACAGTGTTGGCAGATAAGGGCCTATGGCCCACCCAGTCTGCCCATTTAAGTTTGTAAGTTCAGTTTATGTTTTCCAGGAAGTCTGTTGCCCCTTATCCCTGACCTCCAGAATTCCTTTATGTCTATCCCATGCATTCTTAAATCCCGTGATTGTTTCAGCCCCCACCACTTCCTCTGGCAGGGTGTTCCCTTGTCCACCACCCGTTCTGTGAAGAAATTCTTCCTCACGTTTCCTCTGAATCGTCCTCCCTCCAACTTCATCCCATGCCCTCTAGTCCTGGAACATCTTTTCGCTTAAAAATAGTGCATTCCTGCACCCTGTTCCTCCCTGTAAGATACTTGTATGTCTCTATCATATCCCTCTCTCCCTCCTTCCTCCAGGGAGTACATGTTCAGTGCCTTCAACCTGTCCTCATAGGACTTGTGATGCAATCCATGCACCATCTTTGTTGCCCTCCTCTGAACCTTCTCTACCCTGTCTATGTCCTTACGTAGGTAAGGTCTCCAGAACTGCACAGTGTACTCAGGTGCGGCCTCACTAGTGTCTTGTATGGTGGAATTATGACCTCCCTTTTCCTGCTGGTGATGCCCTGCCTATGCATCCCAGCATCCTATTGGCTTTACCTGCTGCCTTGTCACTGTTTCCCTGCCTTGAGATCATCAGAGATGATAACTCAAGATCCCTTTCCTGCTTGGTTTATGCTATATCCTCACCCCCAACTGATATATTGTGCGGGTTTTGTGCCCCATATGCATTATCTTGCACTTCCTTGCATTGAATTTCAACTGCCAAACCCCTGACCATTCTTCAAGTTTCTGCAGGTCCCTTCTCATTCTGTCTACACCCTCTGGTGTGTCTACTCTGTTACAGAGCTTTGTGTCATCAGCGAACAGTGAAATTCTGCCTTCTAGGTCCTGCGCAATGTCACTGATGAAGATATTGAATAGTACCGGTCCCAGCACTGATCCCTGTGGTACCCCACTGGTCACTGGTCATCCTGGAGAAGGACTTGCACAAATCCACTGATTAAGGCTTCATTTACGTACTACAGTTAGGCTGGACCAGCAGGCAAATCCAGTTATCCAGGAGACCATCCTAGCATGGAAGCAGGGCCTGGACTCTCCTGTTGTCCAAGGACAGACTGAGCACCCCATGACCTTATACTTACCTATGGAAAAACCCTTGCATTCTGGTGGGAGGGTCCATGACTTGGTGAAGAGAGTGGGAACAGGTGGGGATTGGCACTGTGTCAGACCTCTTAATGCCAAACTCAAACTCTTTGATGTCATTCCAACTGGTTCAGAGCAAATTTGCAATACCCAAGTCTCACCTTTGGAAATTCCTGCAAATTAGGGGGAGCAATTCATCCCATAAGAAGTCAGCACTGATACTGTCTTAGTGGGAATGGTTACAGCAGTTGCACAAGCCAGAACATGTGATATATTTTTTGACTTGGTGACAAAGGAGGTGGATCGGGAGGAGCGGTGGATGTTGCCTACTTGAATTCAGCAAGGCCTTTGACACAGTTCCACATAAAAGACTGGTTAACAAGTTGGGTAGCCTGGGTCTGGGCTAGAAGATGGTGAACTGGGTTAATTACTGACTGAGAGACAGATGGAAGAGAGTGGTGGTAAATGGGGAGCCAATCTGAGGAAGGGGGAGTGACCAGTAGGGTACCTCAAGGATCAGTCCTGGGGACAGTCCTTTTTAATGTCTTCATTAGTGACACTGTTGAAGGGCTGGAAGGAAAGGTATGCTATTTGCAAATGACACAAAGATCTGCAACAGGGTAGACACTCCAGAGGGGGTGTAGAAAATGAGCAAGGACCTAGCAATGCTGGAAAAATGGTCCGAAGTGTGGCAACTAAGATTCAATGCAAAGAACTGAAAAATTATGCACCTGTGGTGCAGAAACCTCATGGAGAGTTACAGGATGGGTGGGAGGAGTTGCTGAAGGTCACCAGGGAATAAAGGGATTTGGGGATAATCATCTCAGATGACCTAAAGGTGGCCAAACAGTGTACAAAGGCTGTGGGGATTGCCATTGGCATGTTGGGGTGCATATGAAGGGATATCACTAGCAGAAGAAGGGAGGTGGCGATACCACTTTACAAGAACTGGTGAGGCCACATCTGGAGTATAGTGTATAGTTCTGAAGGCTGCATCTTTGAAAGGACATAGACAGGGTGGAGACAGCGCAGAGAAGTGTGACTAGGATAGTGCAATTCTTGCACTGGAAGACATATTAGGAGAGATTAAAATACCTCACTATGTATACACTGGAAGAGATGTGGGAATGGGGAGATATGATAGAAACCTTCAAGTATCTTAAGGGCATAAACAAAGTGCAAGTAGTAAACATCTTTCAGTATAGGAGATGTACAAGAACAAGGGGGCATGACCTGAGATTGGAGGGGGGCAGGATAAGGGAGAATGTGAGGACATTTTTCTTCATGGAAAGGGTGGTGGATGCATGGAATAGCCTACCTCAGGAGGTGATGGGAGCAAGCACAATTGGGGGTTTCAAACATGCATGGGATAGGCATAAGTGAACCATACAGCAAAGGAAAAGCCAAAGCTGATGACCAAGTAGGGTCTGTGGCTGCTGATGCAGGTAGGGAATACAGGCAGACTGTGTGGGCCTAGCAGTCCTCATCTGCAGTCAACTTCTATTTGCTAAGAGTATTGTGGGGGCAGTTCCACTGGTCAATGAGGGATGCCAACTCTGATGGTCAGAAGATGAGTAAGAAGGGCAGGAAATCAAAGATGCAAGTATATATACCCCAGGGAGGATTGGAGCTCTGTCTCAAAAGAGCTCATCAAGCTTATAAAGATGCAAAAGGCTAGTTAATATTGATTAAGATTTTGCAAAGATGGTACAGAACCCCTGCTTCTTCTATTAAGTATGGGCCTAATGCCTCCCTCCAGATGTTGGAGGTGCAATGCCCCAGAGGCAGCACAGCTGCTCATTTTATGGCAGTGTCCTAGGTTAGTCAGATACTGGCAGGAAGTGTTGACTGACTACTCTGGAGTTGTGGACAGGTCAATATCACATGACCCAGTGTTGGTCCTACTCAGGGACACCTCCAAACTCCCAAGATGGCCCTCTTTGGCCTCACTTTGACTATTAGCAGTGACCATGGAGTGTGAAATGGAGAATCTTGATGAATTGGAGGCAATCAGTGCCATCTTCTATCATGGCATGGCACTCTGTTGTGGCAAAGATAGCTGGGTTTGAATGACTGTCCTTCCTGACCCAAGGTAAACTACCACTCTACTATGAAAAATGGGACAGGAATCTCAACTCCCACCTCTGTTTCAGTCCCAACTCTTGAGAAGTCCTCCCCCCCCCCATATTCACCTTGTTAGTAGTATCAGGTGAGTCAGACAGAGAAAATCTGGTATAAGGACATGGGATCCCCTCCCCCCACTCTGGGTGGATTGGACACCAGTAGGGTTGAGTACTCCAAATTTAGTTCCTATTAAGAAGTAGCGAGCTATGGAGCAAACGATTCAGTGCATAGCTGATACCCATTTTTACCTCAATTAATTTCAGCTTAAGTGACTGGACAGGCTGAGTGGTAGTCCCACACAATACTAGGAGGTAAGCTTGAATATTGGTTACACTGGGATACAGTGCTGGTTCTATTCTGATATCCAAGGCATATTCAGATACAAAATATGAATTTCTTTTTGTTCCTGGGTGGTCTAAGTAGGCTGGTCAATTTGTTGTTATAGTACTTACTGTCTGCATACCAATGTATAGATTAGCACAAATATTTTTTTCTCATAACAATTCTCACCATGGATTATAAGAATGTTATTTCAAGAAGCCCATATATGCTTTTATGGGATGCAGTCTTGCAAGCTGGCAATGTTGGATGATACCCAATACTCTGCATGTTTTGTCTTATGTATGCTATTCTTCAGAAAATACAATAAAATCTTTCACATTAAAAAAAAGAATCTGCATGACGAAAAGGCATGATTTACATTGACTAACACAGTTCCCTGTAGTATATTGCTGTACTGTGCAGTAATACTACAAGGTACTGCATTTCATCTTTGCTGATACTACTTTACCCATATTTTAAAGTGCCCATGGAGCCTTTACCTGAATTCTTTTATACTATTGGATTCCAGTTCCTCTCTTGGCAGTCCATTATCCATTCCCAGCACCCTTAGTGAAAAGTATTACTTTCTAATAGTCATCCATTATTTTCTTTCCTTACTGTTTGCCATTGCTCTAACATTCCCTCATGCCAGATTATGATGAACTGCTCCTTTATACCACTATGATTGTGATCTCTCAGAATCTTAAAGACAGTTATCAAATCCCTTTTTGCAATTTTTTTCACATAACTTTGACTCCCCAAATCATAATCTTCACTGACATTCACTGTGCTTACAAAAATTGTTCACTGGCGTAAAAAGCATGACTACTTCCTGTTCTGCCTGTTGTCAGATAGCAGGGTGTAGCAGTTCTTGTCTGTCTACACCTTCAATAAAGTCAACTTTTAACTTCAGCTTGTAGACCTATAATGGAGTGTCTGTTTGGCTTTAAATTGTTTAGCTTTTAACTTCATTAGCTCACTGCAACTAAAGTTTAAAGCTGACTTTATTGTTTGTAAAAGCTCTCATCTGTCTATACATTCAATAAATATAGCTTTTAACTTTAGTTGCAGTGAGTCACTAACCTATGGATTAATGAGATGCATTTCGTTCTAATTTTAGAAAATAAATTGCATTCTTTATTAACTTGTAGTGACTGAAGCAGCACGTTTATGAAATCATTTTATGCCTAAGAGATGCATCCCAGTACAGTAATAAATTAACAAATGACCATGGCAAAAGACTGCATTTTTTTAAATTATGAAAACTGTTTACCAGTTATATAAAGAGTTTCAAAAAACATTTTTCTAGAGTTAATTCCTTCATTCCATCTCTGATCCTGAAACATTTTAGAAAGTGGTATATCATTTTCTAATTCCAGTCGGTTAGTTTTCTAATATACTTGCATCTTTCACTAGTAATAATCAGTGGGCTGCAACCCTGCTATTGCAAATATTCTAAACTAGAATATCATTCATGGCCCAAATGTCTGCTCATGGATGCACAGGATGGCACCCATGATGCACATCCTTTCTTTTCTTACCATTTCACTAAGGTGTTATCTGTTTTCTCCCCTACTAGATCAATATTTTCAATGAATTGTCTGCTATTGACTCCACCAAAAGCTCTGCATTAAATGAACTGTCACCTAAGTTTCTGTCTCTATGGGCTACAGCAATTTGTACACATATTTACATACCTAAAGACATCAAGATGGCTGCCGGGATGAGTGTGCTATCTGCAGAAGCCTTGGGGTAAGAATTTGTTTTGTGTGTTACTTGAACAGTTGGTTGAATTTTATTTGACTTTGGTGGAGAACTTAATTTAACTTAGTTATTTATTTTGCTTTACTTTGTTTTATTTTGTTAATGGTTTTCTATTTATGTAAGTTGATTTTAGTTAGACATGGAGCGTTAGGGACATCTAGTAAGTTAGTGTTAGAACTTTAGGTTTTTTATTTTATCTACACTGGTCAAGTCCACAGCTGCTGTACCACAGTTTTTCTATTTTATTTTTAATATATGCTTGTTATATTGCCAGCCGTTAGTGCAATATTGCCCATGCTGTCATGAGCTGAGCAGAGTGGAGCAGAATGGAGTGGAACAGAGTCTTTCTTTGAAGTGACTGGCTGTGAGCAGTACAGAGTGCTGATGTAGGATGTTTTCTTCTGTTTCACATTTACAGAAGCTGTGCCAGAGTGGTTTGATTTAACAGTGCTGTTACCAAAGTTGATATTTCTTCAGTAGTAACTTGAGGATCCTGGGTTAATGTTTAGTGTTCTGACTACAGACCCAATAGCTGTATCAAGTCCACTTTTGTGGGGCTGAAGGAAAGTGGGGATTCACCTGCCGAAGCTCAGGAATAGCATCCTGTACAAACTGCAGTCTGTTCATTTTAAGCCTGTCAGCTGAGAATATTGGATCCATATAGCTCTGAGAGAAGATTTCTGCAACTTCCAGCTGGCTATACTGATCTGCAGATGTTTCTGGTTACCTGTCTATGCAGGGTTTTTTGAGGACACTTACAGACATTGCTCAGTCTGGATTTAAACATTTTTATATATTAATCATTCTGATCATGGAGTCCATGATATTTATGCACTCTGAGCAATTTAGTTTAGGGCAGGCTCTGCAGTGAGAGAGCAGATCCTTTACTTGCATTTTGTGACTATGAGTTTGTGGTACCTTGGTAAGAGCAAGGATAGCCACATACATCTGAAAATCCAGCTTCTATTCAATTCAACTGAGCATATACTGTCACCAGTACTTTTGGCTTGGTCTTGATCTTTCTATGAATTCAGTATTGTGTAGCTGATATTGGACTTAATGAACTTATTATGTTGGGACTCCTTGGCTTAGGTTCTTCTCTTGTTACTCAGATTTTATTATTTTAGTGGGGTGGTTTGGAGTTTATATTGATGGGTGATTTGGGATGGGGTGGTTTAGGGTGTATGTGTGGTAGGTTAGCTTATATGTTTATGGAGTAGTTTTTGTTATTTTTGTGCTTTGTGTAGGTGTGCTTAGGATTAGGGTGAGTGAGGAGACATGGGTGTTTTTTGGTTTTTAGTTGACAATGTAATTATTTTTATTGAACGTGATTTGCCTGAACCTCTAGACAGAATTACTTACCCCTGTGCTCAGCTGTATTCTCTGTGCCCCTTCTGGGATGTTCACCTCCCTGAAGAAGTTTAAATTTTATGCAGGAGGTTGGGAATCTCCAGGAGACATCGCAAGAGGACTAAGTTTGGAGATAAGAAGTGGGTTGTGGGGGAGGTGATTGGGACAGTATGGACTAAGAGACAGCCAGGGATGATATGGGGACCAGAAAGGTTGGTAAATATTTGGTCCCTCTCCCCTGGGTACCCAGTGGCTCGAGTGGACAGGAATCTAAGGGACAAGCCACCAGTACTTGTCCTCTTCTGGTGGTACTTTACAATGCCAGGTTGATGAGGACTAAGACAATGATAATTGCAGATTTTGTCTCTTGCACCTTAGTTGATCTGGCAATCCTTATGGAGTCCTGGCTCAACAATAATGCTGGCCCAGTTTTGGAGGAAGAAGTGCTGGACAGTTTCTCTGTAGTGCACTGTACAAGGAAGGGTCACCAAGGGAGGAGAGTTTGCTGTCTTGTTTAGAACTGAACTGGAACTTGTTGTGCACCCTGTGGGGGACTCCTAGACATTTCAGTCTGTGTCCATCCATGGAGGTGCAGGCGTTGGATCCAAATCCTCCTCATTTATTGTTCACCTGTGCATGAGGGGGAATTTCTACAGGAGATCATGGAGTTCATCGCTGACTGGCTGTTTGACTCACTGAGGTGGATGATCCTCGGGGATTTTAATCGGTCAATGATGAACTATCACATTTTGAACAGAAGTTCCTTCAGAGCATGTTAGCTCTGGGTCTAGCACAAGCAGTTGCTGCAGGTACCCAACAACATGGACATGCATTGGACCTGGTGTTCCACACAGGGCATGAGGCCAATAACCTCAGAATTGACCTGATCAGTTGGTCAGATCATTGCACCATCAGCTTCAAGATCAGAGCACCCCTCTGTACCTCTCCCCCTGTGGAGATTGTCAGATGTCTCCCTTTGAGAGGGTTGAACTCTGAGGGTCTTCTAGTGGTACTTGACACCTTGGGTTTATTGGGTGCTTGTGCTGTGGACACAGGGGAAGTGGTGGCAGCCTATAATAGGGCTGTCACCACAGTCTTTGGCCTGTTAGCTTTAGTCTGTGTCCATCCTTTGCATTCCCATTTTGGATCACCAGGGTTTGATGGTGAGCTCAGATCAATGAAGGCTATGGGACAGAGGTTAGAAAGGCGTAGGAGAAGGTCCATGGCTCAGGAGGACAAACTAGCTTTGATTTTTCACTACAGTGAGTATCAAAGGGCGATCTCATAAGAAGGCAGAATTCCTGTCCAGAGAGTTTGCAGCCGGGAAAAATTGACCAGCACAACTTTTTGGGGCTGTAGATAGGCTTTTACACCTGGCCTGTCTAGAGCCCTTAAAAAGTGCATGTTTTTCACAATGTGCGGAGTTTGCTCTTTTTTTTTTTCTGGGATAGGGTGTCCTCCATTAGGGCTGGGATCTCCTTCTCTGAACAGTCACCATCCAGCAGTTGGGGGACAGGATGTTGCATTGACTGTCAGTAGGCATGGAGAGAGTTTCAGCCAGTGACAATGGGTGAGGTCATTGGGGGTGATCTCAGAGCTGCAACCGACCTGTTTTAAACTTGTCCCTGGTCCAATACAGCTTTTAATGGACTGTGTGGAACAGCTGGATTTAGTATTCACTAGGATTGTTGGTTGTTCCTTGTCAGAGGGGGGGTCTTCCCAACTGAATTAAAAAGTGCACTGGTGAGACCCCTTTGGAAAAAAGCAATATTTGACCCAAATGTCCTAGCAAATTAAAGACCAGTTTCTAACCTGCTGTTCTCAGGTAAGGTTATTGAGAAGGTGATTGCATTGCAGCTTGGGGCTCATCTTAAGAGCTTTGATATCTATGAGCCTCTCCAGTTGGAGTTTCATTCAATGGTCAGCACTGAAACCACCTTGGTCTGGGTGCAAAATGATCTGCTCATGGCGAGGGATAGAGGAAGAGATCAATTTTCGTATTCCCATATCCGTCCTCTGCATTTGACACCATTGACCATAGGCTGGGCTACTTTTGGACCATCTCAGGGAATACCTGGGACTCACTAGCACAGTTTTGTGCTGATTTGAGTCCTTTCCTCAGGGCAGGTCTCAAAGGGTGGTGATGGGTAACTTCTTATCATGCCCAAGGGACTTGTACTGTGGGATTTCCCAAGGACTGATCCTTTCACCCATGTTGCCTTCAGTGTACATGCTACAATTGAGCAAGTTCATTAGGCAGTATGGAGTTGGGTTTCATTGCTAGTCAATACTAAAATCTATCTGTCTTTTGCACTCCAGGACCTGGGGTGGTGGACGTGCTGTGCAAACATTTGGCCAAGATCCAGGGCTGGATGTCCTTGAGCTGTCTGAGGCTTATTAATCCCAAGAAAACTGATGTAAAGGTATTAGAGCTGGGAAGGAAGGGGGAATGGACAGCATCTGAGGAGTTACTGAACCTTTGTCTTGGTGCCTCTAAGCTTGATGCTGTTCATCAGGTGAAGAATCTAGGCTTCATTCTGGATGAAGTGTTGACCCTGGAGGCTCAGATGTCAGCTGTCATCCAGAGTGGTTTCTATCATCTCAGAAATGTCATCTGCATTCTTCCCCTTACTTCCCTTGAGGATCTGCCTTCACTAGTATATGCCTTCCTGACATTGCATCTCGACTATTGCAATGCCCTCTACCTGGGGGTCAGTGGAGGTGCACCACAATGCCTGCAGCTGCTGTAGAACACAGCTGTGAGCTTGATAACAGGTCTTTCTAGATCAAGTCATATCATCCCTGTGCTGCAGGATCTGTACTGGATACCAGTAAAGTGGCGCATCTCTTATAAGATTGGGTTATTAACCTATAAGGCCCTGCACAGCCTGGTTCCTGGCTACCTGTGTGATCTCCAGCACCTGTACTACCCCACTCACCCCATCCATTCTTCAGATAAGCACCTCCTGTAGTAATCACCAAAACTCAATTAAAAACATCTAGGGATATAGCCTTCGAGGTGACTGGACCAACATTTTGGAACTCATTACTGAGGGCTCTGAAAGAGGCTCCAATGGTGGAAATATTTTAAAAAAATCTACCTCTTTGCACAGGCCTTCAGCTCTGCTATGGATCTTAATTGATTTTAGTCAAGTAGTTAATTAATTTACAAATAGTTGTGAATTTTTATATACTATGTCCATTTTCAGTTTTATTATCTTCATTTATATTAGTTAGCTAACTTTAGTGGTTTGGAATTTTATGTTTATGTTAATATTAGGCTATGTAGTAAGTGATTATTGATGTACGTTACTTTGTAATAGCATCCTGGGCCTTCAGGGAAGGGAGCCAGAAATAAAACTACTTCTACTACTACTCCTCTTTCTAGATACTTCATGATATTTCTAAAGCGATTCTGTCTGGTGACCCTACAGTGGTATGGCAGGTAAGCAGCACATTTTTCTAGAGAAAACACATAGATGTCAGCAAATATCTGACCATGTCAATTTCTTCAGCTACTGTAAGTAGCTGACACAAATTCTAATCATTTCACTGTCTGCTACCTTTCCTGATGTATGAAAGATTGCTCAAGTCTTACCCCTTCATAAGGGTTGTGCTGCTGATAATCTTAACAACTATAATCCAATCTTCTTATTACACACACTCTCAAAATGCTAGAAAGGTTACTTAGTGCATAGCCTGCCACTTTCTACAATACAATATACCTCTCTTTTTAGTCTGGTTTGCATGTCATCTATTTCACCACCAAGTCTTCCTCAGATTCATTGATTTCATTACCAACATAGACTCTAGTCGGGGCTCTTGTGCCATCTTTATTGATGAAGTCAAAGCCCTTGCCATGGTGAACAGTGAACTGCATCCTTTTAATCAGTAAATTAGAGTCTTCTAGTATTAGTGTCATGCCTCTTCTATGGTTCAGGCCATGCCTATGTGGTCATTTGTAGCTGTGAAAGTCGGTCAGTCTTTATTGTCAGTACTTCCTGTTAACCTAAGGTTCATTGCTGGGTATGCTCCTATTTTTGATCTTTGTAAATGACATTCCCACCTGTGTCAACACCTGCAATTTACTCTTATATGCAGAGGATATTGTAATTTATACCTCTGGCCCATAGTCTTCTGGCTTTGAATACAACTCACAGGATGATGTGGTTTTACTCATTTACAAAGCTGGTTCTCTAGTAACCAAATGGTACTCTGGTAAATGAAAAAAAAGAACTGTTACCTTGCATTTTAGGTTTAAACACAAGCTGAGTAATTTCAGTCCTCTGCACATTGCATCCAGTGTCAATGTTGTGTTAGATGATGTGTCACAATATCAGTATCTTGATCTGTTACTCTACCAGGAATTAAACTTTTCTACACATATAAACACAATTGTTTTCAAGTGCCATGCTAAATTAGGAGTTCTATACAGATGCACACCCATATGAAAAAGACAAAAGAGGCTTGTTGCCCATCAAGGCAATCCTATCACTTCTCAGTGGTTGTATTTGTCTTTTGACTCATGTAAATAATTGTTTAAATGATCCTTAAATGCTTCTTTTCTTTCTAAGTTTACTATACTGTTTGGGAGTGAATTCCATGCAGGGGTCTCTCCCCTATATGCAAGAAAATGTATTGCTGAATTAATGATCCAACCAACTTTTCATTATGGTGATGTTGTGTAACCTGCTACCTCTAAGCTGGCTGTCTAAAGCCAACTTCCTGTATAGTGTCATTGTAGATTCACCCTGAACTGAGATTACCACATACATCTGCATAATGTATAAAAACCTAAGCAAAGCTAGTGTGGACCACAGACATACACGCCATACTATCCTCATAGTTGCTAAACAGTGGGCTAAAACAACTGCCTGCCTATTTCAATAGTTTGTTTTCCCAGGATGGTACCCCAGCCTACTAATTGCAATCTCAACTGGATAATAGGCTGCATATCCCTCAGAGGTAAAATAAATCTGGACAATATGCCATTACTTTTTGACTCCCCCTACTTTGGAACAATTTGTCTTCTGACTTAACTTGCTCCCTCAATCTCCATGTGTCTAACTAAAAATTAAGCAACTCTTTAATTCCTTTAGTGCGTGCCAATTGAATTTGTGATGTTTTTTTCAATATAATGCAATATAACAAATCTTCTACAACATGAGTTCAATTCTGATGTTAACTGATGTTTGAATTGTTGTTATTGCTTTTCTTTTTCTTTACACCTATATATCCACCCCTTACCCTCTACAAATCTCTTCTATAAATTAAACTATTTGTTCTCTGCATCACTAACATGGTAGACCAGTTTCAAATAAGTAAATTAATTTAACTATAAATGTAATAAGTGAATGCAGATATAATTAAAATATTTCAAGTATTGTAGAAAAATAGATGCAAACAGGCTCACAGCTCATTAACAGTAGGGCTGGAAAATTCACTGGATTTTATGATTCAAACCTATTGCTTTTAAATTTAGAAAATAGATTAACACTTGAAGAACAATGAATTATTTTGAAATTAACGCTAACTTACTGAATAGTATTCTCTACCCCATCCTGGGGACTGCATAGCAACTCTAACATTGTTGAAAAAGATATACAAGTGTAACCTATGATTTATTCCATACTACTGTAATTTATTTGTTTTTTTTTTATTTACAGTTGGCATCTTACAAATGGGTATGGCCACATAAGATGCACTATTTTGCTTTCAAGGGGGTTCCCTTGTATAAATAGGAAATAAAGAAAAGCAATTAATATTTTGTACAAGTCATTGTAATTTGAACTGTTTGCTAAATTATTTTCTATCTAATAGCATTATCGTATCCTTGTTCTCTTCCCAAAGACGCACCTGGAAACAAATAGCTCTGAGCTTAGCTAGTGTTTCTCACCAAATACTGATAATAAACAAACAAATGTTATTCATTCTTGGGGTACCAACTGCACCTGTTGGCCATTCTACTGGTGAAGGAGCTGAAGGAAAAGACCACCAGGACTGCCATTCAGGGGTGACACATGTATTGGTGACTGGGAGGGCATATCATTATAAACAATATGGGCTTCCCCATTGAGAGACCATATTAGTAAAGCATTTTTGAAATATGAGCAAAATGTCTAGCAATTTTATAGTTCCTTGCCATTGAATCCAGAGATTTGGCCATAGTTCACTAGGTGAAAAGAATACTTGCCCAGTCTTCATCATAAATGTAATTCCTACCCATGCTTATGCAGACATTTTGTATAAAAATTCTCACAGAGCCATGTCATGAAATTATGAACATCAATAGTCAAGGATGACCTCCACTTCCAAAGAGGGTGCAGAAGTATGCAGGACAGCTTACTTAATGGATTTGATGAATATGGACAATATCCATATTTTGTAGACAGTATTTGGCTCTAGGATGTACTGTATTGCCTTGCTGTCTAGTAATGCATTGGGATAATACTGAATTATTAATTTAAAAATGGGTGACTGTTAGAGGCAGAGAGAGGCAAGGCTCATTCCCAGATGTGACTTGTATATGTGAGTGATGACTAGAATAACCTTTACAAAAGTAGTTGTTTGTAAACATCAAATCTTTAATTTTCTGTTAGGAAATGTGTAGTAGAGACTAAGGGCATGATAACAGTTGTGCCCATCAGCCTAGCAAAACTGTCAAAAAAACCTGATGGGGCAACCATGGCAAGTAGCACAAGTCAAACTACAATCACAATGTAATTGAACATTACTATCATATGGCAGTAGCAGAGTGGCTATGTCAATGTGGAGCTCCAAAAGCTCAGTGAAATAGTTCCATCATTTAAATATGTATTTTTGTTCTACTGTTTTGGATTGAGGAAAAGAGAAATGTTGCATACCTGAAGGTGCAGGATTTGTGTGTTTGATGTTAGTTGGGAGCAGGATAGTAACTGCATTTGTTCTCTGGCGAATCAGTTCTAGTCTAAATTTAATTTTATTTATATAGTTTGGCAGTTTGTGTGGGGCTTTTGTGGGGTTGTCTTTGTGACTAGGATTTGCTGGCTTGTTGCTGTGGTGGCCTGTTGAGTGGGACTGTTATTTTTGTCACTGTTTAATTAGATTTTTGATCTGCTGATTTCTTGTTCTTTTAAAAATGTCTTTTTTTATTTATTTTATTTGGAAAATGTTTCACCAAGAATGAATACATGAACTGTAAACAACTCATTTCCAGAAGCGCTTTGGGGGTTACAAAGTTGGGAAAGCAAGCAGACTACATAGTAAATAAGAGCAGTACAATTACAAACAATTAAAAATATAGCAGAGTAGTACAATTACAGAGCAGAAACCACTGGCCAACTGGCTAGGGTAAAAAAAACTATATACAGACAAATCATACATTGCAACAACCCAGAGTCAGTGAACAGGTAAGGTATAGGATTACAGGATGGGTAACATAAAAGAAATACTAGAAGTAGTAGGCTGAGCACAGGACTAGAAATGCTAATGAATATCCAAGGGAGTGCAATATAAAACAAGTGGTGAAGTGGGTAGTTGAAGGGAAGAGGGTAGGGGATGGAAGAGGGGGGGAGAGGGATAGCCAAGTTATATGCCCCTTCAGGATGCTGAGAAACCTTGCAAGGGGGACTGGACCAGGCAGGGGGAGGAGAAGGACTGCCAAGAACTACTCCCTTTCAGGCTGCTGAGAACCCTGCAAGGGGGACAAGATTAGGGAGAAAAGAAGGAAGAGAACAATGGGGGGAGGAGAAGTAGAATGAGGCAGGAGAACAGGAGGAGAGGAAGGGCATAAAAAAGTAGGGAGGTGGGCTGGCAAAGGATAAAAGAGGAAGTAGTGGGGGAAATGACAGCAGTAGAGTGTCAAAATAGCACAGTAGGATTGTGGGCAGTAGTAGAGTGACAAAATGGCTTAGTAGGTTGAGGTAGAGGTGAAAGAGGGGGTATAAGTGGTAGCATGAGATGATAATCAGAGGAGGGGATCAAACATTCATAGAGTAGGAGGAAGTCAGGGATAGAGAAATAGGGAAATAGTAGGCTAAGGTGGGGAGGAATGAGAGGGGGCTAGGAACAAGTGCAGTTTGGAGAAAAGAAGTAAAGTAGGGCTAAGGGATAATGTGTCAGAGTGGGGAGGGATGAAGAGGCTGAAAGCAAGTGCAATAAAGAGAGTAGAAGTTGTGTAGAGCTAAGAAAAGTGAAGATGGTGTGAGGGAAGTTTGATAGGAGGTGGCAGCAAGTTCCATAGCTTTGAGAAGAGGTAGGAGAAAGCTTCCTGACCTATGGAGGTAGAGTGATGAGGAATAGCTAGAGAGCATGCATCAGTAGATCTAAGAATGCAGGAGGAAGGGGTGGAGCAGAGAGTGAGGAGGAGAGGTAAGAGGGGAAAGTCCCATACCAGAATTTAGAAGTGAACTTGGTGCACTGAGAGAGACTCTTGCATTCAAGGGAAGGGGAAGTTAGAGAATGGTACAGGGTACAGTGATGTGTGCAGGAGGGGGAGTCAAGAGCAAAGCAGCAGAAATCATTGAAGAAGGTATCCAACCTGGTAGACTTGGGAGCAGCACTGCAGACTATGTCACAATAGTCAAAAATAGGGAGCATCAGATTCTGAACTAAATCATGCCTGACCAGTAGTGGTAAGGAGCTACAGTTTCTGTAATGGGTGCCAAGCTTGGGGTGCAGTTTTTTCAGGATCACGTCAACATGTTCAGAAAAATTAAGTTGTTGGCCAAGCCAGACACCAGGTATTTAAAAGAGGTGGTGTCTTCTAGTGTTGTCCCATCAAAGGTGTGGAAGGAGGGAAGGGTGAACAACCTAGAGAGTCTCTGCCTAGTGCCAAAGGTCATTGAGACTGTCTTCTTGGCATTGAGGAAGAGATGATGTAAACTTAGCTAGCATTGACTATTGCTGAAGTCAAGCTGTAGTCTGGAAGCCACATTTGAGGGTGATTGGCCAGAAGTGAATAAAATCTTTTCAAGGGCATTGTTTAGCCAGAATCTGATCATTTCTTAGAAACAGCTTTCCTGACATAGTGTTCTGGTTCTAACAGGACATCTAGAATATTGCAATTTACTATTAACATTTGGACAATAAGAAAAGATACAGGTGAAATAAATATTTATATAGATATAGTTATTATATTTATGTAAGGTTAGGGAGTAAAGAACATGTCAGAAGTATTCCATATATTTTGTTTCTATTGGTTAAGGAAGCAAGTGAGGTGTAGGAAGTGCTCTGTATATTTTGTTTCTATTGGTGAGGAATTAATTCCATCAGTTGTTTCTTGCTTAGTTCTCAAGGTTGATGTTTCTCACATCTATATTTGTGGTGTAGTCTTATTATCTGACATCATGTTGTAGTATTTGAGACACTTGAGTCATACACTGTCACCATATCTTATACGGTAAGCCTGTAATGGTTACCCCCTGACAGCGACATTTCGCCAGTGAGGTCCCCCACAGCGACTACCGTACCATGCCACTGTTGGAAACCCACTGGCACCAGGAGCTGTCTGTCGGGGGTCCTGCACCCCCCCAATCAGATCTGACTCAGAGCTGATAATCCTATAGAGGGGCTGGTGTAGAGGGTGAAGCCCCCCACGAGGGGGGTTCGATGGATGAAGCCCCCTGAAGAAAACACAGTCAGTCTGTAGGAACCAGCAGCTGACTGCAGAATGCAGTCGACCTGCTGGTGTCTCCGACAGGGCGTTCAACAAAAATTTTGTCAAGTACCTGCGTGGATCTGGCCTGTAACAACTACTGGTAGTAGATTCACCCCATCTGGGTGGGAAGTGTAATCTAAACTAAGTAACATTAACTAAGGTTCTTTCTTGCCAATACAGTTCCTTATAGGATGTGGTTCAGGGGAGAGGTATTCAGTTGTGGGGGCTGTGGGACACTCTTCTCCAGGGATTTGCTCTGGAGGAGGGGGCAGTGCCCCTTCTGCAGGACCATAGAAGAGTTTCATTCTCAGCTAGTAGCAGCAAAGATAGAGATATTTCAGCTGTGGAGTCAGCTCAGTGGGAACTTACCCCCAACACCCTCACTCCCCCAAAGACCCACTGCTCCAGAGGAGGTGGAGGGAGGCAAGGCACTGTAGGGGGAGAGGCAGCCATAAGGAGGTTGGCCAGTCCAGTACCATCAGGATGGCAAATTGCATTGCACCCCTGGAGGAGGTTCAGGACCTTGACTCCACCAAGAGGTACTGTGTCAGTGCAGGGTAAAGGGAGGACATCATGTTGGCACCTAAAGTGAGCAAGGCTAACAGTAAAGTCCTGTAGGGGTAGGGGGGGCTCAATGATCAGGGAGCTAGATAGGGTGATAGGAGAAGTATCAGATAGGAAGATGTCAGTCCACTTCCTACTTTGAGCATCAGCCAGCTGTGATTTAGACAGAAAAGGGAGGATGGTGGAGAGGGAGGAGGAGCTAAAGGTTATAGTACATCTAGGTACCAATGATCTAATCAACCAATCGGTAGAGACAGTGAAACAAAACCTCCAGAGACTGGGGCACAGATTGGTGGCACACTCAGCTTCCCTGGCCTTTCCAGAGGTCCTCCCTGTAGGAGGCACAGTGAGGGGAAACAGGAAACAATTAGGAGTAATAAAATAGAGGACTTTAACAATTGACTTAAGGGATGATGTCGGGACATGGGGTACCACTTTGTTGGAGATGGGGGATTTCTCAGACAGGAGACTCTTCATGGGTGATGGACTTCACCTGACAAGAGAGAGGGCTAGCACACTAGGGCAGAGGTTTGACATCTACATCAGATTTTAAAAATGGACTATGGGGGAGTTGTGGTCTAAGGCATCCATGATGAATAGTGAACAGAAGGGGATCCTTTTTGGAACTTGCCCACATCCAGGGGACAGTGACTGCAAAGAGGGTACAGGGAAAACAGTAATGTTTACAGAAGAAAGGGGAGGAATACAAGGGAAGAGGAAAGGAAAAGGTATAAGCACAAACAAGGAAGGAAGAATACCCAAAAAAGCAAAAGGACAGTAGAAGAGTTAGAGCAGTGGTCAAATGGAGGTGGGGAGGGGGGCATGCCTTAACACCAGGTGCTTTGGCAATAAACTCTGTGAGCTCCAGGCACTGATGGCAGACACTGAAGTGAACTTGGTGGCCAACACAGAAACGTGGGCCACAGATAAAAGTGTCTGGGAGATGATGGTCCCTGGGAATTCACCGTTCAGGAGGGAAGAAGTGGTAGGGGGAAGAAGTTGCCCTTTTTGTCAAGGAGGGCACTGAAGTGACAGAAGATATAAAGTATTAGGGTTAGAAGTGGGGTGGCTGAGTCAGTATGGGTGCAACTCATGGCAGCCTCAGCCAGCAAAGTGTGCTTAAGGGTGATCTATAGACCTCCAGGGCAAGTGGCGGAAAGGGACATAGAACTCAAGGAACTTAAAAGAAGGGTAGCAAAGGGGGAAGTAGTGGTGGTGAGTGACCTGAACCTGTCTGATGTCAATTGGGAAGTCCTGGTGGCCAAGAGTCATACATTACTAGACACCTTCCATGACTGTGTACTGGTGCAACTTGTTAAGGAACCTACCAGGCAGAATGTAATCTTTGATGTGGTGCTAAACAATTCATTGATGGTGGGTGCTATGGCAGTTGGGGAGTTACTAGGAAACAACAAAAATAACTGTATGTGGCTTGAATTGGCCCTTGGGGGCGGCAACACACATTTAAGAATCAAAGTCTGACTTTGGAAGGGTGAACTTCAATAGGTTGAGGAAACTGGTCAGGGATAAGTTAGCAGAGGTGGATGACATGCCATCCTTGAGGCATCAAAGGCTAACATAAGAACAGTATCTAAAAATTAGGTTTAAGAGACCACTATCATTCTCAGCTAAGGTCAGGGAAGCGGTTAGGGCCAAAAAGAAAGTCTTTAATAAATACAAGGAAAAGCAGGGGGAGGAAGAAAGGGAGGATTATCTATAGAAAAATAGGAAGGCAAAGAGGGTCACTAGGGAGGTGAAAGCAGACACACCTTTTTGTGAAGGGGGTTAAGGATGGAGAAACACAGTTTTTTGACATTTCAGTGAAAAAAGGAAAAGGGGGGGCATTGTTGAGGGTGGTAGAGTGATAGAGGAGGATGAGCAAAAGTCCATAGTCCTAAATGACTACTTTGCTCAGTATTACTAAGGAGGACTGTGAGTCCATGCCAGAAAGTGGCATCAAAGCAGACAGTAAAAGAGTCCCGGAAATGATGAAGCCAATATTTATTAGCAAAAGTATCCTGAAAGGGCTGGCAGCCCTTAAGACAGATAAGGCATCAGGACCAGATGGGTTGCATCCAAGGGAATTAGCAGCAGAACTAGCTAAACCACTGACTGGGCTGTTCCACAGCTTACTTCAGTCTGGAGAATAAAAATGAATGACTGGTACAAAAACTAAAAACACAAAAGGAAAACCAGTGCCAAAAGTTTAATAACAAAATATAATACATAAACACATGTGTTGAACTACAAAAACTAGCAAGAAGTTAGCAAAGGAGCCAATCTAGTCATAAAACATAAACATATACAGGAATATATCCAAACCCATTTCTCCAATAACACTTTTAGAAGTCTGAAATTTTCATTGCTTAATTCTAGTATGAAATGACTGCCAAAGAGATACTGAGTTTTAAAAACACAATCCAATAACAGGTGTGGCAGAAGATAAACTGTAGCTTAAAATAAATTAACATCAGTAGTAGAGGGTGTTACATACAATAAAAAGTTGATGGAGACCAGGAAGGTAACAGACCTGGTGTGACAAGTTGACCTATGGTAGATGAAGAGGCAACGCACTGCATTTAAAGTTCTCGGATGACAATGCAGATTATTGCTCCAGAAACATCATAAACAGTCAGGTCATCTTTTTTTTTTTTTAGCATGATCAGGAAACATAAATGCTTAACACAAAAATGCTTCTCACAGGCTGACTTGACCAAAGGAGTCTTTGAACCACTTATGTGGGCCAGCAACTTCTGAATGCACAGTCTCAAACAAAACACAAACTGTCTTCCCTTTTAGCTTTCCCTGCAGGTCAATAATATCAGTACATTCCACTCACTATTCATGGCTCCAGCTGTCTGGGCTGCTTCTTTGCCTCAGGGTTCCCTGCTCTAGCAACAGTCTCTTCCTCAGCAGCAGGTTTAAGCTTCCCCCCCCCTGCCCGCTCCGCCCGCCCCAACTTCTCTCTCCAGCAACTAACCCTTCTTCTTGGGTGTTCTGCTCCATTTCCTTTCTTAAATTTCAGACTCTGTTTTGCAGAGATCTATGCCTGGGAGCTTTTGCTCTCTACAGCAGTTTTCCAGCTTCCAATTCACTGTTTGCTGGATTCAGTCTGCCTTTCAGCAATCCCCCTAATCAGCAGCACCTGAGGAGCTCCATCCCCCCCCTCACCTGTTCATGTTGAATTCCTTGCATTTCCTCAGCCTCAGCAAAGATCTTAACCCCTTGCCTCCCAGTGTAGGGCTGACCCTGTCATACCTGGGTAAAAAAAAAAATAACAAGCCTGAGCAAAAGACATACTTAAGGAAGAGAAAATAAGACATAGAGGGAAAGAGGTGGTGTGAAAAAGAAGGGGGCATAGAGAGGGAGAAAGATGTGAGAAAGCTGGTCAGGTGTAGGAACAGACATGGTAGATATGGTCATGAATGAATGATTTTTACAGCAGTGTGGGAGGATGAAGATTTGAGGGAAGAAGGGAGTGAGGAAGGTATTGAGGAAGGGAGAAAGGCTATACCAAAGCCAGGAACTCAATAGGAAAAAATAGCCTGTCCAACAAAGGTTTTGGCATGACGTTCCCAGGGGCACCACCTCTAACTACTGTATGTCAACTAGGTTATGGATATTGCTTATATTTTCTATGTTGTGTTGCACATAAGCCACAGTCATTTATGCCCAACTGCTTTCTAAGGGTGCAAAGCAAAGCTGCTGTGGGGTGTGGGGGGGATGCCGACTGCCTAAGAGTCACATGTCCATGACCCATAGGTATGGTGGGTATAGTATGTATGGTCGGGTCTTGTGTGTTGATTTTGTTATAACCCTGCTGCTATGGCAGAATGTAGACAGCCACTTTGCAGGTTGGTGCATGTCTTGCCTGATGACTCCATTAGAGTGGCACTGTAGTGGGACTTAAATGTTATATATACCTATATATATATATCTATATATATATATGTATCAGTATATCTATCTATCTATATATATATATATATATGTGTGTATATATATATATATATATACATATAGATAGATATAGATATATACATATACATATATATATATATATACACACACACACACACACACACACACACACACACACACACACACATAGATATTCTTTTGCCAACCAGGTAAGGCCCACTAGGCACACGGCCTGTTTTCAAGTGACTTGCTTAGGGTTACACAGTATGCAAGTAGAGGTTGTGGGAATCAAATTCAGATCTGCTGGATGAAAAAACTCATTCACTGCTCATTATTCTAACCTCTAGGCTATACTGCCAGCCTCATGTATATGGGACCTTCTTGGACATTGGTAAGAGGATACTGCCTCATAAAGGGACAATGCACCATACAGAGATCCATTATTATGAGATACAATATCTTATGACTACAGAGACGTACATTTGCCCTCTGGCACATGTACTCACTTATGTATAGTAGAGCAGATATGGTTGCTATTTGATTTGTGTGTGACTGATAGCATGGTGAACCCATAAAATGCACTGCAGGCTTTACATTTCTATGGAAGACTGACATGCATAGGATCAGAAGGGCAAGTGTTGAGGAGGTTTTGAGATTACTGCTCTCACCAGTAAATTGAAGTTGAATCTTACATGCAAAACACATGCCTAGTGACAAGCATAAGCTTTTAAAATTGGTCCCTTTTTGAAAGGTTATAAGAGATGAGAAACAGGAATGCTAACACTTTAGTGAGGTCATTTTTTTTATCTCTGCTCCTATTTAAATGAGTTTATGACAATGATTATATTGTATAAAATACCACTCCAATGGGTGGCAGCAAATGAATCCTAAGAAGGACAAAAAGTTCAGAAAACCTGATGACGTTTTAAATCAGAAGAATGTTTTGTCTAATTATTTTGTATGGTCAAGAAAGGCAAGCTGTGTGGGGCTGTGCTACATCTATGTGTATTTTGGGTGCAGTTCCGAACACTGCATTGCATCTTTGCTTGATCTACTACACTATATGATAAAACAAGTACCACATGGGAAAGACATTATGAAAGCAACACAAGCACTGGAAACCAATCCCAAAATGAAGTTGGAGCTGCAAAAGAAAATAATTTATTCTGCTTCAAAAAGGTTGAATGGACTGGAGATTAAAACAAGCACTGGTAAAAAGAAACTCTTAACATTAGGGGCCCGATATTCAAAAATGGGCAAAGCGGAGCACAAATGTTTGCTTTGCATCTTGTGCTTGCTCAGGTGCCCAAAAATGCTGTATTCAGTCGAATAGTGCACTGGTACTATCCCACTGAATATAGGGCCACTGTGACCCAGTACTAAGCTACTTAGTGCTGGGCAGGTATGGCTCCAAAAATAGAGTCATTGGGCTGGATATTCAAACTGCGCCATTCTGTGGCCCAAGCCCTTGTCCTGCTCAAAAAAGTTGCACAGGGGTGTGGCTGGGGCGATATTCAACGGAGTTCCGCTATTGAGCAACTCCTTTGAATATCGCCCCCCGGCCACAGCCACTGTGCATGGCGCAGTGGAACTTGTGCCACCGCAAGTGGTCAGAGTGGAGCATTCAGATGTGGTGGCGCAAGTTCCATTCGCCATCGCTAAATTCTGATATTCAAAGGTGACATGCAAATGGGGCCATAATTTATACAAGGCGCGCAGGCGCATTTGCATAATTAGGGCCCCATTTACCTGCATCTTATGATCGCCCGATCCCGGCGGACTTGACCTGGCCTTTGCCAGGCAGCAGCCGTGAGGGGACAGCGCCCCTGCAGCTCGATTGCAGGCATGGTGTAAATCCCCGACTGACCCAATCGCGGGCATAATGTAAAGAACCCCACCCCTGACCCGCCCGATCGCGGGCATACTGTAAAGAACACCGCCCGACTGGCTGATCGCGGGAAGAATAGAAATTAACCCCCCAACTAGCCCGATCCACGGGCAGAATGATTCACCCCCTAACTAAAATGCGATCACGGGCAGAGCGAGTTCAACCTCCCAAAGACCAATTTCCCTGGTGGTCCAGTGGACCAAAAGCCCAACCGCGGGCATAAGGTCAAATCCACCCCAAAGTCCAATTTCCTGGTGGTCCAGTGGCCTCCACCCCACTCACCCATGGAGCCCCACCACCCTTCCCTAGTCAGCCAGCGGACAGCAGCACCCACCCGCCTGCCCGCCCTGCAGCCCACCAACTGACAGCTCGGTGGGGCTGCCGCCCGTGGTTCAGAGCAAGAGCCAATGGGCGTGCAGCCACTACACTCAAGGCAGATCCAGATATGTGAATTCACATATCTGGACTGCCTTATGTTATAGACTACGCCCGTGGCTCTTGCTCATTCATCAGGCATCTAAAACTATCGATGGCACATGACGAGGGCAGCTGGGTGGTGCTACCGCCAACGACACAGCGGAGGCGGTGGTGAGGCTCAGAGCAAGTATTCCTGGTCCAATGAGCTGAGGTTATTTCATTCTCCGCCCGTGCGAGACTGAGCTGAGTCAGAGGTTGAACTCCGTTCACCTTTGCCGGGCCAGTCGGGGGGGTTCTTTTACATTATGCCTGCAATCGAGCTTGTCATGGGGGGTGTGTTCTGCCCACAATCAGGCTACGGGGGGGGGGTTACTATTATGCCTGCGATCGGGCTGCAGAGGGGGCACAGGGAACAAGTTGAGGGCCACCCACAGGTGGCAGCTGCTGTGTTGTGCCTGCAATGTGGCAGCTCACCTGTGGGTGGCTCTCGACTTAATCCTATTTTTTTGGCTCAAAGTTGTGCAGGCACAGGTAGGGGGTTGCGCTTGCACAACTCTGCATGGCCCGGCTGAATATTGAGCTGTGCAGTTTATGCATGGTTCCTCCCCTCCAGTTGAGCATGCCTTCATTAGCATTGCTCTGTTGCTCAGCATGACTTGGGGGGCGCAACTGCCTCCTGCTGAATATCGCAGAATGGTGCAATTTCGGACTTGCGCAGGCGCAACCCTATTGTGCATGGCGCAACCCTTTTGAATATCTGGGCCATAATGGCTTGTGCCTGTGCTAAATTTCCAATAGTCAAATGGACCCTTGCAAATGAGGCCATTGGGCATGCAGTGCACTAAGGGGCAATTTGCATGCCCATTATGGAATCATTTAAATGTGTAGCCCAGCAATTTAGCACGGCACTTCCTCCTACTTGTCCGGTCCCAGAGAGCTATCTCTAGAGTTAGTGGTTCTCCCCCCACCCTATTGCCAGCCTAAGGTTAAATATTACAGTTTCTCAGGTGCTAGTGCTGCCCCCCCCGCTGATAGTCATCATGAAGTGAAACAGAATTGCTTTACTGGTGCTAGTGGTCCCCCCCACCACCCAACAATCACTGTCTCAAAGTGAAACAGTAATGCTTCTCTGGTACTAGAGGTCCCACCCCCACTGATAGTTCAGCCCAAAGTGAAACAGTAATGTTTTCCTGGTGCTAGTGGTCTCCCCTCACCAACTGCCAGCCCGAGGTTAAACATAGTTTCCCTGGTGCTAGTTGTGCCCCCCAGCTACCCCCATCCCAAAGTGAAACAGTAATGTTACCCTGGTGCTAGTGGTCCCCCCACCCGCTACCAAACCTGACACGCAGACACAGTTTCCCCTGGTGTCCAGTGTATCCCGGCCCCATCCCGATCCCCTGTATATTAAAACAAAAAGATAACCCATTCCCTGGTGTCTAGGGTACCCCCATCCCAATCCCTGATACCCTGTATAATTAGGTAATACTACACCCTAGTGTCCAGCAGACTTTCCACCCCCTGACCCCTGCATGTATTTCCCCACCACCCTACCTCCCCCCCATTCTGACCCTGAGCTGGTGACCAGGACAGCCCTTAGCTCTCCACAACTGCCAGCCACTGACTAAGCTGTCATTGAGGATGTACTTTTACACCCTTTCATTTTCATGGCATCCCTCTCTGAAGGTTGACTGGGCACAGACCCTGTTTGCCTGCACTAACCAGGCTTTTGAATATGGGAAATCCACGCTATGCCCAGTTTGTGCAGGCAAACTTGGGTTTGCACTAGGGCTGGGAGAACTTGGTGAAGTTCTGACCCTTATTAAATAAGAACCAGAACATAGTGAATTTCTGATTTCTTCTGATTAGTTCCGATTTATTGATAAATATTTTAAAAAAATGCAAAACAAAATGCATAAAAGTGGCCAAAGTTGGTCACATTTGACACATAGGCCCAAAGGAAATAATTTAATGGATTATTTGTATAAAAATGAATGTAAAACTGCTAAATAAAAAAGCAATGACTCACTACTAGCCCCTTCATGACTGGCCTATAATGGTGGGGTGGCATATCCTCCTCGGTCCATGACATGATTGTGCTGGGAGGGACAGAGAGAGAGAGAGAGACAGAGACAGAGACAGAGAGAGAGACAGATACAAATACCTATATCATAGCACCACCAAGCACTGCAGGCATTGCCAGGCACTGAGATTTTTTTTTTTTTATGAATGGCTGTGTGGGTATTATTTTGATGAATGTTCAGTCAGAGCTGAGCAAGACAAAGAAATGGATATGAATGATCAAATGAGCAGCACTAAGATAGCCCACCTACCCTACCCATGTGAATAATGCAATTGCTTTGTATGACTCTGTGTACGGTGGTATATGGTGCACTACCTGGTCTAAGAGGTGTTAATGTTTTCTAGAACTACAACTACTTCTACTGAATCTGATCAACACTCTGAATCCTTAAAGGAGAAAGCAAAAGACACTGTGATCACCACCCAGGCAGGCAGCCAGTCACACATTGCATCGGTCAAGTGCAATGCAGATATAAAAGGTTTGCCACTGCCACCTGAAGACCTGATGACAGACATACAACACAACTACATCCTTCCTAGTTCCACAGTTGCTGCCAGCCACTGCCAAGTAATTTAAGTATCAAAAATAAAATATAGTAATATAATAATCTCAGCCCAGTTGCTTGAAGTGAGATGTAACCAGGCTAGCAAGAAAAGAAAAAAACTTTCATTTGGGATTTTCCGTAACTGTAAAATCTCTCTTGGAACCCCAGTAGTCCCTCCCCCTCTCTCTCTCACTCCTCTGGATCTGGAGTGACACAAGTGAAAGATCTTGCCAGCTTGCCCTTGCTCATACATACAGTCACACAGTACTGTCACACTGCCTTAGTTTGCATACCCCCGGCAGCCACCTAGGCCACCACTATCTCCCCAGTCCCAACTCCCCGACCCACCTTTGCCCACCCCTGATAGTCAGTTTCTTTCCCCCTCCTTTCTCTCACTCTCCCTAATTTCTTCTCCTCCCTCCCCTCTGGCTCATATGTTTCTGGCATTTTGGGGTGGTGCTTTTGTTTGGTGACTCTCTAAGCTGGCTGTCTGACTTTGCTGAGCATAGCTCGTGCTCCTCCAGTCCTCCTCACTCGTCTGGGGACATGTTGTGCACTCAGTACAGTTATACACTGTGAGTGTATCACGTGACTTTCTGTTGCCTGACTGGATGCCGCTGGCTGCCTTTACATGCTGATGGCATCCCCGTGACAACAGACAACAAAATCGTGGAAATGGCATATCCATGGACCCAGAACCAGACTTCTACAGCAAAGTCTATATTTATCTGGGGCCATGGATTGTGGGTTCAATCCAGGGATCTTGATCTCCTGTGGAACAGTCTGTCCAGCCTTAATTTGCACCCGGGCATAGTTTTGAATAGTGTGCCTCAGAGGACAATTTGCATAAGTGGCAATGATTAGAAGTTTTCAAACAGATGCACAAAGACTGTAAGACATTACTAAAAATAGATAAAAGTGAAAATTGTCATTTGCTGGGAATCTCCACAAGATCTAAAAAAGAAAATCCTTAAAGTGCTAATTCATGATGTTTTGGAATTACATTTCAAAGGAAAAATTCAGATTTACAAAGACTACAGAATACCAACAATATGTAAACCTTTCAGATGAATGCTGGGACCGAGACATTTTGATTTCCTTTTCTGAGTGACTAAACAGCACACAGTTTTATATGTTTTATATAAAGAAACAATTGTTCTTTGCTGTGAAGCAATAAAAAAGTTGTTAATTCGTGGTCAGCTTTTTCATATATTTCATGAGGTTGCTAAGGCAACACAAAACAGACATTGAAGATGTATGCAGATGTATGGAACATTTGTAGATAAAGAAGCTGTGGCACTGATATTACAATATATACCACAAGTTTGACACTGGACATTGAGGATAAACGATATGTGTGTCAATAGTAAGACATGCCTCTATACAATAGTCTTAAAAGGGTTTTGTTGACTGTATTTTCTTCAATTAAATGGAACTGTATTGTGCATGCACTGTGAACTAGGGTTATGCACTAGGATATTTTTTGCTTTTAGTCTTTGTGTCTCTCGCATCTGTACCATATTTCATTGAATAGATGCCATCCTCAAAAACAAGCCTCCTTCTGTATTTGCATTTGTTTGCATGTTCATGTTTACTAAAAATATTTTTCTTACATTTTAGTCTTATTTATGTTGATATGTTGTTACATGGCCAAATGCTTCAGAGCTTTCAATAACATTTGGAGTGATATCAATAAAATAAATATAAAATCAAGTTTGGGAAATAAAATCCTGGACCTGGTGGCCATTATGGCAGAGGCTGACCTGGACATTGTCATTATTTCTGAGTTATGTTGCACTGAGAACCATGACTGGAATTTAGCCAGACCAGAATATACTCTGTTCAGGAAGGACATGGTGAGTAAGAGTGGGGGGAAGTGACTCTTTACATGAGAAATAGCATAAATGCAACTGAATATGCAGGAAATACAGGGAGGGGCAGAGGCACAATGGGTCACCCTATTGATGGATAATGGAGCCGCTATTCATGCTGGCGTGATCTACAGGCCTCCAATACAAGGGAAAGAGATAGACAAGGTTCTGGTGGAAGCCATCCAAAAGATGGCAACTAAGAGAGAGGTGTTGGTGGGGGACTTCAATCTGCCAGATGTAGACTGAAGCATCCTAGTAGCAGCTTCAGCTAGGAGCAGAGACATCTTGGACTCCCGGCAGGGGGCATTCCTCAGGCAACCAGTAAGAGAGTGCACTCATGAGAGAGCAATATTTGACCTCGTACTCGCCAATGGGGACAGTGTTGCAGATGTCATGGTGGGTGGTCACCTGGGGGCCAGTGATCAGCATACAATGAGGTTTAATATAAGGCAGAGAGAAAGCACACAAAGGCAAGGGTCCTGGACTTCAGGAAGACCAACTTTAGAAAGATGGGGGAGTGCGTCAGGGATGCCCTGGTTGGGGGGGTTGGGTGGCATGGAGGAACACTGCGCAAAACTAAAAGGGGCCATAGTGAAGGCAACAAACGAATATGATAGGCATGTTAGCAAAAGCAAGAGAAAAAATAGACCGCTATGGTTCTCAAAAGAAGTGGCTGGGAAAGTAAGGCAAGTAAGTTAGCATTAAGCAGGTATAAGGAGACACAGAGGGAGGATGATAGGGAAGTGTATCAATAGGAGCAGAGGGAGACAGGGAAGGCAGTCAGAAGTGCAAAGCTGAAAACAGAGGATAAAAAAGCCCAGGATGTGAAGAAAGGGGACAAGACATTTTTCAGGTACGTAAGAAAAAGCAAAAAGACCAGGGGAGGAATTTTAAAGCTAAGGAGGGAAGGGAGGAAAGTGTGGAGCGGACCAGGAAAAAGCAGATGTCCTGAACAAAAATTTTTGTTCAGTATCCACAGAGGAAGGGGAAGGTGGGGGACCCAAGTTAAGTGACAGGAGCATCAAAGTAAGGGAGGTGGATACCAGTCAGTTTACAGAGGAGTCAGTCCTGAAGGAACTCACAAATCTAAAAGTGGACAAGGCAATGAGGCCTGATAAAGTACACCCAAAAATACTGAAGGAGTTTCAACAGGTGCTGGCTGCACCACTGACAGTCCTGTTCAACCACTCACTGAAGACAGGAGTCATTTCAGAGGACTGAAGGAGGACAGATGTAGTCCCACTTCACAAAATATGGTAGCAGGGAGGAGGCTGATAACTACAGTCCAGTCAGTCTAACTTTGGTTGTGGGAAACTTAATGTAATCATTACTGAAGGAAAGAATTGTGTAATATCTAGAATCCAGTGGCTCACAGGATCCAAAACAGCATGGATTCACTGAGGGGAGGTCATGTTAAACAAATCTAATAGATTTCTTTGTTTGCATGACCAGGGAGTTAGATCAGGGTGGAGTGGTGGACGTGGCCTACCTAGATTTTAGTAAGGCCTTCATCATTGTTCTACATAGGAGACTCATAAACAAGCTGGGCAGACTGAGAGTGGATCCTAAGGAGGTAAACTAGGTAAGAAATTGGTTGGGGTATAGGTGACAGAGGGTGATGGTAAATAGAGTTCACTCCAAGGAAGGGAGGGTGACCAGCAAGTTGCCACATGGATCAGTACTGGGACTAGTCCTCTTTAATGTCTTTATTAGTGACCTTGCAGAGGTGTTAGAAGGGTAGGTATGCCTTTTTGCAGATAACACAAAGATCTGCAACAGGACACTCCACGGTGGGTGAAAAAATGAAGAGGGATCTAAGAAAGCTAGAGGAGTAGTCAAGAGCATGACAACTAAATTTCAATGTAAAGAAGGGCAAAATCATGCACTTGGGGCACAGGAACCCAGGGATGGAGTACAAGATGGGGGGAGTGGTACTGGTGACCACCAAACAGGACAGAGACCTGGGGTAATCATATCTGATTACCTAAAGATGCCCACACAGTGTGACAAGGCAGCTGAGAGAGCCCATGGGATGCTAGGGTGCATAGGGAGGGGTATCACCAGCAGAAAGAAGGAAGTGCTGTTACCACTCTACAAGTCATTGGTGAAACCTCAACTAGACTACTGTGTCCAGTCCTGGAGACCGCATATCCGGAAGAATATATTAAGAGTAGAGGCAATCCAGAGGAGGGCAACTAAAATGGTTCAGGTTCTGCACCAAAAGCCCTATGAGGAGAGACTAAAGGACCTCAAATATAAAGAGACACCTAAAAGGTGGTCACACACTTGGCAGCTGGGTTTCAATGCCAAGAAGTGCAGTGTTCTTCACTTGGGGGCCAAGAACCTGGGTATGACTACATTCGCAGAGTAGTAAAGCTGGCAGTCTCCAGGGAGGAAAAGGATCTTGGGATGGCAATGGACACCAACATGAATAATTCCAAGCAGTGTAGGGAGGCATCTGTGGAGGTGAATAGGATGCTGGTGTGCATAGCCAGAGGGATAACATCAAGAAAGAGAGAGGTCTTACTGCCCCTGTACAACTGCCTGGTTAGTCTGCACCTGGAGTACTGTGTGCTGATTTGGCACCCCCATAATTGAGGAGGGATGTTGCCCTTCTTGAGAGAGTCCAGAGAAAAGCATCTAGGATGATTCACGGCCTGAAGGACCTATCCTATGAAGAGAGACTAAGGGATTTGAACATGTACTCCCTGGAGGAGAGGAGGGATGGGGGATATGATAGATGTCTTTAAATATTTATAGGGGATTAACCAAGTCAGCTCAGACTGACTGTTCCAGTTGATGAAGGATGAAGCAACAAGTGGCATAGCCTGAGATTGGGGGGGGGTTAAGGATGTTAAGGGGGGGAGATGAGGCATCACTATTACACTGAGATGGTGGTGGTGCCCTGGAATACAGTGCCATTGGAGTTGGTGGGGATGGAGACAGTGGGTGGGTTCAAGAGAGGGTGGGACAGACACAGGGGTGTTGTCCAGGTGGGGGGAGGGGGAAGCTAATGGGTTCACAGGGGGTCACAAAGGGAGAGGGGAGGCAGCAGCAGTGAGTGGACTGTAGGCTATTATTCGAGCAGACTCAATAGACCACTGGGCCTAATCTGCTTGCAATTTAGTATGTTAGTATGAACACCCTGGAGGAAAGGACAGAGACTTTCAAATACCTGATGGGTAGAAATAAGGTACAAGAGGGTACTATTTTTAAGAGAAAAAGATGTTCAATAACAAAGGGTCATGCTATGTATTTATTTATCTGAATTTTGGCAACCAGGTGAGCCCACTGAGGCAGTACAGTCCCTTTTTCAGGGGCAACCCAGGAAATGCAGTACAATGACAATGACATGACAGGTACAATGGTTACATTTACATCATTTACAATTACAATGACATCATTTACAGTTACACTTACAAATTACATACAGTATACATAGGAAGTTCAGACAGTGTGAATACCTATACATGATGTTTTGAATGCAGAATCATGAGTCATCGGAAGCAGGAACAAAGGGAATAGACAGAGAGGTGGAGTAATAGGGAGGATTAGAATTGAGGAAGAGAAGAGCAGGACAAAGTAGAATGTGGTAGGGAATTCTAGCAAGACACTACTAAGGAGGCAAATGATCTCCTGCCCACAGTTAACTGGGGTTTGGGCGTTATGAGAAGGGGGAGGAAGAAGGACCTTGGTGTATGCGGGGGGGGCGGAGCTCAATAAGTTCATCAAGATGGGGAAGGGGTGTAATGGTGGACCAGCTTATACACTAGACTCAAGGTGGCATACTGAAGTTTTGATTCATAAGATAGCCAGTCCAGGGCAGAGAGGACATCACAGTGGTGGTGACGGGCACTGGCCCCTAAGACAAACCTCCCCACCTATGATAAGCTTGTTTGATGTGTGAGAGAAGATGGTTGAGTTGGTTGTTAGTAGTAGCGGGGTGCCATGAGTAAGGAGGTGGGGAAGGGTGGCAGCAGTGATCTGATGACAGGAAGCTGAAGAGAAGAAGGGATGAAGGTAATAAAGTAGGCCCAGTTTCTGGTTTAGTGCCTTAGGTAAGAGGGTGACATGGGTGTACAGGGAAAGTGAGGTGTCTAAGGTGACACCCAGATATTTAAAAGATTGGATGGATTCAAGGGCATTGCCATTACTAGAGATTATAGCAAGAGATGGGTAGGGATGAGGTGTGTAGGCGGGGTAGGAGAACAGCATGCATTTGTTTTTTTTTAGTGTTGAGGACTAGTTGGTTTTCTAGGAACCAGCCCTCAAGAGGTCAGAAGTCCGATGTGAGCATACTGTTGAGCCAGCAGATGTCGGATGAGGATCGGTAAACAATGACATCATCTGCATAGAGGTGAACAGTGGCCCTGCCACAGTTATTTAGTAATTCATTAATAAAGATGGAAAATAGTAACAAGCCCAAAATGAAGCCCTGAGACACATCATGGGTTATGGGTCTGAGGTCCGAGAGAGACCCGGACCACTTGACCCTTTGTGAGCATCCTGTAAGGTAATTTTGGAGCCATGTTAAGGCTCTAGAATCAAGGCCAAGGGAGTGTAATTTCCATAGCAGAAGACTGTGGTTATCCAAGTCAAATGCCTTCATCAAATTGATGCAGATAGCATGGATGGCAAGGCCTTGGTCGATAGCATGTAACAAGTCGGATGAAACTTTTATTAAGGCTGTGAGGGTACTGTGGTTTTTCCTGAACCCATGCTGGAAAATTTGAGTGGAGGTGGTGGAGTTCCAGGTAATCCTGTAGGTGGTTATATAGTATTCGTTCTTGGATTTTAGCCAGTGGGCAGAGCATAGAAATAGATCTATAATTCTTGACAGCTATGTTGGATCTTCCCTTTTGGATTGGAATGGCCACAACTACCTTCCATTTATCAGGGGTGGACCCCGTAAGGAAGGACCAGTTAAACAGGTCGCGAACTGGATGAGCAAGGGCTGCAACCCCTAATCTGAGAAACTTTGGTTCGAGGGTGTCGTGACCTGGGGGTGATTAGAATAGCACAGGTCTGTTGGTATGGTGTGCGCAGCCTGAAGAACCACACTCCTCCTCCAAGCATATGCATCCTGTTGTAGTTAATAGGGCAGTAACCTAGGGACTGAGGGACACCAGTGCTTATATCTCCCTGGTGTGGCAGGATCCAATCCAGGTGGAGTAGATGTTGCTAGGAAAATACTCCAAGATTTGGAGAGTCACTGGGCCAGCAGTCCAAATACCAATGGCATGAGTCTTCCTGAGTTGAGAGAGGGGGCCACAGAGAAAAGGAGGTGGGGGATTATAGAGGATCTCCCTGTAAATGTGATCATGGGGAATGATTTTGACCACAGGGAATCTCTGATGTGTGTTACAACCCACAGCCAGGCAAAAGGGCAAGCTTCTGAGGGTGAAGAGGGGGTGACTCAACTAGGTCCAGCCCCTCCCTCAGCAGCTGAGGAAGTGGCTAGCATGGGGAAGGGACTAGCTAAAAGCAGCAGTCCTGAACCCCAGTCACAAATGGAGAAGCACACAGGACTTCCTTCCAAAGGGAGTTGGGAAGGGTCAGATGAGGGGAGCTGAGTGATGTGCAGCGGATGGATCCTACCTTGCAAAAACTGAGGGAAATAGCTAATAGAGCTGAGGGTCCTCAGGGAGGTAAAGCATCAGTTTACTGGGACAATGGGAATGTACAGCAGGGGAACGGCTAGATGGTGAGGTGCTTCAGCAGCTGGTAGTCCCTAAGGTTCACTGCCAGCAGCTTTTGACCCTTGCCCATGACATCCCTTTTTCAGGCCACTTGGGTGTGAGACACACAAAAAAGTTGCTGACCATCAATTTCTTCTGGCCTGGTATTGGCAGGGATGTGGCAGATTACTGTAGGAGTTGCCCACAGTGCCAGTGAGTGGGAAAAACTGGGGACAAGGCCATTATTGATGAACCCATCAAGAGGGTAGCTGTGGACATAGTGGGTCCACTAAGTACCCCAAGTCACACTGGCAAGCTGTATATCCTGGTGGTAGTTGATTATGCCACAAGATACCCAGGGGCAGTGGCCCTATCGCCCATTGAGGCAAAACAGGTTACTGATGCACTGTTGGGAATATTTAGTCAGGTGAGCTTTCCCCAGGAGATACTGACAGATCAGGGTGCCAATGTCATGTCAGGGTTAATGAGTAGTTTGTGGGAGAAGTGTGGGGTGAGGCAGCTCAAAATCTTCCCATGCCATCCCCAAACTAATGGTCTGGTGGAACGATTTAATTCAACCCTTAGGACCATGTTAAGGACTTTTGCTGACCAGCACAGGAGGGATTCAGACAAATATGTGCCTCATCTCCTATTTGCACACGGGGAAGTCCCACAGGAGTCCACAGGGTTCTCACCTCTTGAGCTCCTGTTTGGCCATAGGGTGAGGGGGGCCCCTAGATTTGGCTCATGATGAATGGGAGGGTGACTGTACCTCCCAAGGGGAGTCTGCTGTGGAGTACGTCCTAACTGTCTGCACCAGCCTAAAGGAGCTCATGGGGCTCTCTCAGGAGCACTTGGCCATGGCGCAACAGCGGCAGAAATTCTGATATGATTGCAGGGCCTGAGCCAGAGATTACAAGGTGGGACAGTGAGTGATGGCACTCATAGACATAGAACATAGAAACATACACTTTGACGGCAGATAAGGACCGCTTGGTCCACTTAGTCTGCCCATTTCCCTACCTACAGGATAAGCTGCAGACCCTAGTTAACCAACAGCCTATTTCTTCCTAACCCCCACAAAAATTGCCTTATGTCTGTCCCATGTATTCTTGAATTCTCCCACAGTTTTAGACCCCACATCCTCCCCAGGAAGGCTGTTCCATCCATCCACCACCCTCTCTGTGAAAAAATACTTCCTCACATTGCCCCTGAATCGCTCCCCCATCTTCAAATTGTGTCCCCTTGTTCTTGCACATCTCTTTTTCTGAAAGGTGCTACCTTCTTGGACTTTGTTGATTCCACTGAAGTACTTAAAAGTTTCTATCATGTCCTCCCTCTCCCTCCTTTCCTCAAGGGTATACATATTAAGCTCCTTTAGTCTCTCCTTGTATGGCTTCTCTTGCAGACCCTGCACCATTTTAGTTGCTCTCCTCTGGACTGCCTCCATCCTGTCTGTCCTTAGGGTCTCCAGAACTGGACACAGTACTCCAGATAGGGTCTCACCAACTGTCTGTACAGAGAGAGATAACAGCTTCCTGTTTTCTGCTGGTGATGCCTCTCCACTCATGCCTGTCCATCAGAATAAACTACAGGCAGCATCGCAGGGGCCATTCTCCATTGTCCAAAATGTTAGTGATGTTAATTACTTGATAGAGCTACCTGGCAGGAGGTGCAGATGAAAGGTGTATCATATTAACATGCTGAACCCCTACTATGACAGGGAGGAATTGGTTCTTGCTGTGTGCATCACCCCAGAAGAGGAAACTGAGGCTGATCTGCTGGTGAACCTGCTCGGTGATACCCGGGTTGGATCCTCTGTTGTCAACCGCACCACCTCCAAACAGCTGACACCAGCCCAGGTGCAGGAGATTTGGGGTATGCTGAGAGAATTTGAGGACATATTCACAGGGAAACTGGGGTACACCCCACAGACCAAGCACCACATGGATACTGGGACCCAGGTGTCCCTGAAACAGTCTCCCTACAGGGTACCCGAGAAGGTTAAGCAGACCGTGAAAGAGGAGCTCAAGGAGACGCTGGAACTTGGAGTAATCCAGGAATCCAGTAGCCCCTGGGCCTCACCCATGGTATTGATGCCCAAGAAGGATGGTACCACACTATTCTGTATTAACTACCAGAGGCTCAATAGCTGCACAGAGTCAGACGCCTATCCCATGTCCAGAAAAGTCGATACTCTGGAGTGACTGGAGGGGAGCCAAGTATCTGATCACAATAGACCTAAGAAAGGGCTACTGGCAGGTACCTCTGACCCCTGCAGCCAGGGAGAGAATAACTGTTGTCACTCTATTTGGCTTATACAAATTCAAGGTAAGGCCATTTGGAATGAAGACTGCACCTGCAACCTTTCAACAGCTTGTGGATCGCATTCTGTCTGGGGCAGGTGAGTTTACACTAGCGTATATGGATGATATAGCCATATACAGCCAGACCTGGCAGTAGCACATCAAGAATGCGTGGGGGGTGTTCCTCAGGCTGAAGGACACAGATCTAACAGTCAAGGTGGAAAAGTGCCAGATAGGTATGGCAGAAGTGTCCTACCTTGGGCACCGGGTGGGCAGCGGATGAATCAGCCTGGAGCCTGCCAAGGTTGATGCTTTCCTGGCCTGGCCCACTCCTACCACCAAGAAACAGGTAAGGGCATTTCTGGGGACAGTGGGGTAGTACTGGAGGTTTTTACCTCACTACAGTGACCTGGCTAATCCCCTGACAGACCTAGCCAAGAAGGGAAAGCCAGATAAGGTGCAGTGGACAGAGGGCTGTGAGGCTGCTTTTCAGGAACTAAAGAAGGTCTTAAGCGGGACAGCTGTATTGACCAGCCCCAAGTAAAGTCTAAAGTTTATTGTCCATGTGGATGCCTCAGACCATGGGCTGGGCACCATGATGAGCCAGGTAACTCAGCAGGGAAAGGAGCACCCGGTTGTGTACCTTAGCCGTAGTCTTCTACCCAGGGAGGCGGTCTATGCCACAATTGGGAAGGAGTGCTTGGAAATAGTGTAGGCCCTACTGAAGCTGCAGCCTTACCTATATGGAAGAGAATTTACTGTGGTTACAGATCATAATCCCCTAATCTGGCTTCACAGGTCAAGTAGGCAAAATGGAAACCTACTGTGCTGGAGCTTGTTACTGCAGGTATACAACATGACCATCCAGCACCTCAGTGGTAAACAAAATGCCAATGCAGATGGGCTATCTAGGCAGGTCTAAATGCATGGCTGGATGCTTTTGGCACTTCCCAGCAGTTGCATGAATGGCTGAGTCACTTGGGGTGGCCCAAAGGACATGTCTTCATCACGGGGGGGGGAGATGTGACAGAAATGCGAAGGAAGGAGTTAATGACTTGGATTTTTGGGTGGTATTTTTTTAGCAGTCTGGAAAAAACACAAACTTGGGTTACACTGCCCAACTGTATGGAGATAAGGTGTCATCCAGGTTGTGAACCTTAGAATGACCAAGAGGGAGGAGTGGACCCACACACATACTCACACATAATTAAAGGAATTGGACCACTCAAATATAAACTGAATGTTAAATTGATTTCATTAGATATCTATAGGGCTATTTAAACTGATTGGAACAATTTAACAGATACATGGTAAATGGTTGGTGCATTCAAAGGGGTACATGAATTACATATTCAAAAGGAAACTATAAAAAGTGCAGAAAGACAGTTACACGTGGGTGTTCAGTTGTAGTTTTATCTGAGAGGTTAAGCTTTGAGCCTACTCTTCTAACTATGTCCTGGGGAGTTGACAGATAGCATAGGATTCAGTTTATCTTTGTGGTTCGTGGAGGGTAAGAAGAATAGCATGTCTCAGTAATAGCTTTTTTCTTTTTGTCATCTGTTATTTAAAAACATTTGTTTACTTTTCCTGTAACAATGTTATTCTCTTGTGTTAGACATACATATCCTGTAATGCAACTTTTGACCTTCTGTTAAGTAAAGAGCTTTTTATTTACTCAACAGTTGTGGCTGTGATTTAAATTATTTCTAAGATATTTTATGGTTTCCGCTTGCTGAGGCAAACTCTGTTTAGCATCCACCACCCAAGAGACACACTACCAGGCTTTGATCTGTGCAATTGTATGTTGACCTCCCAATTCAATGCCAGTGGGAAGATAGGTTGCTGGTGAAACCCAGCTGGTGGCAGTGGATACCAAAAGACAGACACCTCTCTGAAAGCTGTTACAGCCAAAAGAGAGAGGTAATTTGCCACAGTATCATACAGCCATGCTGTGAACCAATATTCTAGATGGCCTGTTATTGCGCAGCTTGCATTTGTGTGAAAATCTTAAAACATAGTAGCATAAAATCTGATGGCAGATAAAGAGATGCTTGATCCACTCAGTCTGCTCCTTTTTTCACTACTTAAATTCTCACCACAGGCCCAACTTGATATACAGCTCCTTCTCCCTCACCCCTTCATTTACACTATAATTTTCTTATGCCTGTCCTGTGCATTCTTGAACACCATCACTTTTTTCATCCCTACCACCTCCACTGGAAGGCTGTTCCAGTCATCCACCACTTTTTCTGTGAAGAAGTATTTCCTCACTTATCTCCTGAATCTACTCCCTTTCAGCTTCATAACATGTCCTTTTGTTATGAGAGTACCTTTTTTTCTGTAAAATACTTCCTTCGTGTATCTTATTTACCCCAGTGAGGTATTTAAATTTCTCTATCATATCACTACTCTTCCTGTTCTCTTCCAGGGTGTTCATATTGAAGTATTTTAGCCTCTCATCATAGGTCTGATGGTGCAAACTCTGTACCATTTTAGTTGTCCTCCTTTGCACTGCTTCCACTCTATGTCCTTCCAGAGATGTGGTCTCCAGAACTGGACACAGTACTCAAGATGGGGTCTCATCAGTGATCTATACAGGAGCAAGACCACCTCCCTCTTTCTCTCATTGATACCCCTTCCAAGACACCACCACATCAGTGTATCGACACAAGGTTGACACCTTCACAGTGGACACCAGCACAGTGACAGATTTTGCCTGTCTGCGGTGAGTCACTGTGCTGGTGCGAGGAAGACACTGGCAGTGTGTTTCCCCATGTTGAGCCCCCCCCCCCGGTCCAAATCCAACTCAGAGTTAGATATTTAGAGACTGGGTTGTGTGGGTGGCTGGGGAGTACAGCCCTCCGACATTATGCACCGACATCCCAGACGGTACAATGCCGACACCCGGCAGTGTCTGTTGTCTGTTGCTGTGGGGGATGTCGGTGCGAGTGCTGTTGCAGCACTACAGTAAAATCCCCTGCATCCCACTAGCTCTCCTGACTGCCTTGTTGCACTGATTGGCCAACTTTGGTTATCCAATATGATTACCCCTAGGCATCTTTCCTATATTGTTGTCATCAGTATCACTCCACCCATTTTGTACTGTGCCCTAGGTTTGTGTGCCCAACTGCATTATTTTGCCTTTCTTACTTCAAAACCCAGCTGTCATACCCTTGACCACTGCTTGAGTTTTCTTGTGTCTCTGTTCATCTTTTCCACACAAGCATCCCTTGTGTGTCCACCCACTGGCAGATCTTTTTGTCATCCACAAAGAGGAAAACCTTCTCTTCCAGCTCTGCTGCAATGTCACTTACAAAGACATTAAAAAGGACTGGTCCCAGCACTGATCCTGGAGGTACCTCACTGGTCACCCTTCCTTTCTTGAAGCAAACTCTGTTTAAAACCACCCTCTGTCACCTATCCTCTAACCAATTTCTTGCCCAGTTTACCATGTTTACCACATTTTGCCAACCCTCAGCTACCCAGCTTGCTTACTAGTATCCTATGTGGAACAGTGTTGAAATCCATACTAAAGCTAGGTAGGCCATGTCCACTGCTCCTCACTTATCTAATTCCTTGATCTCGCAAGCAAATAAGTTCATCAGATTTGTTTGATATGACTTCCACCCTGTGAATCCATGCTGCCTAGAGTCCTGCAACCCATTAGATTTAAAATTATCCACAATCCTTTCCTTCATTGATGTTTCCATTACCTTTCCCACCACTGATGTCAAGCTGACTGACATATAACTGCCAGCCTCTTCCCTGCTACCACATTTGTGAAGTGGGAACTATACCATCCCTCCTCCAGTCCTCTGGAACCACTCCCATTTCCAGTGAGCTATTAAATAGGAGTGTCAGAGGTGCAGCCAGTACCTCCCTGAGGTCCCTCAACACCCGTGGATTCATGCCATCGGGCTTCATCGCTTTGTCCACTTTCAGATTAGCAAGTGCCTTCAGAACTGTCTCCTCAGAAAAATGACTAGTATCCAACTATCCACTCCCCCTTCACAACCCATGTTTTTTTTGGGGGGGGGCCTCCCCATCTCCTTCCTTTGTGAAGCAAGCAGATAAAAAAAATGTTCAGGATGTCTTTCTTTTCCCTGTCCCTGTCTGTAAGGTCCCCCCTTCCCCTTTAACCTTACAATCCCTTCTGTGGCCTTCCTCTTTTCATTTATATACCTAAAAAACTTATTGCCCTCTTTTGATACCACTTGGGCTATTCTCTCTTCAGTTTTCACCTTTGCTACTTCCCCTGCTTCCCACTATTTGCCCTGCTACACCTCCCAATCCTCCTCCCTCTGCATCTCTTTGTACCTTCTAAATGCAACCCTTATTGATGACAAATGTAGATGCAGTTGGTGTAAATATAATTTCATAGAAGTACAGATGAATTGAGGCCAAAGTGGACTTTTTGTGGGAGGTCAGAAAAAACAACAATTTGTATTTCAGAAAGGGGATTTCAGACCACTTTAATTCTTTAGACTGTAATCAGTAGGAAAGACATAACCCTCCCCAGGTTTACAGAGATACTTATATGAAGACTCCTTCTCACCCAAATAATTTACAACATTCCACATCCCCCTGTTTTAACAACCATTTTATTTTTTAATTTTTATTTTAAATTTTAAGCAACTGGATCTTAGCTTCTATGCCTTCTTTTTTACTTTATTGTTTGTCTGTTTGTCCTTTTTATTCTATAACATCTCCTCTAGGGTTGCATTTGGAAACCATCCTCTGCTCAGGGTGCCTCTTCCAGTCACCAATTTAGAAATATTAAAAAAATAAGCATTTAGTGTTTCAACCTTCCTAGTCTATGTTAAAATGATGAACATTTTCTAATGCTGTCAGTTTGCCCCTAGCTGCTACCTACCTTATCTCATTCCTTATTTCTACAGTGATTTTGTCGGGAGATCTTTTCACTATGGGGATTTCAAAAGGATTGGATGCAGAGCCAAATACATGTGGTATCTGCATGAGCAACCATCTACTTCCATCCAGGCAGCCCTGCTGCTATTTTCAGAAGTTTCATCTGCTTATGACAAAAAGTCCCAATTTGCATCAGAAAACAGACACAGCTGTGAGCTGCAGCCAGTTTGGATGCACTTGCATCTGTTTTTGGACACAAACTTTGGATGCTGTTAGACCATCTAATAGAAAGTCTGCCAAACCACTGCAGATGACTCATTCACTGTCCCACACAGCCAGTATAGTGTTATTCTTGTGCAACTGTGTTAGTTTGCTTTTGGCCATTTGCGCTCTCTATTCCAGAGGAATTACCACCTTATAGGGGCACGAAAGGCAAGGAACCCTCTGAGAGGGTTCCACATCTAGAGGTTGCACAGGACGATTCCCGTGGCTAAAGGTACCTTAGGAATACCCATAAGGAGAGAAGTGCTACCACTGGAGGAGGAGGGGAGGATGGTGGGGCAAAGAAAAAATGCTTCACAATGAGGCTAAGAGGAACTGCTTATATAGCTCAGGAAGTAGGAGTGGCTGGCTGCTTGGCCACAGAACTCCAGTCAAAAGCCTTTCCAATTGTCTGTGTCCCCCCCATGCAACCTTTAGTTAGGCAGGTAGGCTTCCACACTTGGAGGTTGGGACTTAGCACTGCACCACCACCTGGGGAGGAACCACTGGGACCACCCATAGTGCACAGAGCACCTGGAGGGGTGGAGACTGAGGGCTTAACAAGAGCTGAAGCCAGTAGCTCCCCTTCACTTTGACTTCCATCTACAGATCTCCCAACCACCCACCCTCATAAAGTAAGGTTAACAGTCAGCCAGGATTGAGCAGGAAACCTGTTGACCCAATGTGGGTGACCCCACTAGGGGTTGGGGAGTGAGTTTTTTCAGCTTTTCCCTCAGAGGGATTGTCACTTACTCCAAAAGTGTAAAGGAAAGAGGCTAGATCACAAACTGTCACAGTCATGTAACATGCAGCTTGGGAGTCTGTCAAACCAATGATAAAAGGGGAAAAATGGGGATGAATCCATTTCTTCTGAAGAGCTAATCTTCTCTGGTAAGTATGAGGTCTGTGAGACTGCAAGACCTGGACTCCAGTTGGTGTGGCATTGTCCAACCACATTGGGCCTGCCTGCAGGGGCAGTAAAACCAGACAGGGGTGGTTGTTTGCCACCTGGCCATGTGACCTCCCTACTACTCAGGTTTGGGTACACATGACCCTCCCCACTCTTGGGGTTTGAGTACCAACTCAGGGGGTACATAATTCCCTCAGCCTGCACAATGACTATGGCCTTTCATTGAAAAGATTGCTGAGGCCCGAGGTGGCTGATGAGATCGCTCAGCTGCGCATGCCACTATAATCATATAAATTACATTTAAGAAAAAAATGGTTACATAGAAACGTAGAAACATTGAAACAAAGAAACATAGAATTTGATGGCAGATAAGGACCACTTGGCCCACCCAGTCTGCCCATTTCCCTACCTAATGGATAAGCTGCAGATCCTAGTAACCAGCAGCCTACTTCTTTCTACCTCCACCCCCTTGAATTGCCTTATGGCTGTCCCATGCATGCTTGAATTCAACCACTGTTTTTGACTCCACAACCTCCTCCAGAAGGCCATTCCATGCATCCACAACCCTCTCTGTGAAAAAATACTTCCTTACATTACCTCTGAGCTGCCCCCCTCTATCTTCAAATTGTACCCTCTTGTTCTTGCACACCTCTTTTTTTGAAAGATGCTACCCTCTTGGACTTTGTTGATTCCCTTGAGGTACTTGAAAGTTTCTATCATGTCCCCCCTCTCCCTCCTTTCCTTGAGGCTGTGTCCCCATTTCTCCAAGACCTGCTCTGTGTATTCTTCCAAGGTATGGGGATGGGGACTACTACTAAGACAACACAAGATCTTGTGGGTTTGAACATATTTATGCTTTGGAAAAAGAAGCAGACATATTTGGGGAGGATCCTTTTGGGAACCATGCCCTATTAGATTTATTCCATTGTACTCCAGTATCTTAACTCTGATAATTCAGTTGCATTTTCTTTCTATGTGACTCTCTGCATGCTCTGACAGGACCAGAATAGGAAAAAAGTATGTTTTCTTGCCCTGTAAGGCTTGTTATTTATTTATTTTACAATTTTAAATTGTACAATTTAAACTGGTTTTGCCATCTGAGTTTGCTTTGGTGATGTCCTCTTTTTACCTATTTTTACAGCAAGGTAGAATGAAACACCTACAGATTAAAGGGACACTGTCAATCCCATTAGGCCTCAAAATGTGCCTACTTTAAAAAGCACATTTTATGATTGTTCACATTCTATAGAGACTGCTGATGCAGCTGGTTGTTTGAGTCAGATCCTTATTTTCTTTTAAAAAGTGAAAAACGAAGTACCCACCATAGTGGTGATACAACACCAAAACATGTGGCAGTCAGGATCTGCGCTAAGTTCAAACGTAAGGGAGCAAGGTCACGTAAACCATGCTGGTGGTCCAGTGAGGTACAGGTAGCAGTCAGAGAAAAGAAGGTGGCCTACAAAAAATATAAAACAAAAAGAGGGGATAGGGATAAGGAAATGTACCAGCTTGCATCTAGAAAAGTCACCCGTATGGTGAGGGGAGCAAAGTCCAGTAAAGAGCAGCGGCTGGCACACGGGATACATGGAGGGGAAAAGGGGTTCTTCCGGTACATTGGGGAGTGGAGAAAAACTAAGGGCCATCTCAGCAGATTGAGATCAGAAGGAGGGTGGGTGGAAGAGGCGAGGACCAGGCAGAGGTATTTATGAGTACTTTGCCTCTGTGTTCACTAGGGAGGGGATGGGATATCTACAAAACAAGGCATGAAGGGGATAGAAGCGGCAGGGAATGGGATCAGGGAGCAACAGAAATGGAGCAAGAGGGAGGAAAGGTACCCAGGGGGTCACATCTGGATAAGGATAAAAACCAGTAAGGGGAGGACGGATGATGCTATCTCCACCAAAAGGGTGTGGTTAGCCCTCAAGGCCCTAAGAAAAAACAAATTTCCTGGGCGGATGGCATTCATCCGAGAGTACTATAGAATTGGCGGACATACTGGCTGCACCCTGGCGGAGCTTTTCAGCAGGTCACTTGAGACAGGGAGGTACCTAGGGATTGGCGAGAGGCACATGTGGTACCAATCCATAAAGGGGGTCGAGGAAGTACCAGGTAATTATAGACCCATCAGTTTGACCTCGGTGGTGGGAAAATTAATGGAGAGTATACTAAAGGAACGATTGGGGTGTACTTGGAGGAGGTGGGAGGTCTGGATAGTCGGCAACATGGGTTTGTGCCAGGTAGATCATGTCAAACCAACCTTGTGGAGTTCTATGAATGGGTAACATCAGAACTGGACAGGGTAAGCCTGTGGATGTATTATTCTTGGACTTCAGCAAGGCGTTTGACTCTGTCCCCCAATGGTCTGGTGGAGAAACTGATGGGGTTAGGAGTAGGCCCTTTGATGGTCAGATGGATTGAAAACTGGCTAGCTGGATGCACTCAGAGAGTAGTGGTCTGTGGGGAGCTCTCGAACCCTAGAGAGGTTGGTAGTGGGGTACCACAGGGCTCGGTCCTGGGTCCGATCCTGTTTAATGCATACATATCGGACATCAGGGAGGGTATAGGGTGTGAAATGAGTCTCTTCATGGATGATTCCAAGATGGGAGCAGTAGTTGAGGGAGAAGAGGGGAGGTTGGCCCTGCAAGGGGACCTGGACACCCTGGAAAGCTGGGCTCACACATGGAAATTAAATTTCAATATCACCAAGTGCAAGGTGTTGCATCTTGGTCGGGGAAACCCTAAACACAGGTACACCCTGGGAGGGGAGGCGCTGGAGGCCTCAATAGGGGAAAAAGACCTAGGTGTCATGGTGGATGCATGTATGAATAACTCTGAGCAGTGCAGGAGAGCAGCTAGAAAGGCAAACAGGATGTTGGGATGCATCATAAGGGGGATCACCTCTAGGAGCAGGGAAGTGATTCTGCCACTGTACAATGGACTGGTTAGACCACACCTTGAGTACTGTGTACAGTACTGGAGACCACATTTGAAGAGGGACATACAGCTCTGGAGAGGTACAGAGGAGGGCAACTAAGATGATCACGAGGGCTAGGGGATTTGACTTATGAGGACAGACTTGAGGAGCTCTGCCTGTTTTCATTGGAGGAGAGGAGAGACAGGGGGACATGACTGAGGTCTTCAAGTACCTCAAGGGAATAAATAGAGTAAACATGGAGGGATCTTTAGACTAAAGCAGGAGGTATCATCAGAGGGCATGGTTTGAAGTTGGAAGGTGGAAGGGTGAGGGGAAAGAGGAGGCGGTTTTCACTGAGAGGTGGTGGACCCTTGGAATGCACTGCCTGGTGAGCTGGTTCAGAGATCCACAGTGGAGGGCTTCAAGAGAGGTGGGACAGACACAGAAAGTGGATTTATCAGATGATGGCCTGTCCCGGGGGGGTGGGGATGAATGATAAGGGTTTCTAGAGAACAAGGGATGGGAGGGTCTCGGCACCCAACTAAGGATCTAGGTTCGAGCAGACTCGATAGACCGTAAGGCCTAATCTGCTGGCAAATAGTATGTTAGTATGTTAGTATGTTTCTTTACATTTCTTGATCAACTCCCACTGCATCTTTCCTGGACTCAGGAATACCCACAACACAATCTAGCCACTCAATATGCAGTGGAAGTACAGGGGGCTATTTTATTATGAGTGGCTACATTGTTTGAGGGTGTTTCTAACGTTTAGGAAGTATGCAATAAGAGTAGTTCAATTATTTGAAGCAAAACACAGTTGGGTATAACTATGCATTCGCATGCATTTCAGTTCTAATAAGCCAGGAGGCATTTAAAACAACCAGCAATGTCAGTGAATTTTAGAGAAGGTAATCAATCATAAAATGTGTTTTTTTAACTAAAAATAATATGATGCAAAAAAGGTTGACAGTGTCCCTTTAAGAAACTTGCCATTAGACCACACTGGTACTATTTCCACCTATAATCAATTACACTGAGTGGACACATTGGATAACGACCATTCCATGACCTGAATTAGATTTTCCAGATCAGTATGCAGGTGTCTGTCTCATAATCTTTTATCACATTATCCAGGTTATTCAATCAAATTCTTTCTTATTTGGACATAGTAACATAGCAACATATAGTAGTAATTTAGGAAAGAAGGAGCTCTAGGGCCATTGTTTCTATGACCCTGCTTTATTAGCAGGAATGAATTAAGTATGCCGTACAAACATACACCAACTTATAAGGATTCTGTGTCAATTCTTCCACCCAGGGTACCCAGTGATTCCTTTGATATGCAGAAAGTTGTCCATGGCTTACCTTAAAGGCCTCAACTATATTCATATACAATATATCTGCTGAAAGGCTGTTCCATAGTTGTATCATCCTCTTGGAGAAAATGTGCCTCCTAATGTTACCCCATAATTTACCACCTCTGAGCTTCTGGGTACATATCTGCATCATGCTGCAGGGCATAAGATCAAAAATGTCTAGCTGCTTAATTTTGTTGATATAACTGAGTATGCAAAAAATGGAGACAGACTCCCTTCTCGGCCTTAATGGAGAATGTGTTAAGGGCCTCCTGCCTCCCCAATAGCACTTGCCCTCCTTATCGCTGTTGATTTTTGTGGCCTTATGTGACACCCTCTTAGCTGCCTGAGATTCTGTGGACATATGAGTAAAGATAAGATTCAGCAGATATGGATTTTGTAATGCAGAAAGTGGTAGGAGGAAGTACTTTCTCTCTCAGAGAGTGGTGGAGAAATGGAATTCACTACCCAGTAATATAATACCTTTTGAGGAGCTAGAAGGATTCAAGAGAGGTCAAGATGTACATTTCTTGAAAGCAAATATAATAAGGTATTAGCAATGAAAAGAGGAAGATGGCTGGCTGGGCAACAATTCCTTCTTCCATCTTATTTTCATATGTTGGTATTTGAATCACTCTAAGTTTAGTTTATAATATGTGGTTGTTGTGTTATAAGAATTAGTGATCTCATTCCATCCCACATACCCAACAGAGAAAGGTGAGAAAACACATTAGTTAAACAATGGGGCATTCCATAATCAGGACTAAATACCAAGTACTTTCCATTATTCAGGGTATTTATAGTTGGGAAGGAAAAATATTTATAAAAATACTCTTCCTTTCCAATTAAGCAGAACTACTCCCATGACCAATGACCACTGCGTTTACCATTCCCAATCATCTTCCACCCTCCTTCCAATCTTCCCACACACAGCAGGTTGCCATTAAGAGTTCTAAAGACAGGGGCATGTTGGAGCCTAGCTTGTATCTGTCTAGTGCCAAAAGTGAGGGATGAGTTAATTTTGCCATCTTGTCTGTGACATAATCAATCAGTACCAGCATGCTATATGCCGCTTCCCAGAATGAAGTTTGTGAGTTTGCACTACAAGAGGATGCATCAGTAAAGGTAAGATACTCATCTCACATACCATTTTGCTGTCGGTTCTTGCTTGTGGGTGCTTGGCTTTTTTTTCACTTTTGTTATAAGTTAGGAATACAGTCGTTTTGGCATTTAGTGAGAGCTGGTTTGAGTGGAACCAGAGTGGATGTTGTTGAAGTCACACTGGAGTAATGAATCCAGTATATATAGAAGGAAGAACATGCAATATTCAACAGGCTTTAAAGATGTGATTACCACCATTAACCTTTTTAACTAATTTGTGTGAAAGATAAATTCTTTATAACCTGGCACGTGGTGTATTGATGTCATCATGTACATTCACTGGGGCAGACACTGGTGATGTAATTTCACATCCACCACATCTGGGTCCTGTCTTCAGAATAGTATAAAAAGAGCTGAGTCTGGTGCCAGCTGACACATATTTATTTATTTAAAAGATTTAACAGGAAAAACATACTGATCATAACAGATCATTTCCAGATGTGTCCTAGGGAGAGGGGAGAAGGAGATAACTAATCAATATAATACTAAACGTACAGAAGTCATATACAATGATATAAACAAGACACACAGAATCATAAGTATTCGAAGCAATTTAGTACTGAATGCAATTAAGAAAAATATAACAATATCTTTTATGTGAAGAAGGGAAAAGTAGTGAAACAACATGAACAGAGCAAAACTGGAGAGGGAAGAAAAAGAGGACAACAAGTAACAAGTAGTGAGGGAGAACAAAAGGAAATGGTCATATTCACTAGCAAGAAACATAACAATAGACATAACAAACAGACTTTAGTGAGGAAGGAGAAGAGTCAAAATGACTAGAAAGGGGAAGAGAGGACCAAAGTTTAGGAAAACTGTAGGAAAAAGCAAACTGATGAACAGTAGATTTTCTAGAAGGAAGGGGGTGGTGTTACAATCTAGCATGCAGTGCCCCACACTGGACCAACAATCCTTTGGTGAGCATAAACTTTTTTTTAACTCTGATCTTAACATCATAAACCTCAAATCACTTGTACATATTAATTTATAGATAAATAGAAACATACATTTTAACAAGGCTAGCTCCTTTAGACGGCAGCCCTCTCTAACAGCAAGTTGATGAGAACGTGTCTTAAAAGAGTGCACTGTCACTGTAAAAGGTAAAACAGTCTACATTACTTTTTATTTGTGATCTTTGCAAAACTGTAACTATTCCAGAGAGCACTGTGTTTTTTGTTTGTTTGTTTAAAAAAGTTTGCTGTATTAATGATTTGTGAAATTATTAGAATCTGAGTGCTTTATTATTTCTAGTTTGCAAATAACAGCAATAAATAATTCAATTAAATGTTTTCATCTATAGAATGGAATATCACAATAGGTGGATATTGTTCTATGAAGCAGTCCTTGTTTGTATTTGCATTATGACAGCCTTTTCAGTTGACTGTAATGAATACTGTAACCCCACTGCTGAGATTAACCCTCCTAATGACTTCATGTTTAAACACTAGTATTGTTTTAGTCAGTGTCTAATTATCTACCAATGCCTCTACAAGGACCAGCATCCAGAAGGTATTGTGACAAAGTTGTTAAAGTTTTATGACGTTTTTTTTTTTGGCAGATATTTTTAGAATTACTTAACATTAAAAAAGTGATGCCTATTGTTTAACAAGGATTATATCAACATACTGTATAAAGTGCACCTAGTTATTGTTCTGTTTATATTTCAGTTTACTGACAAGTTTGCCAAATATCAGTTATTTATAAATCTGAAAAGTTTGGTTAATATATTTTAACAGTTCATTGCTCTAGCTGACATGAAGAGGATTTGCCTCAAAATGTTCGCTTTATCAAGGCAGACTTATACGTTGTTGCAGAACTATTTTTTTTGTAATAAAAATACTTTATTGAAAAGTTTTAAACATGTGCAATAAACAAGAAACAAACAGTAAAAACAGAAATATGACTAGGATCAGCAATCTTATCAAGCTAGAAGGGAAAAAAAAACAGTGACATTGCAATATTGTACTTAGAGACAGCATCAGATAAAGTAAGATGGAAAGAGCCTGCTCACTGGTGCACTGGTTGAACTTCAGCTTGTGACGCAGACAACACAGGTTTGGGAATGGACTCGGGGAGCTGGAGGGCTGGCCGGAGGAGAAGGATTGAGCATCCCATGGACTGCTCTCCTTCTCCAGGGGTAGGAAGGGATAGTGTGCCCGGTTCTTGATGGACTCCTGGCGGAGGCCAGGGGAACCACAGGTGACCTGCACCTTGAAATAAGTGGGGCAGGGCAGACGCTGGATGTCATTGCAAGCCCCACCCCTGGGGAAGCTCAAAAAATCTTGTTGGCCACCAAGATGAAGCTCACCTGGTGCCAGGCCTTAATGGCTCCTCACCTCTCCATCGACCAAACACAGCTCCGCTGCACTGACCAGCCCTGAACCCCACCCTGGGGGGAATCCATGGAGGTAATCTCGGTCACTACCAACACTTTCTCCTGTAGTAGATGAGCTGGATCAGAGCAGTGGCCCCACCCTGAGGGGCAAGTCAGGGGGTATCTGAGTGGGCATGGTGATAGGGGAGCAAGGCAGGTGGTGAGGAATGAGCCAAAGGAAAGGTTGCCAGTGGCAAAAAGCATAATAAAAAAAAGTAAGAGGGAAAGTAAGCCCCATCTCCACCCCTTCTTAGAGCATCTTGATCCCAATTAAATATTCATACCAAACATCCACTCCCAAAAACTGGTGTGGAGCCCAGGCTTATGGGTACAGGAAAAGGAAGGAAAGAGCCCCAATCAAAGTAGGGAAATTGTAAAAGGCTAAGAAAGGAAATGGTAAAAGTGGGTAGGTCTTACCACTGATATACTAACAAACTGTCTAATTCTCTGCTGAGGAGGTCAGGAGAGCCTGTAAAGGCCCCCATCTGTTGCAGAATTGGTCCAGCCTATGGTAGAAATCTGCAATATGTTTTTTAATTGCCAGTGCCTGCAGTATCTCTTAATGCCATTCCCTAAAAGAGGGGATGGCATAATCTTTATTTAGCTTTTGTTGACCGGGTAAGTGCACTAGACAAATCCTGCCTGTTTTCAGGCACAACCCGGGGGAGGGGGATACAGATGAATGCCAACTGACCTTGAACCAGATTAAGATGTTGGTGGTATTTTTTTTAGTGAATCTCTCCAGTGTCGTAATAAAATGATTTTAGGCACTGGCCCAGTGGTGCTGAAGACTGAGGCGCTGGATGCCACACCTTGCACTGCACCAGCAACCCAGGTTTGGGAAAGGGACTGGGTCATCAGGGGTCAGCGGGGGGGAGCAGAATTGAGCAGCCATACTGGCAGTTCTCTTCTCCTGGGGAGAATCTCCATTACCCCCCCCGTAGTTCCACTCCCTTCCGGTGGAGGTCTGACAGGTAGTGCAGATGGGTGGGGGTGGCCAAGTATCAGGAGGGTGTCCCATGGCCACGGAGTGCACCTGTCTCCACATGCGCACATGCAACCGGGGTGGGGCAAGGGCAAAACTGGGACAAAAAAATACACAAAATATAAATAAAAAAAAAATGTAAATTATTTTAGCTGAAGCAGCAATTAACGTCTTACAGGCTTTGTGAGGTCCAAAGAGGCTGGGAGGATAATATCCGAGCTAACAAATTTCAGGTATGAAAGCCTCCTTCAGACCCAGTAGGGGATCAAGAAAATTCTTAATAGCCTTCCAAAATGGGGCTACCTTTGGACAATCCCAAAGCCTATTTAATAGATGATCTTCCTCTAAACCACACCAAGATCAGAGAAAAGAAGGGGCCCTACCTAAATGGATCAATTTAAATGGCGTATAATACATGTTGTGCATTATGCGGAACTGGGTCCAGTGATAACAATCCTGCTTAATATATTTGTAAAGGTGGCACCAGATCCATTGCCAAGCTTTGAATCCAAGCTCACGTCCAAAGTTTTCTGCCAGTGATAACAGGTGCCCACTTGACTCCCCTGGTCCATTGACTGGAAATAGGAGTAAAAGTAGAAGACAGCATGGGGTTGACCTGCCAAGGACCAATGGTGCATGAATCTTCTGGGGCCGACCAAGGACCTGGACCCAGATGCAAAGCAACTGCTTTGGTAATTTGGAGATATTTAAATGTATAAAACTGAGGTAAGAAGAAGTGGGTTTGCAAAGTACATGAGGGGAGGAATGTATTCATTGCCATAAGGTATGCAAGTTTAGCATTCTGAAGTTGGGGCCCAATTTAATGGCATGTGACGATCGGAAATGCAAATATTTAAATTACTGAGCATGAGCTGTGCCAAGTTCTTCAACCAGTCTTGGCTTAAATAGGATCTGAGTTGCCAACACACTTTTGGAGACCACATTAGGGGAGTCCCTTTAACTGGAAGAGGTAGCCTAGAGGGACAGAGAAAAAGTAAACTCCCAAGTTGCAGTCCAACTTGTTTACATAATTGTGATTCTAATGAGAGCTGTAAAGGCATGCAGTGCTTTGATCCATGAGCTGAGCAATCCTTATTACATAGATATATTTTGCTCACATGCAATGCACAATAATACAGGAAAATATTAGGGAGCCACAAACCACCCCAGTCTTTGGGTATTGTTAAATTAAAATAAGAAGGTCAAACAGCCCCGTCTTTCCACAAAAATTTCCCAAGTAGACTCTTCAAATGGCCATACCATCTTTTCGGTAAATAAGTATTGAGCATGTCAAACGGGTAAAGGACCCATGGCAACACATTCATTTTTATGATTCTGGCACATCCACAAAGAGATATGGGTAGGGCTGAACATTGTCAGACATCTTCTTGAATTTGTAGAATTGGTAGGGTGAGATTTTCTTTGATCAGAGTGGAGGGTTCTCAGGGTAAATGGATACCCAAATAAGTGAGAACCTTGAATTCCCACCTAAGACCCAGATCAAGGATCTCTTGCTCATAAACAGGGGCATTGAGTGGGAGAACTTTAGACTCATCTAGATTTAACGTATAACCAGAAATCAGTGAGACTCACTGGATTTCAACTAAAGCAACTGGGAGCAAGGCTACAGGATCTTTCACATGGATGAGTAAATCATTTGCATATACAGATACCTTGTACCTCCTTCCGCCTGCCAGTATCCTCTTAATGGCATCATTTTGATTTAAATTTTAAAGTAGGGGCTCTAAATATAAATTAAATAAGAAAGGTTAAAGATGACAACCCTGATGAGTTCTTCTTTGCAATTGGAATGAGGTACACGATAGTCCATTACATCTAACTTGAGCCAATGGGCTGTGATACAATATTTTTTACCCAAAAGCAGAATTTAGAAGGAAAACCAAATTTGTGAAGTACAGCAAATAAATAAGGCTGTGCCACCCTACTGAAAGCTTTTTCCACATCCAGGGAGACCAGAGCCACTGACACCCTGCCCTCCCCTGAAGTGGAATTCAGATGGAGCACTTTATGCAAATACTCAATTGATAAGTGGCCAGCCATAAAGCCGACCTACAGGTGGCAAACAAGCTCATCTCAGACCAATAAAAGCTAATTGCTGAGGACTTTTGCAAGGATCTTTATGTCTGAGTTCAAAAGAGAAATCAGAAGATAATTATTGGGTGAGGTATCATCTTTATCCAGATTACAAACTAGGGTAATCCAGGCTCAAGTAAAAGACTGGTGAAAGAGACCTGCCAAGAGCAGAAAATTAAAAAGACAGCCTAAGAACGGGGCAAGTTCCTCATGATATGTCATGTAAAAATTATTCGTAAGGCTATCTGGCCCTGGGGCTTTATCTGGAGAGAGTTGTTTAATTGCTTGATGAACTTCTAAGAGTGTGATAGATCCTGTAGGAGGTCCTGTTGTGGAGGGGAAAGAGTAGGCAAAGTTAGGGGGTCTAAATATGCATCGATTTGCTCTTGTAAATCAGAGCTGGGAGGTTCAGCATTATAAATATTACTGTAATAGTTGAGAAAGGCCTCTGCAATATCCCTCTGACAGGTAATAATAGAGCTATCTCAAGTTGGGACAAGTCGGGAAACTGCATTGGAGGACTCTACTTGATGGAGACACCAGGCCAAAAGCTTCCCTGCATGCTCCCCAGACTCTAAGTACTGTGACTTCATGCGCAATAGTGCCAGATCTGCTCTCTTAGCTAAAAGGCTCAAGTATTGCGTACAAAGGGAACTAAGGTGAAGCCATGAGTCTGGGGAGGTAACTGAGGACAGTCAATGTTCCTGGTGGAGAATATCTTGCAGTAACTGGTCGGCTTTATTTTTGTGGTTCTTACACATTTTAAATGCCAATCTAATACATTTTCCTCTGAAAGCACATTTGATTGCCCCCCACAACACATCCAAAGCTTCCACAGACCCCTCATTAGACAGGAAAAGATCCTGAAGAAAAGCTTGAAGGGCATCATGGGTCTCTGGGTGCTTAAGAAGCTGGCCATTGAGTCTCCAAGCCTTGTCTCGTTCTGCTAGTATATGAAAACAATGTACCACGGAAACAGGTGCATGATCAGACACTACCATGGCTTGAATTTCACAAGATATGATGCCAGTGAGTGAGTCCTTACTAAATAAAAAGAAATTAATCCATGAAGAAGTGCCATGGGGAGAAGAAAAATGGGTGTACTACCGTGCTCCAGGAATAGAGTCCTCCATGGGTCCACCAAACTTAATGAGTCCATCAGACCTCTTAATCCCCATTGAGCATGTGATAGCCCCTTTCTTTTCGATCCAGACCTATCTAAATCAGTCTGATAGACCAGATTCCAATCCCCCCAGTAATATAGGCAATTGGGCAAATGGAATTAACTTAGCAGACAGGCTAACAAAGAAATTTGGGGAATCAATATTTGGCCCATACACAGAGCTGAGCAGCACCTTAGTTATCCCAAGATGACCATGTACCAGGATATAATGACCCACAGGATCCCAGCATTCTGAGATGAAGTGAAAAGCAATGCCCCTAGCTACTAGAATTATGACTCTCCCTTTTTTGATACTGATGCCGGCCCCAAGAACTTGGCCTACCCATTCATGGCGGAAGTAGTGGAAATCTTCCCACTTCAAATGAGTTTCTTGTATAAAGACAATACTTGCCCTAAGCTTTATGAGATGACATAGTATCATGTGCTGTTTACGCATATCCTGGGTCCCTTTAACATTCCATGAGATAAGCGTAAATGCACTAATCATCCACAAATATATGACATCTCAAGGAAGCCAAGAGGGATGCTAACCCACATTGAGTGAATATGATGCCTAAACCAGAAAGAAAATCAGTCATGAAGAAAAGAGACACTCTAGAAATACCCCCCCACCCTCAACAATACAAAACAAAGAAGGGATAAGCTACCAGTACCCCCTAGATAATAAAACCCCCAACCTACCCCAAAACTTAACCAAAGCTACCTGATCTAAGAAACAAGAAGGTGATAAGCATTCACAAACACAACCCAAAAACGTCTAAAACCCCACAATCCACCCCCAAAGAAAAATAAACCAAGTCATCATCAGTAACCGTGGTCCAAGTGACCACACCTCTAACCCAACTCGGTCCATGATGCAGTTTACTCACTGCTAGAGTGACCTCCCCTTCCTCCCAACTCCCCAAAATATCCCATGAATACCAAACATGAAAATATACTTTTATAGCATAACCCTCAACTATTATACATAGTAACTACAGTAGATTGCAAACATAAAATAATACTTAACAGCCACAATATGTGGAGAACAGTATCAGGCAAAAGCAAGCTAAACAGGTACAGTTTTTAGTTACTATTAATATTGCAGAACAAATATATGCAGAATATAACAAGTGCGGATCTACGACTGGTTGTCGACAAAATTTGTGTCGAAAGACCAGACAGCAAAACTGTCAGGTTGACTGCTTTTCATGGTCAGCTGACATTTTCCTACAGAACAACATGTTTTCTTTGGGGGGCTTCACCCTTGAACTCCCCCCATGCAGGGGGCTATGCCCCCCGCACCCCCCCAACTAAATATAATCAACTCCGAGGCAGAACTGATTGGGGAGTGCAAGACCCCCGAAAGACAGTGTCGGGTTCCAGCACCGACACTACAGCGACCTGGCACTGTAGTCACTGAAGTGTCAGTCAACATCTATATTTCACTGCAAGGTGGGCGAATGAACAAGAACTATGTAGCACAAAATGTGGTATTTTGATGAACATACAATAAAGTAAAGAAAAATGGTCCACCCTGTAAATGTAAAATATGAGGGAAGGCAAGAAATATCAGCCTATAAATAGTATTACCTTATAGTACTAAAGTGCTGTTAAAACATGAAGTAGATTCCTTAAATCATGATATTTTCTGAATTCTGAGGAGGCAAAAGCCCCCTCTATTATCAAGTTAGAACAAAAGCATACATCATGGAAGACCAAAATCTGTAGAGTGGAACTAAGCAATTCTAAAACTAGATCGCCGTCACCAAGTCCAGACCATAACAATATATCCAAAAAGTATTTGGGTAGACTACAATTACTAAGAGCCATTAGGACCAGATCGCATGAAAGGAAGCAGATACCAGTACTTTGCACCTGCCCAACTAATCTTTAGTGATGATCCATTAACACAAAATAAAATCAGATGGGCAGTTAAGTGTGGATAAATGAAATCTTCAAAGGAGGAACTCCGTGCTATTAAGATAACAACCAGTCAACCTTCAGCAGAATCCACATCATAAGCAAAGTGACAGCTTTTGTAAAAGATTTCCACATTGTTAAGCAATCAAGGGCAACAGCAGGCAGGTACGAAAGATCAGCACAAGAAGTGTCTACTCACAGTGCGGCTAGTGAGGTCCCAGAAATGAAAGAAGGATCAGGCAGAACATTCAGTGGTCCATAGATAATTTAGGCAGCAAATAGAGACCCAAAGAGACCAGTACAATCAAATTAAATCATAGTCTACAGTATGCCGCAGAAATAAAATATAGGAGTTTTAGCATTTCAACCGCAGCTCAAACAGAAAAATGCCCATTGTTAAGTAACATAAAAACAGCTAGACATTATCGTTATTGTGCTGCCCATCATATAAAACAATCAGTCAAAATAAGAGAGGGAACAACCCAATCAGCTAAAGATGTGTAATGTTCTTAGTACCTGCAGAGATTCGGGTCGTTCCCGTAAAAGCAGAGCATTAGCTGCTAATTAGGAGGTACCATCAGAGCTTGTCACTCAAGGTTCCCAAAAAACATCAGCCAATACCTCCCAGTTAAACGGATCCATAAACAAAAGAAGGTTCCAGTCAAATTAAGTAAACAGATGGTGCCTGCATAATAGTGAGCAACAGGACATCCACTTAAAAGCAGGTAGGCTTTTCAGCATCTGTTGAATTTAAAACGTGTAAGAGGTTACAAGTCCAGCAAAGAGATCATGGGGATTTAAACAGGTCAGGCATTAACTTAGAAAGCTCCATTTTCACCTGCTTTGGTGTAGCAAAACTAATCCAGACTCCAGAGCACAGAATTTTGAGAGTCACAGGGTATCTCATATGGAAACCTACGCTGGTGGCAATCAGCTTGGACACAAGTGGGTGGAATGCAGCTCTCTGTTGTTGGACTGAAGCTGGGAGGTCTTGAGCTATTTTAATACTGTACATGTTCCCTCCCAGGTTAGATCCTGAACCTTGGCTAACAGGTGCTGCCGGTCCAAATAATTGAGAAATTTAAAGATTAATGGGTGCGGTGTGGCTCCTGTAGCAGGCATACGGCAAGAGATCAATTCACTCTCTCTATGACATAAGCTGGACCATTGGGAGAAGGTCCTGCAATCTTCTCACATAATATTTGAACAAACAATAAAACTTGGGGACCCTCCACTCTTTCAGTAAGCCAGAGCACCACTGCCTTATTCCAGATGCTGCAGCCTTCAAGATCCCTAAGCCGGGTCTTCATCCATGCCATTTTCTGCCTGAGGCAGACAATTTTTGGCTCCATCCAAGATATACAATCTTCAATTGAGCTGGTACTAGATTCATTATCCATGACACATCATGAAAGCACCTCTAAAGAAGAACAGATCCCTTTGATTTCATCAGTCCTTGTTTGCAGGGATTCCTTCAAGGTTTTGAATTTCAGGAGGAACCTATCCTCCATTAGGAGTGATGGTGAGGTGCTATCTCTGGATGCTGCACTACTCTGGCCCTTGATTCTTTTAGTGGCCTTGTCATGTTCTGGTATTGTAGGCGGCATGTGGCTTGGAGGAGCTTGCTTCATGTCTACTTCCACTGGGTCGCCGAAAAAATACCAAAACACCACACTCCACAGGTATTGTACCACAAGTATTATTCAGTAAGAGAGGATTGGTGAGGTAGTAAAATGATTCAATTAATATTTGAAGCATAAAGAGATTGGGAGCAGGGAAGAGGCGCAGCTACACCGAGCACCTGAGCACCTCATCATGTTACCCCCCCCCCCATTGTTGCAGATCTTAACGAAATAAATAAGAAAAAAAAATACTTTGTCCATTACTTGTGAAGAGTGAATCCATCTTCCTAATCTTGGATAGTGACAATAACAGCACAGGGACTGAAACATCAGAAGTAAACAGAACTATGTTATCTGTATACATGTGAATATGCACAGGTAGGGGGAGGTCATTTAAGAAGATGGAGTCAAGGACTGGGCCTAGAATGGAATCCTGAGGGACACAAACTTGATTGCTGGGGGGGGGGTGGAAAGGGCATCACCAACTTTAACTGACTGAAGCTGGCCCAAGAGGTACAAGTAGAACCATTCAACTGAAATGTTAGGTTGGCCAACAACACCTACACCAGTGCCAGACCGGATGCAATGCAGTACCATGCTGTATTTCTGTATCATGCTGCAGTATACTGCAGAGAACAGTGTAATTCAATGGTAATTAAACCTTTTAGACATGCAGTATTTTGTGACATGTTTGTTTGCTGCAAGTTAATGCATTGCATGCTAGTTGGCTCCACTGTAACGTACCTAAGAGGAGGGGGTGGGCCACAGTATTGAATTCTTCTCCTCAGTTTATAAAAACAGACACAGTGAACAGGATCTGGTCCATGCTTTCCAGCACAGAGACAGTGATCTGGAGGAGGGAAGAGATGGTGGAAGGATATTTCTAGATGCCAGACTGTTAAGGATTAATGAAAGAATTGGAATTAAGGTAGGTGAATATCAGGGAGAAAACAAGTGTTTCTTGCAGTTTAGCAAGGGCGAGAAGGAGGGAAATTGAGCATTAAATAAATGGGAAGGAACAGCCACCCCCTGTGTGGAGTGAGAAGACTTTAAGTGGATTCAGGAATGGGGACAGACCCACGTTAGAAAGAAAGACTGGAAAATGAAGCTAGGGGGCAACAATGACTGGCACATAGAGAAGAAGGAGATTAGTAACCAGCCCATTATGGCTGTGCCTCTGAGAGGAATTTATGGAGACTAAGGCAGCAATTTTAGTCTCAGTAGAGACTGGGCAGAAGGAAACATATGCTGGGTTAGAGCATAGGGAACAGAGAGCATCTGAGGTGAAGCTGGTCAGGAAAGAGGGGGACAGAGGAGAGAGAGAGGAAGCAGGGAGAGGGCACAAGATGTAGGAAAAAATTTAAAGGTGCTGGGACCTCAAATGGTTCAGGGAATAATGAAATTCCTTTTCTGAATACCTGGGAGGAAGATTAGTTGTGGCGAGGTCAAGGAGGAAGTAAATAACCTTCCAGAACCAACCAGGGAATTAATGTTTGTTCAGAAGGTTGGTCTTATCCTCATGAATGTGAATGAATGGTACTGTCTACCAATGTAAAGATTAGGTCATCCCTTGGCCTGTTGGACCATAATGTAATTATTGTAACCACGAATTTTGACACAATTCAGGGACAATGTTCAATTATTTGAGTATACATGTAAAGTAACTACAGTAGATCAGTGAAATATTTAGTTTTAATTGACTTGCAAACAGATATGCAAAAAAAAGTATTTGGGCAGTTAGAAGGTTAGAATGCTTTTGAAAAAAAAAGTAACCTAATAGGGCTATAAATTATGCAAGAGGTCCTAGACTATTTTTTTTCTCTGATGTCAAAGGAATTATATGGAATTAAATTAATCTTAAGCTGATATGGTACCCATCCATGTTTACAAAGTACAGTCAGGAGCCGTTAAAATATTTTCTTAGTTGATGGATCGCCAATTATTAATGTTAATGGGGTTAAATTACATAGAGTAATTGTTTCTAGTAATTTAAAATGGGAGAAACATGTTAAATAGCTGCTAAAAAGATAAACCCACATCTGTGTTATCTGACAATGTTAAAAAGAACCAGATTAGGCCGGCCCACCAGCTCAGTGGTAGGTCCTCTGACTGTGATGCCGATGCCCCAGGTTTGGAAACAGACCCAAAACGTTGGAGGGCCAGCCAGAGGGAGGAGGACTGAGCATCCCAGGGACTGCTCTCCTCATCTGGGGGGGAGGGGGTAGCATTTGGTACATGGTTGGCTCCTGGCAGAGGGCGAGTGGAACAGCAACCGATGCTTAGTGCTCTGGGGGAGTGCCAGACATTGTGCTTCTGCACATCACATCACTGCATGCAATGCCTCTCTATGGGGATAATAAAATGAAAATCAACCTACATAGCAAATGATGCCTCACTTCCTCTACTTACTGTGCCCACTGCGACCCCTGGCTGTGACCAAGCTTAGTCTTCTGTCGGGATTGACCTGACTTCATGGCCCTACCTTGTGGAGCAAGCCAAGGGAGCTCTGTCAGCAGAAGCTGGGCCTGCCAGTAATTTAAATGTGTCTCCACTGGGGGAGCAGCCAGTTCAGCGGCCTCACCCTGGGGGGCAAGCCCAAGTAGATCATTAGCCGAGGTAAGTCCTTGTGGGTGAGCAGAGACTGGGAAAGTCGAGGGATGAGCAGACTTGGGGCGGTGACAGCAAAGAAAAAATAAGAAAAAGAGCCGAACTAAATGTATTTTATTTGAAAATGATTTATATCCCATTACGGAGGTCATTGCTTAAATAAGCATGCCAAATTACTTGAAAAATTAGTTAATATGCAACTAAGGAAGTATCTGGAATCCTGTAACCTCCTCAGCCCTTTACAGTCCAGCTTTAGGCCAAAACACATTACAGTATCTGTGACTGCATAAGTTACCAATGACTGGCAATCTGCACTTGACATTAAACATCATGTCAACGCAGTCTTCCTGGACCTGAGCAAGGCTTTTGATACCATGGACCACATAATACTTCTTCACAAGCTAAAGGACATCTTCCTAGACACTATCACCATGCAATGGTTCTCATGTTATCTTTCTGATAGACAGTAACAAGTCAAGGCACAAGGTGAACTCTCCCCTCTCAAAACTCTGTCCAGAGTAGTACCTTTGGTGTCCATTCTTGGGCCATTACTGTTTGTAATTAATATAAATAACATTGACTCTAACGTTAGGATGGCTAACGTGCATCTCTTTTCTGATAAACAGTACTATACATCTCCAGGCCCTCCCTAGAGCTTGCCTGTGCAGATCTGCAACATGACTTCAACCAGCTCCAACACAACCTTTTCCAGCTCAAATTGTTATTAAACGTGAACAAAACAAAGGTTATGTTTCTTTCTCCCAACGCCCATTCAGCAAGTGCCTCTACCATCGGCCTCCCCTTCCAGATAATGCCTCTCCTTGGTGAATCGCTTGAGGTAATGGACAATTTTAAGTATCTGAGGTTCTGACTTGATTGTCAGCTATCATTCATAGTACACATAGAGGAACTCTCTAAGAAACTAAAAAAGAGACTAGGACTCTTCTTAAGAATCAAGCATTTTCCTAATCATGATGCAAAATTAAGGCTAGTCCAGACCACTTTCTTCCCCTCACCGATTATGCAGATTTCATTTACAGTCATTGCTCTAAATCAGCCCTTAGTAAAATTGGATGCACTCTAACACAGAGCACTAAGGTTCATTACTAACACCCCCCCCCCTTCAGAACTCACAGTTGTGCTCTTTACACTTAACTTGGCTTGCCCTCGCTTCATAATAGACGGTTAAAAAAAGCCACATTATGCTCATACAGAGTTATCTTAAATAAACTCCCTCTTTATATCACTGAATTCTTCAAGTGTACACCCTGTGCCTATTCATTGAGGAGATACTCTTGTATACTACTAGATATACCTAGGGTAGCGTCCCGGTATGGCGAATCTGCAGTTAGCCATGCTGTCCCTGTTTTGTGGAAAAATCTCCAACCCCCCCCCCCATAAGACTTACTACCATTATTTGTCTTCAGACCTAGAAATCCTTATTGGACTGCTTTGTACAGGAGGAATGTAATCGCTGTTAATAACCTGTTTTTGTGTGCCATCGCCTGTATTGCATGTGTATCTTTTTACTTGTTTAATTGCTGCCCTCATTGTATTTTTCTTTCTCATCAAGTAGATATGCCATATAGAATGTTCCTATATACTCCTCCATTGTACTGTATCCTCTGTCATCCTATTTTGGACTTTATTTGGGTGTATTTTACAATGTTATGCTCATTGTACCAATATATGTACTGGAATGCTTTTCTGTTTGTGTCCATCCAGGACCACCTTGAAAATGAGCTTGCTCAATGATGTTATTCCTGGTAAAATAAAAATGATTGATTGATTGATAATACTAAGACATCAGTCAGGTTTTTGATGAAGGTTTTCACCCGAAGCACTGGGGCATTGTAGCAGTGGTGTGGTCTGTATGCACAAGCTCTTTGACTTGCTATTAAAGCATTTAAAATGGCAATTTAAGTGTGACATTTATTTGAGTTGTTTGCAGTGCAGGTTATCAGGACATTCAGGTTTTAGAGGGTTTTTTTCCTGTGACAGAAAGTGATTCTGTTTTGGCATGGTCATTGCCTTTTTCCATTGGAAAATTGATGTATAGGTTACGAGAGGGAAACATGATATCATGGGCCCTATATTCAAACATGTACAAAGTGGAGTGCATAAATCTGTGCAACACCTTACAGTTGCCCAGGTGTCCAAAAATGCCTGTATCCCATGGAACAGGGCATCAGCGCTATTCAACTGAATATAGTGCCATTGTGGCCCAGTGCTAAGCCACTTAGCTCTGGACAGACATGGCCCCCGAAATAGAGTGACATAATTGCATGTGCCTGCACTAAATTTCCTGTATTTAAATGGACTCATGCAAATGAGTCCATTGGGCATGCATGGTGCTAAGGGACCATTTTCATGCTCATTGTGTGCTAATTTGCATGTGGAGTGAGGCTGGACTGTGTGACGCCACCCCCAATTGCCCGTTCCCTGAGAGCTATCCCTGGTGCTAGTGGTCCCCACCCCCACTGATCACGATACCAAATATTAAATGCAAACTGTCCAAGGTGTCCAGTCCCCCCAGCTGACCACTGTATAGATAAGTAAATGTAATGTTTCCTTCGTGTTTAGTGCCCTCCCACCGTTCACCATACAGATGAGTAAATGTAAAGTTTCCTGATGTCTAGTGGCGGCTCCCTCCACCCGCACCCATGCTGGAAGTGTGAACATGAATTCCCTGGTGTCTAGGGGTCCCTCCCACCACCCAATCCCATGCCTGATGTAGAAATATGGTATCCATGGTGTCCAGTGGTCCCCCCCAACCAATCCCATTTCTGCAGTGTGGATAAATATTCCCCGGTGTCCAGTGGTTCCTCCCATCCTGATCCCCTGTTTTACACCATAATACCATTCCCTGGTGGCTAACAGGCTCCCTCCATATCTCCAGTCCCCTGTATTTTAAAGTAATACCATTCCCTGGTGGCTAATGCCACCCCCCCATCTCCGATTCCCTGTATGACAGACGTAAATCTATTTCCTGGTGGCTAGCAGAACCCTCACCCCCCCAACCCTGGCAGGCAGTGCCCCATCACACTGCTCCCCCATCCCAACCCCAAGCCAGTGACCAGCACAGCACTCCACTCTCCAACACAGCCAGTCGCCGACTGAGCTGTCAGTGAGCACATACTGTATACAGTCCATGCTCATTGACTGCCAGTTCTGTCGGTCAGTACAGGCTCACAGCAGCTCAGTTGGCAGCTAGCTGTTGTAAAGAACAGAGGGCTGTGATGGTCGCTGGCTTGGGGTCAGGAAGGGGGGAGCAGAGTGGTGGGGCACTACCTGCTGAGGTGGTGGGGTAGAGGGTCTTCTAGTCACCAGGGAACAGAGTTACATTTGTCATACAGTGGCTGGGGGGTCTGCTAGCCACCAGTGACTGGTAGTGTGATATAAAAAAGGGGATCAGGATGGGGGCCACTAGACACTGGGGAAACTTTACATTTAATCATCGGTACAGCAAATTAGTGGGGGGGGCACTAGAAACCAGGGACGCTTTACGTTTACAGTACAGTACATGGTGGGGGGGTGCTAACACCAGGGACTACAGTGTTGGCAGTCAGGGTGGTGCCACTGCACTTCCCCCTCCAACCACTGGGGTTGTGCGGGAGTAAGTTGCGGTTTTGGTCAGCAGTATCTGCGCCATGCAATTGGACCTTGCAAAGCAGCCTTGTGCATTGCACATACTTTAAATATTGGACTGCGCCAATATTCAGGTCCCTACCCCTTCATTCGAATTGCATCTCCTTCTGAATATCACCCAGGCACAAACCCTGTTTGCCTGCGCTAACCAGGCTTTTTAATATAGGGCATTCATGCAAAACCCGGTTTGCAATGGAAAACTCAGCTTTGCGCAAGGCAAAGTTTTGAATATAGGGCACCATATGATGTGTCTTTCTTATAAGTCAGCACATTATAATTGATAGTTGGAATTCATTATTATAATAATAATAAACTTTATTTTTATTGCGCCTTTCAAAAAATCAAGGCGCAGAACAAGCTTTAAAATACATCCAAATAGCATATTATAAAATTCAATAAAATAAATAATGACATCCACAAGATAAATAATAAAATCAGATCGACTCAATATCCTCCCCAAATGCTTTTCTCCATAAAAAAGATTTCAAAGCTTTTTTAAAACACCCCACCGTTGTGCACTCTCTAATCCAACGGGTTAGAGAATTCCAAAGGGTCGGTGCAGCGAATACAAAAGCCCGAGCACTGGATGATTTCAAAACTACCCTTGGAATCTCTAGCAACCCCTCGTTGGCTGAATGGAGCAGTCGCTCCAGGATGTAAGGCACCAGAAGCTCTTTCAGGTAGTCAGGGTCCAGGCCGTGCTGGGCTTTATAAGTCAGCAAGCTGACTTTAAAGGAGATCCACCATTGAACCGGCAGCCAGTGCAGACCTCGCAAAACCAGAGTAATATGGGAAGAATGAGGCGTCCCAGTGAACAACCGGGCTGCGGAGTTCTGCACCAGTTGCCTGCGGTGGATATCAACCCCTGGAAGCCCAAAGTAAAGGGAATTGCAGTAGTCCAGGCGTGAGGTCACAAAGAAGTGGATCAATGTAGGTAGGTCTCCAGACGGAACAAGGTGCTTGATCCTAGCGATATTCCTGAGATGGTAAAAGGATAGCTTAAAGACCGCCGACACTTGCGCATGCAGTGTCAGCCGATCATCAAGAATTACCCCTAGGTCACTTACCTGTTCAGAGATAGAAAGCTCAACCGCCCCCAGGAATAAACCTGAGGTATGGTCAGTCCCCAACCCCCCTATCCGGTGACCTGGATCCATGACCATCACCTCCGTCTTTCCAGAATTCAGCTTCAACCAGCTGAACCTCATCCATCCTTGGATATCCTTGAGACAGTTATTAAACACCGAGAGTGCTCCATTCTGGTCGGGTGCAAAAGACAGGTAGAGTTGAGTATCATCGGCATAACAATGAAACTCCAGTCCATACCGTCTTACAATGTCTCTGAGGGGAAGCATGTACACCGCAAACAACATGGGGGACAGCACCGAGCCCTGAGGAACCCCACAAGACAGAGAAATTGGGTCAGAGGAAAATACCCCCGACACCACTCTCTGTGTTCTACCAGCGAGGAAAGACGTAAACCATCTGTGGACCAAACCTGAAAGCCCACAGATGTTTTTCAGATGCTCAAGCAGTGCCCCATGGTCCACAGTGTCTAATGCTCATGACAAGTCCAACAGGACCAAAATGGAACATTTTTTTCTGGTCTCTTGCCATCAGGAGATCATTGAGCACCTGAACCAGTGCAGTCTCGGTGCTATGCCTCTTTCTAAAACTGGATTGGAGAGGATCGTAGATGCTATGGATGGACAAATGGTTGTCCAACTGAGTAGCCACTACTTTCTCAATTACCTTCCCAACAAAGGGAAGGTTTGAGATAGGTCTGTAGTTAGCGAGGGAGTTGGGGTCCAAAGAAGCCTTCTTCAACACAGGTGTCACCACAGCCTCCTTCAGGGAGCTGGGGTATTCACCAGAGTCTAAGGAGCACCAGACTATCCTCACTAAGACCGGAATGATGATCTCCCCACAGCCCATAATCAGGGCTGTGGGGCCCGGATCTAAACTACAGGATATAGTGCGCATACCTTGGACAATCCTAATAACATCTTCAATATCCAGCCTTTTGAAGAGATTCCAGGAATGAGGAGGGAAAGTGACCAAGGACTGGTCCACGGCCCTTCCCATAGAGAGTGTTGAATGGATATTAATGGGTAGTAATTAACTGTTTTGTCTAAGAGTGATATATTTATTCATACCTTTTATATATGAACTTCAATGGCATCTGCTGTTGCAATAAAAACAGATTTGATTGAATGATTAAAAAAAATCAAAAACTCTGTGAATCCTGAATATCAAGGGCTCAGTGTCCAATAAACATCAACAGCTCAGCACCGTAACACACATCACAGAACAGGTGACCCATGAACATCATGGTCTCAGTGCTAATACAATACTGTACACATCAAGGGCAATATATGAAGCTCAGTATCCCAAGAACATCAAACTTCTTCAACACGGACTCCAAATCCTTTGATGAACAAGGGAGCCATGCCCCACCAATGCTAATGGCTCCAACAACATCCACTTATGAGCAGAATATTTTCGTCAACTGTATCGCGCTGCCCGAAACTCATGTACCTGGGCAATCCACAAGGCTAAGGCAGCTTTCTATCAGTCCAACCTTACTGCCACCTGGGGTGATGGGAAGAGGTTCTGGGGCAATATGAAGGAGCTTAGTGGCAAGTTCCCTTCCCCTCCTCTATCCATGATTATCGTCAATGGTGTCTCCTCCCAAGACAGCGGCAATATAGCAAATGCCTTAAATGCATCTTTCTCAGACCTCAACTCTATCCTCCCTCTTGACTTCTTTACTACAACTACAGGACATTTTCTGCCTCCCCCCAGTGCTCCACCTTTTTACTTCAAAACAGTCTCCTCTAGTGTCACTCACACATATCTCGGCAAGTTCCTAGGAAAGACAAGACACAGTGGAGACTCACTCAATGCAAAGCTGCTCGCCTTAACCCTTGACGCAGACCTTACCCCCCTAACAAAAATATTAAATATGTCCCTATCCCTTGGGAGTTCCCTAACCTATGGAAAAAAAGCGGTCATCACTCCTGTTCACAAAAATGGTGACCGTACCTCTAGCAGTAACTATAGACCCATTTCTATACTTCCTCCCCTCTCCAAAGCACTGGAAAAAATAGCAGCAGACCAACATACTGACTATTTGGGAACACACCATCTACTGTGCCAGCAGCAACATAGCTTCAGGAAAGGGCAAAATACTACTACTGCCCTGCTCGAGTTTACCTCCTATATCCATGATGCCCTTGACCAGGGAGCCCTGGCCGGATCTGTCTACATTGATATTTCCAAAGCCTTCGATTCCATCAACCACAGTATGCTGATTAACTCCCTCCTCTTCGTTGGTGTCTCCCAAGAAACTGCAGACTGGTTCTCCAACTATCTTTATGGCCATACACAGCAAGTAAAAATAAATAGCGCCCTTTCTGCTAGCCTCCCTGTCTGATCGGGTGTCCCACAAGGGTCCATCCTTGGCCCTCTTCTTTTCTCCCTATACTTAAACTCCCTCCCTCTGGCCTACACTGAGTGTCTGCTCCTTTACGCAGATGATACTGTGATCTTCAGCCGGCACCCTGACCCTACCCTGCTCCAAAATTCCCTGCAGGGCTCCTTCACAGAGATAGAATCATGGTTCACCTCCCACAAACTTGTCCTCAACTACAAAAACACAAAGGTCATGCTATTTGCCCACCCCCAGCATAAGCACAGCAGGACCAAATTATCCATACTGAATTCACAGGGTGCCATGCTGGACGCAGTTTCCAATTTTAAATATCTAGGGATCACACTAGACTTGGCCCTTACTTTCTGTGAGCATATAGCATTGACTTGCTCTACTATAAACATTAGAATCAGCCACCTCTACAAATATAGGCCCTATCTCCCTCTTGATGCCCTCCACTTAGCCATCTCTAGCTCCATCCTTTCCCTGGTAGACTATGGCATAATCATATATGGCACCACCTCTGACACTGCCCTGTCCAGCGTAAAATGCGCTCTTAACAAAGCATGCCAGCTGGCCACAGGCTGTGATTGCCTCACACATACCTGTGACCTCTACCAACGGACATCATGGCTAAATTTCCAGGGGCAACTTCTCTATCAGACCTGCCTATTGGCTTAAAAGATACAACTAGGGTTAGCCCCCCCCTCCAAGGCTGTCTATCACTCCTGCAAACATGCTTGCCAACAAGGGCCACAAGATACTCTAATGCTACTACCTTTCACATCCCTTTTGCAAGGACCACTGCCAGCCAGAGGTCCTTTTACTACAGGGCACCACATTGGATGAACTCCCTTCCCGACACCGCACTCTCAATCCCAAGGCTAGAGCCATTTAAACCAGTGCTGCACACCCATGTTATGTTAAACAGTCACTGTGATTGCTCATAAACTCCTCCATAGGGCTTATGTTTCTCTTGTTGCTAAACAAACTCTGTATATAATTAAACCATGGAATTATGCACCTTTGGTGATGCTCTACACATGTATTTTCCCATTATTGTTGTCTCTGTACTTGTTACTGTACTGTATAATACTTTGTATATGTCCTCACTCAATGTATGACACGGAGCCTTTATAAATCAGTTCCTGACTCAAAGGGTTGTAATTCCTAGACTTTATACAAAATAAATAAAAAATAAAAATATTTTCTCTGCTGTTTTTCATACGGTGCTTTCATGTATCTGTAATCAAATGCCATTATTTAGAGGTCCATGAAAAACGTACATGTGCAGCTGTTTCCTAGCTTACCTGTCCTCTGCTGTTAAAAATGTGACACTGGCCAGGTGCCCACCTCAAGTGCAACTTGTGTTTTAAACTTTTTTATTCTTTGAACTTGTAGCTAAAGCCCCTCCTTGCTTCCATTAACATAAACTCCCACTGCCAATGAGTGTAACATTGGGAGCCCATTTCTTTGTGACAAACTGTTGCCCCACCACATTTATCCTGGGTAAATTATAAATAGAAGGCACACCAACTGCAGTTGGTGAATCAGTTCAAGGGAAGGTAAGATATGAAAGGGAGAAAGAGCATAGATGAGAGTTATGAATACCAAAATACATACTAAATACACACTGTACCAAATATTTAAAACATTCTTATTTCTGTCGATTTAAGTTGTTTATGTTTGTTTTCTATTATTAGAAAAAAAAAAAACTTTAGATGGGTTCTGGTTTCAGTTAGGATGTAGAACTTTATCTGAATTTGTATCCCAATAATTATAGTTATAGCCATTTCAAGATATTCCAGCCAATGTGTCAAAAAAAAAAAAAACACGTTATGTCAGGTATGACTCTGTAAGTGGTCTGAGTCAATATGTTGTACTCCTACAGCACCAGCTGTAGCCTTACTGTCACATCATCTGCACATATCAGTGACATGAAAATAGTAGAGGACCCGATTTGCAAATTTGTGCTAGCTTGTACTGCTCAAAGCATTCTGGATTACAGGGAAAATGCTGTTGCACTTAATTGGTGCTGAGTGTCAACATATTTTTTATTCACTCCCTGAGGAACTCTCTCCTTGTGAAATGTTTTCGTGTTGCTCTACTTTCCTTTGTACAGTTGATGTTTGTATTTCAGCAGCAATAAATGTTGCAGCAGGAAGATGCTAACTCTGACAACATGCACAGATGTAAGAGGATCTTTAGATTCAGATCTTGAATTAATTCTAGGTCATTCCTTGAAAAGGTGCATGCTGTCTCAGTGAGCCTATCCGGTTATCAAAATCCAGTAAGAAAGTTTTATACTGTAAGAGGCAGTGGGAGTACATATTTTTAGGATCTACTAGATTAGATGAACAAACAACAGAAAAATATAGGAATATAACAGATTTGTGAACAGTTAGTACAATGTTAATTTCAGGCCAGATTATTACCATTAAACATGTTGGAAGCTACCTTTTTTTTTTATTCTGTGCATACCAACAAAAGATGACCTGCTACTGCAGCCAGTAAAATACATACATTAAATGTGAGTCTATAAAACATAGGCAATATTGCAGCCTGGTTGGCTTATGAAAGGGGTCTAGACTTTTAGAAGTGCTCAATCTTACACATAAGCAATGCAAGCCTGAGAACCAAGTAGATTTGACAGTTATTGCCTAACGGAAAACAAGATTTTAAAGAAATACTGTATGTTTATAAAGTATATTGAATCAGCTCTTCTTGAGATGATTTGCTGGTAGGGCTGGGTGACAGGCTGGCAGTGTTGCCTAGGGGTTACAATAACAAGCTGTGAATGAGCTTGGTACATCCAGCAGACCTGTTTTGATTGCCACAACAACCTCTGCTTGCATACTGTATGATTCTAAGCAAGTCACTTAACCAACCCAGTGCTCCTGGGTCACCCCTGAAAATAAGCATTTGTACCTAGTGGGCCTTACCTGGCTACCAAAGAATCTTCTGCTGTTGAAAGTCTGGTGAAATTCTGATTTCACTTCCATAAAATTTTGTGAAATTTCCATAAAACTTTTCGAACTTTGCCAAAATTGGGATTTCAGTTAGTTCCATATAATTTAAAAAAGTATCTGTCTACACTGCACTAAAGTTGGTATGTTGGCTTTACAAGGGGCCATACAGTTGTGTGCCAAGTTTCATATCTTTTTCTTTAAAATAATATAGTTATAAGTCTCCAACCTTTCAAAAATGTTAAAATGTAAGCCCCTATAACTTTAAAACTAGAAAATGGAATATCACCAATTTTGTAAGGTTCATTGACCATGAATATTAGGCATGGAGGCCACTGCCATGGCCCTGCAGCAGAGCACTGCACCACCATGCTGACAACCTGTGTTTGGAAGTCAGCCCAAGAAGTCAAGTAAGTAGGCAAGCTATGGCTGAGACAGCTACTGCTTGGCAGTGCCTCTCAGTCAGGGGTCACTGGCAGCAAGTTCTACCAACACAAGAATCCCTGTGGCTGAATTAAGGAGCATGCTTCTCCCACAGGGGAAGTTGTGGCAGTGTGAGTCTGACAGAGGCACCACCCCTACCATGGGGGATAGGAGGGAACAATGTTGGAAACAACCTGGTAGCTGTGAACAAGGTATATCCCTGAGAAAAGAGCTTCCAACCAGGAGAAAACCCAATATGGAAAAAAAGAGGCTATATGTATCAGCTCTCTAATCTCTTGCTCAAAGGCTGGCCAAGTTATAGGCAGCCAAAGATTCTAAAATAACATCAGTAATTGAAGTTCAATGTCATGAGCTATTGTGAAATTGTGAGATGTTGTGATGCTTTGTCAAAGCCATGTCCAGACATTGGTCAAGATATTCAAACTGCGCCAAGCTGTGGCGCAAGCCTGGGCACAGCTCAACTTGGCTGCACAGGGGCGTGGACTGGGCGATATTCAATGGAGCTGTGCCATGGCTCAGCATCATTGAATATCGCACCCTGGCCACCCGCAGTGCGCATGGAGCAGTTGCACTGAGCCAGCGCCAGTGGCCAGAATGGATCATGGGGATGCACTAGCACAAGTTCCATTCCACTAGGCGCAACTACCGCGGTATTCAAAAGTTGACATGCAAATAGGGCCATAATGTACGCAAGACGCAAATGGGGCAATTTGCATGTCATTATAGCCCATTTGCATGCAGGTGCACCGATCCCCAATAACTTGCACCTGGCGCCCTGCCAGGCAGCAGCCATTGTGGACCGATGCCCCCTGCAGCACAGCAATGTGCCCCACAGCCCGATCGTGGGCTTCAGTAAATTGAAAATGAAATTCTATATGGGCTGAAGTAAAATGTAAACAAACCTATATCCCTGGTGGTCCAGCGGACCCCCCTCCCCACCTGCCCACTGATCCCCACTGCCCCACTCCTCCCCCAGTCAGCAGTGGGCTGCAGCACCCCACCCGCCTGCCTCCCCACCACCCACTGACTGTCACCATTGGTAGGGCTGTATGCCCATTGGTCCACAGCATGAACCAATGGGCATGCAGCCCATACCGTACTACGCATTCCAGATATGTGAATGGATCCATTCACATATCTGGAATGTGTAGTAAGGTATGGGCTGCACGCCCATTGGCTCATGCTGTGGACCAATGGGTGTACATCCCTACCAATGGTGTCAGTCAGCAGGCGGCGGGGAGGCAGGTGGGTGGGGTACTGCAGTCCACTGCTGACCGGGGGGGAGTGGGGCGGTGGGGATCAGTGGGCAGGTGGGGAGGGGAGTCCGCTGGGACCACCAGGGATATAAGTTACTTTACATTTTACTTCAGCCCGCGATCTGGCAGACAGGTCCACTATACCACCAGGGATATAGGATAGATCTTTTTATTTACTGAAGCCCACGATCAGGCAGGCAGTGGTCCACTGGACCACCAGGGATGTAGGATAGTTCTTTTTATTTACTGAAGCCCGCGATCGGGTGGGCAGCGGTCCACTGGACCACCAGGGATATAGGATAAATCTTTTTATTTACTGAAGCCCGCAATTGGGCGGGCAGTGGTCCACTGGACCACTAGGGATGTAGGCGGTTTTATTTATTTTACTAATGCCTGTGATCGGGCATTGGGAGCGCTACCACAGAGGTGCAGCCAGAGCTTGGGTGGCCACCCACAGGTGGTAGCTGCCGTGTTGTGCCCTGCAATATGGCAGCTCACCTGTGGGTGGCGAGCCGTTGCTCCTTTTTTTGCTTAACTTTATCAGGCGCAGGTGGGGTTTCAATGCATGGCTCCACACATCCCAGGCTGAATATCAGGCTGTGCAGAGTATGCATGGGCACACCCCGCTACCTGTGCCTGCATACATTACTGATGCGCTCCGGTGCATCGGGATTTGTGCCAGGCGCAATTCCCTTTTGAATATCGTGCTGGGGCGCATCAGTGGGTTGCGCATGGTGCAACACTGTTTCGCCATGCACAACCCTTTTGAATATCTGGGCCATTATGTCCAGTCATGAACTTGAGATGCCATTTAGGTGGAAGGCAATGAGCTGTTAAAGTGGCAATAAAGTAGCATTCATATGAGTCTTCATAGTAAAAGTATAGTGGTGTCAAGTGACAGGTCACTATCTTTAGTTATGAACCATGAGGAATAGTCATGGACACAACTAAGCACTAGCCTGAATTCTAGCAATATGCCAGTGAACCACTAGAGCTCACCGACCTAATGACTTGCAGAAGGACATGCAAGTGCAGCATTGTTTCTGTACAATGTCACCTGGTAACTGTCTAGCAACTCTATAGATAACAATGCATATTTTTCTATTTGAAAACAGTGGCACAAATCCTAGTTGTGACTTATGATGTTGTGACAGAAGAATCTGGACATCTTTAGTGATGGTGGATCATGAGGCTGGGCATCATTGTCACATGAGTGTTGGAGGGGTATTGCAGGACCATGATGGTAGTGCAGGTAAGGTGATTCAGAGGTGATAAGTACTTTGTGAAAGTTAAATTCCACAAGTGGAACATCTAGTGGTATTACTTATTATGTGTCATTGAATTTTTGAAAACATTTTGCCAATTTGTAATTTCTAAAGTATCCACAATAAATGTTAACCTACTAAACAACATTAATCCATCTTAATTACAATCCAGAAGATATTAACTTTAGTATGCATGCCAAATCTTGAGTACATATGTACAATAGTAGTGGAGCTATTAACATTCAAAGATTTTGAACTGTCACACAATTTAACAAATAATTAAATTGTGCAATTTTGAACTCCAGCAACTTACAACCTAAACAATCAATTACCTCTCTATTTAGCAGTTTCTGTGACTCTTCCAAGAAAGCATGTATATACATTTTCGATTATGTAGCTCCAAAAGAGGCTAAGTACTAAGCATAGAAATATTTTCTCAAATGTCCACATGAATAATAACTTGCCAGAATTTAATCCCCTGTAAATTCTCCACCCCTCCTCTAAATGCCATGTAATGTGGCATACGTTTTAGTTCTCATTCAAGCAATATGCCATCCAAATTGCAGATCTCTAGCTGTAACACTGTCCAGGTTATGACCAATGAAAGTGTTTGGAAATTTCCAAAAATGTTCACATTTTGTGAAATTTGTAGAATTTCATGGAATTTCATGAAAATTCCATGAAATCAGAATGTGCTAATTTTGCCAAGCCCTACTTGCTGATTAATTCTCCAGAAAGGCTCAAAACTGCCACAAATATGGCCAACCAGATGACAGATATAAAAGGTAAGAAACTGTTAAAATTAACATCCACAGTGCTTAAGTCCCCTGTTTAAGGGACTGGATTGGAAGGTTGCCCCATACTGACCAGGCTTAGTGGGTCTGCAGTGGAGTCACAGAGCAGGAGTATGTATGAATGAGGTGCATGCTGAAGTGGCAGTGGGGAACAAGCAATAGAGGAGGTGGAGGTATAAGTGGTACAGGCTGGGTGATAAAATATAAATTATAAAAGCAGCCCCATAGGATTTTTCTACACAGATTCCAATGGTTATGATTTAACTCTATAAACAGGCGATTCGACCCCTTCTCTAGACCCTTAAGTAAATTATAAAATCCTAACCTGGTGGCAATTTTCTCAGCCATTTATTTATGTGAGATTGACATTAGTCCTGCAAGTCATTAGTACTGCCACTGCAATTATTGTATGGCACAAAATACCCTATGTGCCATTTTTGTAAAACCAGGCTTCTGTAGTTAAACTGCCAGTTTGCAGTTCTGTTTGATTCATGAGATTACAGCATGTTACTTACAATCTAGGGGGAAAAGGGGAAGGTAGTGTGGTTAAAAGTTGAATCAGTGAAGTGTAGAACAGGAAAACAGTGGTTTGAATCCCAACACACCCACTGGCTCATGTGTGGACCTTCAGCTCATCGCTTGAATACCTTCTCCTTCAATGCCTCCCAGGTGTAAAATTTGGTAGAAAGAGGAACCAACTGAAAATGAAATATGCAGGGATTATTCTGGATAAAGGAATTGAAATAGAAGCTGAAAACCTGTCCCAGGTTTGCAGGATCTCTAACAAGGTGACTGCTGGAAAATATGTCCTATGGATTTCAACAGATTATAAGATATCTATGCAGGAACAATACATTGTTACTTTATAGTAGAGGTTTGAGAATGTACTTTTATGTTAAATCACAGTTTGTGGGTGCTCATAACTCTATTGACATTTTCAAAGGGACCTGGAAATTACCATGCAACCCAGTCGTGGTGAGATCTACAAATTTGCTAAATTTTGTAAAAACGTGTAAATTGCAGGTAAACTGCAGGGTAGCAAATAAAGAAATATGTATTTTAAGATACCTTTTTGCTATATAAAAATAGACATATGGTACAGATTAAAAACTTGAAACTTTCAACTTAGTTAAATCCTGTTTGAATGCATTTTTCACAATGCCTTAATTTAAAACTGTCAGGTTCTTCCTCTTACAGGCGTCTTTCCAAACACCAGCGCCCCCCCCCCCCCAGTGTTAGCATCACAACCCAAAAGACACTGGCTGTCATCAACAGGAGCCCATTCTGGGTGTCACAATTCCTCCTACTCACATTGTTGGACATCAAAAGCCTATCTCCAGTGTTAGCATTCTCCCTAGTATTCTAAAAAAAAAAAACTCCTGATGATTAAGTGAGGCCACCGAAAGAACATCGCCAGTGATGTGCTACTTCACCCCACCCCCCTACACACACACAAACACATGCTGAGATGAATGTGGTCATGGTGAGCAAATTCTCAGTGATACAACTCTGCCCCACCCATCAAAAATCTATCTCTCCCCCAATGGTCACTGACACAACTCCACTAAATGCCTCAGTTGGGTGCCATTTCAATTAAATTATTGCAAACTGTAACAAATACACAATATGCAGTGTGCATCTATTCTATTGGCCATAGTTTGCAGTAATGTAATTTGGACAGTGGCCAGCCAAGAAGGTGCATGAAGAGTTTGTGACAGTTGCCATCTGGGAGCTATCAGATTTTGAGGATCAAGTAGGATGAGGGAGGGATACTACTGAACATCAGTAACTGCTTGGGTTTTGGCACGGTGTAGGAGGAGTTTCCATTGGACACCAGGGACTTCATTTGAAAGCCCCATGAATGCTGCAAGCCCTTGGTGTGCTGTTTGCTTGGCCCATGAGGCTTATCGCATTCTCCCGGCTGGTGATGGGGATTTTCAGTCCCAAGTACGAAATGCCACAAGTTAGATGAGCTTTTCCCTGGTCTACCTTGTACCATTTGGGAGACCATTGTTATGGTCTTGTGCCAAATCTTTGGTGCAATGAGAAAACTGTTGCAACTGTGCCCGATGTACTAAACTTGGGTGCAGTTGTGTCAAAGGATTTTGGAAAATCTGCACCAAAAAATGGACCCTGCATCTCCCTTTGAAAATCGAGCCCCAGGTGTTTTATGATATTAGACGGTGTGTGTGAGAATAATGCCACTGGATGAATGAAGTGTCTTGATTGGTGCAGGGTGAGTGGGAAGTGCAACAGAATACCTGGGACTGCTTGGATTAGGGCAGGGTAATGGAGTGATGTCACATGACACCAGAGACTGCATGTCTTGGAGCAGGGTGAGGGAGGGTATTGCCACTGGACTAAGTGCAGAACTGTGAACAGTGCACTCAGTCAGGATTGAGAGACAGAAACAGCAAACTGGTGCAGCTGTTGCTACAGCTCACTCAAGCTCAGGTGACCAGACCTAGTTAACTGTAAGCTTAAAAGGAAAGTACTTTCATATATAAAATGTATGAAAATCACCTTTGAAATTCCTAATTAAACAGAGTGAGTGATGGGGGATAGCAACCTGCATGGCAATTCAGAAAGAAAAACCCTGTTAGTTGAATAGTCACTTACTTTTGAAAGAATTAACATAACTATCAAATAACAACACAAATGACAACCAAATACAACTTAAAATACTGGCAAAGTAACAAATACAATATGGCTGCTTATGCAATATAAGATTCTCTGTCTCCAAACATAAACTACATATCATGTCAATAAACCCTTTTAATGATCAGTCATGCAAAAATAGTTTTAAATCCCATTTTTCACTGAGACCAGAAGGCTTTACACTCGTTAAAGTAAAGATCCAAAAGTTCTCGTTTTGAAGCAGCCTGTTCAACTTCAACCTACTGCCACTCCTGCTAGGCACTGGAATAGATTCTAACCCTACACTTCTGATGGACTTGTACTTTGCACTGTGTGTTTCTTGAAAGTGTAGACCCACAGGAATATTACTGTTTCTGTTTCATTTTGCTCCTATTGTGCTCTTGTATTCTTTCTTTTATAGACCTGATCATTCTACCCACACAGTTTCTCGGATGGGAACCAAATGGCATAAACAACAAAACAGAGTTACAGTCTACAAATTCTCTGATTAAGCTTAAAACCTTTTGGTATCAACGAAGAATGTGATTTCAAGTCTAAGTAAGTGATTATGCATCTAACAGGTTGTCTTCTTTCAGAATCCCCATACAGGTCACTCCACTTGGTTGAGGTATGTACTCAGCTTGCAGATCCCCTATCAAATGATGGCTTCTCTCTCATTCCTCAATAGTGATCACATTTCTTGGACAGATGATGCCCCAGGAACTGTTTCCAGCTCTTGTATCTATGCAGCAAAGCTTGTTTATGATATGAAGAGCACAGAACCTAGGAGCTCTGCCTCTAAGCATTCTACCATTGATGGATCTGGAAGACTGACAGTATCTTACCTTCACCTCTCTCCCCCCCACCTCACTCTATTTAATTAGAAATTTAAAAGGAGGTTTTCATACATGTTGTATATGATGTAAGTACCTTTGTGTTGTGCATTATATCACTGTACATGGTAATGTTTTATTTATGTATTTTTATTTATTTATTAAAGCATTTAACCAGGAAAACATTTTGAGCTTTGAATTGGCTCATTTCTAGATGTGTCCAAGGGGAAGGGGAGAAGGGGACTGATACAAGAATAACATTGTATATACTCTACAGTACAATACAGTGAACGGTAGTTTCACTTGTTATGACAAACAGTTATTTTCAGCATTTACAATCATATACAGGTAAGATACAAGGTATTAGTGCAGCTGAGTCCTTGTGGGTAGTTGAAGTAGAGCCCCAATTCAGGGCGAATGATAAGTGGATTTATTCAGGGATCAGAGGGGTGGATTGGGGACAGGTAAGGTAGGGGGACATGGGGAGTTGGAGGGAGGAGAAGAGATAAGAGGGAGAGGCGATAAGGGGTAGGGGGAATGAGGAAGAGAGAGGGGAAAGTGAGGAAAAAGGGGAAGATGGGAAGGGGCAGGGTAGAAGAGACAAAGTGGGAGGATAGGAAGGACAGGAAGGTGGGGGCAGTGGTGGGAAGGGCTGAGTGAAACAAATGGGCCTGGTAGTGGGGAGAGAGGGTGGAGAGTTGAGTGGGGGCAGAGGGAAAGATTGGGGGATGGGGAGGAGAGAGAAGAGGTGATAAGGGGATAGGAGATAAGGTGAGGGGAATGAGGGGGACAGAGATGAATGTGAGGGGAAAAAAGAGGAAGGGGAAGGGGAGAGGAGAGAGAGTGGGGAGGATAGGAAGGACAGGAGAAGGTGGGAGAGGCAGTGACTGGGAAGAAGCTGAGTGAAACAAATAGGCCTGGTAACTAGGGACAGTAACAGGAGGAGGTGGTGTGGGTGCGGAGTTGTGAGGTTAGTGAGTGTTTGGAGGAAGTAGAGTGAATGGGAGGGGGGAGAGAGTTCCAAAGTTTAACAAAACAGAATGAAATATCACCTTGACCAGCAAGGGATTTATGAGAGGGGAGCATAAGGGAGGGATAACCATGACTGCAGAGGGAGTGGTGGGGGTGGGCAAGTTGGAGAAGAGAATCAGATAATGAGGGAGGGAGGGAGGGAGGACAGACAGAACTTTGAAATGAAGGTGGCACAGTGGGTTAGGTGACAATCCTCTAGGGAAGAGAGTGAGAGACCAGAGTAAAGAGAACAGTGGTGGGTGTGGGGAGAGTGAAACAGCAGAAGGAGTGGAAGAGGGGGTCCAATCTGGCCAGGGTGGACCTTGGGGCAGCACCATAGACTGTGTTGCCATAATCAAAGATGGGGAGAATCATCTTTGTAAGAATGTCGCAGTGGGTGGGAAGAGGGATGCAGCTTTTGTTCCTGTAGCGGGCACCAAGCTTGGGGTGGAGTTTATTGGATATGGTATCTATGTACTGAGAGAAGTTAAGGTGATGGCTAAGCCAGATACCAAGATGCTTGAATGAGGGCACATCATCAATTGTGTCCTATTCTAGGGTGTGGAAGGAGGGGAGGGATCGGAGATTAGAAATCCTCAGTCTGGTGCCAAAGCACATGGAGACCTTTTTTTGACATTCAGTGATAACTGATTATACCTGAACCATTTCTGCACCCAGTCAAAATCCGGTTGGAGTTTGTATCTTAACTCTGCAAGAGAAGATTCGGAGACAAACAATACTGTGTCATCTGCGTACATGTGGATGGATGCAGATGGGCAGGCAGAGGGAAGGTAATTTAGAAAGATGGACAAAAGTAAAGAGCCAAAGAAGGAGCCTTGGGGGATGCCAGTGTTAATGAGGGTGGCGGGGATAATGAATCTTCAAGTTTCACTGATTGTGATCTGCCCATTGAGTAAGAGCTTAAATCAGTTTATTCCGGGAGTCTGAGAGGCCTGCATACCTCAATTTGTATAAGAGAAAGGGGTGGGAGACAATGTTGAAAGCTTTCACTAGGTCAACAAAGATGGTGGCAGTGAGAAGGCCATGGTCCATAGCTATGCGAATGGCATTGGTGAGTCAGAGAAGGGAGGAAGTGGTGGAGTGGTGTTTATGAAAGACAGACTGCAAAGATATGAGGAAGGAAGATGACTAGGAAGGGAGAGAGTTGGGATATAACTATGTGTTTTTGTAGTTTGGAAAGGGTTGGGAGGTGGCAAAAAAGGATGGAAATTGCTTGGAGAGGAGAAGTCATCTCCTTTTGGCAGGGGCATAACTATAGCATGCTTCCAGGAGTATGGGATGGAGGCAAGAGATATGCAAGAGATTATACTGCAATTTAGGAGCTTATTTTCCTGTTGATTCTGTGTGACCTGTTTGCACTGTATTGATGACTCACAACTATAGATTTGTTTCTTGGAATATCAAATGTGCCCAAGACAAGAAGAAACACTACATGGTTTTGAGGCATCTTAAAAAGCTCAAACCTAGTGTTGTCTTGTTACAAGTAACTCACACAGGGATGATGTCCTCTATTTCCATAGGGAATGGGTGGGGCACATGTTTGGTGCAGGTGCTAGCAATAAGAAAGGAGGTGTAGCTATTCTTATTGAAAGAAGGATTCCCTATGTCCTGCTATGAGAGATCTAGGACCTGGAGGGTCATTTTGTGTTTTTTTACATTGTAGGCTGGGACTATCAGAATTGGTCCTGGGTTCAGTTTATGGCCCCAATGCAGATTCACGGCAGTTTTTTGCTACTCTCTTGTCTCAGCTTGCCCCCTCTTTGCATTTTCTGTTAGTCCTGGAAGGGACTGGAATTTGTTTTTTTGACTTACACCTTGATTTGTCTGGGGCTGCAAGGAAGGGACTTTCCCTGGGACAGCGAGGCCTGTGAGATCTCCTGGGCACTGCTGGTCTCGTAGATTCCTGGCATCTTTTACGCCCTTCCACGTGACAATATACATTTTATTCCGTACCTCATGCCTCACAGTCCAGAGTCGATTACTTTCTTATTAGCACTTCAATCGTATCCAGTCTGCAGGCTTGTGATACACACCCCATGGTGGTTTCTCACCATGCTGCAGTATCCATAGATCATAGTTTACTTGGGCTGAAAGAATGGGACTCCACATGGTGGCTTAATGCTACCCTGCTTAGGGATCCAGACATCTTCGCAGCAGTCAAAACCTTCCTGCAGAATTTTTTCCCGGCTAACAAAGGTCCTGTTTTTTCTTTAGATATGTTGTGGGGTGCTGCCAAATGTGTAGTAGAGACGGAATTGATATGAATAGCCTCCACCAGTAAAAAACAGAAGGTGGGTAAGATGGACTGTTTGTTGTGGCAAAATAGACCCCTTGAGGGGTCCCTTTCTGCCTCCTCGGATCCTCATGTCTGACACCAGCTGAATGCCCTGAGAGCTCAATATTTCAGCCTCTTGGCTGAGCAGGCGGATTTAGCTCTTCAGTGCAGGAGACTGCATTATTTGGAATCTGGGGAGAGAGCTGGGAGCCTTCTGGCCCTGCACCTTCGACAGACTGAGGCGAGGACGGCTATACATTCCCTTCAGCCAGATCCACAGAGGCATATCCTCACCCACCCTTGGGAGACTGCAGAAACATTCTGTCAGTATTATCAATCCCTATATGCCACCGACTCTTCCTTATCTCACCTCCCTGCCTGAATTACAGACTATCTGAATGCCTTGCCCCTCACGTAGCTTTCTCTCTCTCAGCTGCATTTTTTGGACTCCCCCATAACAGAGGAGGAAGTCAGGGCAGCTATCCGTTCTCTCCTTAAAAATAAAGCCCTGGGTCCAGACAGCTTCCTCAATAACTTTTATACTGAGTGTGGTGCATTGGTGATCCCCATTCTCACCCATTTGTCTGTCTCTGCCTTTCCCTGGAAACAAAGGGATCTCTGTAGGGCTTACTTCAAGCTTACCCCATCCAGAGAGATGGGTGGTCTCCGACTCCCTAATTTTTTCCTCTATTACCATGCCCTGCATTGTTCTAAATGTTTCCTCTTGGACTCCCCCATGCCATATCCTGATGCCCCAGCCTTTCACCAGTTATGGCTGTCATTTGAACAGCATGTATGTGAACAGGCAGGGCTTTGGATATGTAGTCTCCTATATCTTAAACTTTCACAGTTGTCTCCTAAGCTCAATGGTACACCCTTGTGGTGGTCTGTTAGAGCTCTCAGACAACTCTGCTAGTACATGGGGTGGTAATGAGGGAATGATCTGTCCCAGCCAATTTTGGGGAACTGCAACATTCAGATCGCACACCGGCCAGTCCCTCTTCATTTTTGCCCTTGACACAGGACTGCCTCCCTCTCATCTTTTATTGATGGAAGCACAGCTGTCCCACTCCCTGTTGTACAGCAGAGGTTTGCCCTTCTGGTCTTTCATCCTTTTAAATATTTGCAACTTACCAGAGCTCTTGCCTCGTTTTTGGGCCTCCATCCCTGGCCCTCGTCACCTGTGGAGGTTTTACCTGACCTTCTTCACATGGTATCTTAGCCCCATGCTATGTCTGGTTTCTATCAGTTTTTTCAATCGAGGGATCTTGCCAGCTTGGAGGGTGTCTGTTTCTATTGGAAGCAGGTCTTACAACTCCAGGCTGAGGTTAAGGTCTGGCAGAGGGTTTGGCAACACTTATATCAATTCATCAAACATGACAGATACCAATTGCTACAATTTTGAAGCCTACATAACCTCTACTTTACTCCCGCTAGGCTCTGTATGATTGGCAACAAGCATCCCCCACCTGCACCTGCTGTGGCACAGTGGAGAGCTATTTGAAACATATCCTCTGGGAATGACTGAAGGTTATCCCTTTCTGGAATGCTATCAGGCTTTCCTTAGACCCACTTCTGGGGTTGGAATCTTCCTTTACTCCTGAGGTTTGTCTCATTGGCATTTTCCCAGTGGAGCTTCTTGGACCTTGCTGAGTTTACAAGTCTCTGATTGCTATAACTGCAAAGTTAATCATCTGCCAGCATTGGTTTGATGACATCATCCCATCTTATAAGGAGTGGCACCAGGAGATCCTGATGACGCTCAAGACAGAAAAGCAGATTGCATGTTGGCAAGGCAAGCCTCATTGCTTTAGATATTCTTGTGATCTGCTTTATGCCCTTTTGTTCATCTTGGGTGGTCCGCAGGAACCCCAACATGTTTCTTGCTCAGCTGGTCATTCCCACTCATCCTCACCTGGGTGCCCGATTGATAGATAATTGTTTTATTACCTTACTAGGTTATGTTGCAGATGAGAGTCTCATGGTGTGCTTTGAGGGATGGGGGTGGAGGTTATTTTTTATTTTGGGGGGAAGGGGTATTTCTTGGTTTGTTATTGTCTGTAACTAGTATCCATTCTTGTATGTTGGTATTCTGTATCTTGGACATTGTATTGTATTACAGTATTGCTGAAAACTTAATAAAGTTTAGTAAATTGAAAGAAAAGAGATATGCAAGAGATATATACATGACACGGGAGTTTGATTTGCTGACTGTTATCTAAGAACTGCATTTTAAGCTTTACTAAGAAACTATAGTGTAAATTGTTTGCAAACCACTGACAAATAATCAATTTCAAGTGGTAACAAATTGTTTTTTGCAATTGCCTACATCACTGTGATGTCATCATTCTCTCAGCATTTAAAAGATGTGTTTTGCACTTGGACCCCACCGCCGATGAAGCCCTATTCAATCAAAGCTCCAGGGTGTCCAAGAAATGGTGTTTATCCTCACTAGCTTAAAATACATCTGAATTTCCAGCAGCTTATCATGTGGGTATTTTCCTTTTAAGCTTACAGTTAAGTAAATCTGGTCACCTGAGCTTGAGTGAGCCACAGTAGCAGCTACAGCAGTTTGCTGTTTCTCACTCATTCCTGACTGAGTGCTCTGTTACCAGACATGAACTGCACATACAGCGGTTGCTGACCTCCTCCTGTGGCACCTGAATCTCTGCCACTAAGTGTGGCTTTGCTTCCAGATGACTGCTGGACACATTGAACTGCTTTGCTTGAAGTGGGGTGAAGTGAGGGCTAGGGGCACCATTGGACATCAGGAGCTACATAACTTCAAGAAAAGTGAGGGGTGGGTTCTACTAGGATACCAGTAACTGTTGACTTTGGATACAGTGAGAGAGAATGCCACGACTTCTTGGCTTGATGAAGGATGAGGAAAGGGGTACCACTGGCAAGGTGCTTTTTGTGGGGGGACAAGGTGTGGGAGGTGATGTGCCACTTAATGCTAGGGAATACTTGGCCAGAGGCAAGATAAATACAGTACCTTGGGCCACTTGGTTTTGGGCAGAGTAAGGGTGTGGGTGTGACAATTTGCTATGGAATACTTGGCTAGGGACAAGATAAGGTGAAGGAAGAGTCAGTGAATTTCAAAGACTGCTTGTTGTGTGGCAGCGTGATAGATGGGAGTGCCAGTGGATGTGAGGGACTGATTGGCTTGGGCAGGCTGAGGGTAGAGGTACCATTGTACACTAGGGACTGCATAAGATGGGGCAAGGTTAGAGGTAGATGCCACTGGATGGCTTGGATTATATTATATGGAACAGTGTGAGTGAGAGAAACATAGAAATATAGAAACATAGAATTTGATGGCAGATAAGGACCGCTTGGCACACCTAGTCAACCCATGTCCCTACCTAACGGATAAGTTGCAGATCCTAGTTAACCAACAGCCTACTTCCTCCTACCCCCCCCACCAGAATTGACTTATCTCTGTCCCATGCATTCTTGAATTCCCCCACTGTTTTTGACTCTACAACCTCCTCAGGAAGGTTGTTCCATGTATCCACAACCCTCTCTGTGAAGAAATAATTCCTCACATTACCTCTGAGCCGTCCCCCTCTATCTTCAAATTGTGCCCCTTGTTTTTGCACATCTCTTTTCTGAAAGATGCTATTCTCTTGACTTTTTGATTCCCTTGAGGTATTTGAAAGTTTCTATCATGTCCCCTCTCCCTCCTTTCCTCGAGGCTATACATCTTTAGTTCCTTTAGACTTTCTTCATATGTCTTCTGATGCAGACCCTGCATCATTTTGATTTCTCCTCTGGACAGCCTCCACCCTGTCTATGTCTTTGTAGAGATGGGGTCTCCAGAACTGTACACAGTACTCCAGATGGTCTTACCAACTGTCTGTACAGAGGGCCAACAACTTCCTGTTTTCTACTGGTGATGCCTCTCCCTATGCATCCCAGTATCCCCCAACCCTCCTTACTGCCTTCTCACATACTGGCCCACCTTTAGGTCATCTGATATGACTTCTCCCAGGTCCCTTTCCATTTTGTTGTTGTCAGTATCTCACCCCTATTGTGTAATTTTCCCTGGGTTTTGTTTCCCAGGTGCATTACTTTGCACTTTTTTGCATTGAATCTAAACTGCCATACATTTGACCATTCCTCCAACCTTACCAAGTCCCTTTTCATCTTTTCCACCCCACCTTGTGTATCAACCCTGTTGCAGATCTTTGTGTCATCTGCAAAGAGACATACTTTCCCTTCCAGTCCCTCTGCAATGTCACTTATAAAGACATTAAAAAGGACCAGCCCCAGTACTGAACCCTGCGATACACAGCTGTTAACCTCCTTTCTTCACTGTGGACTCCATTTACTATTTATTTTTTTATTTAGTTTTTTGTTGACCAGGTAAGTGCACTAGACAAATCCTGCCTATGTTCAGTCACGACCCGGGGGAGGGGGATACAGATGAATGCCAACTGACCTTGAACCAGATTAAGCTGTTGGTGGTATTTTTAGTGAATGAGGGAAATTTGGCCAGGACACTGGGAAATTCCCCTACTCTTTTCGATAAGTGCCATGGGATCTTTAACATCCACCTGAACTACCACCAATCCAGGCAGATGGGACCTTGGTTTAACGTCTCATCTGAAAGACGGCACCTCAGAAGTGCAGCACCATTCTCATGCTGCACTACAGTGTCAGTACTGGGATATTAACCCAAGTGCCAGATGTGGGAACTGAACCCACAGCCCTCTGATCTCCTGGCCTCAGAGGTGAGTGTGCTACCTACTGAGCCACTGACACTGCAATTACTATTACCCACTGTGTCCTGTTGTCCAACCAGTGTTTTACCCAGGCTACCACCCTAGGACCCACTCCCAGGCTGGCTAATTTGTTTACTAATCTTTTGTGCGGGACTGTGTCAAATGCCTTGCTAAAGTCTAGGTAGGCCATTTCCACAGCCCCTCCCTGGTCTACTGCTTTGGTCACCCAGTCAAAGAAATCAATTAGATTTGTCTGACATGACCTTCCCACTGTGAATCCATGCTGCATTGGGTCCTGTGCCCCACTGGCCTCTAGGTACTCAACAATTCTTTCCTTCAGAAGTGATTCCATCATTTTCCCTACCACTGAGGTCAAACTGACAGGTCTGTAGTTTCCTGCCTCTGTCTTGCTCCTACTTTTGTGAAGGGGAATCACATCCACCCTCCTCCAGTCCTTAGGTACCACCCCATACTCCCATGATTTATTAAAAAGGGTAGTCAGTGGTTTTACTAGTTCTTCCCTTAGTTCTTTTAAAATTCTGGGGTGAATCCCATCAGGCCCCATGGCTTTATCCACCTTCAGTTTTAAGAATTCTTCAAAACCCTTTCTTCTGTGAAAGGACTAATATCAACCCCCCTATCCATAGTGCTTCTATTGACTGAATTAGGTATTTCCCCCTGCTTTTCCATTGTGAATAGTGAGCAGAAGTATTCTTTCAGTATCCTTACTTTTTCACTGTCACTCTCTGCCCAACCACCTTCCTCTTTGTTCAGCCTCAGTATCCCTGCCTTAGTCTTTCTTTGCCCTCATTGTACCTATAAAAGGTTTTATCCCCCTTCTTAACCGAGTTGGCAATCTTTTTGTCAGTTTGGGCCTTTGCTATTCTGACTGCCTAACCAGCTTCCTTCTACTTTAAGTGGTACAGTTCTCTGTCATGCTCCTTCTGTGTTTCCTTATACTTCCTGAATGCTATCTTTTTTTTCCCTTACCTTCCCCGCAACTTCTTTTAAGAACCATAGTGTTTTTTCCTTTCATTATGATTTGTTTATTTGCTTCACACAAAGACTTGATGCCTCTGTGATGGCAGTTTTGATGTTTCCCCATTGTTGCTCCACCCCACCTTCTTGCCTGTTTGCTAGTGCTTTTCTGAGGCACGCTCCCATTTTGACAAAATCAGCCTTCCTGAAGTCCAGTACCTTCAGAGGGTACAACTGTATGTCAGGAACTCTTGATAAAAGGATGGGTGAGGAAGGGACTGCTTTATAAGGGACAGGATGAAGGTAGGATTGCCATTGTACATTAAGGACTGCTTGGCTCACTATGTTTTGGCAATGCCGGCCTTTAATATTAATTCATTGCAAATAAATACATTTAAATTTGTATTAGGCTTTAAACCAAAGCCTCCAAAAGTGTGGAAATGCAATTATGCAGCAAAAAAGGCATCTGAACATTAGAGAATGAGTCAGAGGGTGTCACACATGGTTTGAAGTATCATCTGATATAGTATTGGCATTCCCATGACATCAGCATTCTCTCTCAAAGCATTGGTGTGTGATAAATTTCTGTGCTTTTAAGAGAATGCTAAAGTTTGGGCAAGGGTTAGGCAAAATACTCAGGCCACCTGATGGTCCAGTGGCTGATCATCAAAGTGGCATGAGGGCCACCCAGGTTCAGCAGCTGACTTTGGAGCCAGTTAAGTGGCCCAAGGAGACTGTAGAGGCATTGCAGCACTCATAGTAACTTATGTGTAAGGCCTTTGAGTTTTCTCCCTTAAAAAAAGTCTTTTGTGTGCACACAAGGCTGTGACTCAGGTTTATTATGTACAGAGGGGAGGAGGGGAAAAACACAATGTACTTACTATGATTGTCAGTACCTCAACCCATAGTCCTTCTTTGGAGAGCTGAGCGAGATCGTAGAGAGACAGGCTGTTAAAGCCATCATGGGGTTAAACCCCTAGGTCAGAGCACTGGGCAAATGCCAGTAAAATAGTAAAAGCAAAATAAAAAAAAATAATAGTTAAGAAAAAAAGCCTACAATTTAGAGATGCTAGGATAGTGGATTCTCCCATTTAGATGAATTGAATTCTCCCACTAAGATAACTATCTACTGATAGCTACCTTGTATGCATCTGGCTATAAAGTCTCAAATGTATTGTACCTCAGGGCTAGTCCCTTCATTATAAACCAAAACTCATGAAAGCACAATTGTTTTTATATGTTGCCATCAACTGGCCTTTTTTATCTACCAGAAGATTAGAGCCTTTTTAATCTATGAAGTTATAACATTTTTACATTAAAATTGCTGTTCTATATAATTCACCTGTTTAAGCTGGCATATTCCAGCTACTATATTGTCTTAGAAACTCCTCATTGTTAACAATGGAAAACCCCAGATTATAAACAAAGTTCAGGCAATTTTCTTTTAAATGGCACTGGAACAACTTACAATATTCTTTTCAGCAACCCAGCCCTGTGGTGTACAGGGCTGAGGCACTTTGCACCTGACCTTTCACCACACCAGTGCCCCATGTCCAAGAAAAAGCACAGATTGCTGGGGGACAGCAGGGGAGGAGAGGACTGAGCGTCCGACAGACTGCTCCTCTTCCAGGTTGGGGGAACCCACTGTCTCACTCCATGGCTGCCATCTGGTGGAGGCTAGGTGGCAGTGCCACAGTTAAGTAGTGTAGAGTAGGGGCCACAGTTACATAATGCATATGCACCTCCATGTACACACGGTTACGGCCACCATGGCATAGTGCAAAATTTCACTCCACTCGCTGGTGAAATTCCATCATTTTCAGGTGAAATTTCACATTTTGCAGGCAGAATTTCATAATTGCACATCCATAAAATGGTTCATGAACAGCTGAATTACTCAAAATGTTTCACATGGTGAAATGGCTGATTTTATTGGAATTTTGTCAGTAAAATTTAATTTCACCACATCTCTATATCCAAGGCAGAAAATAAAGGATATATATTTAGGCATTGAGTGTGAAGTCCATGTCTGTAGGTAGGTTCTAGCAAAATAGCACACATACTTAAGTAGAAAACAACCACTATTAGCAATGACCATCAAAGCCTTATAACATTACTTTTTACTAATGTACAGTACATCACTTTATGTGTGAAACCCAGTGTATGTGGTATTTTTTCCTTGCGTAACCAGGCTGCTTAATTACAGTGATACAGTAAAGCACTGCACACAGTGGCAGAAGCTGTATTCAGTTTACATTTTGTCAATATAGACTCTAAGGAAACTGTGAAAGATGAAGTGATTAATGTGGTTATAACCAGAATCAGAACAAGAAACAACTGTTTTTTCATGAGTTACAAATGGCTACTTGTGTTGTGCAAAATGTAAAATGGCTATGCAGTACATTTCTCAAGATGGGCCTAATAAGAAAGATCACAAAGAGTTTATAGTCAGTATTTCTAATTAGATGGTAAGTTCACAGTATGGCGAAAGTGTATTTTTTCAATTGAGATAGAAAAGTACTACCTAATAGTTTTGTGTCTTTGTCTCTAAATGTGACATGAGTACTACCAATGAATTTACAGGACTAAGTACATCGTGGACATTGTATTGATGACCTTATACAGATCATTCAGAAGAAAATCTCTGAAGGCATGTTTGACTTAATGATAATTACAAAGCTGTAATTAAACAATTTACTGTAGTGCAGCCAGTTCATTTTCAAGAGTGTCCCTGGGGATATGGTTGCCACTGGCATTGATAGCCCTATTTAATTTAGTCCAGCTCATGGTAGTTTTGGAGTTTTACTTATGGATTACTTAAGCAAATCTGTCGAAGGTATCTTACATTAAGTACTTAAAAACTAAAACAGGAATGACATTTCTGGAGACTGTCTTCAGTTGTAGAGGTTTCAAGATAGCTACTACCAGATAATGTTCCTCTGTATCAACAAGAGTTGTGGAATTTCTATAGTACAGACAGTTTAAAAATTTACCAGTTAAATGTTATCCTCAACTGTCAACAAGTAAATGGATTTGTGGAAACATTTAACAGGTATCTGAAACACTGCAGTTTACACATTCACTACAAATGTATCTCTATTAGCAGTCACTGTGCCTGTGAAAAAACGATTGTACAACTTTTTGTGTGGTTTGTAATCTTTGGGGCGGTGGATCTGTCCAAACCAGACATGTGCTCTGAGGCTTCAGTTCCAGAGCAAAGCATCATGGTATACAACTTGTTGTGCAAAACAGGCTGACAAGGCTTTTCCGGGACAAACAATGTCTTTTCAACAAGCTTGTACATCTGGGGCCAGGTTTTCAAAAGTGGAAGATTTGTGCACTTGTGGAAAAAAGTTACCCAAGTGAGTGTTTCCTTGTACAATCGCCATTTTTTCCACATGCACTGTTTTATTAACCAGGAGAGACACACTAAGCTGAAAGCTTGTTTACAGGTGCTACCTGGGTGCACAAGGAAATTAAGTGACTTGCTCAGGGTCACACAGTATGCAAGTGGGTCTATGAGATTCAAACCCAGGTCTCCAGGTTTGCAGATCAGAGCCTTAAACCACTGCGCTATACAGCCTTCAAAAACATTGCCTTTTTACAACCTTTTCCACAATTTATGGCAGTGCATGCATATGGTTTTTGCACAGTCACAGCAAAAAGCCACACCTGGTATTACCTGGCATAACATTTTTTGAAGAGCTGCGTAAAAAAGGAAAATGATCCCCGTGTTCATACAATTCTAAAAACAGCATTTTCTCTGGTTTAGGTATTATTCCCTGCATCAGGGAGTTGCTCACAGGGACTCAGTCTTTGGGTCATGTCAGACCCTTTGAAAATCTGGCCCCGATCCAGCATAGGATGAGGAAGACCAATAATAGGCATGTGTCTTATCCAATTTGTACTCCCTGATTTCTGTGTTATAGGAATATGATCTGATCAGTGTGTCATTAATTCTAATTCTGAAAAAGGTGAATGTGCCACAGCATGCTATGGGTAACGCTGGAGAATGGATCGTTCTTGTTCAGACTTGGTGGTTGCTGCTAATGATACTGTTCAATTAAGCATTAAAAACTGAACTGAACAAAGTTGGCTGAGTAATAGAATCCAGAGGGTGGTGGTTAATGGGGTTCACTGGGAAGAAGGCATGGTAACCAGCAGGGTGACAAAGGAGTCAGTTCTGGGACCAGTCCTCTTCAATGTCTTTATTAGCGACATTGCAGAATGGCTGGAAGGGAAAGTATGCCTGTTTTCAGACAATACAAAAATCTGCAACAGAGTGGACACACTGGGAGAGTAGAAAACATGAGGAAGGAACTGCAAAAGCTGAAAGAATGGTCAAGAGTATGGCAACTGGGATTCAATGCCATAAAGTGCAAAATTATGCACATGGGGCACAGAAACCCAGGGGCAATGTACAAATTAGGAGAGGAGGAGGTGTCAGCAACAAAACAGGAAGGTGACCTAGGATCAGATGACCTGATGGTAACAAAGCAGTGTGATAAGGCAGTAGGTAGGGCTAGTAGAATATTAGGGTGCATAGAGATGGGTATCACCAGTAGAAAGAGAGAGCGAAAGATAGTGGTACCACAGTATAGTTCAATGGTGAGGCCACACCTGAAGTACTGTGTGCAGTTCTGGAGACACTATCTCAGGAAGAACACAGATAGGGTGGAGGCAATACAGAGAATAGCAATCAAAATGGTGTAGGGACTGCATTAGAAGCCCTACGAGGAATGACTAAAGGATTTAAATATGTACTTGGTAGAGGATAGAAGGGAAAGGGTAGACATGATAGAAGCATTTAAATAGCTCAAGGGTATTAATAAGTTGCAGGAGGGAAGCAAGACACATGAAGGAACAACAGTTGTCATCGCTGATCTGCAAACTAAAATTTTCAAGAGAGAGGGTGGATACAGTATGCTTAATAACCAAAATTTTGTTGTATAGTGGAATAAAAGGAAGGCCAACAGTCATGAAAGTTCTGCCAGGTTTGATTCAAATAGGCAACAATCCTTTCAGCATTTAATACCTTTAAAAATTCATGCCACCACTCCACAAAGGAAGGAGACCACTCCCCTTTCCAATGGCACAATATCAATAACTTAGTGACCAAGGATATAATTGCCATTTGGACTTTTTGCTTTAGGGTAGGAAGGGCAGAGTACTCACCCAAAAGACAAATGTCTTCTGTAAAAAAGGGGGAAAAGACCAAAAAGAGATGTGGTCTTCTCTCTCTAGTCAAACACCAAAATGTTTTAATTGTTAGGCAGGACCTTAATTTAAGGTATAACATCCCATCCTCCTTGCCACACCTCTCACAGATAGGAGAACATTTGCCCATTCTGAATAATTTCTATGGTGTATAATATATGTTGTGTAATATTTGAAATTGCAATAGTCTAAGATGGTCATGTTTGACCAATCGATAAACATTGAACCATACCGCATGCCACTTATTGTCCAAGTATTGCCGATTTAGTTCATATTTCCAATAATAAGCAACTGGAGGAAATTTATCCCAAGACTGTTAGCCTATTTCTAGATATAATTTTGAGATTGATTTATTTCCAAGGGAAAGTGGAGACAGCGAAGATATCTGGTTGCCCACTGCACTATTCGAGTGTGCCAGACCCAAAAAGGAAAGAATGCTTTGTCTAATCTGTAGCAGCTTAAAGGTATACATGGGAGCAATCAATAGTTTTTTCTGTAAATCAGAAACAGACAATACTTCCCCCTCTCAACCAGTTCATGCAAGTAAATTTAGGATGCATCCCACCATGCCTCTGGAAATATGGGGGAGTTCACTATACACAAATTAGGCTTGTTAAATAGTGGTTGTCTGAGATCTCTATAGTACTGCAAACTTAAAAGGCAACATAATTGATGGTGGGCCTTGACATCCCAACCTATGGATGTTTCTCTAAGAGCCTTTGGAACCTCATTCTACATAACATATAATAAGGCTTCCAAGGACATTTTATGTTGGTGAGCCAATTCAATTTCAATCAATTTCCATCTGGAAGGGGGGTCTCATATCTTCCCCAGAAGTCACCCATTGTAAAAAATGTGGCCCATTGATAGCTAAATAATACAAATAAAAATCAGGTAACTGTAGTCCCCCTGAATTTCTATCTCTGCACAGCTTTCAATAAACCCTCCATGGAGCCTTCCCATTCCATAAGAAGGCTGAGCATAACCTCTGGAGTTTGTTAAAACAAGTTCTTGGCAGATGAATATTTAATATATTTAATTGGTAGAAGAGTTTGGGTAGAACTGATATTTTCATAATGTTAAAGAGGCCCCCCAAAGACAGTGGCAACTGACACCAGCATTTAAGGTCCTCTTCTATTTGTTTTACAAGGGGATCAATATTTAATCCTTTTAAATTCATTAGGTCCCTGGATAGTTTAATTCCCAGGTAGGTTAATGAATGTGACTCCCATTGCAGGCCCAACTCTAGGATCTTGGGCTTGATCCCAATGTTAGATAAAGAGTAAATCATTGTTTTATTTTTATTCATCTTATACTCTGAAAACATACTAAATTGGGAGATTAGTTGCAGTGCTTTGGCCAAGTATGTTCTCCAACTTGATATATGCAAAAGCTGATCATCTGCACATCCTCGGCCAGATTAAATGCGCTGCTTAAAGGTTCAGTATAGAGGCTGAAAAGAAATGGTGACAAAGGACAATCCTGCTGTGTACCACTTGCTAGCCAGAAGACTTCAGAGAGTTCATTATTTCATAGTATACAAGCTGAGGGGCACTGGTATGGCACCTGGACTCGATATATGAACTTTGAAGGAATACCAGATTGGCTAAGTGTGTGAAATAGATAAGGCCAGACAACTCTGTTGAAAGCTTTTTCAGTGTCCAGGGAGACCAGCACCACCTCATGTGCTGGGTCCCTGGATGCAAAAAAAAGGTGACAAATTTACAGAGATGGTCACCTGCATTGTTCCCTGGAACAGAGCCCACAGGTTCTGGGCCTATGAGGGATAGCCAAATCTTCACCAGCCGTGTAGTTAAAATCTTGGCATATATTTTTACATTCAAGTTCGAAAGGGAGATTGGGCATTAATTCTCCACCCATTGAGGGTCTTTCCCTGGCTTCAGAAGGAGAACTATCTGAGTCTCAAAGAGGGATTTCACTGTGATAGGAGAGGAATCCCACAAGTTAAATAAAGAAGTTAACAAGGGGAGCAAGTCCTCCTTGTAGGTCTTATAGAAGAGGGCCATAAAACTGTCATGTCCTGGAGCTTTTTCTGATAGTAAGGAACCAATGGTTTATGAAGCCTCACCAACCATAATGGTGCCCATCAGGGACCCACGTTGAACTTCTGACAGCTTAGGTAGATGTGCTAAATCCAGAAGAAGCATCCATTTGTTCTCTTTCAGAAGGTGACAAGGGTGGAGATGAGTATAAGTCTTGGTAGAAGATTTTGAAAATGGCAGTCAAGGTTTTTGCATCCGTGGTTAAGGCGTCAGATTGTGGAATTTTAATGGCCAAAATCCACTTGGCTGAGGCTTGTTGTTTCAAAAGAAGTGCCAACAGTTTGCTGGCCTTGTCACCCTGCCGAATGTTGGATGCTTTCAGTCAAGTGGTCACCTGATCTACCTTCTCAAAAAGGTGCATGGCATACTCAGTTCGAAGTTGGGATAGTTCCTTCTGTTTGTCCTCATTCACTATACCACTACCCCTACTTTCGAATATATGAATCCTAAGAAGCCACTGATCATCCCGAGCCTGCTGTTTCTTTTTGCGAACTGAGGCTAAACAAATGAGTTCCCCCCTCCAGACAACTTTAAGAGCTGCCCACGAGTATCACAGGCTGAGACAGTGTGTTGGTAAAGGTGTATAGAGTCTTGTAAAAGGGCTCTAAAAATGGGACATCAGATTTGCCTATTTTAATAGTATGTTATTTAAAGCCCAATTATGGGGCCTTATGTTAAATGCTGGGATTTCCATGGATATGGATACAGGAGAATGGTCAGAAATTACTCTCTCCTGAATATGAGAGTTCAGAACAAAAGGATGCAGTTGGTGGCTAAGCAAAAAGTAATCAAGCCTGGAATATACTCCATGGGCAGCCGAGGAAAAGAAGTAGTCTTTGGTGTGTGAATTTAATAGACGTCAAGGGTCAAGCAACTCCAAAGGTGTAATAAATTCTTAAAGGGATTGCTGCACGGGAGACAGGGCTTCACCAGACCTGTATGCCCTGTCCAGATCACTGGCATACACTAGGTTCCAGTCCCCATCCAGTAGGATCGGGTGGTGGTTGTAAGGTGCTAAAGTAGAAGCCAGATGTGGGAAAAAAGATGAGGTACCAAGACTGGGGCTATACACTGATCCCACAACCACTTCAGAACTACCTAATTTCCCAAGTACAAGTATGTACCTCACTTCCAAGTCAATGACTGTGTTCAGAGCTGTGATGGGGAAACTTTCCTCAAACAAAACAGCCACTCCCCTGCATTAAGGACTGAACCCTTCCCCAAAATTCTGCCTAACCCATCGTTTCTGAAATTGACCCACATAGGTTTGCACCAAATGAGTTTCCTGAAGAAAAACTACTTTGGGAGCAAATTTTGTCAAATGATTTAACACCATGTATTTTTTTTTAGTTATCCCTCCCCCTTTAATGTTTCATGTAAAAATGTTGAAAGCATTGGTCATATCAGGACATATAAAAGGGATAGCTTATTGAGCAAGTTGAGACGGCACATGAAGGGTTACTCTCCCTTCCCCACAATCTCCCTTAAACATAAAAATAAGTTGTACACTAAGTCTAATACAAAAAAGGAAAAAGAAACACCATCCACTGAAAAAAAAAAGAATTGTCTACTGCCCGGGCCCTAAGCCCTCTCCCTATGTTATGGTCCATAATACCTACTAGGGGAGCTGACGTCTACCCTCTCTTATGGGTTTATGTAAATGTTCAAATAAATTTCACTGCTGGGATATAGCTAAGAAATCCCTATGCATATCCCAACTTTTAAAACCTTAAACTTTATAATTTCACAAAGTACATAAAATGCTGGCACCTTTAATCAAGACTAACACTAGTATTGAGACCTGATCAGGGTGCTTAAAGTTGACAAAATGAATAACCTCATAATCAGAGCCCCTACTTTTCTGCGGCACAGTGGGACCAAGTTCTGCAGCAAGACTACCATTTGCCGCAGAACTTCTGCGGCGGTGGTTTGTAATTTATGTGGAAGTTCTGCGGCACTAACAAACTACCACATCACAGTGTCAGCTTGTCATCCTGACTTCACTTTCATGGCAGTAGTTATAGCAATCAGGATGGTGGAAAGCACAGTAACGCTAGTTCAAAAAATAACAGACTTATAAAAATAATTTTATGCCTAAAATAGCAAAACAAATGTCTCTCCCTTAAGGTCCTAGCCTGTTGCATAAATGACATATGCAGAGGGGATCTTGTGTGATAAATAAGGTATTTCTATATGCATGCTATCTATCCCACTAATGAGGTTTCCACTGTCTATCACTTAAATATTAGTATGTGCTTTCTACACCACTCATGAGGTTCCCACTGTGTATCACTTATATATTTATATGCAATCTGTAACATAAATACAAATATGCATATGTATGTGTGGTGAGAGAGACAGAGATACTGTATGTGTGTGTGTGTGTGTATGTGTGTGTGTGTGTGTATGTATTTTTTTTAATTTCCATGAACTTGCATCCTCATTCATACAGGTCCCATTGGAAATGGAATAGAGGAGTTATTGCAAAACTCATTTTTCATGTCAACCTGCTTTCCCTGACACACTACGTAACACCATCAGGCCATGACATGCATGTGAACCAATTGTGAGATAGAGCTCTCCGGCCCATTGCAATGTGTCCACCATGTGACAGAGCACTGCACCATACTTTCCCAGGCTCCGAGTAGTGATGTGTTCCACCAATCCTTGTGCTGCTCAGCCAGCTCCCAGAGTTAATCTCCGAACCTGAGTTGCCAGCACGGAAACACAGCATGCTACCCTCTGGCCCAACAGCTGTCCCTGAACACAACAATTCTCAATAACTTTTAGGTGATTGTATCAACCAATGACAATATGTAATCAATAACCCTGGCAAAAATGCGTAGAGTGCAATTATTTATTTAACAGGTCTATTCTTTCAACAGGTCTACACATTATTATATTTCACTTTTCTGGGCATAATTACTTTATTTTTCTTCAAAATTTAGACAGTTAAATTCATTTTACCAGTTATTCATTTCAGATAGTGTCTCTATACCTTAAAGGCACAAATAGGTTTGTACAAAGTAAGGTATGGACTTAACAGGTCTGTACTATTGTCAAGATTTTGTTTAAGTTGGCCCTAGTGTAATAATGTAAGACTGAAAATTGTATTAGGCTGTAGTGCAGGTTGAGCAAATATCACCATGCATGATGTGCTGTGCCACCGTCTCTGGCAATGTGAGCTGTGGTAGATATGTGACTGTTCATTTCTGTTGCAGAATGCAGCCATTTCATTAGCTAATGTATGATGTTATAGCAATGATAACATCACATTCTGAACATACGGGGGGGTGGATATAAAAAGAGGGGAAGGGAACTGGATTCTATGTATAAACAGAAATATTAATAAAAAATCACCAAGAAGAGTAAATTCTGCGGCACCACAGAAGTTCTGCAGTAGATTGCAAGTTCTGTGCAAAATTCTGCGGCCGAAGAATTCTAGGGGCCTTGCTCATAATGACCCACTGTCATAAATGTATCTGGATCTCAAGGAGAATAAAAAATTTAATGTAATACAAAAAATACCAACAGTAACCCTGCCAGTGAAAATTCCTGCTACAGAAAACACATGAAATATAATAACAGCAAATATTCACTGCATGTAACTCCATGTAAAGTAAATATAAGCAATTTTGATTTAAAAATAATTGGCACACTCAGAAGCTGTTGCTCCATAGTTGTTATTCTTAATGATTGAGACTAGGCTGCTGTATAGTACTGACAATGACAAAAAGTATGCGTAAGTTAAATCGCCCACACTGTCAAGGTAACTGTTTCATCGGTGCAAAAAGTTCATAAGGTCACACAGCAGCATATAACAGATGAACTGACTCAGCAGTAGACTGGCTTAATTAAACAGCAGAACAGTCATATTTGCAAACTGCAAGTCAGGAAAATGACGAGTACATCATGTCCCAAGCTGGATCAGTGGATCTCCAGATGTCAATGACACAGGGACTCAATCTATGCCTAAAGTTTGAAATTATGCAGCCACCATCTTATCAGCTCATTGAGCCCATCATATTCCCATGACATACTGGAGTATGGTGTTCAGGTAGGAGAGATGTAATACTTCTTGCCCCCTTCATCACCCACAGCATCCCATGAAGGTTCCAGAAAATAATACAGCATCACTGCAATTTAATTTTGTGCACAGTTCTCAAAGCAAAACTCACCTGCCAGAAAAATGAAAGATGAAAGTGGAGGATCTCAAATCACTGATTCCCACTTTTCATGCTGCAGTAGGATCACCTCCAGAGGAGAAATGTTCAAAAGCGGTGGCCACTGAATCATTAGTGGGACTGAAAATATGATAGTGCATGAGTAACAGTTAACAACAAGGCTATTCTTTCACCAGGTTGGTACTATGACAACGGATTACCTCGAGAGTGCAACTTGAGAGGTGATCCATTGTCATAGTACCATTGAGGTGAAAGAACAGCCCTGCCATTAAATGTTATGCATGCACCATTCTTTATAGCGTATTGTGGAATGTCCCCTCCAGAAAAAAAAACATTACCACATCTTTCTTTTTCAAATAATTTTTACTGAGGCCATGTGTGCCCTGTCAGTATGCCCTAACTGTCAAATTACTGCTTGAGGACATAATGTGTGATGTCCACACTGCAGCAGACTTAAAAGTCATTCTGCTGTCCTGCGGACATCACTTTTTGGTTCTGCTACATTGTGGATGTCAGTAGTGCAGCAGAACAATATTTTGAGGTAGATGGATTTCAATGAACAACGATGTTTCACAATACATTATAGTCCTGTGTGCTCCGCATGTATTTGGACATTTTCCAGAATTTTTTTGCACTTAGAAACAGTCACTACAGGCCAGCCCCACTTGATCAGTCCTGGCCAATGGGTCACTTCCTAAAAATATCAGGGAAGAGTGTCACCAAATTTTTTGAGGCCACTGCAGCAGTGTTATACCTTTGGACCCCCAATGTTGTAGTGACCTCCAACTTCGCTGGGTATAACAATCTGTGTCAGACCTGAGCCACCCAGAGCTTGGAGAGGATCTGGCAGTGTTATGATCTGGTCTGCTGCACCTTAAGGCTTAGGTCTGGGATGATCCATGCTCTTTACCTGCTCACAGTATTGCAAAGAGTTTCCGAGTTTCCTTTAAAATGAAAATCTAAAAACTTGAAGACCGATCGAGCATGGTGGATCTTCTGGGGCCAGCTTAGCCCTTAATGAATGATGGGCCCTTTCAATTATGTACTACAGGCCTTTGGAGCAGAGACCATTAGATTTTTACAAGAACTTTTGGAGAAATTCAATAGTGTTTAGCCCTTCTTCCCCTTCAGGGAGCCTGAGCGCAAACAGATTGTTCCTCCTGTTTTGCCCTTCCAGATCATCGATACGATCCTGAAACTTGGTTACAGTCCTCCTCAGGGCTACGACCTCAGGCTTCATCTTGTTTTGCCAATCCTCGATAGAAGAAACCCAGGGCTTGGTGTCTGTGATCCTAATTGCCAAATCTTTCAAAGCAGGTTTAATATCTTTCACATCCTCTATCAGGAGAAAAAGGGCTTCTTTAACTGTAGTCAGTACGAAGTAGATTTGGCTGGGAGAAGGCTCAGTGGGATCCTAGTGATCCATGGTGATGGGAGAGGAACTCCGGTGGGACCTTTTACTGTAGCTTCAAACTCTGGCAACTGCTCATCTTCAGCTTCAGAGAAAGAGGACACTGTGGCTGTTTTATCCTCCCTGATCCCAAATAACAACTGCAGATACTCTCTATAAAATGGTACAAAGCAGGGAATAGTGACCTAGTAGGCAAAATCAGAAGTTTTATATTTTAAATAGAGAGGGATGATGGAACTCTGCAAAGATGCATCTTACTCCAGAATAGGCATCATGTGACCCCCCAGGAGGGGAATATTTTACAGAGAAAGAGATGCTCAAGAAAAAGGGGTCATGATTTAAAGCTGGAGGAGAGGAGGCTCAGAGGAGATATAAGGAAGTACTTCTTCATGGAAAGGGTGGTGGATGTCTGGAGAAAACTTCAAATAACCCTTCAGATCCAAACTCAATTATGTAAGAATAGTAACCTGCTTTTTAAATTTTGTATGTAATTCGGATGCTATATTATTGATTTCAATCACTGATGCTGCTACTGCTACATAATTATATCAGTCATAATATTGCATTTGCTGTCTATTGCAAGATTTTTTTTTTTTTTGCCCAGTCAAGATTAGTAAATACAAGTAAGAAATGTCCTTAATGTGCAGAGTATTTAATCATGAATTATTATATACTTTAGTACTGGACTCTGGCTTTGTGCAACACTTCCCTTCTTTTATCAATTACAAGGAGACAGCACTCAGCCTTTGGCTGTAAACCCACTTACATGAAGGTATCTGATGAAGTTTGTAACAAAACATAAAGTCATACATTGGCATGCTGGCAGTCATGCTACATAGCATATTTTAATGTACTCCTATTTGTATCACTGTTCAGTTTGTACATACTGTAATAAAGAGGCGCCTTCAGTATCTCAAGTGGGTGAGTACTTTTTCATGGTTTTACAGCTAGAGGCTTAGTGCTGTCTTCCTGTATTTGCTGATTTAACTGTTGGAGACACAGCCCCTGGGACAGAGGGTCAGCTTTTTTGCTTGTTGTGATTTCCCTTCTTTTTATCAGACCCGTTGTTTGGTTAGCATGTTGAAGAGATAATTATACTTCATGGATATAGATATTCTAAGTCACTAAGCCATTAATGTCCATTGAAAAATAAATAAATATTTAAGTAGTATTTATATTCTTTACACTTACTCTGAAATAAAAAATAAATATCACACTTGCTTTACAGAGAAAATAAATATAACACATTGTATAGCAATGCAATAATATTACACAGCAGTGCCATCTACTGCACAATATGTATTCAGTTGACTTTCCCTGTAAAGCAATCAAAAGTTATGTTATTGTATCTAGCAATATGTTATCTTCATAATAGTTGCTATTTATGGCAAAGTTGTTATCCAGGGCAAAAAGAAGAATTTCTCCCACTCTATCTGCTTATAGGATGTGACTCTAATTATATGACAATGTGTTCTGCTTCAATAAAAACAAGTACAGTATTGTATCTAGCAAAATAAAACAATATAAAAAACATTATTGCATATAGTTAGCCTTTGTTTTTATAAAAATCAACCCACTCAAAATTCTTGTGCACATTCTGAACTATTGTGTGCATGCTAAAGTGCTGCTGTGTGCATTCTGAATAGTTGCTCTGCACAGTTCAAAGGTGATACTATTTTAAATTTCTCATTGATCCCCCACCTAGCTGCTTACTAAGTACCCATTGCCTAAAGCTGTACCTTTTAACTTTAAAAAGTCTGTAAATTAATTTTGATCATAGAACAAAACAAAGAAATGGAAAATTTTTGTTTTTATTTTCCCCACTCGACCAGGCAGAGACAGTCTGGGCAGACAGAATATGTCATTCAGTCCATATCTGCTGACAGATGCTTATGTTTCTATGTTTCTTTGTTGGGGGACTAATTTGTGATTCCTGTGTAAAATAATAAAAAAAACATACTATGTAAAATACAATATGGGCAATTATACACAACTCGACATTTGTTTCCATCTTAGAGCTGAGAAGACAGCACTGACCTCTCAGACTTCACTCTTGATGTTCCTGTTTTGTCACCTCAGTTCCTCAAAGGAAGTGCAGCCTTGTTGTCAGTGGTTGTGGTTAAATTATCCTCTATGTAACCAGAGGATGTAAATGAGGGTCTAATACTTCCTCCTTTTCTATCCTCTCTCCTTACTAGTTATTAAATGCTGCAACCATTATTTTGGTACTGTATTATGCAAGAATTTTAAAAAAGATTTAAAAATGTTTGGCTAACAACTGACCAGAGGACTACATCTCAAGATAGACTATACAGGAGGCAGTATAGCACAGTGTTCTAAGGCTCTGAGCTGCAAATCTGGTGACAATCCAGCAGACCAGACCTGGGTTTGAATCCCACAGCTTCCACTTGCATACTGTGTGACCCTGAGCAAGTCACTTAACCTCCTTGTGCTCCCAGGTCGCTCCTGTAAAAAAGCTTTCAGCTTAGTGTGGTATACCTGGTTAAATAAAAAAATGCCCTTAAAATGGAACCAGGCTTTGATCATTGTTATACTGTTCAACAGTTCTAGTAATAAATTAACACTCTATACCACACACCAAGAAGACTGCAGGTGTGCACTCCCACTAGTATGTGCATAATGTTTATATTCCACCAGAATTAAATTGTGTGGAATTTTGTATAAGTCCAACTTATTCTATGAAAATCCACTCAATCTGGAATAGAGAAATTATACCATCAGAATGTGGACTATGATGTAAACTGTGGATTTCTAACCTAGAGTTACCCTAAACAGTGGATTAATGTTCCACAGCTTTATGGGAATCATAAATAAATATTCCATGGTTTGAAAGTATAAATCCATAAATTACCCAAACTACAGCATAGTGTTACAGTGCTTCCTGTATGAAAACCACTGAACACTAATCTGCTGTTTGCATTAAAAAAAAAAAAAAGAATTTAGTCAAATTTTTCTTGAATATTCTCAAAAAATATTTTGGAAGCAGATTTGCCATTCCACTCAAATTTCACCAGCAGAATTCTGCATTGCTCACAGCTCTAACCCCCAATGGTTCCTCACCCAAAAGGTATGCTACACGTGTCTCTGTGTATTGTTTTGTCAGTCTCTCCCAATATTTTTCAAAAAGCAGATGCTAACAAATAGCCTAGCCAGATGTCTGAGCAACAACATTATTCCTTGTTGAAGGTATGAGTAAGTAGTGCAAAGTAATGTTTATTTGGTAGTGTATGAAAATGAGCAAATACTGCAGCTTGGACTTGACCAACAGTAATTCAAGGCTGAGAATCACTGGCCTGCAGAAAATCTGATCAAACATGGATTTGAAATTTTCAAAAGAAAGATAAATACTTACATACAGTAAAACAAAACATAGAAACTTACATACAGTAAAATAAAACAAAGAAGTAAATAATTTGTTTGCAGAAAACGACAAGTAGGCTCATCCAGTCTGTCCTATTTTTCACTGCCTGTTCTGATACCTTGGACCCTATTTGGTCTCTGGCATACCTACCACTTCCCTTTTCTCTACCTATTATATGGGTGTGCCTATCCTGTGGATGCGCAAATCCCCCCACTGTTTCCCCCACCATCTCCTCTGGCAGGTTGTTCCAGGCATCTACCACCTTTTTGGTGAAGAACTATTTCCTCATATCCCTTTTAAATTACCCTCTCCCCAGCTTCTCCTGCATGCCCACTTATCCTGGTGCTTTTTCTCCTCCAAAAGAGACTACCCATCTTCACCTTGTTTACCCCTGTGGGGTAGTTATAGGTCTCAATCAAGTCTTCCCTTGCTCTTCTCTCTTCCAGCAATACAATTTTGGCTAGCACTACATCTCCTTGTATGACTTCTCATGCTACCCACATACCATTCTGGTAGCCCTCCTCTGGACCATTAGAACTCAGACATTAATAGGTAACAATACCTAAGATTGTGATATAATTGAGAAGTGTCATTATTGAATGCCTGTTCCAATTTTGATCACAGATTGAAGAATAGTTCTGCAGATATGGCAAAAATGCATCAGCTAACTACAAGGCAGAATCTATGCATGATTGGATAACTGTGGAGCAGGTGAGAAAATGGCAGTGTGGGTCAAGAACTGGCTATAAAGCAGGCAACAGAGAGTAGTTGTAGGTGGGGAACTCTCAAATCCAAGAGCTGTAACCAGAGGGGTACCACAGGGCTTGGTACTGGGTCCAGTGTTGTTTGGAATCTTTATTGGCAACATCTCACATGGGATTAAGAATAAGATCATCTTGTTTGTGGATGATACACAGATTGGGGTGGTAGTGGATGATACAGAAGGATGGCAAGGGATACTGGGTGATCTGGCCAAACTTGAGCACTGGTCAGACACGTGGCACTTGGGGTTCAACACAAAACAGTGCAAAGTCATGAACTTGGGAGCAAGGAACCCAGGAATTGTTTAGGCTGGGGGAGGTACAGTTGTTTACTAGGGAGGAAGAGAAGGATCTCAGGGTGCTAATAACAGGGCAAATGAACCACTCAGTACAGTACAGGAAAGCAGCAGCTAAAGCAAATAAGATGCTGAGGTGTATTGCCAGAGGAAATACCTCCGGGGGGGGGTGGCATCCTGCCACTGAACAGGTTGTTGGTGAGGCTGCACCTGGAATACTGCATGCAGTTCTGGTGACCCTACACAAAGAAAGACATCAAATTGCTGGAGGGGGTCCAGCACAGAGCAACCAGGATGATCCTAGGATTGGAGGAAAACCCTACGAAGTAAGACTGAGGGAGCTCAACATGTACTCCTGGGAGGAATGGAACAAAAGGGGGTACATGATAGAGACCATTAACTTTATGAAAGGCTTAAAAAAGACTGCAACAGAGAGGATAGTTACACTGAAGAAAGGCAGAGACACCAGGGGGCACAGTTTGAAATTGGAGGGTGATAGATTTAGGAGGGAGCTGAGAAGGCATTACTTTTTAGAAAGAGTGGTGACAGGGTAGAATGCATTACCAGAGGAGATGGTATCGTTAAAGTCGGTGGGCAGTTTTAAGAGGGGATGGGACAAGGTCAGGGGGAGGGTCACCAAGAGGACACTGGGGGGAGGACTGTCAGCAAACAAGGGGATGAATTCAGATAGGTTGGAAGGGGAGGGAGGGAGTTGTAGCTGCAGTGTAATGGACTGCTAACTGCACACTCTAGCAGACTAGATAGACTATGTGGCCTGTATTTGCTGGCAGTATCCGTATGTTCGTATTTGATTACAACTGGATTCATAGTTGTGAAAGCAAAGTACTGTACATCCAATCATGTAACAGAGTTGCAAGCCATGCCACATTCAGAAATACATCACTGTGAATGAAACTGTATTATTCTAATAAGCTCAAGAAGTGATGTTTTTGAATGTGTATACTAAATTTTATCACAGTTAGATATGCAGTTCTCAAAACGTTGTAAATAATGTAACAGCAAATCCCAAGCCAAAACTCAGATATAATTAGTTAATGACAGATATTTAAGATGTATTATCAGTATACTCCTATACCATGTGTGATCACAGCTGGCTAAGTAATTTTCAGTTTATAGCCAAAATTGTAACAGCAAGTTAAAAGCCAAAAGTCATTCATAATTTTAATGTCACTATAATTTAGACAGCAGTATTTCCTACAAAGCATTATTAATGAGTGCATTAGGAGATTTGAGCACAATTGGTTATTCTCAAGATTCACGTAAAAATGTGTCAGTGAATCATAATCCAGAACTCATGCACAAACAGGATACCATGGATCACAATACAGCAAATGCAAGAAGTATTATTACCAAAAGACTATGCAATTCCAGGATAGAATGGGATGCTTATGTGACAGGCATATTTGTGTGTAATGTTGCATAATAGATGTATAAAGGTCTAAAAACAAACTGACCAAATTAAACAATTTCTTTGTTAAAATACACCACCTGACCATTGATTATTTACCTAGAAACCGCACATTTCATAACTAACTTGCCCTAATCTACCTGGTAATAACCTAACTAAATGTTAAAAATACAACCTTTTTCCATACTAACCTGCCCTATTCTACATAGCAACAACCTAAAGAAATGAAATTAAAACATTTTTCCATTAAATTAAAACAAAACTTCTACCTTGTAAAAACCCATCAACAGGCATAGGCTACTTTAAAATACATGCAGTTTCTGGATTAATTCAAAGGAACACTGCCTTTGCTACCAAACTTAACCATTTTACCTAGAAACAACCTAACTAAACAAAAATTAAACCTTTTTCCTTTGACAAAGAAACATTTTCCATTTTATAAGCACAATAACTGACTCCAGGGCATGGGTTTCTTGAGAATTAATGCTCTTCCTGGATGCAGTGACAGTCACTCACCCAGTGCCTTCCAGTTCACCCAGAACATACATTAATTGTCCAGAAATGCATGTCCTGCTGTGGGTTATTGCTTGCATATATATTATACAGTGCAGTGGTGCCCCCTATAGTTAGGGTTGAGCAAGAGGTTCTATGTTAAGCCCCTAATTTTGCACCTTAATACAGTAGCTTTGGCAGTGTTTGACAAAATTAGCTGAAAGTTTGTATCCTTTGTCTATGAGGCATGGTCCAAATCTTTAGACAGTTGTGTGATGGTAGCTTGTGCAGTTTCTGAGATGCGCATATGTAATTTTCCTGTAGATGTCAACTTTTTTTCCCCTACACTTAACATGGGATTTGAGTTTGCTGTTAAGGACAGCCAATACAGAATGGATTTTTTTCTGAATCTTTCAGGGAAGAAGGTAGCATGGTGGATTGGCAAATTTAATACTTGCCAGCATGCCACAGACTGAATGATATAAGAGAGAGTGGATACAGTTTATGTTATTAATACGCCACATCATTTTGTCGGTCAGTTGTCCATACACAGTGGATTTACCAGTAATTCATACATGATGTTCTGTGCTGTTTTTTTAAATAATGTCAGCCACAGTTTGGCCCTCTTCTAACCCCTAAATCCTTCAGAGGTTTCGTCCCCCTCCTCTTTACTTAATGGGAATCATGGTATACACCAACAAAAATTGTGATTACATAATACATTTAGTGGCACTGGGTCCAAACAGCGCCAACAAGAATAACAGAGGCTACCAACGAGCAGTAAAAACAGTGCCAATATTTTTTTTTTGTGGGAGCAGAGCCCCCTGCACCACCTGATACACGGGGCTCTGCCTTCACACCCCACATCATTAGGATTTTCACTCTGAGAGGGAGAGGATCCTGGAGAAAGTTAAAATTTGTGGGGCTGTTATGGCCCTATGTAAAAAAAAAATACTAAGTCCCAAGGTAGCTAAAAGGTTGGAGACCAGGATTAGAACCCTGGTCTCCACTTCTGCTGCTGAACGACTCGATGCCCCAGCCTTCTACACCATGGGAGCAGCTCGGCCATCATCCTGGATTCTGGTGCCCTTGTGTTTCTTTGGCACCACAAACAGCGACCAGGGGAGTGCTTACAGCAAGTGTTGTAAATCCCCCCTTGCTGTCCATATGAGCATTTACAAAGACTAGCACCGAATAGTGCAGTGCTATTCTGGTAGCACTCACTTGACAGGGTACCACATCGAGCAGAGGAATATATTATGATTCAACATTATTGAGGGTTCACATTGAGAGAGGGCATAAATAGGATGTGGCAGTTTTTGTCCCATAAGTTTTGATTTTGTTCATAAAATGCTAAAAGTAGATATCAGCCTGCTGGGCTCCTAGGTTTCCTGCTAGTGCAGATGAATGGGAGCATCCCTTCTGTTGAGTGCAGGCAACAAAGCACATCACCCATTACAAAGGGTGATGCAATGACACCTCTGACATCACATGTTGGTCCATGTCATCAGCTGCCTGGCAGCAGGTGGAATTCCATCCTTCAAAATGGATGAAGAAGGAGGGTGATCTCATTTGCAAACGTGGAAGATAGACTGCATGGTAGACATCAAAAGTGAGCATCCTTAAAAGCATTAAACTGATGCCAGTCTTAACTGAGTTTAGAAGAACAGAAATATTATAAAATGTAAAGATCGCAATATGGGTGTTTTATTTTATTCTCTCCACAGATAATTAATTGTCAAGTGTAACACAAAAGTGTGTGGGTGAGCAAACCTTATTTGTCAGTTCTTTAGTTAGAATACATTTTTAAAGATTGCTAAAAAGAAGGACTAGTTCCTTTACCATAATATGCTATGACACAATGATTTATTTTTTTAAATTGTTGCATAAAGCACTGTATTAATAATTAAAATAAATAATGATATAGGAACACTGAAACAATTATTATGATGTTGCTATCTATATTCAGCCCCAAGAAAATTTGCAAACAGAGCAAACAATGTACGGTACTTTCTAAATCCTGCTATAAAAGTGAATACAAGTGATGAAACAAGGTAATTGGTTTGCCTTCGATAATATATGAATTCAGAACAAGATATAATGACTAGTTACTTATCATTGCTTAATCATTTTGGATTTTGTAGATTGATTTAATATAGACAGTGAGCAGAAAACAGTAGTTTGTTACTGAATAGCATTTGTTGTGAGCTAATAATGGATATTTGACCCACTCTGTTTTTTTTATATAAAATAATTAAAATTACTTTTGAAAACAATGATGTATACTTTATAATATGACTACTCAAGATTTATATTTTGATTATTTTAATAGCCACACACCCTAAGGAGGAGACTGGTTGGAGTCTTGAAACATTGGTAAAATAAACTTCAAGTGGCATGAAAATAAAAAAAAATGGGATGAAAATCACATTTGGTCAAGATTTTTGATTTATTCTATTGAACAATTTGGGTCACTGGACTGTTCTGAAAAATAGGAAAAAAGGGAGCAGAGAGTTCAACTTCCTTTAGTTGCATTAGATGACAAGACATTACCTATAAAGTCATGGAATTTGCCATCTGATGCATATATTTAGATGGTTCTTGTTACTGGGACTCTTGATTTACTCAGTCACAAACTTTTAATATCACATCAGTGTTGCTGATCTCAAGTGTGTAACTGTATGGTAAGATCCATTTCCATTATATAATTCTCAAGACAATTATTTTTTCAAGAAATGGCTAACTTCAATGTACTGGATCAAATGACTAATTCTAAGTCAAATACTTTTTTTTTTGTTTGTTTAAAGATAGTGTTGAGGCCGGAATCACCAATCTGCTTAAAACCAAAAGGAATTTAGATACACCATCTACACCTAAAGCAGAGATTAGGAAATTGGAATCTTTAAAACAAAAAGAGATTAGACTTGATTCTTATGTGGTTCCTTTAACTAAGTACATACAACACAGAAGAATCCCATCTGGGGAGATGGCAGAGACATGTGCAGGGGGCAGGATGCCTGTATCAGGCTGAGTGAGGCCATAATAAAAACAAAACCAAAAAATATATAAACAACAAAGGGGAAAACATTCTAGAAAATGAGGTGGGGGCCAGAAGGAAATGGATAGAGAGGTGGACATCCCAGGGTACAAGGGGGAGGGCTTGGGGCAACTGACATTTAATGTATTCTGTGTTGTGTTGACAAGAATGGCACAAGGGCAGAGATCAGTCCCATCTACCAGCATCCAGCTGAGGAGCGAAGCCAAGGCTCTGATGGGGACGTTCAACGAGTTCACTGAAGTTGCACAGAGAAGGGAAGAGGAGGAGGAGGAGGCCTCAAGGAAGAGGAAGGTGCATGATGAAAAGAGCGGAAGAGGCTGAGGTGTAAAGCACCAATGAGATCCAGCACCAGAATCAGCACTAACACCAGCACTCCTGACGGGAACCTGGGACACAGCCTGCAAACCCAGATACAGAGGCTGGTAAGAAGGGGGACCTGTTCGATGAGGGCAATCTGAAAGATTACCTAAAGGGTATCCTTGGGGACATGGGGGAACAGGTTCTTGAGAAAATTGAGAAAGTTTTAAAGGATATGAAAGATGGCCAAGGGGGAATGGGGAAGGAGAAGGAGACTCAGAAACTGTATGATGGCCCACTGGGTTTTACCATGGGAGACCATGTGCCATCCTCAATTAAAGAAAATATATGGAAAGGGAAGTATATAGATATATTTAGTCTGGTGGATGAGGAACAGCTAAGAAGTATGAGCAGAAAGAATTGGTGGGCAAGTCTGAAATGGTTGTTGTGCTGGTGATAGTGGGGAACAAGGAGGAGGAGAAGGATAAATTCAAAGGAAAGAACACAGACACATGGCAGGCAGTGTTTATCATATATAGCACAATTGTACTAGAAAAACAGCTGGAGGCAATCCTGCTTCTAACCTATATAGCCATTATAAGGGGTGCTTATAAAGCCTAAAAAGGTATACGGATGGTTGAAGTACAATGAGGTCTTCCATAGAAGGATGGCATCAAAAGGGGACTTGCGGTGGAACTGCACCCACCCAGAGCTGTGGGTCAAAATCTTGTCTGGCCAGACTACCAGGGGATCAGATGTCAGCAAGAGAAGCAATGCTAGCATGACAGTGAAGAACTGCTGGGGTTACAACAAGGCCTCTTGCACGTGGGCTAATTGCAAGTTTAAGCATATATGCCGAGGTGTTCAGGACAGCACCCAGTGTTGGGGTGTAGGGTCAATAGTGATCAGGGAGGCTCCTAATACTATGGTGAGCAGCCTTTGTGGGGAAGGCTTGGGGGTTAGAGGGCAACAGCAAGTAGGGAGTGAGGGGGAAATGGCAAGGGAAGTTATAACTCTAACTATGGTTGGAAATGAGGACCACAAGGAAAGGGGGAGATGGGGCTTCACATTCTTTCTTTATTTATTGAATTTTGATGACCGGGTTGTTTCACTGGGCCCTGAAGGTCCCTTTATCAGGGGAAACCCAGGGAACAGAAGCAAAGACATCCATAAGGGGGGTAGTGAATGCCTGGACAGTCAAATACCTAGATAAAAAAGGGGGTGAAATATTGAGGTGGGGTTTTTGGGAGGGATTTGAGATAGGTTACCATTAAATTTGAAGGAAGATGTGGGCTAAGAACTTGGGCTCAGTCATGGGGACAGATGGCATAGTCTGGTTAAAGATCAAGAAAGAAATAACGGCAGGGAGGGTCAAGGGCCCCTTCAAGATTCCACCATGTGCAGATTTTCGGGTCTCACCTTTGAGGGTGGTACCAAAGAAGTAGCCTGATGAATTCCAGCTCATTCATCATTTCTTGTATCCAGAGGGGGCATAGGTGAATGATGGCATTCCAGATGACCTGTGGGTGGTGTCCTACACCTCACTGGATTACGTGGTGGCCATAATAAAAGCAATAGATGGTGCATGGTTGGCAAAGATGGATATAGAATCCACATTCCATTTGTTGCCGGTGAGCCTGGCAGATGGGGATTTGCTTGGTTTTTCAGTTTAGGAGGGATAATTTTGACAAAGTGATGCCCATGGGCTGTTTGGTGGCCTGTTCCACTTTTGAGGTATTCAGCTGGTGGGTACAGTGGGTATTCAGGAAAAGACATGAACACGTGAGGGTAGTGCATTACCTAGATGATTTCCTATTTATCAGGAGTAGTCAAGGGGATGTGGAACGTATGTTGAGGAATTTTCAGGACATGTGCCAGCAGATTGGGATTCCACAAGCAGCAGAGAAGACAGAGGGCTCAGCATGAAAGACAGAATTTTTAGGGATAGAGGTGGATACCAAGCAGGTGAGTTTTCACCTACCAGGGGATAAGGTGGCCAGACTTAGGGGGGTAGCTGGCACAGGTATAGGGGAGGAGTCAAGTGCCACTGGCATTAGTGCAGCAACTACTGGGGCACCTCAACTTCACTTGCAAAGCCATAAGCCCAGGGAGGTCATTCATATGATACTTGGCAAGATCCACAGGGAAGGCTAAGCTCCCTCACCACTAGGTAAACATCACAAAAGGGATATGACAGGACCTAGAGGTGTGGGTAGCCTTTTTGGTCGTGTATAATGAAGTGACATTTTGGCAGGAGGAGTGGAGGTACATCACTGATATAGAGTTGTATACCAATGCTGCGGGGTCACTAGGCATAGGGGCATAATTCAAGGGGTCATGGATGTCAGATGCCTGGCCAAACATGTGGAGGGGGATGGGATTAATGAAGGATATTACCTTCTGGGAGATTTTACCTCTCTGGGCAGCCTTGATGGTTTGGGGAGGAGAGATGCAGGACAGGCGCATTGTATTCTGGTGTGATAATAAGGGGTAGTGGAAGTTATCATCCGACAGAGGTGTCAACAGACACCGCAACCAGGGTGATGCAGCAACTGGTGCTGCTGGAGCTATGGCTTAATCTGTTCTTCAAGGTGAGGCATATAGAGGATATCAGGAATGACATCACTGACAGTCACTCTTGTCTTCAGTTGGGCAGGTTCCAGGCCTTGACCCCTTGAGCAGCTGTACAGAGGACCCAGATACCAGACCAGCTGAGAGAGATTGGCTGGTGAAAGCCTGACTGTTGTATCAGAAGTCCTGGTCAGCCAATACCCTGAAGGCATTTGAGGGTGCATAGGGGGCCTTCCAGGAGTTCAGGTAACAGTAAGACCTAGAGGTAAGTAGGCCCACCACGGAGGAACAGGTAATGCATGACATGGTCAAGAAATGGGAAGGGGGATGGCATACACCATGATGGAGGTACAATTAGACGGGATCAATTGAGCCTAAAACTACAAGTCACGGTTGGATCTAGCAAAGGGGGTGAAGGTTAGATGGATGCTCTTGGGGTGACAGAGGGGGCAAGGCCACTCAGTGGACATCAGAAAGCCTATCGTAGAGAGCATCGTGGTGTAACTGCTTGGGTCGTTGGGGTACATATAGTTGCTGGCCAAGGAAACATGCCTATTTGGGGCCATTTTTGCACTAATGGCAAGGGGAGCCTTCTGGGTAAGTGAAGTGTGGTGGGCAGTAAAGGGGAGAAGGCTGGTATATTGCAAGAGGGGGACATGTCCTTCACAGAGGCTGACCTGGTAATCCACTTGTCCAGGTCAAAGACTGACCGGTTTGACAGAGGAATGGAGTTAGTGATCCCAAGACAAGACAGTGGGGCAGTTTGTGCCATGGCAGCTATGTCTAACTACAGTGACAGCAGGGGCAAAGGAGAGGGAGCATGGTTCAGGCATGAGGATGGCAGCCATGTCACAGTGTACGAGGTTGGTGGGGTACTCAGGAAAGGTATGCAGTTCATCAGGGAGGACCCGAGGCTGTACACCGTGTATTCATTCTGGATTGGGGCTGCATCAGAAATGGCAGCTGGGGGGATCAGAGGAGGAGATAAAGGGAATAAGAAGGTGGAGGTCAGGGTGTTACAAGAGGTATGCAAGAAAATGTCTAACCCCCTTGTTCTGTTTTTTCTTGTGTCCGGGCAGGACCAAGGAAGAGGCATATCTGGATTGTGGGTCATTCCATTATTTATTGGGCAGAAAGATATGTGGCCATGATGCCTGGTGGGAGGCAGCTGAGGCAAGATCTTGAGAGGACACAGCTGCATTGGAGAGGGGTCCAGGGCACCAGGTGGACCCAGTTGATGCCCCTGATGGAGGATCTTATGGTATTGTGGGGCAAGCCAGATATGCTTGTAGTACACCTGGGGTGGGGGACAATTTGGGGGAAGCACCTTGGGGAGCATTATTCCAGTCAATTAGGGATGATCTGGAGAGGATAAAGGGATGATGGCCATGGGTTGAGGTTGGTGGGTCAGAGATCACATCCAGGAGGGTGTGAAGGCATGCTAGGGATGTCAGGTCCATGAAAAAGCAAGAAAGAGGCTGAAGAGAAGGGTGGCCAGGTTGATTACAGAAATGGGAGGAATCTATATACCACACAGGGAGATTTCATTCAACAGGCAGGAATTGTTCAGGTCTGACATGGTACACCTAACAGAGGTGGCTTGTTCTTTTTCTTAATGCTGCTAGTAGAGCAAGTTGGAAAATGGGAAAACAAAAATAGGATTAATTGCTAGCCCATGGAGGGGAGCACATCATCTAACACAGGAGCTGAAGATGGGCTAGTGGAAGGGAGGAGGGAGGGGAAACCAAGGGAATGGAAAGCAGGGGAAGGTATGGGGTGGAGGGGAAGGCAACACAGACTGGGATCATCAGCACCCAGATGTGAATTAAAGGGGGGGGGGGAGGGGCATACACAAGTGAAGTGTTAGGGGCTGGATCTGAGTGTCTGAGCCTAGGAAGGGTTAGGAGGTGACAAGATGATGTAATGGTATAGGGTGTCAGATCAAGCATCCAGACCTCGAGAAAAAGAAACAGCAAGGTTTGGATGGAGAAGTGGAACTGAAATGAGGCAGAATGGATCAATTACTCATGGACATTGAATGAACTGTGGAATGCGTCTGAATACAAAGAAATTGCATAAATTGTAAATAAGTGTATCAATAAACATGTTGCCTTTCAAGCATTCAAATTGATGGAGTATGAGTGATCATTTCTGAAGGGGATTCATCTGACAATACATAGTAGCAAAATCACAAACTTGTATAATAGCATTTCATAACACCCTGCTCACCATTGTCGCTCTGTATACGTCATCACGCAATCGAGGTGTGCAAAGTCAGGTAACCTCACTTCAGTACATTCTTTGTGAACTTTCTTGACTTTGATAATTGCAACTTCTCATAATTCTTCAACCCTGAAGTATTTGCTTTGCCTTGAAAAGTCTACTTATAGAGGGACTTTGCCACTGAATATCCTGGCAAAGTACCCCTAGCACTCCATCTATGAAGGACAATGCAGTGTGCTCTATGATTTTTTTACTTAGTCCTCATACAAAGGACCCTCTGAGTTATATGCACTAGTTCCCCTCCCACAATAAAAGAATGATAATTTCAAAATGGATGACCAAACTCCTCAAACCTGTTGAGCTGAGACCACATTCAACTAGGATGGTACCTCAGTACCCAAACCCAGTCTAAAAATTGCCTATGCTATTATTATATTCATTAATTCAGGTTACAGCTGAAGAACAGAGAATAACTCTTTGTTCATCCAATAAACAGTATCACCTGCAACAAATTTGCTGATTTTTTTCTCTGCATCTTGTTCCAATGTGGGAACTGAATTCCAGTCAACAAGATTTTAACCAAAGACTCCCACAAACCTTTCCTGGGGTACCAACCCACCCACCAGCATTACTTCAGCTACAGTGTGTCCCAAAAATGCAATCATGTCATATTGCGACTGCACCTGACTATGCTTGTTAGTGTCATAGTTACCTTATCCCATCATTGCTGATCATGACTGTAAATATCATAACCTTACACAGATTTTGTAATTTTGCTGCCTTGCACGTTCCTCTCAACCATTACCCAAGTTGCATCTGTAAATTAGATCATTTTCCTATCTCTTTATCTTTACCAGGTGAAAGGTTTTTAAATAAATACATAATGTAAAAGGTGGAAAAAACAACAGTCTAAAATGCTTGGAAAAAAATAATGTCCTACAGTTTGCAAAAGAAAACAAACAAACAAACAAACAAACAAACAAAAAAGTTGCATTTGTATAACAAATAAATAACAAACAATGATGTTTAAAGAGGGAGTCCCGAGGTAAAAGTGCAGAAAACTCTGACCCTACCTCCTATACGTGGATGCTTTACCAAGCAGACTGACAACAAGCCTTTTAAGTTTTATGCTACAGTTTTCATTTTATTTCACTTTTTCCTAGCCAACTGAGACTCACTGTTTACTACCATACTGTGCTGGCGACCAGACCAGAAGTGATGTATTCTCTTGAGAAAGTGAATTACAGCTGTCTGCTTCACTTTCAGAAGACTGCTGCAGCACTGTTCTCAACCCAATAGTATTTTACTTTATTAATGAACAGTTGGGACACATCAGTACTAACTGCATCAAGCTAAGTGCTGGGTTGGGTGCCCTTATTTCTTGCTGTTTCTCTTTTTCCACTCGCAAACTATACCCAAGTTACAATGCTACAGACATACACATAAAAAAGCTACTGCTATATTATGGTCATTCCAGAATTGCTTGTGAAATACCAGAAACCACCTGATCATTTCCATTCCTGAAATAAGCTGCTCGAATTTAAAAATTCAAACATTAACACTTATAACTTTGTCTAAGTACCAATACCAATCGAGATAACAACCTAATTGGAACCCACAGTGCAAATTTTGGCTTCTCAAACAACTTTATTGTGATGATATCACCAACAACAACACAGAAATGCAAGACCCACCTCAGTTCCACACACCACCTCAACAACCAGAGTGGGCAGAAGACCTCAAATGTCAACATCCTGATATCTCCAGAGATCAGCCTGAAAGAGCATGAATAAACTACACTTCATGCTGATCTTGATTTTATTGTGAGATTTTTGTCATCCTCTGCATGAATGAAAACATTGCAACCTTGTAATGTATTTAGGTAAATTCCAGATTACACTGTTACATGGTTTTCATTCATGCAAAGGACAACAACAATTTCTTTAGAAAATCAAGATTAGCACTGTCTCCAAGAAACTGAGCATTGTAAGAATGATTGGTCATGACTGTTCCTGAGGGCCAGACTTTGGGCATGAAGACTGGCGAACACTTTCAGTTATGTATGAAGTGCCACTTGGGGTTAATCCCAGTAAGACCAGGCACAGGTTATGCACAAAGCCAGGCATATCTGCTCCACCTTCTCAGGGATACCTAAAATGACTAAGTTATTTCACCAGTTTCCCCCATTTTGGTCCTCAATTCTGGCTTATAGCTTTGTAATTTTCCATTTTAAGTTGATGATGTCTGGCTGTACCCAGGCTTACAGATCTTCTACTGATGAAATCTATGATTCTGTGTTTCCCACCCATGGAGACAATGCATCCAGGGCTGGCCGAATAGTCTTAAGATCTCTCGAGATGTCCAGGATTGCCTTTTTTATGGATCCCAGTTCCTTGAAGAAATGTTATGAGGTATAGTCAAGCTCTTTCAGGCTAATCTAAAGAGATATCAGGGACGTTGATGACCTGAGGCATTTGCGCTCTTCTACCTACTCTGGTAGTAGAGGCAGTGTGTGAAACTGAGGTGGGTCTTGCATTTCTGTGTTGTTGTTGTTGGTGATATCATCATGACGAAGTTCTTTGAGAAGCCTAAATTTGCTTCATGTCTTCTGATTAGATTGTTACCTCAATTGGTACTGGTATTTAAACAAGACTATAAGTGTTAATGTTTAAATTTTAAAATTCGAGCAGTGGGTATCTCAGAGCTCAGTTCAGGAATAGAAATGAACAGGTGGTATCTGGTATTTCACAAGCAATTCTGGATGGACAATGAAATAACAATAGCTTTTTCATGCATATGTCAGCAGTACACTAACTAGCAGTCTTCTCGCACTAATGCAGACAAGTGTAATACACCTTTTCTGTGCTAAATGAAGGAGCCATCAGGACACCATCTGATAGGATCAGGAGCCTATGTCACTTCTGTGATGTAGACAGCCAGTTCTGAGTGCTGTATCATTTTTTTTAATATAAATTGTATTACTGACTGTCTCTGCTGAATATCTGATGCTCTAGGAGTGACCTCACCCCCCAGGTTTCAGCTGAAAGATGAAAGCCATGAGAAAAATGCTGAAAACAGCATATGTATCACACACACTCAGTTTTAGAGACAAACTGTTACATGTATGGCCTTAATCAAGGATGCTGTTTGTCTGAGTTTATTACAGCCATAGTTGCTATATCATATCTATTTTATGATGTTGGAGAGGAACCTAGATTGTTACACAGAGGTGCAAGGCGCAAATGCTCCACTGAAGCTTGTGTGAGGGACGATGCAGCATGGATCAAAGAGATGTCATTTGAAACATGAGTCATGCTGAGGATTACAAAATTAATACTTTGAAAAGACATCCTGTATTTTGTATAAGATATATCTTTTTTATATATAATCTGACAGAGGAGGAGCTAGCTGAATACACACAAAAAGGGGTTGGCCAATACAGTTGTTTAAGGAATATTCTGTTTTACTACACAGAGACACATTTTTACCTAGACTCAGACTAAGAAAACATCTTTGGAGCACTTGTAAACAGGTAGTTAGAAAGAGAGTCAAATCTAAGTACTGTAAGTAGGAATTTGCACTGTTTAAACCTTGTTCTTTTAAAGGATTTGTATGTCTGGTGATATAGCAGTTCTGTATTTTGTGTTTTACATATTTTTAACTATTTTAGTAAAATTCTTTTTAGAACTTACTTGGTCTGTATTTGACTTATTTTTAGTTGTCAGAAAAGTATATGGTTATTGCAGATACTAAACATAAGCTTGAATGGTGATACCAAACTGGAAAGAGAAGCGTTTTAAATCTGAGGTCTTCATTAAAGTTTTTAAGGGTTCATCTCCGTATACCTGGTTAGGTGCCCATAGCAAAGATATCTGGCCCCCTGAAGACAGAAATATCTGAGCCTGTGCATTGGGTACGCTCTCAAGAGGTTCACAGTTTGAATCCCTCCAAGATTTGAGACCAAATGTTGATCCAAACTCACAAAACAGACAAGAGGGTTATCTTGTTCTGTTAAATGGTTCACAAGACTGTGCTTGGAGGTTGGCACTTTGGGAGTAGAGGGGCCTGACCTGCTGAGTGGGGTTGTGACAACTTCTGGTCAAGCAGACAGCACAGTTCAGTTGTAAACAGTGAATCTCAGTCGGCTAGGCAAAAGTGAAATAAAATAACAACTACAGCATATAAATTAAAAGGCTTGTTGTGATTCTGCTAGGCAGAGCATCCATGAATAGGGGGTAGGTTCAGAATTTTCTAAATTTTTACCTCCGGAGCCCGTCTTTAAACGCAAAATCAAAAATTACTAGCAGCACAATATAACCCATGGTAAATTGAGCAAACTCAGAGATCCCCAAGCAGACAAAAAAATTGGTAATGAAAAGAAATGCATAGTCTGTTTAACAAAGTCCTAACATATATAGCCAAAGCATACCTTTTAAGTGACCACATGTAGTGGGAGTACAGTGGTAATCAGAAAATGAAAAAAGACAGCCAAATATAGTAGCTAGTTATCAGCCTTAAGATAAATTTGGTACCTAGCAATCTGGAAATAGTTAGGTTTGTTTCCATGCATGTTAGACTGCTATCATGTCAACCAGGTGCATCCATAGTTTATATTTTGCTGGTTTACTGAAGGATATGTATGATTAAATATTTATTTTTCTGCAACCTGGGAAAAATCACTGAAGTGGCAGGATCAAGCAGGCACGTAAATAAATAATACATGAAGAGGTTTGGAAGGTAGAGTGTTTGCTAACAACACTCACAGGAAGCACAGTCCTAATACAGTAATTTTTTTTTCACACAGTGGAGACAATGTGTTCGATTTAAAAATGGTGAACTATGATGCAAGGTGCCTGTGCCAAAGGTAGCTGATGCGAGTGGCACCTTGTGTCATTGTTTGCAGCATTGATTTCAGACACTGGCTGTGGCAAAATGTCGGATGATGCAAAGCCAACCTTGCAGTAAAAATACCCTTATGCCAGGTCACATGGGTGGTTGCACCATGGCACCATGGCAGGGCTACATTATCCCCTTATTTGGGATTCAACAAGCCCTGCCATGGCAAACACAAGGAGCTCAGGTTAGAATAGCCAGCAGGTTGTCCAAGAGCCCTGTGCTACTGATGGGCAGGGCAGTGATTAGGGGGTCTGGAATATGGTGACCCAAGGCATAAGGAGCATGGCTGTGCCCTAAGAGGGCAATGAGGGCATGGTTGTAATGTGCAGGGGTTGAGGTGGCACTCTGCAGGGGTGCCTGTGCTATTAAAGACAGTTAATAGGTATGAGTAAAGGGGACTGGTAGACAGGCAACAGGATCTGGCCTCAGAAGGCTACAGCTGGCGCATGCCCCATATGTGCAACTGACCTCAACCCTGTCAGCGGGCAGCAGTGGCTGTAGGTTGGGGGGTGCAAGTAGTGGCTGGGAATGGTCCCCAGGAAATGTGGAAGTCCACTGTTACCTGGCCCCCCACGTGGAGGCAGACTGCTACCCGCCAATGGTGTTGGGATCAGTGGCACCTATAGGGCAGTTGCCAGGGCTGTATTCTTCTAAGGATGGGTCCTGGTTCCTACTTGACACCTCCCTTTACCCAGGATGTTTGGCTGTCTCTAATAGCATGGGGAACCCCCACAGGCTGCCACCTCAACCCACACATATTGCAGCCGTGCTCCCCGTCATCCCTAGGGCACCTCTATGCTTTTTCTGCCAATAGTCCCCTTCTGGCAGGTGTATACCTACCCCAACTTTGAGGACCCCTGAGTGTTTTGCCAGGTGGAGGGGTTGATGGGACCTTCCACCAAACAATGCAGGTGTACCACCTGTCTGGTACAACCCTGTGAATGTGGCAAATCTTGGGTCTTGGGCACAGGGACCCTCATTGTTTTAGAATACTGTGCAGGGTCCATGACACACCCCAAGATTGCCACAGCCCTAGATTGCCACAAATTGTGGTGATCTAAGGACTCTTGGAAAATTGAGCCCACCGTGTGCAGATGTGGTGGGGACATAAAAATAGTAATTATAAAAAATAGAGAGTAGTTATAATTAACTTTTTTCAAACCCTTGAGTGCAATATTTACATAAACCTCTCCATCTTCATTTTCAGGGTTTATGGACATCACACACCATAAGTATTTAAAAAGATATGCATTATTTTATATGTGACATGTATGTTAAATGTATGTAAAAGGCATGTGCCATTTGTGATATCATCTACTTTACAATTTGACCCTCAATTAGTAATTTCCAGAAGAGGAGGAGGAGAAGGAATAAACTTAAAAGGATAAGGAGAATAATTATGAAAAACAATCCCACATAGTATAAAGATGAAATCGTATCAATAGTCTCTAAACACTTGTGACTTTGTAAAACAAACATGAAGACAATATACTGTACTGTGCTGTACTGTATATATGTTGCACATGCACAGCATGAAGGAATACATGGGGATCAGGAGTCATGTACTTGGAAATCTGATAAAAAATACCATGCTGTTGAGTAGTGCAGTCAAACGTGGAGCCCAAGAACATGGCTGAACTGATGCATAACTTGGGTTTGCTATGGGGATATACAGGTGCTAAAATCTGGATTGAGGAATGGAGTACAATATGAATATATAGGTTTTTGGATAGACACTTTTGCAAAAAATACACACACACTTTTGCCATAATGAATATTCATGTGCTTTAATAAATCTTCTGGCACTGATCAGTAAATATTGAATTTATTACCCAAATATTGTAATAGACATTGGTATACTGTTTTGAATATCTGGATATTGTATATCGAATGTGTGCATGCTGTATTAAACACAAACATGATTGACATGATATCCACATGTATTTTTTGTATGTATGCTTTAATGAATACTTGGGTTTTGCAGTCAACACTAATCTTTGGTATTGTATACTGAAGTGTAATGGTGGGTAACATTAGAAAAATCTGCTACACACACACTTTTTGTGAAAATGTGCCAATTTCATGTAATTTTCCACAATTTCATAAACTGAACAGTGTGTTTGAAATGTGCTTTTCTGCTTGAAATCACATCGTGCAATGTAGGGGAAAGAAGCGTTATTTATAAAATGTATGCATATAAAAAAAATCACATTTTAACTATTTAGTGATTTGGTACAGAATGGTGTTACTTTAAGGAGAACAGTTGGCCCTAAAAGCATTACACCCAAGGATGGAACTGGTCCCAACAGTACTTTGTGTGTAAAATGTTTTTTGTTACATACAGTTTATTATAGTATTGTAGATTTCTGAGACTTATTTTGCTTACTTCCAGGATGACATTTTCTGTAACTACAAATCTCAGAATCCTCTGTAGCAGACATCAATGCAACAATGCAGCAGTGGGAGATGCAATGGCCAGCAACACATCTTAGAGTTTATATACTGTAAGCTCAGGGGCCCGATATTCAGATAAGTTCAAAGAGTAGTGCAAATGTTTACACTGAGCTTTATAATTGCCCAGGGGTCTGAGGATGCTATATTGAGTAGGGCACTACCCGGCTGAAAATAGGGCCATGTTGGGCAGCACTAAGTCAAGGAGCACAGCCCCTGAAGTTGGCATCAAGAGGTGATAGAAAAAGTTTTAAAGTTACCCATGCAAATGAGCCCTTTGGTTATGCAAGGTGCTAAGATCCCATTTGTGTGGGTGGAAGAGGCAGATAGTGTGGTGCTGTCCCCCCCGGCCAGAATAGCCTTAGCTATTCCTGGGGCTAATGGTTTCCCATCCTACCCATCGCCAGCCCCAACTGTATAATAATATACCCTGGCACCCTCAAATTGCTCTCCCAAAATGTAAAATTATAATCACTGGTGCTATTGTCCCCCCCAAATTGCCAGCCCCAGCTGTACAATACAAAGCCTCCCTTGTGGCAGTGGTTCTCCCACCCTCTGATCACTAGTCCCAAGTGTAAAATCATATTCCCCAGTGCTATTGGTCCCCAACCCTCCAATTGCTAGCCCCAACTGTAAATACAAAGAATCTTTGGTGGTAATGGTCCCCCCTCACCCTCTGATCGCCAGACCCTCACTGGGAAAAAGATTCCCTGGTTCTAGTTGTCCCTCTCCCCAAACTGCAAGGCATAAATGAAAAAAACAAACCATCCCTGGCATCCAGTGGTTCTCCCCTGCAGCACTGGGCTCCCACCAACTCACCTTATCTCTATCAGTGGTGCAGCAGGTGCCTATGGTGACCAGCACAGCCCTCCTTAACCTCCTTGGCTGGTCAGCATATGTGCAGGCAGGGAGCGTGCCTTGTATTTATCAGACAGGATAATGTGCCCTGTCCTATAAATATGAGATGCGCTCCCTGACTGCACATAGGGTGGCCAGCTGAGGATGTGTGAGGAAGGCTGTGCTGGTCACCATAGGCACCTGGAGAACTACAGGTATAGATAAGGTGCATGAGGAGGGATGCTCGGTGCCACAGGGGGCCCACTGGATGCCACAGATGGTTTGTTTTTTTAATTCCTGGCTGGCAGTTGAGGGGGGGTCACTAGCATCAGGGATTCTTTGTTCCAGTGAGGGGCTGGCAATTGGAGTGTGTGGGGGAACCACAACCACCAGGGATTCTTTGTATTGTACAGCTTGGCCTGGCATTCAGAGGGTGAGAGGAACCACTAACACCAGGGATTATAATTTTTCACTTGGGGATGGTGATGGAGGGGGGACCACTGCCATTAGGGATTATAATTGCATAGCTGGGGCTGGTGATCAGATGGGTGGGATCACTACCACCAGGAAACTTTATTTGTCATACTGGGAGGGTGGTGGGAGGTGCAATGGACCACAGGGCAGGTATGCTCCCCAAGCAGCCAACCAGCTGGTCAGCTGCATTACCTCCAGCAGCCACTAGGGTTGCACAGAATAAGAGGAGGTTTTCATCAGCGGTACCTGAGTGGCACAAACGGAGCATGCAAACCCTCTTGCACCATGCCATTCTGCTGAATATTGGTTTGTACCAACATTCCTGTACCCACCCCACTATTTGCATACCCCCTTGTTTGGTTTGCATGGGTGCTACCTCTGTTTGCTGGTGCAACAGAGACCATTTAATATTGGGCTCCAGGAGAAAGCCAAGTTTGCACAGGCAAACACCATTTAGTGCCTGCACAAGCTTCTGAATATCCAGTCCCTGATCTTTTGTTTGCTGGTCCAGTTGTCTTCTCAGGGCTAAGCACTGCAACAGAGGACTATACTTAGCCTCAGATGGACAGTGGGACTGGAGAATATCTGATTAGAACTTATAAAAGCTTTTACATGCATTTCAGGCTTTTGACTCTCCTTCTACTGCACTTTTTCTCAGCTGTCCGCTGCAGAGATTATGAGATTTGTAGATATTTAAAAATGTCAGTCTCGAAGTAAGCAATATTAGTCTTGTGCGATCTAATATACCCCTGTACACTGTAAGTAAAAAAAAAAGTTTTTGCACATGAAGTGCAAATTGGGGCCCGGTGACACTAAGGGTTGAGGCATCCACCTTACCTTGCACCACTCCTGTGACCCAGGTTCAGGAATGAGCCCGAGTATTTGAGGGTTGACTGGAGAGGAGAGGATTGAGTGTCCAATGGGCTGCTCTCCTCTCCTCTCCTGGGAGAGAGGAGGATTCTCATCCCTTGATGCTAGTGATGCCCGGTGGAGACTGGGTTCACTGCAGTTAGGGACCAACAAATAATGGGAACATTAGGTGGTCATCCTGCTGACGTTTGTGGAAACACTCAAGTCACAAGCTGGATGGCATTGCAAATCCCATGTTTGGGGGGAATATAAAACAGAAAATGCCCTGGCTCCTGGAGGGCAAAAGAGGGTCCAGTAGTTGGCCCCCACACCCAATGTCGGGCCTTCCAACCTGTTCTGGTACTCCCTCCCTGCCCTCTCCACTAGATTTCCAGATAGAGATCCAGGTTGGAGTCAGCGGTCCCACCCCAGGGTGCTCAGAGCGGGGAGGGTTGGGCAGTCATGTGCAGTGGAGTGGGGATGGGCCAATACTTGGCAGAGCTCAAGGCTTCAGGTTGGCTGGAGCAAGGTTGAACCGAGTGACAACTCTAGAGAGAGGTCCAGGAAACCAGCGAGAGAGAGAGTACAAAGAAAGTTAGAAAAAAAAGAAGTGTAAATTGTGACCAGCCACAAACTTGAGAGCTTTTAGTGCTGAGTGTTAAAAAAGCAAGATGTTGGTACTATTTCACAAAAACAGCATAAATGCAAACATAGCAATTTTCTACTATTTTTGTAGCATAGTAAGATTATGCATATACTTCAAAATGTCAGTAATGAACTATTAGGCACTTTCCTGAAAACTGTGGCACTACAATGAAAATTTGTGTTGTAAGGAGCTCTCACATGCTGTTATGAACACTCAGCAGAGATAATGAACTTTTGTGCACAGCAGTGAACACTCAAGGGCTACATTCAGCTAGCAGATGCTGCAATATATGCTCACAGACTGTGCTAAATACATGAGTAGTATAATGAATACCAAGTTGATAGTGCTGTAATGGACTTCTGGGTGCAGTACTGAACTTTTGTGCCCTTTAATGAGCTACATGGCAATGTAATGAGCTCTTGGGCCTGTAATAAATATATATGTTCTAAAATGAACACTCATATACTATATTGGACACTCTAGTACTGTTATGACCACTTTGGTACAGCACTTGTGGATGCTGTAAGAAACATTGCAATTTCATAATGAAGTCTCAGGTTTTGTAATGTACTCTCAGGTTTTGCTATGAACACTTGTGTAATAGGGCTCAGCGAAATTAAACTTCACTGGTGGAATTTTGATGAAAGTCTGAATTTTTGGAATGCACTTTGGCAACTTTTGTGGAAGTTCTGACTTAGAATGGTGGAGTAAATGTATGAATTGTGGATCATTATATTGAACTACAGAAACAAATTCTGCATAACTGATCACTGTCAGAGGTGAGTTCTGAGGAATTTATTTCCATAGTTTAATACATTAATCCACAATTCATACATTCATTCTGCAGTTCAATGAGTTACTGAATTGTGGAATGAATGCACGAATTAAAGATTAATGAATTATACTGCAGAAAGAAATTCTTCAGAACTGATCACTGAATTGCTGAATGATTACATGTATTGCAGAATAATCCATTAAAATGTGGAATAACATTTCTCAGAACTGTCATTCCTCAGTTCATGTGCATTATTCTGCAGTTCAACCAAAAAATTGCATGGAATAGAATGAAAAATCTGCTAAACAAATTTGGAAGATTCTGATCTCCCCAGTGGCAGAAGTTTGGAAAATTGTGTGAAATTTTGTAAATTTTGTGAAAGCAGATTTCACAGCTTTTGCCCAACTCTGTTGTGAGATAATGATTTTGCACTTTGTCATTTTTTCTACCCTTTCCTGTCTCTCAGTAAAAACAATCCGATCTGACTGCTCATAGGGGCAATCAGACATTGTCTACTTGTCTACTTGAGCCAGGGAACATCCTGTTCTGCATACTGAGTATAGCATTTTCGATTCTCATCATTTTTCAAAGTAACTTTTTGTTATTTGTATTCTTATTGTTATTTCTTTAAACAGGGAAGGGAATAGAATTGTACTGTTTATACTGTGGGGAACCCAACCCCCTTGTATATACATGTGCTTTATTGGTTTTACATGCATCAATTCAACACAACATTTAACAACATATTTTCTTCTAGAATTAACATTGGAGTTATTGTTTTGTAATAGAAACCTAATGAATTTGTATTTTCATCAAGTCTGAAAGTGTATTCCTACCTCTTGTACCCCTGGAATTTACTGTCTGGTGTCTGGTGTCTGATGTTAAAAAGAGATGATTAATGTTTTATGTGTAGCATTACGTATGTTTAATTACCACAAATTGTCATAGTCAAGTATAGGGTTCCTGTGTCCCACAATGGATCACACAGAATTCTAATCACTTTTCATTAAAAATTATGTAATTTGAAATGTTATAAACGTTACAAAAAAGAGTCATACAAGAGTACAAGTTCTTTTATCTTTTGTGGAGGGGATATATTGCTTTTTTTTGTACAGTAAAACCCTTTAATGGTTGCCACAAAATTTACAACACTCACATTTGCTGCTGTCATTTCAGGCTATCTGTCTGTCAACCCAGTACTGTAGGTGAACCTCACTGTGATATGCGAGATTAAAAAATTTCGCCCTGTGAAATATTTTACCTAATCTGCTCATTTTGTAAAATATTTTGCAGGTGCAAAGTGTGAAATCCCCAGGCAAAATTCGGAATTTCACCCACAAAATGCGGAATTTCACCAATCAAGGGTGAAATTCCACATTTGAAAGCCGGGAGAGGATAATATTAAAAAAAAGTGTTTCTCCTCCCTCCTGACCCAACCAACATTAAAATAAGTCTTTATCCCCACCTCCCTGGTGTCTAGTGGTCCCACTCCTAGTTGATTACAAGCCCAATATGAACAATTCCCCCACTGAGACTCACCCCATCCCCCATCCAGAATTTGAAATAAAATGAAATTTCCCATGGGTCTTTTGTCCCACCCCTGGCTGATCACCAGCCAAATGGAGAAGGACCATCCCCTGAGATTCACCTGCCTCCATTGTCCATCTGGTGCTACCACTATCAGCTCATGTAATTAAAAAAAACAACTTTTCCTGGTATCTAGTGGATCTTTCCACCCCCCACCCTGTCAGTGACCCAACCCCTCCCCATCTCCCCATCTAGGACACCAGTGGGCCACTGCACAGGCCTTCAGTCACCTCCATAGCAGGCAGCCTGACTAGCATTTTTATGAATGATCTCAATCTGAGCCTTTCAATGAATGAGCAGGTGTATGTGCTCATTCATTGAAAGGGCTCAATCGGGCTCATTTGTAAAAGTGCTCAGTTGGGCTGCCTGCTGTGGAGGTGACTGGAGGGTTGTGCCAGTGGCCCACTGGGGTCCTAGATGGGGAGGTAAGGGGGTGGGGTCACTTCTGAACTGGGTGGGTGTGTGTGGGGGTCCACTAGACCCCAAGGAAAGTTTTTTTTTTAATTACATGATTGATGTTGGCGGTGGCACTAATGGACAACAGGGGATGTGTGTGAATCTTGGGGGAGGAGGGTCATTCTTCATTTTTCCAGTGATCGACTGGGAGGGTGGGACCACTAGACATCAAGGAAATTTATTTTTATTATTTCAAATTCTGGATGTGGGAATGGGGTAAATCTTGACATGGATGGGGGGAATTGTTCATATTTGGTCGGCAATCAGCTGGGGTTGGGACCACTAGACACCAGGGATGTGGGGATAAAGAGTTTTTTTAATGTTGGCCTGGATAGGAAGGGAGAAAATGCTTTTTAATTTTTTTACATATATGTGTATTAAAAATTCTGTATTTCGCACCCACAAAATAGTCCGTGAAATGTGCGAATTTCACAAAATATTTCACAGGGTGAAAATCTCAATTTCACTGGTGAAATTAAATTTCACTGCATCACTATTAGCTAAAACCATAACCATGGGAATCATTTATGTTAGGGCATAAAATCATCTGAGCAGGACATCAAAATAACAAAAACAAATTTGGAACCAAAAGATGAAATATTTCCAAATATTACCACTATAGTTATCAAATGGTTAAACAGAGTTTTACTGTGTATCTAGTTTAATTAATGGTTTGTCAAACATAAACACTGAAATATTTTATTATCAAAGTGTATAAATATGTATAACACATAAAGAATTTAATGGTCCTATGTAAATGTGATGTGAAACCATGAGTAAGTGCAGCTGAATCTTTGCTGTGTCTCAACGATGCTCATTTCTAGTTTGTTGCTGCCTTTTCTCATTAAAAAAAATGTCTTCTAGACTTTCTACAAATTAGTGGAACAAGAATGGTTTCAGATGTTGTACACTAGGCCGATTTCATCATTGTCTTTACTGGAAATATTCAGTCCTTGAGAGTTCCTAGGTATTTTAAATTGTTTCCACTTTCCCAGCCTGAGTTCATTTTACACAACATAACCTGCTACCACACATGATTGGAACATGATCATGAATCATGGTTCAGTGCAAAATACAGTACATAACACTGGCTCAGTACTGTATGTATGATGGGGAACATCATCTTTCCTGATGCAATATACATACTGTGTTAAAAAAGCAAAAAATAATATTTAAAGGTGGTCCAGTAGCAACAAACTTATTGACAGACTATCTACCTACACAGAATAGAGACTTTTATGATTGTTTTTTTTTTTCCATTCACAGCATTGTCAGTGATGATATAAGCAATGCCTAACTTTGGATTACTCTGGCAAATGAATAACACAACAAATGAGCCCCCCACTCAACCAATTGCCCATGCTGACATCATGAGTGAAAGACATTTTCTTGAATGTATCTTTCCTAATTACATAAAAGATAAATACAAGTGAGATGCCTGGACAAGTGTTATGTTCCAAATTAACAAAATAAACAACTGACAGGGTTATTTTCATTCTTCTGTCAGTCATATACAGCAGCAAAAATACAGTGAGATGCCTGGACAGCAATTAACAACACTAAACAATTTCAGTTAGGACAGGTACCATGCAAACATGCAAAAGTTACACTGGTGGTCAGAGGTTTGGCAGTTGAAAGTCAATGCCAAAAAGTGCAAGGTGATGCACATAGGGCTACACTAATAAAATGACATGGGACTAAGTCCCACTCCATGACCCCAGTTGCAGACTGAAATTTTCACAGCTGCAGAGATTTGTATTTTCAATCCACCGCAGCTGTGGGAGATGTTACTCCTGGTCACACCAGGCATAACATTTTTCCACAGCTGAGGGACAAAACTACGCACAAGCTGCCATAAATCATGGAGCTGGCTGTAAACTGGCTCCACCTTTATGAAAACTACAACTACAGGAAAAAATGTGGCTCCACAAGAGGCAACCCACTTGTGTCAGGTTGTTCCTGCAGCTATGAGGTTTTTGGAGGTTCTGTGAATCCATCCTGTAGGGAATAAGTGCAGAGGAACAGAGTGCTGGATGGGGGAGGGTAAAGCTGTGTGGGTTCACTGAAGAAAGAGACCTAGGGGTCATTATCAGGACTCCCAAAAACAATCAAACAAGTGTAATAATGCCTACATTGAGGCAAATAGGATGCTAGTGTGTATATGAGGTGTATCTATTCATAGAAACATAGAAACATAAAATTTGATAGCAGATAAGGACCGCTTGGCCCACCCAGTCTGCTCATTTCCCTACCTAAAGGATCAGCTGTAGATCCTAGTTAACTAACAGCCTACTTCTTCCTACCCCCACCCCCTAGAATTGCCTTATGACTGTCCTATGCAAACTTGAATTCCACCACTGTTTTTGACTCCATAACCTCCTCCGGAAGGCCATTCCATGCATCCACAACCCTCTCTGTGAAAATATACTTCCTTAAATTACCTCTGAGACACCCCCCCATTTTCAAAATGTGCCCCCTTGTTCTTGCACACATCTTTTTCTGAAAGATGCTACCCTCTTGGACTTTGTTGATTCCCTTGAGGTACTTGAAAGTTTCTATCATGTCCACCCTCTACCTCCTTTTCTTGAGGCTATACATATTAAGCTCCTTAAGTCTCTCTTCATATGTCTTCCAGTGCAGACCTTGCACTATTTTAGTTGCCCTCTTCTGGACTGCTTCCATCCTGTTTATGTCTTTGCTGGGATGGGTCTCCAGAACTGCATGCAGTACTCCAGATGGGGTCTCACCAGCTGTCTGTACAGAGGGATAACAACTTCCTTTTTTCTACTGGTGATGCCTCTCCCTATGCATCCCAGTATCCCCCCAGCCCTCCTTACTGCCCTCTCACATTGCTTGCCCACCTTTAGGTCATCTGATATGACTACTCCAAGGTCCTTTTCGATTTTTGTTGTTGTTAGTATCTCACCCCCCATTGTGTACTCTTCCCCTGGGTTTTTGTTTCCCAGGTGCATTACCTTGCACTTCTTAGCATTAAATCTAAGCTGACATACATTTGACCATTCCTCCAACCTTGCCAAGTCCATTCTCATCCTTTCCACCCCACCTTGTGTATCAGCTCTGTTGCAGACCTTTGTGTCATGTGCAAAGAGACATATTTTTTCTTCCAGTCCCTCTGCAATGTTGCTTATAAAGACATTGAAGAGGGCCGGTCCTAGTACTGAATGTTGCGGTACCCCGCTAGCAACCCCCCTTTCTTCAGAGTGGACTCCATTTACTATTACCCTCTGTGTCCTGTTCTCCAGCCAATTCTTTACCCAGGCTACCATCTTAGGACCCACTCCCATGCTGGCTAACTTGTATATTAATGTTTCGTGTGGGACTGTGTCAAATGCCTTGCTAAAGTCTAGGTAGGCCTTGTCCACATCCCCTCCATGATCTACTACGTTGGTCACCCAGTCAAAGAAATTGATTAGATTCATCTGACATGACCTTCCCGCTGTGAATCCATGCTGCCTTGGGTCCTGTGCCCCTTTGACCTCTAGATACTCGAAAATTCTTTCCTTCAGAAGTTATTCCATCATTTTTCCTATCACTGAGGTTAAATTAACAGGTCTGTAGTTGCCTGCTTCTGCCCTGCTCCCACTTTTGTGAAGTGGAATCACATCTGCCCTCCTCCAATCCTCAGGTACCACCCCATCCTCCCATGATTTGTGAAAGAGGGTAGTCAATGATATCACTAGTTCTACTCTTAGTTCTTTTAGAATTATGGGATGAATCCCATCAGGCCTCATTGCTTTGTCCACCTTCAGTTTTAAGAGTTCTTTCACAACCCTTTGTTCTGTAAATGGGCTGGTATCAACTTCTGTATCCAGGGTGTTTCTATTGTTTGGTTTAGGTACCTCCCCCTCTTCATTTGTGAATACTGAGCAACAATATTTGTTTAGTATCTCTGCCTTTTCACAGTCACCCTCTACCCACCCCTTCCCCTTTATTAAGCCTCACTTTCTCTCCCTTGGTCTTCCTTCATTCCCTGATGTACCTATAAAAGGTTTTATCCCCCTTCTTAACTGTGTTTGTTAACTTTTCCTCGGTTTGGGCCTTTGCTGTTCTGACTGCCTTCCCAGCTTCCTTTTGCTTTAACTAATACAGTTCTCTGTCCTGCTCCTTCTGTGATTCCTTGTACTTCCTGAATGATTTCTTTTTCTCCCTATTCTTCCCTGCCACCTCCTTTGAGAACCATAGTGGTATCTTACATCATTTTGTTTGTTTATTTGCTTCACACAAAGGCTTGTTGCCTCTGTGATGGCAGTTTTTATTATTCCCCATTGTTCTTCCACTCCTCCTTCCTGCCCATTTGCTAGAGTATTCCTTAAGCACTCACCCGTTCTGGCAAAGTCAGCCCTCCTGAAGTCCAGTACCTTTGCTTTTGTATGGCTTGACTCTACTGCTGTGTTTATTGTGAACCATACTGTTTGATCGTCACTAGTTCCCAGATGGCTACCCACTTCGAAATCTGTGATCCTCTTGCCATCTGCATTTCAGAGTACCAGGTCTAAGATTGCTCGGTCTTGAGTGGGTTCCAATACTAGTTGTCTAAGGTATGCCCCCTGTAGGGCATCTAGAATGACTCCACTCTTAGAAGTGGCTGCTGCAAATGTTCTCCAATTAACATCTGGCATATTCAGATCCCCTATCAGCAATATCTCCCCTTTTTTCTGCCATTCTAAGGATACTTCCTATCATTTCCTTGTCCATGCCCTCCCCCTGAGATGGGGGTCTGTATACAACCCATGTGCGGACTGTGGTGCTATTGCCTGTCTTTGCTCTTCTTCTTCTGCCTTCTCCTTAAAGTTTCTTCTTTGTGACTTATGCTGTCCCTCTTGTAACTGTCCTTGACCCTCTTACTGTAAATCACACTTTGCTTTTCTCCCCTCCCACCATTTTACCATACACTTTTAGTCTATTCCAAATGTTTTCTCTCACCACCATGACTCTGTTTATACCTGATTTGTATAGATTTTTTTAATTCTGATTTTACAACTGTTCTTTTGGATTTGCTTACGACCTTCTACATCCCCTATCCCCCAGAACACATCTGGAAATGAGCAGTTATCAGCTCAGTATGTCTTTTCTGGTGAAACTTTTGCAGTAAATCTAAATAGATAAATAAATAATAGGAAAGGCTACTGACAGCAGAAGGAAGGAGTATTTATTACCTCTGCATAGATCACTGGTGAGGCCCCATCTGGAGTACTCTGCCTAGTTTTGGAGTACTCACCTAAGTAAAAGATAAAGACAGGCTGGAGACAATGCAATGCAGAGTGTCCAAAATTATTCAGAGCCAGCAGGGCAGATCCTTGAAAAATTGGCTCAAGGCACTGAACGTGTACTTACTGGATGCCAGACAAGAGAGAGAAGATAGGCTGCCATATCCCATTATCCCCAGCTCTTGTAGAGCAGGAGATCCCCCTTGACACAAGGTCAGGCTTCCTATTGGAAACCCTTTTTCTCCCCTCCACCCCCTTTTGCCCCTCCCTATGCATGAAGATATACATTTGCTAATTGGGCCAGCCAAGGAGAGCTAATTTTCTTTTGTTTCACAAAACTGGAAAATTATTTTAAAAACCTAGCTAACGGTACAAGTGACACAGCTTTGCTAGCCTCAGCTCAGCTGCTAATAGATGGCAATTCACACTGCAAAGCCTCCAGAGAAATTGTAATATTGACAATCTTCACTTTTAAAATACAAATTCTTGAATAAGTATGAAGGCAATTACACTATTACCAAAGAGGCTGCTCCCTTCAAGTAACTGTTGCAGAGAACTGTGAAGAAATAATATGAATGCTACCAAGCTACAGTGTACCTGCCCCTTGGATAAACAAACTTTGAGTTTCCACTACTCTGAATCCATCAAGTTTCAGAAACATGACTCTTTGCCATATCCCATGATTTTCAGCTCCCATAGAACAGGATATTCAGTGTAATACAAGGTCAGGCTTCCTAGAGGTAGTCTTTTGTGTCTCGCTCCCCCACCCCATCTACAAACTTGCATTTCCATTGTACTGAATCCCTCAGGTTTCTGAAACATGAACCTTAACCATACAGCTTTATAAATATATACATAGTTGTCAGCATTTGGCTCTGACAAAGCCATTGAATGCTTTTCCAATTTATCCCTTGCTGGCAGGGCCAGTGGCACAATAGCAGTGCTACTGCTTGTGATGCTGATGACAAGGGTTCAGAAGCAAGCCAAGGTCATTGGGCAGGCAGGGGGAAGGAGAAGTGGATCAAGAACACACGGGCCTGAGTGGAAACTGACAGTCAGACTTTCAAGAGGGAGGTGAGAAAGTTTTATTTCATAGCAGGGATTGTGGAGCCATGTAAGAATCTACCAGCTGATGTGGTGGGCACCAGAACTATCAATGGTTTCAAATATGGCTGGGACAGAGTGAAGGGATTAGTGGTTGCTCAAGTTGATGGTATTAGGGTGCGGAGCAGGGGGTGGATAATGTGGGTTAGAACCCTGTATCGACAATGGGTCCCAGGTTTGTTAGGCTTTATGGACAGAATGGATGGACAAGTGATCTTTTTCTGCCACCATTGTCTATGTTTCTATGCATATTAGTATGCTTATTTTTAATTTATTTTCTATTTAACTAAAACCCCTAAATTTAGATCAGTTCTTATGATGATTTGAAACTCTCAGGACATTCATAAGAAAAACTACTTTTATTCTCAGATTAAATTGACAAGGATGAGTTAAGCCTTGCAAATGCTGAATCAGCATCCCTAACAGCTCTATATCAGAGCCAGTCAAATAGGTTCACATGGTATCTCTAAGACTGCAGTTGACTCTTCCTGGGGTCCTATTGTCTTGTCTGGGGAACAGCAGTCCAAGCTGTGCTTGTTCTGTGGGGCGGTAGCAGGGGACTTTTGCCAGAGGGCATAGTACTCTTGTTTGCTGTGGTGTGCTAACCTGTGGGTGGTATTTGGAGGATGATTCCAATTCTGGGGGCTCTAATGGTCAGGCTACCTGAAGGGAGTGTCTGTGACCTGTGTCAGGATTAGGGGCTCTGAATGTGCTGAGGTACTGAGATCCCTGAAGAGCTGTGTGGGGACTTTTAGACTGAACTGCCACAACTCTCTTGTTTGGGCTGCAGTGCTGGGCTGGGAGTGGTTGTTTATGGTGGACAGCTTCTCAGGAGGGCATTGGGGGATGCTGTCTGGAGGGCAGTGTGACCATGGTAGCCTGTGGGGATCCCCAGGATAGGTGCCGGTGAGTCTGTGTTTCTGGGGACCCCAATTCCTGGGGATTGTCTGCTTCAAGCTTCCATTCTTCAGGGGCAGCATTTGCTGTGGTATATGAGACAGGGAGCTGGGCATCATCTAGCACTGGAGTGGTAAGCAGGGTAGTTCTGTTCACAGAAGATACCAAATTGGGTGCAGTAGTGGATGAGAAGAGATGGAAGCAACTGCAGGGGGAACTCACCAAACTGGAGGAGTGGTAGAGAGGTGGCAGCTGGGGTTCAAAGCAAAGAAGTGTAAGGTTATGCACTTCAGGGCAAAGAACCCAAGGAGAAAATATTTGTTGGGGAAGGTGAAGCTGGGGATCACTGAGGAGGAGAAGGACCTAGGGGATGATGGTAACAGGGAGCATTAACAGTTCTACCCAATACAGGAAAGTGGCAGTGAAGGCGAACGAGATGCTGGGGTGTATAGTGAGGGGGTTCTCATCCAGGCAGAGGGAGGCAATCTTGCCCCTCTAGAGGTCACTGATCAGGCTGCACTTGGAGTACTGTGTGCAGTTATGGAGGCCATACCTGAGGTGTGATATCAAGCTACTGGAGAGAGTGCAGCAGAGGGCAACGAGGATGATACGGGGAATGGAGGGGAGACACTATGAGAACAGGCTGGGGGAACTGAATATTTATACCTTGGAGGAGAGGAGGGATGGGGGACATGATCATAACACTCAGGTATCTAAAGGGAATCAACAAGGATGGAGCCAACAGGGTTTTTAAACTGAGGAATGGAAGGGACACTTCAGGGCATGGGCTAAGAATAGAAGGTGGAAAATTTAGGAGGGAGATGAGGAGGCATTACTTCACTTAGAGAGTGCTGTCAGAGTTGAACACCCTACCAGAGAGAGTGATATCATGCAAAACTGTGGGTAGCATTAAAAGACCATGGGACAGAGAACAGGGGAGAGTAAAGGTGGGTGAGGCTGAGAATGGCCGAGGGCAGGCAAAAGTGGAGGGGTTGGGGAAACTGCAACTTAGGGGCGCTAGCAGCACACTTGAGTAGATGTTGCTAGACCAGGAGGTCTGTTTCTGCTGGCACATTCGTATGTTTGTATGGTGGTAACTACAGCTGAGGACTTTCTTCATGACCCAGATGGTACTGTGGTTCAAAATAATTGGAAAGTTTTAACGGTTGATTGGGAAGGTGATGAGAAAGCCTCTAAAGTTATCATTTTACTTTTTTGATAGTTCTGTATTGGATGCTGCAGTGTGAGTGCAGCAGTCAGGACATATATGTTTTATTGATTGGTTGGGGGTGAGAGCCCCATCCTTTCCTATCTCAAACTTGGAGCTCTGGCATGCTTCATTTTACTCTGGTTATTGCCTCTAATCTTTGGATTTGGACCTTATTTTACTGCAAGTGACTGGTTTTCTTCCTGGGGGTTGCAGGTATTGATTTTTGGTTGTATGTGGACTTATTTATTTATTTATCTAGTGTGTGTGTGTGTGTGTGTGTGTGTGTGTGTGTGTGTGTGTGTATGTGTGTGTGTGTGGTTTTGTGACTGTTGTTTTGATTGCTGCCTTTAAGTATGCATAGATATGTGCTGGCAGAGATCTATCCTGGCCAGGCACTACTCTCCCTCTGAGCTCCGGGTCCTCCTTCCCTTTAACTGTCCACCATTGCCCACAGAGGATTATGGATGTTGTCAGGCTCTGGGTGTGGTGTGGAGGAGATGTGTGGGGCCCTGGACCTTAAGAAAAGTGGAGCTGAGTGGGCAGACTGGAGTTGTGTAAACTAGAAGATGCCCTGGGGCAAAATGGGTCCCAGAGAGGGGTCCTCCCTCTCTGGTTCCCATACCCAAGGGCTCCATTGTGGGTGGGCAGATGACATGGTTGGCCTCGGTGTCCCATCCTAATCAGGCGGTGTCGTGCACTGCCAGGTCTATTAAAAACAAGATGGCAGTGATTTCTCAACTTATTGGGTCATCTGACCTGGCTTGCATCACAGATACCTGGCTGGATGTAAATTCTGTCCCAGTTCCTGAGTCAGCTATTCCAGCCGGGTTCTGGGTGATACATTGCCTAAGGATGGATTGAAGGGGTGGTAGTGTAACCTTTCATTTTAAAAAGGAATTGTGCCTTGTAGATGTGCCAGATGGGGAGAACTGTTCCTTCGAATGTATTGTTGGTGCAGGTGTGACGTGCAGGATTCTGCTCATCTACCGTCCACCTGGGGCTGAAAAGTAATTCCTGCAGGAAGTTGCAGACTGTGTCGTTGACATGGTTTTGGAGTCTCCCAGATGGATGGGTCTGGGGGACTTCAATGTCTGGGTTGATGATGAACTCTTGCAATTTGGACAGGACTTCCTCTAGCTATTAATTCACTGGGCATCACACAGATTATTTCCTTTGCAACCCAAAAACATGGTCATTCATTGGACCTGGTCTTCCTTCTGGGTATGGAGACCTCCAACCTGGTGGTGGATCCTGTCAGATGGTCTGACCCTCACACTGTGAGGTTCAATTTCAAGATCCCCCCATAGGCCTGTCCCTACAGAGATGGTCCAGTACTGCCCTTTAAGGGTTTGACCCCAGATGGCCTGGTAGTGATGCTGGACCTATCATGTGTTCCAAGTGCAAGCCTGGAGCCAGATAATCTGGTACTGGCCTATAATACGGCCATAACAGAGGCTCTGGATTCAGTAGCTGCTGTTTGGGTTTGTCCCCTCACCCTTCACCCTTGCTTTCCTTGGTTTGATGGGACCTTGAGGGAGTTGAGGAGAGAGGGGCAAAGAATGGAACGGCACTAGCGGAAATTAGGCCTTGATGTCGATAGGCTTAGACTGATGGTCCATTATAAGGACTATCAATTGGCTATCTTCCCTAAGAAGGCAGAGTTCCTGTCCAGGGAGATCGCTGCTGTACAGAATTGACCAGCTCAGTGCTTCAGAACTGTGGACAGACTTTGCAATCCAGCCTGTCTGCAATCTTGGAGAGCATTGTCACAGGAGAAATGTAATGGGCTTGCTTGATTCCTTGCAGATAAGGTTGCTGACATCAGGTCCAAGATCTGTACATCCCATTCCAACGGGAGTGGTGGTGGTCAGTGGGAGGCTGCAGTGCCTCGGTTGGTCTGGTCAGACTTTGCCCAGTTGGAGATCGGGGATCTTGTGAGAATCATTCAGAGTATGTGGCCAACCTGCTGTAGTTTGGACCCAGGCCCAACGTGCCTCCTGATAGAGTGTGTTGAGGTCATCAGCCCGGTCCTTGCTGAGATTCTCTGGAGCTCATTATAGACAGATGTGTTTCCTGACACCCTCAAGGAAGCAGTTGTTATACCTCTCCTTAAGAAATCTTCTCTTGATCCAGACTGTCTCATTAACTACGGACCCATCTCTAACCTTCCCTTTGTGGGAAAGGTTATTGAGAAGGTAGTTGCATAGCAGCTGGAGGATTGTCTTACCATCCACAAAATCTGCGATCCTCTTCAGTCCAGATTTCAGAAGAGACAGAACCCAGATGGCTCTAGTTCGGATACTCAATGATCTCCTGATAGCGAAAGATTGGAAGAGCCATTCCATCTTGGTTCTTCTTGATCTCTCTGCAGCATTTGACACCGTGGACCATGGTATGTTATTGGAGCACCTGTGGCTAGTCTGTGGATTGCCTGGTACAGTCCTCAGATGGTTCCAGTCTTTCCTAATGGGCAGGTCTCAAAGAGTGGTGTCGGGGGTTTATTCCTCTGGCTCCTTCTCCCTGCCTTGTGGGGTGCCGCAGGGCTCTGTTTTATAACCCATGTTGTTCACAATGTACATGCTGCCACTGGGAGACATTGTAAGGTGGTATGTGCTGAGTTTTCACTACTATGCAGATGATACTCATCTATAAATGTCCTTTGTACCTGTGCCTGAAGATGGTGTCTCAGTGTTTAACAACTGCTTCTCTGAGATCCAGGATTGAGGATTGGATGAGTTCCAACTGGCTGAAATTGAATCCAAACAAGACTGAGGTTTTGGTTGTGGACCCAGGTTGTCGGGTAGAGGGACTTTTGGCTGGGCAGCCTTCCAGACTTTGGCTTGGTGGCAGTCAGCTGATGGCCTCTGACCAGGTACGAAATCTGAGCATTATTTTTTATGATAGATTGACACTTAAATCTCAGGTGTCGTCTGTCATCAAGTCCTGTTTTTACCATCTGAGGAATATTACCCAGATTAAGCACCTGGTTCCGCCTGATGTCCTTCTAACATTAATTCACATCTTTGTGACCACCTGCCTTGAATACTACAACTCCTTGTACTTAGGGCTACAGGAGTTTGTTATCCACCACTTGCAGCTGGTGCAGAATGCAGCGGCCAGTCTGTTGATGGCATTTCTTGTTTAGTCATGTCATGCCTCTGCTGTGCGATCTGCACTGGCTGCCTATTCAGTGGCGGATCACCTTAAAGGTCGGCTTGCTGACCTATAAGGCCCTACATAGACAGGGACCATGTTATCTGCAAAAGCTTCTGTGTCCCTACGGCTTCTTCCACTCCACTGACAAGGGATTGTTAGAGGTTCCAAGGGTTCATTTGAAGACCTCTGGGGCCCATGCATTTTCATTTGCGGCCCCGATCCTGTGGAACTCTCTACCTCATTAAATAAGGGAGTACCTGACCATGGAGAGTTTTACAACTGCACTGAAAACTCATCTCTATAAACTTGCTTTTCTCAGAACTTCAAATGAATTGCTTGATGGTGTTTGTATTTTACCTTTTTATGGTTATTTTAATTGGTTTTAATATTTTTGTACAAGTGCTCTAATATTTTATGAATAGCACTTTATAAATAAACACTTGTTTGATTGATTGATTGAAGATTGAAGTAATAAACTGTCTTAATAAATTATGTGAAAGGTGACCACTGCAATATACTTTACTATCAGCTGAAGCTTTCTCTTACCAGTTTTCTTTACTATTATATGACTAAGATGAAACATGAAGCAGTATTCATAAAAAGCTACTGACCAAACAAAGCCACAATCATACTTACCTAAAAATGAACTCCTAATGCTTTTTCATCCTATCTTGTGGATGACCTACCTTTCATTGTCTGCTGTATGACAAGCTTATTTGGTCCTTCAAGGAGGACAGAGAGATGTGCAAAGTCCACAAAAGTGAATTGCACTCAATTCATGAAGTGCAATTCACGGAATTCACCAATTTGCAGAGCAGAGATAGGCCATGAAGTGTGGAATTTCATGGGTGAAATTCCACACCATGCAAAAACTATGTCTATTAGTAATTGTACCTCTTTGCAAATCGTCGGACACAGTGTAAAATATACATACATTTAAATCCCTGGAGGCTAGTGGTCCCCCCTGCCCCACCAATCACCGGTCACAGTGTAAAAATAAAATAGTAATTAAATCCCTTGTGTCTAATGGACCCCCAACCCCCACCTCAGCAGGAAGTACCCTACCACCCCATTCCCCCACCCTGATCCCAAGTGGGCAACCAGCACAGCCCTCCACTCTCCACCATGGCTGGCAACCCAACTGACTTGGAATCAATGAGCGCATACTTTCAACTGTCAATAGTTTCAAAGTAAGTACACGCTCATTCATTCCAAGTCAGTCAGGCCAGCCAAGGTGGAGAGTGGGGGGGCAGTGCTGGCCACTTGCTCCGGCTCTGGGTGGGGGGAGCAGGGTGGTGGTGTACTACCTGATGGGGTGGAGTGGTGGTGGTCCACTAGACACCTTGGATTTAATTGCTATTTTTTTTTTTTACACTGTGACCAGAAATCAGCGGGGGTGGGGGGCACTAGACACCAGGCATTTAAAGGAATAAGTATTTTTTAACTCTGACCAGTGGTAGGTGGGTACTGGGGGTACCACTAGACACAAGGGATTTAAATGAATATTTCTGACACTGTGACTGGCGATCGGAAGGGGGGGATCACTTGACACCTGTGATTTAATTGTATATGTATATTATACATTGTGACCGGTGCTCGGCAGGGTGAGGGTTGCTAGACACCAGGAATTTGGGGGATTAGCCTTTTGCTAACTTTTCTTTGCTTTTTTTTAGTGCAATTTGCACTTAAAAAACAAAACAAAAGCAAGGCAAAGTTACAAATGGCGAATTGTCATTTAAGATGACAACTTTGTGAATTGATCCGCGGAGGCGAATTTGGTGACTTTGCAGATGACTTTCACTAACTTTCTTTGTTCAACAACTGTGCACAAGAAAAAGCTCCCTTTATATCCCAGCCTCCTCACACAGTCAAGAATTGCCTTCTCACTCTGTTTAACAGCAGCAATTGCAGTATCTTCTCTTTCCCATTTGCAGTACACAGGGAACAAACTGTATCGCCATCTGAGGAATGCTTTTACATGTAGCTTGCAACTGTTCAAGTCCAGTCTTTACAGACATCACAGAACTCCTTGTATTTCTTTTGTTTTTTTATTTTAGCAGCAAAGTACTCAGATAAAATGGTGTAAGTTGGATTAAAATACAGTAGCTATCAACACTGAAGAGTGTTAATTAGAGATGCAGCGAATTTAAATTCCGCCAGTGACATGAACGCAAAGTGGGCACTTCGCATTGCGGAGTGGACAATGCAAAGTGCTCACTCCACCTTGTCATTACCACTTCACGTTAAGGCAGAATGGCAATGTGAAGTAAGGCGAAGTCATTGTTTTTAACGGACTTCACGTTACTCATTATGATTCTAAGTGACCCACTTGGTGTTTCATATTTGGCAGCCCCCACACATCACTTGGCTTACAGTACTGTAAGTCACATGCTCTTTAGCTAGAAAGGAAGAAAGTGAGTCATACAAGCAGACACTTTTACTTTCTCCTATGTAGACGGAGAGAGAGTAGTTTGTTTTGGGACTGCTGATACTTTGAGATCAGAGAGGAGGAGATTTAAACTTTGATTTAGACCCAACAGCTTTTTTAAAAGCTACATTTTTTTGTCTTTTCTGTATTCTTTTTTTACTTAATTTGCTTTTTCTGTAAACTTTTATTTTTCTTACAGGCTTAAAATACATTCAAGTAACTATTAAAAAAAATTAATGTTGTGATTCGTGACGTGATCATAAATCGTGATTTGTGACTACATTTGTGACCTTGATGATGACAAAATGCTAATGCCTACAGCTGTACTTCCCCAGCCCCCCCAATGAGGTGTGACACAAAACTCCCCCACTTAAAAATACTCATTAATGAGGACAATGGTGAGTTGGTGATGAAGCATGAAGAGATACGACAAAACAGGCTTAAAATACATCCAAGTAACTATTAAAAAAAATTAATATTGTGATTCGTGACGTAATCATAAATCGTGATTTGTGACTGCATTTGTGACCGTCCATGATGATGAAGAACATGATTTGTATCATGAATGACTCATGATAATGGTCCCGACTTAAAAATGCATATTAATGAGTACAATGTTCATGCAGAATTATGCACCACACCTGTCCAGTACTCTGAAGGGAAGTCAAAGAAACAACTGTGACTTAAGTTAGAGATGGAGATTGGGCCCTAAAGAGATGCAAATGCACAGACAGATTAAGATTGTGCTGTGCACTGAAGAGATGCAGATGCAAAGGCACAACACCTAACCAGTGCTCACCATCAGAAATTCAAAAATCTGGAAAATAATTTTCCGGTTGGGGCAGCCATGGGGGGCAGTGTACTGCACTGCTGCAGTAACAGTCACTAGTACTAGTAAAGATACCACAAGAAGTACAACAATTACATACCACAGTGGATAGCATAGCAGGTTCACATTGCTGAAATTATGTAGCACAATAAAAGGTGTCTGATTTGATGACACGCCAATACATGTATACTCACACACACACTAAGTAATGCATAGCAAATTGAAAACTTCAGTAATATAACCACATATTTTAAACAAACTAAAATTATGCACTGTTGCACCACAGCAATCAGCAAAAAAATGGCAAGAATTATTGAAAATATTACTGTGTGTACATTGACACAGTTATACAAGAAAAATATCACCAAAACAGAAAGCTCTGTCTTTTTCTCCAAGTTAATCTACCTACACCACAGATATGCCCTTCCCCCAAAGCACACTTCTGCTGTCTCTCAGTATACAGACTGAATATTGTACATTAACATTCAAAATCCACACACAAACAATAAACGCTCGATGATGTAAGCACAGGAGGGTTCCTATAATCGATGAACTGAAGTTTCAGCAAAACAAATGACCCCAAAAGGCTTTTTTAACAGCTTTTAGAAGGTTTGAATCACAGATCTCTCAGAGCATATTCTCTCCTACAGCTTCATACACACACTACCCCAAACTGTGGCTGTGCAGAACAATCTAGAGCCCATGTGACCTGCAATTCCATGAATTACTGCAAAATTCACCTTTGGAGCTTAAAAACAAGGCGAAGTGAGGCGAAGTACATTGTTTTCAATGTACTTCGCCTTAAGAATTGGTGGAGTAGTGGTTTGAGAAGGCAGAGTGACATGAAGTCATTGTTTTCAATGGACTTTGTGTTACTCATTAAAATGCAAAGTACTCTGCTTCACACTGCGGAGCACTCCACGAATCTGCCTTCACTCCACGGATCACTTCACGGAGCGAATTGGGGCCACTTCGCCCTCCACTAGTGTTAATTAGAAGTACTGGATATATTTACTGGCAAATTGTTGTGCAGTTTTGAAACTCTGTAAAAATGCTTTCAAGAGAGGTAAGGGGGGAGTCAGACTAGGAAAAGTAAGTAGCATTGGACACAAAGAATTCAGTTAAGGGTGAAATAAAAGAAATGAATGAGGGGAATACTGTCTGGTGATGGTAGCTTTGGGGGGCAGGGAAGTCACTCTTAGCCAACTCTGAAGATTCAGTTACTGAGAGGATCATCTTAAGGATTACCAAGCTGTGGGCAGTAAGGGAGAAGCTGGACTGATTGCAATACAGTGCACCATGCTTAGTGTGGAGATTCTTCTGCATAGATGTAGAAGTCAAGGTTCCAATCTAGCCACACACTAAGGTACTTGATGATTTTTCTCTAAAAAAACTGCACTTTCAGAGTGAATGAAGGCAACTTAGGCAGATAGCTATTGCAGTATATCAACACACATTTGTGTATGTTATGACTTCTATAACTTTCTTTGCAACTGTAAATTCTTGTGTCTTATCAAGATCAAGTACTGAAAAAGATCTCAGAACTACCAAAAACTGACAGTAAATATACATTTTCTAATTGACTCAATTTAGTGGTGATGCATATGTTAATCAGAATTAATTCATTGCACACATACATTTATGCTGAAATAAAAAGTATAATGTTGAGGACAGGGTGTCCTTGTAGTAGTTGAGCCACCACATGCAAGACTGGTGAACTATGGTTTGGAATGAACCCAGGATGCTAGGGACTGGTCAGGTAAAGGAGGACTGGACATCCCTGCAGATGCTTTCCTCCTCCAGATAGGGAAGGTGATGACTTATATTGACAACACAAACTTGGTGTTCTCTGGTGACCTTGATGTAGGTGTCACTCAGAAGGGGAGAGGGATGCTGCCTGCCAGTTGCATACAAATGTGCATGGCATGTGTGTGCACCCTAGTGACCTCAATGCCAAGATCACAGGGCATCCCATGAAGGGGAAACAATCAAGGGAAAAACACACCAACCATGCAGGGTGATTGCCTACACAGGACCCTTACCACAGAACAGGCAGCTTCCTCCATTGTATCTGGACCACCGAGGGGTAAGGGTAACCCTTAAGGCCCCCCCACTCATAAGGGCAAACCATGTGTGGTCAGGGGATAGATGCTATGTGCCTGTAAACAGTGGGCCATGGGTCGAAAGAGGCTGGTTTGATGGGCCAGGTTAGTAGCCAGAGGTTAAACTTAGAATAAAAAAAAGGAACAAGTATATTTTCATATTTTTTTTACCTTTACATGGTGCAGTAAATTAATTTTTAAAATCACTATGACAACTCTTAAATCTCTAAACCACAAATATATGTATTTTTTGGTAAATACTGTAACATAAATGAGTATATGGTAAAATGATACTGAAAGACAAAGACTCAGGCTCTGTTTCAAAAAAATACTACACTAGCTACGTCGCAATTTAGGGACATTTGATAAGGAGCTACTGTAAGTCCTCTAACTGTATATTTTTCCATATGTTCTAATTTGGGGTTATTTATTCTAATCCAAATATGCAAATTTATGATAATTAACTTTAACATTTTCCCCATAATTATGTTGTGAACATGTCTTTCAAAAGTTTACAAGAACATTTGATTGCTGCCTTTGTTAGTGTAATACATATTTTGTAGTTTCATTTAAAGCTTGATTCCAGTTCCATTCTAATCAAGTTTCATATGCAGATTGAGACATCATACCTCATTAGCCAAGATTGTGTATTTCAGCAGATGTTAATAACATGTCTGGGGCAATTTAGTCTTCAATAACATCATAGTAAGCATTTCAATATATACAGTATGGCCATCTCATACATTAGCTTCCCATAGGAATTATCACTAATTGCAACATAAAAGTTCTTATTCTGAAATTTATTTCGCATTTGAGCTGAAACTACAGTAATTGCTATTTTAGGTACATTTTGCAATAACCATGGCATAATTTCAATATGGTAAATCCTAGATTATGTTGTAAGTTCCTTTCATTATAAACTATGTCTTTGACCAAAATAGATAAGTACTGTATTTATTTCATAATGTTGACATTTCTTTATATGGCATAGAATTTTATTTTGCATGTTTCTGTTTTGCATCATTAGGATAGATTACATTAGATTAGATTTAATTAAAACTCGATTGCAATCAAATGTACTGTATAGAACCAGGATGTTTAAAGTACAGTACAGTTCAAACATTTCTATATAAGCAACCATTTTAAATGCGCCTTAATTTATACAGACTGAAATTTAAAACAGCTCATTAAAAAACACATCTTACATAGCAATCTATACAGTTTCATTATTTCTTAGTTCATATTAACAAACCCTTTAGGAATGTAATCTATATTTTACATTAAATTATCATATTTTGGAAATAAAGCACCAAGGCCCCAATATTCAGAATTGCACCTGGCAATGGCGCATGTGGTGGTGCAGCACAACTGAGCTGCACTGGTGCAACTCAGGTATATATTCAAGAGAGGTGAGCTATGGTGCATCTCCTCTGAATATAACAGGTAATGTGCACTGTGCAAATATGATGCGCTGGCACATCCCCTCCAGACAGGACTGAATAACAGGAATGGGAACTGTGCCAGCGCAATCGAGTTACGCTGTGTGCAAATTCCTGATATTCAGCCAGCAGTATGCAAATGGGACAATAATACATGCTAGACACAAATGGGGCCATTTGCATGTCATTATGGCCCCATTTGCATGTGTTGTGCAGGGCTGGCCAGCAAAATGCATATGGCACCCTCACAGCATATAGTCCCTGTACCAGGGCCCACTTAGTACCCCCACTCCATCATGTGCCACTGATCACCAGTAGTATGCTGCAGAAACACCCTGGTGGTCCAGTGGGTCCCCCTGCCCCACCCGATTCCCTGATCACCCAAAATATGGCAAGTAATAACCCTGGTAGTCTAGTGGTTCCCCCTTCCCTGTCTATAACCCCAATCACCCATAATAAAGTAAAATTAATTCCTTGGTAGTCTGGCGGTACCCCCCTCCCTGACCAAAATCCCGATCACCCAAAATAAACTAATATATTGTCCCTGATAGTCTAGTGGCACCCCTTGCCACTCCCATAGCACCGATCACCCATCATACATATACAATATTTCTCTGGTGGTCCAGTGGTAACCTCCACCTACACAGGAACCCCAGCCCACCAACCCCCCCCCCATCATCGGCAGGCAGCAGCAAACCCACTTGCAAACCTCTGCAGCTGTCCACCAAATGACAGCTTACAGTATCAGCTGCAAGCCCATGTGGACCAATGAGCTTGCAGTGCATACTGTAATAGTCATTCACAAATATGTGAATGAATAACTCACAGAAGACTGATAAGCAAGTTAGACAGCTTGGGAGTGGGTACAAAGACAGTAAAATGGGAAGGAATGTGGCTAAGTAACAGAACTCAGAGGGTGGTGGTAAATGGAGTTCACGCAGAGGTAGGTAAGGTAACCAGCTGGGTGCCTCAAGGGTCAGTACTGGGACCAGTACTCTTTAATGTCTTTATTAGTGACATTGCAGAGAGGCTGGTAGGAAAAGTATGCCTGTTCATAGATGACACAAAAATCTGCAAGAGAGTGGACACACCAGGGGGATTGGAAAAACTGAGGGAAGATCTGAAAAAGTTGGAAGACTGGTCAAGAGTTTGGCAACTGTGCTTCAACACCAAAAAGTCAAAAATGATGCACATAGGGCACAGAAACCCTAGGGCAAAATATCATTTTGGGAAGGGGATTAACAATCACAAAACAGAAAGAGACCTGGGGGTCATCATATCTGATGACCTGAAGGTAGCGAAGCAGTGTGATAAAGCAGTGGGAAAGGTTTGTAGAATGCTGAGATGCATTGGAATGGATATTACCAGTGGAAAAAGGGAGGTAATGATATCCCTGTACAGATCAATGGTAAGGCCCCACCTGGAGTGCTGTGTCCAGTTCTGGAGACCCCATCTCTGGAGAGACATAGACCAGGTTGAAGCAGTACTGAGAAGGGCAACCAAAATGGTGCATGGCCTACACCAGAAGCCCTATGAGGAAAGACTCAGGGAGTTAAATATCTACTTTCTGGAGGAAAGGAGGTAAAGGGGAGACATGATAGAAACATTTAAATACCTCAAGGGTATCAATAAGGTACAGGAAGGTGGCATTTTGCACATAAAGAGATACTCGCGGACAAGGGGGCACAATATGAAGCTGGAATGGGGAGACTTAGAGGGGATGTGAGAAAATACTTATTTACAGAGAGAGTGGTGGATGTCTGGAACAGTCTTCCAGCAGAAATGGTGGGTAACAAAATGATAACAGGTTTCAAACATGCATGGGATAGGCATTAGGGGACCGTGGTAACAGGGCTGTGGGGGTAGGCCGGAGATCAATTAGGGTCTAGGTAGAACAAAAGGTAGGGATCATAGGGCAGACTAGGTGGGCAAGGAGGTCCTTTTCTGAGGACAGTTTCTATGTTTCTGATGAGCAGAGTAAAAAAAGGAAAAACTAAAATGTTTCTTTTACTGTAGTTTTTAAAAAGCCAAAGACTGAACTGTAAAGTTAGAAACTGTATCGCAAGCTGGAAAGCTGAATGCAAACCCTTTCTGTATTTGTGTGTTGTTAAAACTACAGCAGTAGTAATGTGATTTGGACTGCTGTCCAGGCTGTTCCCTCTGTAAGTGCTCCCCTAGAAGCCACCCGGTATCCCATTCTGTCACACCTATTGCACCATGTGCACAGTTCAGCTAAAGCTTTGGCATACTGAAATTTTTATGAGTTCTGCTGTACATGTCAACATTGATACCACCTACTCTATGAGGGCAGCACATTTCCCATTTGGGGCAGATGTGGGATGGAGCTCTTTTATGGAAGAAAGTGAGGGACATCGCTTTTAATGAGGGAATGTTGAGAGATATGGTGCTGTGTGGTGTGTCCTTTGTTAGACCAGAACCACTGTTGACCACAGGCTGCAGTGTGAAGCACTTGGACAACACTGGTTTGGAGGAACAAATGTTTGATCCTCATATTATAATGAGGTTATAATATATTTTTTTATTTATTTAAATTGGTAAATGAGAAAGGCAAACTGAGCTGGGCTCATTTCCAGGTGTGACCCAGGGGGAGGGGGAAAGGGGAACACAGAATATAAAACTATACCAAGTCATAAAAGCAGTTGCAATGATAAATTACAAAGTGGAATAACAGAATACAGAACAAAGAAGTGAACAATGCCATGACAAATAAACCATAAAATTACTTTACAGGGCACTGTAGAAAAAAGGCAAGAGCTAAAAAAGTGTGTGGTGCCTATTAAAAAAGTGCCAGTGCTTTGGCAGTGCAGATGAGCAAAACAGGCAGTTTCAGTTCACAAGTAGTAGACAAAATCATGAGGGGGGTGTAGAGGGCATTTGCAGGAGCAGAGGTCAGGAGCAGGAGGAAGGTGAGGTGGAGAGTTGACAGGAGCAGAAAGAAGCAGGAAGAAGCCTCAGCTGGTGTATAAAAGCTAGGAATGAGAGGGTGAGGTAGGGGGAGCAGGTCCCAGTTAGAGGGGAGATGAAAGGAGAAAGAAGACTACCCAACAGAGGAGTGACGATGGGGAAGGGAGAGGGTGCAAGGATCCCTGGAGTGGAGGCAAAGGGAAGAAGGGGGAGTGAGGATGGGTAAGAGGGGAGGGCACAAAACCAGTATTTGGAAATGAAAGAAGCACAGTGAGACTGGCAACATGAGAGGAAATGGAAGATGGAAAGGGAGAGGTAGAGGGAGCAGTAATGAGTAGGGGAGGCCGAGTGGTAGCAAAGCAGCAGAAAGCATTGCAGAAGGTATCCAGTTTGGTGAGGTAAGATGAGGGGGTGGTGCCATAGACCAAATCTGCTTAGTCGAAAACTGGGAGAACCATCCTGGTGACAGAGTCTCCCATGCCTTGTTTCTCTGCCCATGGAACCCTCTGTACCAAGGGGCCATTTGTCTGAGGGACCAGCCTCTGCCTTTTGTCCTCTTTGGGTGGTGTTGTGCAATGCCAGGTCAATGGCAAACAAGACCGCCATAATGGCTGGTCATGTGGCATATGTCGACCTGGCATGCATCATGGAGACCTGACTGGGAGACGCCAATGGCCTTGTTTTGGAGGTGTCTGTTCCAGCTGAATTCTCTGTGATTCGCTGCCTGAGGAAGGACAGCAGAGGAGGGGGTGGCCATTTGTTTTTGGTTGGAACTGGCCTGAGTGATGCACTCAGTGGGGGACACCAGATCTTTTGAGTGTGTGGAGGTCCCAGAGTGGATTTTAGGGTTCTCCTAGTCTACCATCTACCTGGTTGAGACAAGTTCCCTTCAAGAGGTGGTGGCCTTTGTCACTGAGACGGTGTTGGAATAGCTGAGATGGCTTGTTCTTTGTGATTTCAACACATGGGCAGATGACAAGGCTTTGTCTGGTGCCAGGGACTTCCTGTCTAACATGGAGGCCCTGGGCCTAACTCTTGAAACCACAGCTGGGACCACCCGCTTCAGAAACATGCTCAATTTGTTGTTATTCCTGGGGCTTGAGATTGACACCCTCGAGATTGATCTGGTCATTTGGCCAGATCACTGCACCATCAGGTTCAGCTTCACAGCCCCCCCCCCCCCAATGTCCCTTCCCCAGTGGAAAATGCACAGTTCTGCCCTGTAAAAGGGCTACATCCAGAGGGCCTATAGGTGGAATGGGACATTTCATCTGTGCTGGAGGTGTGCGCAAAGAGCCCCGAAGAGGCTGTGCTGGCCTATAACAGGGCTGTCATGGGGGCCTTAGACCATCTGGTGCTGGCTGATGTACACCTGCTGGTTTCAGGTCTTGGCTCACCACGGTTTGATGGTGAGCTGAGGGCATTGAAAACCAGGGGGTCAGAGATTAGAGAGGTGTTGGAGGAAAACCAGGAACCAGGAGGACAGGCTGGTTCTGATGATTCATTATGATGAGTATCAGAATGCAATCACCCACAAAAGGCAGTTTTTATGTCCAGGATGATTGCAGTTGGGAAGAACTGACCAGCTAAGCTCATTTGGGTGGTGGACAGACTTTTATATCTGTCCTGTCTGGAACCCGTTAGAGCATTTTTAGCTCAAAAATGTGAGAAATTTGCTTCATTCTTCTCAGACAGGCTGAGATTTCTGCAGTCAGTTTGTCATCATCCAACAAGGCTGGGCCTCAGGGGGCCGGATGCGTTTTTTCTTTTTTTTTTTAGTTCTTTGGTAACCGGGTAAGGCCCACTAGGCACAAGTGCCTGGTTTCAGGGGCGATGGGAGCACTGGACAGTTAAGAGACTTGCTCAGAGTCACACAGTATGCAAGTGGAGGTTGTGAGAATCAAACTCAGGTCTGGTCTGCTGGATGTATCATGCTTGTTCACACCTCGTTCCTCTAACCTCTAGGCTATATTATCAGCCCAAATCAGACTCCCTGAGGAGAGGTCTGACCAGTGATGATGGTGAAAGTTTGTGGGGTGATCTTGAGGCTGAAACCTACTTACTGCCACCTAAACCCAGGCCTGACATGATTACTCTATTGCGTTGGAGGCCTGGGTCTGGTTTTGCTGAGATTGTTGGGTGTTCCTTGGTGATAGGGGTTTTCCCTGAGCCTCTTAATTTGGCTCTGGTAAAACCCCTGTTGAAAAAAACATCTCAGGACCCCAATTTCTTGGCAAATTACCAAACCATCTCAAACTTTCCCTTTCTAGGGAAGGTTCTTGAGAAGGTGGTTGCAGAGCAGCTTGAGAGTCGCCTCACAGACTTCCAGATTTATGAACCACTCCAGTCCAGGTTTAGGGCTATGCACAGCACGGAGACCACATTAGTAGGAGTGTTGAATGACCTGCTCAGGGTGAGGGATAGAGGTTAGCAATTGATTCTCATTATCCTCGATCTCTCTTCAGCATTTGACACTGTGGATCATGGGGTGTTGTTGGACAGGCTGATGGAGTATGTTGGACTCACTGGCAAGATCATCAGCTGGTTTCAGTCCTTCCTCCAGGACAGGTACCAGGATGGTTTGGGGGAATTATTCCTCAAGCCCAGTGGTCCTGTCCTCTGGAGTGCTCCAAGGCTCTGTCTTCTCCCTCATGTTATTTGCAGTGTATATGCTGCCCCTGGGTGAGGTCATAAGATGGTATGGGCTGGGATTTCTTTGCTATGCCAATAATACTCAGCTCTACTTGTCTTTCACACCAGGAAGACCCAATACGGTTGACATGGCCAATCTCCATCCTCCCCCCCATCTCTAAAGCCCTGGAGAAAGTGGTGGCCATTCAAATCACTGATTATCTGGCTAAGCATAACATTCTATGCCCAGAGCAACATGGCTTCCATGCTGGTCACAGTACCAGCACTGCCCTAATTGAATTCTCCAACTTCCTACACTCCTCCTTGGATACCAGCTCCCTAGCTGGTGCAGTGTTCATAGACCTCTCAAAGGCCTTCGACACCGTCTCCCATCCACTTCTGCTGGATGCACTCTGCCACACTGGTCTCTCGGCTGGCCCCTTAGCATGGTGCACAAGCTATCTTGATGCTCAATCGCAGTGTGTAAAAATCAATAGCACACTCTCCGATACCCATCCCATTCACTCTGGGGTCCCCCAAGGCTCCATCCTGGGCCCCCTTCTCTTCTCGCTCTATCTGAACACCCTGCCCAGTGCTTGCCCTGGCAAAATTCTACTGTATGCAGATGACGCTGTCCTTTTTGCCACCCACCGCAATCCCATCTCCCTCCAGGACACCCTACAGCAGTCTTTCACCTGTGCCGAAGCCTGGTTTAAGGAGCGCAGACTCATCATCAATCTTAAAAAGACCAAAGTTATGCTCTTTTCCCACCCCCAAAACAAAGCTAGCAACCACCCACTCTATATCCTTCCAAGTACCAATCAGCCACTGGAACAAGTCTGCTCCTACAAATACCTTGGGGTTACCTTCGACTCAGCCCTCACATTTCACAACCACATCGATGCCCTAACATCCGCCACTAACATACGGCTGGGCATTCTCTTCCACCATAGAACCTGCCTTCCCCCAAATGCTCTCCGGCTCGCTGTTACATCATCCGTTCTGTCCCTTGTAGAATATGGCCTACCAGTGTATGGTGCTGCCAACACCACTGCACTCAAAAAAATTCACTTAACCCTGAACAAAGCCTGCAGATTGATTACTGGTGCCCCCAGGCTCACTCACACCTATCAACTGTATGTTGAGGCCAAATTGCTTACCCTGGATGAACGGCTCCAATGCCAAACCTGTCTCCTCACAAAAAAAACCCTACTCGGGCTCTCCGGGTAACGGCATCTATCCACCAGAGCCCTCCCACTATTGCAACATGGTCTTCCAACAAGACCACTCTAATGGTCCCCAGATCAAGAACCAGTCATGGCCAGAGGTCCTTCTGCTATAGAGCCCCAACCTGGTTTAACTCTCTCCCTGCCCCCATCTCCAATGCCACCACCATCTCTAAGTTCAAAACCACCCTTCGAAACCACATCATCAACACTCGTAACTGCTCCTGTCTCTGAAAGTTGCCTCCATCTCTACTTCTCTTGACAACGCCTTCTGGGGCTCTCCACCTAGCCATCCCCACCACCACTTCCCTGTACACCATGCTTATGTTTAACCTGGCCAGTACCAGCTGTTTCAGTGTTTACCTACTAGACTGCTCACTATTGATACCAACTTGTGTTAACCTGTTCTCAACTTACATGTACCCTGTAACCCAAATGTATTTGTCTGACCACAATGTGACGTGGCGCCTCTGTTGAATGCCTATTGTTTTGCAAACCTATGCTATGTAACCAAAAACACAATGTATGTCTTTATGTGACGAAGTACCTTTGGAAATGAGCCTCTGGCTCAAAGGTTGTAAACTGATTTTACAAATAAATAAATAAAGTGCTTGTCCAACTCTGGGCTTGGACATAATTAGAGATGTTGTGAAATAATATTTTACCATCAGAATTGCAGAACAATCGGCAATTTCTCTGTGCAAACCTTTTTTGTGAAATTGCGGTGAACTTTTGCCCACCGCAAATTATCTCCCTGGTGGTGTCTAATGGTCCCACCCCCTGACCACTCACTGGCTCTAATTTCCATTAAAATTAATTCTCCCTGGTGTCTAGTGCCCCCCCTCCTGCCAATCACCGGCCTAAAGTGAGTAAAGCAAACCCCCCCAGTTAACTCATTATTTTCCCTGATCCCCCAGACCCCCCAATCCTAAAACAATTTCAATCCCCAATCCCTGGTGTCTAGTGGACCCCCCACCCTCTCATCAGATAGTGCACCTCCATCCCCCCATACCCCGATCGGGCCACCAACACAGCCCTCCACTTACATCTATGGCCAGCAGCACGACTGAGTGCTTCAATAAATGAGAATGTGCTTTACAAGGTCCTGGAGGTCCACAGAGAATGGTTAAAATCTTCCAAAGATTGGGCCTTTGAAGTGGCCAACCTGATCTTATGGAATTCCTTGCAGGGGTCTCTGTGGAGGTTGCCTTCCCTTGAGATATCTAGAAAGAATTTAAAGTTTTTTTTATTCCAATAAGCCTTTGGGGTCAAAGTAACTATTAGCCTATGCAAGCCTATGCAACCTATACAAGCAGCCTATGTTCGATTGACAGTACATAGTCTATATTAGTGGATGTTATTGTTGTTCATTTTATTTTATAGTTGTATGTGTATGTGTATATTTATATTCTGTCTGTTTTAAATTTTGTAAGGGCACCCTAAGCCTTCAGGAAAGGACACCTAAAAGAAATAAAATCTACTGTTACTACAGTTCCCAGAGTAGCTGTGGAGAAAGGCAGACATTGTAGTACAGAGCATTGAGTTTGGGGTAGAGTTTGGCATGGATAATGTCAATGCAGGCAGAGACATCCATCCTGCTAACTATGAACACAATGAGATACTTAAGCAATAAGCCACGAGGGGGAGTGGGTTATCAGGGGATTTACCATGACTGGAGTGGTTTGCCCATGAGGCGCAGCTGAGTGGGTAAATCCTCACCAGCCGTGGTAAATCCCCTTATAACCCACATCCTCTTAGTGGCTTACTGCGATTATACCAAGTTTCATTTTTTTACTATAATAAAATACAAATATTAAAGAGGTTGATTTGTTTTTTTTTTTATTTTTATTGTATTTATTCCTATGCTGCAGATGATTTATTGGATACTCTCATCAACAGCCTTTGATTATCAGAGGATTTACACCAGTGGTAAACTGCCAGTCTGATGATTTCATTGGCTGTTCACTTATGTCAATGGTATAATTGAAGTTTGGTACTACTTGAAGATGTGTACTCTCCAGCATGGAGAAGATGGATAGGTGAGAGCCTGGTCAGTTTCTGGCCAGTGCCAAAGGTCATGGATAATGTTTTGTTTATTTTTTGCAATAAAGTGAACTTTAATGACTTTTGTATTAAGAACAAAGAAATTACAACCAATATTTTACAGTACATAACGTTAAAGATAAAAAAGGAGAAAAAAGAGAAAACCACAACAGGAATAGTACTATACAGAATATAATCAACAATAACGAGTACAACACTAAACATCATGAGCCTCCCATCTCCTGCCCATTCTCCTAACCCCAATGGCCATGCAGAACATTGCCATACTTTGATGCATTGAAGTGAGTCAGAATTTGTAGGATCACTTCCCAAAAGCTACAAAAAAAGGAGGTAAATGAATACCAGGTAAAATAAAGTTAATAATACATAAAGTGTTTTCCTGTCAATGCTAACGGTTCACAAGTAGTAAAAACCAGGGGTGGGATATTCAGACTGTGCCAGGCTGTGGTGCAAGCCTGAGTGCAGTGCAACTGGGATGTGCCATGGTGCTGATAGCGTGATATTCAACGGTGCTGTGCTATGGCTCAGCACCATTGAATATCGCTCTGTGGCCACCCGCAAAGCGCATGGCACAGTGGCACTGCACCAGTGCAAGTGGCCAGAGAGTAGCAGGAGGATGCGCTAGCACAAGTGCCATTGCGCTAGGCGTATCAACCATGATATTTAGTGGTGGGCATGCAAATGGGGCCATAATGCATGCAAGGTGCAAATGGGGCCATTTGCATGTCATTATGACCCCATTGCATGTAGGTGCACTGATCCCCAGCGACTTGCGCCTGGCGCCCTGCCAGGCAGCAGTCGTCAAGAACCGACGACACCTGCCCCCACCAGCAATGCGCTCCAATGCCCGAACGCTGGCTGTAAATAGTATTTAACACCCTGGTGGTCCAGTGGACCTAACCCCTTGCCCGATCGTGGGCTGTCAATACATTACCCTCCTGGTGGTCCAATGGACCTTTCTCCATGACCCGATTGTGGGCTGTAATATTTAACACTCCCTGGTGGTCTAGTGGTACAGACCCCCTCCCACCACCCACTCAGTCCTGCCACCCCGCTCCCCGATTAGTGGTGGGCAGCATCTCACCTGCAAGCCACCCACCGACTGATGGCGTAGCACTGCGGCTGATGCCCATTTGTCCACAGGGCTATCGGTGTGCAGACCATCATACATACAGTCCCAATATGTGAATGGATCTATTCACTATTGGGACTGTGTAGTACAGTCATGGTCTGCATGCCCTTGGCTCACACTGTGGACCAATGGGCTTACAGCCGCATTGTATGCCATCAGTTGGTAGGCAGCCGGGCGGCTTGCGGGTGGGGTGCTGCCACCATCTGCTGACCGGGGAGTGGGGTGGCGGACTGAGAGGGCGGGTTGGGAGGGGGTCCGGTACCGCTAAACCACCAGGGTGTGTTTTATATATTACAGCCCATGATTGGGCATGGAGAGAGGTCCACTGGACCACCAGGGGGTTCTTCATTTCAGCAGCCCACGATCAGGCATGGGGGGGGTGCTACGCCACCAGACAGTGCCACCAGAGCTCGGGTGGCCACCCACAGATGGCAGCTGCCATGTTGCACCCTGCATTATGATAGCTCACCTGTGGGTGGCCAGCTGTTGCTCCATAATAATTTGGCTTAACTGTGTGCGGTGCATATAGGGGTTGCACCTGCATATTCACAGCACATCCCAAGCTGAGTATCGGGATGTGCAGAATATGCATGGGCACTCCCCCCTTATCTGCGCTGCATACATTACCAATGCACCCTGGCGCATGGGGATTTCTGCTATGCATATTACACCATTGAATATCACGCCAGGGTGCATCAGTGGGTTCTGCATGGCACAACTCCGTTGCGCCATGCGCAACCTGCTTGAATATCCCACCCTAGATGTTTTCCCAGGGCACCTTTTGCCTATGTAAGGCATGGAATAGGCGCTCAGTGGACTTCTCTGCCTTCAGAGCTTGTAACATTTCATTAACCCATTCAGTTCTGGATGGAAGTGACAAAACTGTCCAGTGACGATGGATGAGTAGCTTAGCTGCAGCAGAAATTAAAGCCATATGTGCTTTTCTGGGTCCACAAAGAGGTGGATCATAGTCCCCTAAAACACATGCTTCAGGAGTAAAAACTTCTTGAAGACCTAAAAGGTGATCTAGACTGTTCTGTATAGAATCCCAGAAGGGGTGAATTTTTGGACATTGCCAAATCATATGGAACAGGGTACTCTCTGCGCAATTGCACTTAAGGCAGATCGAGAAGGGTGTTTTACCCATTTGAAATAATTTTCGTAGGAGAATAATACAGATTATGAAAAATATTAAAATGAATTTGTCCTAGTATTTGTTTACATATTTATTAATATCTGACCAAATTCTAAACCAATAATCTGCTGGCTTTTTGATACCTAAGATACTAGCTCAGTAAACTAGTCAAGGGGGGGAGGCACTGATAAGCAGCAGGAAAATCCCAGCGTCTCCCTACAAAATAGGGTACTAAATGAGAAAAAGACTGCGGTAGAAAGGTCAGTGGGGGATGCTGCAAAAGAAGGTAAAGCCATCAAAAAATGGAGAGCAATGAGTACCATTGCCCGTAGTCTGAGTAACAAGCTTCCTGAATTAGTGGCCTTGATGGAGGAGGAACATCTGGATATCATGGCAGTCACAGAAACATGGTACACACAAAACCATGACTGGAATGTAAACATACCAGGATACACTATCTACAGGAGGGACAGGGAGGGTAAAAGAGAAGGAGAAGTAGCTCTTTACATAAGGGAAGGAATCTAAGCAACAGAACAAAAGGGTAAACAGGGAGGAGAAGAAGCACTGTGGGTAAATTTGGAGACAGGCAATGGCACCACAATCCGCACAGGGTTAGATATAGATCTCTTCTTCAGGGGAGGAAATGGACAAGGAAATGATAGAAAGTATACTTAGAATGGCAGAAAAAGGGAGATATTGCTGATGGGTGATCTGAATATGCCAGATGTTAACTGGAGTGCAGTTGCAGCAGCCATCAAGAGTGGGGTTATTCTAGATGCCCCACAGGGGCACACCTCAAACAACTAGTATTGAGCCCACTCGAGAGGGAGCAATCTTAGACCTGGTTCTCTCAAATGGAGATGGAGAGAGGATCACAGATGTAGAAGTGGTAGCCATCTGGGAACTAGCACCATCGAACAGTATGGTTCACAATAAACACAGTAATAGAGTCAAGCCATACAAAGGCAAAAGTACTGGACTTTAGGAGGGTTGACTTTGCTAAATGGGTGAGTGCCTAAGGAATGCACTAGAAAATGGGCAGGAAGGAGGGTGGAAGAACAATGGGGAATAATAAAAACTGCCATCCCAGAGGTAACAAGCCTTTGTGTGAAGCAAATAAAATGAAACGATGTAAGAAACCACTATGGTTCTCAAAGGAAGTGGCAGTGAAGGTTCAAGAGAAAAAGGAAGCATTCAGGAAGTACAAGGAATCACAGAAGGAGCAGGACAGAGAACTGTATCAGTTAAAGCAAAAGGAAGCCGGGAAGACAGTCAGAACAGCAAAGGCCCAAACCAAGGAAAAGATAGCCAACTCAGTTAAGAAGGGGGATAAAACATGTTATAGTTACATCAGGGAGCGAAGGAAGACCAAGGGAGGGATAGTGAGGCTTAATAAAGGGGAGAGAGGGTGGGCAGAGGGTGACTGTGAAAAGGCAGAGATACTAAACAAATATTTTTGCTTAATATTTACAAATGAAGAGGGGGAGGTACCTAAAACAAACAGTAGAAACACTCTGGATACAGAAGTTGATACCAGCCCATTTACAGAAGAAAGGGTTATGAAAGGTCTCTTAAAACTGAAAGTGGACAAAGCAATGGGGCCTGATGGGATTCATCCCAGAATTCTAAAAGAACTAAGGGTAGAACTAGTGACGTCACTGACTACCCTCTTTAACAAATCATGGGAGGATGGGGTGGTACCCGAGGACTGGAAGAGGGCAGATGTGATTCCCCTTCACAAAAGTGGGAGCAAGGCAGAGGCTGGAAACTACAGACCTGTTAGTTTAACCTCAGTGATAGGGAAAATGTTGGAATCACTTCTGAAGGAAAGAATTGTCGAGTATCTAGAGGCCAGAGGGGCACAGGACCCAAGGCTGCATGGACTCACAGCGGGAAGGTCATGCCAGACAAATCTGATAGATTTCTTTGACTGGGTGATCAAAGTAGTAGATCAGGAAGGGGCTGTGGACATGGCCTACCTAGACTTTTAGAAGGCATTTGACACAGCCCACACAAAAGATTAATATACAAGTTAGCCAGCCTGGGAGTGGGTCCCAAGATGACGCCTGGGTAAAGAATTGTCTGGAGAATAGAACACAGAGAGTAATAGTAAATGGAGTCCACTTGAAGAAAGGGGTTAATAGTGGGTACCGAGGGTTCAGTATTAGGACTGGTCCTCTTCAATGTCTTTATGTTTAACATTGCAGAGGGACTGGAAGGAAAAGTATGTCTCTTTGCAGATGACGCAAAGATCTGCAACAGAGTTGATGCACAAGGTGGGGTGGAAAGGATGAGAAGGGACTTGGCAAGGTTAGAGGAATGGTCAAATGTATGGCAGCTTAGATTCAATGCTAAGAAGTGCAAGGTAATGCACCTGGGAAACAAAAACCCAGGGGAAGAGTACACAATGGGGGATGAGATACTAAAACAAAAAATGGAAAGGGACCTGGGGATAGTCATATCAGATGACCTAAAGGTGGGCAAGCAATGTGAGAGGGCAGCAAGGAGGGTTGGGGGAATACTGAGATGCATAGGGAGAGCATCACCAGTAGAAAACAGGAAGTTATTATACCTCTGTACAGACAGCTGGTGAGACCCCATCTGGAGTACTGCATGCAGTTCTGGAGACCCAATCTCCGCAAAGACATAGACAGGATGGAAGCTGTCCAGAGGAGGGCAACTAAAATGGTGCAGGGTCTGCACTGGAAGACATATGAAGAGAGACTTAAGGAGCTTAATATGTATAGCCTCGAGGAAAGGAGGGAGAGGGGGGACATGATAGAAACTTTCAAGTACCTCAAGGGAATCAACAAAGTCCAAGAGGGTAGCATCTTTCAAAAAAGTAGGTGTGCAAGAACAAGGGGGCACAATTTGAAGATGGGGGTGGGTAAGAGGTAACTTAAGGAAGTATTTTTTTACAGAGAGGGTTGTGGATGCATGGAACGGCCTTCTCGAGGAGGTTGTGGAGTCAAAAACAGTGGTGGAATTCAAGCATGCATGGGACAGTCATAAGGCAATTCTAGGGGGTGGGGGTAGGAAGAAGTAGGCTGCTGGTTAACTAGGATCTGCAGCTTATCCATTAGGTAGAGAAATGGGCAGACTGGGTGGGCCAAGCGATCCTTATCTGCCGTCAAATTCTATGTTTCTATGTTTCTAAGTAAAAGGCGACAGGAGACATCACATCCCAAACAGGCTGGCTTATGGTTTATAAAGGTTAGAGATAGGATGAGGATGGTGTGCTAGAGCAGAGAGGGTTTCAAAAGTAAGTCAGCATTGTTATACCAGGGAGTGCATCTTAAAAAATGTAATAAGCAATTTCTTAATTGGTGATACTTAAGGAAAAAACTAAGGGTACTCCGAATTTATCCTGGAAGGATTCAACAGAGATAATGGAGTTATTGGGGAGAAGTTCCTCTAAACTTGTGACTTGTATCCCCTGCCAATGTCTAGTGAATAGCATTTTATTATCAATACAGAGGTTGGGATTACTGAATAAAGGCTGAGAGATGTCTGTCGTATAAGACAGCTTTAAATGTTGACACAGCTGATGGTTGGCTTGTATAGCTCATTTGATCGGAGTATGTGGTAGGTCATTAGGGATTTTAGATAATGGGGCATAAAGCAAATGTGATAGGCAAACCTGACAGTGGTCACAAAGAGCTTTTTTATTTGTAACCAGGAAGGGGTGTAATTATCTTCACTTTGTTTGCCATTTGAGGAGCCCCATTGAAAGTATTTTGCTCCACAGAGGGCAAAATAATACTTCATAAAGTGTCAGATATGTAATCCCCCTAATTTTGGGAGTCTAACCAATTTATCATAGGCTCTTCTTGTAGGGTCCTCTGCTACTTTCCATCTCTATTGGTCTTATTTTCCTTTTTTACCCAGTGCATCCCTCTTATCTGTTCCTAACTCATATACTTTAGTGAGCTCACAAATTAACCACTTTTCCTCCTCTTACTATTCTCCAACCCTTAATAGCCCTGCCACAACTAAGTCTTGGTACAAGAGTTCTAAGCTTCATTATATAATCATCTCACTTCTCCTCTTATCTGTTGGGTATATAAACCCTAACCCTTACCCTCCCCCTTCAAACACTCTGCTGACAACTCTCCCATGCACAGATTCCCCTGCCCCTAGCATGTCTAGTCTCCCTCGTGGTCTCGAGATCCTCCACCTCAACATACGGAGACTCCTTCCAAAATTAGTCCTGCTTCAACCCCTCACAATAACTCTCACTCCTGACCTCCTCATACTATCTAAAACCTGTCTAAATAATAAAATCCATGATCACTCTATTTCCATCCCAGGTTACAATATCACCCAGCAAGACTGCACGGGTAGGGGTGATGGTGTAGCAATATACACCTCTACCTCTATTCAATCTACCTCAGTCCTATCTGCATCAGTCCTTGCAGCTTGCGAGGCTCTCATCTTCAGGCTCTCCATGTCCTACTCAATCCCTATTTTCGTTGTAGGGATATGATGCCACCTTGGCCTCTCCTCTACTATTGCTTCAAATCTCACTGAAATCATTGTGCTCACTTCCAAAGGGGAGCTTTATATTCTAGGTGATTTAATCAAAACTGGCCTGACCCCTCACTAAGTAAATTGAGAAACATCATCTCTGCTCTTAACCTAACACAAATGATTCACCAGCCTACCTGTCTAAACCCCAAAACTGGTAACTACTCGCACATTGATTGGACCCTAACCTCATACAGGCATAGAGTAATTGAATCTGGCCTCCTCCCGGACATATTAAGAGACCACCATATGATACATATGGTCCGCTAGAGGTTAGAGTAATGAGCTGTAAGCAAGATTGGTATATCCAGCAGCTCAAACCTTGATTTGATTCTCACAACCTCCACTTGCATACTGTGAGACTCTGAGCAAGTCACTTAACCACCCAGTGCTCCCAGGTTGCCCCTGAAAACAGGCACTTGTGCCTAGTGGGCCTTACCCAGTTACCAAAGACTAAAATAAAAAAAATGACACTGTCCAAAGGTCCCTCACAAAATATTGCTACTTCGCACATATAAGTCCCTAGACCTCACCCACCTACACAATGACCTAGCCCAAGTGGACTGGTCACCCATTCAGTCCACCAGCACAGTTAATGAAGCCCTGGACTACTTTCAAGGCCACTTTCTTGATATCTGTAACAAGCGCACTCCCTTTAAGCATCCTAGAGTACACGGAAACCACCTCCCGTGGATCACACTGGAATTACTGGCGTGTATGAGAGTTCGTGACTGAGCTTGGAATGCACACAATATCTCTAAGATGCAAGTAGACTGTAACAAATACTGAGCCCTAAGAAACTCCTGCTCAAAAACAACCTGCCTAGTGAATTTCGAGTACTTAATGTCCACCTTTGAAGCTAACATAAATACCCCCTCAAAATTTTGGAAAGTTGTGCAAGCCCTCTTCCCCTCATCTAAACCTCAGACTCCCCTCATCTATGTCAACAATGTTCTTACACCTGACCACCACTCTGTTGCTACTAAATTCAGCTCTTACTTTACCTTCTGAGCTTCTGCCCTCTGAGCATCTCTCCCCCTATTCTCCCAGACGTCACTGAATGCAAAAACTCCTTCACTAACACACACTCTTCTCAACCTTTTCATCTTCACCCTGGTCACCCCATCAGATACACTAAATGCACTCCTCACTCACAGTCCATCTGAAGATTCCTCACCTGATGGCCTTGACCCTAAACTCCTGTTCCTCTCCACTCATGCTATCTCTTCACCACTGTCTACCTTATTGAACCTTTCCTTCTCATCTGCCTAAGTCATTGACTCCTGAAGGCATGCTGTAATTCTTCCCCTACCTAAGGGAGGTGACCCCTCCATTCCTGGGAACTACTTGCCAATATCTCTCTCCTCACTACTTGCAAAACTCCAGGAGGACCTGGTCCTCTCTCATTTCTCTACCTACCTCTCTGATTCAGCCTTTTTCACTCCCTACCATTCTGGTTTTTGGAAAGATCAGTCTACCACCACTTCCTTACTTAGGCTCACTGACTCCATACTCTCAGGTATGGACAGTATTCTAATTATCTCAGCCATTTTTGTTGACCTTGCTAAGGCTTTCAGTACAGTCTCCCATGCTTCCTCCTAGATAATCTGCATTCTTCTGGTCTGTCTACATCAGTCACAAACTGGTTTAGCCAGCCAGTCAAAATTGCAGATTCCATATCCCCCCCCCACTCCAGATAAACACTGGAGTGCCCCAAAGCTCCATTCTTGGCCCTCTGTATTCTCATTATTCCTAAATAATCTCCCATCAGTGTGTGCCACCTCCTCTATCCATATGTATGCTGATAACACAGTCCTTTTCTTTTCTGGCCAATTACCAACTGATGCCACTTCCAACCTCCAGCATGACTATGACAAAGTTCAGCTCTGGTTAAGCTCTCATCAACTTTTCCTCAACACCAAGAAAACAGTCTCCATGACCATTGGCACTAGGAAGAGACTCTCTAGGCTATCACAATTGCTCTCGTTCCACACCCTTGGGCGGTACTACTCTTGAGGACACTTCCTCCTTTAGTTATCTTGGGGTCTGGCTAGAACAACACCTCAACTTTGCTGGGCACATAGACTCCATCCTGAAAAAACTATGCCCCAAATTAGGAGTCCTTTACAGGAACCAAATCTGCCTACCTCTACCAGCTAGGCGGCAGCTTGTCCAGAAATGATACTATCTATTTTCAACTACTGTGATGTAGTCTACAGTGCTGCACCAAAGTCTTCCTAAACCAGATTCAATCAATCACTTTATTTTACCAGGCATAAACACCATTGAGCAAGCTCATTTTCAAAGTTGTCCTGGACATATAACAATACAATACATACAATGCAATAAGTACATGGGCACAGATGAATGCAGTATTTTACAGGATATGCACAAATGGCCAACATCAGCTGACCAGTCAGGATTACAAGCAAATGCAATTCAAGAATAATAATACTATAAGAAGGTGTAGAGTCATCAATTCTAAACAACCTCCTACCATTGGTAGTAATTGGAAAAGGGAAGGCAAAGGAGTGGCAGTATAAAGGAGAGAAGGTGTGAGGATGGGAAGAGCCGGGGTAGATGAAAGTATGCAATGGGTGCTGGAAGTCACCTATGAGGAAAGGCCTTGATAAACGTTATAATTGTGGAACTAATGAAAAAGATAAGGAAAATGATCTTTGTCTGAGGCAATTGCAAGTTTCTCTCTATAAAGCGTCAAGCATCTTTTTGAATGCTTTCTAATGATGTATTGTATGTTCATTGGTGCTGTTATTTTTCCAAGTTCGATAATACTTCATGTAAATGTTATTTGATCATGTACTCCAGTGCTCCCCTTACCCCATATTGGACACCCTCTTCAATGCTTTCTGTCACTTTGCTCTCGATGCCCCTTCCCTCACTCACCACTGTGTTATCTATTGCTCATTAGCTCCTCCTTCACTGGAAAACTGCCACTTAGCCCACTGCAAAAATTTGTCTCTAAATTCTGGTTTGGTTCTCTACCCTCCTACCTCTCCTACTCACTGTTATCCCACGCCTCTGCCCCTCACTCTCTCAGATCTAGTGACTCCTGCACTCTAGCTGTCGCACAGAGTTCTCTCATAGGTTCCCAAAACTCTGGAATTCGATGCCTTATCAAATCAGGCACTCCTCCTCCTCCCCGGGTCCATCTCATCCTCCCTTCACAACGTCCTCTCTCCATCCAGGAACTGTTCTTATTTCCCTTCATCTCACTTCCCTTCCCCAGCCTGCATAGCACTTTACTTGTGCAAACTTCAAAGTGATTTTTTTTTGCACATGCACTTCTGTATAATAATTATAATTTTATCTATTTTATTATTAACCACTCTTGTACTCCTGTACAGCCCAAACTGTAAGCATGTCTACTATGTCCTAATGCTTTCTGATGATGCATTGTATATTCATTGGTCCTGTTGTTTTTCCAAGTTTGCTAATACTTCATGTAAATGTTATTTGATCATGTACTCCAATGCTCCCCTTTCCCAAGGATGCATTTTGAGACAAGCAATTTTAAATTGTTCAGTGTACCTTTCCTGGTGAAACTTTTCAATACATAAATAAGGTTTATATAGCAACAAAAATTTGAAGAGCAGTGCATGAAGTTTTAGGAACCAAGACTTACTGAGTCTTAGTGGGTACATTAGTCTAGGTAGTATATTCATTTTTATGTTTGCTTGCGCTCATGTGCAAGAAACATTATGTGGCAGCTTAGGAAAGAAGTGGGCTGTGGAGGCGCAACAGTGTGGCAGCCAAGGGAGGCATTACATTTGGGGGCTTGGCACTGGTGGACCAATGGAGACACAGTGTGCTGATGACACTGGCTTCCAAAAGTGCCACCAACTTGTAACGTTTTCGCTGCAGCTATCAGGGACTGCCTCATCATTGCAGCATCAGCCATTCCGCTGCAATGAGGGAGTGACCCATAATTGCAGGGTGGAACATTGTATAGTGTAATATTGTTTATGAATTTGGGGGCAAGCTGCCATCATGTTCACAAACAATATTAGATAGCCCCCAGTGCCGAAGGGGTGCCCAATCCTCCTCAGCATCATGTGCCATCTCAAAAACAGTTTTTGTCTGCTGACTGGGGGCCCAATCCCCATCAGCTTCATCCCCCCTCCTTCCCAGTGTAATTTGCAAATGGGGGAGCCCACTCCCCAGTGGCATAATTCCCCCCTTGCCAGTGTAATTTGCCAATGGGGGAGCCTGCTCCCTGTTGGCATAATGTCCCCCCCCCCAAAAAAAGTTGTTTTTGTGCCGAGAGGTCCCAATCCCCTCGGCTCTTGACCCTCCCATATGTGCCGATGGGGGTGCCCAATCCCCATCAGCTACAGATCCCCCCCCCAGAAAAACACTCAGGTGGCACACTGGAAACCCACCTCAGCATACCAAATGTCCCTGGTTAAAAAAAAAAGCATACTGCAATGTTTTGTTCTTTTCCTGTAAATCAGAAAATGGTCCCTCGTTGAGTCTGGTGGCCCCACCCCACAACTCGCGCCCACCCTCTGTGCACCCTGCCTCCCCACACACCCCCACCCCATACTTACCTCCGAATCCCAGCGCAACGATCTTCGTTGGACCGGGAACACGTCTGCACTCTTCAAAACCGACCGTGAACTGAGGAAATGCCGGTAAGTTGCATAATGGCATAAATAGTTTTTTTTTTAACTTTGGTGCATATCTCAGGCATTTTTGGGAATTTTGGCACCAAATTTTTAACATAGGGTTATTGGGACTCCTCCTCATGAACTCAGTCACTGTCATGGCATTATTCAGTCCTGAAAGGTGATTTCACGGTCACTGCACGGAATCGCCTTTTGGGACCGATTAACAAAATGACAGTGCCCATGTTCATGAGGCAGCCTCTCAAAAAGTCTATGTTGCAATTCTGGTGGAAGAAATCCAAGAAAGGACTGTTTTACAAGTGTGCATTGAGCAGTTGCTACACACACTCGTAACTTTGCGAATTTGCAATACAGTATTTTCACTCCAGATTTTTAACATTGCCATTTTTCTGCACCTCCTTATGAACAGTACAGCTGTCATTTTTCACATCCGGGCCAAAATGTGCTTTTGCACTTCCGGTACAGAATAGTGCAGTCACTATGGGAAATCAGTGTTTGAGAAACATTAAGAAAATCACAGTGACACTGTTCATTAGCAGAGGTTCTAAAATGCCTATGTTGAAAATTTGGTGATGAAAGTCCATAAAATGACTGTGTTACGAGCTTGCATTTCGCAGTTTCCACTACACTCGTAACTTTGCACATTTGTAATATTTTCACTCCAGATTTTCAACATTGCCATTTTTCCACACCTCCTTATGAACAGTACAGCTGTCATTTTTCCCATCCTGTCCAAAATTTGTTTTTGCACTTCTGGCGCAGAATAGCATGGTTGCTGTGGGAAATCAGTGTTCAGGACACATTAAGAAAATCACAGTGACACTGTTCATGAGCAGAGGTCCTAAAATGCCTATGTTGAAAATTTGGTGACAAAAGTCTATAAAATGACTGTGTTACATGCATGCATTGCACAGTTTCCATGTATGCTCGGAAGTGTGAGCATTTTTAATATTCTCACTACAGATTTTCAACATTACCATCTCTTCACACCTCCCCTATGGATGGTACAGCTGTCATTCTTCACATCCTGCCTGATCTGTATTTTTGTACATGTGGTGCAGAATGGCAATGTTGCTGTTGGAACTCAATGTCCAGGACACATTGACAAAATCACACTGCCACTCTTCATGAGAAGAGGTCCCAAATGCTTTCATGAGGTGGGGTCATAAAAAGGCCATGTTGAAAATTTGTAGTGCAAATACCAACAAACATCTGAGGCGTTAGGGTTTCTAACCATAACATCCTATCCTGTACAGACTGACAGGCATCAGGCATCAGGGTGTACCTTTGGATTACTCACTGTACTGCTCATGCCATCCCACCCCAACCCCCTAGCCACTGACAGGCATCTAGGTGTACCTTGGACTCTTGGGCCCCAGACTTCATCCTATTCTCCTATGCTGTACCCATTTCAGCATATGTTCTTATGGAATGGGGTTACTGTAAAGCCAAACACCCTAAGGCACACCTCAACATGTGTCGGTGTTTGCAGTATAGGGTGAGGTGACATGGCATGACCGTCATGAGCGACGAACCAAACACTTACCCCAATGCCTGTTCATCTCTATAGGATGGAGGTGGGGTTGACGTGAAGTTCAATACTTCACCGCCATTCCTATTCTGCATCTGTCTAACTCCTGCATTTCCAATGCTAATACTAGCAAGCAAACATTTGGCATTGACAAATGCTTGTTATTATATTGACCCTGCCTGATAAGGTTAATGGTAATGATTTCCACAGATGTAGATCATGTTCAATTTGCTTTATAAGGTAATCAAGGTTAGGTAGTTTCAGGGAAGTAGTGTCCTTGGTAACTTTAATAACTAAATACGTGAAAGAATAAGTTTCCCATTGGAGACCAAGAACAAAGATCTCTTGTTTGGAAGAATGAGAGTAAAGTGACTAAACAACAGTTTTGTTGAAGTTTAATTTATATCTAGAAAAGGTTCCAAAAGTACAAATAATATTATGTACTGCAAGTATAGAGGTCTATGGGTCAGAAAGATGTGGTAAAACATCATCAGCAAACATAGAAATGTTCCACTGTTGTGCGTCCAAGGCAATATTTTTAATAATAGGGAACACAATAATTTTGTGTATCAGCAGTTCAATATACACATTAAAAAGGAAGGGAGAAAGGGGGCAACCTTGGCAAGTACCTCAACTAAGAGAGAATAGGTCAGAGAGGGCTTCATTACAATAAATTTGGGGGGTAGAGGAATGATATAGGATGTGCAGCCATTGAAAAGCTATGCCTGTTGTTCAATGACCAAGCAATCAGCCACTCCCCCTTCCTGAACTATATAATCAGTTCCTCCCAGACTCACTCTGAAGGACTTTTTCTTTGCAGCCAGAGGCTCTGTCAGTCTGTCTCCCACCTTGGTGCCTGCTGCCCCCCCTCCCCCATTGTTGCTGTTTTCAATTCTGCTTGGTTTCTGCTGGACTTCTGTTTTGTGTTCTCCTGCTTTTTAGTTAGTATTGCTTGCTTCCAACTGCTACGAGCTTCTTTGTGTTTCTTGTTTCCTGTCCTCCTGTGTTTGTGTTTTTGTTTTGCATTTTTCTTTTTGGTGGCTTTCTGGTGTCTCTAGCATCCTGTTGCCCTTTATTTGTATTGTGCTAATCCTGTGCTTGTGCTATTTTGGCTCCGATTTCCTCACCAGATTTCAGCAAATCCTCAGTGCATCTGCAATTATCTATAGATTTCTGCTCAGTTGCTGCTTTCCTGCTTCTGCTCTCAGTCCTTATCCACCTTAATTGTTTGTCCTTGTCCAGGCTTACTCAGCAAAGCTAACACATGGCATTCAAACCTGCTTCCATGAATTATACCATGCATTATTGCTGTTGTTTGCAGTGCATTGCCTCTCCCTACAATTCTGAAATGTGTTCAGCTTAGCTACTCCCAGAAGTTATAACTAATTGCTGTTGGATGCTGCTCAACTACTTTTGTATACTGCTTCATTATACTCTGGAGGTCAGCTCAGCTACAGCTGTCACTGTAAACTAGTTTTAAATCTGTACGTGGGTCATGGCGTTTACTGTGGCTTCTTTATTTTTCCTATGGTGGGGGACTGAGGAGTTGTAGTGTAGAGTCGTGGCCCTATTTGGCTCAAATACTCGATGTTCAATTCCTGTCTCTGCTGCTAAAATCCTCTGAGTATTTATGTCACCTTTAATTGGCTTTCTTAATGGGACTGGTTGGCTTGCCTCCCTGCAAGTCATGTAAATTGCTGCCTCTCAGACCTATGTGCAGGTCCAATCATTGCTTACACTGTGTTACAGACCTACATGCAGGTCCACTCATTGCTTATGCTGCCCTTGAAGATTTAGTCTGCTATGTGCTCCTATACAACATGTATTACCTACATGATGGTCTTCAGTGCTTTGCACTTCTTTTACTCTCGTTCCCATTTCATTTCTTCCATAATCAGAGGTATGCCAACCATGACCATTAGTTACCATGGTCAGAGCTCACCTTGCAGCTGACAGTCTCATTCTGCACCTATGAAGTCTGCATCTTGAGTATGCGAAACATGGGGCGGGGTCCTTCTCATCTGGCCCATGGTGGGAATGTCCTCGCTCGAGGTGGAGCTTCAGCCCTGAGACATATCAACAGCATCTCTTGATGCAGAATTTAAGACATCACATGTGATGGATGGGGCCTTTAAGCCCAAGGGGGCTCCTTTGGCTTGCTGAGTGGGTTCGGTGGTGCTTTCTAAGCTATCCTCCCTATGACTGCCTCTGGTTCACCTGGTTTGTTTTTTAATTGGTAGGCCAGCTGAGCACCTCAGCAGTCATTGCTCTCCTCATCCTCCTCCCACCTTGGAGGAGGCTTGTTGCAGAGCAAACCAGCTCACAACCCTCCATGGCATTTCATTAGAGGGATAGAGGAGAGCTTTCCTCCAGATTGGAATATTTTCCACCCCCCTTTAATTGGGTTTCCAAATTGCAGCAGCAGAGCCATCACTAATCAAAAATATCCCAAGCCTAGAGGGAAGGTGACATAGGCCTTGGATCCTCACAGATTTTCTCCTCAGAGGGGGGCTTTTTCTTTCCTCCATGCCACAGGTCATAATATTTACTTAGCCTTAGGCAATATTCCCTAATTTACTTTGATAGATTCCACTGTTGGATGGAGATTGATGGTGTTCCTATTTGTCATTCCATCTCTTATTAGGAAGCCCCCTGCAGTCTTTCATGTGATCAGTTATACCTGTGCTGTTCTGCTAACCTGCATCTCTTTATGTTTATCAAGCTGCCTGTTGCTGTTACTGTACTTCTCTCCCTCATAGCCATCGATCGCTAATGTTCCTTTGGCAATGCTACAGTTCTTTTCAGAATTCTTCCTATGGTACCTTTAGCCAAGGGAAGCTTCCCATGGCACCTCTTTTGCCTTTGGTACCCCTCTAGGATGGTAGTTCCTCTGGAATAGAGAGTGTGAATGGCCAAAGGAAGTTAGGTAGTTGCACAAGCATAACATCATACTGGTTGTGTAGGTCATTGAATTGAAAGGCTATGCCTGTGGTTCAATGACTGAGTAATCAGCCACTCCCCCTTTCCTGAGCTATATAAGCAGTTCCTCTCAGCCTCAATCCGAAGCACTTTTTTTTGCCCCTCCATCCCTTCTCCAGTGGCATGCCTCTCTCCTCTGGGGGATTCTTCCTAAGGTACCTTTAGCCAAAGGAAGCTTCCCATGGCACCTCTAGGGGTGGAACCATCTTCGAGGGTTCCTTTGCCTTTGGTACCCCTATAAAGTGGTAGTTCATCTGGAATAGAGAATGCAAATGGCCAAAGCAAGTTACACAGTTGCACAAGCATAACACTATACTGGTTGTGCAGGTCATTCAGCTTAATATAAGATTCTGGAATGCTGTAGTAGGGTAAGATAGAAAATAGGTATGGCCAGGAGTCTGTCAAATGATTTTTCTTCATCTGGAGAAACCAAGACAGCTTCACAGTCAGCTTATCAGAATGCAAAAATTAAATGGTAGATTTTCCTAAAGTGGTCGCTAGAGAGTCTCCCCACCATAAAACCCACTTGTTCTGGTCCTATTAATCTGGTCTAGCCTTTACTCAGCCGGGCAGCCAAAACTTTAGCTAAAATTTGTATATCAACATTAATAAGATATATCAGTCCATAACTACCTGGCTAATTATCATTTTTCCCAGGTTTAGGCAGCAATATGATTCAAACTTCTAGAAGGGAGGTTTCCTGTCAGCTGTGGGTATATAAGCAATTAAATAGTTGAGTTAGTATAGGAGCAATTTCATCTATAAAGAATTTGTAATAATTAGCCAGGAAACCATCTGGTCCCGGGCCTTATCCAATGTAAGTGAGACAATAGCCTTCCTTACCTCTTCCTCTTTAATAGCATGAGATACTACATTTTGTTACACCTCTGAGAGTTGAGGTAAGACAGTTCCTTCCAAAAAACTAGTAAGCACCATTCCAGAATTGAGAGGTGGTGCATACTCAGTGTATAAGGATGGATAATAATCTTTGAATATTTTTGCCATTCTATGGGAGGTTAGTACTCAGAGTTGATGATGTTAGATCCTTTAGAGATTTATTCCAGCAGGAGGTTCTGTGTTCTCTGAGATGGAAGGCTATCAGTGTATTGCCTACTCTCCCTGACTGATATAGGTTGCTTTAGTTTGGACAACAACATGTTCTGCCTTTTCTAATAGGAAGCTGAGTAGTGAGCCCTGAGTTGTGAGAGACAGAGCCTGGTTGCCTCTGAAGATGATGGGGCCAGATGTCTCTCCAACTCCCTAATACCATAAAGAAGATTATTAATTTGGTTTTCACAAGATTTTTTTACAAACTAAGGCCAAACATATAAGCTCCCTCCTCCAGATACATTTCAGGGAGCCCCATAGCCTATCAAAAGTGGATATGGTGCCCAAATTTTCCTGTAGTGATAGTTTAATGAATGCCCACAGTCTAATGACTATTTCTTGGTCCCATAAAATCTGGGTGTTCAGAGACCAAGTGTAATCCCTGTCAGACTTAATAATCACATCAAGTGAGAATAAAATAGGGGCATAGAAACGTAGAGTTTGACAGTGGATAAGGACCACTTGGCCCACCCAGTCTGCCCATTTCCCTACCTACTGGATAAGCTGCAGATTCTTGTTAATCAACAGCCTACTTCCTGCCAACCCCCCCACTACAATTGCCTTATGTCTGTCCCATGCATGTTTGAATTTCCCCACTGTTTTAGACCCAACAACCTCCCCAGGAAGGTGGTTCCATGCATCCACCACTCTCTCCGTGAAAAAAAAATTCCTCACATTACCCCTGAGCCGTCCCCCCATATCTTTAAATTGTGCCCCCTTGTTCTTACACATCTCTTTTTCTGAAAGATGCTACCCTCCTGGACTTTGTTGATTCCCTTCAGGTACTTGAATGTTTCTATCATGTCCTCTCTGTCTCTCCTTTCATCAGGGTATACATATTAAGCTCTCTCAGTCTCTCTTCATATGGTTTCTGATGCAGACCCTGCACCATTTTAGTTGCCCTCCTCCGAACTGCTTCCATCCTGTCTATGTCCTTGCATAGATGAGGTCTCCAAAACTGCACACAGTACTCCAGATGGGGTCTCACCAACTGTCTGTACAGAGGGATAACCACTTCCCTTTTTCTACTTGTGATGCCCTTTCCTATGCATCCCAGTATCCCCCTGGCTCTCCTTACTGACTTCTCACATTGCTTACCAACCTTTAGATCATCTGATATGACTATCCCCAGGTCCGTTTCCATTATTGTTGTTGTTAGTACCTCCTCTGCTATTGTGTACTCTTCTCCTGGGTTTTTGTTTCCCAGGTGCATTACTTTGCACTTCTTTGCAATGAATCTAAGTTGCCATATGTCTGACCATTCCTCCAACCTTGCCAAGTCCCTTCTCATCCTTTCTACCCCCCTTGTGTATCAACTCTGTTACAGATCTTTGTGTCATCTGCAAAGATGCATACCTTTCCCTCCAGACCCTCTGCAATGTCACCTATAAAGATGTTAAAGAGGACTGGACCCAGTACTGAGCCCTGAGGTACTCCACTAGTGACCCCCCTTTCTTTGAATGTGTTCCATTCACTATTACCTTCTGTGTCCTGTTTTGCAGCCAGTTTGCTACCCAGGCTACCACCCTGGGACCCACTCCCAGGCTAGCTAACTTGATTATTAATCTTTTGTGTGGGACTGTGTCAAACTCCTTGCTAAAGTCTAGGTAGGCCATATCCAGAGCCCCTCCCTGATCTATTACTTTGTTCACCCATGACCAAATCTGAATTGATCTGGAATGACCATGGGTTCTATTTGACAAAAATATAGTGTGGATAGAAGTTGACAGCTAATGAAAAAAAGAATCTAAACAGGTGAATAAGTTATGAGGTATGGAGTGGAATGTATAGGAATGAGCAGATGAATGCATCAGTCTCCAGGGGTCCACAAGACCTAATTCATCAATAAACTCTTGAAGAGCTCATTGTGCTGGGAGAGTCCTACTGAGTTTTTACATGCCCGATTTAATTCATTATTAAAGAGCCACTGACATCATCAGAAAAACTTATAAAGAAAGTGAGATTTAGACACAGTTCAGTTTATAGTTCATATATTTTCTATACTTATTTCCCTTTTTTCTTTATTACTGAGGACAGTTGTATAAAAGAGGATTATTCTCCCTTAGACTTTATCTGCGCTTTGTGTTTGCCTACACCTAACACCCTAATCCCTTGTTTATCATAACTATCTCCACGGCAACAGATTGTGAGGTCATAAACAGAACTGTGATGGCAGGTGTAGGCAAGCATCCAGAACAGATAGGGCAGCAATCCTGTTTACGTACAAATGTCCTCAGTAATGAAGAAGTATGGATGAGAATCACATATTTTTTTAAATATAAGCTGAATTTTGTCTTAATATGAATTTTTTTCAAAGTTGTCACAGCTGCATCAGGGGCTCTTTAAAGACCAGGTTCCAATCACCTCCAAGTATAATGGGCAAATGGCCAAAAGGGGGTAAAGCAGATACTAATTTCAGGAAGAATGTCAGGCTGTCTAGATTGGGACCATAGATTGATCCCAAAAGGACATCAGCATGTCCTAATTGCTCATGAACCAAGATGTAATGACTGTTTGGGTCACCAAACTCTGTTAAAAAAGTAAAGGGTTCATTTTTATCAATTAGAATAATTACTCTCCTCTAGCGTGTACTATTCATTGACCCATATACTTTTCCAACCCATTCCAATATAAATTGGTTAATTTGATGGGCAGAAAGGTCATGGACACTGTTTTTTAGTGTTGACCCAGAGTTGGGTGATGTGGAACTAGTGCAGTTCATTGGGGAAGTCTTGCTGGAACAGACCTTCCACAGTCATGTCTGAGGGGCCAAAGGAGTAAATGACTGTGTCATCTGGATACATATGGATATGCAAGTTGACACAGGTAGAGGGCTGGTCATTAAGGAATACTGACAAGAGGATGGGGGCAAGGATGGAGCCCTGTCAAACTTCAACTTGGATAGCTAAAGGAGGGGAGGAGACAGGGCACCTCCAACCTGTACTAACTGTTGAAGGCCTATGATGTAGGAGAGTAACCAATCAACAGTGGGTGCTGAGAAGCCAGCAAAGCTCAGCTTGCTTAGGAGGAGAGGGTGGAACACAGAATCAAACATTTTGGCCAGATCAATGAAGATAGTCACAGTGATATGTCCCTGATTCATCACAGTACAGATAAAGTCAGTGATGTGCAACAGAGAGGAAATAGTGGAGTGGTGCTTCCAAGAACCAGAAAGGAAGGGGGAGAGAATGTTGGAGGAGGATAAGAAGTCAGCAATCATGAAGCAGAAAAGCTTCTCCTGAAGCTTTGCAAAAGAGGGGAGGAGGGAGATAGGTTGGAAGTTACCTGGTTAGGTGGTGTTACCCCTTTTGAGCAGAGGTAGAACCTTGGCAACCTTCTAGGGGTAAGGGATAATACAGAATGAGAAGAAAATATTCAGAAGATAAGTGAGGGGAGAGACAATGGCAGGTGCTGAGAAGTGGAGGAGTTTAGGTTCCAGCCCATTAGGGCTGGACTTACAAGGGCTAAGCAAAGAAATGGCAAGCTAGGTTTCCTAAATAGTGATGGGAAGAAAAGTAAAAGCTTTTAGCTGAGAAGTGCAGAGATGAGATGGGAGGGGAAAAGAGGGGAGATGGACTGGGGGAGAGAAACAGGGGAGGGAACAGGTGATAAAGAACTCATTGAAGTGAGCAGCAACAAAGGGAGGGTCAGAGACTGGTGTATCGTCTACTAGGAAGACTGATGGAGCGGAGTGGGTTAGGGGTCAAAGAGGAAGTAAATAACTTTTGAGAATTTAGATATGGAGGTACAAATATTCTGGAGGTTTGATTTGAAGTAGTGAGCCTTGGTGCCATGGGCTGCTTTCATACAGAAGTTTCAAAGTGACCTGTAGGACACTGGATATGACTGAAAGAATTTGAAACTGGTCCATATGCAGATGTCCTCAATATCCATCGATGGGTAAAGTAGTCATTTGCATATCATGGTACCACTATGAGGATGCGATTCTCAGGAGCAAATTGCTTTGCCCTGTGCAAATGCATTTGCTCCTGTAATTATGAGCTCAGTCTATGCCTTTCCAGATGCTGTCCTTTCCTCTTATGCCAGAAGGGGCTTTGGATGTACTTTGCTCCATCATTGTCCTGTGCTCTCATGATAGAAAAATGGGACAGGCTTTGTATTTCACATCATACCACTTTGTGCATGTCAAGCAACTTTGCTCCTGGTAAGGGATTTTGCCATGAGCTTTGCTCCAGCTTTGAAAATGCTGTCCATTGCCTTGTCATGTTAATTTCATGTATTTCTAATTAAGTTAACAATGTTGATACTACAACCAGTGCTGTTCCCCAAGGTTCCATACTGGGGCCACTGCTTTTCAGCCTCTTTCTAAACTACCTCCCACTTGTCTGGACCAATAATCTCCTACTGTATGAAGATGACGGTTCTACCAGGCCGAAATGACAACAGTGTTGTCAAAGATTGGCATGGCGAGATTTCCAATGTTAACAGGCGAAATTTCGCCTGTCAGACATTGTGTGTTTTCTATTGGGGGCAGCACCCCCTAAACTCCCCATGCAGGGGGCTGACCCCCCGTAACCCCCCCTTCTTAAGATAACTAACTCTGTGTCAGAGTTGTTTGAAAGGGGGGTCAAAGACAACAAAAGGGTGAAACATTGCCCTCGGGTCCCTCACAGCGACAATCTCAAAACCTGTCGAGATTGTCACTGTGAGCAATTTTGCCATTGTGTGTTCACTGTTTGACTGGCATACCCAGATGACACCATAGTATATACCAGCCACTCAGATCCACTCCCATTAGCTGTTAGCCTACAACACAACTTTGCAGCAGTGGAGACCTGGTTCTCTCAGCACAAGCTGGTTATTAACTACAAAAAAACAAAATCAATGCTTTTCGCCAGCCCTCAAAATAAATAAAAATCTACACCCTTAATAATACATAACAACCAAGATGTCCCCATCAAGCAGGTTTTTACCTTTAAGTACCTAGGTATAACCCTTGACAGTACCTTGTCCTTTTGTGAGCATATTAGCAATGTCTCCAAGATGGTTAACTCTAGGTTAGGGATCCTCTACAGGCACAGGCGGAGCATGACCCGAGATGCACTTCTACTCACTGTCACTAGCTCTGTGCACTCCATAGTAGATTATGGCCTAGTCATTTATGGCTCAGATACTGAGTCATCCTTTAAAAGCATACTCACAGCCCTTAACAATTCCTGTTGTTTAGTCTCAGGTGCACCCAGACGCACTCATACATGCGATCTCTACACCCTAATCAACTGTCTGAACCTCAGGGGTAGGATAACTTATCAAACCTGCCTACTCATGAATAAAATCTCCTTGGGGCTGACCCTCCCAACCTCCCAGCAGTTTCTCATTCACATTCCCAATTGGTGCAGCACCTGGAGTGCTTCCAAGCATGGATACCTGATCCCTTTCTGTCAGACCACACAAGCCCAATGGTCCTTCAGATTCTGTGCTCCAAATTGGTTAAATAAACTTCCCATGGACACTCTAGAAGAACCTAAACTGGGCCCTTTCAAACAGAAACTCAGAGAACACCTTACTGCTATTAGCAGATGTGATTGCCACACATAGGCCCCCACTGCAGCCCCACATGCTGCCTATAGCCTGCACTCTCCCCCTGCCTTGACCATCATCCCCTGTCCTATGTCTCACCCCCCATTTTTCCTTCCCTGTTTCTCCCTTCCCTTTCCTTCCCTGACTCTCCTTTCCCTTCCCTTTCCTCACTTTCTTTCCTCCTCCCCTCGCTCTCCCACTCCTAACAATGCCCAAAGACCCCCTGCCTGCCCCTTTCTCCCCATCTTTCCACTGTCCTCCCTCTCACCGATCAGTGTCCCCATCTCATCTCCCACTACACTCCCTCTTACCCATCGGTTTTCCCTCATACCTCCCACTACACTCCCTGACAATGTCAAATTTCTTGACAGCATCACTCCCTGCTCTTTCTCACAAGGGCACCCCACTAATCCTAGAAACCTACTGCACTTCTTACTGTAACCTGAATGTAAAATTTAACGTGACTAAAATTTTTTGATGTAACCTGAATGATAACACTTTTCACCTGATTGTAACTTTTATTTCAGATTGTAACCCCAACTCCATGTACCATGTATTCCACTTGCTACGTATTTAGTTCTCTGTTGTGTTTATTTTTATTCTGATGTGCAAACTCTGTAAAAGAGTCATTGACTCAGAGATACTGTAATCCGAGATATGAATAAATAAATAAAAAATTAAATAAACATAGTAGAAAGACACTGATCGATGGTCATTTGATTTTAGAATGTCACCTGTGTCCATCTACTGGAGGAGGAGAATCAGCAATATTGCTGACAGAAAATAACTAAGCCTTCTTTCTGACTGAATGGGTTGTGGTATGTGTCCAAGGAGAAGAAAATCACATATGACTTAATGATCATAGACCTTTTCAGGAGAGGTACTGGAGACTAGAACCCACTGATATTGATGAAATCCATAGAGACATGAAGCTGGAATCATTAAGGATTCCAGGACCATACATGCATCTCTGATTGTGGTAGCTAGGAAAAAGAGTGGAGTAATGCAAATGTATATACACTACATGATCCTCAACTAGTGGACCATACCAGATCAATATAACATGCCAGAAGTGGAAGTCACTGTTGATTGCCTGACAGGAAGTAAGTGGTTCCCTCTCCTACACCTCCAGAGCAGATACTACCTGATCCCCATGGCAAAGGAGAAGACCATTCCATTTTCCCACTTGACTTCTACCATTTTGGGCAAATCTCCTAAGGCATATCCTGTGATCCAGCCACATTCCAAAAGCTGATGAAAAAGGCAGTAGAAAACATGAATCTGCTAAAGTAATTGATATATCTGGAAGGCCTCATTTTGTTTGGAAATACTTTGTACTGTAGGAACATGAAGACTGACTTTTGAAGGTTTTGGACTAATAAGAAGATTATGGCCTTAAGATATCCATCAACAAGTGTCAATTCTGTCAAACATCAGTAAAGTACATGGGGCACATTATGTTTAGGAATGGATTTAGCTCCAATCCTGCCAAGCTAGAGGCCCTTGTCTCCTGTCCTGGCCTCACTCCCACAATTTAAAGGCACTGCAATTCTTTCTTGGTTTCTCCAGATATTACAGAAATTTTGTGAAGAATCTAGCAACCATGTTCAGACTACTGTTGAACCTGATGTCAGGATACCAGCATACTTAAACAAGTATTTGTCAATGCCGAATGTTGATTGCGTTGGTCTGTTGAGCTCACTCACTGCTTCTATGTCACTAGCTCATTCTGTTTCTCCCAGTGCTGCAGGCTGCTCTTTTGTACTGGGCTCCTGCCTGCATAGGCATGTTTTTCTGTCCACAAAAAAATCTGCAGCTGTCCCGACAGAGCTCCATTGAGGTGGGTCACTCCCCCTGTCTCACTCGCTCATTTTGTTTCTGCTGGCACTGCAGGCTGCCCTTTTGTACTGGGCTCCTGCCTTTGTTGGTGGCCTTTTCTGCACACAAAGAAATCTGCAGCAGTCCTGACACAGGTCTGTTGAGCTAGCTCACTCCCCCTTTCTCGATCGCTCATTCTGTTTCTGCCTGCGCTGCAGGCCGGCCTTTTGTACTGGGCTCGTGCCTGCATTGCCACCTTTTTCTGCTCACAAAGAAATCTGCAGCGGTCATGATACAGCACAGTTGAGCTTGCTCACTTCCCCTCTCTCTCTCGCTCATTGTGTTTCTCCCTGCGCTGCAGGCTGCCCTTTTGTACTGGCTTCTGCCTGCGTTGGCACCTTTTTCTGCCCACAAAGAAATCTGCAGCTGTTCTGACAAAGCTCTATTGAGGTTGCTCACTCTGCCTGTCTCACTCACTCATTCTGTTTCTCCTGGTGCTGCAGGCTGCCATTTTGTATTGGGCTCCTGCCTCTGTTGGCACCTTTTTCTGCCCACAAAGAAATCTGCAGCAGTTCCGACAGATCCTTGAGCTCGCTCACTCCCCCTCTCTCATTCGCTCAATTCATTTCTGTCAGTGCTGTAGGCTTCCCTTTTGTACTGGGCTCTTGCCTGCGTTGCCACCTTCTTCTGGCCACAAAGAAATCTGCAGCAGCCACGATAGAGCTCCATTGAGCTTGCTCACTCACTCCCCCTCTCTCACTCATTCATTCTGTTTCTCCCACCACTGCAGGTTGCCCTTTTGTACTGGGCCCCTGCATGCATAGCTGCCTTTTTCTGCCCACAACAAAATCTGAAGCAGTCCCAACAGAGCTCTGTTGAGCTCACTCACTCACTCACTCCCCATCCCTCACTTGCTCATACTGTGTCTCCTGCTGCTGCAGGCTGCCCTTTTGTACTGGGTTCCTGCCTAAATTGGTGACTTTTTCTGCCCACAATGACATCTGCAGCAGTCCCGACACAGCTCCATTGAGGTCGCTCACTCCCCCTCTTTCACTCGCTCATTGTGTTTCTGCTGGCACTGCAGGCTGGCCTTTTGTACTGGGCTCCTGCCTGCATTGGCATCTTTTCCTGCCCACAAAGAAATCTGCAGCTGTCCCAACAGAGCTCCATTGAGGTCATTCACTCCCTCTCTCTCACTCACTCGTTCGGTTTCTGCCGGCGATGCAGGCTGCCTTTTTGTACTGGGCTCCTGCCTCTGTTGGCATCTTTTTCTGCCCACAAAGAAATCTGCAGCAGTCCCGACAGAGCTCTGTTGGCCTCATTCACTCCTCCTGTCTCACTCACTTATTCCGTTTCTGCCGGCGCTGCAGGCTGCCCTTCTGTTCTGGTCTCCTGCCTGCATTGCCACCCTTTTCTGCCCACAAAGAAATCCACAGCAGTCACGATAGAGCTCCGTTGAGCTCACTCACTCCCGCTCTCTCAGTCACTCTTTCTGTTTCTCCCACTGCTGCAGGCTGCCCCTTTTGTACTGGGCCCCTGAGTGCATTGCTGCCTTTTCCTGCCCTCAAAGAAATCTGCAGCAGTCCCAACAGAGCTCCGCTTAGCTCACTCACTCCTCCTCCCTCACTCACTTGTTCTGTGTCTCCCAGTGCTGCAGGCTGCCCTTTTGTATTGGGATCCTGCTTGCGTTGGAGCCTTTTCCTGCCAACAAAGAAATCATAGAAACATAGAAACATAGAAACATAGAAGTTGATGGCAGATAAGGACCACAAAGCCCATCCAGTCTGCCCATTTCTTTTTCTACCTTATAAATGTGCCATCGGCCTTTGCTCTGTCAGTGGCCTATCTATTCACAGTCATTTGTATTGCTCCCTTATGCCTATCCCATGCCTCTTTGAAGCTCTGCACTGTATTCATAGCCACCACTTCTTGTGGTAAGCCATTCCATGCATCCACCACCCTTTCTGTGAAAAGAATTTCCTCACATTCCCCTTAATCGGCCTCCTCTAATCGCATGCTGTGTCCTCTTGTCCTGCTATTTTTCTTATATTTAAACATGTTAGACTCTTTCACCTTGTTTATGCCCGTAAGTGTTTGAATGCCTCGATCATATCACCTCTCTCCTCCTTTGCTCAAGGGTATACATATTGAGCTCCGTTAATCTGTCCTCATATGTCTTCGGATGCAGTCCCTGCACCATTTTGTTGCCCTTCTCTGGACTGCCTCAATTTGGTTAATGTCCTGTGAAGGTGTGGCCCAATACTGCATGCAGTACTCCAGATGGGGCCTAACCAGTGTCTTGTACAGAGGATTAATACCTCCCTCTTACGACTTGTGATACCCCTACTAATACACCCTAACACCCCCTAGCCTTACCTACTGCTTTAGAGGTCTGCTTGGATGATTTTAGGTCATCAGTGATGATGATGCCCAAGTCTCTTTCTTCCTTTGTGACTGCTAGCAACTCCCCTCCCAGCCTATAGGTGGCTTCAGGGTTTCTCTTCCCTATGTGCATGATTTTGCACTTCTTTGCATTAAATCCCAGTTGCCACTCTTCTGACCATTCTGCCAGTTTATCCAGATCTCTTCTCATTCTGCCCACCCCATCTGGATCATCTACTCTGTTGCAGATCTTGGTGTCATCTGCAAACAGACAAGCCTTACCCTCTAGTCCATCTGCAATGTCACTAATGAAGATGTTGAAGAGGACTGGCCCAAGGACTGATCCCTGAGGTACCCCACTTGTGGATTGCATCTCTTCTGACTGTATTCCATTTACCACCACTCTCTGTTTTCTGCCCGTCAACCAGTTTGCCACCCAGTTGACCAACTTCTGACCCACCCGAGCCTACCCAGCTTATTTATTAATCTTCTATGTGGAACAGTGTCAAAAGCTTTGCTGAAGTCAAGGTAGGCGACATCAACTGCTCCCTTGGTCCACCACTCTGGTTACCCAGTCAAAGAAATCTATGAGATTAGATTGACAGGACCTGCCTTTGTAAACCCATGCTGTCTTGGATCCTGTGCCCCTATGGATTCCAGGTGTTGTACTATCCTTTCCTTAGGAGTGCCTCCATAATCTTTGCCCACTACTGAGGTAAGACTGACCGGTCTGTAGTTCCCGCCTCCTCCCTCTACCACTCTTGTGGAGCGGGATCACATAAACCCTTCTCCAGTCTTCTGGGACCTCTCCTGTGCTCAGAGACTCACTAAACAATTCTGCTAATGGCTCTGCTAGTTCCTCCTTTAGCTCCTTAAGTACCCTGGGAGTGTTGCCATCAGGTCCCATTGCCTTATCCACCTGAGCTTAGCAAGCTCTTGTAGGACCCTTTCTTTTGTGAAGGGAGTAGTGTTCCCTCCCTCCCCCTGTGTCCATGATGCTGAGCTGTGGGCCCTGCCCTACCTTCTCTTCAGTAAATACTGAGCAAAAGTATCTATTTAGGATAGATGCCTTTACAGGGTCCTCCTCCTCACATGCTCCCTTTTCTCCATTAAGCTTAGCAATACCCCCTCTGGACTTTCTCCTTTCACTAATGTATCTATAGAAAGTCTTGTCACCTTCTTTTACTGTTCGTGCTAGTGTTTCCTCAGTTTGGGACTTTGCCTGCCTTACTGCCTTACCTGCTTCCCTTAGGGCAGTTTGGTATGCCTCCCTATCTTCATCCCACTGTGTTCCCTTATATTTCCTGAAGGCCAGCCTTTTGGCTCTGACCTTTTCTGCTACTGTATTTGAGAACCAAAGTGGTTTCCTTCTTCTTTTGCACTTCCTTTTCTGTCTAACACAAATCCACAGCAGTCTTAACAGAGCTCAGTTGAGCTCAGTCACTCCCCCCCCAGTCGCTCGATCCTAATCTGTCCCAAACACTGATTTCCGACAGTGACTGCGGTATTCTGCGCCGGAAGCACGGAAACACATTTTAGCCAGGATGTGAAAAATGACAATTAAATTGTTTATAAGGAGGTGTGAACAAATGCCAGTGTTGAAAATCTGGTGTGAAAATATTACTAATTTGCAAACTTACAAGGGTGTGTGGAAACTGCAGAACACATGTTCATAATATAGTCATTTTATGGAGTTTCAACACAACATTTTTAACATAGGCATTTTAGGACCTCTGCTCATGAACAGTATCAGTGTGATTTTCTTAATGTGTCCCGAACACTGATTTCCCACAGCGACCATGCTATTGTGCACTGGAAGAATGAAAACACATTTCAGCCAGGATGTGAAAGATGACAGCTGCACTGTTCATAAGAAGGCAAATGGCAATGTTGAAAATCTGGAGTGAAAATATTGCAAAGTTGCGAAGGTACGAGCATACGTGGAAACTGCACAATGCACATTTGTAACGCACTCATTTTATGGACTTTCATCACCAAATTTTCAACATAGGCATTTTAGGACCTCTGCTAATGAACAGTGTCACTGTCATTTTCATAATGTGTCACGAACAAGGATTTCTCACAGCAACTGCGCTATTCTGTGCCTGAACTGCAAAAACACATTTCGGCCAGAATGTGAAAAATGACAGCTGTACTGTTCATAAGGAGGTGCATAAGAATGGCAATGTTGAAAATCTGGAGTGAAAATATTTTTAATTCTCAAAGTTACTAGCGTGAGTGCAAACTGCGCAATGCAAGCTCGTAACACTGTCATTTTATGGAGTATCATCACCAAATGTTCAACATATGCATTTTAGGACCTCTGCTCATGAACAGTGTCACTGTCATTTTCTTAATCTGTCCCGAACACTGATTTCCCACAGCGACTGCGCTATTCTGCACCAGAAGTGTGAAAACACATTTTGTCCAGGATGAGGAAAATGATAGCTGTACTGTTCACAGGGAGGTCTGAAAAAATGGCAATGTTGAAAATCTGGCATGAAAATATTGCAAATTCACAAAGTTATGATTGTGTGTAGCAACTGCGCAACACACGCTCATAAAACAGTCATTTTTTTTTTATTTTTCCCACCAAATTTGCAACATAGGCTTTTTGAGAGCCCACCTCATGAACACTGACACTGTCGTTTTGTTAATCAGTCCTGAAAGGGGATTCCATGCAGTGACCGCAAAATCATCTTTCTGTGCTGAATAATGCCATGACAGTGTCAGAATTCATGGGAAGGGGTCCCAAAAACCCTATGTTTAAAATTTGGTACCAAAATTCCAAGAAATGCCTGAGATATGCATCAAAGTTCAAAAAACCCTATTTATTCCATTATACATCTTACTGGCATTTCCTCAGTTAGCGGTCGGCTTTGAAGAGTGCAGATGTGTTCCAGATCCAGTGAAGATGATCTTGCTGGACTCTGAAGGTAAGCATAGGGTGAGAGGGGTGTGGGGAGGCAGGGTGCACAGTGGGTGGGTGCTGGTTGTTGGAGGGGGGCAGGGAGACTGCTGAGGGACCATTTCCTTTTTCCACAGGGAAAAAAAAACATTCCAGGACCATTTTGGTTTTTACAGGGGCATGTGGCACACTGGGGTGGTCAGCTATAGCCAATGGGGATTGGGCACCCCATCAGCACACAAAAAAAGGGGGGGTTACATTATGCCGATGGGGATTTGGCACCCCGTCAGCAAACAACAAAAGCAGGGGGGGGTTACATAATGCTGACGGGGAGTGGGCTCCCCTGTCAGCAACATCAGCCTTGGGGCACTGAAGCCGACAGGGAATGGGGCCCCTGTCAGCAAACAAACACTGTGGTGGGGGCACATGTTGCCGAGGGGGATTGGGCACCCCCTCAGTAAGGGGGGCTTAATATTGTTTGTGAACATGGTGGCAAGTGGCCTCCATGTTCACAAACAGTATCACTATAACAAGGTTCTGCCCAGCAATGATGGGTCGCTTCCTCATTGCAGTGAATGGCTTATGCTGCAATGACGAGATGGCTCTTGATTGCAGTGGTGAAACCTTACAAGGTTGTGTCACGCTGGCTGAACTAGTATCAGCAGTAGTGTGCCACGGCATTGGAGAAAGTGGGTCAAGCCTTTAAAGGCTGTTTAGGTATTGGCCACAACAGTGCCACGCCTCCACAACCTGCTTCTGGAAAGCTGCCGCAATATGTTTCTTGTGCATGCATGCAATCAACATAAAAAGTAAGCAACACTATGAGAAGGCCAAGACCCAGAAAGACTACTTCAAAGTGAGTAATGCTTTTAGTGCTTGATTGGACCAGAACTGAGAAGCTGTTTTCAGGGATAATATTCAGCACCTGAACAATGATCTTCCTTGCATGTTCGAAGAAAACAGTGATGAGGTCTCATCATGAGGACAAGGCTTATCTAGGTTATGATGAAATGTGAACTTTGTGTAGGTTCACTTTTGCTGGGCCAGAATGGCAGCTGAAGTGGAATAGCACTATACCTTTCAACTGTCCCAGATTTTCTGGTACTTCACAAATTTAGACTCCAGTGTGTAAGCCTAACAAGACCTGTTTAACCCATTAGCTACCAACAGAATTAGCAAGTAAAGAAATTCTGGACTGATATATCAGTTAGCAACACAGCAGGGACTACACTAAGTAGATAAAAGCAGTCCAGATGAGACAGCCCCCCCACACACATTCCACAGATGTATCTGTTTCTCTAATGAGACAGAGAGAGAGAGAGAGGGAGACATACACACACACACACACACACACACACACACACACACTGCACTCAGATACCACATATTTCTGTTGAGCCATGGCTGGAAATTAAATAACACTGGATCCTTAAAAACCTGGAAATTAACTTAATACAGGATCTTAAAGAAAATGATTTCCCTAGGAATGCCCATGTTACATTTTATTTTCAAGTAGGTACATGAACTGAAAGAAGGTGCAAAACATTTGCCTGTGTTTTTTTTTTTTTTTTTGGTTTTATTGTGCCATTTTTTTTTTAACCAGGAGAGACACACTAAGCTGAAAGCTTGTTTACAGGTGCTACCAGGGAGCACAAGGAAGTTAAGTGGCTTGCTCAGAGTCACATAGTATGCAAGTGGGGGTTGTAGGATTCAAATCCAGGTCTCCAGGTTTGAAGCTCAAAGCCTTAAACCACTATGCTATGATGCCTCTATTTGGTAGTATGCAACTGAATTTGACATTTTAAAAAGCATAAACTAAAGGGACTTTACATATATTGTAGTGTACTACATCATGTGAAGTACATGTCATGTGATGGCACAATACCACCCTGAATCAAATATGGTGTCCCTGATTTGAGGAATTTGTCCCTGATTTGTGGGGAGAGTCACCCTGATTTGGTCCTAGCAGGTTCACAGATATGAATGGCAGTGAAAAAAAAAACATGTTTGCTACACTCAATAAAAGACTCTGCCCAAGAATTGCACCACTCTGGTAAGCATCACCCCAGTAGGCATCTTAAACTGATATGTATGAATTTTCTGTCTTTGAGCCAGACAGATAAAATGCGGAAAACATCCTTGTGATAATGGACTGTTTCACACACTGCCCCCAGGGATACACAACAAAAGGACTGTGTAAAAAGTGTTGCTGCAGTTATCTGTCCCTTTTGGCATACCCCAGTATATTCAATCTGATATGGGCAGGGATTTTGAAAGTCAGAGGTAGAAGGAATATCCCTCCTACAGGACACAGAATTTAAGAACTACACCATATTACCCACAGAGAAATTGTCAGCAATTCAGTAACACTGTTGTAGATTTGTTGGGCACCTTCAACTCAGGAAAAACATCCACATGAAGTCAGAAGGTGAGGTCTGTCCACACCTATTACAGTACTAAGAAGGATGCAACAGGATTCCCACAACTTTATCTCATGTTCTGGAGGGAGGCTTGATTACAGTCAGATTTGTGATTCAGTGTCTCAGCTGATGGAGTCCTGGTCGAAACCTATTTGCAACACACCCAATAATAGAGACAGCTGCTGAAGGAAGCTTATTACTTGGTATCAGAAGTAGCAGTGAAATGCAACCTGGCAAAAAAATGCAGATATTATCAGCTCATGCAAAAACAAGTCTTGCAAGTAGGATACTACTGTAGGTGCTGCTCGGGAACTTAATGCAGAAACATAAAGACAATGTTTCTTGACATCTGGGGCTGCTGAGCCCTGTGCCATACTGAAGCAGCAGACAAATGTGCCCATATACAGTGCTCCCTTTTTTATCCGCCAACCTCCATACATCCTAAATGTTGTCTGATAAAAGAGGGTGGTAGATAATAGAGGGTGATGAATAAAGTATGAGACAACATTTCTGGAAAACAGGACAGGAACTCACAGTGGTGGTAAGTGAGGGTGGAGACAAAAGGGGGACGGATAAAGAAGGGAGCACTATACTGGATTATACAGGAAAGAGGAATTTTAAAAAAACATACTTCTCAATCACATCCATTTTCAATATGTCCATACACAATCATCCTTCCCAGTGGATTGGAAAGCAGCAAGGTTATTGCCAATCTTTAACTCTGGTTAAAACTGTAAAATGAATGACCATAGCACCATGTTGTTATTTCCTGTCATAGCTGAAATCTTTGAAAAATTAGTTTGCAGACAATTGACTTATTTTCTCAATAATTACAACATGTTTAATGTTATGTAGTTCAGCTTCTAACACAAAGCACCTAAAACTGGTTTGAGCAAATTTAGTAGTGACATTCTTGATGCATTGGACAAGCATATGTGTACTGAAGCAATATCTACTAATCTGTCAAAGGCCTCTGACCTTGAGACCATAATATCCTTCTGAATATGTTTGGTAACAGTGGCCTTCAACAGACCATTATCCATTTTTTAAGAACTGTCTTACAGACTGACTCCAAGTGGTTGCTATCTACAAAACACTTTCCCTTTTGCTATGTCTAAAAAATGCTCATCAAACAGGGCTCAGTTTTGGTATCCCTGTTGTTCATGCTCTACATAAATGATGTATATTTTTCTACCTATAATGGATATATGAAGACCTATAGAAGTGGTGGTGTGTTATACTCAAGTTGCCCTATCTTAAAAACAGTGCAGGATGTCTAATAAAGTGAGCTTGACCTAATGCAGACATTTTATCACAGAAACAAACTGGCACCGACTTCTGCTGAGACGGAAACCATGGTTTTTGTGTCTTAACATTTAGTTGCAAATCAGGCATCTTCCTGTAACACAAAGAAAAAATTAAATTTCCTTCCAGTCTGTTACTGAATATAGATACTGTATCATCAGCTCAGCTCTGGTTTGATACACAGCTAAACTGGACCACTCCCACTAAAAAATTGCTTGGTAAATTGGACCCAAAAATTGGCTTCCTGTTTCAAGACATGAACTGCCTTGCCTGCAAAACATATTATAAAAGTAATGCTATTACCACTAATTCACTACGGAGACCTCTTCTAATGTAGTGCCTCCTTGTCCTCACTGAAAATACTTGATGTAATTCATAATCACTTGGCAGGCTGCATCTTGAATGCCCTTTATGGCACCCTTCACAACCATTTGTGCAAAAGAAATGGACTGGCTGCCCCATCTCAATGCAGGAAAATGCATCTACTACAAGGTATGTGCTGCTGTACATTCTGTGGTACCCCAGAACATACTATTGATAAACTCCATGCCTGGGAAAATAAAATCCAGTGTGTGAACATTCAGTGGCCTAGAATATAGTGTCCCATAGACCAAAACAAAATGTGGTGTTAATTCTCTCCTTGTAACAAGCAGTTTAGTTCACGATTGGAAAGATCAGATGCAGAAGGCATCTATGCTATTTGTTAATTGTCTCATTCGAGACTATACCACCCAGAAAACTGAACTGGAATTGGAGCTTCAGACACAAGAACAAAATATTTTACAATTCTAAAAACATCCAGATTTTGAAGGCTTTGAAACTGAATGAAATGATGTTTTTGAAGAACAAGATGTTACATTAAAAGCTGAAAAACATGAAAAGTTTGAGCATGATAGCAAGGACCGCTCTTTGGACTGTGTATTCACCTGGAAACAAAGGCAGGTAACAATAACAATCAAAGGAAATACAAAAGAAACAAAACTTTGCCAAGAAACAAAGATCCAACCAAGCCAGGACAACTGCTCAATCCTCTGGTTCACACCCTTCTAGATCAATACTCAAAGCCATTAACACCATAGCAGATAATTTTACATCAGCGAATGAATCAGCAACAGACTCCTCAGAGGACACACAGGAGGACAAGGCATCTGAGGAGGGGGATCCTTGGCATTCCAAACTGGCTCCAAGAATGCAGCAGAAGTCAGTACATTTCTGAGAGGTGGGCATATACGTACCACACAAGGAGGGGGCAGCAAGAAACATAAACAGAGAGAAAACATGGGGAAGCAACAACATTACCTCCACAATCCATGGAGGTCACAACAACCAAATGTATAAATCAGGAAGTCTTACAGGAAATAGACTCCACGAAGGTAACAGTTGTTAATTTAGCCTCTTTCATTCTCACTGACCCACTTTGTAGAATCCTTGAGAATGGCTTAAGCTTTGTACCTACGTGCACTATCAAGCTTTTTGAGTTAGATATTGACATAAAGACATTCAACTGAAAATTAAACCTTCAAGCATTTTTTGCAACAAGAGACCAAACAGAAAGTGGGGGCAGAGTACTTACAGAACTGATTACTGGTGACATGGTTCAATATATAAAGAATGGAGTTCTTATTGATGATTCTGCATTTATGCCCACACCACATCTCAAGAAGGCTTTGACCTTTGTCCCCCCCATACAATCCAGCAGTCCTGATTTTTGAGCTGGCAGTGAAGAATTAACTTTTTGATAAGATCCCCCCCACCCCATGTACTCACTACTTCACTAACATCTCCTCTATGGAGAGAACTGCTGTGGGGGGGGGGGTGCTGTCGTCCTCCTGAATAAAGAGACGTGTTAATGAAGCCTTTAAGCAGTTGTTGAGCTCTGACTTTTATGTGGGCTTGAAGACCTATTTAACCATACAGTTCAAGAATGATGTTGATTTCTTTCTGTAGCAAAGCTTTGAAGCAGGTGCTATTACAACTGATAGTTTTGCCTTTCTGACTGTGCCGTATCCTGTGAGACAAACATTCTATTTACTTCCTAAAATACACAAAACATTTGTGAACCCCTCAGGATGCCCTATAGTTTCTGGAATAGGGATGCTTATGGAACCCTTATCCAGATTCATGGATGAACATGTTAGATATCTTGTCCCAAAGTTATGTTCTTACATGAGGGAAACCACAGAGATTTGGGGCATCCTGGGAGAATGGCAAATAGAGGATGGGTGGCTTCTAGTGACACTTGGCATTGAAGCCTTGTATACCAATGTGCCCTATTAGAAGGGCTTGGAAGCTATGCTTGTTTGGCTTCAAACAAGTTCTGAGCACAGTTCTGCATTTGTTGATTTCCTAATCAAATTAGCATAATTTGTACTAGCCAAGAATACTTTTTGTTTCAAGGACAGTATTTTTTGCAGATAAAATGGTCTGCAATGTGGCAGCTTTCACCCTCCAATTTGGAAATTTGTATTTAGGATTGTGGGAATGAAGTGTCATATATAGTAAAGAAAGCCTATTTTTGGAATATTTGGATCTGTGGAAGTGGTACACAGATGAGGTGTTTTGGGTGTGGTGGGGGGACAGCTGAACTTTTGAATGTTGTTCTTTATTTGGAGGACACTGATCCTAATCTTAAATTCACAGTTAAATGTAGTGAAGATGCTATCAGTCTTTTGAATCATCACATTAAAAGGACAAATGATGAAACTATAACAGCAAACCTGTACAGAAAAGAAACTGATACAAATAGTTTGTTGTTTGCAACCAGCTGCCACCCCTGCCACACTTTGGACAATATACCCCTTTCTCAATTTATGAAGGCCAAACAAAATTGTTCAGACATGAATACCTATAATAAGACGGCATATGAACTGCAGCAAAGATTTAAGGATAGTGGCTATAGACACTCACTCGTATCAAAAACAAGAGAGATAAGGTGGATAATATTCCACGAGGGGATCTGTTACAATATAAACCTAAACAAGCCAATTTGAACCATCAAAGTAATTTTATTACAGAGTATTGTGCAGACAGTCACATTGCCAGAGAGTGTTTACAGACATGTTGGCATATTTTAGTCATTGAACTTACTTTATTTGAAATTACAAATAGTCCGCCTAAGATCACTTATAGATGTAGTCCTAATTTACGTGACACTGGTCCATAACTTCCTCCCAGTAAAAACAACAAGATTGCAACATTCACTCCCAGATAAAACCAAAAGCAATTTTTGCTGTGGAAGATGTGTTAATTGTTCATATAGTCAGAAATGTAAAACTTTCAAGACAGCTAATAATGCAAGGCTGTTTGACATATAACAGTTCATTAATTGCAGTACTACTGCTGCTGTATATCTGGTGACATGTACTTGTTCTGCATTTTGCATAGGTAAAATGAAGTGTATGTTTAAAACAAGAGTGGGTGAACATTTAAGCTGTATCAGAAATGGCAACACAAAAAATGTTATAGCAGCAGACATCTTGGAGTCAAAATATACAAAAGTACACAGTTTTAATTTTTGTGGTATAGAGAGAGTCAGCCTTGGACCCAGGGGAGAAAATCTGGAATCCAAATTGAATGAAAGAGAGACCTTTTGGAACTTTATGTTACAAGGAATGAAGAAACAGTGATTTAATAAGGGTATAGAGCTCTCTGTCTTTCAGAAGAAGTATTAGCTTGTTCTGATATGGTTTCTATTAAACTGAAAATATTTTTGAAGCGGCAATACTAACATGTGATGCCATGTTATCTCAAGTGACAAATTAATGTACTAAGATTATGAATTATTTTCTCTGTAGGTCCTCTATACTTTTTTTGGCTTCCTGTATTAGATCTTGGTCAAATTATTGTTGGCTTTAGATATTTAAAATTTACATTGATTTGCATTAGGGATGTCTGTGATTTTATGTGTTGGTGCACATGAAAAAGGGGTAATATGCATGTTTTACACATATCTATTGAAGATCACATCTCGTTATTTACATCAAATGTATCTATGAGGGGGTTATTTATATTTAATTAGTATTCAGTGTCTCATGACATATGAAATGTAGTACCTTACACTTTGTTTGCAATCTGCACTTTTTATTATGTATGTACCCCTTTAAGCACCTAGTTTAAATTATGTTAGTTATATGTGGTTACCACTCCATGAGGACACTTTGTCAGCAAACCTGGTAGGAGGTGGTTGGTTGTCCTCTGATCTCCCTGTAATAGGTATGCTGTGCACTGCTGGTATTAATAAATTTCTATATTGAGTATATTTTGATCTCCGGCCTATGATTTATAGTGCTGGAACTCATTGTTCTTTGAATTCTCTCCTTGTCCAAGGTTCTTTTACTTGGAATAGCTTCCCAGTAAACTTAAAACATTCTGTGGTGATTTGCATATGCAGCCCATGATGCTTTGCATTGTGGGGGCATGTGTGATTTTGTATTTTCTTGAAACTTGGCTTCCCAGCCAAATGCCCTTTGGGGTAACCCTTGCCTCAGTGTTTGTGCACAGAGGTTCTTTGTCTTTTAAATAGTTTTTTATTTTAATGGGTTCACCACAATATAGCCCAGGCACACTGCCTTAGGGGTAGCTGGTCCATTCCACTGGGGTGTCAAACAGACAGAGGCATACTGATGAGTCCTGGTAGAGACCTAAACACGTGTCTATGTCTTCTGTTAGCACCCCATACTGTGTGAGAGGCCTTTCGCACCATGCAATTCTGCTTAAAGTTGGACCAGCATAACATTCTGTGGTGATTTGCATATGCAGCCCATGATGCTTTGCATTGTGGGGGCATGTGTGATTTTGTATTTTCTTGAAACTTGGCTTCCACCAAATGCCCTTTGGGGTAACCCTTGCCTCAGTGTTTGCACAGAGGTTCTTTGTCTTTAAATAGTTTTTATTTTAATGGGTTCACCACAATATATCCCAGGCACACTGCCTTAGGGTAGCTGGTCCATTCCACTGGGGTGTCAAACAGACGAGGCATACTGATGAGTCCTGGTAGGATGAAACACGTGTCTATGTCTTCTGTTAGCACCCTTTGCAAACTGTGTGAGAGGTCTTTCGGCACCATGCAATTCTGCTTAAAGTTGGACCAGCATAACATTCTGTGGTGATTTGCATATGCAGCCCATGATGCTTTGCATTGTGGGGGCATGTGTGATTTTGTATTTTCTTAAGACATTGTACTGGTTTGTCACACTCCTCATCAATTATGGTATGGCATGGTGGTCTGACTTAGTTTTTCATTCCAGAAATTGGTTAATGCTGACCAGTGATGTACAAACCAAACACAGACTTTAAACATGACTTCAGCGAAACTAGGAAACATCTGCTTCAAAGCAAAATAAATATTTTCAAGACTTAAACATAGGAAATATGTTTTCACCCAACGGGTAATTGGGCTATGGAATAGCCGCACTTTAAATGTGATTGTTAGTAAAAATTAATTGGAATTCAAAACAGCTTGGACAAATACATAACAGAGACTGTAAACTTTGCATAGTACTTACCACAGAGATAATGGAGAGCAGTTTGCATGGGCATATAGGCCTCCCTCTGCTCTACAAAACCTCAGTATGAACCATAGTACGACTGTTGATCTCATATATAGACTAGGCCAGAGGATAATGACTCCTTTGAGAACAATGTTGCAAATACAGCTACACAGTCAATCTGAATATGAATATCAGAAGACACAAATCTTTGTGAAATATTAATAAGGAAGAATAAGAGAGGTGAAAAAACTGTTAAGGTTAAGGAATGAAGTGGAGCAGCTGTGAGGGTAAAGAGAAATGTGTTTAAAAGAAACAAAACCGACCAAGCAGAGTGGAGCAGGGTAGAGGTTCAAAAGATGAAAGAGGCTGAAAGGGCCATGATGAAGAGTGAAGCTGATGCATTGCTCAAGATAGCAGAGGGAATGAAGAAGGGAGACAAGCCCTTCTTTTGTTATATACTGAAACAAAAATCTGGGAGGGAATCGTTAAACTGACAATTGAAGATCAGAAGGATGTGGAGGACAAAGGAGAGTTAAACATTCTGAACAGTTATTTCAAATTCATTGTTCTCAGTAGAGGAAAAGGGGAAATTTCCTGTATCTGCCTTCAGGGCAAAGGGCGAGGTTGTCAAAGAGCATCCAGTTTTTGTGAAAAGTATTCTAGATGACGTAAGCATAGTGAAAGTGGATACATTTAAGGGCCCAGACAGGCTGCATCTCTCTGTGTTAAAAGAGATGGGGCAGGTCCTAGCTGAGCTACAGACCGAGTTCTTCAACAGTTCACTGGGGACAGGAATAGTACTTGGAAATTACAGGACAGTGAATGTGGTTCCTCAGAACAAGAGCAGAAGCAGAGATGCACCAGGGAACTACAGCACTGTCAGTCTAACCTCTATAGAGGATAAGCTGCTAGAGACCATACGGGAGAGACTAAGTTTTTGAGATATACAGCTACCTCCACAGTGTAAGTGAGGTAGATAGTGGGGTATTGTTCAAACTGAGTGGAACACAAAAAACAAGCAGTAACTCAATGAACATGCTGGGGAAAACAATTCAAAGGATAACAGAAAATGTTTTTTTTTTTTAATGGAAAGAGTGGCGTAGGAGTGTAATAAGCTACAGAAAGAGGTGGGCAGTGCAGAGACCAGGGTCTAATTATGCAAATCTATCTATATAACTCTCTCACTCTTCTATTCTCTATCACACAGTCACTCCTCCTCCTCTCCATTTCAGAGCAACTAAGAACAACAGAAAGGAAATGTAATATTTGTTTTTTATGTTTTCTCTATAAAGCTGTACTATAAACCTTCTCCCCCTTATTCTTAAAAATGTAACATCTATAACTACATCTTTAAACTCTTACTGAATATATGGCATTTTAAAAGAAAGGTTACCCAGGAGCAGAAGATTCAGTACATCAATTTAAGAGAAAAAGTGATAAAAATATACACTTGTCAAACACATACCATATGTTTCTTACACCTGCTCTTTGTAATCATCTCATTAAATTACTTTTCAAGATAGTGAGGACATCATGCTCTTATTTGAAGCAGTCAGATATAATAAAAGGATGATCATATTACTAAGAATCATTTCTTAAAATATTAGTTTATTTAAAGTAACATGGATTGGGACAACATATATGAATATTGGACAGTATGTACTGTAACTGATCTGAAATATACCGATAATACACAGAACAGACACAGAATGCATACTAATGATGTCTAGCCCGAATTAGTATTATTCCTGCTTTTGTCACTGTTTTTCTTCTATGGTTTGGTTAATTTTGGAACATAATATTATGAACAGAGGGGACTGCAGGTCTGTAGAAATAAAGTTACTGTAATTTTGTCTGTCTGTAAGCTGCAGATTCTGGCCAGCAACAGTAAGCACCTTCTAAACCTAAAGAGGGGATATCCTGTAAAACACTATGGCCCCGACATTCAGAATTGTGCCCTTCAATGGCGCATGTGGTGCCACAGTGCAATTGTGTTGCACTGAAGAAATCACAGAGATATATTCAAAAGAGATGAGCAATGGTGCATCTCCACTGAATGTATCAGGTAATGCGCACTGAACAAATATCAGTCTTGACAGCTACCTCTCCCCGCCTTCCCCCTTTTACCTGCCTACCCGCTTGCCCTCTCTCCCTTTCCTCCCCCTGGGGCATTTCCTGACTTTTATCCCCCCTCCCCCCTCCCTCCATTTTAGAGCTCTTACCCTCACCCTCTACCCTCTGTCAATGGCCTTCCTGCCTGCATACCCCTTCCCTCTTACCTGCAGTGTTTATTTCTAAGATTGCCCTTGGCTGGTATGTCATGCTACCTAACATTTGGCACATTTTGAATTACTGGAATTTCCTAAGCATCAGTCTCTTACTTCTTTTTATTACGTAACTATGTATTATTATGTTGACCTTTGTATGTATGTATACATAGATACATAGATACATAGACAGTGTCAGCAGATAAGGGCCTATGGCCCACCTAGTCAGCCCATTTGAGTTTGTAACTTCAGTTTATGTTTTATAGAACTCTGTTGCCCCTTACCCCTGACCTCCAGAATTCCTTTGTCTATCCCACGCATTCTTAAATCCCGTGATTGTTTCTGCCCCCACCACTTCCTCAGGCAGGGTGTTCCACTTGTCCACCACCCGTTCCGTGAAGAAATTCTTCCTCACATTTCCTCTGAATCGTCCTCTCTCCAACTTCATCCCATGCCCTCTAGTCCTGGAAAGTACAGTTACGCAAGAACTTGCCGTAACAGTAGATCTTCGAGAACAGCTCTTGCAGCAGGCCACACCACCAGGACCCCCATTCCTTCAACATGGAACCTTTGTAAATGAGCAGTTTCTGCCCAAAGGTATTTGTAATCCTAGATTTCAATAAAATTAAAAAAATAAAATAAATATGATTTGCTGGTGCATCCACCACAGACAGGGCCAAATACCTGGAATGGGAACTGTGCCAGCGCAACAGAGTTACGCTGTGTGCAAATTCCCGATATTCAACCGGCAGTATGCAAATGGAGCCATAATGTATGCAAGGCACAAATGGGGCAATTTGTATGTCATTATGGGCCCACAAGCATGCATTGTGCAGGGCAGGACAGCAGCTTGCACCTGGCACCCTGCACAGCATGCGGTGGCCCCAGAGGACAACATGAGTTATCCCCCCATAGCCTTGATCACCAGATCGTACTGAATAAATGCTCTGGCAGTTCAGTGGTACCCCCTCCTTCCTAATGCCCCACACCCCATATAATACATAAATAAACATCCCTGGTAGTCTAGTGGCACCCTCCTCCCACCCCATAGCCCTGACCACTGATAATAAAAGAATAGTAAATCCCTGGTATTCCAGTGGTACCCCCAACACTGCCTGTAACTCAGATTGCCAGGAAACATAGAAACATAGAATTTGATGGCAGATAAGGACCTCTTGGCCCACCTAGTCTGCCCATTTCCCTACCGAATGGATAAGCTGCAGATCCTAGTTAACCAACAGCCTACTTCCTCCTATCCCCCACTAGACTTGTCTTATGTTTATCCCATGCATTTTAGAACTCCCCCACTGTTTTTGACTCTACGACCTCCTCAGAAAGGCTGTTTCATGTATCCACAACCCTCTCTGTGAAGAAATACTTCCTCACGTTACCTCTGAGCCATCCCTCCTCTATCTTCAAATTGTGCCCCCTTGTTTTTGCACATCTCTTTTTCTGAAAGATGCTACCCTTTTGGACTTTGTTGATTCCCTTGAGGTATTTAAAAGTTTCTATCATGTCCCCCCTCTCCCTCCTTTCCTCAAGGCTATACACCTTTAGTTCCTTTAGTCTTTCTTCATATGTCTTCTTATGCAGACCCTGCATCATTTTGGTTGCCCTCCTCTGGACAGCCTCCACCCTGTCTATGGCTTTTCGGAGATGGGTTCTCCAGAACTGTACACAGTACTCCAGATGTGGTCATACCAACTGTCAGTACAGAGGGCCAACAACTTCCTGTTTTCTACTGGTGATGCCTCTCCCTATGCATCCCAGTATCCCCCCAGACCTCCTTACTGCCTTTTCATACTGCTGGCCCACCTTTAGGTTGTATGATAAGACTACCCCCAAGTCCCTTTCCATTTTTGTTGTTGTCAGTATTTCACCCCCCATTCTGTACTCTTCCACTGGGATTTTGTTTCCCAGGTGCATTACTTTGCACTTCTTTGCATTGAATCCAAGCTGCCATACGTTTGACCATTCCTCCAACCTTGCCAAGTCCCTTTTCATCCTTTCCATCCCACCTTGTGTATCAATCCTGTTGCAGATCTTTGTGTCATCTGCAAACAGACATACTTTCCCTTCCAGTCCCACTGCAATGAGTTTTGTGAATGACTATTACAGCATGTACTGCAAGCCCAGTGGTCCACAGTGTGGAACAATAGGCTTACAGCTGCTACAGTAAGCTGTCATTTGGTGGGCTGCTTGGCGGTATGCAGGTGGGTATGTGATGCCCGCCGATAATGGGGGGAGCTGGGTGCACTGGGGGTCCTGTGGGGTTGGGGGTGCCACTGGACTACCAAGGATGTTAATTACATGGTTTCCCAATGATTGGGGTTACAGGCGGGGGTGGGGTACCACTGGACCACCAGAGATTTACTGTTTTTTATTAATGGTGATCAGGGCTATGAGGTGGGAGGGGGGTTCCAATAGACTACCAAGCGTATAACATGCATATATCTTCAGTAATCAGAGCTATGGGGTGGGAGGGGGTACCAGTAGGCTACCAGGGACATCTATGGGTGCTTCTGCATGGTGTTGGGGGGGATGTTTGCCACCCACAGCAGGTGGCTGCTGTGTTGGGCATTGCAGTGCAGCAGCATGCCTGTGGGTGGCTGGTACTTGAACCTTCTATTTTGGGCTCAACTTTGTGCCCAGGTATGTGGTGCACTGCAGGCTTGTGCCATCATATAAGCCACACAACCTGGTCTGACTATCAGGATGCGCGCATGTGCATAGGCACTCCATCTGGAGATGCACAGCATACAGTTACCATTCCACCTGCCTCCAAATTGACTCACAGTGCTTCCTCTCCTCCCTGTTTACCCTTTGTTCTGTTGCTTTGATTCCTTCCCTTATGTAGAGAGCTAATCCTCCTTGTCTTTTACCCTCCCTGTCCCTCCTGTAGATAGTGTATCCTGGTATGTTTACGTCCCAGTCATGGTTCTGTGTGTACCATGTTTCTGTGACTGCCACGATATCCAGATGTTCCTCCTCCATCAAGGCCACTAATTCAGGAAGCTTGTTACCCAGTGTATGGGCATTGGTACTCATTGCTCTCCATTTTTTGATGGCTTTACCTTCTGTAGCAGCATCCCCCACTGAACTTTCTACCTTGGTGTTTTTCTCATTTAGTACCCTGTTTTGTAGGGGGAGGCTGGGATTTTCCTGCTGCCTATCAGTGCCTCGCCCCTTGACTAGTTTAAAAGCTTGCCAATGAAGCATTTAAACCGATTGTCCAAAAGACTTGTTCCCTTCCTGGACAGATGCAGACCCTCCTGCCAGTATCGGCTGGTGTCCCTCCATGTGGAACCCCAGTCCCCAATAAAGCCAACCCCTGTGCTTCACACCATTTTTTCAACCATGCAGTTTAACAAATGGTTGAAAAAATGGTGTGGAGCACAGGGGTTTGGCTTCCTTGGGGACTGGGGTTCCACCTGGAGGGACACCAGCCTATACTGGCAGGATGGTCTGCATCTGTCCAGGAAGGGAACAAGTTGTTTGGGCAATCGGTTTGAATACTTCATTGACAAGATTTTAAACTAGTCAAGGGGGGAGGCACTGATAAGCAGCAGGACAATCCCAGCCTCTCCCTACAAAACAAGGTACTAAATGAGAAAAAGACCAAGGTAGAAAGGTCAGTGGAGGGATGCTGCTACAGAAGGTAAAGCCATCAAAACATGGAAAGCAATGAGTACCAATGCCCGTAGTCTGGGTGACAAGCTTAATGAATTAGTGGCCTTGATGGAGGAGGAACATCTGAATATCGTGGCAGTCACAGTAACATGGAACACACAGAACCATGACTGGGACGTTAACATACCAGGATACACTATCTACAGGAGGGACAGGGAGGGTAAAAGAGGAGGAGGAGGAGGAGTAGCTCTCTACATAAGGGAAGGAATCAAAGCAACAGAACAAAAGGGTAAACAGGGAGGAGAAGAAGCACTGTGGGTCAATTTGGAGGCAGGCAATGGCACCGCAATCCACACAGGGGTTGTATACAGACCCTCCTCTCAGGGGAAGGAAATGGACAAGGAAATGATAGAAAGTATACTTAGAATGGCAGATAAAGGGGAGATATTGCTGATGGGTGATCTGAATATGCCAGATGTTAACTGGAATGCAGTTGCAGCAGCCACTTCTAAGAACGGGGTTATTCTAGATGCTCTACAGGGGACATGCCTAAGACAGCTAGTATTGGAACCCACTTGAGAGGGAGCAATCTTTGGCCTGGTTCTCTCAAATGGAGATGGAGAGAGGATCACAGATGTAGAAGTGGGCAGCCATCTGGGAACTAGCGACCATCGAACAGTATGGTTCACCATAAACACAGCAATGGAGTCAAGCCATACAAAGGCAAAAGTACTGGACTTCAGGAGGGCTGACTTTTCCAAAATGGGTAAGTGCCTAAGGAATGCACTAGCAAATGGGCAGGAAGAAGGGGTGGAAGTACAATGGGGAATAATAAAAACTGCCATCACAGAGGTAACAAGCCTTTGTGTGAAGCAAATAAACAAAACAAACGATGTAAGAAACCACTATGGTTCTCAAAGGACATGGCAGTGAAGGTTCAAGAGAAAAAGAAAGCATTCAGAAAGTACAAGGAATCAGAAGGAGCAGGACAGAGAATTGTATCAGTTAAAGCAAAAGGAAGCTGTGAAGGCAGTGAGAACAGCAAAGGCCCGAACTGAGGAAAAGATAGCCAACTCAGTTAAGAAGGGGGATAAAACCGTTTTTAGGTACATCAGGGAGCGAAGGAAGACTAAGGGAGGGATAGTGAGGCTTAATAAAGGGAAGGGGGTGGGCAGAGGGTGACTGTGAAAAGGCAAAGATACTAAACAAATATTTTTGCTCAGTATTTACAAATGAAGAGGGGGAGGTACCTAAAACAAACAATAGAAACACTCTGGATACAGAAGTTGATACCAGCCCATTTGCAGAAGAAAGGGTTTTGAAAGAACTCTTAAAACTGAAGGTGGACAAAACAATGGGACCTGATGGGATTCATCGCAGAATTCTAAAAGAACTAACGGTAGAATTGGTGACACCAGTGACTACCCTGTTTAACAAATCATGGGAGGATGGGGTGGTACCTGAGGACTGGAGGAGGGCAGATGTGATTCCCCTTCACAAAAGTGGAAGCAGGGCAGAAGCAGGAAACTACAGACCTGTTAGTTTAACTTCAGTGATAGGGAAAATGATGGAATCAGTTCTGAAGGAATGAATTGTCGAGTACCTAGAGGCCAGAGGGGCACGGGACCCAAGGCAGCATGGATTCACAGTGGGAAGGTCATGCCAGACAAATCTAATAGATTTCTTTGACTGGGTGACCAAAGTAGTAGATCAGAGAGGGGCTATGGACATGGTCTACCCAGACTTTATCAAGGCATTTGACACAGTCCCACACAAAACATTAATATACAAGTTAGCCAGCCTGGGAGTGGGTCCCAAGATGATAGCCTGGGTAAAGAATTGGCTAGAGAATAGGACACAGAGGGTAATAGTAAATGGAGTCCACTCTGAAGAAAGGGGAATCAGTGGTGGGGCACCACAGGGTTCTGTATTAGGACCAGTCCTCTTCAATGTCTTTATAAGCAACATTGCAGAGGGACTGGAAGGAAAAGTATATCTCTTTGCAGATGACACAAAGATCTGCAACAGAGTTGATGCACAAGGTGGGGTGGAAAGGATGAGAATGGCATTGGCAAAGTTAGAGGAATGGTCAAATATATGGCAGCTTAGATTCAATGCTAAGAATTGCAAAGTAATGTACCTGGGAAACAAAAACCCAGGGGAAGAGTACACAATGGGGGGTGAGATACTAACAACAACAAAAATGGAAAGGGACCTGGGGGTAGTCATATCAGATGACTTAAAAGTGGGTGGGCAATGTGAGATGGCAGTAAGGAGGGCTGGGGGGATAGTGGGATGCGTAGGGAGAGGCATCACCAGTAGAAAACAAGAAGTTGTTATCCCTCCATACAGACAGCTGGTGAGACCCCATCTGGAGTACTGTGTACAGTTCTGGAGACCCAATCTCCGCAAGGACATAGACAAGATGGAAGCTGTCCAGAGGAGGGCAACTAAAATGGTGCAGGGTCTGCACCAGAAGACATATGAAAAGAGAATAAAGGAGCTTAATATGTATAGCCTCGGGGAAAGGAGGGAGAGGGGGGACTTGATAGAAATGTTCAAGTACCTCAAGGGAATCAACAAAGTCCAAGAGGGTAGCATCTTTCAAAAAAGAGGTGTGCAAGAACAAGGGGGCACAATTTGAAGATAGAGGGTGAGCGGCCGAGAGGTAATGTAAGGAAGTATTTTTTCACAGAGAGGGTTGTGGATGCATGGAATGGCCTTCCGGAGGAGGTTGTGGAGTCAAAAATAGTGGTTGAATTCAAGCATGCATGGGACAGTCATAAGGCAATTCTAGGGGTTGGGGGTAGAAAGAAGTAGGCTGCTGGTTAACTAGGATCAGCAGCTTATCCATTAGGTAGGGAAATGGGCAGACTGGTTGGGCCAAGCAGTCCTTGTCTGCCATCAAATTCTATGTTTCTATGTTTCACCCCAGTGCATTGGGACTTGCACTGTGCAAGTCCCTCTTTTGAATATTGTACCAGGATGCCTTTCTGGGGTTGCCATCAACTTCTATGTTTCTATGTAAGCAACAATACCTGATAGGGTGGGCGGTATTGGGCAATACCAGACCATCTAGGGGTGTAATGAGGCAGACACCGCAGGTGGAAGGCCTTATAGCCCCTGGAAGGTCCGGTATTGCCCAATACTGCCCACCCTGGAGGGTGTTATTGCACTTAGAAAATGGGCACTGTAAAAGAAAATAAGTTTCATAAAAAAATGTTAATTAAACATTAGTTGTAAATTAGTTTTTATAATAAAATAGTTCCTCCACCTGCATTTGAATTTTTTTTGAGCTTGTTACCTACTCAACCCACCCCCCAACACAACGCCAAGTGGAGCCAGCAGGAGGTGGTGGGTGCATGGGATGGAGCACCTCCTCCCACCTTCCCAAACTGCTGCTCCGGTGGTTTAATTTATGCCTTATGGGGTCAAGAGCAGTAAGAAGTTTCTATTCAGTGAACCCTCTCCCACCACATTAAACTAAAAATCTTGAGGGATCAGCTAGAGCGGTGGCTGCCACAAACTGTTAGAATAAATAATCGAGGGGCAAACTTTAAAACATTTTTTTATTTAAAAGCCTGCAGTAATGCAGGCAAGGCAGGGAGGCGCTAATTAAAGAGCAGAACCAGCATTTTCGTTTATTCCCTATGGTAGGGGCTGGAAAAGCAGCAAGAAGCTGCTGTTCAGTGAAGCTACTCTGGCATTAGTAAAGCAGGGGGAGAAGAGTGGGCCGGTAATAAAGCCACACTGCGGCAAAAGTAAACACCTTTGGGGGAGGTTGTAAAGTGAGAGGGAGGAGTAAGGAGGCAACAGCGAGAGTGGCGCGTGCTGCAACTAAATTCAAAATATTATCATTTAAAAGCCTGCCTGGAAAGCAGGTAAGGAAGGGAAGCACTTCCTGCGAGGTGAAATCATGCCCTATGAAGCTCAAAGAGCATCAAGGAGATGCTATTCACTTGAAGCTGCTCCTGCGGCAAAAGTAAAAGTGAGGGGGGTGGCTGTAAAGAGAAAGACAGGAGTAATTAGGCATCGGCGAGAGCGATGGCATTGGGAGAATGGGTGGAGTACTGGGGTCAGGTCTCAGCTCTCACTATTCGTTAAACGAGACAAAACAAATGGTAGGCATTTTTAATTGAACATTCGAATGTCAGCTTAATATTAGTAATGAGGTTGGTGGGGACTGGCACTTTTAATACCCGGGCTCTGTTGTCTAATAGATGACCACCTTGACAGGTCTACCAGCCAGTCAGAGCCCAGGATTTTCTTAGCCCATTTTCTAAGTTTCTATGTTTAATATCTGGACCTATATTCAAAATTTGGATGGAACAGTAGATGCCCCAGTAAGCAAAAATCTGTTTTCTGAGTTACTTCATTTAATAGTTATAAACCCTGATTTCACTGTCTGTTAAAGGTTATGGGAATCATTTTAAATAGTTTTAAAACTGAATGATTACTAGTTTTGACTTTTTAGCTTATTCAGTCTAAACCTCAACCATTATCAGATTTGTACAGCAGTTAATGTACAGGAATCAGGAATTTTGGTAAAGGCAAAGCAGGACCAACAAAACCTTCCTTTGGCACTATGACATCATGACAGAGCAGTTTTTAAAGGGAGTGCACACTCAGCATATCCAAGTCGTCAGCAGCCACATGACATGCACCAGCCAATCAGTGATGCTGGAGATCATGAACTCTTTGTGCTGCACACATATTTAGTACCATTTGCAGCTCTTTGTCTCTTATGGCTACTGAAGAAGCAACATTTATGTGAATACAGTGACTTTTTATCAGAATATTTCCAAAATTATCAGAGAATCATGCGGTATTATTCCAGTTTACTATTTCCCCACAACATTTACTATGACTATAGCACAAGGCGGGGTCTGGCTCAAATGTCCAAGGAGATGATAAATCCACCACTAGGATGCAATACTACTTTCATTTATTTGATAAAAATGCAGTTAAAAGATTTCATTAATCATAGGTACATACAACAGGTAGCACTCCCCAAAAGCAGGGAACAAATGTCAACATTTCACATCACTCTGATGCTTTGTCAAGATGTCCTAGTATAATAGTGGTGGATTTATCATCTCCTTGGACACTTGCATAAAGCACTTACTGGTGCTGGGCAGGTTGATGTTGCTATACTAGGTGAGGAGATTGTGGAAAATATTTTGAAAAAGGCTCCCTTATTGGATCCAGTGGGTGTCCACATGGTTAGTAGTAACATTTTTAATTCAGCATCCCATGAGATTAATGTAAATCAACAGCACTATAGCAATGCACCTGCCCAGACTGAACTGTTTCTTTTTGGCCTATGTCATCTAGAAAATGAGACCAATATGAAACTTGGTCTGGTTGTTAGGAATTTATTAAAATAAATTCTAAATATAGACATTGTAAGCCATAATACCCTAACAGCACAGAGACAGGGTAATATTTTTGTAACAGATCAAGTCCTAGTTCAGTTTAGAAGTCCGAGTTTGTTGGCTAACATTATGCAAAATGCACTGCTTTTAGATGGGATGGGGTTTCATTTTGTTGCTTGTGATCAGGATGTGGGTATTAATGTGACTAGCTTTCTTGAAATGGAACAGATCCCTAAACATATTATAGCAACTGGCCATAATAAGAGCCCAGAGGATATGATGGCTGAAAGGATGATTTTTAATGTATCAGTCTCAAACCGATTTGATCTGCTGGGTGTCTTAAATGACTGACTACAGACTTCTTCCTCTGCTACTATGAATGAAGAGACTGAGGGGATTAAGAATTTAATGTTAATATATTGGAACATTGCTGGTCTTTTTAAAAAAAATTGTGAACAGTGAGTGTGTTAATTTTTTTACACAAGCTCATATAATGTGTTTATAAGAAACATGGCATCAGACTTCAAATGATGTTGCATTGAATGGTTACTCAGTCTATCATATCCCTGGTCTTAAGCATTCCAGATCTGGTAGACCTTCTGGATGTTTAGTTACCTAGTTTAGAATTATGGATTTTATAACAGAAGAGCTTATATCCACTAATTCTTTCTCACAGGCTTTTCTTGTAAAGATAGGCTCTTTGACATTTTGTTTTATTAATGTTTATATATCTTCCAGTAGTTCCAAGTGTTTTAGAAACAACATATGAGAGAAGTTAGATTAAGTCAGTCATAGAGTCTGGGCAATAACAGCATGTGAGAAAATCTTGCTTTGTGGAGACTTTAATGCCAGGATAGGCGCCCATGACAGATTTGCAAATGATGAAATATAAAAGTGGCATTTTTGAATGCCTATAAATACCCTAGAAGCTCTCTAGATCAAAGAACTAATGCTAGAGGACTTAAATTTCTGGAGATTATAATGCCATACAATCTAACGACTCTTAATGGGAGGCTTAAGGGGGACACCATAGGAAACTTTACACATTATAATAAGTAGGGTCCTTCTGTGATTGATTATGTCTTCTGGAATAACAGTATGTATAAATGGGAATCATGAAAATACAAAATCACACATGCCCACACAATGCAAAGCATCATGGGCTGCATATGCAAATCACCACAGAATGTTATGCTGGTTCAACTTTACGCAGAATTGCATGGTGCCAAAGGGCCTCTCACACAGTTTGCAAAGGGTGCTAACAGATGACATAGACACATGTTTCATCCTACCAGGATTCATCAGTATGCCTCGTCTGTTTGACACCCCAGTGGAATGAACCAGCTACCTTAAGATGGTTTGTCTGGGTTATGTTGTGATGAACCCATTAAAATTAAAAACTATTTAAAAGACAAAGAACCTCTGTGCGCAAACACTGAGGCAAGGGTTACCCCATGGGAATCATGCTGTATTCCTACTAGATCAGACAGTGACCATTTTCCCTTAGTATTATGCCTTAGGCAATTAGTTCAAGAACCCATGATGTCTGGCCATAGTAATATAGAAATTAGAAATAATATTAAAATTAGGTGGGATCAAAATAGCTCTTATGAGATAAGCCCTTTGCTACAGAATTGTTTTTTCCAATAAAGAATGTGCTAATTGGAATCTATTTAAATAGAACAAACAGATGATACACTGTTTTAAGGAGATAAGGGAATTGCTTTTGACTATTGTCAAACAGCGGTCGGAGGTCACAATTGGTTTGATAGGGATTGTTGTTTGGCTAAAAAACATTTAAACCAACAAATTAGGCCGGCCCGGTGGCGCTGAGGGTTGAGGCGCTAGACGCCACACCTCGCGTTGCGCTGGCGACCCGGGTTCGGGAATGGACTTGGGTGGCGAGAATTCGGCGGGGGAGGAGGATTGAGCATCCCAATGGATGCTCTCCTCCCTCAGGGAGTGGAGGCTACCAGAGCGCGCCGCACTCTGCACTCCTTCCGCGGTGGAAGCACCGGCAGAGGAAAAGTGGTGGCAGCTCCGCCTGTCAGAGCCGGGAGGGACGCTCTTATTACGAGTGTCTGCATGCGTACATCGCTACCACTTAGGGACATATGTCCCTAGCGCAGCGCCCCTGGGGAGTGGGGACGTCAGGGGAGAAAAACCGGAAATACCCTCCGGCAGCCCTAGATGAAGTCCGCCCTAAGTCCGCCCGGACCACCAATAGGACAGACCCCAATGTGCAAGGAGAGGAGGTTGGGCACTCTAGGGGCAGATCCTTGAAGGTAGGTACCGGGGGGGACATGAGCGGACAGAAGGAGGGGGCACCGGAGGCAGTAAGGAGGGATAAAGATGAAAATAAAAAAATTAAAAAAAAAAAAAAAATTAGAAGGGTTAGAGCCTCTTGAGATTATGAACAGTTTAGACTCTTAAATCAGATTACAGCAACTTATAAAAAGTTTTTAAAGGAAAAGCAACAGAATTTTCAATATACCCAGTGGAATAAAATGCTAAATGTAATAGATCGTAAGGACCAACGTGCATATTGGCAACTGGTGGCACAGGGAACAAGTAATTTTAAATTTGGCATAGATACATATATTCCCTTGGATATCTTGCAAAAATATTACTTAGATATTTGTTTTTATACAAATCAGGTTAATGATCTTCCAAATTTGGGAATTTACATACCATATGCTACTTTCTGCAATAAACAGGAAGTATATGTAGCAATTACTTCTATGAAGAAGCATAAAACCAGAGGTCCAGATCAGATTCCATCAGAAGTTTTTTCTGGACTCCTCTCTTTTTTGGGCAGCTATATTAATGTCATTTTTTAATTGTTTAATCAGGCAATTGAAATTCCCTACATCCTGGAAGGGAGCTGTTATAATTTCTATACATAAAACAGGAGATAGATCTGACTCAAAAAATGTATCGACCAATTTCACTGTTAGATAATAGTTGTAAGATTTTCTCCAAAATAGTTTTAGCCAAATTAATGGAGGAAATCAATGCATTGGGTGGACTGTCAGAATTTCAAGCAGGTTTCTGAGCTAATTTTAGTACAGTAGATAATTGCTATGTCCTGTCCCATTTTTGTGAAAAATATGCTAATCTGCGTAAGCAGAAAGCGTATCTAGCACTTGTTGATTTCAGTTCTGCTTCTGATTTTATGATGCACAGTATATTATGGAAAATAATGTGGAAGTGGGGTATTTATAAAGAAATAATTGCAGTTATTAGTGAACTCTATCATAATACTTGGGCTCAGGATAAAATAGGAACAACTGGACAACTCTCTGCAACCTTTCTCATTAACCACGAGGTTAAACAAGGGTGTGTCCTAGCCCCCACTTTGTTTTACATTTATATTAATAACTTATTGAAAATGTTGGATGATTCACTGACAGATTCTCCTAAGATTTTACACAAAACATGTCCAGTTTGGGCATATGCCATTGACCTTGTTTTGTTATCCCTTACTCAAAAGGGGCTACAGAGTAAATTAGATATTTTAAATGATTATGCAGATAGACACAATTTAAATATTAATGAGAACAAAAGTCAAATCATGATACTAGGAACCAATAAAATTACTAAAATATGGAGAATAGGAAATTAAAAACTTAATACTGTAAAATTCTATCCCTATCTGGGTCTGCTTTATACATATGATGTTAAATGGATTAAGTATATGGATTCTCTTATCCCCAAGCTAAAACAAACAGCTAATTTTAGTAAGTCATTTAACTATAAGTACAGTGGTAATACCATAAAACCATTGATTACAGCATTAAAGACTAAATATTATGCACAAGCCTTACATCAATCTGAGATCTATGGATATGTCTGTTCTGACAAGTTAAAAACCCCTCTTAATAAACTTTTGAGGCATACTTTAGGTCTGAATAATTCCATCCCTGCAGCATTAGTTAGGGCAAAGGTGGGATTAGTTAGATTATCTGCCTTTGCACAGACAAGAATTATAAATTATTGGCTAAAATTGTTGGCATCAGATCCAAATAGAATGCAAATCCTGGAATTAAAAGAAAAAGAAGTATGGACTGAAATGGGTTGTAAAAAATCAAAATAGTTGACTGGTCTGTATTCAGTTCTGGAGGAATCTGGACTATCTTTCTTAAGAGGATATCCTGAAAAAAAATTGCAATAAGTTTTAAATATAAATCTTATGTAACACAAAAAATTATGACTCAAGCTAAGAAGCTAGATCTGGATATTATTATAAATCTTAAGCTTGCTCTCTAGCTAAGACAGTACGATGTCAATTTTTGTTGTAGGGAATATCTAGATGTACTGACTAACATTAAACAGAGACAGTTATTTACTAAGTTTAGAATGAAACTGTTTCCTAGTAAGGTTTTGAGTGCTAGATACAATAAGGATACAGAATATGGTTCTGACTTTTGTGCCAGTACTGACATGACTGTGGAGGATCTTTTCCACGTTATTTTTGTATGCCCATAGTATAATATGGCTAAAGTGAATTGGTTAACACCTCTATTACATGGAATAGCAACTTCGAATCAAACTGTTTCATTAGATAAATTATTTACCACAAGTGATGAACATATAGGCCCAGCTATTCAAACTGCACCAGGCTGTGGCACAAGCTTGGGCGCAGTGCAACATGGCTGCACAGGGGTGTGGACTTGGCGATATTCAACGAAGCTGCGCCATGGCTCAGCAGCTTTGAATATCACACCCTGGCCACTCCCAGTATGCAGGAGATAGATCTGACCCAAAAAATGTACCGAACAATTTCAGTGCAAGTGGCCAGAGTGGAGCAAGGGGAAGCGGTAGCGCAAGTTCCATTGCGCCATGCACAGCAACTGTGATATTCAAAACTTAACTGAAATTAATGGGGCCATAATGTATGCAAGGTGCACATGGGGCCATTTGCATGTCATTATGGCCCCATTTGCATGCAGGTGCACTGATTCCCGACGACTTGCACTAGGCAGCAGCCATCGGAGACCAACGCCCCCTGCAGCCCAATCGCGGGCATCTGTATACAAAAGAAATATTCCCAATATCCCTGGTGGTCCAGTGGACTGCTATCTGCCCAATCATGGGCATTTGTAAAACAAAAAGACTTCATCCAATATGCCTGGTGGTCCACTGGACTGCTATCTGCCCGATAGTGGGCATCTGTATAAAAGAAAGACAAATCCGTCCAATATCCCTGGTGGTCCAGTGGACCGCTATCTGCCGAATCGCAGGCATCTGTATAAAAGAAAGACAAATCCGTCCTATATCCCTGGTGGTCCAGTGGATCGCTATCTGCCTGATCGCGGGCATTTGTAAAAAAAAAATTCCAATATCCCTGGTGCTAGTGGAACCTCCCCCACTCGCCCACTGATCCCCACCGCCCCGCTCCCCCCGGTCAGCTGGTGGGCAGCAGCACCCCACCCACCTGCTGCCTACCACGCCCGACTTGACATCTCGGTGAGGGCTGCACACCATTAGGTCACAGCATGAGCCAATGGGCATGCAGCCCCCTACCATGCTACACATTCGAATATGAATGAATCATTCACATATCTGGAATATGTAATATCAATGAAAGCTACACACCAGTAGGTTCATGCTGTAGACAATGGTGTGCAGCCTACTGTATCGAGTCGGTGGGCGGCGAGGTGGCGGGCAGGTGGGTGCTGCTGCCTGCCGCTGACCGGGGAGTGGGGTGGTGGGGCTCAGTGGGGCAGGTGGAGGGTACCACTAGACCACCAGGGATGTTGGATTTTTTTTTACAAATGCACACGGTCAGATAGCAGTCCACTGGACCACCAGGGATATAGGATGGATTTGTCTCTTCTTTATACAGATGCCCATGATCAGGCAGACAGCGTTCACTGAACCACCAGGGACATAGGACTAATTCTTCTTTTTCTATTACAAATGCCCATGATCGGCTGATAGCGTCCACTGGACCACCAGGGATGTTTAATTCATGTTTTTACAAATGCCTGCAATCGGGCATGGGGGGGTGCCGCCAGGTGCAGCCGGAACTCGGGTGGCCACCCACAGGTGGCAGCTGCCGAATTGTGCCCTGCAATGTGGCAGCTCACCTGTGGGTGGCCATCATTTGTTCCTTTTTTTTTTTGACAAACTTTGTGCTGGCACAGGTTGGGGTTGCACATGCATGGCTCTGCACATCCCAGGCTGAATATCAGGCTGTGCAGAGTATGCATGGGCATGCCCCCCCCACCTGTGCCTGCAAACATTTCTGATGCACTCCGGCACATCGGGATTTGTGCTGCGCACTTTTCCCTTTTGAATATCGTGCCGGGGCTCATCAGAGGGTTGCACATGGTGCAACACTGTTGCGCCATTCGCAACCCTTTTGAATACCTGGGCCATAATATATAACCCTGTAAGATATTTGGAAGTAATACAAATTAGAATGAAGTATGTAAATTCCAGATAACTTCTAAAACTAGTGACATGAAAAACTGCTTTTTGTACTTGAAATATTGATGTAAATGTAAATATTTTTAGGTATGCTTTGCACTAATGTGTTTCATTATGGATGAAAGATTAAGAAATAATGCGCTGATTATAATATTTGTATTTATTGTTTTTTAATTTATGTATGATGTTATTGTGGGATGTGATTTTGTATTTTATTGTAATGGCCTTTTGACCGAACAAATAAATTTGTCTGTCTATCCTTGGACACTTATGCCAGACACACACCCCCTCCCATGCTACAGTGTAACTCCTGTTGTCTTGCTCTGTCCTGTGCACTTGAGACACCTTTCTTTGTTTTACATTTACTATAACTGTAGTTTCAGGCACACAGTCTAGGGAAAATTTTCCTGAAATTTCTGTGATATCTCTGGAGAAATTTCCTGCCTGCCTGCAGTACTACTATGGGCCACCACAGAGAGAATCTTGTTAAATATATTGCAAAATATCTGGAAATATCTGAACATATATATGGCTGTGATTGTACAGTGCACTCTGTGAGCCTGCACTGGTGGCTATAGGCCCTGCAGCAGCAGCAGCAGCAGCAGCAGCAGCAGCAAAGATGACTGAATTTAGAAGATTGGGAAAATTTGGAGGTGGGATTGGTAAATAAATTATTTTTTGCTGAATGCTGGTGGGGTACAGGGCACAGAAATCTATATAAAATGTATTTTTTTATTTATTTTTCTGCCCCACCACAGAAGCAGGACAGAGATAATTTAGTAGACTGGGAATGGTGCTGTGGATAATTTGAAGTACCTTTTAATAGAAAATGTTCCTGCAGGTTGTATGAGCTTTTCCAAAATACATCTTTTTTTTTTCTTCTTTTGTTTGTGAGTGAAAACTAAGTGAAATAGGCTGCTGCAGTGAGACACAAGGCCACTGTGATGGTGAGGAGGGGAGTATGTCAGAGCAAGGAATGGGCATGAAATAGGATTTAAGGTAGTTTTTAGGTGGGTAAAGTGACACTTTGCCAATGAAGAACTAAGCAAAGTATGTAACTTTTTTGTTAAACTTGTTTATTCACATCCTGCCCCCACCCTCTCATTTAAGTTGTACTAACGTCACCTTTCCACCCAGTGTTTTATAATTATATTTCCCTGACCCCTTCACACTGTGTTGTGATAAACACCCCTACTCTTCCCAATGAAGTTTGCTGTATCACGCAGTACTGATAATAAATGGTAAGTAACCCTTCCCACACCTGCACACCAATGCCAGCTCCTTAGCATCCCCCACCTGACCCTGATTGTGAAGTGAATTCTCCCTTACAACCCTTATGGCTTTAGCCTCCCTCATCCCACCAGCACCCCTCAAAAAATACACTTTTAGAACCTGTAGAAAAAACACTCTCCCAGATTTCAGAGATGTCCTTTCCCTTCAGTGGTATCAGAATCAATTAAATAATTAATGATGTATTTGCCTGTAGTAAAATTATATTGGCTGAGGCCTCAGTAGATCAGGTATTGCTATAGGGCAGGCAAAGACACCATTCAGTTATTCATTCTGACACTTCCCACAGAATAGAAATTACATCTCTGTTGTGCTGGATGCTATTCAGTTTTACAGATACCTAATGTGATTTTTTGTGGGGGTGCTTGGGGGAAGAGGGAGATGGCGATGGGGCTAGAGGTGGATTGGTGAGGTGTAGACGTGCGGAATATTCAAACTCTGGCAGAATGGAATTTTTCAACATTCTGCTGAAAGTCTGGTGAATTTTGTCTGAAGCAGAATGGCAGAATTCTGTAGCTCAATAAAGAAGAATGGGTTTCCCATTACATTTCCATGGAATTAAATTCCACAGCTCTTTATATATTCTGCAGAAATGGTCATCGAAAGATTTTCCACTGGAAAACATTTTTCTGCAGAATACAATTCCAAGAATCACAGCACGAAGAATTATGCAGTATGACTGGCAAAATTCCATTGAAAATGTTGCCGCTGGAATGGTCATTCCAAAATAATTCCACCAGTAGAATTCTACATTCCGCACTTCACTAGAATTCAGAATTGGGCTTGGGTCATGGGACGAAGTGGGAAATGTTTACTGTATCATGTGGGTGAGGGGAAGGTTTACTTAAGTAAACAATGAGACTCTAGCTGTCAAGCATCAGTGTATCTACACATTCAATAGATGGAGTGTTTTTTTACTGTGAAATGCAGGAATTCAAACTTTTGTAGAAGTTGACTGGCTGGAGATTCACCTCTCCCCACACATACAAATACAAATGAAGGTCTCATTAATGCCAGGGATGCAATTATATCTGGAGAACAGCTCACAGCAATGATTTTCTTGGTAAGTAGATAAAGATGGGGAGGCGGATCTGTGGTCAAAAAAGAACTTCAAAAATAAAATTAGGATTAGTTATTCATTTTAATTTGTGTACATCTGTAGGAGGGGACTATAAAGGAAAACAGCATATAATATGATTATCCGTTCTTTTTATGTTGAGGAAATTTCATATCCAGCAGGGCCTAGAGGATGTTTTTGGTGAGTAAAATTGGTAGCCATGTCTGCAATGACAATCATAAATTTAAAAGAAAAGCCATGAAGGCATTGGTATTGTTAGTGTGCTGTGTTCTGATTGCCTGCAGTTTTTTTACCCCTGTGTTATGTTTTCTCAATGCACAGATCCTAGCTAATCAGGATGCAGTATTTTGCCAACCCATAATATATAACTGTTTTTACTGCCACTGTGTGCAGCATTGAACATTTCTTGGGGGTCAGAGCACAGATTGCTGAGGTGGGAAATATATTATTATAAGGTATTGGGTGGTGGTTGAGGTGGGCACAAGTAAACTGAGTGGGTGAGGTTGGGATTTGAATAAAAAAACATTTTGTTTAAGTTTGGTCATGTGCAGATGGTGGAGGAAGTCAGGAACTTCACAAAGCTTCCTGAAGTGCGAAATTCTTGATTTTACAGCAACTTCAGTGGTACAGTTTAAAATCACTTCATCTCTATGTGTCATGTAGAAAAAATGAGGAAAAAAACTGAGGGATAAAGGGATGCAAGTGGAGAAAATGAACAGGAAAAGTGTCCACCATGCCTGTTTCACCAAGCACAAGTTCTGCAAGTTGTGGTGGTGGAAGAGTTGGGCAGGAATTGGGAGTCATAGTGGTGGGGCAGTGGCTATGCCTGAGATGAGGACTATGGCTAGGTGTGTAATAGTGTTGACAAAGACACCATGGTTCATTAGTCCCAAAAAAGGGTGTTATTCATAAGGTGACTCATCCCTACTTGGGCCTCTTTTGTAAAACAGCAGCTATAAAACAAAAGCATTCTTTAAAGAGCACAGCTGTGCCTGGCTCTGAATAAAGTTTTGTATGTATGAGAAGCATGTTAATATTCTGGAACTATGAGTTTTGTAGAGGGGTGAGCCTTCCATTTACCATGCAACCTGTTCTCTTCACTTTAGCACAGCAAGCACCCCTTGTTTGGAAAAGTCCCGAAAAGTCAACTGGTTCCATGCTCACTGCAAACAGCTTTCCCAGCCAGTCATGCAGTCCATCTGTTGATGAAATCATGCTGAGCAAACAAAGAGCATATCAGTCTCATATGCTTCCTCCTTCCTGTGCTTCCAGTTCCTCTCCCATTCATCCAGATTTATAAACACTTATCCATCTTGTATGAACAGTACAAGAACAGATGTCACCACTGCCAACTGTACACTAGAATAGCTGTGGATAACTGCCAGTCCATCTTGAAGCACTTTATGATGCTCAAACTGCCCCCAAACCATCCAACATAGTGATTCTACTAAGTCGTCTCTTGAAAATAACAGTGAGTCTGTCTAATAAGAGACACTATGGTTATCTTGTCACCAGAAGGAAAAGTACAGCTGTTTCTGGAAGTATGGGGCAGAGCAACCAACCCCACAGTTCACAAAAGCAGGACAATAACACTTCCACCATAGCAGCTTATGGAGAGAGCTAGTGAGAAGGATATGGAAGTGGAGTTGTCAGACCAGGGGCATGAGAGTGAGGAGGTGGCAGAGGGGAAAGCTCGTGAGAAGGAGGAGAAAGGACAAGGGAAAGCACACAATTCATACAGAAGGAGAGACAAGATGAGGAGGAACAGGGAGAATAAACAGAAGAGCTGTAAAATCATTTATTTATTTATTTTATTTCGTTTTTGTTGACTGGGTAAGTGCACTAGACAAATCCTGCCTATTTTCAGGCACGACCCGGGGAAGGGGGATGCAGATGAATGCCAACTGACCTTGAACAAGATTAAGCTGTTGGTGGTATTTTTAGTGAATGAGGAAAATTTGGCCGGGACACCGGGGAAATTCCCCTACTCTGGGGGACCACGCTGGTGGCAGAGCGTGTGCTGATTGAAGCACTGTGAGGCTGCGCAGTGTTCTCCTCCTTCACGATGGAGGTGGAGGACTTCGTAGCAGCAGCTGTTGTAGTGGAAGCGAGTGAGAGCCTGGATGAAGCGGGGGACATTTTCGGAGCAGTACACAGCGATGTTGAGAATAGTCGGGCTACACTACAGTCCGATTTGGGAGTGACTGACCTGAGTTCGTTGTCGTCGTCTTTCCAGTCTCAGACGGAGGAAGGGAACGAGACTTTGCATGTTTCGGCTACCGAACAACTGACTGGGAGGACCGCTTTGCAGGAAGCAGCGGTAGACAGCTTTTCAGGGGTGCACACGGTTCAGGAAATGTTAAACACCGGAGATATGGATACGAAGATACCTCCAAAAAAGCACCACTAAGTTTTGAGAGAACAATTTAGACTTTCCAGCGAAAATCGTCCTTTCCCTCAATGGACTGGTCAGTGGAGGAGGCTTTGGGAGATTCAGGCTGGATGAAATCCGACGTCGGACAATGGATTCCTGATCCAGGTTGGACTGCTACATCCCTATACATCCTCGCATGCCAACACTACAGAAATCCTGAGCTCAGGTATGGACTTAGAAGGACAATGCTGCTGTACAGCCTGCTAGTCACGTCCTTTGGCTTCTTTGAAGCCAAGTTCGTTGGGGGATAATGATGTTTCTAGACTTAGTGTTGCTGCTATTGAGGGAAAATCTTATACACTGCACAATAAAATACCTATGTCTGAGTTGTTTAAAAATCAGTTGGAGCAAGCTCCTAGGAGAAACGCTGTGCGCTTGCGTTACCGGGGTGGCCTACAAACCCATCCTGATAGGTATTATGTTGCCAATACATTACTAAAAGGTTCAATGAATTTTTTCCCAGTAGATATCTTTGCTCTGATTCACATTTCAGGTGAAGACACCTTTGACGTCAGTTTTAAAACAGCTAAAGGTATGGAGAAATTTTGGGATAAATATTCCACTTTGAAGGCCTCTCCACTTTGGGTTCCCTTTTATGCCTTACCCCTTACAAAACCTCTGATTTGTTATGTTACAGTAATGTTTCATAACGAAGGGGTTAATGTCAGCAACATTTACCACTGGTTACAAAAGAAGTGTGAGGTTTTGGGTCCTCCTGAAGCCATTTTGGACCTGGAAGGTATTTGGAGTGGCAGCTGGAGATTTAAAGTAAAAATTAACACAAGTGAACGGGAGGTAGTTCATTTGCCTAATAGTTTTTTTAGGCAAGGATAGGGGTGTGTTTCTATAGTGGGCAGCCCGCGTGCTACAAATGTGGGGCTAAAAGCATCTTAGTAGCACATGATCTTTTGAAATGTTCACTATGTGGGGCTTTGGGCATTCTATGGATAGGTGCCAGAATATTTTTCGATGTAATCTATGTGAAGAAAGGCACGCCTTCCATCAATGCCTATGGCCTCGACACAAAGCGGGTGGGACCTAGAGGATTTGGTACATAAAGCACAGGTAAAAAGGGGACAGGGCTCTATCATCAGAGGTAGTCCCTAAGGAAGACATCCCCAACAGAAGCCTGTGGATGGGCCTATCATCTCTGATGAGAAAGCAGGCCCTTCCATTTCTGATACCACTACTCGGCTAGAAATTCCTTTAGATAAGTCCGACTCTCCAAAGCGTCTCCTTCATACCCCTCCCCTTTGAAATTGTTAAGCCCAGGCGGTTTACTAGAGCTTCTAAGTAAACCTCTATCAAGTAACTCCGACTTGATCGACAATTTTTCTCCTTTACAGAAAGAGGGAGATTCAGATCTAGAGTCTGATACATCGTATCTGTCGAATTAATTTCAGAAGAAGAGGCTAGTAAAACAACTGAGCTAGCAAAGGAAAAAAAGGAAAAAGGAAGAAAGAAAGTTACTTTCTCTCAGAAGACTGGGTCCTAAACCTTTTACCTAACATCATGGCCTCTCTAAAATAGCATCCCTTAATGTGTGCAGCATTAAAAATTTTAAGAAACGATTATCTCTTCTAACTGCCCTTAGCACATTACAGGTGGATGTTATTTTTTACAAGAAACCAGACTTTCCTCTTTGGCTGAGATTTCCAAACACAAAAGCGGTGGGTATGGGGACCGTCTTATTGGACGCTTGGACAGGACATTGCAGACGGTATAGGAATCCTGTTCACCTCCACACATTTCAGGATTTCGAAGCTGGTAGATATTTGTCCTGGGCGTGCTTTGCTCCTTGACTGTGCTTATCAGTATTTTGACTTCAGGCTCATAAATATTTACACCCCTCAGTCGAAAGCTACAAGGATAAAATTACTGGAGGAAATTAGGCCTTTCTTATATACCAGGAGACATGTAATTTGGGAGGGATTTTAACTCTGATATTGATGTTAAATTTAAAGGATTCCACATGAGAAAAAACTGTATTGTGACTCTCTTGCTTTACGCCAGACGGTCTCTTCTGAAGATTTAACTGATGTATATAGATCTTTACATGCTACTGGGGTTCTTCCTATCACAGGAGTACCTTCTCTTCACGTATAGACTTCATCTTTGTTTCTAAATATTTGAAGCCTTATTTTCACAAGTTAAACCGTCTGAATTCTCAGATCACCAAATCCTACTTGGGTTTTAAATCTAGGAAGTATTCATCAAAAATTCCAGCTGCAGGCCCTAGGTGGCGTTTTAATGTTTCCTTTTAGAAGATAATAATAGTGTTACTGAATTACAGACTCTACTTGCCGCAAGAAGCTCGGTCATTTGCCTTTATGATAATCCTTTTTCTTGGTGGTTGGATACTAAACAAGAGATTAAGTCCTTTCTGATAGCTAAAGGAAAAACTAAAATGAATTCACAGTATATCACATACCTACAATACAGGGATCAGCTTTACAAGCTGATGTCCTTTCCTCCCAAGGATAGGTCTCTTTTTCAGTCACAGATTGCTGTAGTTAAAAAAACAAATGTTACTTTACCAATATAGTAGAGCTAAGTCCCTAGATATGGAGTTTCGGTATGGGATGCAATCACATCCAGCTTCGGACCCTTATGCGGCCTGTAAACAGCGCTTAGATAAGACACTAATGAGAGGTTTGTTATCTTCGGATGGAACTACAGTTACTTCAGATCTGGATATGATGACAATAGTGAAATCCTTTCTTTCAGATTCCTTTGAAGAACAGATTGGTACACAGGAGGGTTTGCCAGCTGACTTTTTGTCTGGTTTGCCTGTCTTCGATACTGCCTACCAAGCCTCCTTATTACAGCCCATTTCCCCCTTAGAAGTAGAGAATGTGATAAAATCACTGAAAGTAAAAACATCTCCAGGCCTCGATGGCATTCCCAATGAATTTTATAAAAAATTTTCTTCAGTAATGGGTCTTTTTCTCCCGATGGTTTTCAATTACATGCTGACCTCGGGTTTAAGCTTTCTGAGTTTTAATGTTTCTCTCTTAAAGTTTATACATAAAAAAGGGGATCCTGGGTTATTATCCAATTGGAGGCCCATTAGTTTGCTTAATAGCGATTATAAAATTCTTGCCAAAATTCTTACAAATAGATTATCCCTGGTAACGGATACCCTTATCCACCCGGCACAGTCTTGTGCGATTCCTCAGAGACGGATTCAACAGAATTTACATATTTTAAGAGAACTGTTTGAGTCCAGTAAAAATGGGCAAGGCTCTGGATTTATAGTGGCCTTGGATCAGGTCAAGGCATTTGATAGTGTTTACCATTCGTATATATTTAGTCTTTTAATGGCCTATAAGATTCCGAAGCCCTTTGTTCAATGGATTTTTTTATTATACTTAGATGCGGAAGTTCACCCATTAGTAAATAGCCTTATGGGGCCTGCAATCCCAGTCACTAGGGGTGTCAGACAGGGATGCCCTTTGAGTCCCCTATTGTATACATATGCTTTGGACCCCATTATTCGGTATGTTCATAGTAGACATGACATTTTAGGACTTGCTCCGGACGTTTCCTTACAACGGTTAAAATTTCAGCATATGCAGATGATGTCACTCTGTTTATGCAGGATGAGGTTTCCCTGCAGAATGCTTTAACTTGTTTTAAGGTATGGGGTCGGTCTTCAGGGTCTGAACTTAATATATCTAAAAGTTTTATTTTTTCCTTAAATTCAGAATTGTTTATTTGATACCCATGGCACATCCTTTACTTCCACACATGCAAAATTCTGGGTCTTTGGTTTGGGAATGGTGATATGGCTGCCTTTAACTGGGAACAACAGCTTAGTATAGGTGAGGCAAAAGTTAATGTTTGGAAACAATGGAAATTTGGGAAAAAGAAAAGGGTTTCCATTGTTAAAAAGTTTTTGATACCGTTTTTTTTATATTTGAGTTATATTTTTCCACCTCCGTTTTCATTGGAAACCAGAATTTTTAGTGTCTTTTTCCAAATGGTTTGGGGGAACAGATTGAATCCGGTTTGTAGGGATTTTACTTACTTGCCAGTTAAAAAAGGTGGTTTGGATATGGTTAATCCAATAATCTTCTTTCATTCCATATTTTTATTTAATTCCTTTAATTTTCTTTGGGATTTAAAACAACAGATATGGCAGGTTTGGTCTTCCTTTATATGGGACCTTTCTTACAGAAATGGAAGATGACTCCTCTAAAATCTTTTAAATCTAACCAATTACCGTCATATGGGGTGTCGACATTTAAGAAATGCAAGCAGTGGAATGTATCCTTCCCTATCCTTGCATCCCATTCTCGGAAATCCTTTTATAATTATATTGTTTTCACAGTGCAGGGTAAAATCCTAGTCTTTCCAGAATGTGTTCCTACAAAGATGAATTTTGCCTTGCACAAATTAAGTGACTTTAGAATCCCGGCCTTTGTATGGGATATAGTCTGGATATCGGCCCATGGAAGGCTAGGTGTCCGTGGTAACCTAAAATATAAGCCATTGACTGAGAGATATTGCTTGAGAGCAACCTGTATCTCCATAGAGGAAACACTTTCACATTTTTTGTTAGATTGTCCGTTTGCTAAACAGTTTTGGGCAGATGCATCTGTTTATTGGAAACTGCCTGCTTTGGTACATATGACTTATAATACTTTAGTTTTAGGGGATTATACAGGGTTTTGGCAATCCTTCCATCCTAGCACTTTGAATGTTTTTTTCTCATTCAGTTTCACCTATGGCAGCGAGATGTCAGTTGATTTTCCAGCAACTTTCTGTGTCTTCCTTTTCACTTATTTCTCAGATAGAAACTGATTTATTAAGTGTTAAACACAGAGACAAGACACGGTTCTCTGCAGTTCATAATCCTTTTTCACACTGTATGTTATGATTATTTGGTGATGTTATGTTTTGTCTTTAATAAACTTCCCCTACTCGTCAGAGGGGGAACCTCTGTCCAAGATGGCAGATGCACCCTTGCCTTCTGAGGAGGGAGCTATGGAGGTGGGAGATTTGGTCTCTGCTCCTACCTCTGATCAAATGGAGACCATGATGCCAACAACTGATGTTTTGCCTGTTGCTGTTCCTACTTCAACTTAGCCCTTTGCTTACTTCTTATGGAACTGACTTGCTGAATTGTGTGCCTACAGTCGACTTACTGGAGGATTTTACTTCATCTGATTCTGAAAACCACTGTTTAACAACACAAGAGATCTGGGAGCATTTTGCAATGGCGGAGTGCCGTTTTGCTAATGCAAAACTGAAAATGCACAGAGATATGCAACGCCTGAGAGCCGACAGCACAGATGCATCTTCCACTCGGGTGGAACCTCTTGAAGATTTACCTGACTTGTCTGCTTTACTGCCTGTTGCTGTGACAGGCTCTGACCCGACCAGTGTGTAGGTAGCTGAAGCCCTACTGCCTGCTCCCCTGCTGCCTGCAGTACAAACAGATTTGGTTTCCTTTTCACTACCTGCTTCTATTTTATCGCAGAGCTCCCTACATGTACAAGAATAATCTACAGTAAATATTAATAAAGCGCCTACCTGGACTGTTGAATCGGCGCTGAGAGGTGCTGGCTGGGTTCAGAGGGTACTGTCCCAGGAAGTTAGAAGTCTGGTTCGCCTCCAATTCGGTCCCCCCATCCTGAAGATTTTCCAGAGCTACAGAGCAAGATAGGTGTTTCAAAAGTCACTACTGACCCCCTGTGTCTCCCTCATGAACTGGAACTTACACAGAACCCTGTGTTGGATTATCTGAAGGGTTCTCCACCTCAGGTTCCTCTTTCTACTACTTCTATAGAGGCTCTGGCTCCCCCACCACCACAGCCCCCTCCAAAAAAATATTGGGACCAAGCCGTTCATATTCTTCATTCTTTAAATTTCCAATCCACACTGCTAAGAGACACAACGCTGTTCGCTTGGCATACCGGGGGGGGGGTTCCTGAGCCACCTGATTGGGTCTATGTGGCACATATGCTTCTAAAGGATTCTTTAAAATTATTTTCCCATGAAATATATGCATTAATTCATATCTCTAGTGAAACCACGTTTGACATTAGTTTCCAAACATCTAGGGGACTGGAGCATTTTTGGTCAAAGTATAATTCTCTGCGGACTACTGCATTATGGACCCCATTTCAGGCTATTCCTCTTTCTAAACCTACTTTTAAGATGATCACTATTCTGTTTCATAATGAGGGAGCTGAGGTGGAGGTTGTGTATTGGCTGAAACAGTGTTGTGACATCCAGGGACAGCCTGAAGCCATTTTGGATACCGAGAACATTTGGACTGGGGGCTCGAAGTTTAAAGTCTTGTTATGATCTAATGATTCTGGGGTTGTACATCTGCCTAACTCTTTTTTCATAGGCCGAGATAGGGGGGTCTTGTTCTACCCAGGTCAGCCGAAGGCTTGCTATTGGTGTGGTGACCCTGCACATCTTAGTAATGTATGTGATAAAATGAAATGCAACGTCTGTGGGGAATTGGGCCATGCAGAGGCACACTGTTTGAATGAATGTAGATGTAACCTATGTGATGAACAGGGGCACACCTTTCAGAATTGTAAATGAGCTGCGCATAACCAGGAATTTCATGATGGTGGAGTGGACCAGTGCTTTATTATTACACAGGCGCAGAAGGCCCATCTCCGGACCACCTTTGTCGTACCTCCCCCTAAGGCAGCCCAGCCCTTACTGCAGGCTTCAGTGCCTGTTGTATCCTCTGAGGTTGTACCTCAGATAGTTTCCTTCATGGATGACCCCTTGCTTGAGATTTCTCCTGTCCCTGATCCTGCCCAGTCTAATTTTCCTGTTCAGGACCCGGTCCCAGGTCCAAGTACTATGCCCCCACCCGAGTGCTTACAAGTGTCATACGTAGAAGGTCACTGAGAAATAACCCTCAGGTTGCACCATTTCCTGTGAGTGGTCTGGGGAACCCCCCTCCCAGTTCCCTTATCTAATTCTTTTGAACTTCTCCAACCCCTTTCTGATGACGCTGGAGGTGAGTCGGACTCTTCCTCCATAGCTTCTTCTCTCCCTGACGGTACCACTGACTCTGAGTTGCAGCTTGGCACTGGCCTTTCTCAGAAGCGAAAGGACAGAGTAAAACTTAAAGGGAAGAAGGTAGTTGGGAAAAGGAAATTGTAAAATGTATTTTTTGTCTGTTTTCCTTTTTTTTGTTGCTATGTTTCACTTTGTTTGCCATACTATTAATGTAAATAGTATGAAGCGTATGGCTAAAAGGAGATTGATTTTTTCCTTTCTACGGCTTTTGCCTTTGGGTTTAATTTTATTACAGTATACAAGACTTCATGCTACACATGAGATCTGACAAGCACAACAGGACTGGTTACTGGGTCCTTCATTTTGGTCGATTGGTCAGGACTCTTGTTCGGGACTGGGAATTTTAATTAATATCCCAGACTTCTGTTTGCTAAAATTGTTTGATGTAGCCCCTGGTAGGGTGCTTATTATAGATTTTGTCATTGGGTCCTGTCCTTACTGGGTGATAAACAATTATGCCCCTCAAATCAAAACTGAATGCATAGCTTTATTTACTTTTCTTCGTCCTTATTTGCATACTTCCTTTCAGGTATTGTTTGTTGGTGACTTTAATTGTGGCCTGAGTCTTCAAGATAAGAGCTCCTTTGCTGCTACAAAGAAACTGTTTTGTGATTCCCACGAATTGGGTAAATTGGTTCGAGTCACCCACTTAACGGACTCCTATCTCTCCTTTACACACACACCCCTACCTTCCAAAAAGGGTAAACTAGCCACACGTATTGATTATGTGTTTTCCTCTCCTACAGTACCAATTATTTCTGCCAAAGTTCAAGCGGTTGAGTTTTCTGATCATAAGCTGCTTTCTGTTGGTTTTGGTTCTGTTGTCTCTTCCCGTAAAGGTCCAGGTATTTGGAAATTCAACACATCTTTGTTGCAGATTCTGATGTTTATGCAGTCCCTCCTGTCCTTCATACAAGCCCGTAAATCTGTTTTTGTTTGTTATGAAGATCCTGTTCAGTGGTGGTTAGACACGAAACATGATCTGGTCACTTTTTTAAAAACTTACAGTCGTTTAAAATGTAGGAGTGAATACCTAGACTATTTGCAGAAGAGGGTACATTTTCAGTCCTAGTAACCATATCGTACACGACGGTGCAAGACCTTACTCAACAAATAAAAGTCCTACAGAATGATATGTTGACTTTCCAATTACGGCAATCACAACAACTTTATTACCAACATAAATTCTGTACTGTTGGAACATGTGATGTTATTTGTCCTTTTGAATCTAATTCCTGTCAGACCGCGGAAAAAATATGACGTGTCTTCTAAATTCAGAAGGGACCTTATGTTCCTTACAAACTGAGATTTGTCATATTGTAACAAAGTATACTACAGCCCTTTTTTCTCCCCTCCCTGCTGTGGCTGGTAACAGTGCGACTTTGTATAGTGGCCTTGATATCCCAGCTCCCTCACAGCTATGTCAGGACCAGGCTTGTTCTCCTATCACAGAGCAGGATTTGACATTGGCTATTTCTTCATTACCTGTACAGAGAACTCCTGGTCCAGATGGTCTCCCTGCTGGCTTGTATAAGGTGCTGGGTGACCATTTGGCCCCAGAACTTTCATCTGCGTTTAAATCTTTGTTTACATGTGAATATCTCCCTTTGGAATTTACTAAGGGTACTTTGATTTACATTTATAAATAGAAAGGTGATATCCATTGTCTACAGAATTGGCGACCTTTATGTATGTTGAACACTGACTTTAAGCTCTTAACGAAAATTATTGTGAAGCGTTTGGTGAGGATAGCGGAGGTGGTTTTGCATCCCACCCAATCCTGTTCTGTGCCTCAAAGGAGAATTTCTGATCATTTGACCCTCTTACGAGAATTATTTTCTCATGGCTATGCAGGTCTGGCTTTGGGACTTGTTGTCTCCGTAGATGAGAAGGCTGCTTTTGATTCGGTTAGGCATGATTTTTTATGGGAAGCACTTAGTTTTCTACTTGTACCTGATGTTATGGTATGCTGGATTCGTGCTTCTATAGAACGGCTACTGTTGTGCCTGTAGTGAATGGTTGGATAGGACCCATGATCCCCATAAATAGGTGGGTTCGTCAGGGCCCTCTTTTAAGCCTGTTGTTATATGTATTTTTTCTTGATGTTTTGCTCCATCGGTTGAATACTAATTCTCAGATTCAGTCTATTTCTAGTTGTGCCTTATGCTTGCCTTATAAGGCGATTGCATATGCAGATGATGTTTGTTTTCCTGTAGCTGATGCAGCCTTAGTGGTTCATTCTCTCCATGAGTGCTCTATTTTTGGAAACTTCTCTGGTGCTGTTTTAAATTACACTAAAAGTCTGGTTATTCGGGTCGGTTCAGTACCCTCCCACTCGGACCGTATTGGCCCTTTATGTTTAGTTGAGGGCCCTATTCACATTTTGGGAATTTTTTTTGGGACACAGGACTCAGATTTGTTTAACTAAAATGTTAAACTGCAACAAGGTAAACTTCAGGTGGCCTCCTGGAACTGGGGGCAGATAGGGGAAAAAGAAACGTGTTTTCTTAATTAAAAACTATTTGATCTCTACTTTCCTTTTTCTGAGTTATGTATTCCCTATTTCATGACAGCTAGAAACTGCTGTCTTTAGCCTGTATTTTCAGGCTCTTTGGGGTAGTAGGTTAAACCCGATAAAGCGGAATATCACTTATTTACCTATCCCTGAGGGTGGCGTTTGTATGGTTAACCCTTTGTTATTTTTTTCTTGTATTTTTTTCACTGCAAACCTTAGGCCTTTATTGATTCATGCCCAAAGGGGTGGGAACCTTGGTTTTATGACGCTTGCAGGATTTGGTTTCATCAATGGAAACTAATTCCTTAACTGTGTTAAGACAAACTGTTGGTATACCAACTTACGTAAAACATATGTTTTTACGTCTCAAAGAATGGAAGGTGTCTGTTCAGATGTTATTAAATCATTCACATAAAGTTTTATATAAGAAATTACTCCTGATGGTTTGTGCTGTATCAGTACCCTTTGATAAGTGTCCTGGTCAACACCTCCCTTCCCTTTTGTTATTGTGGAAATGTAAGCGGGTTCCAGCCAAAATGTGAGATTTTCATTGGCTTTCATGCCATGAAAAGATTAATGTAAAATCAAATCATAAACATAAGCAGTCCCAAGATAGAATATGTTCTTACTTATTATGCATTACAGAACTTGAAACTATCCCTCATTTATATTTTGACTGTTCCTTTATCAAAAATTGGTGGTCCTTTTTGGCACAGGCATGGGATACCCCCTTGCTTCAGTCGGTTACTTATTTGAATCTTGTATACGGGGTTTTTCTCCCAGTGGTCAAAATGGCACCAGGGCACTTTAAACCTTGTTTTTGTCTGCATTAAATGGAATATTTGGATGGTGCATTGCATGTTTTCTTTACAGCAAAAGGACTGCTCCTATTTGGAGCTCGAAAAAAGATTGTACAAGATTTAAAAGAAATTTATGAGCATGAACGTACTCTATACTCAGATATGACACTTTTGGAACTTTGGAAAGCTCTTCCTTGGATCACTGACTCTGATTTTGCAGTTACCTGAATGATTGTATAATACTTATCCTGTTTTTCCTTTGTTTTGTATTATGCTTTGTGTACTATTGTACGATTTTTGTCTCAATAAAACTTTCCCCTACTCTTTTCGATAAGTGCCATGGGATCTTTAACATCCACCTGAATTACCACCAATCCAGGCAGATGGGACCTCGGTTTAACTTCTCATCTGAAAGACGGCACCTCAGAAGTGCAGCACCCCTCTCATGCTGCACTACAGTGTTAGTACTGGGATATTAACCCAAGTGCCAGATGGGGGAACTGAACCCACAGCCCTCTGATCTCCCGGCCTCAGAGACGAGTGTGCTACCTACTGAGCCACTAACACTGCATGAGGCTGCTGATACAGAGGAGAAAGAAAAATTGAGCTTGAAGGTCTCCTGTCAGTTACATCATCAACTAGGAGTGATGATGTGTGTAACACTGAGAAGTGAAGGTCATCATGGAAGGAGATGTCATAACTAAAACAAGCATTTGTCAATGCCGAATGTTGTCGCACTGGCATTGGATTTGGTAGTGCAGTTCGGGAAAACATTTTGGGCAGGATGTGAAAAATGACAGCTGTACAGTTCATAAGGAGGTGTAAAAAAATGTCAGTGTTGAAAATGTGGCATGTAAATATAGCAAATTTGTGAAGTTACAAGGGTGCATGGGAAATGTGAAATGCACACTTGGAACACAGTCATTTTATCGGTGTTCAGCACCAAATTTTCAACATAGGCATTTAGTACCTCTGCTCATGTACAGTGTCACTGTTATTTCCTCAAACTGTCCCAAAAAGTGATTTTGCACAGCAACCTCACTATTCTGCTCCGGAAGTGTGAAAACACATTTTGGGCAGGATATGTGAAATGACAGCTGTACTGTTGATAAAGAGGTGTGGAAAAATGACAATGGTAAAAATCCAGGTGACAATATTACAAACGCACGACGTTATGAGTGTGTGTGCAATCTGTCAACGCACGCTCGTAACACAGTCATTTTATGGAATATCGTCACAAACTTTTCAACATAGGCATTTTAGGACCTCTGCTCATGAACTGTGTCACTGTCATTTTCATAATCTGGCCCAAACACTGATTTCCCACAGCAACTGTGCTATTGTGCGCCGGAAGTGCGGTAACACATTTTGAGCAGGATGTGGAAAATGATAGCTATTCTGTTCACAAGTAGGTATACAAAAATGAAAATGTTGAACATCTGGTGTGAAAATATTGTGAATTTGCGAAGTTATGAGCCTGTGTAGCAACTGCGCACTGCACGCTGGTAAAACAGTCATTTTTTTGATTTTTTCCACCAAATTTGCAACATAGACGTTTTGAGAGGCCACCTCATGAACACTGGCACTGTCATTTTATGAATCAGTTCTGAAAGGTGATTCCATGCAGTGACTTCAAAATCACATTTTGAGGCCGATTAACGCCATGACAGTGATAGAATTCATGAGGCGGGGTCCCAAAAACCCCATGTTGAAAATTTGGTCCCAAAATTTCAAAAAATGCCCAAGATATGCAGCAAAGTTGAAAAAAACATATTCTTTCCATTATACAGCTTACCGGCATTTCCTCAGTTCGCGGTCGGCTTTGAAGAGTACAGACATATTCCTGGTTCAGCGCAGATCATCGCGCCGGACTCGGGAGGTAAGTATGCAGTGAGGGGGGTGTGGGGAGGCAGGATGTGCAGTGGGTGGGTGCGGGTTGTGGGAGGGGGCCAGGGATACCACCAAGGGACCGTTTCCTTCTTTACAGGGAAAAAATTAAAAGACATCGGGGGACCGTTTTCATTTTTAATAGGTGCTTTGGCACACTGGGGTGGGCTCCCAGCATGCCACCTGTGTGTGTGTGGGTGGGTGCTTTAGCCAACGGGGAATTGGGCACCCCATTGGCAAACAAGGAAAGGGGGGAGCCGCAGGAGCCAAGGGGGATTGGGCACCCCCTCAGCAATAAAAAAAAACAGAGGGGGACCACATTATGCCAATGGGGATTAGGCACCCCCATCGACAAGGAGAAACTGCTGGGGGGGTGCATGATGCCGAGGGATTGGGCACCTCGCAATCAAAAAGGATGGGTTACATGATGCCGATGGGGATTAGGCACCTACTGGCACACAAAAAGGAAGGTTGACAGGCACAGCAGCAGTCACTGCTGCCATGTTGCCTGCATGTAGGGAGAGGCGTGTTGTGGTCAGGCTGCATGAAAGCTTCGCTCTTATTGCAGCAGACCTTTTGTCAGATCTCTTCACCTCATTAGCCAGGCAGGGTGTTGGCCCCTGCTGCTTGCTGACTGGGGAATGTGGGAAGCACCAACTGGTGCATGCCCTGTATTCACCCAACAGCAACAGCGCCTCCAAATCTCCACTGCCATAAGATGTTGGCTGCGCAAGTGTACCAACATAAAAAAAAGACAATGAACACAAGAAAAGCAGGAAAGAATGTTTTATCATGCAGTGAAATCTAAATATCAGCCTGACATGTAACCCCAGCAAAATCAGCCTTATAGTAATGTAACACCTGATGTTACTGCCCAAACTGGGCATCGCCAGCCACATCATAGCACAGTGGCAGAGAAAAAGAACTCATCTCATAGTCGCTGCCCAATTATTAATGAAGACCCCTTCCAATAAGTCAACTCATGCAGCAAAAAGCAAACAGATTCTCTGCAATGTGGAAGTATTTTACACATGATGTCATAAATCCACTGAAAGCAGATAGAAACACAAAAATCAATGGCATATGAGGACTGCTTGGGCCACCCAGTCTGCCCATTTTTTCACTACTACACTACCACTACAGCCCTATTCAGTCTCCAGCTTTTTCTCTCTCCCCCATTCTTTTCCACTAAGATACCCTTATGCCTATCCCAAGCATTCCTCAACCCCACCACTGTCTTACCCTCTGCCACCTCCAGTGGAAGACCATTCCAGGCATCCATCACTCTTGCTGTGAAGAAGTGCTTTCTCACATCTCCTGAATCTATCCCCTCCAGCTTCATAGCCTGTCCCCTTGTTCTTGAGCTCTTTTCTTTCTGTAAAATACTTCCCTTCTTTACCTTATTTACCCCTGTGAGGATTTAAATATCTCTATCATATCCATACTCTTCTTCCTTTCTTCCGGGGTGTACATACTGAAGTCTTTTAACCCCTTGTCATAGGTCTGATGGTGCAGACTCTGTGCCATATTAGTTGCCCTCCTCTGGATTGCCTTCACTTTGTCTCTGTCTTTCTGGAGATGTGGTCTCAGGAAATGGCCATAATACACCAGGAGGGGCCATACCAGTGATCTATATTGGGGTGACACAACCTCCCTCTTTATTCTGGTGATGCCCCCCCATACACTCCAGCACCCCACTAGCCCTCCCAAATGCCTTCTGGTATTGCCTGGCCACTTTTAGGTTATCTAATATGATTACTCACAGGTCTCTTTCCTACTTGGTGGTAGTCAACACCACTCCATCCATTTTGTACTTTGTCCCTGTATTCTGTGCACTAGGTGCATTATTTTTCACTTTTTCACATTGAAGCCCAGATGATATTCCCTTGAAACCCAGATGATATTCCCTTGACCACTTCTTGAGTTTTCTCAGGTCTCTGCACATATTTTACACCCCTTCTGGAGTGTCCACCATCTTGCATATTTTTATGCTATCTTCAAAGAGACAGGCCTTCCCTTCCAGTTCCTCTGCAATGTCATTTATAAAGTCAATAGTGAGGACTGGTCCCAGCACTAATCCCTGAGTCACCCAGCTGGTTACCATCCTTTCTAGGTAGTGAACTCAATTTAACACCATCCTCTGCTGCCTATCCCCTAACCAATTTCTTACCCAGGTTACCACCTTTGGACTCACTCCTAAGTTGTCCAGCTTGCTTACTAGCATCTGATGTGGAGCAGTGTTGAAAGCCTTATTGAAATCTAGATAGACCCCATCCACTGTTCCATGCTGATCAAATTCCTTGATGACTCAGTCAAAGAAATCAATCAGATTCATTTGACATGACCCTTTCCCCCATGACTCTCTAATGACTCAGGTCTTGTAGCCCACTACATTCAAGATATTCCATAGCGCTTTCCTTCAGCAATGTTTCCATTAACTTTCCTACTGCCAATTTCAAGCTGATTGGCCTATAATTGCCAGCCTCCTCCCTGCTGCCACTTTGGGGAGGTGGGACTACTGTAGATCTACCCTCTTCCAGTTCTCTAGAACCACTCCTGTTTCCAGTGAGTGTCAGAGGTGCAGCTACCTCCAGGAGCTTCCTCAATACCCATGGACACACTCTCTGTGGTCTCATTGCCTTATCCACTTTCAGATTATAGAGTCCCTTTACAAATCTCTCCTTTGAAAAATGACTAGTGTCCTTCTCCCCCCCATTAACTCCTGTTACTTATTTGTGGTCCCTCTCCTTCTTCCTCCATAAACATTGAGCATAAGTATTTGGTAAGGATGTCCACCTTTTCCTGGTCCCACTCTACACAGTCCTCCCGCCTTCCATTTTTAACATTTCAGTCCCTCCCCTGGTCTTCCTCTTTTCTCTTATATACCTAAAAAAAAGTATTGTTTGCTTTTGTTACCATCTGGGTATTCTCTTTTCTGTCTGTGCATTTGCACTCATTACTGCTTTCCCTGCTTCTGCAATACAACATCATGTCCTCCTCAGGCTGCTTCTCCTTGTACCTTCTGAATACAGCCCTTTTAGCCTTTATCTTTTCTGCAACCTCTTATGAGGGCCATAACAGTCTCTTTTTCCTCTTAGTGTTACTCACTTGTTTGGTGCAGATGATTGTCACCTAAACTATGCCCCTCTTCGGCTTTGTCTACTGTTCCTCCACTCTCCAGGTCATCCCCCCCCCAATTAGGGTATCTCTGAGGCATTCACCCATCTTCATAAAATTGGCCCTCTTGAGGTGCAGAACCATCACCATTCTGTTGTTCAATTTCTCAGCTGTCCTTATATTGAACCACACAGTACAGTGATCTCTTGTCCACAGGTGCCCCCCCACCTTGATATCTGCAACACTGTCCCTATTAATGCTCCCTATCCCACCCCCTTTATTTCTATCACTCTTCCTTTATTAATTTGTTCTCAGGGAGTTTGTCTCTGCTCAGGTTCTCCCTACTCTCTACTTCAGCCTGTGGTGGGGCAGTTTATGCCTCCCTGATTTCATGTTGCAATATGTGTGGAAAAAAGATCAGTTGGGATCAGTCTACTTGAACATTGAAAACCAGTGTTCTGGCTGATCATTTAAAAGCTGAACATGGCATCTTCCTAGCAGCTATATGCATTCCCAATTCCCACTCTGGTCGGAAAGGCCAGCAGCAGCAGCAACAGTAACAGTAACAGTTAGGTATGGGAAGTGGTGGAATAAGATGGTGCATTCAAGTAATGCAGCACCATAGCAGCCACAGCAGCCAACTGATGCATCCCCAGGTACTAGTGCTTCAAAAGCACCACTCCAACCACCACCAGAAAAACAAACTACACTTGCTGAGTGATTACATGCCCACAGTAACCTGCCACCTCCTCAGCCAATTTTGGTCTGAATGACACAACTCATTTTGGAGATGATGGCCATTCTACAACATAGAAGACACCAACCGTTGAAGACTGTTTCAGACTGTGAAGCCTAAATACGACACTGATACATGCTTCACATTTTCTAGCTGTGTTCACCCTAGTATATAAAAGGCAGCATGCACACAGATGGTGAAATTTCTATAGTAAGCAGACAGGAGTTATATGCATTTCAGTTATTATATCTGGAGCAGTAATGCAAACAAATATTTCCTACAGTAAGTCTCACTGTCTATTAGCTGATATCCAAGTCAAGCTCAACCACCATTCACATCCACCTCTGCATCCTGTACACATTGCAGGTGTTAAGTTGAAGCAGTTAGTCTCAGAGAGGCACACCAGTAAAGGAACTGTCTTGCAGTACTTAATGTGTCAGTCACTGAATGGAATCATACGGGAGGAAACATTCTATACTTCATCCAATCACTGCTAGACTTCTGGATATATCCTCACAATATGAGGGTGGAACTCTTCATGAAGGGCAGTGGCAGTAAAATACTGAAGGTGATGAATGATGAGGATTTGTCACATGCACCTTGTTTTTTACATGCACTAAATCTGTTGATAAGTCACGTGATTGAAAAACATGCACAGTTAAAGGAGCACTGAAGTAGAAATAATACAATGAAATATGCTTTCCAGTTAGTCCATGTGAGTCTCTTTACACTCCTTATGTCATTAGCAGTGCTTTGTTTACTGACTTTTTAACAAAAAGCATACACCAGTTTTCAGTGTGGGGGTTTCATGTTTATATTGTTTCTGCTGCTACCCTCTGACCCTGCTTCCCAAGATGCACCAAATCTAGTGTGATTGTGACATAGGTATGCCATAGCTTACACAAGTAAATTGACTAAATAGTAAATTAAAACCTCTCTGTCACCTACTTTGGTGAATTAAAAGTGCCAGTATATGAGTTTTTTTCCCAATTCATTATATTGTTTTATTTTAGTGAGCAGACATGTAATTGCACCACCTTTGTTTCTTGCATCTGGTTGTATGGCTGAATATTTTCTTGAACTTTTTGAGGAGCTTCTAGTTTTGCAGTCTCAGGAAACACAACAATGAAAACAATTACAAGAAAAATCCTGCTGTACCACACCTACGAAGATTTGGAAGTTATTTGAAGGTATTGCAATTGTTTGTTTTCACACCTTTACTGCTATTTTGTTATCCTAAACCAGCAGCAAGCATTCTGAAAAGCCTAATGGATAAAGTAACATCACATTCTCAGATGCTAATGTGTTTCTTAGGAACAGAGGAGGTTTTATAAATCAGCAAAATGAATCACCCAGGATAGCTTCAGGAGACTACAATAGATACAGTAGCTCAAACAAACAAAAGCAAACCTTCAAAACCCCAGTCATTGTAGAAATGTAGTTGACTGGTGCAAGAAAATAGATGCAATTTACAACATATGTGGGCTTATGCCTTTTTAAAGAAACACTTTAAACTGTTTAGAACATCACTACATGTTGCCATCCCTCACCCAGACATGCTGAGCTCCTCTGCCATTATCAGAAGAAGCACAATGTACCTTAGCATTGCTTAATTATAAAATTTGGAACTCTGTCTTTTATATGGTGGAGTCTAGTGGAACAGCAACCACAGTTCAGAGCTATAGAATTCAGTCAGGTGGCCTGTGGTGAATAGCTGTCATCAATGGTAGAGTGGTGAGTTCTACAAAGATTGATCTTCTTTTTGGACCACATGAACAGGCAACTAAAGATTTTAATGCTGAATTAATAGCCCTTAGTATGATCATTCCAATGGTGTGTATTTGAATACCACAAATACATTATTTACAATCTTCTGCAGCAACCCATCAAAGCGTGGATTGTGGTGGTGATAGTTGTGATTGGGAAGGAAGAATTGCAAAAATGAAAAAAGAGGGGCAATAAGCAGAGTAGAAACACAATCTAGAATGCCATGATTATGAATGATAGATGTCCAGGAAATACGATTCTGGACCTAGAGGCACACATTTAAGATGTCATCCTGCATATTGTGGCCATTGCTGAGTCATAGTACACTGCAAACCGTGACTGAGACATGGTCATACCAGGCTACACTCTGTTCTGGAATGATCAGGTGAGAAGGAAAACAGGGTGCATGGTGCTTTATGTGAGGGAAAGCTTAAAAGCAATGAATATATGAGGAATACAAGAGGATGCAGAGGTACTCTGGGTCACCCTGCAGATTGGGAATGGAGTCACTGTTCACACAGGAGTGATCCACAGACCTCCAGTGCAAAGGAAGGAGTTAGATAAGGTACTGGTGGAAGCCATTATCAAGACGGCACAAAAGGGGGAGATGCTGCTGGAGGGGGGGGCTTCAACCTGCAGGATGTGCATTGCAGCCTCCCAAAAGCAGCTTGATTTAGAAGCTGGAACTTTATGGCCTCTGCAGAAAGCCTTCTTTAGGTAACTAGTCAGTGAGCCCACTTGTGATTGGGCAGTACTGGACCTGGTACTCATTAACAGGGACAGTACTGCAGATGTCAATGTGGGAAGCCGACTATTGACCAGTGATCACCATACTGGATGGGCCTTGTGGTCCTTATCTACTGTTAACTCCTATGTTTCTATGTACAGTGTGGTTAAATACAAGGACAGCTGCAGAACCAAACCACATGGGGCAAGGGTCCTGGGGTTCAGGAAGGCAGATTTTATAAAGATGAGTTAATACCTCAGGGATGATCTGGTGGGGAGGTGGCCTGGGTGGAGTGGAAGAACAGTGGCTGAAGCTAAAAGGGAACATAGTTAAGGCAACAAACCTGTGCATCAAACAAGTGAGCAAAAGCAAGAGGCGAAAAAGACTGCTATGGATCTTGAAAGAGGTAGCTGAAAAGACATAGGCTAAAAGGGTAGCATTCAGGAGGTATAAGGAGATGCAGAAGGAGGGAGATGGGAAGGTGTATTGAGGAAACAGATGGAAGCAGGGAAAGCTGTAAGGAAAACAAGGGTACAAACTGAAGAGAGACAAGTCCAAGAGGGTAACAAAAAGGGACAAGACATGTTTTAGGCATGTAAGTGAAAAGAGGAAGACCATAGGTGGGACTGTAATGGTAAAAAGGGAAGGGGGAACTGTGCAGATGGGGATTAGGAAAATGAATATCTTCTCCACTACTACTTTTGTTCAGTGACTACAGAGGAAGGAAAAGGGGAGGAGCCACAAAAAAGTAATAGAAGCTCTGGAGGGAGGGAGGCAGACACTAGTCCTTTTTTGGAGGAGAGAGACCAGAAAGGTCTTGCTAATCTGAAGATGGATAAGGCAATTGGGCTAGATGGGGTGTATCCAAGGGTATTGCAGGAGCTCAGGGAAATACTGGCTACAGCTTTGAAAGTCCTGTATAACAGTTCACTGGAAACAGGAGTGGTTCCAGAAGACTGGAGGAGGGCGGATGTAGTCCAGGTATACAAAAGTGGTAGCAGGAAGAAGGCTGTCAATTATAGGCCAATCAGCCTGACATCAGTGGTAGGAAAGTTAATGGAATCACTGCTAAAGGAAAGGATAGTGGAACATCTTGAATTCAGTGGGTTACAAGACCCAAGACAGTATGGTTTCACAGGGGGAGGTCATGCCAAATGAACTGATAGATTTCTTTTGGTGACAAAGGATTTAGATCAGGCTGGAACAGTGAGCATGGCCTTCCTAGATTTCAGTAATGCTTTTGACACCATTCCACCTAGAAGACTACTAAGCAAGCTGGGTAGCTTAGGTGTGGGTCCGGAGGGGTAAACTTGATAAGAAATTGGTTAGGGGATAGGCGACAACAGAGGGTAGTAATAAATGGACCACAGTGGTGCCTCAGAGATCAGTGCTGAGACCAGTCCATTTCAATGTCTTTATAAGTGACATTGCAGAGGAACCTGAAGGGAAGGTCTGCCCTTTGCATATCATATCACAATCTGCAACTGGGTGGACACTTGGGGGATGGAAAAGATGAGCAAAGACCTGAGAAAACTGTAGGAGTGGTCACGGGTATGGCAGTTAGGTTTCAATGCTAAATAATGGTCTTAAGACACAGAAACCTGGGGGGAGTACAATATGGGTGGAGTGGTATTACTGACAAGTAAGCAGGAAAGAGACCTGCAGGTGATCTTATCAGAAGACCTATTGGTGGCCAGGCGGTGCTACAAGGCAGTTGGGAAGGCTAGTTAGATGCTGAGGTGCATAAGGAGGGATATCACCAGCAGAAAGAGGAAGGTGTTGTTGACTCTGTATAGATCACTGTTAAGACCCCTCCTACTATGTCCAGTTCTTTAGACCACATCTCTGGAGGGACATAGACCGATTGCAGGCTATCAAGAGGAAGCCATCTAAAATGGTGCAGGCTCTACTTCCAAAGCCCTATGAGGAGACACTAAATGACCTCAACATATACATCCTGGAAGAAAGAAGGAAGATGGGAGATAAGATAGAGACCTTTAAATACCTCACAGGCGAAAATAAGATGGAAGTATTTTTCAGACGAAAAGGTGATCAAGAATACGGGTATATGCTATGAAGTTGGAGGTGGGTACATTTTTATTTTTATTTATTTTTTTTTACTTATGACAATTTCGGATAAAACCTTTGAGCAAACAGTGCTCTTTTACAAAGGTTCCACATCCTAGACAACAGACAAGTATGCACAGGAACAGGCAGGTAGATAACAGTTAATACAATTACAGTACATGAGCTGCCAGTGGCTTTGCCCAGATAAGACAAGACATTAGAATTATTAACAGGTAACACATAATAGAATGCATGAGCTGCCAAAGGCTTTGTCAGGATCAATGTGGACAGAAGCAATGGTGCAATATAGACAGACATTATACAAAGAGAGCCTGTGGCGGTTACAATTGAAATACTAATCTGACAAGTGCATGAGAGGACCAGAGGTAGTTGGTGAGAGGACAAGGCAGTAGGAGACAGGCAAGAACAGATGGGGTAGGGGACTGGAGGGATAAGGTAGGTGGTGAAGGGGACAGGCAAGAACCGAGGGGGTGGGGGATTGGAGGGATAAGGTAGGTGGCGAAGGAGAGGAGTAGGTGGTGATGGAGGGGAGGGGAGATGGAATGGGAGATGTAAGTGGAGGTAAGAGGATGGGTGGGGAGGAGAGAAGTGTTAGGATGGGCAAGAAGGAGAAAGGAGAACTATAAGGGAGTTAAGGAGGGCTCAAGGAGAAAGGAGAGAGAGAGAGAATATGAGATCTAGGAGGTGCAGAAAGTAATAGGTGAGGGAGAGACAGGGGTGTGAGAGGGAATGAAGAGAGGGAGGAGTGAAATATGAGGGGCAAGGGAGGAGGCTGAAGTGGCTGGTGTGAGATATTGGAAAGAGTTAATAGGGAATGAGTGGGGTGTGGGGAGAGTGCATAAGTAATGGAAAGGCCAGCACGGTGAGCATGGAATTTAAGTGTAGCAGTCACAGTAGGCACTGGCCACTAAATAATGGCACTGCAGGTATTTGAAAATCAAATTTAATACAAGCAGCAAAATAGCAAGGCCACCCATTCAGTACAGGCTCCCAAACCTCAACTAGTTTTGCACTACACGTGCATCCTCCTGATCGAAGTCGAAGGAGGGGAGAAGTGGGGAGGAGAAGAGGTGAGGAGATGGGGGATAAGGCAGGAGGAATATGTTGAATTTTTTTTTGCACAGTTACAGGTAGTTACATTCTTAAGATGGGACCATAGCCCCCTTTTGAACAGACTCAGCTTTATGTTTCCTGTCAATTAAAGAGGTGATTGAGCTCTGGATGGCAAGTTTTATTGCGTCATCTGTCAGACAGTGCCTATGCCTATATAGCAGGCTTATGCCTGTATTCACAGCTTTAGCAAGGTTATTTATATGCATGGATTATGAAAGATTGGAGTCAAAGATCACTCCCAGGTATGTGAACTGGTCTACCTGTTCCAGCACAGTGCCACCACTATTGTAGGTTAAAAGTTGTTGGAGTTTGTGTTTGTTGTGAGTTCCATGAAACAGCATTGATTTGGTTTTTGAGTAGTTTAGGATGAGTTTACATAACCTGAACCAGGATTCAACTTCTGAGAAACTATGCTGTAGCTGTTGCTGGAGGCAATGGGGGTCAAAGTGGCTTGAGAAAATGACTGCATCATCTGCATAGAATAGCATTTGGTCATGGCAAGTGGCAGGAAGATCTTTCATGAAGATGCTGAAGAGTAGGGGGCCAAGGATGGAACCTTGTGGTACACCCAAACAGACTGGGAAGGGGGCCAAGATGGTGTCTCCGATTCTGACCTGCTGAAAGCGGTCACTAGGGTAGATTTGAAACCAATGAGTGGCATCCGATGAAAGGCCAAGATGTAATAGTTGTTCAGTTAGTAGGTACATTCAGGATAGATGTGTGGAAGTACTTCTTGACAACCTTCCAGCAAAGGTGGTGGGGGCAAAAACAGTGCTGGGTTTCAAGAATGCATGGGATAGGCAAAAGAGAATCATAGCGGAAAGGAAGAAACAGCTGTATATCAAGTACAGTCTGAAGTAATAATGTAGTTATGGAAATTGGGCAGACTAAGTGGGCCAAGTGGTCCTTATCTGCGGTCAAATTCTAAGTTTCTGTGTTTCTGTGTTGACACTGGTGGTGGGGACTAGAATGATTGTTATTGAGGGGGCTAGAAGCTGGCTATGACACCACTAGTTTATCCAAGTCATGTCAGCAGCAACAATAGCAGCCAGATGCAATATTTATTAATGAAGTGACAAATATCAATCTCACATAACCACATTGGTGGTTAACGGTCAGCACTGCAATCAAACCAGCTTGCCACAGCTTCTGTTTACTTGCCATAATCTTTAATGTTTCACACTTGAAATAGCAGCTACAGCATATAAAGAAAAGATCTGGCTTGGATACATAGACTTCTTGTTGGCATTACACATCCATTGCTAAAGAAGTCACTACATGGCATTATTTAATACATTTAAAAACCCTGTGAACTGTCTTGTGCCAAACTGAGCTTGAGGCCTCACATGACTGATGTTTCAACATTGGGATGACGTCTACATCAGAGTTATGGTCTCTGTCTAAGGTATTACTTCTAAGTAGACCTCTGAAAGAAACAGTGCATATAATCTATTAAAATGCTAGTAGTGAGAGTGCTCAAAGATTCAAATTTAAAGTTCAATACCCAAATTGATAAACATCAACATTAGAGGACAATAGGCATATATATATATATATATATATATATATATATATATATATACACACTAATAAATACAACTCCATAGAAAAATAAATACATAGCTAGATACAGTATGAACCATTAAACATACAGTATTTTGTGCAAGTAGAGATCAAAAATGTATGTTAATAGTGATCAAGTCCAACACGCAATATTTAATGCAGTTAAAGTTCAAAATGCATACAAAGGTACACTGTAATTGAGCCCATTAGGAATTGTTGTGCCTAGTGTCGCAATCCAGAATGCCTCATGCCTCAAACGTTTTTTAGTAATGTCACCTTTTCTGTAATCCATTTCCACTTTCTCTAATCCAGTGAAACGAAGAACAACAACTGATATATGCCCCACTTCTACGAAATGTCTGGCCATTGCATAGTTCATGATTTGTGTCCTTATAGCTGTTTTGTTCATATCTATATGTACCTTAAAAGCCCTCTTAGTTTGGCCAGTGTACATCATCCCACATGGATAAAGAGTACACAGGCAGGGTTGAGCACAAGGAAAGGTAAGCTATGGTGCAAAATGTGAAAGTTCAGTAGCCCAATACGCAGTTCATAAGCACCTATAACAACAGGAACCACCAGGACTCGATCCAAAGTTTAAGACCTTTTTAATAAATATAGTCCAAAATGCATGTACACACATAAACTAGCAAACAAACAATCCTGCTAGAGCCACTAAACACTTTTTCACCTGAACAATACAAAGTGTATATTACTCCTTCTGAACTACAAATAATAAATTCTCACATGAAGTATCATTCCCAATTTCTAGGATGTAAGAAGGATTTTGTGTTGTAAGTACTATTGCAATGAACACAATGGCCACATTTTTAGTTTCCAATTGGTGGTTTAGGTAGCTAATTATTTGTATTTGGTTCTTTTGGTAATATACAGTGCACTGGACTATCCCATAAATGTCTTCCTCAACTATATGAGATATGTGGTGCACTATGTCTTTTGATAATATCGCCTACTTTGTGTGCTTGTGAGAAATACTGAGTTATGAATGCGTGTGTGTTTTGGGGGGGCTTTCGTTTACACTGTTCAATTCATTGTGATGTCCCTGAAGTAACTGATCAGTGTTGTTTTTTTTTTGGAAATTCATATGCTGCAGTGATTCTTTCATTTCTTCACTGCATTCTTCAAAATCTTCCTCATTGGTACATATTCATTTTATTCTTAAAAATTGTCCCATATGGATATTATTTTGTTTTGGGTATTACGCTTTTGTGAGTGTGCTCCAAGCATGGCTGCAGCAGCAGCAACTGAAGCTGAAGTTCTATCCATAGCTGATGAGCAAATTGTTTTTTTTTTCCATTGAGCAAACTGAATGGCTGTTTAATGGAGTAAAGAAATGTAATGAAATGCAGACATTGGAGGATTTGAAGAAAATGGCAAATTAAATTCCAACTACAAGGAACAACCCAAAAAGATAAGCAATGTTCCTGTTTCCTGAACACCACAAACAAAGAGTTCCTGTTCCAGGTTGATGGACTGTGTCCTCTACCAACTCAGCAACAGAATCTGTTACTAAGTTTGTGGACCAGTACTTAAAAAAATATGTCCCATGACTGAAATCACATGTCAAAGTCTCAAATCAAATGTGCATTATACTGAAAGATTTGCAAGTTACAGAAGATAATTATCTAGAGTGCAAAGGTGTAGAGAGTCTTTACTCAAATATCCTTCATGAGGGGAGGGTTACATGCAATTGCATGAGCATTATGAAGCTGACCAAATACTGTCATGCCACCCTCTGAGTTTATCATTGAATGTGCATGTACTGTACTTGAGTCCAATTTGTTTTATCTTTGAGGATAGATTCTATGCTTCCTATGACTTAAGATTTCACTGGGCTTCACAGTCAAGGTCACTCATTGGACTTGATTTTCCTCCTGGGGGTGGAGACTTTCGACTTGGTGGTGGAACCAGTCAGATGATCTGATCATGACACTATAAGGTTCAGCCTCCTTGCTCCCCCCAATAGACTTTCCCCTGTGGAGATGGTCTGATACCACCCTTAGTAAGGTGTGACCCCAGGAGGTCTTTTGGTGGAATTGGACCTATCAGGATTACCGGGTGCAAGCAAGGGTCCTAAGAATCTGCTACATGCCTATAATCAGGCATGGCTAGGACTCTGGATACCTTGGCTCCTGTCCACATTTGCCCCTTTTCTCTTCATCCTCAGTCCCCTTGGTTTGATGGGGCCTTGAGGGAGCTGAGGTGAGTGGGACAAAGATTAGAACACAGCTGGTGGAGATTAGGCCTGGTTGCTGACAGACTTAAGCTGATGAAATATTATAGAGACTATCAGTCTGCAGTCTTCCATAAGAAGGCAGAATTCCTGTCCAGGGGAGATTGCTGCAGCTCAGAATTGACCAGCTCAGCTCTTTCGAACTGTTGCCAGACTGTGCAATCCAGCCTGTCTGCAAGTTTTTAGAGCATTTTCTCATGACAAGTGTGAGGAGTTTGCTCACTTCTTTGCTGATAAGGTTGCCGACAGCAGGTCTGAGATCCACTTAGCTCATTCTATGGGGGGGATGGTGGTCGGTGGGGTGTCACTACTCCTCGGTTTTTTTGGATGGAGTTTGAATGGCCAGAGATTATGGATGTCACGCAGATTCTCATGGGTATGCGCCTGACTTGCTGTAGTTTGGACCTGGGGCTTATTTGCCTTTTATTAGACTGTATTGATGTCATTGGCCCAGTATTTGCGGAGATAGTCTGGTGTTCACTGGAGTTGGATGAGTTTACTTGCTCCCTGAAGAAAGTGATGGTGACTCCCCCTTCTCAAGAAATCTACGCTTGACCCAGACTGCCCCACTAACTACAGACCGGTCTCTAATCTTCCTTTTGTGGGTAAGGTTATTGAGAAAGTCATGGCTCTACAGTTAGAGAACCATGTTATCATCCATGACATTAATGATCCTCTCCAATCCAGTTTTCATAAAAGGCATAGCATGGAGACCACTCTGGTTCAGGTACTCAATGATCTTCTAATTGCGAGAGATCAGAAATGCCGTACCATCTTAGTGTTTCTTGATCTCTTCTCAGCCTTTGACACCGTGGACTATGGGGTGCTGCTGGAATGCCTGCATGTCAATTGTGGCCTGTCTGTTACAGTCCTCAGATGGTTTCATTCCTTCCTCACTGGCAGATCTCAGTGAGTGGTCTTGGGGATTTATTCCACTGAGTCATTCTCTCTACCTTGTGGGGTTCCACAGGGTTTCGTGCTGCCCCCCATGTTGTTTGTGGTGTATATGCTGCAATTAGGAGACATTGTGAGGTGATATGGGTTGGAGTTTCACTGTTATGCAGATGATACACAGCTCTACTTGTCCTTCATGCCCGACCAGGATAGTGCGCTCTCAGTGTTTAACAACTGCCTTGCAGAAATCCAGGTTTGGATGAAGACCAGATGGCTAAAAATGAATTCTGACAAAATTGAGATGTTTGTAGTGGATCCTGGTTGCTGGATAGAGGGGATGGCAAGGGGATGTCCCTCAGGGCTTTGGCTTGGGGGTGCCCAGTTGCTAACCTGTGAACGGGTGTGAAATCTGGTGGTAATACTTGACGATGGTCTGACACTTCATTCTCAGGTGTCAGCCATGGTCAAGTCTTCCTTTTACCATCTGAGGAATATCACCTAGGTTAAGCACATAGTTCATCTGACAACCCTCCAACCTTGATCCACATCTTTGTGACCTCATGCCTGGGCTACTGTAACTCCCTTTACCTATGCTTCCAGGAGTTGATATCGGCCACCTGTAGATAGTGCAGAACGCTGTGGCCAGGCTGTTGTCTGGATCATCTTGATCCAGTCATATTATGCCTGTGCTGCATGAACTGCACTGGCTGATAGTTCAGTGGCGGATAACCTTCAAGGTCTGTTTACTGACCTATAAAGCCCTACTTGGACAGGGACTGAGCTATCTGCAAGATCTCTTCCATCCTTACTGCCCCCTCTGACCACCCCACTTCACCAATGAGGGATTGCTGGAGATTCCCAGGGTACAATAAAAAACTTCTGGATCATGGACATTTTCATTTGTAGCCCCAACCCTATGGAATTCTCTACCTCATTGGATACAAGAGTGCCTGACAGTGGAGAGCTTTAAATCTGCTTTAAAGATGTATTTATTCCATCTTGCTTTTGGAGAAGTTCTCTGATTTTGTCTGACTATTGCTGCTGTGTTTTATATTTACTGACTGATGTATTTTAGAATTTTATGGGTTTTAATTGTTGTTTTATGATGTACAGCATGCTGATACTCTGTGAAGAGTACTTAATAAAGACATTATGATTTTTATTATTACTATTATTATTGCTATTATAAAAGGTACCAGTGTGGGAATGACATTCAGACATAATCTAGTAAACCTTTACATTGGTGAATGGGGGTTCACCCATGCCACAGTGGCAGGCATGTTGCTGATGCTGATTATGGCACAGGCAACTTGCCACCTGGCATTACAACACCAGGCATTACACCTCTGGGGAGTTATAGCACCAATGCACTATCCCTGGGAAGCATTCAATCAAGATCACCCTTGTCACGCTCACCCTTTTCCTGGTGACAACATTGCCATGGTGTAATACTGTTGCCGCGCTTATGGGATACGGTGAATGGAAGAATCAATTTATTTTCAAGGCAAATGAAAATCCATTTTTTCAGCATATTCATACTTGGTGCCAGTTTATTGATGATTGTTTTCTAATTTGGAAAGGTACTGAACATGAACTGTATGAATGTCAGCCTTTTATCAGTAATACAAAGTTTACATTTAAATGGGACAAAAATAAAATCAACTTTCTCAACCTGATCATTCTTAAAGAAGGTGATTTGCTAAAAATAAAATTATATTGTAAACCAATTTCAAGAAGCACTATTTTGAAAGCTGAACATTGCCATCTGTGGTCTCTACTTAATAACATCCCTAAGGGACAATTTTAAAGAATAAAAAGAACATGCACCAGTCAAGAAGATTTTGAAGAAATCCAGTGAAGAAATGAGACAGAGATTTATAGCCAGAGACTATAACAACACAACAATCACTGCATATGAATATGCAAAAAATGCCAACACAGATCAATTACTTTAGGAACATAACAATGGATTTAACAGTGTAAATGAAAGACCCCCACCCCCCACATTCATAACACAGTATTTCCCACAAGCATATAAAGTAGGTTATATTATTAAAAGACATTGGGACATTACACAAAGTGATCAAAGATTTGAAAACATTAGCCATAGTGCATATGTATCTCATACATGTGAGGAAGAAATTTATGGGATACTCTAGTGCACAGTATATTACCCAAAGAACCAAAAACAAATAATTGCCTGCATAAACCACCAGTTGGAAACTGCAAATATGGCCATTGTGTTCATTGCAATAGTACATACAACAAAATCATTTTTACATTCTAGAAGGGGGAAATGGTACTTCACATGAGAATTTATTAATTGTAGTTCAGAAAGGGGAATATACACTTTGTATTGTGTATGTGGGATGGTGTACATCGGCTAAACTAAGAGGGTTTTAAAGCTACATATAGTGGAGCATAAAACATCTATAAGGAAACAAAACATGAACTACAGTATGCAGTGGCCAGACATTTTATAAAAGTGGGACATACATCAGTTGCTGTTCTTAGATTCACTGGATTAGAGAAAGTGGAAATGGATTACAGAAAAGGTGACGTTACTAAAAAACATTTGAGGTGTGAGGAAGTCTGGATTATCAAGCTAGGCACATAATTTCCTAACAGGCTCAGTGACAGATTTCCTATGCATGCATTTTGAACTTCAAAAGTATAACTGAATAACTCTCATGTCTCTGTAATGTAATACTCTGTTGTTTGATCTGCAAAAAAATTAGCTGACAAAAATGGTATTAAATATTGTATATTGAACTTGACTATTTGCATGCATTTTTGATCTCTAACTGCTCAAAATATTATACATTTAATAGCTCATCGATAAGTGTGCTAATACATGCAAGTTTGAGCTTTAGCTGCACAAAATAGGATATGCTGCACTGAATGACAGTTTGCATGCATTTCTGATCTCTAACTCTGCACAAAATATTATATACTGTATTTAACTCTGTATTTATTCTGCTTTTATTTTTCTATGTAGTCATATTTATTAGTATGTGTATATGTATGTTTATTGTCTTCTAATGTAGATATTTTTCAGGTTGGTTATTGAAGCACTTTAAATTTGAAACTTTGAGCTCTCTCTCCACTAGCATTTTAATAGATTATATACACTGTTTCTTTAAGAGGTCTATTTAAAAGTAATACCTTAGATAGAGACCAGCACTCTGATGAAGACATCATCCTGATGTTGAAACTTCAGTCACATGAGGTCTCAGGCTTGGTTTGGCACAAGACAGTTCATGGGTTTTTAAATGCGATAAATAATGCTGCATAGTGACCACTTTAGCAATGGATGTGTGACGCCAACAAGAAGTCAACGTATCCAAGCCAGACCTTGTCTCTGTATGCTGCTGCTCCTTTTTCAGGTGTGAAACATTAAAGATTATGGCAAGTAAATAGAAGCTGTCTTAAGATGACACCATTGTCTGTTCCATCTTCAAAGATCACTCAAGTTCTTTTCAACAAAACCAAGACAATCTGCTGAACATGACAAAATAACCCAATATTCCCAAAATCAATGAGCTCAAAGGCAGTAAAGCAACGTCTACTCCTTACCCATCCATTATGAAATGGCTCTGAATTCACAGAAAGGATAATTAAAGCCAATTTATTTGTCCTCATCTACATGGATTCTCTGAAATGGGACAAACAAATATCATATCTAAAGGCAATAAATAAGGGGCCTCCCAAAAGCTACACTGGTCAATATGTAAAACTTACACATCTGACCCCTCCTGGAGTACATCACACCAGTAAAGAACAATTCCCTCTGTGGCACTAAGATGCCCTCAAAAGCATGCAAAGGACAGCACTGCAAATTATATGGCAAGAACACAGCTACTCCACCAATCAGGTTCACTTAGCTCTCCACTGCCTAGGCAATAAGAGTATTGCACACTACGGTAAATGTTTCAACAAACTGCAACAGCCTGAAGTTAACCTTCATCACCTTATCAGGTTAGAACAAAACCTCAATGCTAAAAGGAAAAAAAACAGTTTCCATGGCTTTAGGCACCTGGCAGAGTCTTACTAGACTCACCTTCCTCCCATTTTTCCACAGCCTAGATGGTGCTGCAATTCAGTATGTATAGTCCTTTAAGTACTTTGGGGTCTTGTTGGACCAACAACGTGATCTCTCAGTACACATTAATGCCACACACCATAAAATCCACCCCAAACTTGGTGCACTATATAGGAACAAAGAGAATATTCTGCTGCTGCCCACCATGAGATTGCCTTAAAGATGATTCTCCCTATTTTTGATTTTGGTGATGTATAGTAGTTTACTATGAAGATCCCTAATTCTCCCTTGTCAGATTGAACTCTGTCTTTCCCTCTTTTTGTCCTTTTGCTTTAGACTAGCCCTCTCATATCCATCACTGTTAACTCTACTCTGCCCTCTTTTCCCTGTCTTCATGCCAGGTGCATTTCCCATCTGTCTCCTTTACATCCAAATGCTGGTTTGGTTCCCTTCCTTCCTATACTCACCCTTCCTTCCTCCTACCCTCTCAGCAACAGTTTTCCCATTCCATTTCTATTCCATACAGGAAATCTACTGTTGGTGAAGATGCCTTCTCTTATCAGTTTCCTAAAATCAGGTTAAACATCAATCAAAGTCTGTGTGTGTGGGGGGCAGGAGGCCAAGTAGAGTCTGCTGAGGCAGAATAGCCAGGGAAAGAATGGCAGACTAGGTGGGCCAAGCAGTCTTTATCTGCCAACAAGTTCTATGCTTCTATGTTTGTACGTAACTGTGACACACCCTTCCCCTGTCAATCTGCACTGCCTCTTTTCTCTTGAATCTCTTAACTTTTTTTCTTCCACCTGCAACAGTCAGCTACCCCTACCTCTTGAATTCCTTCACCCCTTCTCATGTTGCCCTGGCCATATATGGCTATCACCCTTGCTGTGCCTGTAGGGGTAATTTACCCTTGCCAATCCAAACTCAGTTTTATTAACCACATGTACCTGCTGTACTGTAATGCTTTTTAATGTTTATGGTTATCCTCATTTTGATGTACTGTGTTGTTATATATGACTATTATTTTTGTAATGCTGTTAATTACTAATTATTTGTTCTCCTGTTACACTTCCATACCTATTCCCCCAGAATATATCTGGAAATGAGCTGCCATCAGCTCATTATGTCCTTACTGGTAAACCTTGAAATAAACAAATTAATAATAACCCTGCTGCTACAATAGTTGAAGAACAGCATTCTACTGTAGTCCACAAAAAAATACAAAGAAACAGAAGTCCCATAGGAGCTCCGTTCATTGATGTATAGTATAGGAACATTCAAATGGATACACTCTAACTCTTTAAATCCAAACCTCTCCAGTCTACCACTACACCACACATCAGCATTTCAACCAAGCATCTTTTCACTCTGCCACCACAACTATATAGTCCTTTGCAAATACTTTCTTTTCATGTTGTCATGCACTGTGTATATGTCTAACACACACTATCACACTCCTATACTAATTGTTTTACATTAACTGTTACATGCCTTTGTACTTCATTTTTAGATGCTGATTTGATAACCTTTATATAGTATTACATATCTTACATGCTTATTTGTTTTTAATTTTTTTTTAAATTTGAATATACTGATTCAAAATCCCCTATAAGATTTTGCACTTTACACATTAATATGCCACTGTCTTCACCTGTAACAACATTGTCCTTCTTTGATGACTTTCCAAATAAATTAACTTTATTTCATTTTTCAACTTATAGTTTTGTGGAACATGCTCACAGCAGTGGACTAGAGTGGTGCATCACTGATTAACCTGACAACATATATAATTAACCTTGCATTGTTTTTATTTTGACAAACATTTCAGAGTTCATTCTACATTTCATTAGTATACCAGGTGCATCTATAACAGTGTTATTGTACTAAAAGGATGGTCAATGACAGTTTTTTGTTTGGAATTAAAATTGTCCTCAAATTAGTGAAAGTAGATACTATGAAGGAGTGTCACATCGCCATGTTTTTCAGTGAAGCACATAACAGAAGACTATTGCACCAGAAAGATAATGCTTTTACTAATTAACTGATAATTATTGCAAGAGCATTGCTATTGTCCAGCCACCTAATTAGTCCAATCATACCCCATGGGCATACCTTTAAAACTGCTTTGAATTTCAAATAGTGCTATGATTTTTTTTTAAGGCAGTGCCTGTAGTTCAATGGGTGGGAGCAACCAGCCATGCCCCCTGCCCGAGCTATGAAAGTCTGCTCCTTCCAGCCTCACTAGGAAGCATGATTTCTTTGCTGCAGCTGGAAGCTCTGCCCTTCCCCCTTTCTCCAGTGTTTGTTTCCTGCATCCTTTGAACTTTTGCTTGGTTTGTGCTTTTCCAGCTTTCTAGGTCAGTATTTTGATTTCTACCTCCTGGCTGCAGATTGTGCATCTCTCACTTGTCTGTGTTCTGCTACACTCCTGTTCTCCTGCCACGTATTTCTTACAATTTAGCTTTTTTTTGGGGGGGGGGGTGCTTTCTAGTTTTCCTTCTATATTGCAGTCTCATTTGCTTCGACCTATGCAATTTAGGTGCCCATTTACTGTTTTTCCATACCTTTAGCAATCCCTCAGTTCCACAGCAATTGTGAACAGTGTGCTATTCAAGCTCCCATTTACTGTTTTCCCTGCCTGTAGCAGTCTCCCTGTGCACATCCATTGTTTACACCTGGCTCCTAGCAGTCACCTGCCCCTTTTGTTTTTTGTTGCTCACTTAGTGGTTACTTCTACCAACTTTTCATTTCCTATGTGCTTGCCTTTCCTAGTAGTTTCATTGTTGCTTCTACTGCCATTCACTCCTGCTTCCTTAGCAATTTAATTTATTTATAGTGCCTCAGCCTACCTGTCTTGCAGTGCATCAGCAACTAACACTAACCTACCTTATGGAACTGGCAGGCACACATTCCTCATTTAGTCCTTGCTTGTAACATTCCATCTCTTTTAATATCCTAGTTGTCAACTGATGTCTTAACCAGCATCTTGGCTGTCCAGGCTTTGCCACAGCTTCCTCTACTCCTGCATTCAATGTATTAAGCAGCTGTTCAGCTGTACCTATATTTTGTTTCTTTCATGTGCTCATGGCCTTCAGACTTCGCTACAGCCTCCAACTACTCCTGCATTCAGATAAAACAGCTGTTCAGCCTTCCTACATTTTGTTCTCTCCATTACTCATGGCTGTCAGACTTTGCCATGACCTCCCACTACTCCTGCATTCAGATACATGCCAACCACAACCATAGTATGGCTCCAGGGCCTTTCCTGCAGCCGATGGTCTTGTTTTGTCCTTATGAAGTGCTTTGTCCCTATGAAGTCCACATCTTGAGGATGGATCCCTCTCAGGTGTGGTCCTTCTCTTTCTGCCCTTTGGGAGAATGTCCTCCACCCAGGGGAAAGCTTTAGCTGTGCAGATCACCTCAGGGGAATCTCTTGATGTAGTATTTAAGACTTAAGCTGCTGGAGGGTGGGATCCTTAAGTCCAAGCGGGCTCCTTTAGCTATGTAGACTGAGTCAGCAACCCCTTTGAAAACTGTCCTCCCTACAGCTGCCTAAGGTCAATCTGGACTCCACTTCCTTCACTGTCCCTCAAATGTTCAGCTTACTCTCAAGGCTTCCCATGTGGAGGCTGTGTGAGTGACTTTCAGTGGTTGTTGCTCTCCTCCTCCTCCTGACTTGGAGTGTGGGCCTCCTTGCTGGATCCACCCTTGGCACAGAGATTGCTCATGGCTCCCCCATGGTTTTCCTGTTACAGGGATAGAGCAAGAGCCTTCCTCTAAAAGATTTCCTGAATTGGGTCTCTAAATTGCAGTAGCCAAATTATCACTAATCTATCCCATAGCCTGAATAGAAAGTGACCAAGGCCTTGGATCCCCAGATGTTTCCTTCTCATGGGGGGGTTCCCTCTCCTCTGTGCCAAAGGTCATGAAAGTTAAGAAATCCATAATGTAGTACATTTCTATTAGTTTACTTAGGTAGGTTTCTGCTGTTGGATGCAGTTGGATGGTTGCCCTACTTCTTTGTCAATGCATCTTTCCTTTGAAAGTTATGCCCCTCTGCTATAACTTTGGATATTTGTCAGTCATTGCCCATCTCAGTCTATGTCTGTTTCCAGCCATCGCTGGTTGCCATCAATCTGTCTTTGCTCAGGGTCTGTGGCCATTAACTACTTGCTGCTCACTACATTTTGAGGTTCCTTCCTAAGGTGCTTTTAGCCTAAAGGAATCTTCCCACAGCACCTCTAGGGGTGGGACTCTACTTGAAGGTTCCTTGCCTTCATAGTACCCCTGACAGAGTGGTAGTTCCACATGAAAAAGAAAGCAAACAGCCTAAGTATTCATCATGACAATTTACAACTCAGTCAAATACCTCAGTCTATCAATAAAGTTGCACAAGCTTAACTCCACACTAGGTTACATAAACCTATTGAATTGAAAGCATATGCCTCTAGTTCAATGGGTGGGAGCAACCAGACATGCCCCCTTCCTGAGCTATATAAGTCAGCTCCTTCCAGCCTCACTCAGAAACACTGTTTCTTTGTCCCACCATCCTCTTCTCCTGCTCCAGTGGCATGCCTCTGTCCTCTGGGCTCCATCCTAAGGTACCTTTAGCCTAAGGGAATCTTCATGTGGCACATCTAGGGGTGGAACCCTCCTTGAGGGTTCCCTGCCTTCACAATACCCTAACAGGATGGTAGTTTCTCATGGAACAGAGAGTACAAATGGCCAATGTATTCAACACGACAATTTATAACTCATTCAAATACCTCAGTCTATCAATAAAGTTGCACAAGAATAACTCCACACTAGGCTGTGTAAGCCCATTGCAATGCTCAAATTTAATCTTGCTCCACCAAGGTTTACTAAATTTCCTTCTCATGTTAGAACTATTTCTGGAAGCACAAACTATTAAAGCATTGAACTAACATGATAGAAACATTCATTAACACTAAACATATGGAGCCCACCATTCTTAAACATATTATTCTTTAAACATATATAATATTAACAACGTATATAATAACTTGTGTGTATATAATGATCGTGTAACTCAACGTATGTATGTATCTCACCTGTATGTAACCTCTGTCTATAACTGCACTTATTGTTGTCTCCCCCACCCACATGACAAGGTACCTTTGCAAACGAGTCTCTGACTCAAAGGTTGTAAAACTGATTACTTCAATAAATAAAAAAAAAAATAAATAAACAGAGAAAGTGCTACATATTCTGCAAATTTGCTCTGAATTTTGAAGACCAGTGCTATGAAACATAATATAGAAACATAGAAGTTGTTGGCAGATAGGGACCGTATGATCCATTAAGTCTGCCCTTGGCCTTATGCATTTTAATGCTGACAGGTTGAGAGATATGGCCATGAGCACTGTTTGACAAGCATTGTAAAATGGTTCAGAAATCATCACTAAAATCTGGACACCTGATTTTTCTATTCCTATCCCATGACCATCATTTAACTCAAAGTAATCTACCAGATAAACTTTTTTTACCAGTTTGACTGATACACATCAGTTAGTACCTGTCTTAAAGTTAGCCGATCACTGCTGCTACTGTATCTGGCTTCTAAGTTCACAGAGAGAAACACACTAGCTAGATAGTAAGCTGAAACCCACCTATCAGATGTCCAATTAGCTGACTGTTCTGCAAACTAGCTGCCTAGTTACAGAGATGTGGTACACAGGGAACCATGACTGGGACAAAGCCATACTGGTATACTGTATACAGAAGAGACAGGGTGATAAAAAAGGGAGGAGGAGTGGCAATCTCAGTCAGGGAGGTAATTAAAGCTACTGGGGTTCAGGGTATGCAGGAGGAGGAGAAGGCATTGTGGGTCACCCTGGATACATGGAATGGCACCACCACTCACATTGACATGATTTACAGACCTCCAGCATAAGGCAAAGAGCTGGACAGGGTAATAGTGGAAGCCATCCACAAAATGGTAGCAAAAGGGGAAATACTGCTGGTGGTGGACATCAGTTTGCTGGACATTCACTGCAGCAACCATACTGCAGCCACAATAAGGAGCAAAGACTTTCTGGAGGCCCTGCAGGGGGCTGCATCAAACAGCAAGTGGAAGAGACCACCAGGGATGGAGCGACATTGAACCTGGTACTTACCCACAGGGCGAGAGTTACATATGTAAGGGTACATAACCACATGGGGACTAGTGATCACCACACATTGTGGTTCAATGTGAGAATCTAGGAGGGGAAAAAACTCATGACAACAAGGGTCCTGGATTTCATATTGGCCAAATATGCAAAAATGGACAAATGTCTCAAAAAAGCCCAGGCAGAAGAGGGAAAAGAGGGGTAGAGGAACAGTGGGAGAATCACAAGGAAGCCATAGCAGAAGCAACAAGCCTTTGTGTTGGGCAAATAAGCAAAACAAAGAGAAAGAATTAAAAAAAAACACTATGGGCCGGATATTCAAAAGGGTTGCACCATGCGCAATAGGGTTGCACCTGCACAAGTCCGAACTTGCTCCATTCTGTGATATTCAGCAGGAGGCAGTTGCGCCACAGAAAACATGCTGAGCAACAGCGCAATGCAAATGAATGCATGCTGAACTGGAGGAAGGAGCCATGCATAAACTACACAGCCGATATTCAGCCGGGCTGTGCAGAGTTGATCTGGCGCAACTTCCACTCATGCCTAGCAACTTTGGCAAAAAAAAAAGGCTTGCTGAGGGCCAACCATTGCAGGTGAGCTGCTGCATTGCAGGGTGCAACACAGCAGCTGCCACCTGTGGCTGGCCCTCAACCCAGTCCTTGTGACCCCCTGAGCTGATCGAGGCAGGCGCCTGTGAATCCCCCCACCACCCCCACTGGCCGATTGCGGGCATGGCTTATCCCCTACGCCCAATCGTGGGCGTCAATGTAGCTCCCAGACATATCCCTGGTGGTCCAGTGGACGGCAAATCACGGGCGGTAGTTGTGCTAAACCCCTCCCAAATCATCCCTGGTGGTCCAGTGGACCCGAAAACCCGATCGCGGGCAGTAGTTGTGTAAACCCCTCCCGAAATCATCCCTGGTGGTCCAGTGGACCGAAAAGCCCGATCGCGGGCAGTAGTGTAGAATCCCCTCCCGAATTCAGCCCTGGTGGTCTAGTGGCACATCCTGATTGCGGGATGTAAATGCTGCACAAATCCCCACCAACATTGCCCTGGTGGCTAGTGTCCCCCCCTCCCCACCCACCGTTAGCCTCACCACCCGCCCCCACAGCGGCGGGTGGTGAGGCAATAGCGCAACTCCTTTGAATATCGCCCCGGACACACTCCTACGCAACTATTTTGCGCAGTGCAAGGGCTTGCGCCTATGAATGGCGCAGTTTGAATATCCAGCCCTATGTTCACAAAGGAAGTGGCCAGCAAGATAAGAAAGAAAAGGTTGGAATTCTGGAGGTACAAAGAAACAAAGAGGGAGGAAGACAGGGGACTGTATACAGAAAAACAGAGGGACACAGAGAAAGCAGTCAGGAGCACGATGGTACAAATGGAGGAAAATATAACCCAGGCAATAAATAAAGGGGACAAGACCATTTTCAGGTATGTTAGTGAAAGAAAAAAGACCAGGGGCGTGATTGTGAGGATAAAAATGGAAGAAGGGTGTGTGCGGAAGGAGACCTAGGAAAGGCAGCAATCCTGAACAAATATTTTTGTTCAGTATTCACAGAAGAAGGGAAAGGAGAGGAACCACAGTTAGGTGATAGAAACACCAATGGAAGGACGTAGACAGCAGTTCTTTTGCAGAGAAGAGAGTCCTAAAGGAACTCACAAATCTAAAAGGGGACAAGGCAATGGGGCAGGATGGAATACATCCCAGAATTTTAAAAGAACTTAGAATGGTACTGGTAGCATCACTGAAGGCCCTGTTCAACAAATCATTAGAAATGGGTGGTTCCAGAGGACTAAAGAAAGGCAAATGTAGTCCCTTCCTCAAAAGTGGGAAAAGGAAGGAGGCTGGTAACTACAGGCCAGTCAGGCTGACCTCAGTGGTGGGGAAATTAATGGCATCACTGCTAAAGGAGAGGATTTCAATATATCTTGAATCCAGTGGAGCACAAGATCTGAGGCAGCATGAATTCACAGCAGGAAGGTCATGTCAAACAAATCTGATATATTTCTTTGACTGCGTGACCAGGAAAGTAGATCAGGGAGGGGCAGTGGATGTGTCCTACCTAGATTTCAGCAAGGTATTTGACACTGTCCCACATAGGAGGCTCGTTAACAAGTTGGACAGCCTGGTAGTGGGTCCCAGGGTGGTAAACTGGGTCAAAAATTGTTTGAGCAATCAGACACAGAGGGAGGTGGTACACAGAGTTTAATCAGAAGAGAAGGGGTGGCCAGTGGGGTGCCACAGGGATCAGTGCTGGGGCCAGTCCTTTTTAATGTCTTCATAAGTGACATTGCAGAGGGGCATGAAGGGAAGGGAAGGTATGCCTCTTTGCAGATGACTCTAAGATCTGCAACAAGGCTGACACTCGGGGGGGGTGGAGAAAATGAGAAGGGACCTATGAAAGCTGGAGGAGTGGTCAAGAGTGTGGAAGCTAAGATTCAATGACAAAAAGTGCAAAATCATGCATTTGGGGCACAGAAATCTGGGGTGGAGTACTTAATGGGGGGAGGGATACCGACAGCCACCAAACAAGAAAGGGACTTGGGGGTAGTCATATTTGATGACCTGAAGGTGACCAAGCAATACGTGAAGGCTGTGGGAAGCACCACCAGAATGCTGGGGTACACAGAGAGAGGGCTCACTAACAGGAAAATGAAGGTGGTGATGCCACTGTACAGATCATTGGTGAGACCTCATCTGGAGTACTGTGTCCAGTTCTGGAGGCCACATCTCCAGAAAGACATAGACAGAGTAGAGACATTTCAGAGAAGGGCAACAAAAATGGTGCAAGGGCTCAACCAGAAGTCATATGAGGAGAGACTAGAGGACCTCAATATGTATTCGCTCAAAGTGAGGGGGGGATATGATAGAGACTTTTAAATACCTCAAAGGTATAAATAAGGTACACAATGGTAGCATCTTCCAGAAAAGAATATGTTCTAGAACGCAGGGTCATGATATGAGGCTAAAGGGAGTAGACTGTAGTGTAATGTCATGAAGTATTTCTTAATGGAAAGGGTGGTGGATGCATGGAACCACCTTCCTATGGAGGTGGTGGGGGAATAAATGGTGAAGGAATTTAAGAATGTATGGGATAAACATAAGGGAACCCTAGTGCTAGAGAAGAGAGGGTAAGCTACAGATCAACTAGGATCTGCACTATATGCAGTAGGCAGGGAAGATGGGCAGACTAGGTGGGCCAAGCAGTCCTTATCTGCTGGCAAATTCTGTGCTTCTGTTTCTATGCCTGTCAGATCTACCGACTGTGATTTACAGTTAAGATGCCTGTTCTGCAGAAAGGCACATTATGGTCCTCTTTACATCTACTGCGAGTAAAAACAAACATTTTACAAGCTGGTTACCACGGTTATAGCCTCTGCAATGCAAGGAATAATGCATTCACAAGGATTGACTCCAAGGTACAAAAGCACTTAGCTAATGCCTCAAGTCATCTTTATTTTTTTTTCTTTTTATAGTTTATTTAGACAGGATAGCCCAGCTGAGATACAGCTTGTTTCCAGTGGAATTTTGCTTCTGCCCATTTATGCAGCTCTGACAGGCTCTGTGGCATTTGTAAGATCATACAGTGAGCACTTAGCTGTTGTGGGATCTGAACCCAAAAATAGTTCCCAAAATGACATTCTAATCTTGGTTATCCAATGCCTCCTTTTTAGCATCAGGAGGGTGCAGTCAACCCCTGGATACTGCATTATCCCACTGCACTGTGCAGTCTTTTGTGTGTTGAAGCCTTAAGAAATAATCTTTATTATTTAATCTATATTTTTGAAACATTCAATGCTGTCCATATATATAATTAAATTATCTTCAGGTAAATCATCCATATGACCTTACCTAGTAGCTAATCACCTGAAAATGTGTATTATGACTTGTCCAAAAAGAGAATATTATATTATCACAGAAAACCGATCACAATAGGCCAACCCATTCACAAAGGTGAGTGGTTAAGAAGAGCAGAGATACTGTAAATGAAGATTTTCCCACTGTTGTTATGATCAACGGTGTTAAAAATAGAGGCATTGGACTATTTTTTGTTAACTTCTCAAGTATTGCACTGCAAGAATAGGTTAATCAGTTTCTCCTACCCTGGAGAAATGTGAAAGTCACAGTCACTGCAGAAGAAGCAAACACTCCAGTACAGTCAATCAAATATCGAGAGAGAAAGGAGTCTGTTCACTCAAAGTTATATCATAAACAATTTTATACTCCTTATGAAGCAGACATACTAAGGCCAGTGCTGCTCATTTAATGGAATGGTAGTACTAGCTGATGAAAATCTTGGAAAATATTGTTTACAAATTAGGAGTGCTCAGATTCCCGGGAATCCAGTCTGCCTGCACCTAGTGGGAATTTTTGATTCTGAGTTCAATTCCATTCTACCTCTGACTGAGGCATAAAGCAGACTCTGAGACTGAATTAGAAGTTAGAATTCTGCATTTGATGCTACATCCAGATAAAGTCAAACCTCCCCCCATGCAGTTACCTCTATAAGGAACCTCCCACCTACATTGCATCCCTCCTAGCCTTTAATTTGATAACATGGCTGCTGAACTATTCTAAACATGCACAGTTGTCCTGGATGTTAGAAACTAAGATTAAATGTAAAAATGTCATTTTTGTATTCAGTATTTGTTTTATGTTTTTTGTGTAACTTTCAGATTTTGTATTGAATACAGGAACACCTTGTAAATAAGATTTGTCCTAATGATGTATACTTTTGCCACCCAAATCCTATCTAAAAATAAAGATTTTTACTACTATAACTACTACTACAGCTGATGGCTCAGATGGCTATAGGTACAGAGGCAGAGGTTAAAGTGATATAGTAAGGTTCCACAAATGCCTTAATCAGATAGTATGCCATTGCTAACCATGCTTCAGATGTTGCAGCTGCAATTTGTTTAGTAAATAATTCTGTCATAGTCTTTTTTTTTTTATGTTTTATCAGTGATGTATCCTCCAGTTTTCTGTGTATGGCCACACCCCCAGAATGATGTAATACCAGGGAGCTGTCAATGTTTTACATACAACAACTACAAGGAATCCTAAATAATTTATAATGTTGACTGAAATGTGCCTTACTCAGAAGTACAGCCCCATATGTTGATAGTGGTGAGCACTTATATGTAAATGTACATAGCAAGGCACTGTGGGTAAAATAACCTGTTTTCCAGTTTCCTTACTGTGAGATGCTGTCTCATATTTCTGTACTGGTATCAACAATATAAGCTTTTGTATGTTTATTTTCACAACAATGCATTTTGCATACTGTATCTAGCTACAAGACTAATGTTCTGAGAGATGTATTCTCCTATTTCTGCAGTGAGCATGGAAATCTAATAGCCTGTGTACTAATTTACATTGTGAGGCATTGTGGGTACAGTACATAGCTGATTTGCCTGTCTAAAACTTAAAAGTGACACTGTCCCATTAATAACTTTGTTTTCCTGGTATGATGTCACAGTTGAGTGTTGCAGCACTGAGAAAAAAAAAAGGTCAGGTTATGCAAATGAAGCAGAGCAGCACAATAAAAGGATTTTTTTTCATGGAAAACAGCACTATTTGGCAGTTTGAATCGTAAGAGATTGATTCACAACACCTATAGGTTACTATTTCCATTTGTTATGGCAAATGTTGGTAAATCCCTTTAAGGTCCAGTCAAGCAACTTTGTAAAATGCTGTCAAATGCCATTGTTCAGTAGTGTACATTCCAAAAATTTAGCTGAGTAACCTCCCTCCCTTCCTAGCAATCTTCCACTCCCAGTTGTAAGCATTCTCTTCTGCCAGTAAGCCCATCTCCAAGACCCCCTAGTCTGATCCCCATAGGTCCCAATGGGCAAAGCCCAGTAGTATCCCTCCTTAGTCAGACCAGAACCCCAAGAGAGGACCAATATCCCCCTGATCATGCTGCCAACTGGAAAGTTGAACTGTAAATGTTACTGCACTCTTAGTGCTGCTGTTGTCCAACTCCCAGTCAGTTCTCCCATTTTTGTAACCAAATACTCAGAATCCCCTGGTTCTGCCTGAGTGTTCTGGGAAGTGATAAACCTAAAGAAAGTCCTGCATTAGCCACTACCAGAATGGTAGAGTTACAACCAGGATGTCATTAGGCTGGCCAGCTCTCTGATTACTCAAGGAGAACCAAGGACATCTGGGTATTTGGTTTCAATATAAGGTTCTGGAAGGTGGTCTCTGGCGGCACAAGTAGTGCATTTATGTTTAAAATTTAACTTGCTAGCCAGCTTCAGGATTGGGGTTATGGGGTCTTGTTTTGGAGTTAGGGTTCAGGTTGGATATGGGGATACTACTGGACTTTGCCCACCGGGACCCAGGGGAGTTAGATTAGGGAGAAAGAAGGATGGGGTTGCAGTGGGGACATAGTGCATAATGTATGGCGTGGAGGATTGCTGGAAAGGGAATTTAGTTGACTCATTTTGTGTATGGAATGCTACTGAACAGCTGCATTTGAAAGCATTTTACAAAGTTGCTGGACCAGATCCTAACACCCACTTCTCAACCTATAGCTGTCTGAGCCTCCAGGGTCCCAAGCCAGCAAAGCAGCCATTTCATTAAGGTAAGGGAAGAGAAATGGTTCTTTTTAACCAGTGTACTAAGTGGGTGGGTGGGGGGCAGTTGGATGCAGACTCGGAATTAAATTCCAGTTGTGATTCTGCATCCAATAGGGTTTGGAATTCAGATTTTGGTCTTCAATACCACAATTCCAAATTCTGAAAAGGCTCAAAAATGATGAATCAAATTCCACTCAACAGATTTCGAGCAACCCTATTACAAATGCATATGTCTGTGATCCATTAGTTTATTTTGAAATCCCTTTTCTGTTGTCTCCAGCACCACCTGTATTTTTAGTTCAGCTAACTCCAAGCAGGACGTTCCACCACAAACTAAAGGTAATCCATTGTTTGTGGATACTGCTAGCAAAGTCAAAAAATGTAAGATGCAAAGAAATAGGAGGAAAGGGGTTTCCTAATAGAACTCAGGTACCTAAGATGCATGGATAAAAGCTGCTGTAAATACACCCCCAAAGGCTGGATCATGTGGTGGGGGTGTAGCCATTATATTTAAGCTGGAACTGGGCCTTGTGGATGTACCAGTGGAACTACTAAGTCCTTCAAGTGTATCCTGGAAGCAGGTGCAGGCATCAGGATACTCCTCATCTACCATACACCAGGTGATGGTGGAGAATTCCTGAAGGAGTTTGGGGACTTCATTGTCAACGTGGTGTTGGAGTCCCCTAGATGAGTAATTCTGGGGACTTCAATGCCTGGGTCGATGATGAGCTCTTGCATTTTCAACAAAATCACTTTCAGCTTATGGTGATGCTGAGCTTCACATGGGTTATTACCTCCGCTACCCATATAGGGATCATTCATTGGAGCTGGTGTTCCTCCTGGGGATGGAGATCACAGACTTGGGGGTGGAACCAGTTGGTTGGTTCAACCATCACAACATAAGGTTTAGTTTTGGAGCTCCCCCCAAAGGTTCTGCCCCCATGGGGATGGTTCAGTACCACCCTTTAAGGGGGTGCTGGGTCTACTGAATTTTTTGAGTGAATGCATGAGTCTGAGGGATCTGGAACTGGCCTATAACAGGGTAGTGGGAGATGCCCTGGACAAGATTGCACCTTTTTGTATTTGACCCCTTACTCTTCGCCCAAGGAGCCCTTGGTTTAATGGTTCCTTGAAGGAGTTGAGGTGAAGGGGTCGAAGGCTGGAGAGAGCTTGGCAGAAGTCTGGCCTAGATGCTGACAAGCTTTGACTGATGAAACATTATGAGAACTACCAATCAGAAATCACTGGCATGAAGGCAGAATTTCTGTCCAGGGAGATTTCTGTTGTACAGAATTGACCAGCTCAGCTCTTCTGGACTGTGGACAGATTGTGCAATACAATCTGTCTCCAACCTGGAGAAGCCTTTTTGCAGATTAAGTGTGATGAGCTTGCTTGATTGCTCACAGATAAGGTGGTCAGCATCCGGGTCAGCACCAGCAAAGCACTCCATAGGAGGGATTGTTGTGATCAGAGAGAGGTAATGAACACTTGGTCTGCCTGGTCAGATTTCAGCAGGCCGGAACTCATAGATATTGTAAGAATCATCCGGACTCTGCACACAACCAGCTGTAGTTTTGATCTGGTCCCTACATCCCTATTAGTGGATTGTGTAGATGTCACTACCTGATCCTAGTTGAAATTGTTTGGGGTTTCATGGACAGGGATGTCTTTCCAGATCCCCTAAAGGAGGTGGTCTTACGACCATACAACCTCTCCTTAAAAAATTCTCTATGGATCCAATCTATCCAAACTATCCAGCTAACTACAGATCTATCTCTACCCTGCCTTTTATAGGCAAGATTATTGAAAAGGTGGTTGTGTCTCATCTGGAGGATTATCTTGGGACCCATGGTACCTATGAGTCTCTCCAGTCTGGATTTAGGAAGAGACATAGTACTGAGACTGCACTCGTACAGGTATTGAACTAGCCTCTAATAGCAAGAGATCAAAAGGCATGTACCATCTTGGTCCTTCTTGACTTCTCTGCAGTGTTTGGCACTGTGTACCATGGTGTGATTTTGGAGCACCTGCATTTCCTTTGTGGACTGTCGGCTATGGTCATCAGATGGTTTCAATTGTTCCTCATGGGCAGTTCTCAGAGGGTTGTTACCAGAATTTATTCATCTGATGCCCTTCTTCTGTCCTGTGGGGAGCTGCAGGGCTCCATATGGTCTCCCACATTATTCACAGTGAATATGCTGCCATTAGGAGATAGCATCAGATGATATGATTTCAGTTTTCACTGCTATACAGATGATACTCAACTGTATATGTCTTTTCTACACTGACAGGAGGATGTAGTCTCTATCTTCAACAACTGTCTCACTGAGATCAAGGACTAGATGAGTGCCAGCTGGCTGAGGCTGAACCCGGATTAGACCGAGGTGCTGGTGGTGGACCCAGGTCACCGGGGGTATGTATGGGGCAGGGCAGTCATCGGGCTTATGGCTTGATGGCATCCAGCTCACCACCTCACACCTGATGAGGAGCCTGGGAATTATTTTTGATGACAGCTTGACTCTGAGGTATCAGAGGAATATCACCCAGGTGAAACATCTGGTTCTTCTGAATGACCTACCAACTTTGGTCCATGGCTTCGTCACCACCTGCCTAAATTACTGCAACACCCTCTACCTAGGGCTTCCAGGGGTTGATATCTGCTGCCTGCAGCTGGTGCAGAATGTGGCAGCCAGGGAGCTAGTCATATTACGCCTGTGTTGCGTGAACTGCACTGGCTGCCTGTTCAGTGGCGAATCACTTTTAAGGTTGGCTTGCTGACCTTTAAAGCCCTACACAATCAGGAACCCGGCTATCTTAAAGATCTTCTAACTCCCTACTGCCCTTGCCATTCTCTCCAATCCACCAATGAGGGATTGCTAGAGATTTCTATGGTGCATTTGAAAACCTCTGGTGCTTGAGCCTTTTCCTTCGTGGCTCCCATTCTGTAGAATTCTCTACCTTGTCGGTTTAGAGAATGCCTAACTGTTGAAAGTTTTAAAGCTGAATTTGAAACCTATCTTTTTAATTAGGTTTTTCTTTGATGTTTTAATCTGGATGTTTATATCTGTAAAAGTATTAATCTATTTATATTATTGTCACTGTTTTATTTATGTGGAATATTATTATGCTTTGTTAAAGTGCCTTGGTTTTGGAAAGCCACTATATAAATAAAAATTAACTTACTTACTTACAGATGATGGCATAAATGTGGAACTATGATCATTGATGTATTGTCCACTGTTGATCTCTTGTGTTTTTTCTATATACCACAAAAGGCATTGATGCAGAGTGCTTCACAAGATGTTTGGAGGGCTAGCATATGATGGAGATGAAGTGGAAAACAGTACTCACATTTATTGTTATGAACTTTGCATACCAGCATTAACAGGTTAAATTGGATCTGCCATGTAATTGGAGTCATTTCAGCTTCATTAAAAAACGGGATAATATTGACAAGATCCAGAAAAGACTTGCACATGTTTCTTTCACAGCATACTGAAACCTGGCATCAGCTATAGCCAGTAGATCAACTTTTGGGGTAAGCTTTCACAAATGTGTCAGACACTGATATCAGAATCATCGCATTCTAAACTGTGAATTGAGGGTGTAGCTGTCTATGTTTCTAAGATGACAAAATCATACTATGATCAGCTCATAGTACTATATGCAGGCCAATATAAATAATTTTTTATTAAGAAAATACAACATTTCTTTAGACTTTCAAGGAATAAAAAATGCCTACCTTCATAGGTTGCTCTGAACCCTTGAGCACTGACAGCATAGTCTGTGATAAGCCATAAAGTGAGAATGGTTCCTGTACTCACAACCGGTGGCGGAAGCTGGAAGCCTGTTAATCTGTGTAAAAAATGCAAAATAAAGATACTTTACCAAATCAAAAATGCACTCAAAACTAGAGATGAATCACATGCCTTACTATGTTTCATGAAATTTATAAATGCTTTAAAAGCATTTCACTATAATTTACAGCTTAATGTTATGTAGATATGAAGGAAATAAATATTACCTTTTTATCACATTTAACATTATAACACTTCAATTCTGTCAGAAAGTAATGGTCAGTAGCTCTAGTTTACAGAATTAAAATAATGCATTTTAAAATATATTCAAAAAGAAATGAGAATAGGCAACTGAACTTATTATCAATCATGTAGTTTAATAAGATAATATATATAAGTGTTTACAACTAAATATAAATCAAATACAGAACTAAGTTTTTAGAAGGGAATTCTAGTCTGTCATCTTCTGCATTTATCTTGCTAAATTATTTTCAGTTTTTTTGCTGTGTAATAATTTTAAACTGACACTGTCCTATTACAACTTTATATGATACCATTTTACTTTATCTGACTTCTTTCATATCATATTTTCTAAATTTATACAACATATATGTATCTATAGTAAGTTAATCAGAACACAGGAAAATTCATGTAATAATACCCAAAAAACTACTACAATGACATTTAGACAAACCAACAGTAGGTCATTCACATTTCAGACATACCCACAGTAGGTTGGGCACATTTTAGACATGCCCACAGTAGTTTATCCATTTAGTCAGCATGAAAGGGCCGGGGGGGCAAGTTCCACTATAACTACCACAGAATTTTCAAAATCCTGGGTTCAACCATTTTAGTCACATACAGTAATAGTAATAACTTTCAGTTAGCCAGAGTGTAGTCAGAATAACCAGCTTTCTGTGGTTGATTAAAGACCTCAGCCTTTGGCCTTTTCCTTGGCCTTGGCACTTAATCCCCTACTTCATCCAGATATTCCTTCATATGATCCAGATAACTGAATGTTATCATTTAAATAACTTACAGAGATGTGGAATAAACAAGTGAACACCAGTACATAATATGTAGGGTCATTAACCTATGAAAAAAATAAATAAATAATTACAAAGGAATTTAGCAATACATACTGTAGCACTGTGTAAAATAAATACCTAGCTCTGTGTGAACCTGTCATTTCCCTACTTCCTTAAAGTCCACATGATGCAAGAAAGGTCCTTATAAAAATGGATTCTAGATTGCACCTGGGGTGAAAATTTCTCTTTGAGCTTTGTTTGCACATGATAAATTCAAAGATAGTACCTGAGTAGCACCCCACAGAGTTTGTTAGCAGGGTTCTTGTTATTTTATACTTGGTGCAAAAAGTACAGAGTTGACCTACAGAACATTCTCTTTAGCTGAATGTTGGGAACCAGCAGATCATGACACACCATGTCACAGGGCAATAAACAGAGCATTAGTATATTTTTTCTTCTTATTTTGGTAATTGTTTTCAATAATGCCTGTGAGTGTCTGATCAATCTACAAAATGCATTAGGAAACATGCCTGGTCCATCTGGTGCTTCTGTAATGATAATTTTGCACACGATTAAATGTTTATTTTTTTTTTGTAACTTATGAGTAATTTCTTAAAATTCCCATGTGAAAACAAGCTGCCTATGGCTGTATCCACCAACTATACTTATCAAACAGATGCTGAATTGATGTGCAGTCCAATGCTGAAGACCTGATACACCAAATCCCTCCTATACAGCAAGTCATGGCTGGTATTAAAACTGTCTGTTCTATATTGTTTGCATGTTTATGCTGAATACCTCAACTATCTGGATTTATCCTATGTACTTGTGGTATTCTTCATTTACTGTGGCCATGACTCTCTTGCTTCTTTCTCATACAGAGGAAGCACATAAACAGGTGATGATGAGAGTTATGGCAACCATATATCTTACTGCAACCAGCTGTTGGCATAAACTGTGCAGAGTTATGTAAGGTTGATTAATCTATGCTCTGTCTATTTGGTGGTCGAGAGCCAGTATCTTTTGTGATTCTTACCAGCATATTTAAGTGTGACTAATACTTGTAATTTCTCAGTCTTCTGTGTGCTTCTTTAATCTAAGTTAACGGCAAGGTCCTCAGTTCTCCATGGCACTGAAGTTGACTTCCACAAAGGTGCTTTAAACATCTACAGAAAAGTTAGGCCATATTCTATGGCAGTGGAAAACCACTACAGCACATTAATAATTGCATATTACAAAGCTAGCCATACCGTTTAAAGAGCACCAGTTTGGCTAAATCTCAAAAAGCAGTATGATAACACCATTTCCTCTTGGTAGGGCAACAGGCTGGATTCCTTAATTCTTAATTGCTACAGTTTAGTTAGGAAATGGTTTGCATTTTATTTTATTTTATTTTGACATTTTGCACACCAGGATGGACAGCCTCATGTAGGTGCATCTCCTATTTTCCAAGAGGGTCCTGGGTAGACACTGTAGTAAGCAGAAAAGTTAGACAATAGCAAATAAAGTTACGTAGCTTTTGTCAGGCATCATAGATAAATACAAATGTAGACATGCTATAATGTACCTGCAACAGAAGTCAATAAAGTAAGAAATAATAAGCAAGTGAAATGGTGTACCAAGTGGAAGTGCAGTCCACATTAAGGGTGGATTAGCATGAAGGATAAATAAAATAAGTAACTTCGGGTAGTGAGAAGATGACTGTGCTTGTCTACTCCATTTCCCTTTTTTCCTTCCTCTCCCTTCTCCAACTCTCTTCCTTCAACAAAGATGATGATTTACTGTTTGTTACTCCTTGCTAGCCATCACTATCGATAGCACTGAATTTGCTATATTTTACTTTTTTTTAATCCAATTATTTAACCAGGAATGACACACTAAGCTGGAAGCTTGTTTATAGGTGTGACCTGGGAGCACAGGGAAGTTAAGTGACTTGCTCAGGGTCACATAGTATGCAAGTGGGAGCTTTGGGATTCAAACCCAGGTCTCCAGATTTGTAGCTCAGAGCCTTAAACCACTGCACTATACTGCCTCCCTCTTGTTACCTTTACCTTTGTGTACCCTGTTTAAGTCCATCCACATTTGTGTACGCTGTAATATTTATTGCTGTATACTAGCTTAATGTATGTATTTGCAATTCTTCCAACCACATTTTTGTACTCAGTAGTATTTTCAATATGCATTAGTTCAATGTGTGTACTGCAATCCTCCCATACCCCTTTCCACCGGGTCACACCTGGAAATGAGCTTCAGCTCAGCATGCCTGTCCTAGTCAACAACTTTAAAAAATTAAAAATAAAAGCACTGACCCTCGAGTCTTTGATGATAGCAGGGACTGAATTCCAGCTGGATAGGCTGATAACTGCAAAGGCCTTGTCTTTAATGAATTTGCTATGTGTGACCTGGGGATAATTGATTTATGCAATTTATGGATAAAGAAAGGCATCTGGAGAGACATCTAAGCTATCTGTAGGACTTTCCTTCTTTAGTATCTTACCAGTATATTTAGGACACTGTCCATGTGTATACTTCAAGAGTTGAGAAACCCATTTGAGTTTCCTTCTAGCACTGAGTCATAGGATGTTCAGTATGTAGTACAGCACACAGCAATGATTAGTCTATCCCAGACTAGGGTGAATCCACAGATGCTGTTGAAGGCCATATCTATCTTATGCTGTGCTGTGGAGCTAGTGGAACTATAGACTTCACCCTTGTATTCAGGAAAGAGAAGGATTGACCGATGGAGTACCTTCTTTCTGGTATTAACTCATTCACACCACAAGAACTCTTTCAGAGTTCCACCACTTGTGTCCTGTATACTCTTAACGCTGCATCCTGGGCCTTTCTAAGCAAAATCAAGCCATAACCAGCATGCCACAAACAAAAGCAAATACTTCTTGAATCGTAAGAGCTACACACAAAGTATGAGCAGCAAAATTGTTCAGCACAAAATTACCTTTCCAATGGTGCTATGCAATCAATTGTAATTTATTTGGCTTTTATTTTATGCTAGCTGAAATACCAAAAACTGTGGAGTTTTTTGCAGATTTATTCAAGGTGGTTAGGTGATTCTTGAGAGACAAATGTCAGCCATGCACACCATACCATAAACAAATGCAAATAACTTCTAAAGTATAAGTGATAGACACAAAGTATCAGCAGCAAAGCTGTTCAGCACAAAATTATCTTTCTAATGGTGCTATTGAGTCAATTCTAATCAATTTGGCTTTCATTTTATACTAGCTGAAATACCAAAAACTGTGGGTTTCTTTTTGGATTTATTCAATGTGCTTAGGTGAGGCTTGAGAGACAAATGACAGCCATGCACACCATACATTAAACAAATGTGAATAGCTCCTAAAGCATACATGGTTGACACAAAGTTTCAGCAGCAAAGTTGTTCAGCTCAATATTACCTTTCAAACAGTGCTATGCAATCAGTTCTAAGCAGTTTGGTTTGTTTAATAGTTAAGTAAAATCTGTTGACTTCCTTTAGACGTTTCCAGGCCTGAGTGTAAGTTAGCTGAGTATGTCTACAGTCATTATTGGCCTGAGTGGCTATGCTTTCAGACACCACCTACAGGTGTGTCCAGGCCTGAATGAGTTAAATTCATGGAAGCCAGGATTGCTGTGCAGTATCCAAGGTTTATAGCTATACATTTGACAGACCTCGCAATGTTGTCATGGAAAACTAGCTTCCAATCCGACCACACTCTAAGATATTTGACATGCAAAGAAGTTTCCATGAGGTCCCTTTGCAGGGTGATGTGTAAATAACTGACACATAACAGTTTAGTGGTAAAATGGTTTTGGCCTCATTCAGGAGATGGTAATTTGCATGCATCCATTTGTGAGTTTCTATAAAAAATTACTTATAATGGGATGTTGAGCTGTATGCCTCAACCTTAGTGTGGATGACTGTGTCATCCAAATAGAGGTGCATACTTTTGTTTGAGGCTTAGAAAAACTCTGATAGATCAATGATAAACAGACTGAAAAGTAGAGGTGTTAGAACTGAATCCTGAGAAACTCCTCAACTAAGCAGTTTAGGAGATGAGGAAGCACTATAAATGTTTACAACCTGTAACCCTTCTGATAAGTAGTCCTTAAACCATGAAATGGCACTGTAAGACTGTCCATGACAAAATATGCTTATGTGTTTTTTCTGTTTTTTTTTTTTGTCTTCTGGCTATGGATAGCAGTTCTTTATGCACTTACACTGTGGCATTTGACTTCAGCACTATGTATCCTGTTTCTGAGTGTCAGTGAATTAAAATATTTTTGTACTCAGTCATACATATTACCCTTTATTAGTACTTGGGGTTTAACACAGCAGAGTGTTGTGGGCTGATATCTTTTGTTGTAGGTGACTGCTAACATATCATAGAACCCCATACCCGGGGTGAACTAAGTTTGCACAGAACATTGTGAGCTTGCCCTAGTTGGTTTAGTTTGCAGAAGAAAATATTGTGGTTTACAGTACTAAATGCCTTGGTGAAGTCGATGAAGATTGCACAAGCAATATAGCCCTCATCCAGGGCCAGCAACAGATTAATTGATACAGTACCTTCTGAAAAGAAGTGATTGTTTAATGGCTGGGTTTAAATCCTGACTGTACCTCTGAGAGAATCCTTTTGTGGTGGAGGTGCATCAACAGCTGATTATAAATGAGCTTCTCCAGAAGTTTGTTCAGTGTTAATAGACCCAATATAGGCCTATAGTTAGTAGGAGCAGAAGAAGACCCATATTTGTATAGGGCTGTTATGATGAATAATTTTCAGGTTGGTAGGATTGGACCAGTTTGAATTTTTGCGCCACGGAGCCAGTGGCATAATCTCTTCCCCATCACTATTCAGTCAACAGACATGGCATTCCACTGCTTTTAGAGGTTTATGTTTGAGTTTGAAGACATATAGTACAGTCAAGAAAACCTGGATCTAGTCAAGACAAGTTAACTAGCAGTACCTGTCACAATGCATACCTTCCCAGGTGTTCCTGAAGGGATGCCCATTGACAAAGCTCCCTGAGTGAAGTGCTGGGGTATTCTGCTGTGGCAGTGTGGTGAAAAGTTGCTGATAGAAAGTTAACTGTAATATTGTTACTTTCACATATACCTTGCATTCTTGGCCTATGGGTCTTGCATTGCATCACATTATATTATTTTTAATCTGTGTAAAAATTATAATGTGAAATTAAGCACAATAAATCTACTGCATGATAATGAAGTTACTGGTTTGAGATGTGCTTATACTGTATGTTGGCTAGTAGCCACTAGTGTTGTTTGTTTGTGCAGGATCTCAGCAGCTTGTAGTGCACCTCAATATTTGTTCTGGATTTTGTTGTTCTTTAAAGGAACCTGATGGCCTAATAATGACCAATCCAGAAGCAGCCAATGTTCATCCTCAATCAGTTCCAGTTCTGTTACACAAGATACTAATGACCCATTCAACAATCTTAACAGAAACCACTCTTGATGTCCATGTTGTGTAAACAACATGACACCTGCCAAAGTCATCAGTGTGGGCACAGTGTCAAATGTTACTTTATGAGACTATATCATGAATCACCTAACATCCCACTACTGTTCGGTCAGCTACTATGCCAGAGAAAGGAAGGTGACACTGAGTCTACCTGCAACATGGGCACTATTTTTATTCTGTTATTGGATGAAAAAATAAGACTGTTCATGAGAGAGAGAGAGCCATAGCAAAACTACAATTCTACAAAACAAACTTAGTATAACAAAAGGTTAAGCAACTATTAAGCAAGATATAGAGCACCAGTGTAGAGAAGGAGAACTTATTAATGAGGCAGTTAGAGGGATGTGGGAAAAAAACAGAGGCACAAGAAGGTAAAGCACTAGAGGAGAAGGACGCATGAGATGCTGAGGAAGTGCAGGGGGAAATCATGCACCAGAGGAGGAGGAGGAACAAGAAGAAGATCATATTAAATGGATTATGTCATCAATTATACCACCAAAAAGTGCTGATGACTGTAACACCAAAGACTTGGGGCCAACAAAGAGGAGATGGCACATTGAAAATGGGTGGGGAATATGATACCGAGATGGCCCAGTTTTATCACATCAGACTGTCATGCATGAGACCCAGCTTCTGGAATGAACTTGGGATACTGTATTAGGAGGCAGGCCAGGCTAAGGTAGTTAATGCTTAGCAGTGTGCTTTGACCAGGAAGGGCTTGTGTCAGGTTTCAGCCCTATGGCAACTCTAGTAGTCAGGTAACGGAACCTGCAATTCTGAAGGGGCACACTGCATGTGCAAGGCCAAAATAGGCTATGCCTGTGCCAAAAAGATGAGTGAAGACTCAAGAAGAAAATGTGGGATTTAAAATATTGGCCTCAATCAGGATGCAGCCTGTAGCACACGTGGTCCAAACGTTGTACAGCTTGCCATCCACAACCAGATCCTGTTCTGACTGGGGTGAGGACAGCCTTTCCTCTGAACTCCTGCCTTGAAGGGTACACCATCTGGAAGGCAGCAGTGGAAGGTTAGTGGTAGATTGTGCTGGGCTGCTGCTGCAGTCAACCTGAGGGGATGGTGAAGACTGGCTGGGAGACAATGCAAATTTAAAAAGTTAAGTAAATGAGAACAGCAGAACAAAAGGATACTGAGAGAGGAGACTTTAAATCCTATTCCCACCTCCCACATTGGATCCTTACTGTGTATCCATACCACCTTTTGCTCCTCATTCCCGGTGGTGGCAACAAGTAACAGTGTCCTCAGAACTATCAATTCTCATTTGCTACCTGGTTTCTTCACAAGATGACACCAGGCAGTAGAAATCAGCAATAAAATGCCAAAGAGTCAGAGACACTTAACAGTCTGGGAGTTTTTACAGATGACCTGACAATTTAACTAAAAGCTTGTTGCAGTGAATGTGGGAGAAGATCACACCAGGCCAGTCTATTAAAAAGTTTTGGACAACTGTTCTTGTCACTCATTTAAAAAATGAACATGGCCTCATACTAACAACAGCTGTGCCTGATGGACTCAAGTCAGGGGCAGCCAGCGCAGATAAAACTTGTGAGTTAAAACTGTTTTCAGAATACAGCTACAGAACAGAAATGCATCCACAAAAATCATCGCTGTATGAGACTAACTCCCATCACCATTATCATCACTAGTTGTAACTAAACAAACTACACTGCCAGAGTCATTCCAGACCCCTAGAATAAAAATCAGACAAAAACTGCCCCATAATGACTCAAGTTATGTAACAGTAGCGCAATCTTTTGCAGAGATTATGGCCCTTGATCTTCAGCCATTCACTATGGAAAAACTCAGTTCACGATACAGCATTGCAGATCACATTCTTCTACAACACCCCCACATATCTAAAAGACTGGCTTATGCTCACCTGATATGCTAATTACATGCATGTGACCTCTGAGAACATAAATCTGACCCCCATAGCTCTTTGCAGTCCCAGAGGAAATAATTTTTTACATGTACATCACCAGGATACACCACTACCTCTTAGCTCCTGCTGTTTGTGCATTTGTATAAGATAAAAGCAGTCCCAAAAACTACATTTATGTTGTTTTCTTTTGGAACAATGAATTATACAGCTAGCTGGCATGAATTAATTTTTTATGAGTACATGTAGAGAATTTCATCTCTTCTTTCCCTTGCTAAGCCCTTTATGATGTTGCATTGCTGGTGTTTTTATATCATTTCAATTAGAGGAATTTCACATCTATATCCGGGACGTGCAGATTTTGAAAATGTGCCTGCTACTGATTTAAACCTGGAGCATCTTTCTCGACACCAGCTGCTCCCACAGGTTAACCCGTGCTTTCCCTACTGTTAATCTTGCCTGAATCCTTAGAAAGGGATGTCAGGGGACACCCCTCTCTCTCTCTCTCTCTCTCTCTCTCACATTCTTATTTTTTCATCCAATAACAGAACAAAAATAGTGCCCATGTTGCAGGTAGACTCAGTGTCACCTTTCTTTATCTGGCATAGTAGCTGACTGAACAGAAGTGGGCTGTTTGGTGATACACAATGTAGTCCTGGGATACCCAGGGAGGGTAATTTAGCCAAATAATTGGACAACTGCAGCCAGGGGTGAATCCAGGGTTTTAAGAAGGGTCCTGTGGGAGGAATAAAAGGGTGGAGCCAAAGGGGCATGGCTATTGGACAAAATAATGCTTATGGATTCATTGCTGCACACTCAATGCAATGGCTGTGGTGGACAACAATGTAAATAATTTTAGATAATTAATACATATTAAAACTCTAATGCTTCTTAATATACCATCAACTGATTAATTCTTCTGTAATACATACCTTTTTTGTACTTAATGAAAATGAAATTACAGGAACATTCACATAGATGCTTCATTTATTCAGTGGGTTATTAACACTATAATTTTGTTTGGTTACACAATACATCTTCATGTAACCATAGATTTTATGTGGCTAATATTGGTCCACGTTCAACAAGCACAAACATAGAACAAAACTGGTTCTGCCCAGATGATCTGGCAAAAAATCTTTTTTCTCATGCCAGAGTATCCCAAATATAATTTAGCAGACATTGGGATTATCTGTAACAAAAATTCCTTGGTACCATATCTTGTATTTTGTACACCCATATATATTCAGTATGTATACAATACCAGCATAAACACCAAAGCACTTTAGCCAGTTTTTGTTTGCTTATATGCAACATATTTTTAAAACATTTCAATTGTGAAAAGATTTAAAGACATAAAGAACAGTCAAATACATACAAACATTGCCACTACTTTTCACAATTCACTTTTTTTGTCTATTACTTCCTTGCACAACCACAACATAATCAACTAACAACTGCAAAATCATTATCATTCTGTGTGACTGTAAGGCATAGCAAGTAATCAGTATATCTGTAGTTTTCTTTGTGTCGTCTGTGAATTCTCACTGAATATAAAGCAAAACAAAGCCTGTCAATCTGTTTTCTGTCAATGTTTATTGAAGGTAGCTCTTCAGAAACCTCATGGAGGAAAAGGATCTTTCTCCACCAGCAGTAGACACTGGGATTGTTGCAAAGATCTGCAGTAATAGAGATTGTTGCCCCCTGCTGGTCCACCATGAGCTTATCAAAACTGTGCTACCAGTTTTCAACTATACAGATATGATCTTTAGTTCAGCCCCACCAATTCCCTTGCCAGTCTAGACATCCTACGCGATGCCTTTTAAGTTTGATAAACTCCCCTCCTTGAGCACACCATTGCTCCCTCTTCATTTCCCCAAGCACATTATCATCTGCCACACTGTTCCTCCTTTATTTTCAAATACTGGTTTGGTTTCCTTCCCTTATGCCTCTCACCACTTCTCTGTCTTCAGTCATGCCTGCACCATACTGTCTCCATTCCAGGGACCAGTGAACTTTTTCCACTCCTCACCCATGCACCTTGACAAGCCAGTCTTCCTTCTCTTCTTGTCTCCCAGCTCTCTGGAACCTGCTCCCCTCATCCCTTCATCACACCACCAATGTAAGCTCCTTCAAGCATCAGCTAAATCCAGTGTTGGAGTTATACTTCCAGAGCTAGTGGGTCCATAAAAGTTTTGATCAGGAACCATCTGCAGCTGTTTTAAATCGATGTGTAACATACGCCAATGGGGCAGATGCAAAGCACACTGCACTGAACAGAACTCATTGGTTTGTGCAGTCCATTGTTTCTTAATAAAACTAATCATACCTAAGCATACAATGCAGAGCCTTGTGCTACACGGCTTTTAATGCATTTTCTAAAAACTGTACAGTATATTTGAGCATGGCATGTCATTTATTTGTAAACTACTGGTAACCAGAAAGGCACACTGTATTAAAGCTCATTTCTAGGTGCCATCTGTGAGAGGGAAACAAGAGGGTACAAAGTAAGGAAAAGAGCAAGAAGGCACACTTTCTTAATTATGTATTTATTTATTTAGTTGGGGTTAGGGAGGTAGGGGGGAACGGTATAATCCAACAAGGTGCAATAAATGCAAAATAATAATTGTGCAAGAAGCATATACCAGATGCAGAGAACTAAAATATAATAGAGTTAAATAAATTTGCAAATGTACAAAAGCAATACAAGTACAGAGTAGAAACAATTCTGTAAATTGGTAATGGTGGATGGGTGGATGAGTACACAGTGCAAGTGCTGAGCAATGGAGAGCCATGGCTGGAGGGTGGTGATCAGTAGCTTTTGACATGATAAATTATACCAAGATAAAAGAAAGAAAATTCAGTTACAAATTGAGTGAAATGCACTATACAGCAGCACAGCCCAAGAAAATATAATTGCCTAAGTTAAACAACTGAGCTGCATGCCCTTTAACATCTCAGCTGGCATCTGATATCAAGAAACGTGATTAGACATCAGGAAAACGCGGGAGTAAGAAAGCAAAAACTTTAGAGGAACTGCAGGCTCTTTTAAGCAGCTACAGACACATGTCAAGGCTGGCTGTAAATCTGAGTGGATATCAGCCCCCACTGTCACAGACCATAACTCCTTGCTGATTAATTGTGCAGCAGGCTGTTTTTTTTTCAGTTTAACTCCTTTATGACTGAATTAAATAAAATCAATGCAAAGTGAGTTTCAAAAGTGGCTCTTTCTTAGGTGTGAGGGATTAAAGTACTGCAGCAGTACACATTACATTTCTTTTTTGTGGCCAGGCAAGAAAGATCCTGCTCCTGCAGGACCTGCAGAAGAGCAAGATCTGCCACTGACTGCAGCCTGTCCTGAGCAGCTATAGTCTTGGCCAGTGATTGTATGCAGCTGTTCTCTCTCCAAGCAGTTTGCACACCATCTTGCATCAGAAGCGTTCAGAATAGCCCCTTCCAAGTGGCCATCTGAGGATGACAAGGAGGAGATATCAGCTAAATCACCAGATTTTGACCATTGTATCTTAGTTACCCTCTCCATTACACTTTACTGTCTGATCTCTCAGGAATCAGAGCGATGAGGCTAGAACAGCATCATCTTATATGGCATGGTCCTTTGTTCTACCACTACTCTTTCCTCTTACTCTTTAGACATGGACTCAAACACGACTCTAGAGTCATCTTGATCATAGTACTGCCTTCCCCATTCTGAGAATGTGCAGCACCATGAGCATAAACAGAACCATCATGCTTATGGCATTCACACTGCCATCTTGTAACACTGGTGGGGTGGGCAGAATGAGAAGAGATCTGGATAAACTAGCAAAATGGTCAGAAGAGTGGCAACTGGGATTTAATGCAAAGAAGTGCAAAATCATGCACATAGGGAAGAGAAACCCTGAAGCCACTTATAGGCTGGGAGGGGAGTTGTTAGCAGTCACAAAGGAAGAAAGAGACTTGGGCATCATCATCACTGATGACCTAAAATCATCAAACAGACCTCTAAAGCAGTAAGTAAGGCTAGGGGGTGTTAGGGTGTATTAGTAGGGGTATCACAAGTCATAAGAGGGAGGTAATAATCCCTCTGTACAAGACATTGGTTAGGCCCCATCTGGAGTACTGCGTGCAGTATTGGAGGCCACACCTTCACAAGGACATTAACCAAATTGAGGCAGTCCAGAGAAGGGCAACCAAAATGGTGCAGGGACTGCATCAGAAGACATATGAGGACAGATTAACGGAGCTCAATATGTATACCCTTGAGCAAAGGAGGAGAGAGGTGATATGATCGAGACATTTAAACACCTAAGGGCATAAACAAGGTGAAAGAGTCTAACATGTTTAAATATAAGAAAATAGCAGGACAAGAGGACACAGCATGAGATTAGAGGAGGCCGATTAAGGGGAATGTGAGGAAATTCTTTTTCACAGAAAGGGTGGTAGATGCATGGAATAGCTTACCACAAGAAGTGGTGGCTATGAATACAGTGCAGGGCTTCAAACAGGCATGGGATAGGCATAAGGGAGCAATACAAATGACTATGAATAGATAGGTCACTGACAGAGCAAAGGCCGATGGCACATTTATAAGGTAGAAAAAGAAATGGGCAGACTGGATGGGCCTTGCGGTCCTTATCTGCCGTCAACTTCTATGTTTCTATGTTTTTATGGTATATATTGCACACTTGTGCTCTGCCATGTAGTGTCTGAAATATCTCTCATTCCATGCAAAGAGCTGACTTCCAAGTCAGGCAGTGTTTCTGCTCCCATGTCTGTCTGTCTGCCACTCTTACACTACCAGCTCTCACAGGAAAGCTCCTACTCCCTCATCCTCTGCACATTACTGTAGTCTCCACTCTCATGGTACAAGTCAGAAAACAGCATCACCATAGCCCTCAGGCCAATAAGGGAAGGCATACAGTATTGCCAAACAGGGTTACTGAATGCTTCCCATCAGAACTGTTATATGGAGTCAATCCACAGTTTTTTTAACCTCATCCACCAGCCCAGACTGACAGGACATCAAGAGAGATCTTGAGGCATATACAATCCTTATGCAGTACCATTGCATAGCATACTTCTGTCCCCTTACCGCCCTGAGCGATTGCTCTGCTTGGCTGACAAGGGGTTGCTAGAGATTCCAAGGGTGTCTTTAATATCTTCAGGGGCCTGTACATTTATGTATGTGGCCCCAGCCCTTTGGAATTCTCTACCCCATCAACTACGGGAGTATCTGACTGTGGGGGGGGGGGGGTTTAAGCAGGCGCTAAAAACATTTCTATGGCACAAAGCATTTGCTTCCTAATTTATTGGATCTTACTGTCCATCTGTTTTACAATGCTTTTATAATTTATTCTGTCTTAGTCATGTTTTTTATGTAAAGTGGCTTGATGCTTTGAAAGGTGCTAAATAAGTAAAGCTTTATTAGTATTATTATTATTTAGTATTACTTTATTGGTGGCAATTATGGGCAAGTACACACATATTAATGCTTCCCTTGTCTCTTTCTTGACATCTGTGGATAAGATGATGGTAAAAGTAAGGAAGTGCAGATCCTGCAACATCACCCTGCTACCACAGCATGGGCCTAACTGCTGTATGTGATCCATAGAGAAATCACCAACCTCTGAGGACAAATGGATGTCTTAGAGGGTGGCACCAAGTCATCATCCTCTTCAGCAGACACCAACCAAAGTTAATTGTCCATGAAACCATGACAGATAGACACTGCACATATATGCAGAAACAACGTTTTATGCAAGACAAACAAACTAATTTTAAAGATCATGGGGTGCCAGTCCAGTGGCACTGAAGGTTGAGGAGCTGGACTCCACATCTTGAGCCATGCCAGATACCTGAGTTCAAGAACAAGCTTGGGCACTGGGGGGTCAGCAGGGGAGGGAGAAGAATTAAGCATCCAATGGACTGATCTCCTCTCCCTGGGGAGGGATCCAGGGTGTCTCTGGTGCAGTAGTGACCCCCTGGTGCAGACCAGAGACACAGCTAGCACATGGAGCAGTTAAGGGGAGGAGTACTTATGGCATGGCCATGTAGGCATCATTGCACACCTGCACTCCTAGGGGGAACCATAACCTTGAAAAATCCCCCGATCCCAGATAGGTGATGGCTCTCCTCCAAGGCATGCCGCCACATTCCCAACACTATGCCCTGTCTCCATTCCCCACTCTGTTCCTCCACCACCTCAGCCAGCACACTCAATTCTAAGTAGAGCACCAGAGTAGAGGCTGCCCTACCCCAGGGGGCTCAGAGCTGGGGAGTCCACCGGCAGGAGGATGGTGGAGGGGCAGTCGGAGATGGAGGATCAGGTGGGCGGTAGAGCAATGTCAGGCATGCACGAGTAGCCTGAGACAGTTCCAGCGGTAGGGTGCATAACCAGAAGATGCAAAAAAAAAAGATCATGGAGCACACAGAAGCATTATCTGATCCTACTGCTCCTCTGAAAAATCCTTTCAAGCCTGACCCAGTGGTCAACCCCATGTCAGATGAGGAACACCCTCAAAAAGAAGAACAATGAGCAACATAAGGGAGACAGCAACCCTCAGAAGACAAGAAGGAGGAGGAGGAGATGGAGGAATCTTAGACCTACATGGAGCTCATTCACTCCATTAGGACACTGGTGGGAATCAATGCACCAGGTAAAGCCCACAAATTAGAACTAGTGCCATCTCTGTAACAAAAGCTGAAACCACAGGACTTATTTCCCATATACCCAGCTACTGAGGACCTTATTATGGAAGAATGGGAAGCACCAGAGCCTGCAAAGATCTGCAGGAGAAAATCTCTGAACATGGTATACCCATACCAGAGAATAGAGAGAAACTGTGGTGTTATGCCCACCAGCTGACCCACAGTTATCAGTCCTCATCTGCAAGACACTACTCCTGACTAAAGGGTTCACACCTCCTAATGATCTAGTAGACAAAAAGTTGGAGGAAATGATCAAGAAATCATGCAAAATTGTAGGCCTTCCATCAGAACAGCAACAGTGGCAGTTTATACTGTACATCAAGAGTGCAGATGGGTTAGCTAGAGGAACTGACAAAAATCTCTACCTCTCAAGTCTCATTTGGAATTCATGGATTATGCACTGCAAGCAGCAAAACATTTTGCAGATATGGCCGTCAACACCCTCAAATTCAAGTCCAAGGCAGGTACAATCTCCAAGAGTGCTAGAAGAGCTCTGTGGCTAAAACTCTGGCAAAATGAAACAGAGTCCAAAAATGTGATACAAAAGCTACCCATCAAAGGCAACAAGCTATTTGGGGATGACCTATAGTGATTCAGAGCTGAAAAAAGAGAGTAAGAATCTAGTAAATGACTAGAATGGGTTACTTTCCCACCTCCTGTCCTTTTGAAGCAGATTATTAAATAACAATAGGGGAAACAATACAGGAGACAACAGAACAACCAGTACAAGAGTACCAACTTCAAGCGAATTTACATGCAGCAAAATTTCAGTTTCTAGAACAAGAATTCCTTCAGGAGAGGAAAATTCACATCCAGAGGATTCAATGTCAAGCAAAACCAACTATGACTATGCCTTGAAATGCATACCCCCACAATTGAGCCAGCTCAATGAATAGGACCCTCCAACAGGGGGCAGATTAATAGACTTCACCAAGACATGGTTCAATATGACACCAAACAAATGGGTATACAGTACATGGTCATATCTTGAGGCCACTCAGTAGAGTTGGATAGTACGTCATCTTGGTGATGTCCAATAATTTTCCCAGTATCAAAGAATAACATATGGTCACAAGATGTCAGAGGAAATATTAACTGCAACTTTCAAACAACACAATAACCCCAGTACAACCAGACCAAAGAAATAGTGAGGAGTACTTTTATTTTCTTCCTGGTCCCAAAAAAGACAAAGGACCTCAGATCAGTACTAAACTTAATGTTTGCCAACCAACACATCCAAATAAAAAGATTCAAAATGAAGATGATTCGATACACATTATGAGCAATCAAAACTAGAGAGTTCCTAAATTCCATCAATATGAAGGATGCTTACCTCACATCCCAATCAGACAAGAACACTACCAATAACTACATTTTCAAATACTGGGTCACCACTTTCAGTACCAGGCTCTACCTTTCAGAATGTCATCAGAACCAGGGGTATTCATTAAGGGCTCAGTAGTACTAGCAGTGGAATTAAGAAAGCAGCAGGTACATGTAGCACCATATTTGGATGACTAGCTTATAAGAAGAGCGTTCAAGCAATAGGCCATCAAGGACTTGGTCACAGTGGCAAAAATGCTAGAACATCAGGGGCACAGATAAACAGGTCACCTGGTCTAGTGAGGCCATCAGACCAGAGGATACACAACATTACAATGGTGGGCAGACAAGCTGGCTGAGGGAATCACCCTAGTGTTGGAGCCAGAACATTCAAAACACAGACAACTATCTCAAATCTGGCTAAAAGCTTACCAGCAGAAATAAAGATAAGGGCTTGGTTGTAGGATTACCAGAGTCGGTTTATTTTAAAATAAAAAGTTTCCATACAGCAGTCCACCACCCCACACCATTTCACACACGTGCAAATGTACTTTTTCAAGGCATGTCACCTGCTACACTTTTAAACTATTTATTTGATCAATTTAAAGTGTCAGTGTTTATAAAAGTGCAAATACCTGTTATGCTCTGGGAATATTAAAGTTAACCCTGGCCCTCTCACACCCCTCAAATCACCCATAGTTTTCACATCAGCTCCCAGCCTGAGACTAATGCTCATTAATTTGTGCAGCTTTTGGAAAAAAAAAATTAACCTAAATGAAGTATGGGTTTCACACACAAACCCTAAGATACTTGTAGTCATGGAAACTTGACTAAAGGGTTCATATTAGACAAACAGATTGCACTCCCATCCTTCAACACATTTAGACTGAATAGACCAACTAGGAGAGGGGGTAGTTATTTATGTCAACTCCAAATACAATACCACTGAACTCCATGTAGCCTCTAAATGAAGAGAATTTGAATGTCTGGCCATAAGACTCACCCTGCCTTCATCTGAAGCTATCAATATTATTGGCTGCAACAGACTGACAGCAGAGGGCACTAAACTCCTATCCAACTTCAAAAAATTAATTGAAAATCACCCTAACAAATCTATTATACTTGGTGACCTGAATTTGGATTGGCTTATGCCAGAAGCAAATACCCTTGTGCGATGAGCGAGGTATCTCACATCTTATCTCAGAGCCCACCAGATGCATTGCAAAAAATAGCACCAAAAACTCTATACTAGACATGATAATCACAAGCAGACTGCATAAAATCATAAAATTTAGCCATGTTTCATGATGATCTAAGTGATCATAACATAGTTGCCTGCACAAGAAGCATAGAAAAACACCACTCTTGCTCCAAATTCATTACCAACAGACACTTTCACAAATTAAAACTTGAAAACTTTCTAAATAATCTCAGGAGCACTTATTGGCAAAACATCTACCTGGCCTCCTCAGTAGATGAGGCTGCCGGTATATTCAACTCAAACCTTACAAACATAGCAAATAAACATTCCCCCCTTATCTGATGTAGCGTGAAAAAGATATCCTATCCATGGTTCACTGCTGGGTTAAAAGCAGCCCTAACCCAACGTGATAAACTGTGGGCTATAGCGAGACACACTATAGCTGCTGTGGATTGGACTGCTTTTAGAACTGCAAGGAATGCCTGTACAAAGCTTATCAGATCAGCCAAATGTAACTATTGTTTGGAATCCCTAGAGGAAGCCAAAGGCAATTCAGCAAAAATCTGGCAAACAATCAAATCTGTGGAAGGCCACAGAATTCCGCCTTCAATACCCAACAAAAATAACATCTCACGGTACTACTATCTCAGACCAAGGCACGATCTTAGAAAAATTAAAGGCACGCTTTGAGGCAGGGGGACTAGCATTCAACTCATCCCCCACTGCTGAGTTATTCAACTCTTCATCACCCAAGGATGATCCCATGGACTCGCTTATCCAGGACTTTTTCTGTCTCTACCCAGTTTCATTCAAACAGGTTGAAGACCAACTGAAAAAACTAGACACAAGAAAGAGCACAGGAGCTGATAGAATTGAGTCTGCATTCCTAAAATTAGAGTACCATTTCCTAACCACTCCCATAACACACATATTCAATCTATCAGTCTCATCTGGCAAAGTACCCTCCTGTTGGAAAGCAGTGCACATACTACCTTTATTCAAATCAGGCAAATCGTGTGACTTAAATAACTATAGACCAACTTCCATCTTACTGGTATTGTCTAAGCTTCAAGAAAAGTTAGTTAATTATCATCTAAGGGAACACCTTGAAAATGCAAACCTCTTCAACCCATTAAAATCAGGATCCAGGCAAAATCATAGCATGGTTTCAGCTCTAGCCATAGTGACAAATGACTGGTTCAACACCCTACATAATAAACTCTCTACATGAGCCGTGTTCCTAGACTCCTAGACTTAAATAAAGCCTTCAACATGGTTGAACACAGTCTACTATTAACCAGACTTAAAGAACATGGATTGAAATGCTCTTCAATAAACTGATTCTCAAGTTTCCTTACTGGCAGACTTCAATGCATTAAACCTGATGTGTTCCTCTCTTCCCCACTCCAGTTTACTCGAGGGGTCTCCCAAGGTTCCATCCTGGGGCTATTATTATTCATTATCTACATCAATTCACTGAGCAACAACATTGAAAATTCTAAACTCCACTTCTTTGCAAATGACACAGTGTTATATGCTTGTGAACCTTCCTTGCCAGATATATGCACTGAATTGCAGTCTGACTTCATCCAAGTACAATACAACCTCCTCAAATCCAAACTTTTGTTAAATTGCAAAAAAAAATAAAGTAATGTGCTTCCTCCCACCTCAGCCTTCAGCATCCCTATGCAGGCAGGTCACACCAGTGCCTGTTACAACCCTCCTAAAAGACTCACTTGAGACTGTCAACAAATGTAAGTATCTAGGAATATGGTTAGACAGCAAGCTGTCTTTTCCTATGCACACTGAATCCCTCGCTAAAAAACTAAAAATAAGTCTGGTATTTTTTTCTACAACAAATACGTGTTCTCCACAGATACCAGAACAGGCTAATACAAGCCACCTCCCCCTGTTAGATTATGTAGATATTATATATAACAGTAGTACAGCATCTAAGCTACACAGACTAGACATCCTCTTTCACTGGGCTATACACTTCATAACAAGCACACCTTTCAGAATGCATCACTGAGCCCTTAATTCAGCAATGGGTTGGTCATCCCTTGCCACAAGAAGGCTGGTCCACACTCCCCATCCCTGGCAATTTCCAAATTGCTCAAATTACTGGGGGTTAAAAGTTCTAGTGACCCAACCTCTTGTCGTATCTCTCCTTTACAAAACATTAAGGGATATTATGGGTGTTGTGGCCCAATAAAGATGCAGGTATTGGGAGAAGAAGTTTCCAGATTCATAGAAACATAGAAACATAGAAGTTGATGGCAGACAAGGACCACAAGGCCCATCCAGTCTGTTCATTTTTTCTACCTTATTGATGTGCCATTGGCCTTTACTCTGTCAATGGCCTATTTATTCATACTTATCTGTATTGCTCACTTATGATTATCCCAGGCCAGTTTGAAGCCCTGCACTGTATTCATATCCACCACTTCCTGAGGTAGGACGTTCCATGAATCTACCACCTTTTTGTGAAAAAGAACTTCCTCACATTACCCCTTAATTGGTCTCCCTCTAATCTCATGCTGTGTCCTCTTGTCCTGCTGTTTTTCTTATATTGAAACATGTTAAAGTCTTTCACCTTGTTAATGCCCTTAAGATTTTTGAATGTTTCAACCATATCACCTCTCTCTCTCCTTTGCGCTAGGGTATATATGTTGAGCTCAGTTAATCTGTCCTTATATGTGTTCTGATGCAGTTCCTGCACCATTTTGGTTGCCCTTCTCTGGACTGCCTCCATTTTGTTAATGTCCTTGTGCATGTGTGGCCTTCAGTACTGCACATAGTACTCCAGATGGGGCCTAACCAGTGTCATGTAAAGGGGGATTATTACCTCTCTCTGATGACTTGTGATACCCCTACTAATACACCACAACATCCAACTAGTCTTACCTACTACTTTAGTGGTCTGCTTGGATGATTTCAGGTCATCTGTGATGATGATGTCCAAGCCTCTTTCTTCTCTTGTGATTGCCAGCAACTCCCCTCCCAACCTCTAGGCAGCTTCAGGGTTTCTTTTCCCTACATGCGTGATTTTGCACTTCTTTACGTTAAATCCAGTTGCCACGCTTTAGACCATTTTGCCAGTTTTCTCATTCTGCCCACCCCATCTTGATCTTCTACTCTGTAGCAGACCTTGGTGTCATCTGCAAACCAGCAAATCTTAACCTCCAGTCCATTTGCAATGTCACTGATAGAAACATAGAAACATAGAATTTGACGGCAGATAAGGACCGCTTAGCCCACCTAGTCTGCCCATTTTCCTACAGAACAGATAAGCTGCAGATCCTAATTAACCAACAGCTTACTTCCTCCTACCCCCCACTAGGACTGCCTTATGTCTGTCCCATGCATTCTTGAATTCCTCCACTGTTCTTGACTCCACGACCTCATCAGGGAGGCTGTTCCATGCATCCACAACCCTCTCTGTGAAAAAATACTTCCTCACATTACCTCTGAGCCGTCCCCCCTCTATCTTCAAATTGTGCCCCCTTGTTCTTGCACATCTCTTTTTCTGAAAGATGCCACCCTCTTGGACTTTGTTGATTCCCTTGAGGTACTTGAAAGTTTCTATCATGTCCCCTCTCTCCCTCCTTTCCTCAAGGGTATACATATTAAGCTCCTTTAGTCTTTCTTAGTATGTCTTCTGGTGCAGACCCTGCCATTTTATGCCCTCCTCTGGACAGCCTCCCTCTGTCTATGTCTTGCGGAGATGGGTCTCACAGAACTGCACACAGTACTCCATATGGGGTCTCACCAACTGTCTGAACAGAGGGATAACAACTTCCTGTTTTCTACTATTGATGCCTCTCCCTATGCATCCCAATATCCCCCAGCCTTCCTTACTGCCTTCTCACATTGCTTGCCCACCTTTAGATCATCTGATATAATTACTCCCAGGTCCCTTTCCATTTTACTGTTGTCAGTATCTCACCCCCATTGTGTACTCTTGCCCTGGGTTTTTGTTTCCCAGGTGCATTACCTTAGAAACATAGAAACATAGGCTTTGACGGCAGATAAGGACCGCTAGGCCCATCTAGTCTGCCCATTTCCCTACCTACAGGATAGGCCGCAGATCCTATTTAACCAAGAGCCTATATCTTCCTGCCCCCCACAAGAATTGCCTTATGTCTGTCCCATGCATTCTTGAATTCTCCCACAGATTTAGACTCCACAACTTCCTCAGGAAGGCTGTTCCATGCATCCACTATCCTCTCTGTGAAATAATACTTCCTCACATTGCCCCTGAACCGCCCTCCTTCTATCTTTAAATTGTGTCCCCTTGTTCTTGTAAGTCTTTTTTTCTGAAAGATGCTACCCTCTTGGACTTTGTTGATTCCCTTGAGGTACTTGAAAGTTTCTATCATGTCCCCCCTCTCCCTTCTTTCCTCAAGTGTATACATATTAAGCTCCTTTAGTCTCTCCTCATGGCTTCTCTTGCAGACCCTGCACCATTTTAGTTGCCCTCCTCTGGACTGCCTCTATCCTGTCTTTGTCCTTGTGGAGATGGGGTCTCCAGAACTGGACACAGTATTCCAGATGGGGTCTCACCAACTGTCTGTACAGAGGGATAACAACTTCCTGTTTTCTGCTGCTGATGCCTCTCCCTATACATCCCAGTATACCCCGGGCCCTCCCTACTGCCTTCTCACATTGCTTGCTAACCTTAAGATCATCTGATATGATTACCCCCAGTTCCCTTTCCTGTTTTGTTGTTGTTACTAGCTTCCCACCCATTGTGTATTCTTCCCCTGGGTTCTTGTTTCCCAGGTGCATTATTTTGCACTTTTTTACATTGAATCCTAGCTGCCATACGTCTGACCATTCCTCCAACCTTGCCAAGTCCCTTTTCATCCTTTCCATGCCTCCTTGTGTATCAACCCTGTTGCAGATCTTTGTGTCATCTGCAAAAGCATACTTTCCTTCCAGTCCCTCTGCAATGCCACTGATGAAGACATTAAAAGGACTGGACCCAATACTGAACCCTGCGTTTACCTAATAACGCCCTTTCTTCAGTGGACTCCATTTACAATTACCTTCTGTGTCCTGTTGTCCAGCCAATGTTTTACCCAGGCTACCACCCTGGGACCCACTCCCAGGCTGGTTAATTTGACTAATAATCTTTTGTGTGGGACTGTGTCAAATGCCTTGCTAAAGTCTAGGTAGGCCATGTCCACAGCCCCTCCCTGGTCTACTACTTTGGTCACCCAGTCAAAGAAATCTATCAGATTCGTCTGACATGACCTTCCCGCTGTGAACCCATGCTGCCTTGGATCCTGTGCTCCACTGACCTCTAGGTACTCAACTATTCTTTCCTTCAGAAGTGACTCCATCACTTTCCCTACCACAGAGGTCAGACTGACAGGTCTGTAGTTTCCTGCCTCTGTCTTGGTCCCACTTTTGTGAAGGGGAATCACATCCGCCTTCCTCCAGTCCTCGGGTACCACACCATCCTTCCATGATTTATTAAAAAGAGTAGCCAGTGGTTTCACTAGTTCCTTCCTTAATTCTTTTAGAATTCTGGGGTGAATTCCATCAGGACCCATTGCTTTGTCCACCTTCAGTTTTAGGAGTTCTTGCAGAACCCTTTCTTCTGTGAAAGGACTGGGATCGACCCCCCTATCAAGAGTGCTTCTGTTAATTGGATTAGGCACTTCCCCCTCCTCTTTTGTGAATACTGAGCAGAAATATTCGTTCAGTATTCCTGCTTTTTCACTGTCCCCCTCTGCCCACCCACCGTTTATTCTATTCAGCCTCACTATCCCTCCCTTTGTCTTTCTACACTAGCTGATGTACCTATAAAAGGTTTTATCCCCCTTCTTAACTGAGTTGGCTATCTTTTCCTCAGTTTGGGCCTTTGCTATTCTGACTTCCCTCCCTGCTTCTTTCTGCCTTAACTGGTACAGCTCTCTCTCTGCTCCTTCTGTGTTTCCTTATACTTCTGGAATGCTATCTTTTTCTTCCTGACTTTCACAGCCACCTCTCTTGAGAACCACAGTGGCTTTTCTTTCGTTTTGATTTGTTTATTTGCTTCACACAAAGGCTTGTTGCCTCTGTGATGGCAGTTTGATAATTCCCCATTGTTGCTCCACACCTCCTTCTAGCCTGTTTGCTAGTGCTTTTCTGAGGCACTCTCCCATCTTGCAAAGTCAGCCCTCTTAAAGTCCAGTACCCTCACTTTTGTATGGCTTGACTCTGTAGCTGAGTTTAACGTGAACCACACTGTTTGATGGTCACTTGTCCCCAGATGGCAACCCACTTCTAGATCTGAGATCCTCTCACTGCCCCGTTTGAGGTACGAGGGCCTAAGTTGCTCCCTCACAGTGGGTTCCGAAACTAGCTGTCTAATGCCTGCCACCTGTGGGGCATCAAGAATGGCCCCGCTTTTGGATGTGGCTGCAGCAAATGTGCTCCAGTTAACATCTGGCATATTCAGGTCTCCCATCAACAGTATCTCCCCTTTCTCTGCCATTCTAAGAATGCCTTCCATCATATCCTTGTCCATTCCTTCCCCCAGACATGGGGGTCTGTACACAACCCCTGTGCGGATTGTGGTGCCCTTTCCAGTCTCCAAGGTGACCCACAGTGCCTTCTCTCCTCCCTGTTTACTCTTTTGTTCAGTTGCTTTTATCCCTTCCTTTACATAGAGAGCTACTCCTCCCCCTCTTCTCCCCTGCCTGTCTCTCCTGTAGGTTATGTGCCCTGGTATGTTAACATCCCAGTCATGGTTCTCTGTGTACCAAGTTTCTGTGACTGCTACGATATCCAGGCATCCCTCTTCCATTAAGGCCACCAGCTCAGGGCTTGTTGCCCAGACACTGAGCATTGGTACTCATTACCCTCCATTTCCTGATGGCCTTACCCCTTTGCCCCCATCCCTGTGCTTCTTGCCTTTGTCACTTTCTCCATTTACCTGCCCTTCTCCTATCGACACCTCCATGTTGGTGTTTGCCACATACTACCGTGATTGTTTGGGGGCTGGTTTCCTGCTCCTTTCCAGTGCCTCCTTGGCTGGTTTAAAAGCTTGTCAATGGAAGCATTTAAACCTATCACCTAGGATCCTGGTTCCCTCCCAGACAGATGCAGCCCATCATGCCAGTATGGGCTTGCATCACTCCAGGTGGACCCCCAGTCCCAATGAAGCCAAATCCCTGAGCTCCACCAGTTTTCAACCACTGATTGAATCCCATGGTACAGAACACCCTAGCCTCTCCTATGCCATAGATGGGTAGCACCTCCGAGAAGGTTACCGTGCGTGTTACTTGACTAAGGCCCCTCCCCAATTCCACAAACTCTTACTGCACTTCTCTAATCCCTTTCTTAGCCAGGTCATTTGTCCCTAAGTGGACAATGACATCCAGCTCCCTCCCCTGTGTAGCTGCTCCGGCAATCCTGAGGATTTGCTCCCTGTCCCTCCAAGCCATGGTGCCAGGCAGGCACCTTACCTCCCTCTCCCCTTCCTTGCCCAGTTCTACCTTCCTAACAATGGAGTCCCCCACCAGGAGTTGTTTCCTTCCCCTGCAGGGTCCCCTGCCACCCTCCTGTGGGTCTCCTTTGTGGAGATTCCCAGCATCCTCCTTGGTCTCCACTGTAGGTGCCTCCATAGAGTAACCACACTTTGCCAGAATGGCAAAACTTCTTTGCATTGAATCTGAGCTGCCATACATTTGACCATTCCTCCAACCTTGCCAAGTCCCTTCTCATCCTTTCCACTCCATCTGGTGTATCAACCCTGTTGCAGATCTTTGTGTCATCTGCAAAGAGTCATACTTTTCCTTCCAGTTCCTCTGCAATGTCATTTATAAAGACATTAAAAAGGACCGGTCCCAGTACTGAACCCTGCGATACCCCGCTAGTAACCCTCCTTTCTTCACTGTGGACTCCATTTACTACTACCCTTTGCGTCCTGTTGTCTAACCAATTTTTTATCCAGGCTACCACCTTGGGACATACTCCAAGGCTGGCTAACTTGTGTATTAATCTTTTGTGTGGGACTGTATCAAATGCCTTGCTAAAATCTAGGTAAGCCATGTCCACAGCCCCTCCCTGGTCTACTACTTTGGTCACCCAGTCAAAGAAATCTATTAGATTCGTCTGACATGACCTTCCCATCGTGAATCCATGCTGCCTTGGGTCCTGTGCCCCACTGGCCTCTAGGTACTCAACAATTCTTTCCTTCAGAAGTGATTCCATCATTTTACCTACCACTGAGGTCAAACTAACTGGTCTGTAGTTTCCTGCCTCTGTCCTGCTCCCACTTTTGTGAAGAGGAATCACATCCTCCCTCCTCCAGTCCTCAGGTACCCCATCCTCCTATGATTTGTTAAAGAGAGTAGTCAGCAGTGTCACTGATGAACAAATTGAAGAGAACTGACCCCAGGACTGATCCCTGAGGTACGCCACTTGTGATTTGCATCTCTTCTGTTTGTATACCATTTATCACTACTCTCTGTTTTCTGCCCACCAACCAGTTTGCCACCCATTTGACCAATTTCTGACCCACCCCAAGCCTACCCAGCTTATCAATCACTCTTCTGTATGGAACAGTATCTAAAGCTTTGCTGAAGGCAAGGTAGGTGTAACAGGGAACAGCCCTGTCCCTTGAATTGGACCTTCTTCCTTAAGTTATAAAACTACTGTTGCAACAGTTCTCTTTTACATGTCTAAAATCTATCCTATTATTTTCTAGTCCAGCAGGTTGGCCACGTCTGGGCGCTCCCCCTCCCTATCTCCCCAGATCTTCTGCCGATCTCCAGGGCCAGTCTCGGCCATGGAGCGGCCGTGGCTTGAACAGCCAGCCAGACCCACGCCCACTGCTTCCCTGCAGCTGTCCAGGAGCACCGTAGTTTTGCTAATTTTGACTGTCTTAGCCTGGAATAACCATAGTTTTGCTAAAATTTATGTGCCTTAGCCTGAAAAGCTGTACTTTGCTAATTTTAACTGCCTTAGCCTGGACTAGCTGTAGCTTTGCTAAAATTTAACTGCCTTAGTCTGAAAAACCATAGTTTACTAATTTTAACTGTCGTAGCCTGATTGTACTGCTGATATCTTCTGGATTATTGTTTGTTGACTGCACTGCTCTCTCAGATTCCCTCACCCTTAGCCTACCTGCTATTTCCTCTTACTTAATCTCCCTTCCTCTGCGCTTTCCCTTCCAGCCATGCCCTGCCTATCACCTACTCCCTGGTGGCACCAGGGCTGATTGCTCTGTCCACCCACCCCACCCCACTTTCTGTATCCCAGCTCAACCTCAACCCCTGCAGTCTCCCCCCACATTGACCTAACACCTTCGTCATCTTTCCTAGCTGATGACTGCCCATTTAGTCTCTCCTGTCTCTATCCATATTCCCCAGATCTTCTGCCAATCTCCAGGGCCAGTCTCAGCTGCTGGAGTGGCCACGGCTTGAACAGCCAGCCAGCCGCCCACCCACTGCTTCCCTGCAGCTGCCCAGGGGTACCAATTCACTGGGTAAGAACTCAGCCATGACCGGTGAGCCGTAAGAAGCTCTGATTGGCCTGCACTCTCTGCCATTGCCCCTGATTGGGCTGGTAGCTTACACTTCTGCCACTGATTGGACCGGCCTTTATACCCACTGCTCTGTGCTGTCTGCATGGCTTGAAAAGCCTTAGTTTTGTGCCCACCCCCTCCTACCTTCATTAAATAGACATAAACCATGCCCCAGCTGTGTCTTCTCCCTGCTTGACACCAATTGGATCCCTGGTAGGTTCCTCCCACTGCCTAGCTCTTGCTCTCTCAGTCTGCACTCCCTCTCACTTGCTCTCCCTCTCCCTCCCTACCCCCTCACTGCTCTACAACACTACTCTTAAAAAATTCCACTGCCTTTAACTCCTGCACCAAAACTGTTGTCCAACATTTCCCCCGTGCCCTCCCCCTGCACCCCTCCAGCTCCCCCCAGCCTTGACCACTCGGAACATGTCCCATGCCCCCCTAATTCTACTTGCTCTCCTGGTCACTGTTCCCCTTTGCTACCCCCCTAGAGCTTGCTACCCCTCCCATCATCTTAGTCTCCAATTTGACTTTATCCACTTCCACAGATGTACGCTGCACTCTCTGACATACCCCTCCTCACCTCTTACGATACTCGATTTGCTAATCACTAACACGCATGCCTGAAGGCCACAATCCATGTCACCCACCACCCCTGTCGTGCTTCTTACTGCATCCCACAGGGACCAGGACCATCTGCTCTCCCCTGCCCACAAGTATGAAATGCTCCTGTAAGCTCACCATCAGATACCTGCGACTGTGTACCCTGAAACTACTGCTCCTCCTACTTCTCCTCTCTGGCAACATCTACCCAAACCCTGGCCCCATAACCCAAGGATTGAATAATCATATTAATCACACTGGAACACTCTCCCTAGCCTCTATCAATATCTGCAGTCTTCTCCCGAAGATCGATGCCTTGCAAATTTTCTCGTGCCAGTACAAGCCAGACATCATTGCTATAGTTGAAAGTTGGCTATCACCAAAAGTCCCTGACTCTGCAACCGCATTACCAGGCTACAATGTTTTTTGACTAGACTGAAAAACAAAGCGAGTAGGGGGATGCACTATCTACCTTAGAGAGACGCTTACGGGTAATCCTATTAACACCCCTCAACGGACACATCTGCCCAGATCCTCCCCATTCGCATCATCTTAGGAGCTCATGGAAAACCCATCACTGTTGCTGCAGTATACATCTCACCAAAAGAACAATTAAAAGGCCTTAATGCCACCCTGGTCTTTGCACGTACACAACCCCCGGGCTCTGAGCTATTATTCCTTGGCGGCTTCAACATTAACTGGCTCGCTCCTGATAAAGGGAACTACAAGGATGCCCTTGACTCTGTAAATCTCATGCAACTGGTCACCACCCCAACCCACCACAACTACAAAACAGGCACCGCCTCTCTCCTGGACTGGGTCCTAATCAGCCACCCCACCCGGATCTCCAATATCTCCGTTCTCCCTGACTCTCTTAGTGACCACTCTCCTGTCATCTGTGAATGGTCCAACAAATTCTACAAACCACCACCACCATCCATCACCACCAGCAGAACCATTCCCTGAGGAAAACTGAAACTACTAAAATCTCGTCTCAAGCAACAAGACTGGTCTCCCATTTACAATGCAACTGATGTGAACTCAGCCCTCAATTTCTTCATCTACACCTTCAACACAGCCTGTGACTCATACGCCCCCTTAAAAAAGTGCAAAGTTAAAACCCTCTCCAATCCTTGGCTAACCACTGATCTAATCACACAACTAAAAGCAAGGGACCACCTCTGGTTCCTGGCTCAAGAGTCCGGCATGCAGACCAACATTCAGAACTACAAACGTTCCCGTAATGCCTGTACCTGATCAATCCAGCTTCACAAAAGCACCTACTACAAAGAAGCACTCACCAACACATGGGGAAATCGGAAAGCATTCTGGAAAAGTATTAAAGAAATCTCTTGAAAACAGCCAACAACCACCCCTACTATGCTACTTACAGATGGGTCTATTACCCTCAGTCCTGCCACCATTGCCAATACCTTCAACACGGCCTTCACAGACCTCAGTAATGTTCTCCCCCCTGACTTCTTCAATGATGACTATTCCCCCTCTCAGCCTACCACCACCACCACACCCACCCCTGCCCACCGGTCCTTCTACTTTAAAGCCATCAAATTGCATGAAGCTCAGAAATACATCACAAATGCTATCACTAAAACAAAACACAGTGGGGATACTCTTGGCCTAAAACTGCTGTACCTTACTCTTGATGAAGTGATTAGTCCTCTTACCAAGATCTTCAGTCTCTTCCTCAGCCTCAGCTAGTTCCAAGGCAAATGGAAATCTGCCACCATTACTTCAGTCCATAAATCAGGTGACCTGACCAACCCTGGTAACTACCGACCAATCTCCATTCTGCCACCGCTATCCAAGGCCATCGAGCACATAGTTACTGACAGCTCACTGATTACCTGGATAAACACAATATCCTTTGCTCACAACAACATGGCTTCAGGAAAGGACACATCACCACAACAGCACTCCTGGAATTCACCGAAGCCATCCACAGCACACTGGATAATGGACATATAACCGGGTCAGTCTTTATAGACCTAACCAAGGATGTTGATACAGTTCACCACCACCTACTCCTTGAACAACTCACAAACGGAGGGATCTCCCCTGACTCCTCTGCCTGGTTCAAAAGTTACCTGGAGAACACATCGCAAAGAGTGAAAATTGCAGGTGTCCTCTCTGACACATGGCCTATCCACTTTGGAGTCCCCCAGGGTTCCATTCTGGGGCCCCTTCTTTTTAGTCTGTTTTTAAATAACCTCCCCCAATCATGCCTGGAACGTCTCATTCTCTATGCTAATGATGCCATTATCCTTGCCATCCACAAGGACCCGCAATCCCTGCAGAACAAACTCCAACTCAGCTTCACCTCTGTGAAGCACTGGTTCAGAAAACACAAACTCATCCTTAATTGCTAAAAAAAAAAACAAATCCATGCGGTTCTGTAACTCTCACAATAGGAACAGGCAACATCCGCTAACCATTACAAACCACCTTGGAGTAACCATTCAAGAGGTTCACTCCTTTAAATACCTGGGGATCACTCTGGACAAAAACCTGGCCTATGGAGCCCATATTGACTATGTAGCCAAGGAGGCTAACCTGCGTCTAGGCCTCCTCTACAGATATAGGGTGCACCTTACCCCTGAAGCTCTAAGGATCACTGTCCAAAGCTCTATGTTCTCTGTTATCAATTATGGCCTTATTGTTTATGGCTCTGCCACCTCAACAGCCCTCAGGTGCATCTCAACTGCACTAAACAAAGCCTGTCATCTTCTAACTGGCACCCACCGCCTAACCCCACACCTGTGACCTCTACGCTCAAACTGGTTGGTTACATATATCAAACCATATAAAATACCAGTCCTGCATCATAGCCAAGAAGATAACCTTAGGTTTTGCCTCACCGGGTGTCCTAGCCCTCCTCAGTACATATAGTAACCCCCGCCACACAAGGGGATCTGATTTTCAACTTCTGCTGACCCCACGCTGCAGAACATCTATGGGTCAATACTCATTTGCCTTCAGAGCACTGAACTGGTTAAATAATCTCAACAATGAAATCTCTTCCCTTACCGTGCTTGGCACTTTCAAATACAAGCTCCGCCGCTCGCTCTCTGTATCCAGTACCTGTGACTGCCACACCTAACCAACAATCCATGCTACTCTTTCAATACTGCCTAACCACCCAACCTAGCACTTTACCTCCCGTCTCTGACTTCCTGCTCCCATCTTCCCCAACCCCCTACCTCCCCCCATACCACCCCCTCTCTGCACTTCTCCATGTTTCCTCGACAATGCCCCTGGTAGCTCATATTCTCCCTGTGTCCTACCCTTGTCTTGTAATGTTGTAGCATCCCCCTTTTTTTGCCCTAGACCTATGTTTACCAATGACTCTATCCTGTGTACACCTCCCTCAACTTGTGTATCTGCTGTTTTAACTTGCATAACCATGTATGATGTAGCAATCCCGCGCACTTTTCTCCCTTGACCAATGTATACCAATATTGTTTGCCTCTTCCGCTATACGTTGATGTACCATCATTATCCTGTGTATTCCAACTTCAGATTGCTGCATCTCTGTATTGTCTTGTACTGCCTCAATTTGTTGTACTGTTTTCAAACTGACGTGGAACCTTTGTAAAAGAGCCTTTGGCTTAAAGGTATTTGTAATCCTAGAACAAAATAAATAAATAAAAAACTACATTTCCTCTTCCACTCTCTTCCCCCTGTAATTCCATTTTTCTGGTCCAAAGAAAGGCATAGCATGGTATAGACACAATAGAAAGGTCGAGATAGTGACCTTAAGTTATTTAACAACCAAACAGTATAAATATGTATGTATACAAACAAGGGTTAAAAGGAAATACAGTTATAGGCAGGGGTAAAATAGAAAACTGTGACAAGAATAATGTCATGATGACCAGCGGCCTTATTTATGAGCTATCAGGCTTGTCAGGCTATTCGAGTTGCTCTGTTTAGGGTAGCAGCAGCCTCTAGTGCCCAGATTTATAATACCTTAGCTGTCAATCAAGGCAGTACAGGATTGTTTTTCCTCTTTCAGTGAAATCTGTGCTTTGTACTATATGGTCCATAGTTCAGATGCATGAGTCTATGCTCAGCTTGTAAAGGGTGGTTGCCTCGCAGGTCTCCCATTACCTGCAGACCTATGATGTACTCTGCCCTGCCCAACACAGATTCCAGAAAGGGCTGAGTACTTCCACTGCCCTAGCGATTGTCTCCTCTGAGATCAGATCAGCTGCTGATCAAGGCAAACTGACTGGTGCCATCTTTGTGGACCTCTCAAAAAGCCTTTGACCATGTTGACCACTCTCTCTTGTGCTCCTCTCTCCAGTCTCTGGGCTTCTCCTACCCTGCCCTAGCCTGGATCAGCAGCTACCTCTCTGGCAGACAGCAGTACACTTCATTTAACAAGGCCTTGTCAATGCCTGCCCTAGTCAACTGCGAGGTTCCTCAAGGCTCTGTCCTTGGGCCCCTCCTCTTTTCCCTCTTTATTAATCAGCTGCCCTCTGCCCCGGCTCATGGGCACTCTACTCAGTACGCTGATGACTTAGTCATCCTGTTCAGCGCTCAGGATAGCTCTGACATCAACAACAAGCTCAATGCTGACTTCAACCTGATCCAATCATGGCTGGAGGTCCACAAGCTTGCTATTAACTTGCAGAAAACTCAAAGCATGCTCTTTGGCTCCACAGCCAAACTAAAAGCAGTCCCTTCCCCCCTAAGGATCTCATGTGCTGATGGATCCTTCCTACAAGATGCTGAAACTGTCAAGTACCTGGGGTTGACTCTAGATCCACAACTGGACTGCACTCTGCACATTCGCAATGTCTGCAAGGCCTCTAACAGTAAGATGGGCATTGCGTATAGAGCAAAGAGTTGCCTCACCTCGGCGACAAGTCTCACCCTAGCCAAAGGAGTCCTCTTACCCACGCTCTCCTATGGTCTTGTCTCCTTTGCCCTCACCACAAAAAACAATCTCTCCAAATGGGATACAGCGTACAATAATATATGTCGATTTGCACTCTCTGCCCCTCGCCTCACTCACAGCTGCCAGCTCTATTCTCAGTTGGAGTGGCTTCCCCCCAGAAAAATACTGGTCCTTCATCCTAGGCAACTTCATAGACAAGGTTATCAGAACTGCCACCCTTCCTGCCCTTGCAGCTACCCTCATTCCCCCTTCTTCCTCCTATCACCTTAGGTCCAGTGACTCCCATGTCCTTCTGGTTCCTAAAACACGCACTCAGATGGGTGACCGGGCCTTCACTACCCTTGCGCCAAGACTATGGAACTCCCTTCCAGCGAGCACTCACTCCCCCACCTCCCATTCCTGTTTTAAGGCTTCCCTCTGGGGGCTTCCTCAAATCTGCCTCTCCTTGCCTCTGCATTTAAGGTACTCCTCCTGCTTGCCCCATTGTTTCTTACTGCTCTATAGGGTGGGGTATCCTGACCCTCTCCTCTGATGAATCTTATAGGAGATCAATGAATCTGCTCGTAAGGATCCTTTCTTGCTTTTCTGGATCAAGTTGCACTAGGCCAGCTGGGTGTTTCATTGGCCTCACCTATCACCCTTTTGTTATCTCCTTGATGTACTTTTCTACCCCTAGCCTTCAAATGCCATGTTGTCTGCTATACTCAGCCGTCGATCGCCCTTCTATGTACGATGTTATGATCTTCCTACCACAGGGTAGCTAAGGTCCTCTGGCGTTGCTGCATTTGACATGTTTATGTTTATGACTGATGCCCTTACTTGTACATGCCCTTACTGTACTGCCTACTGTACCTGAATGTATCCTTATTATCATGTATGTATCTCTGTAATCCATTATCATGTATGTATCTCTGTAATCTCCCGGGTCGCACCTGAAACTAGGCAACTGGTTGTCTAGTGTGCTTACCTGGTAAACAAAAAACAAATAAATAAATAAATACAGCTTTTAATCACTTATTGCTGCTGCCCATGGTTGTGCCTTGACCCAGGAAGCAGTGTAGTGACTGGTACTTTTCATGCCTAAACAGGGAAACTACCAGTTCCTATTTGTGCTATAGATTTGTACTGAAGATATTTCTGGGGGTAATATACACCTAGCATGCATTAGAGAGCCTACTGAAGGACATTTATTTGCATTAACACAAATTTTAACTAGAGAGTTGTGAATCGAGTAAGCTGACCTGACCCCAGGTGTTCTGGGTCATGGGATATATAACACATTCCTCTGCGAGTGGGTGCTCAGTGGAATCTGTGCTTTGCACTATATGGGCTGTAGTTCAGACATGTGAGTCTGTGCTCAGCTTGTTTTAGATATAAATACAGCTTTTAATCACTTATTGCTGCAGCCCACGGTTGTGCCTTGACCCAGGAAGCAGTGTAGTGACTGGTAGTTTTCATGCCTAAATGGGGAAACTACCAGTTCCTATTTGTGCTATAGATTTTTACGGCAGATATTTCTGTGGATATTATACAACTATCACATGTTAGAGAGCCTACAGAAGGACATTTATTTGTATTAACACAAATTTTACTGAGAGAGTTGTGGATCGAGTAAGCTGACCTGACCCCAGGTGTTCCAGGTCACGCGACATATAATACTCTCCTCTGCAAGCGGGCAGGCACGAGTGGGCATGCGCACATCTTCACATGCTGGAGATGCATGCTGAGACACGTGCATTTCAGTGCGTGTCCAGCATGTCCAGTGGGGAAATGGGGTAACAGAGCAAAGGACTGGACAGTTTAGATGCTAGTTATCAGGTGAGCAGAAATATAGCACAGACCTATGGTCTAATTCAACAGTGTATGTGATCAGCCAGACTCATGTGCCTAAATGTTACAGGTAGTAGTGGTTAGTACTAAGTCATGATTAGAAAGTGATGGTTGTAAGTGTGTCATAGGAGTGAACTCTCAGAATATTGTTATAGAGATAGAAGTGTTTGTACTCTTCCTTTTAAAGTTTGTCCATACTGCCCAGTAAATTTTAATAAAATGGCTGAAAAAGGCAATCCTGAGATGCCTGAGCTCACAATTGAATACCCAGTTAAAAAATTTGTATTGCTACCATGTACCTTATGTGGTATGTTTTCAAAACATCAGGACAGCTTGATTAGTGAGAGAGATTATAAGTGCACCAGATGTGAGTTACTGTCACTGTTTCAGTTGAAAAATGAGGAAATTAAGTTAAAAATAAATGATCTACAAGACATTATTAAAATACAGGAGTTTGTACAAAATGTAGAGAAGGACATAGATTTAATAACAATGAATAGAAAAAGGACACAGAATTTGAATGATAGCCCAGAGCACTTAATGAATCAGGCACCAAGATCCAAGAAAGTGAAAGAAATACCTAATGTAGGGGGAATAAAACAAAATTTGCAGGTTACAGTGAGGAAAAAGGAATGCCAAAAAGTAAAATATGCACTTGAGGTGACAAACAGATATCATGAACTCGAAATGGAGGAATCTGAGAAAACAATCCATCCCCTGGTCAAGATTATATAGATACCCTCAATAATATAGAATTGTTAGATATTAACACACAAAGCTTGTCTCAGTACCAGGATCGGGGGTTCTTTAAGTTTTTTTTTTTTTTGGAGATTCAATCATTAGACACTGTGATACTTACATATGTGGGAACAAAAAGGAGCAGGTCATGGTGTCATGCTATCCCAGGGCACGAGTCCATGACATAACCAAGATCATACCCACAGTAGCCATACCTCCAAAGTCCATCATTACCCTTCATGTAGGGATGAATGGTGTGGGAAAACTGCATTAGAAGGACATATGTCATGATATTATTGAATTGGCTATGTCCCTAAAAAATCAAGGGCACACGGTTGCTATATTTAATATATTACCCATTTCAGAGGCAAATAGAGAAAAAAAATTGTACAATCCAGCATATTAATGCCAGGTTAAGCAATATGTATAAAGTAAAACACCTGTTACTGATTGAGAATTAGCCTATTTTTATAAATAGGAGAGAATAATATTCAGCCATGGATTGCATTTGAATATTCAGGGGGTCAAAAAATTGGCAGCTAACATAAATCAAGTTATGGGAACTGGCAATTTAAATGGTTAGTTGGGGGGGGGGGGTAACCAGCAGCCCAATATATCTACATCTTTCAGAAAATCATCTGGTAATAATTATAAAAAGAAATTAACCTTTTGGCATCTCAATGCAAGAAGTCTTAATAATAAAATGGACAAACTCCTTGCAATTGTTATTAGAAATCCCCTGACATAATTGCTGTTATTGAGACATGGAGAAAGAATAAGAGGGATGGTTGGGAAAATGGGGTTCCTGGATACATCACCTTTGAAAATATTCAAAACAATAGAAAGGGTGGAGGTGTGGCTCTCTTTATTAAATAAAGTTTGAGCTCTGTGGATATTGCAGTTAAAATAAAAACTATTACTACATATGAATCTGTCTGGGTGAGGCTTCAGAGAACTGTAACTAAATCAGTTGTTTTTGGATGTATATATCATCCCCCTGATAGTACAATGGATACAACACAACAAATAATGTCTGAAATTGTAAAAGCAGAAACAAAGGGAGATATAATTATAATGGAAGATTTTAATATTACAGGAATAGATTGGACAACTGTTATTTCCAAATCAAAATTGGGGACCAAGCTTACTAATACCTGTAGTGAGCTGAATTTAACACAATATGTTCAGAAACTGACAAGAGGAAAAGAAATTTTGGACTTGGGGTTAGCGACACCTAATATTGTTATAAAAAATTGTTACATTGACTCCCTTTGGTAAACAGTGACCATAACTCTATCTGTTTCACTTTGATTACACATATATACCTAGAAATATTTGTACATCAATCTTTCTCTTGAAAAAAGCTGATATAAAAGTTATTGAGAAGGATCTAGAGAAAATAATATTGAATAATATTTTAAAGGATAAATCAGTGGAAGTTATGTGAAGGCTTATAAAAAATATTGTTCTGAAGGCAGCATCAGATAATTTTCCACAAATTAAGAAGACTTGGTTTGCTGGCCAAGGCACCTAGCATCACCTGAGCTCTTTCCTTCTAAGACTGCTTGAAAGGCAGAGTAGAGAAACTTACCAGAGCCAGGGAAAAGGATTAAGACTTAGTTTGGCTAAGCAGATTTACTGTGTGGTGGTGTTTTTATTTTTTACTCACAGGGATTGCTACTGCTTGTTGCTAACATTTCATTGCTTTATTTTTTCTCTGATTCATATTGTTGTTGCTGGTATACATTCTTCTGCATTATTACAAGGTGTGCCTACAGGTGTGTGCTAACAGATTACTCCTGTAATCTTCTGATTCAAATTGTCTTTTGCAAGGTATATCTTCTGTTACTGCTTTATTTTTCTCTGGAGCAAAGTGTTTCTTACAGCGTATATCTTCTCTGAAATTATTACAGGTGGTGCTTTACAGGTTTTACAGTTTTATCTAACATTAGGATAAGCTTTTAGGGTTACTGCATTTGTTGTTGACTGATTGTTTCTGCTCTTACCTCCTTGTTCTTTCATCCGTGTTCTTCTTTTTAGGCAGGGAAGGACCCAGCCACCCACCCCATCCCCAACCACCCCAGCTACACTCCTTTTATGGGTACCACAGTTGTGACATTTCCTGTGGCAGAGCAGGAGAAGGGCGGATCAGTGGGGCCTCCACAAAGTGATCCATTTACAGGAGCACTAGTAATTTAACTTGTTATAACAAGTTAAACAAAGCACAATTAAACCATTACTTGCATTTTATTTTTTTTTTTTTCCTTCTAATTACTCTGACTAGGTTACAAACCCAGCAACTTATTTGGAATGGATTTCATTAACTGCAGATACTGTGGAACAATTTTCAGAAGGACAGTCTTACAGGATTTAGGACACTGTCCTACATGCTGGGCCTTTGGAGATCTTAGGGCTCAGCTCCGGCAGCATGGGCAGAGATTGCACGCCTCAAATTTCATATTGAAGAGGAAATACTTTATAAGAACCACCCGCCATTTCCCCAGCATCCAACAGAAAAACCTCGACTGCAGAGGGTAGTTGGTCCAGGAGGTTGGCAGGTGGTTAGGAGGAGCAAATCAGGTGCCCCATCACTCTCTGCTCTCCAACACATTACCTCCAAAAACCATATAAACACTATAAACAGGTATCTGCATCTATCTCTGAAATCAAATAAAGAGGCAGAAGACACTGCAGAGCAGGACACTGTGGCACAGGAGCTAGCACAACAAAACTCACCCAAATCAGGAACCAGAACAAAACAAGCACAAAGAAAATCCAAAAAACTGCTGATCATAGGAGACTCCATGATTCGGGGAGTTGATACCCATCTCCAGCCAGGGGTGATGGTCAGATGTCTGTCAGGTACATCAGCATGGAGAGACACTGACCGCATTGCTAAAATTGTTCACAAAGCAGGAGAAAACATTGATGTCCTAGTACACATAGGGACTAATGATCTTCCCAGCCGGTCAGTTGTGGAGACCAAGGAACACCTGACTAGGCTGGGTGACAAACTATCATCTATTTCGTCCGGCATCTCCTTCTCTGAGATCCTGCCAGTCTAGGAGAAGGGAGCAGATGGACGGAAGATCAGAGAAGGGAGATAAGGAGCTAAACACGTGGCTGGCTGGGACTGGTGCCAGGAAGAAGGACACAGATTTGTAGGGAACTGGCAACAGTTCTGGGAGCGAAAGTTCTTTAAATTTGATGGACTGCATCTGACTAAAGAGGGAGTCAGTGCATTGGGGCAGAAGTTTGATGTCTTTGCAGAATATTTAAACTAGCAAATGGGGAGAGGGGTGCAGCACCCCATACGTCGAATGGGAAGAACACCCCTCCTCCCTCAGCTAGTGGTCAAACAGGAATTCAGCATGTTTGCTGTTCATTTGCATCACCAGGTAAGAAAAATGTTTGTCTCCCTCTATTTGACGAAGGGTAATGCCAAACTTCACCCAACAACTAACACACCAAAATCTGGCCAATGGAAAATCATGTACACAAATGCTAACAGCCTGGGAAATAAGATCCCAGACCTGCAGGCAATAATGTCAGAGGCTAAACTGGACAAAGTAGCAATTAGGGAGACGTGGTTTACCAGTAACCACACTTGGGAGACTTCAGTACCTGGCTATGTATTGTTCAGAAGAGATCGAGGTGCAAAAAGGGGGGGAGGAGTGGCCCTGTATGTTAATGAAAATATCAAAGCTACAGAAATTCAGAATACACATAAGGAGCCAGAAGAACTGTGGGTCACCCTGAAACAGGAAATGGGACAGCCATAAGAACTGGGGTTGTCTACAGGCCCCTCAGACCAGAGGGAGGACATAGACACATTACTGTTAGAAGATATACAAAACATGACAGCTAAAGGGAGGTTCTGATAATGGGAGACTTCAACACGCTTGGATACAGATTGGTCAATACCAACAGGAACATCTGCCAGAACTAGACTCATAGTGGATTCCTGCAGGGGAGGGCCTCAAACAACTGGTACAGCAACCCACAAGAGACAGGGCTATCCTAGATCTAGTACTGACTAACAAAGACGGGATCACAGATCTCCACGTAGAAGGTCACCTGGGGGCCAGTGACCATCACATGGTATGGTTCAATTTGGCTACTACATCTAAATCATCCCATTCCAAGGCAAAAATATGGGACTTCAGAGGAGCTGACTTTGATAAGATGGCCAACAGAGTTAAGCTAGCCCTGGCAAAAAGAAACACAGGTGAGGGGGTACAGGCAAATTGGGCAAGCATTAAGGATGCAATACTTGAAGCAATATCCCATTGTGTTAGAGAGAAAAGGAAGTGCAAAAGAAGAAGGAAACCACTTTGGTTCTCAAATACAGTAGCAGAAAAGGTCAGAGCCAAAAGGCTGGCCTTCAGGAAATATAAGGGAACACAGCGGGATGGAGATAGGGAGGCATACCAAACTGCCCTAAGGGAAGCAGGTAAAGCAGTAAGGCAGGCAAAGTCCCAAACTGAGGAAACACTAGCACGAACAGTAAAAGAAGGTGACAAGACTTTCTATAGCTACATTAGTGAAAGGAGAAAGTCCAGAGAGGTATTGCTAAGCTTTAATGGAGAAAGGGAGCATGTGAGGAGGAGGACCCTGTAAAGGCATCTATCCTAAATAGATACTTTGCTCAGCATTTACTGAAGAGAAGGTAGGGCAGGCCCACAGCTCACCATCATGGACACAGGAGGGAGGGAGGTGAGCACTACTCCCTTCATAAAAGAAAGGGTCCTACAAGAGCTTGCTAAGCTCCAGGGTGGATAAGGCAATGGGACCTGATGGCATACATCCCAGGGTACTTAAGGAGCTAAAGGAGGAACTAGCAGAGCCATTAGCAGAATTGTTTAGTGAGTCTCTGAGCACAGGAGAGGTCCCAGAAGACTGGAGAAGGGCTCATGTGATCCCGCTCCACAAGAGTGGTGGCAGGGAGGAGGCTGGGAACTACAGACCTGTCAGTCTTACCTCAGTAGTGGACAAGATTATGGAGGCACTCCTTAAGGAAAGGATAGTGCAACACCTGGAATCCATAGGCACAGGATCCAAGACAGCATGGGTTTACAAAGGAAGGTCCTGTCAAACTAATCTCATAGATTTCTTTGACTGGGTAACCAGAGTGGTGGACCAAGGGGAGCAGTTGATGTCACCTACCTTGACTTCAGCAAAGCTTTTGACACTGTTCCACATAGAAGATTGATAAATAAGCTGGGTAGGCTCGGGGTGGGTCAGAAGTTGGTCAACTGGGTGGCAAACTGGTTGATGGGCAGAAAACAGAGAGTGGTGGTAAATGGTATACAGTCAGAAGAGATGCAAGTCACAAGTGGAGTACCTCAGGGATCAGTCCTGGGGCCAGTCCTCTTCAACATCTTCATTAGTGACCTTGCAGATGGACTAGAGGGTAAGGCTTGTCTGTTTGCAGTTGACACCAAGATCTGCAACAGAGTAGATGATCCAGATGGGGTGGGCAGAATGAGAAGAGATCTGGATAAACTGGCAGAATGGTCAGAAGAGTGGCAACTGGGATTTAATGCAAAGAAGTGCAAAATCATGCACATAGGGAAGAGAAACCCTGAAGCCACCTATAGGCTGGGAGGGAGTTGCTAGCAGTCACAAAGGAAGAAAGAGACTTGGGCATCATCATCACTGATGACCTAAAATCATCCAAGCAGACCCCAAAGCAGTAGGTAAGGCTAGGGGGTGTTAGTGTATTAGCAGGGGTATCACAAGTCGTAAGAGGGAGGTAATAATTCCTCTGTACAAGACACTGGTTAGGCCCCATCTGGAGTACTCAGTGCAGTATGGAGGCCACACCTTCACAAGGACATTAACTCGAAATTGAGGCAGTCCAGAGAAGGGCAACCAAATGGTGCATGGACTGCATCAGAAGACATATAAGGACAAATTAACGGAGCTCAATATGTATACCCTTGAGCAAAGGAGGGAGAGAGGTGATATGATTGAGGCATTCAAACACCTTAAGGGCATAAACAAGGTGAAAGAATCTAACATGTTTAAATATAAGAAAAATAGCAGGACAAGAGGACACAGCATGAGATTAGAAGGAGGCCGATTAAGGGGGAATGTGAGGAAATTCTTTTTCACAGAACGGGTGGTGGATGCATGGAATGGCTTACCACAAGAAGTGGTGGCTATGAATACAGTGCAGGGCTTCAAACAGGTGTTGGATAGGCATAAGGGAGCAATACAAATGACTATGAATAGATAGGCCACTGACAGAGCAAAGGCCGATGGCACATTTATAAGGTAGAAAAAGAAATGGACAGACTGGATGGGCCTTGCGGTCCTTATCTGCCGTCAACTTCTATGTTTCTATGTTTCTATGTTTCTATGTAAGAAATCAGTTAAATACAAAAAACCTCATTGGTTAAATTACAAAATAAGAAAATCAATCAAATTAAAGTCTAGATGATATAGAAAATTTCAGAAGAATGGCAGTGTTAGAACATATGAAACCTTTAAACACATACAAGAAAAGTGTAAAGTCAAAATTTGACAAGCTAAAAGGAATATGGAAATAAAGCTTGCCACTGAAGCAAACAAATCAAATACTAAACAGTTCTATTCCTATGTTAATTCTTTGAAAAATTCTCAGAACCAGATTGGACCAATATTGGGAGAAAGAGGAATAATTTCTAATAATAAGCAAATGGCTGAGGCTTTCAATGACTTCTACTACAGTGTATATGACAGGGTCCAAGACTTATACTGAACTATATATATAAAACCTGATGATGAAAATCATCATCAGGAAATTACTGAAGAGCAAATTGAGCAAAACATAAGGGCATTGAAAACAGAATCATCTCCAGGACCAGACAGAATATTTGCTGGAATTCTTAAAATAATGTCTAAATACATCACATCCCCATTAAAAACTCTGTTTAATCAATCTTATATGCAATCCAAGGTACCTGCTGATTGGAAAATAGCTCATGTTGTCCCTATTTTTAAAAAGGGGGTACGAGAACAAGCGCAAAACTATCATCCAATTAGTCTAACAAGTGTAATAGGAAAGGTGATGGAGAGTATAATTAATGATATAATATTAGAAAAAACAAATAATATAGACCATGATCAACATAGTTTCATCAAAGGTAGAGAGTGTATATCTAGCTTGCTAGTTTTTTATGAACAGATAAGTATATACTTGGATAATAAGATACCATGTGATGTGATGTATTTGGATTTCTCTAAAGCCTTTGACAGGGTGCCACATTGGGCAATAGCTGATAAAATGATAACAATTGGTATTCCCACTCCAACAGTCAAGTGGGTAATAGATTGGCTGTTTATGAGGAAACAGTGTGTTACAATAAATGGTCATTTGTCTGGCGAGGGGTCTGTCATGAGTGGGGTGCCCCAGGGCTCTGTCCTGGGCCTGACACTGTTCAATGTTTTTACGTCTGATATTACTCAAAAACTGCAGAGTACAGTTATAAAATATGCAAATGATATAAACTTAGATGGCCCTTGTACCACTGCAGTGGAAGGGGCAAGACTTCAGCAAGATTTGAATACTATCTTCCTCTGGACCCAAGAATGGGGTATGAAATTGAATATGGAGAAGTGTAAAGTGCTTCATCTGGGAAGACAAAATAATAAACTGAATTATTTTTTGGATAAGGCTCTACTTAGTCAAATTGTTAGTAAAAAGGATCTGGGTATATATATATATATATATATATATATATATATATATATATATATATATATATATATATATATATATATATATATATATATATGACAATTTAAATACACAAAGTCACGTTAGAGAAGCTACAAATAGGGCCAATAGGTCAATATGGTCCATAATGAAAAACATTGTGTCCAGATCTAATAGAGTCCTTGTCCCCTTATATAGGGCATATGTCCATCCCCATCTTGAGTATTCATCTCAGATTTGGAACCCTTATAAAGTATCTGAAAGAAACAAAATGGAACAAGTAAAGCATCGTTTTGCAAAAAGAGTTGATGGCTACAGTAACATGACTTATACTGAAAGATTACATTCCCTACGACTTATGTCTTTGGAAGTATGCAGGGCACATGGGGACTTTCTATTTCTTTATGATGTACTTCAGGACCCTAGATTGATGTGTGATTTAGATATAACCTTTAAAGAAAATAACATTGAAATAAGGGGACAACCATTACAAATCAAAGGAAAGAGATTTAGAACGAATGCTAGGAAATATTCTTATACTGTTAGAATGGTAAATCTGTGGAATTTGTTACCACTGTACATTATAATAGCAGAAACTAAGAGTATATTTAAAAATAGGTTAGACAAATATATTCTTGATGGTGCTGATTTAAGGTATTACAGATGGTGATGGAACACAAATGGGCCTTGGTCTTTATGTTCCTACTCCTACTCCTACCTTAGCATGAACCTTAGTATGAACCTTTCTCAGTCTAAACCTGATTAATTTGCCAGTCTTTGTATTACGGTTGTGTATTAATGGATTTAGGAACTCCCTAGCACTGTATAAATTAAAAAGGGAGCCAAATAAAATGTATTTTAAAATTTGGTGCTGCTGCAAGCACATGACCTATGTGGGCAGGTATAAAAGTATTACTTGGACTGCATAGACTCAGATAGAGTCAATACTTTCTGGCCATGGTAGGCGAAGGACTAAGGGGAGTCCTAGCTGTAACCAAGTGTGGAAACTGATGTACAGTAGCAGCTACAGACACTGCCAGATATTTCCCAAAATTTCTGTGATATTTCCAGAAATATCTCCTGCTTTCTGCACTTCCACAGTAGGGGCAGAAGAGAGAAACTCTTCAGAAATTTTGCGAAATATCTGGAAATAGCTGGCAATATCTCTGGCTACTACTGTATAGTTTACAACCGCTTTGAAAGCTTACATTATTAATTTGATTACTTTCTTCATTTGTCTACAGTAAAAGTCTTTATTTACTTTATGTTCAAGTTGTTGATGAAGTACAGTAATAAACATTGCACCTAACAAAAGTGCATTAAACTTGAATTCCGTTGTGGTTGTCCATCTGTCATCCAACTCCCCATGACAGTAGACAGCATCAACTGCACCTCCTTGGTCCACCACTCTGGTTACCCAGTCAAAGAAATCTATGAGATTAATTGGATAGGACCTTCCTATTGTAAACCTATGCTGTCCTGGATCTTGTGCTCCTACGGATTCCAGGTGTTGCACTATCCTTTCCTTAAGGAGTGTCTCCATAATCTTGCCCACTACTGAAGTAAGACTGACTGGTCTGTAGTTCCCTGCCTCCTCCCTGCTGCCACTCTTGTGGACCAGGATCAATGAGCCCTTCTTCAGTCTTCTGGGACCTCTCCTGTGCTCAGAGACTCACTAAACAGTTCTACTAATAACTCTGCTAGCTCCACCCTTAGCTCCTTTAGTACCCTGGGATGTATGCCATCAGGTCCCATTGCCTTGTCCACCATGAGCTTAGCGAGTTCCTGTAGAACCCTTTCTTTTGTGAAAAAACTTGTGCATACCTCCCTCCACCCTGGTCCATGGTGCTAAACTGTGGGCCCTACCCTACATTCTCCTCAGTAAATACTGAGCAGAAATATCTATTTAGGATACAGTAGATGCTTTTCCTAGGTTCTACTCCACACCCTCCCTCTTAACCCCTTTGATCTTAGCAATACCCCCTCTAGACTTTCTCCTTTGACTAACATATCTATAGAAAGTCTTGTCCCCTTCTTTTACTGTTCATGCTAGTGTTTTCTTACTTTGGGCCTTTGCCTGCCTTACTGCCTTCCCTAAGGGAAGTTTGTTATGCCTCCCTATCTTAGTTCTGCTGCATTCCCTTATATTTTCTGAAGGCCAACCCTTTTGCTCTGACTTTTTCTGCTTCTGTTTTTGAGAATCAAAGTGTTTTCCTTCTTTTTTGTTCTTGCTTTTCTCCCTAACACACTGGGATGTTGCTTCAGGTATTGCACCCTTAATGTTTGCCCATTTTTCCTGTACCCCCTCACCTGTATTTCTTCTTGTCAGTTTTAGCTTAACTTTGTTGGCCATCTTATCAAAGTCAGCTCCTCTGAAGTCCCATATTTTTGCCTTGGAATGGGATGATTTAGTTCTAGTGGCTGAAATGAACCATACCATTTGATAATCGCTGGCCCCCAGGTGACCTATCTGGAGATCTGTGATCCTTTCCCCATTAGTCAGTACTAGATCCAGGATAGCCATGTCTCTTGTGAGTTGCTGTACCAATTATCTGAGGCCCTCCCCCTGCAGGGAATCCACTATGTGCCTAGTTCTGGCAGATGTTCCGGCTGGTATTAACCAATCTTTATCTGGCATGTTGAAGTCTTCCATTTGCAGAACTTCCCCTTTAGCGGTCATGTTTTATATATCTTCTAACAGTAATGTGTCTATGTCCTCCCCCTGGTCTGGAGGCCTGTAGACAACCCCAGTTTGTATGGGTGTCCCATTTCCAGTTTCCAGGGTAATCCATTGTTCTTCTGGCAGTGACCATCACATGGCATGGTTCAGTTTGGCCACTACATCTAAATCATCCCATTCCAAGGCAAAAATATGGGACTTCAGAGCAGCTGACTTTGATAAGATGGTCAACAGAGTTAAGCTAGCCCTGGCAAAAAGAAATACAGGTGAGAGGGTACAGGCAACGTGGGCAAGCATTAAGGATGCAATACTTGAAGCAACATCCCATTGTGTTAGAGAGAAAAGGAAGTTCAAAAGAAGAAGGAAACCACTTTGGTTCTCAAAAACAGTAGCAGAAAAGGTCAGAGCTAAAAGGCTGGCCTTCAGGAAACATAATGGAACGCAGCAGGATGAAGATAGGGAGGCATACCAAACTTCCCTAAGGGAATTAGGGAAGGCAGTAAGGCAGGCAAAGGCCCAAACTGAGGAAACACTAGCACAGACAGAAGAAAGTGACAAGACTTTCTATAGATATATTAGTGAAAGAAAAAAGTCCAGAGGGGGTATTGCTAAGTTCAAAGGAGATAAGGGGGCATGATAGGAGAAGGACCATGTAAACGTATCTATCCTAAATAGATACTTCTGCTCAGTATTTACTGAAGAGAAGGTTGGGCAGGGCCCACAGCTCAGCACCATGGACACAGTGGGAAGGGAGGTGAGCACTAGTCCCTTCACAAAAGAAAGGGTCCTACAAGAACTTGATAAGCTCAGGGTGGACAAAGCAATGGGACCCGATGGCATACATACCAGGGTTCTAAAGGAGCTAAGGGTTGAACTAGCAGAGCCATTGGTAGAACTTTTTAGTGAGTCTCTGAGCACAGGAGAAGTCCCAGAAGACTGGAGAAGGGCTCATGTGATCCCGCTCCACAAGAGTGGTAGCAGGGAGGAGGCAAAGAAGTATAGACCAGTCAGTGTTACCTCAGTAGTGGGCAAGATTATGGAGGCACTCCTTAAGGAAAGGATAGTGCAACATCTGGAATCCATAGGAGCACAGGATCCAAGACAGCATGGGTTTACAGAAGGAAGGTCCTGTCAAACTAATCTCATAGATTTCTTTGCTGGGTAACCAGAGTGGTGAACCAAGGAGGAGCAGTTAATGTAGCCTACCTTGACTTCAGCAAAGTTTTCTATACCGTTTCACATAGAAGATTGATTAATACGCTGGGTAGGCTCAGGGTAGGTCAGAAATTGGTCAACTGGGTTGCAAACTGGTTGACGGGCAGAAAACAGACATTGGTGGTAAACGGTATACAGTCAGAAAAGATGCAAGTCACAAGTGGAGAACCTCAGGGACCAATCCTGGGGCCAGTTCTCTTCAATATTTTCATCAGTGACATTGCAGATGGACTGGAGGGTAAGGTTTGTCTGTTTGCAGATGACACCAAGATCTTCAACAGAGTAGATGATCCAGATGGTGTGGGCAGAATTAGAAGAGATCTGGATAAACTAGCAAAATGGTCGAAGAGTGGCAACTGGGGTTTCATGCAAAGAATTGCAAGATCATGCACATAGCAAAGAGAAACCCTGAAGCCACCTGTAGGCTCAGAGGGGAGTTGCTGGCAGTCACAAGGGAATAAAGAGACTTGGGCATCATCATCACTGATGACCTGAAATCATCCAAGCAGACCACTAAGGCAGTAGGTAAGGCTGGGGGGATGTTAGGATGCATTGGTAGGGGTATCACAAGTTGGAAGAGGGAGGTAATAATCCCTCTCTACAAGACACTGGTTAGGCCCCATCTGGAGTACTGCATGCAGTACTGGAGGCCACACCTTCACAAGGACATTAACCAAATTGAGGCAGTCCAGAGAAGGGCAACCAAAATGGTGCAGGGACTGCTTCAGAAAACATATGAGGACAGATTAACAGAGCTCATTATGTATACCCTAGAGCAAAGGAGGGAGAAAGGTGATATGATCGAAACATTCAAACACCTAAAGGGTATTAACAAGGTGAAAGAGTCTTAACATTTTCAATGTAAGAAAAATAGCTGGACAAGAGGACACAGCATGAGATTAGAGGGAGGCCGATTAAGGGGTAATGTGAGGAAGTTCTTTTTTCACAGAAAGGGTGGTGGATGCATGGAACGGCCTACCTCAGGACATGGTGGATATGAATACAGTGCAGGGCTTCAAACAGGCATGGGATAGGCATAAGGAAGCAATACAGATGAGTATGAATAGATAGGCCATTGACAGAGCAAAGGCCGATGGCACATTTATAAGGTAGAAAAAGAAATGGGCAAACTAGATGGGCCTTGCAGTCCTTATCTGCCATCAACTTCTGTGTTTCTGTGTTTCTATGATTACAGAGTCAGATTACAGATAGTCAAGCTGCAGCTATTTTCTTCTTTTTTTTATATTTTTCTATTCAACCTTTGTACATTTGCTATCCAGTGCTAGTGAAAGCTGAGGACTTACAACACCTTTGCGTATCCACAGAATCACTCTGATTTCCTCATAAGCCACATAATATGTATAAATGTAAGGTAACTTGCTCCAGTGTTGGAATTATACTTTCAAAGCTACCGGGGTTCTAAAATGTTTGGATCAGGGACCATCTGTGGCTGTTTTTAAATCAGTGTGTACCACATGCCAAAGGGCCAAATGGAGGGCACACTGCACTGAACAGTACTCATTATTTGTGTAGCCTATATTTCTTACTAAAAACAGACATACAATGCAACCTTGTGTTACATAGCTTTTAATGGATTTTCTGAAAACTATATATTTGAAAATGGCATGTTATTTTTTTTGTAAACTACTGGTACCTGAGAAAGACACACTGAGCCAAAGTTTATTTCTAGGCATGATCCAGGAGAGTGAAACAAGGGGGTATGTGGCTAAGGTGGTTGACATCAGGGCGGTACTCCAACTGGCACACTCAATGGGCATTGCTCTGAACCGGTGTTTGGGCATTGCACCTCGTTTTCTTGGAGTACCTTCAGCCAGCCTGCGTTTTTGGACATCATGCAGATTATCTAGGGTATGCGCCCTACATGCTGTAGTTTGGATTCAGGATCAACTACCCTGATTTTGGGTTGTGGTGACATTCTTGGTCCAATCCTAGCACAGATAGCCTGGTGCTCCTTGGAAACAGGCAAGTTTCCTAGCTCCTTGAAAAAGGCGGTGGTGACACCCCTCCTGAAGATACCTTCTTTGGACCCAGACTGCCATGTGAACTACAGACCAGTCTCGAACATTCCCTTTATGGGGAAGTTGATTGGGAAAGTAGTGGCCGTAGAACTGGAGGACCATTTCACTGTCCATGATATCTATGAGCCTCTCCAGTACAGTTTTTGAAAGAGGCATAGTACAGAGACAGCACTGGTCTGTGTTCTCAATGATCTCCTGATGGCTAGAGAATGGAAGAACCACTCCATCTTGGTTCTTCTTGATCTCTCTTCAGTGTTTGACACTGTGGACCATGGGGTTCTGCTTGATCATTTGAGGTTCATCTGTGGCCTGTCAGGTATGGTTCTCAACTGGTTTTCATCTTTCCTCACTGGAAGAACTCAGAGGGTGGTGTTGGGGATTTATTCCTCTGACCCAGTTCCGCTATCATGTGGGGTTCCTCAGGGATCGGTGTTGTCCCCCATGTTGTTTGCAGTGTACATGCTACCCCTCGGAGACATTGTAAGAAGGTATGGGCTGAGGTTTCACTGCTATGCTGATGATACCCAGCTCTACTTGTATTTTGCACCTGAGCAGGATAGAGCTCTCTCAGTATTTAACAACTGCTTCATAGAAATCCAAGAGTGGATGAGTTCAAGTTGGTTGAGGTTGAAGTCGGAAAAGACTGAGGTGCTGGTGGTTGACCTGGGTCGCCGGATAGGGGGGTTGGGTGGGGTCACCCTCTGTACTTTCTCTTGGGGGTTTGCCACTCCCAACCTCCGAATGAGTGTGAAATCTGGAGTACTTTTCAACGAGGGACTGACAATGCATTCGCAGGTGTTGGCCATCATCAAATCCTCCTTTTACCATCTGAGGAATATCTCCAGAGTCAAACATCTTGTTGTCTGGTGATCTGCCTACATTGGTCCATGTCTTCGTGTCCTCATACTTGGATTATTGCAATGCCCTTTAGCTAGGGCTCCCGAGTGTGGATATTCACCACTTGCAGCTGATGCAGAATGCAGCAGCCCGGTTATTGACAGGAACCTCCTGGTCCTGTCATATTTCTCCTGTGCTACGCGAACTGCACTGGCTGCTGGTACAGTAGCGAATCACCTTCAAAGTTGGATTTCTGACATATAATGCCCTACACGGACTGGGTCCAGACTACTTGAAAGAGCTCCTGGTCCGCTCAACCGACGAGGGGTTGTTAGAGATCCCAAGGGTATGTTTAAAATCTTCTCGTGCCCATGCATTTATGCACGTGGTCCCTGCCCTTTGGAATTCTCTACCCCATCAGTTACGTGAGTGCATGATTTTAAAGGGATTTAAACAGGCCCTAAAAACCTTTCTATGGACCCAAGCATTTGGCGAATAACTGGAATAGTATTTTACCACTTTTCTGTATTTTATGCTATTTATAATGCTTGTGATTATTCACTGTAGCTGTTTTAACTGTTATGTGTGGCTCCTTTGTAATTGAAAGGCACCATACAAATAAACTTGATTGATTGATTGATTGATTGACTGATTGAAAATGCAGCTGCTTGCCACATTTACTGCTTCTGGAATGTATAAGTGCTTCCCATGAACATATTGTGTTCTTGACAATGGATTCTTGTATACTGCACTTGATTTGCCTAAACAACAAACGTAATCCAAAATATGTGTGCAGTTATATATAAGCTTTGTATGTACTGTATTTAAATGTCTGTATACCTGACTGAATTCTTTGAAAATAGGTACTTGCCAGAAGGATTTTAAGTAACCAAAAACGAAACTAAAAGGCAGAAAGTCATATTTTCTCTTCCAAAACTATGGTTTGAAAAGCAAAGTGGGTACCACTTTCTGAGCTTGACCAGTGCAAAAAAAATTAAAAAAAGTTAAACATGAACCTTGTTAAACCCCCCAAAAAATACAAAATAAAGCTTGAATTAATTATATAAGGTATACAAAGATTCTATCAAATGTCTTATCATATTACTAAATTTTCTAGGGGTGTATGCTGTTTGTGTGATGCAGTAGCAGAACAAACATGATCCAGTGCAACCCCCCCCCCCCCACGCTGCCCTAATGAACCTACCTATTTTGCAAATGCAGCAAGACACAACAGGGTGGCCCATGTGCTGAGATAACCACACTTTCAGGGGATATTAAGACCTCTGCCTTCAGTGCTGGATCTTACAACTCCCCTAGGTAGCCAGTTAGCCAATTATCTCTGCATAAGGCCCACCACCACTCTGTCATGTATTATTACATGCTAGATCATGAAAACCCATTCCACACCAGCTCATCAAAACCTTGTCCCCTTACTTCATAACTATTGTATCCTCTCCTACCACCCCATGTTTTAGACAGGGCTGGCAGTGTAGCCTAGAGGTTAGAGTAATGAGCTGTGAATCAGCTTGATAAATCTATGACATGGGTTTGATTCTCGCAGCCTCCACTTACGTACTGTGTCAATCTGAGCAAATCACTTAACCTCCCCAGTGCTCCCAGGTTGCTACTGAAATCAGGCACTTGTGTCTTGTGGGCCTTACCTGGTTACTAAAGACTAAAATAAAAAAATCCAAAGTCAGGTGCACCACTTGTCATACTTTTTTTATGCTTCAATGGTTTATGACTAGAGCCCCTGTGGTGTGTCTTATGGTACAAGACAATCAGACTCCTCTCTTGAGGTTAGGGCCACAGCCTGAACCACACAACTATGCTTTGTACTCCTTTCACCCAAACCTCATGATCGAACCCTGTTCTACCACAAGAGGCCCCGATATTTACAATATCCAAACCTACATGTTTTACAATTTCAGTTTTGTAACTCATTTTAAACTGCTTTTTAAACGCAATGCAATGAAGGAAGGAGCCAGCCAGTGAGCTAGTATAAGTTTTTTATTGGGGGGGGGGGTTACCGGGTTATGTCCACTAGGCGCAAGTGCCTATTTTCAGAGGCAACCTGGGAACACTGGGGAGGTTAACAGTATGCAACTGGAGGCTGTGGGAATCAACCCTACTGGGCTTGATTTACCAAACTCATTTACAGCTCATTACTCTAACTTCGAGGCTAGGCTATAATGTTGCTTTTAAAAAATCTAAATATAGTAAGCTACTAAAGTGCATACATACATTTTACTTTTTAAAATAACACAAGTTTTGCTGAACTGAAGTCTATATCCTGTTCTTAGCTTGTAACTGGAAACTACTAATTCACTAAAAGTGCCACTGACAAAAAAAACTTATTCCTGGGAAAAAAAACTGAAAGTAAGCAGAATTGCCTAGCCTTCCTTTTACACTGACACAGAATTTGTTGGCAGATAAGAACTGCTTGTCCAGCCTTGTCTGTCCATTGTATCCCTGCTGATATTTTTCCTACAGACCCTACCTGATCTCTGACTACTCCCCCCCACCCCCCACTGACTGCAGTCCACCCTCATGCATGGTTGAAGCTCACCACTTTCCCAGTCAAGTAGAACTGCATAAAAATCTAGTTTTGGATCAGTGCATGTTGCCAACAAAAATGCAGTTAGTGACTTACACGTACTAATGTGCTCACAAGACAAAATGTAAAATAGCAGTAAACTATTTATTGGGGATATTCACAAGGAATAGGGAATGGAAAGCAACACTTTTTTTTTGTAGAAACTTGTTAACTCTGGTTGCAGTCTGAACCTAAGTGGATGACTACACCTGGACTCTTAAACACTTTAAAACATCAGTACATGTAGCAGTGACCATAACAGTAATAGTGACTTTAACAGTGGCAATAAGAGTGACAGTGCAGTGGCCACGCACCACCAGGCAAGACCATACTATGACAAATAACACTGTAAACCTTGTTAATATTACCAGCCCACCATGTGTATTGGGGACACTACCCACTGGTGCCAGTTTAACCCTTAAACCTTAAAGGGAGCTCCCTGTAATTCGTTGGGTACCCAACTATAGAAACGTTGCAGGCCTGGTGACATTGCAACTGGTTGGCCAATGGTGGTGCACTTTAAAACAAACAGAAAAATCAAACCCTCCAAAAAACACAGGCCATGCAGTTGCATAACTGGCCAACCTACAAATGAGGTATTTGTAGCTCCTGACCTAGTGACCAAATCTGTATACAGTATTTGGTGACAATATTTTGCACAAGCCTTCCCAGTTGTAGTGCAAGCCCTGTGAGTACACAGAGCTCTGATGTATCAGTTTCCTTGTCAACTAAGACATTTTTTGTTTTCTTTTCTGTAGCTGGAGGTCTTTTCAGGCCTAGGATTCAGTTGTTCAGTTAGGGGGTGGGCAGCTAAGATGCAGGTCTTGTGTACTGCTATGTGTGGTAGTAGCTCATCTCCCAGAATGTTTGCAGGACTGATGTAAGTTTTTCTCTCATCCTTGTCTCAAAGGAAGCTTTCTCACACAGTCTCTACGGCTCTGGTGCCCTTTGTGACACAATCAGAAACAGTTTTTCTGTACTTTCTAGGTTGCAAAAATCATTTGCAGTCTTAAAGCGGTACCAGGGAGCATGATGTCATATTCTAATTGGATAATACAGAAAATATGTCATCCTAATTTACAGCACCTATTCAAGTTTGGTTTTATTGTTCGACTAATACACCATTACAATATACTGAAAACACATATAAATAGATACAGATGCACAGTGTAGAAGAATAAAATATCATAGTTATACACACTGTAGATTCCTATTTTCATTTTTCGGCCATCCAAGCCAGTTTATATGCTGGCTGTCTTATCTGTGCCTGTTAAATTAAAAATAACACAAATTTTAACAGTTTATTACATTAATATAAAATATAAAATGTAATATACTGTAATTGTTTTATCTCTGTAAGGATATATGTTGTACACAGTCAGAAACACATCATAATTCATAAGACTACATAGGCCCATAGTGAAGAATCAACTTAATTTGAAAATGAAAAGCAAGAATTAAGAGATTCAGTTTTCACTTAACGATCCATAAATTTGTAAACGGAGATTATGAGGCTCCGTCTACACTCTGGAATCCAACCATTTTTATGAATGGGAGTTATGAGGCTCCAATTACTCTCAGGAGTCCATCAATTTATAAATAAGGATTGTAAAACTCTGGTTATTCTCCAAAGACCACCCATTTATGGGAGAAAATTAAGAGGTTCCATCTGTGCTCGAAACATCACTTTGTGTAGGAATAACAAACATTTTAAGAGTCCTTGCTCTATGTATGCTGTTACCTAGTATCACTTATTTACTCAAATGCGTGGTATCTTCATACAGACAAAGTAAGCAATCAAAGGTGGAGACTGCGTCACAGTTTAAACAACAGCCATATTCATTTCCAACACACTAGTTCGATAAAATGGAAAAAATAGTTTGATCAGACTCGAAAAAACCTTATATAGAGAACCATAACAATATCAGTACCTCTTAAAAATGGAGTCATCTAGCAAAGTCATTTAGCAATTATGGGCATCTGCAATCATATTTTCACTTCTTCAACAAGGTTCATGAAAGGAAAATTACCTTAATTTGCTCAAAGAGGACCAACAATTAACGATTCATCAATTTAAGGCAATGAATGCTAGTTGCAAAACTTCCAGCTCCATAATAGTGATTGTTGGGACAACTCTTAAGTATTCAAGCCCAATTAATTTTTTTAATTTTTAATTTAGTTGAATATCAATATGTCAGCTAGAAGGGATAAATTGGTACCACAACGGGGGTACTAGCCCCTTAAAAATTCTTCTCCAGTCACTGTTCAATGTTTTTGTGAAAATTTTGTAGCTGGAGGATTGCCACGAATAAACATAAACTTAGCTTCATTTTCTCAATCCAGGTCCTAGAGTTCAAACCCCAAAACCTTTCCCAATTTCCCTGACTCTCCATAATTGAGAGATACTTCTCCCAGTCATAGGTTGAATCCTTCCAAGCTCTCATATGGGGCTGCATCACCTGTTGTTCCACTTGGTAAAATCATCTTTTAAATTAATAAAAGGGCCTTCAAGCACTTACAGCACAAGCAGACTCTCAAGTTCCCTTTCAATGGGGAAACTGAATCCTTAGACAGATACAGCTATGATTCCATTTCAGATGTTGTTCTCTGATCCTTCAGATTCCCAACCCAAACTAGAAAGTTTCTTTAAAAGTCTTTAGAAGTGCCACATTTTAACATGATGGCCCATCTCAAAAAACTTAAGCCTTTAAAATACTTGAACGCTCAGAAATACACCGGCGGGTGGCTGATTGAACCGTTGATGGACAAAACTCAGTTTGTGGCTATTCAAACTGCAAATAAAACTCTTGTCCCAAGGCTAAAAATTAAATAGTATAAGTTTCATTCATTAAGGACTTGATTAAAGGTTTTTACTGATTGTTAAGCAGGGCAAGAGCTAGGTAGAGAAAGAGCAACATGGCGGTCCATTTCAAACAACTTTGTCTCTCTTCCTCAGCAGTGCTGGGTTGTTACCAGCCCATTCACAGAAGAAAGGGTTCTTAAAGAACTCTTAAAACTGAAGGTGGACAAAGCAATGGGGCCTGATGGGATTCATCCCAGAATTCTAAAAGAACTAAGGGTAGAACTAGTGACACCACTGACTACCCTCTTTAACAAATCATGGGAGGATGGGGCAGTACCTGAGGACTGGAGGAGTGCAGATGTTATTCCACATCACAAAAGTGTGAGCAGGGTAGAAGCAGGAAACTACAGACCTGTTAGTTTAACCTCAGTGATTGGGAAAATGATGGAATCACTTTTGAAGGAAAGAATTGTTGAGTACCTAGAGGCCAGAGGGGCACAGGACCCAAGGCAGCATGGATTCACAGCATGAAGGTCATGTCAGATGAATCTAATAGATTTATTTGACTGGGCGACCAAAGTAGTAGATCAGGGAGGGGCTGTGGACATGGCCTACCTAGACTTTAGCAAGGCATTTGACACAGTCCCACACAAAAGATTAATATACAAGTTGGCCAGCCTAGGAGTGGATCCCAAGATGGTAGCCTGGGCAAAGAATTGGCTGGAGAACAGGATACAGAGGGTAATAGTAAACAGAGTCCACTCTGAAGAAAGGGGAGTTACTAGTGGTGTACCGCAGGGTTCAGTACTAAGACTGGTCCTCTTTAATGTCTTTATAAGCAACATTGCAGAAGGACAGGAAGGAAAAATATGTCTCTTTGCAGACAACAGAAGGATCTGCAACAGAGTTTATACACAAGAGTGGAAAGGATGAGAAGGGACTTGACAAGGTTGGAGGAATGGCCAAATGTATGGCAGCTTAGATTCAATGCTAAGAAGTGCAAAGTAATGCACCCGGGAAACAAAAACCCATGGGAAGAGTACACAATGGGAGGTGTGATACTAACAACAACAAGCATTTGTCAGTGTTGAATGTTGCTTGCTTCTATGTGCTGTTTAGGTATTTGGAAGTCATTGGAGTGCAAATATTGAAAATTTGCGAACTTACGAGCGTGCGAAGGAACTGCGCAATGCACGCTCGTAAAACAGTCATTTTTAGGAATTTTTTCACCAAATTTTCAACATAGCCATTTTAATACCTCTGCTCATCAACAGTGTCACTGTGATTTTGTTAATGTGTCCCATACATTGAGTTTGCACACCGACTGCGCCATTGTGCGCTACATGGGCGGAAACATGTTTTGGGCAGGATGTGAAAAATGACAGCTGTACTGCTCATAAGGAGGTGTGGTAAAATGGCAATGTTGAAAATCTGGAGTGGAAATATTGAAAATTCGCAAACCTACAGAATGTGTAGGAACTGTCAACACACACTAGTAAAACAGTCATTTTAGGAATTCTTTCACCAAATTTAAAAATTCCCACTTAAGATCTCTGCTCATGAACAGTGTCACTGTGATTTTCTTAATGTGTCCCATACACTGAGTTCGCACACCGACTGCGCCATTGTGCGCTACATGGGCGGAAACATGTTTTGGGCAGGATGTGAAAAATGACAGCTGTACTGCTCATGAGGAGGTGTGGTAAAATGGCAATGTTGAAAATCTGGAGTGAAAATATTGAAAATTCGCAAACTTACGAGCGTGCATGGGAACAGTGCAACACACTCTTAAAACAGTCATTTTTAGGAATTTTTTCACCAAATTTTCAAAACAGGCATTTTAAGACCTCTGCTCATGATCAGTGTCACTGTGATTTTCTTAATGTGTCCCATACATTGAGTTCACACACCGACTGCGCCATTGTGCGCTACATGGGTGGAAACATGTTTTGGGCAGGATGTGAAAAATGACAGCTGTACTGCTCATGAGGAGATGTGATAAAATGCCAATGTTGAAAATCTGGAGTGAAAATATTGAAAATTCGCAAACTTACATGAGTGTGTAGGAACTGCGCAACGCACACTCGTAAAACAGTCATTTTTAGGAATTTTTTCACCAAATTTTCAACATAGCCATTTTAAGACTTCTGCTCATGAACATTGTCACTGTGATTTTCTTAATTTGTCCCATACATTGATTTTGCACACCGACTGCGCCATTCTGCGCTACATGAACGGAAACACATTTTGGGTGAGATGTGAAAATGTGAAAGATGACAGCTGTACTACTCATAAGAAGGTGTGGTAAAATGGCAATGTTGAAAATCTGGAGTGAAAATATTGAAACTTCGCGAACTTAAGAGCCCGCATAGGAACTGCGCAACGCACCCTCATAAAACAGTAATTGTTTGGAATTTTGGCACCAAATTTTCAACATGGGGTTTTTGGGACCCCTTCTCATGAATGATGTCACTGTCATGGCGGTATTCAGGCCCAAAGGGTGATTTTGCAGTCACTGCGTGAAATCACCTTCAGGCCTGAATAACACCATGACAGTGACATCATTCATGAGAAGGGGTCCCAAAAACCCCATGTTGAAAATTTGGTGCAAAAATCCCAAAATGCCTGAGATATGCAACCTAGTTGAAACTCCTCTGTAGCCCATTATACAGCTTACCAGCATTTCCGCAGTTCAGCGGTCGGCTTTGAAGAGTGCAGACGTGTTCCCGTCCACTGAAGATCGTCGCCCGGAGTCCGGAGGTAAGTATGGGGTGGGGGGTGTGGGAGGCTGGGACAGCAGGGTGGGTGCGGGTTGTGGAGGGGGGCTGGGAGACTCCGCCGTGGGACAGTTTTCGGTTTTCAGGTATTTAAAAAAAAGACAACGTGGGACCCTTTGCCACGCTGGGGTGGGCTCCCAGCATGGCACGAGGGCGTTGAGGCGTTCAGCTGACAGGGATTGGGCACCCCTGTCGGCCATAGAGTTGTTGCCATGCTGGGCGGGCTCCCCAGCATGGCAAAAGGATGAGGGGGGTTCAGCCGACGGGAATTGGGCACCCCATCGGCCATGGAATTTGTGGATCGGGGCATTCAGCCGATAGGGATTGGGCACCCCTGCCAGCAAAGGATCGCTTGCCACGCTGGGTGAGCTCCCAGCGGCAACTACTACTTGGGGGAGGGGACGCAGCTCAGCCGACAGGGATTGGGCACCCGTCAGCTATACAGCAAGTGCAGGGGCGAGCACGCCTATGGGGAGCCAGCATGAGCAGCCTCTTATCATTGGCTCATCAGCGTAGTTCTCTTTTCTTTAACTGATACACTGCATTTTGAGCGCAGTCATAGACAGCTCCAAAATGCATTGGCTTGCTAGGGACCGGGCAGCCAGCACACTGACTGAATTGGAGGAGGAGGTGACACACCTCCGAAATCTCTGATGATGGCACTATGTTTCTTGCACATGCGTGCAAGCAACATAAAAATGGAAAAGGACCTGGGGGTAGTCATATCAAATGACCTAAAGGTGGGCAAGCAATGTGAGAGGGCAGTAAGGAGGCCTGGGGGGATACTGGGATGCATAGGGAGAGGCATCACCAGTAGAAAATAGCAAGTTGTGGCCTGCTCGGTGGCACTGAGGTTTGAGGCGCCCGGCGCCACACCTCACTCCATGCCGGCAACCCGGGTTCGGGAACAGACTCAGGCCACCAGGGGCTGGCGGGGAGAAGGAAGGATTGAGCATCCTATGACAGCTCTCCTTCCTTTGGGGTGGGTGAGGAATGTGCGCCGTGCTGCAGTGACACCCATCGAGGCTGGGTGTTGAGCAGGCTGCGGGCATTAACATTGCGGGGAGAGCGGTGGACGTCTGCATGTTAATGCGCTGACGTCACTGCATGTCTGGCTCTTCAATGGGGCAGAAACAAGAAAACTCCAGGGTGTCTTCTCCTCTATGAAGCTCTCCCCAAGCTTCAATTAGCCTCTGTAGCCAGATACCCCAATCAGATATTGGTTCTGCGGGCTGGATAGGGGACCAGATCTGCGGCCCCGCCATCCAGGGAAAAAGCTGGGGGTGACTGGGGGATCACGGCACAGACAGATGATGGAGGCTCGGGGGCTGCGACTAGAGTGGATACTTGGAGGAGAACCCTTCACAAAAAAAAAAACGAAAACAGGAAGTTGTTATCCCTCTGTACAGACAGCTGGTGAGACCCCATCTTTAGTACTGCATGCAGTTCTGGAGACCCAATCTCTGTCTCTGCAAAGGCATAGGATGGAGGCAGTCCAGAGGAGGGCAACTAAAATGGTGCAGGGTCTGTCTTAGAAGACATATGAAGAGAGACTTATGAGGCTTAATATGTATAGCCGCGAGGAAAGGCGGGGGAGAGAGAGAGAGGGGACATGATAGAAACTTTCAAGTACCTCAAGGGAATCAACAAAGTCCAAGTGGGTAGCATCTTTCAGAAAAAGAGGTGTGCAAGAACAAGGGGGCACAATTTGAAGAAGGAGGGGGATGGCTCAGAGGTAATGTGAGGAAGTATTCTTTCATGGAGAGGATGGTGGATGCATGGAACAGCCTTCCTGAGGAGGTTGTGGAGTCAAAAACCATGGTGGAATTCAAGAATGTATGGGACAGTCATAAGGCAATTCTAGGGAGTGCGGGTAGGAAGAAGTAGGCTGCTGGTTAACTAGCATCTGCAGCTTATCCATTAGGTAGGGAAATGGGCAGACTGGGTGGGCCAAGCAGTCCTGATCTGCTATCAGATTCTATGTTTCTATGTTTCTTCTAACAGCCGGCTCGCTTATAGCACTCAACATGTCCCAGATAATCTCAATGAATACTTCACAAAAAAAAAATAAATTGGCCATGGTAGAAAAGGATTTGCAAGAACACTGGATGAAATACAAGCTTTTGCCAAACAGAGTAAAATGAAATAAAAACTCTGAGCGGTTCTGCAGAACAGAGCAGCAGTGCAGCCATCTTGCTGCTCCATGCCCCCTTAACAGCACCTGTGACATTTCTTCTTCAAAATAATAAATCGTGTCTTGTGTGTTATCAGGGGGAGTATCTGTCTTATCACTGATCTTGCTGTAGGCCAGAGGTGGGAACATACATCTTTAACTTTACAGGACAAAAACATTTTTGTTTCATTTCACATGCTTACAACTGTTTAGGGACCTTAACCAATTCATGTCTTGATTCCCACTGCAGCCTTAGCCTTGCATAGATTCATGTCTCAAGTGACTATGTTTTAGGTATGAGGGATTAGCCTGTGAGGTCCCACTAAAAAGAAGAGCTGCCCAGGCCATAGCCCCAGCCCCACCACAAAGATTTATTTGTCAGAACCATTGACCCAAATACCAATAGAAACTGCAGCATTCCTTTTTCCAATCATTCCACTCCATATATGTACTCTAGATAGATTTAAGCAGTGTTTAATTTTGGTTTACTGCATTGCCATTATGCTGTAAGAAGTTCTGAAATTCCTTGGATATAAGTTGGCATCCGTTGTCACTCGCATTCAGTTTAGGGAACATGGAAACATAGAATTTGTCCACAGATAAGGTCATTGGGCCAGCCTAGTCTGCCCCATTACCCTTAACAACTGCAGTCTTTCATGATCTGTTGGAATTAGGTTGTACCCTTCCCCTGACTACCAGTAATCCTCTATGCCTATCTCAAGCATTTTTAAAACCTGCAACCTCTTTGACAACAAAAACTCAAAAAGGGAATGTGTTTGTATTGGAGACAGAGATATTGTAAATGTATAATTTGCCAGTGATTTTGGTTAAAATATGGGAATGTCGCACTTCCCAAAGCTTTGCAAAGTTCCCCAACCTCATATCAAGTTCACTATCAATTTCTGAATATTAAAAAATAGTATATTCATTTAATTTTTCATTTTCATTTATTCTTTGGTAACCAGCTAAAGGCATTGGACCAAAGGTCACTTTTTAGGCCTGATCTGGACAAAAACACATACAAAAATACACAAATATAATCAGAAGCAATACAAAACCAAAAAATGCAAATTACAAATTGCAGTTACAAACAGGTTTATGTAATAAATGACTTGTTATCCTTTGTTTAAAAATTAAAACAGAGGGAGCGAAATCACCTTTCGGGACAGGTGAACAAAATGACACTGGCACTTTTCATGAGGAGGGGTCCCAAAAAGGCCATATTGGAAATTTGGTGCAATACCTCCAAAAATGGTCAAGTTACACAAGGGCATTGCATAATTTCTACACACATTTGTAACTTTGGTTATTTTATAGCTCTTCACACCCCTATTGGCTCTGGCTATACTTTGTTTCTCTAGGGAGGCTGGATTCCCTGATGTGCCAGAAATGTAAGGTTCAAGAAGGTACATTAAAACATCTTTTACGGGATTGCTCATACATACAGAGCTTTTGGAATCATGTTAAGCTACATTTAGATCCCCTTCTAGGTCTTCAAGACAGTTTTGTTCTGTAACTCTGTATTCTAGGTATAGGCATTACACATTTGTTGGGTCCTCAGAGATACCATATGTCCCATATCGCAGTGGTAGCCAAGTTGGTTATCTTGAGACATTGGTTGAACATGCAAGTTCCAAGTTATAAAGATTGGCATGCAGAAATCTTAACTATTTTATGGATGGAGATGTCAGTGGCTAGTTTACACCATAATCTTTCTGCTTATAAGAGAAGATGGGAGAAGCTGGACACTCTTTTCCATCTTGATTTGCCTTGAGGTATTCCCCGCCTATTTTTTTTCTTTTCTCATAGAAACATAGACTTTGATGGCAGATAAGGACCGCCCGGCCCACCTAGTCTGCCCATTTCCCTACCTACTGGATAAGCTGCAGATCCCACTTAACCGACAGCCTACTTCTTCCTACCTCCCCACCAGAATTGCCTTATGTATGTCGCATGCATTCTTGAATTCTCCAACTGTTTTTGAGCCCATGACCTCCTCAGGAAGGTCATTTCATGTGCCCACCACCCTCTCTGTGAAAAAATACTTCATCATGTTGCTCATGAGCCGTCCCCCATCAATTTTAAAATGTTGTCCCCTTGTTCTTGCACATCTCTTTTTCTGAAAAATGCTACCGTCTAGGACTTTATTGATTCCCTCGAAGTACTTGAAAGTTTCTATCATGTACCCTCTCTCCCTCCATTCCTCAGGGGTATACATATTAAGCTCCTTTAGTCTCTCTTTGTATGGCTTCTGTTGCAGACCCTGCACCATTTTAGTTGCCCTTCTCTAGACTGTCTCCATTCTGTCTATGTCCTAGCAGAGATGGGGTCTCCAGAACTGCACACAGTACTCCAGATGGGATCTCACAAACTGTCTGTACAGAGGGATAATGACTTCTTGTTTTCTACTAGTGATGCCTCTCCCTATACATCCCAGTATCCCCCCAGCCATCCTTACTGCCCTCTCACATTGCTTGCTTACATTTAGGACATCTGATATGACTACCCCCATGTCCCTTTCCATTTGTGTTGTTGGTAATACCTCCCCTCACAGTGTGTACTCTACCCCTGGGTTTTTATTTCCCAGGTGATTTACTTTGCACTTCTTTGCATTGAATCTAAGCGGCCATATTTTTGACCATTCCTCCAACCTTGCCAAGTCCCTTCTCATCCTTTCCACCACCCCTTGTGTATCAACCCCATTGCAGATCTTTGTGTCATCTGCAAGGATGCATACTTTTCCTTCCAGTCCCTCTGCAATGTCACTTATAAAGATATTAAAAAGGACCAGACCCAGTACTGAACCATGTGGTACCCCACTAGTAAACCCCTTTTCTTCAGAGTGGACTCTGTTTCCTATTACCCTCTGTGTCCTATTTTCCAGCCAATGTTTTACCCAGGCTACCACCTTGGGACCCACTCCCAGGCTGGCTAATTTGTTTATTAGTCTTTTGTATGTGACTGTGTCAAATGCCTTGCTAAAGTCTAGGTAGGCCATGTTCACAGCCCCTCCCTGGTCTACTACTTTGGTCACCCAGTCAAAGAAATCGATTAGATTCATCTGGCATGACCTTCACGCTGTGAATCCATGCTGCCTTGGGTCCTGTGTTCCGCTGGAGTCTAGGTACTCAACAATTCTTTCAGAAGTGATTCCATCATTTTCCATACCACTGAAGTCAAGCTAACAGGTCTATAGTTTCCTGCCTCTGTTTTGCTCCCACTTTTGTGAAGGGAAATCACATCCACCCTCATCCAGTCCTTAGGTACCACACCATCCTCCCATGATTTGTTAAAAAGGGCAGTCAGTAGTGCCACTAGTTCTCCCCTTAGTTCTTTTAGAATTCTGGTGTGAATCATGTCAGGCCCCATTGCTTTGTCCACCTTCAATTTTAGGAGTTCTTTAAGAACCCTTTCTTCTTTGAAAGAACTGGTATTGACCCCCCTATCTAGAGTGCTTCTATTGATGGGATTAAGTACCTCTCCCTCCTCTTCATTTGTGAATACTGAACGGAAGTATACGGTCAGTATCCCTGCTTTTTCACAGTCCCACTCTGCCCACCCGCCCTCCTCTTTATGTTACTTTACTTTATTTTATTTTACATTATTTTATTTTATTTTACTTTACAGGTTCCTAGTCTACACCCTTTTACGTCTGGACAATCCATTGCTTGGTTCTCCCTATTATTTTACTTATTGATTTGTTCATGCTGTGGGACATGTTATTTTATTCTTCTTTTTGTTTTCCACTTTAGCTGTATACCTGTATGTGTTGGTTTAATATCATGTTTTAGTTTGATTTTATTGTTGCACCCTTGTAACCTCGTGCTCCAGTTTTCATATTCTTTGCTGGCTGCATGATTTACTTTTGTTATACCCTATGTTCCTTGTACTTTTACAATTTTTTCAATAAAACATATTAAGTTTTTTTTTAAAAAGAAGTCTGCACCACACTAGCACCTGGGATCTCAAAATTCTACTGAACAAACTCCCACCATACATTATTTGCGGTAATCAATAATCGCACAGCCACTATGCCCTCAGAAAAAAATGACTTCATCCTACTAGATATTCCCATATTTTGTACTCTCTATGGTAGAGCTGTAATCAGTCATGCCATCCCAACCACTTGGAAAAAAATACACAACTCTCATGATTATTCTCTCTAAACACCTTTAAAACCTTGTTCAGTAAAGCACTTATGGAAAATTGCTATTGCCACAATAGCTAGTGCACCTCAGCCATGGCAGTGTTGTATAATAAGCACTTGTCCTCAATTAACCTTTCCCCTCTCCCTTCCCCTATTATCTGTTAGAATATTAATATGTTTAGTCATAGCTCTGTATTGATTGCATGTACATATGTCTAACAGCCTCCATACTGAGACTGCATTGTATGCCATTTAATTGTTGTTTCTCCTATCTGTATTGTATTCCAATATTCTGCACTGTTGTTTAACTTTGTATTACATTGTCCAAACAGGACCTCCTTGTAAATGAGTGTGCTTAGTGGAGTTTTCCTGCCAATAAACTTGAACTTGAACAATGCAAACAGTGCAACATAGCTATGTTTATACAGCAAAACATCTATATATCTAAAGTACAATGAAATGCAGTCAAAACACAGGTAACAATGGCTTAGTAGCAACATTATACCCCAAAAAAGGACACATACAAGGAAAAGGGGGGGGGATTGGGAGGGGATAGGAAGAACTATAAATGCCTCTTTAAATTGATGAAACAAATAGTTTGAATGTGTAGCAGGAGACATGCCTTGAAAACATGCATTTGCACATGCTCAGAATGTTGGTGTGGGGTAGTGGAAGGTTATACAGTATACAAACTTTTGTTATTTTCAAATAAATAGATTCTGATAATTTTGCAATGAAGACCTTGTCTCTATTTTTGCAGGGAGCTGTTATACAGACTTGAGATAACAGACAGCATGATAGCACAGGCCAACAATGTTATGTGGAACAAGTCACCAAGATTGGGGGATATCCTTAAAGTGCAGCGATCCATTACATCTTGTAAAGATCTGGCCCACTGGGCCAGATGGAACATTTGCCTGCTACAAGTGACCTCTATCCAGTGCAGTGAAGCCTTAAACATAGTACTGGCAAAACATGTGACACTGCCGAAAGCAGTAATATCCTCACTGACATGGTGGACAAAATACCAGAATCAGGGTGCCTCCCCCAATATCAGCTATAACAGTATAATAGACACCCATGCCAGTCCATTGAGATGGGGAGCATCTATGGATCACAAAGTCACCCAAGAGAAGTGGTCACTCTCAGAATCAGGAATGTCCATAATGCCCTGGAACTGACAAAAGTTTGTGTGGCAAAGAGACATTTTTCGAGACACATCTATGGCAAACTGATGATGATGCATTTCAGACAATAGAGCCATGTTAGTGTACATTACCAAATATGGTGATACAAGAAGCCAAAGACTAATCAGGGAGTCTCACAAAGTGCTAAAAGGTACACAGAAAAACCTGGTAGCCATCATAGCAAGTAATCTAGCAGGAACCTGAACAATACTACTAACTGACCAAACCAAAAAGAGCTCAATCCCAGGAAAAGGCACCTACGCCCTCAAATCTTCAAGGCCATGAACCACAGATGAGGATTATTACAATTCAACTTAATGGCAACCAACAAAAACTCCATTGATTCACGTCTACTCCAGATTCGAGAAACAAGTTTAAGTTATTTTTTGTTGTACCAGTCTAAGTGTGATTGCTAATCTGAGATTATTGTTTTGTAATTAATGTTGATTGTAGTGTGTCCTGGGTTCGACCTGAAAAAGGACTTTGTCCAGTGTCCCAACCTGGTTAACAAATTGATAAATGAAAAAAAAATAAGAATATAAGCAGAATATACTGTATGCACTGTCACTACATTAGAAATTAGGACATATATCTGTCTCTGTTGTCCCTTAAATGCTGAAGAAGACTTGAAGATTTAAAGAACAATGTCTACCAGTATGCTCATAGCCCCTTACTGGCCCAGGAGGGTGCCATTTACATCAGTGGTTGCCATGCCAATAGATCTCCCTTTCTTATCTAACCAGGCATTCTAATGCAGGCTCAGTAAGGTATTCAAATCCTTACAACCTACATCTCACAGCCTAGCTCCTGAGAAGGACAGATTGCTGAAAGATGGCAATTATATCTCAGTATTAGATATGATCCTCTAATCTAGAAGATCTTCAACAAGCACATATTTAAAACAATGAGGGATATTTGAATGATGGTGTACTAGAGAAAGGACTCCAACCAGCACAGCCATCCATCCTACACATCTTATTGTTCGTGTAACACGGTCTTGATAAAAAAAAAATCACAACTTCCCTCTGAATCCAGGTTGCAGCCATGTGAGCAGCAAAGGAGCTAAATAGATACCTCAGTGCAAGAAGCATATGCAGAAATCATAATATTTCTGAAAACAGCATCCAGCTTTTTCTGGCTTATCCTAGAGACTGTTCTCCTGCTGGTAATTTGTTCAGCAAGATGCATAGGAGAACTAAGTGTTCTGTCATGCAGGGGACCCTTCATGATCATCCTCCAGGACAGTACCAACATTTGTCCCTATAGGTGCTTTCCCATTTCATAAGGTACAATCTGTTGAACTCCCAGCATGTCTTCTGTCTCCTTCTACTGAAGAGGAGAAAAAATTGCAGGCTCTGGGTCTTAAATTAATTGTGGCCTCATACTTGGGTAAACTACCCCAGTAAGGAAGATGGTAAGACTTTTTGTCCTTACTAAGTGATATAAAGTGGAAATGACAGCCTCCAAAGCAGCCATTGCATGGTGAGTCAAATTTGCTATACAGAAAGCCTACATATCTAAGCTAAAGATGTCACCTGATGGACTCAAGGTGCACTTTACTAGAGCAGTGGCTACCTCCTGGGCAGAGTGCTGCATTGCATCCATACAGGAGATGGAGCTGCCACTTGGTCTTCAGTACACAATCATAAAACATTATTGAATGGATGTACTGGACTCACACAAAGCCAGTTTTGGCAGAAATGTATTGTCCTCCATTCTCGATGATTTGACACTGTCTCATGCTCGATCCTCTCCTCACTATATATCTTTCACTGCTTTGACATGACCCATCTGTATGGTGCTGTATTTGGGAGTGCCATAGAGAAATGTTATCTACAGTGTGAGTTTACTGACCTGGTAAAGGTGATTGTAGAATCATTCCTCTATGGCACTCCCAGGCCCACCCAGACTAGGAGGCAGACGTAGCAACACAGTGTCTATCATTCAGTTTTGATTGGCTAGACATTAGTCTGTGTATGATGAGTAAATAAAACACAGAGACCCAGCACATGTTATTAGTGTGCATCGTTTCATTTATTATTGTTACAAACACTTAGCAACATTAATTTCCCAGATGTTTTATAACCTTCTATAATGTAACAGTTTGGGAAGAATTGCACAGATTTCCACTGGGACTGAATGGAGCTACTGTATAGGGGGTTGGATAACTGTTCTCATATGTCACATACAGTGGTAGCCATAAAAAAATTATCAGATATTGAAGTACTGCTGGGGTATGCTGAGACAGAATCACATTACAGCCAACGCAAATTGTAACTTGAGTGCCTCAGTATACCTTCAGCATTATCTCAGTCCTGATCAACTTTTATACAACTACCACTGCATGCATAATTAGCCTATTACTGTAGGTCAGTATAACCCGGTTTGTAAGATATCTGAGAGTGCCATAGAGAAATGTTTTAACAATCACTTTTGCCAGGTGAGCAAAGTAACATTACACTACAATTCACATTTTCACAGCATGTTATCTCTGATATACAGCATGCAACAGGGAAGAGAGGGTGGCTGGAGCTGCTCATTTCCCCCCCCTTCCAAATGGACATTGCAAAACTTTTTAACTTTAAGCCACAGTAAGCAGTGAACCTCAGGGCTGAGGCGCCAGTACACTACCATGAGCCGGGCGGACCTCCCCCGATGAACAGCACAGTATTCTTGAAGGTCCTACAGGAGAGAAACGCAGGGTTCTCAGCAACAAGGGGCTGATTTTCGACCCACCCACCCTGCTCCTCCTCCTTAAATGCTCCCTGACCATGCCCACCTCGGATCATGAGCCAATCAGGGATGAGGCAGCACGAACAGTCTACTGCCCCTTTTCTCACTGCCTCTTTTTGTTTTTTCTCTGACAATGAAACTCGATACATTGTCTGCAAAGAAGGTAACTCTCTAGATGGAGAGCTGGTCAGGTTAAACCCTCAACCTTGCTGAACCTAAGTTAAAATGTCTATTTGAACCTAAACAGGAATATAGTATTGTTTCATTCTGATAATATTGTTACTCTTCCAGTCATAATAGTGGTACTAATAGGGCACCATGCAATTTCCTTTCCTAGGGTGAAATACAGTACATGCCAAGACTAGAACTTCTGCCTGTAGACCGTATATGCAAGATTATTTAAGTTGTAACTACTGTATAGCCTGCTTGATTGCCTACTACTAAGATCCTGATTGTATGAGTAGCAAGGAAAGCAGGTTCCTAACGAGACTCATACCGGTCTCCGAGCAACTTCCCTGTGACAGACAACTGCATCTGCACAGTGCACACTAATGACCTACTGAAATTAAGTGGCAGTTTGCTTACAGGGGCATTGATAGTAACAGGTGGCCACCGACCTGATTCTGCTAAAGTAGTGAGGAGCCACTTGCATATGGTGATCCCCGTGCTATAGACAGTATTTAACCCTGTTAGCCTGCCAAATTTCTGGTGGCACGAAATTACAGATAGGAGTTCAGCACCTTAGAATGTACTGCAAATCTTATTTGCTGCTCACAAACTTGTCTAGCTATCATGGGGGTGAGTGGCACATACCAGTCCTACATTAGGAGGTAATCCCATAGGCCCCTGTCTCTCCCCTGATTAGTTCCCTCACACAAAGGACTTAGTGTTCCTATGAGATAGGGGATTGTAGAGAAATGGAGCACCCAGGACATAGGGTGACAATGCTGAGACATAAAGCCTTTCCCTCATTCGAATTTTCCCTCCTCAGCTGGAAGTTCCCTTTCTTACAAGGATGCCCATAAAGCAAGGATCACCCTACCTTAGCTGCCCAAACAGAGGGCTACTCCAGGCCACCATGTACATCCTGTCCCTACTCTGGGTTGATAGGCTTATTAGCGCAGGAGACTCGGACTCCAGAAGTCCCCCTCCGCCCAAGACCCTGACACGCTCCTACTGGCAATGCTACTCCCCCCCCCACAATAGTACGCAGTCACTCCTGATTGCCTATGAATTCTACAGGAAAGGTGTTTTGTACTCTACCTTACTATTCACCAAATGAAGACTCTGCACTAATCTACTCCCCCTCCCTTGCCTCTCTTCACTCTGCCTCATTGCTGCCCTCCTGCTAATGGCAGGTGACATCCACCCTAACCCTGGACCCCCATCCTAACAACCTCCTGATTTCCTCACCTCAGGACCCTCACTGGGCATCCATGAAGGGCATGAGGATTGCACATACGAATATATGTAGCTTACAATCCAAGATGCATGAAGTACAAGCCTGGCTGGATCTGTACAATCCAGATGTCCTTGCCGTATCAGAAACCTGGCTCAGACCTCAAGTACTCCCACATGAGGTCACAGTCCTTGGGCACCACTCCTATAGAAAAGATAGAGTGAATAAAAGAGGGGGAGGGGTCCTAATCTACATGAAAGATACCCTTAACTCTGTGCAGGTTAACCTGCAACACGCTACCAACATGGATGGTGACTCGGTCTTTGTACGCATCACCCTTGGCTCTTGCAAGCATCTCAACATCGGGTGCATATACAAACCTCCAAAGAATGATTGAATATCACTCGAGGAAGACCTAAGGACCTCTCTGAAGAGGTTGCCTCTGAGATACTCATTCTGGGGGACTTTAATCTAAATTTGGCCTCAAATGAAAACCACTCCCTTAAAGGTTTGGTACAGGAAGCAAACCTTGTGCAGATTATTGCTGGGCCTACACGAGTGAACCACAAAACAGGGAACCATTCCACGCTTGATTGGGTGCTGACGAGCAAACCGGTTAACATACAGGTGGCAGGCATCTTAGCGGATGCCCTGAGTGACCACTCCCCAATATTCTGCATCTGGAAAAACAGGGCTCCCGGGTTCCGTCCGTGAATCCTGGCTGCAAGGGATTTCGCCCATCTACTACCCGAACATCTATCAAACTACCTAAACAGCATTGGCTGGAGCCCAATCAAATTCCTCGTCTCACTGGATGAGGCTGTTGCCTTCTTACAGTGAACAGTCCTCATGGCAGCCAACCTATTCGCCCCCATGAAGAAACTCCTTACCAAGGGTAGCTGCTACAAGTGGATCACCCCCACCCTTGAAATCCCTAATGAAAAACCACGACAAAGCTTGGAAAAAATACAAGATCTCCACACTACCTGCTGACCTGCTGAGCTACAAAACTCTCAGAAACAGGTGTAAGCTGGCCATCAAAGTGGCCAAAAGGAAGCATGTTACACAATTACAGAAAAAGAATCTAGGAAACCCTAGACTTTTCTGGGTGCACATAAATGGGTTACTAAAGGGGAACGGCAAGACTGAACACGGCCCCATCGAGGTAAATGGTCAACTAACAAACGACGACCCAAGAATCACCATGGCACTCAACCGCCACTTCACGAACCTCAACCATTACAAGGCTGGACTACCTCCCCTCCACCTGGACCCTAACGGGCGGACACTCCCTAACCTGGACTGCCCAACCTTCCACATCAGACTGGTAAAACCTAAAGAACTTCTCTCATTGCTAATGACTCTCAAAACCTCTGGATCCAGGCGACCAGATGGGATTCACCCCAGGATATTGAAGGAAGGGGCCTAGTCCCTAGTCAGACCCTTGACCTAGCTCCTTTACCAATCCTTAAAAGAGGGCGCTATCCATGAGCAATGGAAACAGGCCTACGTGGTCCCTATCCACAAGGGAGGCCAGAGGGAGTCCACTAGCAATTACAGGCCAATCTCCTTACTTTGCAGCCTGGCAAAGATACAAGAGAGGCTGATCTACAAGAAACTCCATGAATACCTAGAGCTCCATCAACTCCTGGCACTCTCCCAGCATGGCTTCAGAACAAGGCATGGGACGGACACCACCCTTACCAAATTCTCCACTGATGTTCTAAGAGAATTGGATAAGGGGACCCCCATCGGAGCGGTCTTTATCGACCTATCCAAGGCATTCGACCTGGTCAACCATAATCTGCTACTGACCAAGCTGAGCAATGTAGGCCTAGACAGCCATTCCCTTTCATGGTTCGATAGCTACCTAAATGGGCACTCACAGAAGGTAAAATGGAAAGATTCCATATCAGAGACACTCCTATTAACAGAGGGGGTGCCTCAAGGGGCTATCCTTGGCCCCCTACTCTTCTCGCTCTTCACCAATGAACTCAGCGAACACTGCGGTGGGAGCTCAGTGGTCCAGTACATGGACGATGCCATCCTCTATTGTTCCTCCACTAACCTAGGAGACCTCAGCTCCTGGCTACAAGATGATCTGAGATCCCTTGAGCAATGCCTTGTCCTTAACGGAATGGTTCTTAACACAAGCAAGACCAAGGCCATGCTGTTTGGCCCAAGATCCGTTGGTTGCAACAGAAGCCAACACCTGCAACTGACCTTCACATTGGGCAGTAGGCTACAGGTTGTGGCATCATCAAAATACCTTGGCCTCACCCTGGACCAGGGCTTCACCCTCAAGGACCATGTGGATCAAGTAACTAAAAATGTACATGCGAAACTAGGCACCCTATACCAGTTGAAAGACCAGCTGATATCAGAAGCTTGGGTCTCCATAGCCACCAGCGTCCTCCTCCCGACAATTACCTATGCAACTCCAGTGGTCCAGGGAATAGCTAGACAAGAGATGAATAGACTCCAAGTTCTATACAATAAGGTGGCTCGGTTCGCCGCCTAATCAAACCCTAGGAACCATCACTGTGACACTCTATCCTAACTAAACTGGCATCCTGGGAAGGCTGCCTCCAGTACCCTTGCTCTGCCAAGTCTTTAAATTAATTGGCCCAACCCCCCCAGCCTCTCTGGGCTTATTGCACTAAAGAATAACCCTCGGCTCCTATGCACAACGGATTGCACGCTCCTAGCTGTCCCAAGGGTCAGAAGCAAGGTGGGGGGTAAGTCGTTCACCCATACCACACCCACCCTATGGAACTCCCTCCCTCCAGGAGTCCAGGAAGCTCCCTCCATCAAAAGTTTCTGCACAAGGCTTAAGGCACATATAATGGCTACCTCCAAATGCAATTGCTAACGGTATGGGTCCACCTATCAGACACCTAAAACCTCACAGCCCACAACCTTCCTGCTGTGTGAAACCTGCCTCCGCACATTGCGGCCTATACCCACCAGCCATGGTAGTATCAATAACAAATGCACTAATCTAATGCCGGACTCAGCATACAGTATGTAACCAGCTGACTGTACATCTATGTATAACCTGTATCACAAATGTATTCTCTACACTTACCGTATTGTGATGTATCTTATGTTATGTAAATCTCGGGTCGCCCCTGAAAAAGGGACCTCTGGGGCCCAGAGGCTCACCTGGTCACCACAATTTAATAAGTAAATAAAATATTGTGCATACAGTCACAGCCAAAGACATGGTTAGATATTTCCTGAAATTTCTGTGATATTTCTAGAGAAATCTCCTGCTTTCTCCAGTTCCACAGTAGGGACAGCAGAGAAAAACCTATTAGAAATGTTGCAAAATATCTGGAAATATCTGAACATGTCTGTGGCTACTATCAACATAGTGAAACATTTGAAGGTAAAAGAGGGCAGTCGTGCAATTTAGTAGTGATGCAGAACTATAAAATAAAGGTTCCTGTGTCTCACTTTCAGTTAGGCTGTACCTAACCAAGTACTATCAACACTATGCCAGTAATTCTACCACTACAAGCTACAATGCAGCTAGCTTCAGAGAAGCACATCAGTAGCAGAGCTGTCCTGTCTAATGAGTAGAACTGTACCTTTATCACAGAAGTTATGGATTCTTTGATCTTTCTCTTTGTTTTGAAAACTCAGTGGGCCATGACAACCCTGTGATTTTGAAAACACCTTAGGTTTTGAAGTTTGCAGATCACAGATGCATGATTCTGTGCCTCACCTCCACAATGTGCATGGTCTCCAGTCTGCTCCAGTGTGGGATTTGTGGGCTTTCAGAAAAGCCTAGTCTCCCAGATGGTGGCACAATGTGTTTCCTCTTAAAACTGGACTAGCCAAGCAATGGATTTCATTAAAAATGCAAGTCTTTGCTTATATACTCACACAAAAATATGTCAAATAGAAGTAAATTGTTTAATACACAATGTTTTAAATGGAGTTTCATGACTTTTACTATGATTTTTATGATTTTTGTCATTTTAACCATGAGAAAACCATGATTGTCTGTGACTATTTTTAAAACACAAGTGCAGCCCTAAAAATGAGTCACTGATGGAGTGAACATACATTATGGAAAACATTCTATGATTCATCCAATTAATGCTTCTACCTTCAAAAGCTCAATGCATGCATCTCTGTGATGGGCAGTGGCCGTAACATGCAGAATACGATGACTTTACCCATGTACAACTTGTTTTTCAAACATACTAAACATAGTGGTCACTTATGTTCTTGTCAAATATGCACACCTAAAAGCAAACCAAGGTCCTGCATGGGAGATTACAAAATATCCCCATTATTCTGCCAAATGCATAGAGATCCCACTGACAGCAAAAGCAAAATACTCATCAACATAATAAAATTAAAGATGTTAACACATAGTGGAACCCCCCAGGTATTGTATAATATATACTATATAACAAAAAGCTATGCTTTGGGCATTAAATTCAGTGATGTGGACTGGAGTGGATATCTGTCATGGGTGCTATGGCTCTTCAAGAAGAAAAAATGCTTGTTTCACTTCTACAACTATACAAACAACCAATGTTTTCAATGCTGAATCTTTGACCCTTAGCATGTTTATTCCAATGGTGAGTCTACTGAAAAAGCCCATGCACTGTTATAGCAGTTCTATACTGTAGCAATATAAACCAAATGAATTCATGATGGTGGTGCTCGTGGTTATGCTAGCTGTGATACTGGAAACCATGGTAATAGTGCAGGTGCCAGAGACACCAGACGTTCAGTGGAATGTCAGTGGCACCAGGGTGCTATAATCATTAAAGTCATGGCACAGACATTTGATACCCAACTTGCAGAAAGGTTTGACAGCACAAAATTGGATGCAACATATGCCCTTTCAGCATTACTTGATCACAAATATAAAGACCTGGTCATTTGTTCTGGATAGAAGAAATATGAAACATAAACTGTTGGATGTAATTGAGCTGGAACACCCCAGACAGCATAAGGAAGCCATCAAGAATATGCATACACAGCCTTCTAATCTTACTGGTCCTCCTCCACCTCTATATTCTTTTCAAGCCCATGTCAGGCATGAGCATGTGTATGGCACAGAAGGATTTTACATTGATATTGATGGTTCTCCTTTGCCTCAGGACATTTTGATTTTTTTGATAATGAACATGTGTTTTAACTTATATGTACAAGCTCCTTTTTTCAGTCAACTGTGTGAATCATAAATGCTCCATACCATGAATTTAAAATAGTCTATCATGTTATGGCAACATTGTTTTAACCAATAACATTTTTTGGTATTTTACAGTTCACCTGCTCTTTAATATACTCTTCCCAATTTTGAATCTGCTATAGTATTTTTGTAAACAAAGAAGCATTTCTTTTAATGTGACTATCCTCAGTTCTTTTTTTTATCACATTCTTAGTTGTTTTTGAATATCCATTGATTAAAGTTACTTGTCTTGTGCTGAAAGTGAACTTGGATGTGACAGGCCACCTGTCAAAGTTCCTGAATGAGACAAAGCATTGTGGAGTTTGGTTGACTGCTGATCCACGGGCTACTAGCCGCAGTTACCCTTTTTTTCACCATTTTGCATTTTGAAAGTATGGATTGAACTGTTTATTAAAGAACCAGTATTTTGGCACCTAAAGCCCTTCGTGCATCACGATCTTTTTCAACTATGGGATGTGACATGTATTGTTAACAGTTTTTAATTAGCGGTGGAGACAAAATGTTTTAATTCAAATTAGCATGCCCCTTGGTAAACACCAACTGTTGTGTTTACTTAAACGGGGCCCTAGGAACATAATCCTGGCATCAGAGTTTAAAAATAATCACCGGATTTGTGTTTTTCATGTTTTTCCCATTTGTACTGTCTTGAGTTTGGCGGCACTGTGGCAGCATAGTGTCACAAATCATGACATGCTTTCACAACCACTGTGGCAATTTGCAACAGTACCGGCCTCAAAACACCCCAAAATGCATTTCTTTGCCACTTCACTGCAACTAAACGGTCTTGACTTTTTGGCTGAAATTTACAGGGTAGAAAGGGCTTGCCCCACAGATGTGTTGTTTGCTGATTTGGTTCAAAAATGCACACTGGTTCTAGAGTTACAGCACTCTGAATTTGAAGATTTTCCCATAGGATAACACTGTGTTTTCTGCAGTGCCTTTCAGTGCCTGTATCTCAAAAAGAGTTTGAGATACAGATTTTTCACTAAGCGCAACTTAGTGATGTACAAAGCATGCATGGAGCTGCCTAAGTCATGAATACAACTGCAAAATAATTTTTTCATGCAGTTGCTATTGTTCCTGAGATATTGCCAAATAAGTATTACAAGGGTTACTTGGAATACATTTAGGCCTGTGCTATGTGTCTGCCCTTATGGGTAGGAGGGAGCGTATGGCCCAGAGGGCTTACACTCTCAATTATGCATACTATTTATGCTAAACTGGGAGCACTGGGTCCTCCTATGCAATGCCTTAACACTCATGGGTGGGTGGGAATACAGGGCTCAGAGGGCCCGTGCTACTACCTATGAATACGATTATGCAAAACTAAAAGCACAGGACCCTCCTGAGCTATGTTTCTATAATTATAGGTAGGTGGGACTGCAGGGCTGAGAGGGTCTGTGTTCTCAATCATTGATACTGTCTTGCAATACTGGGTGCACAGGGCCCTCAGGCACTATGCCCAGGAGGAAGAAACAGATAAGGAGCTGATGCTAGCCATCCAAAGGATGGCAGACAAGGGTGAGGTAGTACTGGTTGGAGACTTCAATATTCCAGACGTGGACTGGAGCATCCCAGCAGCAGCATCAACTAGGAGCAGATTTATCCTGGACTCCCTTCAGGGTGCCTTCCTCAAGCAGCTGGTCATGGAACCAACTCGGCAGAAGGCAATACTGGACCTTGTGCTCACAAACAGGGACAGTGTGATGGGGTAACAGTGGGGGAGCACCTGGGGAACAGTGACCACCAGTCATTGTGGTTTGAAATCACAGAAAGAGCAGAACCAAACCACAAAAAAACATGTATCCTGGATTTTAGGGGGGCAGACTTTGGGAAAACGGGGAGATACTTGAAAGAGGCATTAAGGGGAATGGGACAGGAATCAGGGGTTGAGGAACAGTGGGCAGTATTTAAAATGGGGATTACAAGAACAACAGAATTATGCAATAAGCAGGTTAGCAAAAGGAAAAGGAAGAGGAGACCATTATGGTTTTCCAAAGAGGTAGCAAAGAAAGTGAAAGCCAAAAAGACTGCATTTAGGCAATACAAAAAGACACAGGCAGAAGGGGATATGGAGAAGTACCAGGAGAAGCAAAGGGAGGCAGGGATGTCAGTAAGGGAAGCCAAAGCTCAGACAGAAGAACACATTGCAAAATCAGTGGGTAGAGGAGACAAAACCTTTTACAGGTACATAAGTGAAAAAAGAAAAGACAAAGGAGGATAGTGAGACTGAAGGGGAAGGATGGGGGCGGCGTGGAGGATGACAACAGTAAAGCTGACATACTGAACAGGTATTTCTGCTCAGTCTTTACTGAGGAAGAGGAGGGTAATGGGTCTGAAGGAGTACAAGGGTGAGAATGGTGCAGAAATGGACACAAGTCCCTTTACACGAGAAGAGTCCTGAAGGAACTGGAAGTAATAAGAGTTGATAAAGCAATGGGGCCAGATGAAGTGCACCCCAGGGTCCTTAAAGAACTAAGAGAGGTGGTGGCTGAACCTCTGGCTATCCTGTTTAGCCGATCACTGGAAACAGGAGAAGTACCCAAAGACTGGAGGACAGCAGATGTAGTCCTCTTATGCAAAAGCGGGAACAAAGAGGAAGCAGAGAACTAAGACCAGTCAGCCTCACCTCGGTAGTGGGGAAGATCATGGAAGCACTACTGAAGGAGAGATTGGTGGAACATCTGGTTGTCAATGGACTTCAGGACCCAAGGCAGCATGGCTTCACCAGGGGAGGTCATGTCAGACCAACCTCGTTGAATTTTTTGACTGGGTGACTAGAGAGGTGGATCAGGGAGGGATGGACATGGCCTATCTGGACTTCAGCAATGCCTTTGACACTGTGCCACATAGAAGACTATTATACAAACTGGGGAATATGGGTGTGGGCAGGACAGTAGTGTGTGGGTAGGTAACTGGCTGGGTGGCAGGACACAGAGGGTGGTGGTAAATGGCTGTCACGCCACAGAGGAAGAGTGACCAGTGGGGTACCACAGGGATCAGTGCTGGGCCGGTCCTATTCAACATCTTTATCAGTGACATTGCACAGGACCTAGAAGGCAGAATTTCACTGTTCGCTGATGACACAAAGCTCTGTAACAGAGTAGACACACCAGAGGGTGTAGACAGAATGAGAAGGGACCTGCAGAAACTTGAAGAATGGTCAGGGTTTGACAGTTGAAATTCAATGCAAAGAAGTGCAAGATAATGCATATGGTCACAAAAACCCTGGCACAATATATCAGTTGGGGAGTGAGGATATAGCATGCACCAAGCAGGAAAGAGATCTTGGGGTTATCATCTCTGATGACCTCAAGGTAGGGAAACAGTGTGACAAGGCAGCAGGTAAAGCAAATAGGATGCTGGGATGTATAGGCAGGGGCATCACCAGCAGGAAAAGGGAGGTCATAATTCCATTATACAAGACACCAGTGAGGCCCCACCTGGAGTACAGTGTACAGTTCTGGAGACCATACCTACGTAAGGACATAGACAGGGTAGAGAAGGATCAGAGGAGGGCAACAAAGATGGTGCATGGATTGCATCACAAGTTCTATGAAGACAGGTTGAAGGAACCGAACATGTACTCCCTGGAGGAGAGGAGGGAGAGAGGGGATATGATAGAGACATACAAGTATCTCACAGGGAGGAACAGGGTGCAGGAATACACTAATTTTAAGTGAAAAAGATGTTCCAGGACTAGAGGGCATGGGATGAAGTTGGAGGGAGGATGATTCAGAGGACACATGAGGAAGAATTTCTTCACAGAACGGGTGGTGGACAAGTGGAACACCCTGCCAGAGGAAGTGGTGGGGGCTGAAACAATCACAGGATTCAAGAATGCATGGGATAGGCATAAAGGAATTCTGGAGATCAGGGGTAAGGGACAACAGACTTCTAGAAAAACATAAACTGAACTTCCAAGCTCAAATGGGCAGACTGGGTGGGCCATAGTCCCTTATCTGCTGACACTGTCTATGTATCTATGTATGTCTCTACACTTATCGGTGGGTGGGAGCACGTAGCCTGCAGGGTCCACACTCCCATATATGGATATCATTTTGCAAACCTGAGGACATAGTTATAAGTGGGTGTGAATGCAGAGCCCAGAGGGCCTATGCTCACACCTATGGATACCATTTTGCAAACATGAAGATATAGTTATAGATGGGTGGGAGTGCAGGGCCCAGAGGGCCCTGCACTCCCACCTATGTATTCCATATGAGTAACATTTTATTTTCTTAAAAAGAAGGGAAATTCATTGCAAAAATCTCTTTTAATGCATCAGTGAGTGGTGAGTCCACACCGGCAATAGTCTGGAAATTTAATGTTAGGGTTATCAACCTAACCCCCCCCACCCTACACATACCAACAGGTGTCTGGGTGTGCTTTGGGGTCATCAGACCACACTCTCATCCCATTCTCCTATACTGTACCATCTCAGCTTCCTTATAAATGTAATGGGGTATGAGTTAGGGCTGGTGACTATAAGGCACACCCCAACACCTGCTGGTCTGTGTAGGGTGGGGTTGTGTGTGGGGGGGTAGAGTTGGTAACCCTAACATCAAATTTCCAGACTTTTTTTGGTGTGGAATCAACCCTAACTGATGCATTGAAGGATTTTTTTGCAATGAATATATATATATATATATATATATATATATATATATATATATTTTCTGTTTCCAGATGACAGAAATGCAGTAGCACTGACATGCTAAAGTTGTGGATTTGCATCTGCAGCATGCACAGTGCAGGACAGAAACATTCACTTGTCACTGCAGATAGAAATCCATGATACTCAAATCACAGCACTACTTCTGTCTGCAGAAGCACGGGCTCCTGCAGGCACAGATACAAATCCATGGTACGCAAATTACAAGAGTTCTTTTGTCAGCAGAATCACATGCCCATATGGGGCCAGTGCTTCTGTAGCCTCAGGTACTCACGCAGTAAGGCATACCACACACTTGATGTGTCTGTACTTTGGCAGCCACAGGTATAAGACATACACATCAACCTCTGGCTGAAGAAGCACCGGCACCACAAAATTCATGATACCAAAAGTGCAGCAGCCACAGGTGTAAGACATACACACCAGCATCTGGATTCAGAAGGGCATGCACCTATGAGGCTTGTAGTTATGCAGATTGAAGCACTGTTGCAGTGTTGGTATGATGGTGTCAGCAGTGGATCTAGGAATTTTTCAAGGGGCAGGGACTTTTTCTGTTACACAGATACATATAGAAAAGCAAGCACTAACAGATTATTCTATCTAGTGAAGTACCTTGTACAATGTGCATGAGTGCCTCTGGATGTAGAGGCACAGGCCCCAAGGGGCATTCTGTCTACAGAAGGACAGCCAACCATGAGCCCTGTGTTACTGCAGCCACACATACTCATGCCCATAGTATGACAGACAGACACAGGTGGTGCTACATAAGCACAGGCCCCTGTGGGGCCTGTGGTTATGAAGTCTCAGATACACATCCATGAAGGTAGAACATCAGTGTTGCTATGTTTGTGTCATAGAAACATAGAAACATAGACTTTGATGGCGGATAAGGACTGTTTGGCCCACCTAGTCTGCCAATTTCCTTACCTACAGGATAAGATGCAGATCCTAGTTAACCAACAACCTATTTCTTCCTACCCACCACAAGAATTGCCTTATATATGTCCCATGTAGTCTTGAATTCTCCCACAGTTTTAGACCCAACAACCTCCTCAGGAAGGCTGTTCTATGCATCCACCACCCTATCTGTGAAAAAATACTTCATCACATTGCCCCTGAGCCATCCACCCCCTCTATCTTCAAATTGTGTCCCCTTGTTGTCGCAAATCTCTTTTTCTGAAAGATGCTACCCTCTTGGACTTTGTTGATTCCATTGAGGTACTTAAAAGTTTCTATCATGCCCCCCCTTTTCTCAAGGGTATACATATTACACTCCTTCAGTCTCTCCTCATATGACTTCTCTTGCCATCCCTGCATCATTTTACTTGCCCTCCTCTAGACTGCTTCCATCCTGTCTATGTCCTTGTGGAGATGAGGTCTCCAGAAATGGACATAGTACTCCAGATGGGGTCTCACCAACTGTCTGTACAGAGGGATAATAACTTCCTGTTTTCTGCTGGTGATGCTGATGTCATCTGGAAACAGTCATAGTTTGTTTGTCTTTTGCTGGCTGGCTGTGGTTGCTTGTGTGTTCTTGTCCTTTTACTGCTTTGTGGGGTTGGGGAGCTAGGGTTGGAAACCCAAATCTAACATTTCCCTACTTTTGTAGTGTTATGCTGAACCATGTCTGATGAATAAACAGATTTTTTCAAAGAATTTCCTTTCCTTTTGAGATAATGAAACTGCATCCTTATTCATGCAGATCTCTATGCACGAACATATTTAGATGTGCAGGACCCTGCACCAAGGGAAGATTCTGTTCACCTACAGAAGTGCAGCAACAGATGTAAAGCATTCATGGGGCTTTCTGCTGGGCTGCAGAAGCACAGAGACCTCTGGGCCCTGTGCTTCCATGTGCCACAGATACAGGTGCACATGGCAAAGAGTCCATCTCTCAGCCAATCTCTCAGCCAATGCACAGTCGCCTCTGCCACCTAAAGGTCCAGACGTGCAGGGCCCTATGCCAAAAGAAGAGTTGTCTTCATTATGTAGCACCTGGGTCGGCTCAGGCAATCCTGTACCTTTCTTCATGGCTTGGGGTGGTGTTTCATAACAGCACTGTCCCCACAGCCTTGCCCCATCTAATTGGCTGACTGAGCTTAACCCAACTCAGCTTACTGGCATCAGATAACAAAGCACTACCCTCAGGGTAAAGGCTGACACTTCAGACAACATTCCTTTATAGTAATTTATTTTTTGAAATTTTGGCCCAAGGCTGACACTACACACAACATTCCTTTATAGTAGTTTGTTTCTTAATTTTGACACAATATTTTCAAAATAGCCATTTTATGATTCCCCTTTTAAATGTGACCTGTGGTAGTTATAGTGTGCTGGCCAAAACATCATTCTGCACCCCAAGTATGAAAACACATCTCATTCAGAAATATTTTCAAAATGACACCCATCATGTTTATCAGGTGGTATAAAAAAATGGCTATTTTGAGAGTTAGGAATCAAAATGCTGGAAATTAGCAAAGTTATGAGTCAATGTTCACTTATAACTTGCTACTTTTTATCACATTTTTACACCAAATTCTCATCATAGCCTTCTCATGAACCCACCATGTGAACCCAGTATGTGAAAATGTTCAAATCCTGCCTGAAATGTGATTTTGTGCAGAGACTGCAAAATCTCTTTTCGGCACTTTTTGAAAATTTGCAATAGCATGGTTAATGATTTGGGGTCACAAAACACAATGTTGAAATTCTGGTGGAAACAACTTTGACAGTTAGTGAGGTTATGAGTGAATGTTGAAATATTTCAATGTTGATTCATAACTTGACCATTTTACCATATTTTAACACCAGCTTTTCAACATAGCCTTCTTAGGACCTTGTTACAATCAGGCCAGGACAAAAGGTTTTGTATTGTTAGATTCCTTTTGGGCCTATGCTCATCACACTTTGAGGCTTTTTTTCTTTTCTGTTTGAATTAATAACATTATGCTCATCTTCAGACTTTTCCTGTTTATAACCCATTATTGCCTGAATGCACTACACTTTGGAGGGGAAAGGCTTGTTATGATCAGGATGGGAACAACAGGATTTGTACTGTTATATTCCTTTTGAGATTAAGATCATTAGACTGTGAGACTCTTTTCTTTTCTGTTTACATTGATGAATTAATACAGTTACATTCACCCTCTGACTTTTCCTGTTTGTGACCTACCACTGCCTGAGTGCACTATACTTTTGAACAGGTCTGTTTGAGTAGGGTAGCCACCCACATAGTGCAGTGACATTGTGGAGGGATTTGCAGCTCCTGTGTGTGTATAGCAGCCTTCTTATGACCCCGCTTCTTGAACCCAGTAGGTGAAAATTTTCAATTTCTGCACAAGAGGTGATTTTGAGCTTCAACCACAAAAACATCTTTTGGTAAGGAATTAAAAACTTTCACTACCCTTGTTCATGAGGTGGAGTCCCAAAGAGGGTATGTTGAAGATATGGTACAAAATATTAAAATTTGACAAAGTTACGAGTAAAAGTTAAAATCCTATCAAAATACATTAAACAAGAATTACCTTATTTTCTCATATTGCAGTGGCTGGTTCCAGCAGGAAGACATGTTTTGGATCAGAGCATTGATCTAAACATTGGGATATGTTCAGATGAGTGAGTATGTGATGGGGGTGTAGTGGTGGGTGCTGTGTGGGGCATCTTGGTGTGGTAGGTGGCTGTCTGGGGAGTCATAGCACAGATAGACCATTTTATTTTTCACCGGTTAAGCAAAACATTTAAAAAAAGATCAGCGAAGGACAGATTTCTTAATTTGTGGCAGACCCAAGCCATAACTGGGGACTGAGCACTACAGTGGTCAGATGATCTTCAGCAGCACTGAAGGTAGGCACCCTGTTGTTGCCAAAGGTATATTGGGGAAGGTGGATGGGAACCTGCAGGAAAGGCGGACAAGAGAAGAAGCAGTACTGGGGGTGGGCACCCTGGTCCACTAATTATTTATATATAACTATATACAGAACATGAACTGGGAAGGTGGGTAAGCAACCTGAAGGGGAAGGGGGTAAGCAAGTAGTACCAGAGGTGGGCACCCTAGTACATTTTAGCAACAAGGGAACTGCGCAGAATGAGTGTGGGCTAGCTTTGCTGGGAGGGGGAGGGAATATACAGGTATATAGATAGATAGATAGATAGATAGATAGATAGATAGATAGATAGATAGATAGATAGACAGACAGACAGACAGACAGGCAGACAGACAGATAAACATATAGATAGATTGACAGACAGACAGACTGTCAGATAGATAGATGGATAGATTGACAGACAGACAGACTGAGATAGACAGACAGACAGATGAGAAATAGAGAGACAGATCATGATCATTATCACTAGGCCACTGCTGCAATTCAAGCTGGTAACATGACTACACCTGTGGCTTCACTAGGCAAGAACATCCTGCTGTTCTCACACACAGAACACAGAAGAATAGTTCCTCTTGCTGAGCTGGGCATCCTGTATTTTGGAGTGCCCTAAACAAACACCAGAATCTAGCTAAACATGTTCTCTTTAGTTAGGTTAAGGTGTTTGTTTTTTAAAAAATAAATATTTCCTATTTTCCATCTGTTTAAGTTGGGAGAAAAAAAACAAAATGGTGGCCATCACAACACAGAAACACTGTTGTTGTTGTTGTTGTTGTGAGAAGCAAGTGGTGAGTAAGTAAAAGGCTCTCATGGTATAACATTTTTCATGTAGTATCAGAGGGTAATCCAAAAACCCTAATGAGCATGCTCAGAAAAAAAAAACTTACATCCTTATAACTGTGTAGCTATTCAATATTTGTTCATGACACATTTGAAAGGCACTACCGTGGCACAGGCTATTCCTACCCAGAAAGTTCTGGAAAAAAATCCATTCTGTCTATTCTGTACATGAGAGCAAAAAACATGTGTTAACTATAGGAAAAAAACATTAGCCCTTTACATAAAAATGACATATGAATATCTCAGAAACCACACAAGCTGCCATTATAAAATATTCCATATTTTAGACAGTTCCTCCTAGACATCACTTTCCAAATGTGAGGCAATTTCATTGAACAGCACCAAAGCTGTCAAGGTGCAAAATTAGAGGTTTAACACAGAAACTGTCAGTTAGCCCTAACTATATAGGCACCACTACTCCAATATTACTACACATGTACTGTCAGGCCTATATGCTGAGTAAGCACTTTAATGTTAAACACCAACTTTTGCACCTTAATAACTTTGCCCTTCTTCAACTGATTTACTTGAAATTTGGAATGTCCAGAGAAGGTACCAGAATCTCTGGATCCTGAAATCTTTGTGACAATTGGTTCATGGAGGCAAAAGAACTCAAAAGAGCATCAGTTAAGACCTTTTTGGTTCACCTATAACTAAAACAACTAGATTGATTTGAAACCTGAAACTTGCAGGTTTGATAGAGTTTTGCAAAAGCTGTGTGCTTTTGTTGTTTCTCACAAACTTAAGTATTTTTTAAAAATGTAAGAAAAAACATTCTGCTTCTGAGCAGAAACAGTTTAAAAACAATCAGTATACTAAGGAAAACAGAATTTTTATGACCACATGCAGTCACGTGGTCATATTATGAAAATGTGCTTATTTATCAATTGGCAGGACTGACTCCCTGTCAGAATATGCCATTCTGATGTTTCCATTCACCAGAAACTAGGCTATGTGTCAGAGGATAGCCCTGCCCCTGTTGAGCATGCTCTCTTTGTGTGTATTTTTAATTCTTAAAGGGAGACTGTCAGTTTACAATGTTTGTTTTGTTTTTGGTATAAGTTGAATAAAGTTTCTTAATTAAAATGAAGAAATCTAGACTTTTATTGAAACCTAAGTGTTTATTTTTTAATTTTTTTTGTTTTGCTAATTCTTTCACAGGAATATTTTCAATCATATTCTCATTTCCTGTGGCAGCCACCTGAAATACATGGCTTGGCATGCATGCTCCTCTCCATAGCAATAGTGACACTATGCTGTAGTAGGGGAAAAGCAAGCATACTCTCCCAAGCATGAGTTACATGCAGTGGGTGCGCACTCTCAAGTCTGCAAGTCTGCATACACGGCTACCTGTTAGCATGATGCAGATTGACAAATGGCAACCAGCACACAGACTCAGAGGAGAGTCTTAGCTGACTTAGTGACAGAAACAGTACATTTTTTATGTTGGCTTGCGCGCATGCGCAAGAAACATCTTGCAACAGTGTGGGTCTTGGGGGCGCAGCTGCTCTTGGGCGAATGCAGGGCATGCATCAGTAGGTGCGTCCCTCATTCCCCAATCAGCCTGCATGCCACCGCCACACCATGCATTCATAATGGGGTAAGCCCATCAAAGCAAAGGTCCACTGCAATTGTCATACGCATCGGTCCTTTCCTTGCCGTGCTCGCCGACATTGTGATCATGGTTGGCGAGCGGGCGGCTGCCTCACAGTTTCTGATATTGGGGGTGCCCAATCCCCCTGTCAGCAACCCCCCTCGTGTTTGTGTGCCGATGGGGACATCCCCCCCCACAAATGTGGAATGCCAAGGGGGGTGACCAATCTCTCTGGCTTGCACTTCTACCTTTCTTGTTTGCCGACGGGAGCCGTACTTCCTGTCGGCATCACCTCAACTGTTGAATGCTGAGGGGTTCCCAATCCCCTTGGCTCTGCTTCCCCCTTCTTTGTTTGCCGTGGGGTTGATCAATCCCGCGCCGGCATTACCCCTTGTTGTGTGCCGATGAGGGTGCAATCCCCATCAACTACTGACACCCCCACAAAATCCATTAGGTGGCACGCACGTGAGCCCACCCCAGCATGCCAAATGCCCTGTAATACAAAATGTCCCGTGACGGTTTCACTTTTTTCCTCCACCTGCAAAACAAAACCGTCCCTCGTAGTCTAAATGCCCTCCCACCTGCACTCACCCACTGCACACCCTGCCTCCTCACCCCTCCTCACCCCATACTTTCCTCCGGACTCCAGAGTGACGATCTTCCGTGGACTGGGAACACGTCTGCACTCTTCAAAGCCAACCACGAACTGAGGAAATGCCAGTAAGCTGTATAATGCAATGAATAGGGTGTTTTCAACTTTGCTGCATATCTCAGGCATTTCTTGGAATTTTGGCACATGGGGTTTTTGGGGCCCCTCCTCATGAATTCTGTCACTATCATGGCATTAATCGGCCTCGGAAGGTGATTTCACAGTCACTGCACGAAATCACCTTTCGGGACCCATTAACGAAATGACAGTGCCAGTGTTCATGAGGTGGCCTCTCAAAAAGCCTGTGTTCCAAATTCGGTGGAAAAAATCCAACAAATGCCTGTTTTATGAGCGTGCATTGTGCAGTTGCTTCGCAGGCTCATAACTTCGCACATTCACAATATTTTAATGCTATATTTTCAGCACTGGCATTTTTGTGCACCTCCTTGTGAAAAGTACAGCTATCATTTCCCACATCCTGCCCGAAATGTGTTTCTGCACTTCCAGTGCACAACTGCGCAGTCGCTGTGGGAAATCAGTGTTTGGGTCAGATTATGAAAATGATAGTGACACAGTTCATGAGCAGAGCTCCTAGAATGCCTATGTTGAAAATTTGGAGCTGATACTCCATAAAATGACTGTGTTATGAGTGTGCATTGGCAGATTACACGCATGCTCGTACCGTCGTGCATTTGTGATATTTTCACTCTGGATTTTCACCATTGCCATTTTTACACACCTCTTGATGAACAGTACAGCTGTCATTTCACATATCCTGCCCAAAATATGTTTCCACACTTCCGGCGCAGAAATGCGTGGTCGCTGTGTGAAATCACTTCTTGGGACACTTTGAGGAAATGACAGTGACACTGTACATGAGCAGAGGTGCTAAAATGCCTATATTGAAAATTTGGTGCCAAACACCCACAAACTGCCGGTGCTGCAAGCGTGCCTTACATATTTCCCATGCACCCTTGCAACTCCGCAACTTTCGTATATTTGTATGCCACATTTTCAGCACTGCCATTTAATTACACCTCCCTATGAACTGTGCAGCTGTCATTTTTCAAATCCTGCCCAGCATGTTTTCCCGCACTGCACTAACAAAGACCCACAGGGACACTCTAATGCCTCTCATTCTCTGTAGGGTGGGGGTGGGATGGCATCAGTTCAATACTTGACTGTCACTCCTATGCTGCATCTCTCTAACTCCTGCACTGCCAATGGCAGCAAGACAACATTCGGCATTGACAAATGCTTGTTTAATTTGTCTCACATAGACAGACTGCCTTCAGATGCCATTTCTGTCAACATTGTTATTACTAAACCAGTGTTTAAACTACAACCACTCTTTGTTACAGTAGTTTGTTTGTCCCAAGAGTATTTCTTATGAGCTGCTATACTTGACTTACAGGAACTGAATCTTCTTCTAGAAACACTTACTCCCCTTAGCAAAATGTTATTACTGTTTCTGTTTTAACTCATTACAAGGTCAACTGAGCCAGCATTCAAACTCCTGATGAAACGTGTCAATGCAGCTCATCTGTGAGAAATTATTAGAAATGAACTGCAGTGACACTAAAGCACAGGCAGTCACAGTGAAAGCTGATCCATTTATCAGGCAGTATACATGCTGATGTATATAGACTAATTGAAAATGCAAATTTCAAGCATCTGCTGCAATCAGCTTATGTAACTAGTCTTACTAGAAATGTATTGGCTATAAACAGACAAAATTAAGGAAAGGGGTGTGTTACATCAACAACGATGAAGACCTTGCTGCTTTGGAGACATGACACTTTGGTCAGGCACTCATCTATTGGAAGAAGGCTGGCAAGTACCCCCCTGCGTGTGAGGGACTGCAATTTCCCAACAGGTTACACGATGATCGCAATTCATAGACAGGCATCCTGGATTACAAATAAAGTAGAAAACATAGAGTTTAGATTGGGTTTGGAGGAAGCTCAACAGCTTGTCATGCACTTTGTCTGAGAGAACATAGACCTCTTTGTATGTAACCAGTCTGGCTTTCAGTACTATTAAGCAGGAAGGAGATATGTAAGTCGGGTACCCAGGTGTGGGTCTATTCTTTGCAGCTAAGAATTAAACAAGGCCTCCAGGATAGCCACATACAATGTGTTACCTGGGTCATGAATCCTCTTGGACTGACTCCTTCCCAAATTTTAATAGAATCAAGGATCAGAATACAGATCAAAACCAGTCAAGTCAAGTGAGCTTATTGTTGATCAGTTATAATAACCATTACAACATAGAATTAAAATAATTAAAGTATAATTAAATTGTTCATATCTCTAATAATTACATACAAAATCCTAGAAAATATTCATTAGCAGGCACAGGCCTTCTTTCAGATTTCCATGATTTAAAAAGCAGATAGGTCATAAATAATGAATTTAACTCTATTTCCTTATGTTGATTATTATACAAATGTTTTATTGCCTCTTTCTCTCTAATTAGGCTCCTTAGTTAATTTACTTATAGGTTCTGTGGCAGATTGCAGTATTTTATTGGACAGCCAACCCCGGCTCTCCCAAGAAGTTACACATTGCACTAGCTGAAATATTTCTTTCTCAAAAGTCCATTTGCTAGCCCAGTCAGAGACACACTCGAGTCATGAAAATTAATCCATGTGCCTAAACTATTTGTATTTATTTATTTGGAAAATGTTTCACCAGGAAAGACAACATGAGCTGTAAACAGTTAGTTTCCAGAAGCAACCTGGGAAGGGGGCAAGATTTGGGAGAACAAGCAAGCACATAGCAATACAAGTACAATTTCTACACAATTTCAAAAACAAAACAGTGTAATACAATTACAAAATAACCTAGACCAAACGGCCAGGGTATACAAAACATATTTGGATATAGCATACATTGCAACAACCCAAGAGCAGATGATCTAGTAAGGTACAGGTTAGAGGATGGATAACACATTTGAAGTGCTGGAAGTAGTAGGCTGAGCACAAGATTCAAAGTGCTATTGTATACCCAAGGGAGGGCAGTTATAAGATAAGTGGGGAAGTGGACAGGCAAGGGGTAGAGTGTGGGGATGGAAGAGGGAGAGGTACAGCCAAGATCTATACCCATCCAGGTTGCTGAGAACCCTGCAAGGGGGTTAGGACCAGGCAGAAGGGAAGGGGAGAGAAACAGACCGGGGTGGTAGAGAAGAGAGAGGCAGGGGAAACAGGAGGAGTGGAAGGGGATAAGGAAGAAAGGAGGTAGGCCTGTGATGGATTTGAACATGGGGGCGAGGGAGAAGGGGAGAAGAGAGAGAGACACTCTATACCCCTTCAGGATGCAGAGAACCCTGCCAGGAGTCATGATTAGAATGTGGGGGGAAAGGAAGAGGGGTAGAAGAGAGGGAACCAATATCTATACCCCTTCAGGATGACAGAGAACCCTGCAAGGGGGACAGAACCAGGCAGAAAAGGAGGGGAGAGAAGGGGGTGTGGGGAGAAGAAGTGGAGTGTGGCAGGTGACCGAAGAAGAGAAGATGATTAAGGATTATGGAAGCTGGAGAAAATAGGGGTAAACCAGTCATGGAAAAAGGAGTGGGGGGGTCATGGGGGAGAAGGACAGCCATAGAGTGTCAAAACAGCACAGTAGCTTGTGGATGATAGTAGAGTATTGAAATGGTGCAATAGGCTGTGGTGGGGGTGGGAGGAGGAGGTATAAAAGGGGGTGCATTGTCATGAAGTAATCAGAAGAAGGGTCTAGTTAGGAGAAAGGAGGTTAGTCAGGGATAGAGGAGTAGGGGATAGTGTGCAAGGGATTGGGAGGGTTGCAAATAAGGGGTTAAGAATAAATACAGTTAGGAGAATAGAAGTAAAGTAGGGCTAAAGGATAATGTGCCAGGGTGGGGATTGCTGAAAGAGGGGTTAAGAATAAGTGCAGTTAGGGGAATAGAAATTATGAAGGGCTAAGGAAATTGAAGATGGGGAAGAGGAAAGTGTGATAGGTGGTGGCAGTGAGTTCCAAAGCTTTGGGAAGTGGCAGAAGAAAGCTTCCTGTCCTGTGGAGGTACAGCGATGGGGAATAACTATAGTGCATGTAACAGTAGGTCTGAGAGAGTGGGAAGAGGGAGGTGGAGCAGAGAGTAAGGAGGTGAGGTAAAAGGGAAGAGAACTAACCCAGAATTTAGACGTGAACTTGACACAGTGAGAAAAATGCCTACATTCAAGGGAGGGGAAAGCTAGAGAATGATACAAGGTACAGTGATGTGTACAGAAGGAAGAGTCAAGAACAAAGCGACAGAAAGCATTGAAGAGAGTATCTAACCTGGTAAGGGAAGACTTAGGAGCAGCACTGTTAACTATGTCACAACAGTCAAAAATAGGGAGTATAATTTTCTGAACTAGATCACATCTAACCGATAATGGTAAGGAACTACGGTTCCTGTAAAGGGCGCCGAGCTCAGGGTGCAGTTTTTTTCAGGATGGCGTCAATATATATAGAAAAGTTAAGGTGATGGTCAAGCCAGACACCCAGGTATTTGAAAGACGTGGTGTTCTCTAATGTTGTCCCATAAAGGGTGTGGAAGGAGGGAATGAAAGGCAGCCTAGAGGGTCTCTGCCAAGTGCAAAGGTCATGAAGACTGTTTTGTTGCCATTTAGAAAAAGTTTATGCAAACTTAGCCAGCACTGAACATTAGTCAGAGCACCAGTCTACTCTGTCCCGTACATCTGTTAGCAGGTTACCTCTCTCTTATATCTCAAATTAAACCAACCTATGCTGCCAGCCATTCCCATCCTTATGTCACAATGGGGATACCAAGCAGTGCATGCTGCCTCATATTCCACTTATATGAGTCTTGTGTCAGGAATTTTCTGCTGGCCTGTAATCTGGGTCACAACTACTGGGAAAGAGACCTGAACCCAAGAACAGATCAGGTCATTTCGTTAAGTGTGCATATCCAAAGTTCAATCACAGACACTATATCAGAACATAGTCATATCACACTACTGTTAGGCCTGAAATAGCCACTTACCTGAGAGATCAACAGCTGTCCCGGAGTAAATTTCGAAGGGCATTCCACGTGGGCTCCCAATTTGCCACAAATCTACCATTGTTCATTTCAGAACAGTCTATCAGAGCCAATATCTTTAAGTAAAAATCTACCTACACAGCTAATATTCTTCAGGTGAAGCTACCTCTGGCTGGAAGCTGCAATACTGAACATAGGATTTGCAAGAAAGTGAGCTGTTCTCACAACAGAGGGAGGTGAACCTTACAATTGTCTTTGGGTTGTAGCAGATATTCTGCAGGTGGAGGCTACTTCTAACTGAAAGGTGAAATAAGGAACTTAGAATTATCAGGAAAAGACATTCTTTCAAGCAGCAGAGGGAGGTGGATCTAGCTTTACTTTTGTTCCAATTCTTAAGATTTTCAGTGCAGGAAGAGTTTAAACCCTGGGCTAAGAATTTGTCATAAGTCCGGAAGTAAGTGCAGGTACAGGCTGTGTATTTGACCCAGACAGTGCCCTAGTGGGTAGAAACTGTTTTTTGTGTTTATCTGTGTGTGCCTTAAAAGGCCAGACCAGACTGTGTCAGGAAGTGCTTACATCATAGCTACTTATCAGCCAATAGCTTTAGAAGAGTCTTACAGCCCTGAGAACAATAGTATTATAAGCAAGTGTTTTATAGCAAACTCATCAGAACAGCTAATGTTCTTCAGGTGAAGCTACCTCTGGCTGGAAGCTGCAATACTGAACATAGGATTTGCAAGAAAGTGAGTTGTGCTCACAACAGAGGGAGGTGAACCTTACAATTGTCTTTGGTTTGTAGCAGATATTCTGCAGGTGGAGGCTACTTCTAACTGAAAGGTGAAATAAGGAACTTAGAATTATCAGGAAAAGACAGTCTTTCAAGCAACAGAGGGAGGTGGATCTAGCTTTACTTTTGTTACAATTCTTAAGATTTTCAGTGCAGGAAGAGTTTAAAGCACAGCTGATTTATTTTGGGGCTGACTGCTTTCAGAGCACAAACCACCAGGCTATTTTGGGGCTGGAGAGGTTTACCTGTGTCTGACTTGGATGTCTGGATTTTTCTCTGTTTGATTAGCAGGGTATTTTCTCTGTCAAACTGTTGTGTAGGGTGTCTTGCTGACAGGAAGGCACTCATCACAGTGGTGGGTCAGAGCTTTTAGCTGATTGCTTCATGAGGGCACAGTTTAGGCCTAACCCCTTCCCACCCCTCACCCCACCCACCCCTGGAAATAGTTCCTTTATACCTGGGGTTCTGACATCATTTCTCAAGAGTGCAAGTGCATATCACTGTCATATCTCTCTAGCACACTGCACTGACAATATAAGCATACACATTGTATGATATATATATTTCTATATAACAAACCAATCACACACACACACACACACACACACACAAAGATAAACATGTGGGAGTAGGCAAATGTAATGGCTGTGGGGCAGCAGTCTTCCGGGAGTCTTTCTGGAGGCTGAGATGCTGCCTTATTTGCAGACAACTCTCTGCCCTGAGGGAGGAAGTTGCCCGTCCTCAGGCCACACTGGACAGTAGTAAGGGAACCTTCCCCCAGGCCACACTGGAAAGTAGGAACGGAACCTCCCCCATCCTGGGAGCACCAGAGCCACCACCACTACCTCAGAGGTTGCGAAGAAAGCACAGCAGTTGGACCACAGTGGGCTCAGGGAGGGTGAGGATGGTGGAACAGAGGCACACCCAGTCAGTTGTTCCACTCCACAATCCATACACCATTCTGGGGGAGCATAGCTCCCCTATGGATGTACCTGCAGAGGAGCCTAAGGAGGCTGAGGACAACTGTCACAAGGGAGGCCCACAGGAAGGAGGCAGAGGACACCACAGGGAAAGGAAGCAGCTCCTGGTGGGTGACTCAATTATTAGGGGGATAGCACTGGGCGGAGCAGGGAAAACTGAAGTAAGGTGCTTGCCTGGTGCCATGGCTTGGAGGGACAGTAAGCGCATCCTCAGGATCACAAGAACAGCTGCACGGGAGTCTGAGCTAGACGTCATTGTCCACCTAGGGACAAATGACTTGGCTCATCGTGAGATTGGAGCAGTGCAGAAGGACTTTGTAGAGTTGGGGAGGGGCCTAAGACAAGTAGCACACACAGTATCCTTCTCAGAGGTGTTGCCTGTCAATGGCATGGGTGAGGCGAGGGTACTTTGCACCATGTAGTTTAATGAATGGTTGAAAAAATGGTGTGGAGCACAGGGGTTTGGCTTCATTAGGGACTGGGGTTCCACCTGAAGGGACACCAGCCTATACTGGCAGGATGGTCTGCATCTGTCCAGGAAGGGAACAAGTCTTTTGAGCAATTGGTTTAAATGCTTCATTGGAAAGCTTTTAAACTAGTCAAAGGGGGAGGCACTGATAAGCAGTAGGAAAATCCCAGCCGCTCCCTACAAAACAGGGTACTAAATGAGAAAAAGACAGAGCAGAAAGGTCAGTGGGGGATGCTGCAACAGAAGGTAAAGCCATCATAAAATGGAGAGCAATGAGTACCAATGCCCATAGTCTGAGTAACAAGCTTCCTGAATTAGTGGCCTTGATGGAGGAGGAACATCTGGATATCATGGCAGTCACAGAAACATGGTACACTCAAAACCATGACTGGGATGTAAACATACCAGGATACACTATCTACAGGAGGGACAGAGAGGGTAAAAGAGGAGGAGGAGTAGTTCTTTACATAAGGAAAGAAATCAAAGCAACAGAACAAAAGGGTAAACAGGGAGGAGAAGAAGCACTGTGGGTAAATTTGTAGACTGGCAATGGCACCACAATCTGCACAGGGGTTGTATACAGACCCCCTTCTCAGGGGGAGGAAATGGACAAGGAAATGATAGAAAGTATACTTAGAATGGCAGAAAAGGGAGATATTGCTGATGGGTGATCTGAATATTCCAGATGTTAACAGGAGTGCAGTTGCAGCAGCCACTTCAAGAGTGGGTTATTCTCAGATGCCCACAGGGGCATGCCTTAGACAACTAGTATTGGAGCCCACTCCAAGAAGGAGCAATCTTAGACCTGGTTCTCTCAAATGGAGATGAAGAGAGGATCACAGATGTAGAAGTGGGTAGCCATCTGGGAACTAGCGACCATCAACAGTATGGTTCACAATAAACACAGCAATAGAGTCAAGCATACAAAGGCAAAAGTACTGGACTTTAGGAGGCTAACTTTTGCTAAAATGGGTGAGTGCCTAAGGAATGCACTAGCAAATGGGCAGGAAGGAGGGTGGAAGAACAATGGGGAATAATAAAACTGCCATCACAGAGGTAACAAGCCTTTGTGTGAAGCAAATAAACAAAATGAAACGATGTAAGAAACCACTATGGTTCTCAAAGGAAGTGGCAGTGAAGGTTCAAGAGAAAAGAAAGCATTCAGGAAGTACAAGGAATCACAGAAGGAGCAGGACAGAGAACTGCATCAGTTAAAGCAAAAGGAAGCTGGGAAGGCAGTCAGAACAGCAAAGGTCCAAACCGAGGAAAGATAGCCAACTCAGTTAAGAAGAGGGATAAAACCTTTATAGGTACATCAGGGTGTAAGGAAGACCAAGGAGGGATAGAGGCTTAATAAAGCGGAGGGAGGGTGGCAGAGGGTGACTGTGAAAGGCAGAGATACTAAACAAATATTTTTGCTCAGTATTTACAAATGAAGAGGGGAGGTACCTAGAACAAACAGGAAACACTCTGGATACAGAAGTTGATAGCAGCCCATTTACAGAAGAAAGGGTTCTGAAAGAACTCTTAAAACTGAAGGTGGACAAAGCAATGGGGCCTGATGGGATTCATCCCAGAATTCAAAAGAACTAGTAGAACTAGTGATACCACTGACTACCCTCTTTAACAAATCATGGAGGATGGGGTGGTACCCGAGGACTGGAGGAGGGCAGATGTGATTCCCCTTCACAAAAGTGGGAGCAAGGCAGAAGCACGACACTACACACCTGTTAGTTTAACCTCAGTGATAGGGAAAATGATGGAATCACTTCTGAAGGAAAGAATTGTCGAGTATCTGTAGGCCAGAGGGGCACAGGACCCAAGGCAGCATGGATTCACAGCAGGAAGGTCATGCCGGATGAATCTGATAGATTTCTTTGACTGGGTGACCAAAGTAGTAGATCAGGGAGGGGCTATGGAAATGGCCTACCTAGACTTTAGCAAGGCATTTGACACAGTCCCACACAAAATATTAATATACAAGTTAGCCAGCCTGGGAGTGGGTCCCAAGATGACAACCTGGGTAAAGAATTGGCTGGAGAATAGGACACAGAGAGTAATAGTAAATGGAGTCCACTCTGAAGAAAGGGGGGTTACTAGTGGGCACCTGAGGGTTCAGTATGACTAGTCCTCTCAATGTCTTTAGGTTTACATTGCAGAGGGACTGGAAGGAAAGTATATCTCTTGCAGATGACACAAAGATCTGCAACAGAGTTGATGCACAAGGTGGGGTGGAAAGGATGAGAAGGGACTTGGCAAGGTTAGAGGAATGGTCAAATGTATGGCAGCTTAGGTTCAATGCTAAGAAGTGCAAGGTAATGCACCTGGTAAACAAAAACCCAGGGGAAGAGTACACAATGGGGGGTGAGATACTATCAACAACAAAAATGGAAAGGGACCTAGGTGTAGTCATATCAGATGACCTAAAGGTGGGCAAGCAATGTGAGAGGGCAGCAAGGAGGGCTGGGGGGTTACTGGGATGCATAGGGAGAGGCATCACCAGTAGAAAACAGGAAGTTATTATCCCTCTGTACAGACAGCTGGCGAGACCCCATCTTGAGTACTGCATGCAGTTCTGGAGACCCAGTCTCCTCAAAGACATAGACAGGATGGAAGCTGTCCAGAGGAGGGCAACTAAAATGGTGCAGGGTCTGCATCAGAAGACATATGAAGAGAGACTTAAGGAGCTTAATATGTATAGCCTCGAGGAAAGGAGGGAGAGGGGGACATGATAGAAACTTTCAAGTACCTCAAGGGAATCAACAAAGTCCAAGAGGGTAGCATCTTTCAAAAAAAGAGGTGTGCAAGAACAAGGGGCACAATTTGACGATGGGGGGCGGCTCAGAGGTAATTTAAGGAAGTATTTTTTCACAGAGAGGGTTGTGGATACATGGAACGGCCTTCCAGAGGAGGTTGTGGAGTCTAAAACAGTGGTGGAATTCAAGCATGCATGGGACAGTCATAAGGCAATTCTAGGGGTTGGGGGTAGGAAGAAGTAGGCTGCTGGTTAACTAGGATCTGCAGCTTATCCATTAGGTAGGGAAATGGGCAGACTGGGTGGGCCAAGCGGTCCTTATCTGCCATCAAATTCTATGTTTCTATGTTTACCTTTTCCCTATAGTGTAGTGAACTTATATGACTGTCAGTTTCACAAAATATAACCAGTAGTCCACCTAAATCAATTATAAGACTTATCAATATAATTTTAACATTTATAAAATCATTAATAAATATCTAATAGACTAAACAGAAAACTCAAACAGCGAACCTTGAAAAATAAAAAAAAATAATTTCTGTAATGCTCTAATTTTTCAAACACAGGTAAAATGTGCTATACATTAGTTTATGATAGGTTCTTTGGTGCGTCCTGCTGTATTCACTGTAAGCTCCTATAAGCCAAAGCTAGTGCTAATATCTCCTTAAAGGATCCTAAAGGAAACTTTCAGCTGGGCAAAGGGAGTGTTTATGCTCCACACAAAAAATGTTTTTTGGGGAGATCACGTGATGCAGAGTGCTGAGTAGATGCTCCTCCGTTAAGATCCTGCCTTCCGAATACAAAATCGTTATTTAATATCGTTAAATTTCATCTAATTCCTCTGCTCAGGAGTTTTCTTGTCTCTGAACAGTGTGTGCTCCTGTACTGGGTTCCTGTGTGGTAAATGGAGGCTTACATGATGAAAGCCCCGCAGAAACATACCCTCCACCACCACCCCCGAGAAAGCCTCGAAGAAATCCCGAGCCTCGAGTGACCCAGACAAGCCTGAATCTGCATGTCAAGCTGGGACCAAGAACCCCTAACACTCAATAGATTTTTAGAGGAATTCAAACCATTCCAGGAGGAGATGAAAGAAATGGCAATCGATTTGAAGTCCTTCTCCAGGAAGATAGAAGAAGTCTCCACGATAGTATCAGACAACACTGCCTGAATATTTTCGATTGAGAGAAAGCTGGAAAGCATGGATCCTGAGCTTTCAGTAACGAAACAGAGGTTGTCTAGATTAGAAGCAAAACTCACGGATCTGGAAGGCCGTAGCCGGAGAAATAATGTGGTAATCCTCGGCTTCCGAGGGGAAGAAGGCCAGAATACCGTCCTTTATTCAGAAGTTGGTAGAAAAAAATCGCTGGCCTCTCCTTTGGCCCAAAACTACATAATAGAATGGGTTCCACTGATCTTTGTACCAAAACCCCCACCCAATGCACCTCGGCCTCTTCATTTGCCGCTTTCTCAATTATCTGGAAAGGCAGCATTTTTTACAGAAAGCCAAGGCCTTGCAAGAAGTCAGATGGGAGAAGGCGAAGCTGAGAATTGCTGAGAATATTCCTGGCTAGGTTCGACTGAAACAGAAAGCTTTCCACCTGATTGTATCCAAGATTATAGCAGCTGGTTTAAAGTTCAGGATGGGGTACCCAGTGAAATTACAAGTCTCTGTAAATGGCTCATGGCTTAATTTCGAGGATCCTGATGCTGCGTTACTAAACCTAAAGTCAGCGTTGCCAGACCTGTTTTGCATGACCTGAGAGGGCCTCATGATCTTCGGGGCCCACTGCAACTTCGGAATGAACTGTTTGGAATTTTGTGTGGACAGTCTTCTTTTTAGTGATGGACCTCACTCGACTTATACTTCCTAATAGAACTGGTCCACTAGCAGAGGCTTAACCTTACTTTTAACAGGCCCTGGCCTGTAAATGGGAATAGTGTTACAGGAGAGTTCTGGGGGCTTTCATGGGTTTGTTTTGGACTGTATCAGATATAACATCACCTACTCAGTATCCAGGGGAAACACACGGGGCTAGGTCTCTGGTTAGGCTTCTGGTTTAGTCCTTGGAGGATGGGAACTCGGATTTTCGAGCGGTTCCGGGCTTTCAGAGCGCCTTTGAATGGTGGACTGGATTAGGTTATGTCCACAAGAGGGCGCGGCTCACTCGTTTAATGCAATTCTGGTCATCTAGCCTTGAGAGGGATTGCTTTAGTTATTAAGTCGTGCTGGTTTCGTACGGGGGACTTCTTAGAGCTAGGGGTACACAACCCCTAGGTAGTTTTTCCCACGGGTTTCCCATCTCTGGATTTTACTTTACTTTTCATCCGGCTTTGTTTTTTCAGGTTTTTCTCGATGATGAGCTCACCCCTCCATGTTATTTTTTGCTCTGGTTCTGGTTCAAGAAATAGTTCCCTGCAGGGAACTGGCTTTTTTCATCTCCCTCTCAAGACACGAGTGGCTTTTTTCACACTCACATTTACAGCATCTAGTTCTATCTCTTTCTCTCATTCATTAGTGGATTCACCAGCAGATGTTAATAGGCCCTGGAAGCCCGAGACCGCTCACTGACTCTATGCCCTCAGTAATGCAGCCTATTGACTGCTTTGTATATTGAATTATAAGGGCAAGTACTTGCAGGGGATACATTCAGAGGGCAGGAGGGAGGATAAGATCCAGTCCTGTGCTAAGTGTTGCTTGTGACAGTGTGGAGGGGGGGGAGTGGCACGTGCTCTTGTTGGGGGGTGGGGTGTACTACAGGGTTTGAATTGTGGCTTTCATGGGGGGGGTTAGGGGTGGTGAAGGACCTTACAGCAGCAATGGGAGGGAGTTAGATTACTCAGGTTATACACACTGAGTGCAAGGTTGATTCTAGTACACTCAGAATCCTTAAGTAGATGGCTAAGGAGGTGACTTTTGCAACATGGAACATCAAGGGGATCAGGAAAAAATCTAAACAATACCAGATTCTCAAACACTTAAGTCTTTTACGTACTCGGGTTACTTTCCTACAGGAATCGCACTTATTAGAATCAGAAGCCTCACAAGTGAGGAGGCAACAGGTGGGGATGGTGTATGAGGCGCAAGGCTCCTCAAATAGCTGTGGGGTTATGATCATCATTAACAGGGGCATACCATTCGTCCCAACTCACACTATCAGGGATCCCGAGGGTAGGTTTGTTTTAGTTATAGGTACTCTCTGGTCAATACCTCTGCTACTGGGCAGTATATATGGTCCCAACGCTGATGACCCAGCATACTTCATGAGACTTATAAATTCAGTCTTGCCTTTCCTTCCCATAAGGATTGTCCTGGGGGGCGACTTTAACCAAGTTGTAGATTCCAATCTTACAGGTCGGGAGGCATATCGGGGGGGATTTCCCCAGGTCAGAGGACCTTTAGATAATTAGTGGATCAATGCGGGCTCTGTGATGTCTGGTGTGTTTTAAATCCTGATTCCAAGGAGTTCACATTCAGGTCTTTGGAACATGGTTCACAGTCCCGCATTGACTACATATTCATTTCTCAGACTCTTCTGCCCGGGGTTAAGTCCTCGTCGATACAACCAGGCCCTGCCTCCGATCACTCTCTGGTGCTGTGTGATCTCTCAGTTCATGATGTGTCAAGGAGAGAAACACGGTGGAAGCTCAATGACCAATTGCTTTAAGATTCTAATTCTTGCAATACCATAAGGGAGCACATTGAGGCCTTTTTTCAGTCCAATCCTTTAAACAGTGCAAAGCCGGATATTATATGGTGGGCCTTTAAGGCTTACATGAGAAGAATTCTCATCGGCTTCTCGGTGGCTAGGAAAAGAGTTAGGGAGAGAGAATTACTGTCTTTGTTATCCCAAATTCGGACCCTGGATTCCAATAACTCGGTTCACTCTTTGGAGGAGGACAAGGTGAGGCTCCTAGGGCTGAGAGATAAGTACTTAGAACTACTCCGAGAAAAGGCGGAGTTAGCTATCATACATACTAAAGCTAGTTATACTGACCAAGGCGAAAAAGCCGGGCGCCTTCTAGCACTCTGCATCAAACGACAAGAATCAGTAAGATTTATCCCTTCAATTAGGGCTTCTGATGATGGATCCCTGAAAACATCTCCCACAGAGATAGTTCAAGAGTTCGCAGTATACTATAAATCACTTTACTGGGACATGGAGCTCCCTCCCAGCCCAGAAAGCGTGGAGAAGTACTTGACGGACTCACATCTACCCTCCCTTCCAGTACATTACATAGCCTCTCTGGTCTCTCCCATAACTCAGGGGGAAATCTCTGAGGTTATTAGTGGTTTACCCTCGGATAAAACTCCTGGCCCTGATGGATTTTCCTCCCTTTTCTATAAAACATTTCGGGATCTTCTATTGCCAATACTTAAAAGTTTATTCCAGCACATCTTATCAGGGTCAGAAGTCAATCGCCATCTCTTTGAAGCCTTGATAGTGCTCCTCCCTAAGCCGGATAAAGACCCTGAGCTCGTCCTGAGCTACAGGCCTATATCTCTCCTAAATCAAGATATCAAGATCCTCTCAAAGATTTTAGCTAACAGGTTATCCATGGTGCTACCTGAGTTAATAGGTATGAATCAGGTAGGTTTCATGAAGGGACGATCTTCAGCGGATCACCTGCGTACGTTATCCCATGTTTTCTCAACCTCCAGAGATGCTGACTTCCCTGCAGGCTTGGTCTCTTTGGATGCCAAGAAGGCATTTGACTGGGTGAATTTGGGCTTTCTCTTTAAGGTTTTGAGTGCCTTTAACTTTCCCCCGGTATTCATTTCCTGGGTTGCTGCACTATATAAATCCCCTATAGCAAGAATCTCAGCTAATGGGGCCTTCTCAGACAATTTCTCACTTCACTCAGGCACCTGCAGGGTTGTCCCCTGTCTCCTCTCTTGTTTAATCTATACCTGGAACCCCTTATCCAAAACATTCTCCAAAATATCTCTATACAAGGTATCAGAGTGGGGCATCATGAGATTAAGCTCACAGCGTACGCAGATGATTTGCTGATATATCTCTCCCATCCGGTTTCTTCAATACCACCCCTATTGAACGAAATAGCTAGGTTCAGTGCGTTATCCAACTACAAGTTGAACACAATTAAATCCTTATTTTTCCCACTAAATCATAAGGTATTTAAGGATGACATCTGCCCTTTAGGTTTAGGTTGGACTCCTAGAGTAATTAAATATCTGGGTATAAAACTATCCCGTAACCTTTCGAAGTGGGTCAAAGATAAATTGGATTCTCTCTCACAGGTCATTATACATGACCTCGACAGATGGTCTAAACTTCCTATATCATTATGGGGTAGAATTAACATCATTAAGATGAATGTATTTCCTAGAATGTATTACCCCTTATCTCTTCTCAACTCTTTTATCCCCATATGCTGGTTTAAGAAACTGCACAGTATATTTACCAGATTTATCTGGACAGAAAAGTATCCTTGGTTGGACTATCATAAACTAGCTGCCCCAAAATCTAGGGGGGGGGGGTTGAGGATTCTCCATACGGCACTATATGACTGGGCTAGTCGTCTGGCATATTGTCTGAGATGGATTTCCCCAGGTCCCGACGCGGTACAACCAGTGTGGCTTAAGATTGAGTTAGACACAATTAAATCTAAATGCCTGGATCCCTCAAACCTTTTTTATCTCAAGTTGTCTCATGTAAAGATGGTTAACTGTACCACAATAAGTATCTCTTTAAGAGTATATACACAGTTATGTTTATTTCTTCATTACTCCCCTCAGACTGACTTAGCTCAGCCCATTTGGAACTCCCCATCTTTCACTCTTAGTGGAAAGTGGATTCCTTCAAACTGGTTGCCTCAACTAGGCAATGGAAAACTGCTTTCCCTGGTAGACAGGGAAGGGCACTGGTTGTCCTCACGTAGAATTGTCGACAAATTCCATATTCCAGACTCAGCCCACTTTAAAGTTATACAGTTAAGACACCTTCTCATTGTAGCCCTGGGGAGTTCTCCCCCCTCCCAGAAGGTATCAGCTCCGATTCCTGAATTATCCCAACTGTCCAGTTCTTCTGGCATAATATCCAAGTTATACAGGGTGTTGTACTATAAGAAGTATGGGGATACCTTTTGACCTACTAGTTTCTGGAATTCACGCCTCCCTCAATACCAGGTGGACTGGCAGGCCCTATGGAGGTCCTGTCATAAGTATGTTTCCCAAGATAGGTTGTGTCTCATGCAATACCACATTCTACACAACATATATTGTACCCCTATCAAATTAAAAAAAATGGGGCTTTTCGAATTCTAGTACATGTACTAAGTGCCTGCAAGAAGAGGGTACCCTCTTGCACATGTTCTGGTCCTGTCCCAAAGTTTCTTTCCTATGGAATACAATTAAGAGGTTTCTTGATCCCCTACTGGGCCTACAGGAGTATTTCATTCCTGGAGGTATGTCTTCTAGGGGATATGTCCCTGGTTAATGTTAGAATTAGGAAATATCACATTTCTATGGTTGCACTCTCTGTTAAGAAACTTATACTACGTCACTGGAAGGAAAAATCGGTTCCTTCCTTCCAGGAATGGTTATATGAAATCATTGCCAACCTTCGAACAGAGAAGGCAATTGCAAGCCTTCATAACAGACTAGAGATATACAGCAAGTTATGGGACCCCATTCATTCCTTACTCCTGCTACCTCACTGAACTTATATCACACTTTGGTTATACCTGTATGTACCATTGTTCCACGCACTGCACGTTAGGGCGACCTAATTTTGTTGCTGCTGTAAACGGGGATAGGGTGGGAGGGCTGGGCAGTTTTTACTGTTCTAGAAGGATGTCTCATCACCTCGAATTGTTGGAACTGCCCATTATATTGGAAATGTATTAATAAAGCTTAAATTGAAAAAAAAAAATGTTTTTGATTTGCATGCAGAAACATAGTCAGCAGTAGTTTACCTTGCCCCCAATGTATTTTAGTGGGGAAAGAATTCACCTACCATTCAGAAAAACAAACATATCATCTTCAAAAGGTTTAAAAAAAACAACTTAGCAGCGAGTTCCACAATTGGGAGTCCATAGACAATAGTCACAATTTTGTTCATATAGAGTTTTCTATTAATATGGACAATCAGCTCCATCTAGGAGTCTTTAGTGGCAAAATCCACAGAACACTTGCATTTCTCCTTTTCAGCTTGCCATTAAATGAACTGATAAATTCTACTAATCAATAAAAAGAAAATTATCCAACTTAGCTACATGCTTCTGTCAAAAAAGTCCATAGAATTTGTTTGAGACCTATTGTACATGTTTCTAATGCCATCAAGTGTTACTCACCATCAATAATTTCAGAGGCAGGGCAGATACACTTTATATTTCTTCTAGGCATACCAGGTGCACCTCCACCATCTTTACCTCTGTCAGCTCCAGAAACAGAAACACCTGTGGAAATAAGCACCAGATCGCTCCACTGAGCGTAGTAATTTTAGGCATAGTGGAGAATGAGGACCAAAAACCCACACCTCCAGGCCATGTTAGCATATCTTTTGGTAGTGGGACATAAGCACATCAACACCAAATGAAGGTCTCATTTCCAATGTCGGTCAAGGCCGAAAGCTCCCTTCTCCTTCTAACTCACCTGGTAGCAGCTCCGTTCCTTGGCTGACCAGCACTCAGGAAACATAACAAAAACACACACAACAGAGCACCACAACCTTTAAAAGTAGCTCCCACTGTCAAGAAAACTGTCAGGCTACAAGGCCTGAGCATAGCAAAAAAGCTCATTCAAGCGGCACAAAGCCCAAAATGGTCAGAGTCTAAATTCGAGTAAATATTTGCAGAGCTAACTGACAGCACGCTAAAAAGTACTTAAATCTAAAAACCATAAGCGTAGCAGTGCTTTAAATTTGGAGCATCAAACCGAGTGCAATTTAAACAAAGGTTTCATACATCAATATCAAAATAACTGGCAAGTACGGCTTATTTGGCAAAGAAGATCACAAACGCATATCACAGCCGGAGCTTCTGCAGGGAGCAGAGCAGCGTTGTGGCCATCTTGCTCCAGCTCAAAACTAGCTCTAATTTAAAAAAAAATAAATATGCCTCTGTGATTTGCAAGATCTAATACAGTCCTTTTCATTAATTTTGCAGATGCAAATGGATGCCTTACTTCACTCAAAGTGCCAACACCATGGTTTTTGATTGTTAGCTGATTTGATTGTCCATGCATCATTGCAAATCATTACTGCAGCTCATGACTACCATTTACCCATACAGGAGCTGCAGTAATTAATGACTACTGTATAGTGTGAATAGTGGCAGAAATAGCATATGGCAGCAATGAAAATAGAGATAGTGTGAGCTGAGTAAGAATAAGTACCGTTTCTGTCACTGTCCGTGCCTCAGAATTTTAAAAGTAGCAAATAGCCAATATATTTCTTGTAACACTAGCTGCATAATTTAACACTATCTGCATAAGCTGATTGCAGCCTCTGCTTTATATTTGCATTTTGAATTAATCTGTATACATCAGCATGTGTGCTGTTCGTTTCACTGTGACTGCCCATGCTTCAATGTCATTGCAGCTCATAACTAAGAATTTCTTACAGATGAGCTGCAATGACACATTTCATCAGAAATTTGAATGCTGGCTCAACTGACCTTGCAATGTGGTAAAACAGAAACAGAAATAACATTTTGAGAAAGGGAATGAGAGTTCCTAAAAGGACAATCAGTCCCTGTATGGCAGGTATAAGTGTTACAGCAGCTCATAAGAAAGAAGCTCCAAGACACACAAGCTGCTGTAACTAGAGTGGTTGCAGTTTGAACACTGGCTTATTAATAGAAAGTTGAAAGGAACAGCATCTGAAGATAGTTTGTCTATGTGAAATAAATTTAAAAAGATACAATTTCTGTAACTATGTCAGTGAAGACTCACCTCTGAGTCTGTGTTGGCTGCCGTTTAAAACTGTATCACACTGACAAGTAACGGTGTTTGCAGGCTCATGGATTTGAGGGTGCAAATCCATTGCAAGTAACTCAACCTTGCAAGAGCATTGTTGCTTGTCCCCTACTACAGCATAGTGTCACTGTTGCTATGGGGATGAGCACACAAGTCTGCTAAGCAGTGGGTTTTGGGTGGCCACCACTGAAAATGAAATATGATTGAAACTATCCCTCTGGAAGAATTAGTAACACAAAAAAAAAAAAATGAAAAAAAAAGCACTTAGGGCAGGATTCACAAAACAGATGCACCAAGCACAACCCAGATGCACTGGCACAAGTCAGAAATGCACTGGAGGCTGATTCAGGAACAGGGAGGAAGTGCCAGTGCAAACAAGATGCCCTACACTGAAAGACATGCACCATAGGTGCAACGTAATGACATGCGGCGCAAAAACAGGGGGCTTACCCATGCATACACAGCGCATCCCAATCCACAGAGCACAACCAAGGCACAGCAATGGAGCAAACCCAGTGCAAATCCAAGATGCGTCAAAGAAAGATAAGTACAAAAGAAGGAGACTTAAGTCCAGCACACCAGCAGGCCATCAATGGAACGACGACAGCAGGTCACACTCAGAGGGGAAGTTGAACCAGAGGCGCAGGCAGACAAACTCCCAGCAACAACACCAGGCAGCAAGCTACACCTGAGGGCCACAGCAACAGAGGGGATGAACCCAGCAGCAGTTGCCATTGCTGATGCCCTAATGAGAAGGAGGAAGAGGCAGGGCACTGGAAGGAACTGTAGGTGGCCTGCCCCACGGTGGTACAGTGCCCGGCTGTCCTTTGAGTAGCTGACAGAGGTGGAGACAGTCAGGTGATACCACCTCAACAGGGCCATGCTAAGGCAACTATGTGAGCTGTGCCATGATGTGATGCAGGCACCCACTGCACGAGGTCATGCCATCTCGGTGGAGACCAAGGTGACAATGGTCATGTGCCTGCTCACCATGGGAACCTTCTAGAGGCCTACAGGGGACACCACTGGCATGTCACTGGCCTCAACGTGCTGCCTCCTCACACAGTTCCTCACTGCACTGCTACTGCATGCTTTGGAATACATCAAATTCCCCAGCACACAGGCAGAGCAGACAGAAGCCATGCAGAGTTCCACAGGGTGGCACGCATGCAAGGTGTCATAGGGGCCATCGACTGCCCCCATGTGGCAATCCACGCACCACCTGGTAAGGAGGGCATCACGTATGTGAATTGAAAGGGGTACCATTCAGTGAACTGCCAGGTGGTGTGCGATGCCACGGGGTGCATCGCCAATGTCTGCACCACACACCCTGGGAGTGCACATGATGCATACATATGGCACCAGTCAGCACTCTGCACAAGGTTCGAGACCAGGGACATCCAAAGTGGACACCTGTTAGGTACATGTGACCGAGTCCCAGCAGCACAGGGGGGCACCATGACCGGGACACCTCTTGTGGGCTGTGGGTGGGCAGGCGCAGGCATGATGGCATTGGGACAGCAGGGGTGTGAAAGGGTGCTGGGGCAGATGCAGGGTTGCATGAGACCGATGTGCACCACAAGATGGATGGGGGCAGGCAGGTGCAGCCGGGGCAGGGATGCAGGATCACCAGACATGTGGCAGCATGGGCGGGGGAGGGGGGCAGGGGGCACACAACACAGGGTGGGATGGGGTCAGGCCACATGCCACAGAGTAACACCATGTACTAATGGAGACACATCTACCCCCACAGGCGACGCTGCATACCCATTACGGCCATGGCTCCTCACCCCCTTCCGATGACCCGGAACAATGCTACAATGAGGCACACATCGTTACATGCACCATCATTGAATGTGTCTACGGCATGCTGAAGATGCATTTCCGGTGCCTGTGTCAGTCAGATGGTGCCCTACAGTACAGCCCAGAGAAGGTCTGTGGCATGTTCCTGGCCTGTTATATGCTACACAACATGGCCCCTGACCATGGGATGCCTGTCGAGGCCAGTGAGGGCAACAGTTCTGGGTAGGAGGAGGGGTTGGGGGAGGGCATAGCAGGGGCACACCCTAGGGACCATGGAGCTGATGGCAGACATGAGCACAGGGATCACAGGCTGGTGGTTAGGGCAAGAGCATACCGCACAAGAGTGGTGGATGAACACTTTGGGACATGCAGGTGAGTAAGCAGGTTGGTACATGTGCAGGTGTGAGCACCACAGTGTAGGGACAGCATGATGGAGGAATTGTGGGCACTATATGCCACAACAGGGTGCACATGCAGGTGCATGCACATGGTGGGGGACATACACACTCACACATAGGCACCATGCATGCACCACACCAGAACCACACAGGCCATGCCCACACTGTCACAGGTCAGCACATGGGCACTGCATGCACCATAATGCACTCATCATTTCCATGACACATGGCTCGACAGCGGTACACACAAACACTCTGGAGCACCTGCACAGGCAACACAGGGGAGTGCCAGAGCAACCGTGTAACTGGAGACTGCCACACACAGCGGCACTGGCACCACCCGCAGGGCTGCCAGTACACACAGCCATGCCACCTGCTACCACAGGCCCCTGGGCATGGACATCACAGGACTGCCCCATGACTGCCAGGGACACACGGGTGGTCTCTGCCATGGCCACTGGTGATGGGGGTGCCACCACTGGCCACTGGGGGTGTCCTCAGGGACCCCTCGGGGGGCTGCACTGAGACCATGAAGGTGTGCTCCGTGGGATGGTCATTCTATGCCCACCAGCCGAGCCATGGCCGGTGGGAGTGGATGCCAGTGGTGATGAGGTCAGCAGCAGCAGGCCCACCTGGTTCTGCTGTTGGTTTGTCCAGGACATGCTCCTGGGTGTCCAACTGGATGCACGTTGTCCATGGCATGCTTTGGATGCAGCCACTGCCTCCTCAGCAGCCGTGATCCACTCCATGGCTGCAGTCATGCCCACCCACATGAGGCGTGTCTCAGCCAGCATCTAAGCAAGCCACACTGCTGCAGACTCATGCTCCTGGACCATGATGGCCGTGTGTCTCCGGAACTCCACCCAGAGTGCCGCCTGACTGTCCACAGTTGCCTGCAACAGGTCAAGGTAGACACCCATGTCATCGGTAGGTGATGCGGCATGGTGGCAGTGCCGACATACTGGGGATGGTTCAGCCTCACCAGGGTCATCCACGGGTGGTGGACACACCCTGTCAAGCTGTGCTGTGTGTGTATCTGGGCTGGGCACAGGCACCTGCTGTCCATGCATGTCATCCACTGGGCCCACTGTAGCAGGTGCATGCACATTGGTGCCCTGCCTGGATGCCACTGACGCCACCAGCACTGCACTGTTAGAGGTGCAGGGGTCATGGCACACACAGCCCTGGGTGGCTGTGCTGCCACTACACTGGTGTCCATCATAGTGGGAATGTCATTGGAACTCAGGGTCCCATGCCAAGGCATCCCGCACTGTGTGCACTGCCGTCGCCCATGGCAGTGGTGCTGCTGACAGTGGAACATGCATCGGTGCCAATGCCCTCACCCTGCAAGCCACTGGTGAGCATAATGAGTGCATCTGCTATGTCTACCGCCTCATCTGGGTCAACATCAGACAACCTAGCCAGACCCCCCAATCATACATTATACTCGCCTGCAGCACTGCCAGCACTGGTGTAGGGCTCCACAGGGCCCTTCGCCACAGGGACCGTGACTGGTGCAGAGCATGTATGTCACACTGCAAACATGCCCACTTTAATGTCATTGGCCCCATGGGGTGGGCCTGCATCATTGCCTGTGGGGTCTGCACAGTCAGCCATGGTTGCACCCTGGAGTCACGATGGAGCTGTGGAAGAGGGAAAGGGAAACATGGTTCATGCACAGGACACACATGACACACAGCATGGTCAGCCACACACTGCTGGGAATGCACACCTGTCCATGGTGGGTGTGGACAGGGTGCACAGCTACTCACCATGCTGCGACGGGCTGTCCCCCATCTGGAAGCCATCCCCTGGGATGCCGTGCACAGCCATCCCCAACACACTGGTGGCCAGGAGGGCCTCGTTGGGTCTGAGCTGTGCCACTGAGCTGGGTCCTCCCACTGTCTGCTGCAGGGAGGCCTGGATGCTGGCCACCCTCTCCTTGGCCCTCCGTTGGCTGTCATTCCAATGCTTTCTGCACTCCTGCACCATGTGATTGTATGGATTGTATGGATGCAACCACATTCACATGCCAGTCCACCTCCTCCCAGCCCTCTGCATGCACTGTCCTGCTGCCATCCCTGCCAGTGAGTGCCCTCTCTTCATCCCTTGTGAGGTTTGGTCACTGCCTGGAGGCGGCACCTGAATCTTCAGACATGTCAAACACTGGGGAGAAGCAACCTGGTGTCAGACCCGCTCATGTGTACACACAGACCCACACCCATCTCCCACTGTCTGCAGCCTTACCATGGTCTGTGTTGCCAGTGGCCTGTGCCGTGGTCTGTGTGTGGGCTGCCAAGCACAGGTGGAGATGCACCATGGTATGTGGTCCATGTGGGACAGCGCACGAGCCACACATGGCACCCAGGACACGGTCGGGGTACTGTCTAGCCTACACAGGGTGTGTGACACCAACCGATCTGCAGTGGGTTTCTCCCATTACCCTAGCAGTGTGAGTTCCTCCACTATGGTGCCATATCATACCTGGGAGCCACCCTGTGATGGCTGCAGGGTGGAGGAGGACTGCCATGTGGTGGAAAGCACTGTTGGGATGGCAGCAGTGTGTGTGCTGTCAGTGGTGACACTGTGCAATGAACATACATGTGGCATGGTGCTGAATGCACCTCACAGTGCAGTCCACCCCCAGCCATACGTCCCATCCCTGTCTCCCTGTGTACATTGTATGTGCCTCTGTACACATCACATCCCCCCCATCCCACATTGCACTGCCTCAGGGCACTGCCAACTGCACAACAGATTGGCATCGGTGCTCTGTATGTGCTGTGCTGTGTGTGTACTGGTGACCCAGTCATCTGCTGTGGACTTGGCAGGGACCAGTCCAGTGTTACTCTGTGGATACATCCCTGCAGTTGTACAGCATGATTTGCCGTGTGTGCCACCTAATTGATGTCTGGTCCCACATGCGGTGTACTGAGGCACCATCAGTTGTGCACGCTCTGATGCAGGCACACCAGTGTGTGCTGTAGCCCTGTGAACATGGCTGTGTACTCACCCTGTAGGCACTGACTCCTCCCAGTGTCCTGGACTCAGCCTGCTGAATTGGGAGCATTTATGGCTCAGGGCATGCAAATGAGGCCTAGCACCTGTTACTGAGATGCTAATTGGCTGAGTTGCCCATGCATGGTTGATAGGGCTGTTTGGGGAGCATTCTCTCTGAATAGCATAATTTCTCCCAGCTCATCTCACTTTACATGGAGCATCTGTGTGATGTGCCAATTACCGTACAGTGCATTCCCAGCACATGCGTACCCTGGGTGGTGCATCTGCATGACCTGGGGGCATTCTACACAGTGCGTCCCTCGCACATGCGCGGTGTCTGTGTGATACAGCGCATGTTCCATGATGCATCATTCCACCGCAGTCTGGTGTGCTAAAGCATGCCTGACGATTGCAGTGCCATGTACCGTATCACGCAGCGTGTCCCACAATGTGCCACCCATGCGGCATTGATCCGGCCCTCCCCAAGGATTATGCACTATGCACAGTACACCTTCATGGCATATGGCGTTCACAAAATGGCACCTTCACATGCACCGCGCATGCGCGACCGTGTCCTGACCATGCAGTGTGATAGCATGGTGGTGTGCACATGCACAGGTCCGTCACCAATGGCCAATCACGCTTCACGTTCAGTGCGCACTGTGCTGCACATGCCTCACTGTTTCACATGGCGCATAATGTTCAGTAGACAGCGCATTTCCTGTTTGCACCTTGCCACTGTCTGAACATAGTGTAGGATGCCTAGGGCTGGGAGAATGGTGCCTAGGGCCATGAACTAGTCACATGTGGAGCTGCTACATCTTGTAGCACAGGTCATGGCTTTGGAGGGCCGCCTGTTTGGACAGGAGGACCTCCATATGCTCAGTGTCCAAGTGTGGGCCATCATTGCATCATGGATTGTGCACCATACTGGGATGCCACGCACAGGGGAGCAGTGCAGACATTGCTATGGAGATTTCCAGAGGTGAGACTCAGAGAGGCTTGTATAGCTGTGGTGCTGTGTACGCAGGAGTGCACTGCCACGTCCAGGTAGGTGTTCTTCAGCTTTATCCTTCTGTAGCACATGCTGGGTGTGTCAATCACTGCCCTCATGGTGCTCCCGTGCTGCATTGCCCTGGTGTCAGGGGGGCAGGGCATGGCTTTGTGTGTCTGCTTACATCAGGTGCTTCACACCCTGGCATCACTGTCTGCTGCATGGCCACGTGCCGGCGGGGGGGACTGGGGACATGCATCCTGCATGGTGGCAGTGTTTGCTCATGGTGCTGTTTGTTGTGTTTTGCAGGATCAGGGGCCAGGCAGCATGCCACAGACGCAGCTGAGGAGCATCGTCAGTGATACTTGGGTGCCAGGCCTGGTGCCCCACCAGGGGTGGGTGAGTACCGCTTTCCATGATTGCAGTCTTTCTGGTGTTGTGCAGTCGGTGGTGGGTGGGGTTGCATTCCACATTCTGGCCCTTACTGTGTGTTCCTTCTGTCGTTTGCTGTAGGTGTTCACGATCGAAGTGCTGTTCCGGGTGGTGATGTTGGTGATGCTGTGCCAGTGGATGTAGACTGAAGGATCTGTGTGGCCATACAGGTGGCCCTGTACCCTCTTTCATGGACTGTTCAGCACCTGTCAGCTGCTCTGTGAGGCATCATGCTGAGCCTTCTGGTCCATGTCAGGGTGCTGCGTGGCAGGGCATGGTCCCCCTGCCACTTTATGGGGGCCATCCTGTGTAGACAGTTGCCCTACCCTGTTCCCTGTTTCTGTCCCTTTCCTGTCCTCCTTCCCATACCTGCTCCCTCTCTTCCTCACCTGTGGATGTTGTTGTTGTTCCTTTTCTGGCATTTGGTTTGTACAGTTTATATGGCCATTACGTTTTATAAAAATGTTTTACTCTACACTTGTGTCCGTGGTCTGTCTGTTCCAGCTCTGTGGTTGCTCCTCCTGCCCTGCTGTTTTGCTCCAGTTGTTCTGCTGGCTCCCTGTGGGGCTGCGGGGCTGCCTGCCTGCCCTGGTGCATCACTGGTTGTGCTGGTGCATCTGCAGTTGTGCCATTGTGTCCTGTGGTGATTCACAGTGGTGTTGCACTTGGTGCTTGTCATGGCGCATGTTTATTTTCTTTTATCATTCCTTTAAGTCTGCTCCCCCTGAAGTTAGTAATGTTTAGATTGGAGGATGTGGGAGGCTTGCCCCCCACTTAAAAAATAATTTTGTTTTTGCACTGGGAGGAAAAGTAAGCTACTGTCACTGTTTGTGCGGTCACTGTTATCCTGCTTGCCCTTTTGACATCAGGTGGTCGTTGACTCACAGTTTGTGTTTGGCAATTTTAAGGAATCACCATTATCATTTAAAACCATTAAATGACATACATCATGTTTAGGAGGAGGGGTCATAAAAATGCTCTATTGAAATTTTGGGGTCAAACCGTCAAAAAAAAATATTATAAGGTAATGCTGTTTGCAGGGACACCTGTTGGACCACTGAGGACCACACTGCCTTTCCATCTCAGTGACCTGAGTATGAGTGTTAGCCCAGTGAGCTGACTTAATAGGCCAAGACTGAGGGGGATAGTGCTGCAGTGTGTAGCATCAGCTCCTGCCTGAGGATGGACAGAGTAGTGTTCCGGCACACAAAAGACAACTTGTAGTTGGTCAGGGAGCCTTCCCTCACAAAGTGTTGACAAGCATGTCAGAGCCTGATGGGACCATGCAATGGGTCAGGCATATGGCCAGTATTATGTTAATTGAAAAGCACATTAATGCAGACATCAGGGATGGTGCATAGAGCAGGGAAATGAAGACGTTAGGGTGTGGGGTATCTGGATTATTGGCAAATGGGGAGGGGAGTCTTCTTTGGAGTGATCAACCAAAATGCCCACCCCCTCACTCCCTGCCTGTAGACTCCTGTCTAAAGCACAAGGTGCACATCTAAGCCAGAGCTTCACAGTGATGCTCTTCAAAGGCAGAGAAGCATGTCTCACCACATGTTGCCAACAGAATCTGTTGTTGCATTCTTCAAGCAGGCCCCTACATGAAGAAAAGGGATCATATCTAATGTTGTTTGCTCAGGGGAAGGGTGAAAATTATGGTTGAGAACCCCAAGGAAGACCCCAACACTGATTCACCAATACTCTAGATACTCGAAACTGTAATATTTTTCATTTCGCTACTTTGGGCACTTTGCATTCTTCAACCCCAATGTCTGCATTAACATATATTTGAAATGTGTGTGTATATATATATATATATATATATATATATATATATATATATATATATATATAAATATATAGCCACTGTAGTGCCACTATAGTTAGGGTTGAGTAAGCACTTTAATGTTAAACCTAAAATTTTGCACCTTAATAACTTTGCCATTGTATGATGGATTTGACTGAAACTTTGCATGCACGGTCTGGTACCATAGATCTCTGTATCTGGCAAGTTGCATTATAGTCAGATTTATGGTTGCGGAGCTGCAGAATGCCAAATAACGCAAACAAAAAAATGACTTTTGGCATGTTTCTTTGCTCATGCCCACAGCCCGTATGATTTGTCTGTTCGGTCTGAAAACTTCAGGGAAGATATTGTCTGGGTCATTGATGTGCCTTTTGAAGATATGGTGTAAAAATATTAAACCGTTCAAAATTTATTCCAAAACAAATTTCCCATTATAGTCAATGGGAAAAAAAAATATACTGTATGTCTCGCGAAAGCTGCCGCCACTACATTTTCCTTTCACAAATGGCCCTTTTACGTTCAAGTTGCTGCTATCTTGTTTCAGTTAGTGAGAGAGAAAAATGCCTGGTGTTTAAATTTGGGAGCCCCTAGGTAAACGCTGACTGTTGGGTTTACCTAGTCTGGTCCTGAGGATGCCAGCCCTATTTTTATTTTGGGGTAGAAAAAAAACCAAAATGTCATTTTAAAACTCGGGGCAAAAGTTTTGTGCTGTTTTCTGGGAAACATTCACAAGTTGTGAAAGAACTTTGCCCAAAAACTGCAAATCTTTGCCATCCCCCTGCAACAAAACGGTTAGGGGATTTTGGGCTGAACTTTGCCGGGTGGCAAGCCCTGGTTACACAGATGTGCTGTTTGGTGGTTTGGTGCCAAAACATTCAACTGGCCCAAAGTTGCAGCATTCTGAAGTTGAGAAATTTCCCATAGGATTATATTGTGGCACCCATGGTGCCTTTCAGCCACCGTATCTTGAAAATGAAGCCAGATACTGTAATCATGATTTTGTAATCATGACAGCGAGTACTCCACGTGAGATTTATTTATTTATTTATTTATTTATTTATTAAGTCTAGGATTACAAATACCTTTGAGCCTTGGCTCTTTTACAAAGGTTCCATGTCAGAGAAATATAAATTATGGGGAACATCAAGACAGACATTACAACAATGTGGACATTGCAAACAGAGTACAGATTAATACAATTCAAGGGTAGCATTGTAACAGGGCAGCCAGAGGCATTTGTCAGAGAAAACAGATGACAGATAAGAAGTGCCAGAGTCATAGGGAAAGGGAAGGGGGGGGAATGTAGGAAGGGTGGGGAGAGGGTGAAAAGTGCAGCACTGGGTATATCAAGATGTGAGGGTAGAATCCAGTGAGGAGGGGAGGGGGGACCACTAGAGCATGAAGGGAAGTGGAGAAACAAGGTTAAGTTGGGCAGTCACAGGAGCTGTTGGTAGTGAGATAGTCCCGGAGCCTAGTTTTAAACATACTAATTGTTGGGGCAGAGGAGATGGTGGGGCTGAGGCCATTGAACCAGAGTGGCGCTCGATAAGCAAAAGAGCGTTGTCCCTGTGAAGTGTGACAGTGCGGGACTTTCAGTAGCTGTAGTGTGGATCTCCTAAGGCACCATTTGTTAATTCAGTGTTGTAACAGAGTTGAGACCCCAGAAGGTGCATGGCCAAGTTAGATTTTTTCACCATGGAGCAGGTGAGAAACTTTTTTTTTTGCCAAGAAGCAGGTGAGAAATTTGAGATGAATCATCCATATCTCTATCTTGCATTGTCTACAAAATATGGGCACTAAAATATGCTGAAAAGGCACCCTTGGAACCCTTGTGACACTAATTTGCCAGTATCTCCATGGCTGTAGGAAGTAGGAAAACAATTTCACTGCTGGTTTAATTCGTGGTTTCCAAACTTGTTTCTTTTACTTGTACTTTTGAGATTTTCTTTTAAGACATGATGTTTTATCATTATGTTTTATCATCATGCATCATGTTTTAAGAATGTCTTAAAAGGAAATCTTGAAAGTACACAACAGAGATGAGCTTCTGAGATCAAACTTATTTTACATCTCAATATGGTAACAGATGGGATGAACATAGATTTGGGGTTCATGGCACATTATAGGACTTAACCACCACAGACCTCTTCTTCTTAGGACTGACATTTTATAGGACTTCAGCACGTGTGTGTGTGTGTGTGTGTGTGTGTTTTGGGGGTATGTGAATATGGCAGGTGGGTTTGCTGTCACATTGAGGTAGGCTTCTGTTCAGATACATGGAGTTACAGTGTATTACTCTTAGTTCACACACATAATGAATAGTAATTCCATCTTACTATTTACGTTCTCCCGTGAGTGGGGTTGATTCCATTGGGCCTTATTCAGATTCCCTAGCCTGTTACTGTACATACAGTAGTATTATATACTGTCACATTTTTGAAATCTGAACATATTAGGGTGCAAAATCTCATTTGAATGGGGTCCTTGACAGATCTAATTACATTAGGCTAATATTGTAGTGATTTGTGGAAATGTAGGAATGTTAGGACTCTTGTCTTACATACGTATTGTACATTTACTTTTAGTTACCTTACCCTGTGGAGGGTGGAAGTTTTATTTGGTAGCCTGTGATGTGGGCGACTGTATGTGGGTGACTGGTGATAAGGGTGACTTCACAATGGCGCCGACAACCTAAGTGACCAGGGACTTTCCCTCTTTCCCTAATCTTCAGGCCCCGGACTAGGAATCTTAAGTAAGGGGTGGAGTGGCAAAGTACCGTGATTAAACAACATACTGTTTTTCAGTTGCCCTGGTGGTTTTGCACCCTTCCACAGGTCATTGTCCTGCAGTCGCCCTTGTCACATAGCACCTTTCATTTCATTGTGGTTCTATTCAGAATCCTTGGACTGTTACTGCGCTGATAGTAGTAAGGTTACATAGTGTCACATTTTTACTCTGTACACATTAGGATACATACTCCCTTTTATTGGAAATTTTATGGCAAGTTGAATTCCTTTGGGTAACAATTGCAGTGATTGATGTGAATGATGGTGCATAGGGTGTGCGTGTGTGTGTATCTGTATATATCTCATTAAAACTAGTTATCTCCCCCACTGATATAGGGTGTGGGGTGGGGTATATTGTGTGTGTAGGGGGGGATTTAATTCCTGTGATTTCTTATTCAGATTCCTTGGACATTTTCAGTATATCAAGTTGTTATATTATACACTGAAAATGTATTGACATCTGTACATATCAGGCTGCATTGTCTTAATTTCTTGGTGGTTCTTGAAAAGTAGTTTTTTGTTTAACACTTATACTGACAATTTATATTTATATTATCATTTATAAACTCCTGTTACTAAACTATAGGCTTTTGAAGTTTATGGGGCATAATATCTGTCTGGATAGTGTAGTTGAGTAATGGGTCCAGCTAAGTTTTACATTTCATACAATGTATAACTATTGATCTTTTAAGGGAAACTTTACTGGTTACTCTTCGTATGTTATATATAGATGCTTCTTGTAGCCCTATCTTATGGTGCTTGTTTTTTACTTACAATTTTAGTATGTCTTTAATCTGAGTGGGCTTTGCTTTTCAGCAACTGCATTCTTATACACATTGTGACACTCATAATTTGATTTAAGAGCCATCTGCTCAAGTTGTTGTTATCTTATAAGTCAATTTAATTTATATGCAGTGGAATTCTTTGTATGTTTTCAGCACTAAGCACCTCTGATCCTTAGACCCTCTCAGCTGAAGGTGAAATTGTACTGTTAAGCTTCTCTGACATCATTTGCTTTTTTTAAATGAGTATTTTGAACCAACAGGAATATGTTCTGGTTTTTTTTCTGCATGATCTGGGTGTTAAAAGTATTGGCTTTTTTAAATAACTATCATAACACTTCTGATGAAGGACTTGTTGATCCAAAAGCTAAATCATTTTTTTATTTGTGTTATATCTATGCTGGTCCAATACAATGTATCAAATCATTTGCTTATGGATCATTCTTTCTTGTAATTTTGCAAGAGCAGACAAAATTGAAATGGGGCAATAATTACAAAATTCAACTGTGATCCAGCTTTATGAATTGGGATTTTATATGATTTTTCCACAGGTTAGGAATCTGACCAGTTTGAAAGGACAGGTTAAAATTAGGCTGATAGTATTGGGCTATTTTAGAAGCAGAAAGAACCAAGAATTTAGGCGATAAGTCATCAAAACTGGGTACTTTATCAGGCTTCATATGCATTAATAGACTTAGAATTTCAGAATTCTTCACAATTTTTAGATAAAACCTTGGCCAGTTCGAATTAATCACTTGATTACTCTGTATTTGACCGTTTAAGTCTCTACGATAAATATCCTAATCAGAGAACTGTAAATTAAATTCTTCAGCTATAGAAATATGATTTGTCAACAATTCTCCATCTTTAAGCATATTTAGATTATTTTTGTCAGGGAGAGAAAATAAAGACTTTATTGAACTCCAGAACCTTTTGGGGTCTGATAAGTTAGATTGTTGTTGTTGGCAATATTGTACCTTAGCCAATTTTGCTTCCTTTTTACACTTATTCCTCTTATTTCAATAGTTATTTAAATCAGCTGACAAGTCACTTTTTTAATATTTTTTCAAGGCAGCATCCCTTTCCCTCATTAAATTAAGTAGGTTTTTATGTAATCATTTATATTTCCTACCACTAACGTGCCTATTAACTAGAGGGACATGTTTATCCACTACTTCCATGAAGATGTCAATAAAAAAAAATCCAGGGCACAGTCTACATCAGGTATAACTTTTAGAAAAGACTATTCAATTTCAGACAGACTCCTTAAAAAACTAGGTACATCAATCTTTGAATAATTCCTTACTTCAATAAATCTTGTTGGGGGGGGTAGCTATTCTTCCTCTTTTCTAATTCCTATAAATTGGGTGATGGTCACTAACAGAATCTGAAATCAGTCCACTAGCAATAATATGGTCATTTCTATTAGTTAAAAACCCATCAAACAAAGAATGCTTGCTTGATTTTAAATTAAGACATGTGGGGTCTTTTATGAGTTGCTGTAAACTTATAGTATTTCCATTAACACTGTCTTGTAATAAAGATTACTATTACTTGCTCAATTTAGATTAAACTCTCCAACTACAATAATTTCACATCTGCCACATTTCAACACAAGGTCTCACAAATCTTGTAGCCCCTGTTTACTGCTCCTTGGTGCATTATAGCTACAATACGTAATTAACTTTTTAAAGGGGCCTAAGGTGATCCGTAGAGCAAGATATTCAAGTGAACATGAATTCTGCACAGAATGAGTTATACATTCAGCAATAAGTGTGTTTCTGAAGACGTACTTCTTCATAGAAAGGGTGGTGGATACCTGGAACAGCCTTCCACTTGAGGTAGTGGGGGTAAAAACAGTGGTGGGGTTCAAAAATGCCTCGGCCAAGCACAACAGAATCATGGGGGAAAGGAAAGGAGAGGAGAGGAGAGGAGAGGAGAGGAGAGATTGCACCTTAGATCAAGTTGGGTCTGCAGCAAAAAATGAAGGTTAAAAAAATGGGCATACTGGGTGGGCCCAGCAGCCCTCATCTTCTGTCACATTCTATGTTTCTATGTTTATCCCTTCTCCCCTCCAGGTTGCCAGCTCCACACTTTTCTATATTTAAGTTATCTTTTATAAGTGGACCAGGGTGCCCATCATCAGTACCACTTCTTGTTAACCCCCAGGTCACCCACCCCCCCTTCTCATTATAGGCATGGTGCCACCAAACACTAGTTCTACACTAGGATGCCCAGTCCCCACTGCTGGAATGTCACCTGTAATGAAGAAAACCATCCCTCATTGTTTTGCTTTTTTTACCTGTGAACAAGAAAAGTGTCCCTTGCTGATCTGATCCCCCACACCACCCACCCAAACCCTGACCTGAAAGTCAGCACCTACCACCATACCCCACACACCTCATACACCATTACAAACCTGAACATAGCCCATAACATGTTTCTGGGCACCCAGAAATCCTTGGTGCTTTGCATAGTGAGAGAAGCCATTCAGCCACATTCTCAACATGAGAACAATAGGACTTTTTTGAATTCTGAAGCTGCAGCTGGAGTTGTGCTGCCAGCTTCAGTTGCAGTAGTAAACTGGCAATCCCCTGTTCTCTCTGCCTTTGTCTCCATCTTTCTCTCTCTCTCTCTCTCTCTCTATATATATATATATATATATATATATATATATAATGGTAGCATGGTAGTGCTACCATAGTTAGGTTGAGGAGCCATTTCTATGTTAAACCCCAACATTTTGCACCTTAATAACTTTGCAACTGTTTGATGGATTTACCTGAAATTTGGAATACATGATCAAGAATCACAGGCCTTGGGATCTACAAAGTTTTGTACCAGTTGGATATACAGCTGCGGAAATATTAAACATGATCTGCGCGCACGTTTACGCTTTTTCTGGAATTCTACGGTCGCGCCTACAGGTCATACGGTTTGTGCAACCAGCCCAAAATCTTCAGGGAACGTGCAGCCGGGGTCCCTGATGTGCCTTTCAAAGATTTGGTGAAAAAATATTAAACGGTTCAAAAGTTATTCAAAAACAATTTCCCATTATAAGTCAAAGGAAAGTTAAAAGTTCGACAGTGTCGCAAATGCATTTTTACTTTCGCAAATGGGCCTGTTACTTTGCAATCCACCATTTTCTTTTCAGTTGGTGATCAGAAAAATGCTTGGCATTTAAATTTGGAACCTCTAGCAACCTAATTCTTTTTGTATTCACCTAGTCGGACCCTGAGGATGCTAGCCATGTCATTATTTTGGGGTAAAACACCCCAGAAATATTTTTTTCAAATTTCTGGAAAATGTACTTTCACAAAGTACTTTCGTGCTCATGAAAGTGTCACAAATGTTTGTGAAAGCTTTCGCAAATTGCGACACTAGTTTTCTAGTCTGTGGGAAAATGACAGCAATTCTTTGGCACTGCGCTGCAAAAGAACGGTTGGGAGTTTGGGGCTGAAATTTGAAGGGAATGCAGCTGACATCTCCCAGATGTGCCTTTCAGTGTTGTGTTGAAAAATATTACATGGCTGCAAAGTTATGGCACTCCAAAGTTGACATTTTTCCCATAGGATAACATTCGGTCGAGCTCAGGAATCCTTTGGCACCCTGCTGCAAAATAACGGTTTGGTCTTTTTCCTGAAATTTGGAGGGAAAACAGCCAACAGCCCACAGATGTGCCTTTCAGTGGTTTGGTGAAAAAATATTACAGGGAGGCAAAGTTATGGTGCTCCAAACTTCTCTTTTTTTCCCATAGGATAACATTACGGCATTCGCCACGCCTTTCAGGGCCCGTATCTCGGAAACGGTGCCAGATATGGACTTTTCATCAGAAAAACACTTAGCCCCCTAGCCAGTACAGTCATAAATCATATGACTTTTAAATTTTTTTTCTACATCGTACGGTTCCTGAGATATAACCTATTTAGTATTCCAAGTCCTCATTTTCTGCTCCGATAGCCATCGTTATGTATACATTCTTTGTACTCACTGTCTTTCTCTATATACGGGTTTTGGGAAAACCAGCCTGTGCACTTATTACTGTTACTGTTGCCTTTCGCTTGTGATTCATACTGCTTCACTTACCGTCTGACGCCACACCACCATGTGCGATTCCTTGCATTTTCATTTGCACTTGTGTTTCAGTTATTTTTTGCCATTTGTGTCTACAGTACTGTTTCTCTTTCTTTTTCACTTTGCTTCACCATGCCCATTGACATTTCCATTTTCAGGCACCATGTTACTATGTGACAACACATTACATGGCAGACCATTCCCATCTACGCCACCATGTGTGTTACCCTTTCTGTTCTCATTCGCACTTGCGTTACCATGTGCGCCACTGTTAGCACTTCTGTTTGCGTTGCTGTTCCTGTTACTATGCCACAAGACATCACGTGCCACGCTCCCGCCACTGCACTACATTCACTATTTCAAGTTATCATTCTCAAAAGAAGGGAATTAGAGGTAAAAACTCCGCTTAATGCGTTAGTTAGGTTGTTCCACAGCTGACAAAGTGAGGAATTTGGTGTTAGTTGAAACCCCTTGGACCCCTGCTACCCCCCCCCCAATCCTGCATTGGGGTGTGTATTGGTTTCATCGGTCCTAATTCTCACCCCATTCTCCTATACTTCTGCTGCTTTACACATGTGATGGTGAGAGTTAGGGCTGATGACCCCAAAGCGCACCCCAATGCTGGTTGGGGGTTGGGCAGGGGACTTCCAACCCTAACACCGAATTTCCTCACTTTTGTCGCTGTGGAACAACCCTAACTAATGCATTAAACAGAGTTTTTGCCTCTAATATATATATATATATATATATATATATATATATATATATATTTCTGTCTGTCTATGTATCAACAGGCTTCCTTCTCTTTCTGCTTTCCTAAACTTTGTAACCTTCTCCCCCTAACCATTCACTCCGCCTCTTCTAAACACTCTCTCTCCTCTCTGCTCCATGACCACACTGCTCCACCTGTACCTGGCTTTGAGTTATAGCCCTTCACCACTCTTCAGTTTACCCTCTTCCCCTCTTTCTCCTCCTCCTCCTTGTCCCTCCCCTTACCAACCCTCCTTCCTCTCCCCTTCCTCCCCCACTTGTTCTGCACTTTGATAATAATAATACTTTATTTATATAGTGACTTTCACCAACCAAGGCCCCTTAACAGTAAGATAAAACAGGAACAATATAAAATCCTATTAAATACAGCCTTCCTCCCTCCTATCTGTGCTCTTTCCTACAGCACTCTTTCCTCAGGAGCCCTCACCATTGACATGTACTTTTGCTTGAATCCATGGGACAGATCACCCTCCCTGTCCTTGTAAAATTTTTGCCTATAATTTTACCTGTCTGATGAACCTTGTTTTGTACTGTTTAATTTATATCTCTATATAATGTTTTATGTATAATTATTGTTTCTGTTTTATTCTTACACCCCTCTTCTCCTTCTCCACAGGCTGCATCTGGAAACTAGATATTTTCTTTTCAGCTCAGTATGTCTTTCCTGTTTAAACTTTTGAAATAAGTAAATCTATCTATATGTCTGTCTGTCTGTCTGTCTATCTATCTATCTATCTATCTATCTATCTATCTATCTATCTATCTATCTATCTATCTATCTATGTAGCATACCATGGTGCCATCCCTGGTACTGCTTCCTTCTCTCCCCTTTTTTTCTATGTTAAATGTATAACTTTTTTAAGCAAATGGGTGCCCACCCCTCTCCATGTCACATGCCCCCTTCCCATTATATGCATGATGGCTTTTTCAGCAGATACACACTTCCGTCCATGTCACAGCTTTTCAATGGTAACAGCTTTTCAGCTGAAGTCAATCACAAAAATATCGGGGGAGCCATTGAACACTTAGCAAGGGCACCAAAATGCCATGGAGCTGCCATTGTTCAGTAGAATAATAAATAAGAATTTATATTGTTGTGCACAATGGTACATCAGTTCTGTATTTAGCAATGGCACCTTCATTTGCTTCTAAAATTCTTGTAGTTGTCATGTCCTTCTGTGATGCTCTTCAGTTCTTGATCAGGTGCTCCAAGACTTACATCACAGTGCAATAGCTGAGATTATTTTTGTAGCATAACATTTGCATTTTAAAATAATAATATCTTTATAGCTGCCCATTCAATTTTTGTTTCAGTTAATGTTCCTCCTGTATGAGAGACGTGTTTTTGGCTGCTCTTCAGTGCTTGTTTCTTACTGTTTTAAAACTTTATTTTAAAAAAGACCTTTCCAGTATATGATCTGGTTTTGTATCCATCAAAGCAGCAACTGTCATATGAACCCATGAAGTCAAATTTACCATGAAATGAATTTCAGGTTGAGAAGCCCTTACATGACAACTTGTAGCTGGAGTACCAAACTGAATAACTGAAAGTTGCTCAGTACCTATGTTTTGCAAATGTGCCTCTCTGTACCATTTGATAAGATGCAACTATGCCTTTATATGGAATCTGTGACCTTGGTCACTTTGTGCTCCCTCCAGCAGAAGGGAAGATAAATATAGGATTGCCTTCATCTTCTCCCTGTTATTATCGGGAGTCAGTCCTTTACCATGTCTTGTAATAAATTTAATTCTGTTCACCGATTGTTTCCTGCTTTTACTTGACCAGTGTGATGCATTGTCTTTTTGCAGAGATATATTTTTGCCTGGCATTGTGATTTACACTGTCTTGGAATAATGTATATTTAGCTGTTTTGTTTTTTTCTAGCAGTTCTATTTTTTGAATTAATAATAATTTATACCTTTTGTGAGTCAACATTTTTTTTGTCTGCATCCATCTCTCCTGACCTCACTTCTTCTGCTTTTTATTTCTCCACTTTGCGTCATTTTTACTATGCATCTCTTGTAACCACCCCCACCCTTTCCCCAGATAGATAGATAGATAGATAGATAGATAGATAGATAGATAGATAGATAGTAACTTAGGATTTTTTTATATTATACTTAAAAAATCTGTCACGGATTTTGTAGGTATTTTTTTCTGCCAGGTAATCATAGATGCTCATCTGTTTACATCACCATTTTATTCATCATTTGTTCATTACCTGTATCTAATATGCCAATATGACACTTTCACTTGAAAATTTATTTTCCTACATGACCTATGCTCTAGGATATATAGGCCTTGGAGTTACAGGTCTCTGCCATTTTTCCTTTTTTCTCTGTCTCCCCCATTCTCCTTTTTTATCTGGTTTGGGTTACAACTGTGTGACACTGTGCACCTATTAACTACCTGTTTGGGGTAACCTGGTCCCTCTCCTCCTTTTTCTTTGGGAACCATACCCTGTTTTTCATAATTTGGATTTATCATATATACATTTTGAATTGAACTTTTCAGTTCTGGGTTAACTTGTGACTTTTGTTTTCCCTTTTTTCCTGTCCTTACCCTCCTTTTCCTTTTTTGCTGTCTTGTTTCTTACATTATACCTCAACTTTTGAGCCACCTTTTTAGCACCACAACCAGAATTATAGGTGGTGTAGGCAGCTTTGCTCCAGTACTGAGCATTCTCAGCATTTTATCATCCCGCAATGCATCTTTATACATACAGTATATCTTCTTTTCTGTGTTCTCTAACTTAATTATTTTCTTGGAGATTGATTTTTTTGTTACTTCAGTGATTTATTACTTCAGTTAAAACAGTTTTATTTTCTAATCACTTTTGACTTTTGTTTGATAACAAAATGACAAATATATGTAACCTTATTACATCAAGGTTTACCTTAGAATTTGACATGGCTTTGGCACACCACGCTGTTCCTTACATGAAATTTGTGTTACCTGAATTAATGAGATACACCTGTAATTAACTTGTATGAATTAATATGGCAGGTGTGTTTAGCCATTCCCCCAAGAAGAAATCTCATCTAAGAGCTGGAGTAACAGCCATGGCTCTTTCTCTTGGCAGAATAAAGATAACTGCACTTTACTGGCTCTGTTCTTTTGTTATTTTTGGCTTCCAGTTTACTGTATAACACTACCTTGGTTTCTGAGTGCACTGCATTTCTAAATATGTATGCTTTTATATGGAATCTATGATGGTTGGTCACATTGTGCTCCCTTCAGAAGAAGGAAGTATAAATCTAGGATCACTTCCCTCTTATTCAGGTTATAAGCAGTCATTCACTTGACATCACATGAGGACCTGTTCCAGCAAATTTATCTAGAGACACCTTGTACTGGAAATTTTTCTACCTCATTCAGTGTGCTTGCACACTGGAAGCTCTCTCTCCCTCTACCCCTGCCAAATTTCCAGCCTCCAGCAAGAATTATTTCATTTTCAGTCCCTTTATTCATGTGTTCCTTCCATTCAGTCATCACCCTGTACTGGAGTTTTTTCTACCACTTACAGTGTGCTTGTAAACTTGAAGTCTCTCTCTGACTCTTTCTCTCTCTCTGTCGCTTGCTCTTCATGTCTCTCCCCCATCACCAGTGGAAAGTCTTCATTTTCAGTCCATTATGCATGTGTTCTTCCCATTCAATCAGCACATCCCATGGCATCCCTTCAAGTTGTCCCATTCATGCTAGCCAGTGTCATACTTTTATATGAGCCTTGTCTTATCAATGATATTGATGTTGTCTGAGTACTGACCAAGACATCACCAAGTGCAACACATATGATGACAAGTTCACTTTTGGTCTGAGTGTGTATCTATTGACACTGTACCATGCCTTTGTTTTAAGCCATTTTTTAATATTTTCTGGAAAGCTAGCTCCACATAGTCAAAAGACGTGTACAGTGACCCTTTGCTCATGACTGTCATTATCTTGGAGTATTTTGCTGAGGAGGATAACTGTTTTCTTACTATTTTATTTTTATTTTGACTATAATCCATGCATTGTTATTATCAGGAGAATTTATTTTTCCTTCTGTTATTGCAGTTTCTTATTTTTATTTTGGTTGTATATCCAAATATCCCATCAAGTCTAAAGCACAACACAACTGTCAGTTTGTGTGAAACACTATTCATTTTACTGCCAGTTATTTCTTTTATGTTATCAATATAAAAATAATTCCTTATGTGAATAAAATGTAACAACAGTTTTGATGCTTATGTTCTCTAAAGTCATATGAGGTGGGTACTACCATTTGTTGTGGTTTCGGTTTGCACAACACACCTGGAAGATACTTCTGTTTTATTTTATGTTTACTGTTGTCTGATGGTTTATTTGATTGTTTTCATTTTTTTTTTCTTTAGATCAAGGGTCTGAATTTTTTTATTTCAATTGTCAGGCTTGATATCTGTTTGTTTTTATAAGGTATCTTCTACTAGCAATATACAATGTGTTTGTGTTCTCTGTTTTCAAGTGGTGTTGAGTTCTAAGAGTCAATCTGATACCTCCCCCCACCCATCATTCAAACCTGGAGGTGATATATCTCAAAAGCTTTTTTCAAGCAAAGCAAAATGGAATAATGCTAGCCAAAGAAAATATTTATATTAAAAACAGACAGCAATGCTTGCTGTACCATTCACAGCTTTTGAGGTGGGTTCTACCATTTGTTGTGGTTTTGTTTTGCACCACACACCAGGAAGCCACTTCCTTTTCATTTTATGTTTACTATTGTCTGATTGTTTATTTGATTATTTTTATTTTTTGTCCTTTAGATCAAGGTTTTGAACTTTCTTATTTCAGTTGTCAGACTTGTTATCTGTTTGTTTTTAAAAGGTACTTTCTACTAGCAATATACAATGTGTTTGTGCTCTCTGATTTCAGGTGGTGTTGAGTTCTAAGAGTCAATATTATACCTCCCCCACACATTATTCAAACCTGGGTGTGATATATCTCAAAAGCTTTTTTCAAGCAAAGCAAATTGGAATATTGCTATCCAAAGGGAACATTATAGTAAAAACAGATAGCGATGCTTGTTGTATGGTTTACAACTTTTAATTTCAGAAGTGGAATGAAGAAAAGGCTCCTAGTCTTTTTGGTAGGATTTATTGCAAGGTGTGTATAGATAGATAGATAGATAGATAGATAGACAGACAGACAGACAGACAGACAGATAGATAGATGGTTTATAAAGGCCTGACTCAAAATATGCAGATAGATAGATAGATAGATAGATAGATAGATAGATAGATAGATAGATATAGATAGATGGTTTATGAAGGCCTGACTCAAAATATGCATATTATCTTTAAGTAGAACACAGAAGGACCATAATTTAGTATTATCAGAGCTGGTAGAGCTACCAGTGAGTTAAAAAAAGTCCTGACCCCTCCAAGATGATAAACTGCATTCATTGAGGCAGCCAATTGCATACAGTATTTCATTTATACACCATCAACTGCCTATGTATAACTTAAATCTGTTGCATGTTTGAAGGCATAATTATTTTTTCTTTGGTTGCAACTGCTAGTTTCAGTGTTGGGTAGTACTATTTTAATGTCTTCAGCTTGTGAAAGCTGCTTTCCAATTAAGACATTATTCCATTGTACTGTAACATAGAAACACAGAAATATAGAAACTAACAGCAGGTAAGGGTCACTGGGCCCACCCAATCTGCCATTTTGTTACCTTTATTTTTGCTGCAGACACTACTTGAGCTATAATTCTGTCTCCCCCCTTTCTCACCACAAAAATTCCCTTGTGCCTAACCCAGACATTCCTGAACCCCACCACTGTTTTTACCCCCACTACTTCAACTGAATCCACCACCCTTTCTGTGAAGAAGTACTTCTTCAAATATTTCCTGACTACCTCTCTCCTGCCTGTTCTCTTGTTCTAGAGCACCATTTCTCTGCAAAATACCCCCACCTTGCCTGTTCCCCAGTTCTAGAGCAGTTTTCTGTGAAAAATACCCCCATCTGAACATTATTAGCCCCTGGGAGGTATTTAAAGGTATCTATCATAGCTCCCCTCTCTCCTCTCCCCCAGGGTATAAATGTTGAGCTCATTTAGCCTCTTCTCATAGGTCTTTAGATGCAGCATTTAACCATTTTGCTAGCCCTCTTTTGGACTGCCTCCACTCCATCTGCGTCTGACACAGTACTCAAGGTGGGGTCTTACCAGTGTTCTATATAGGGGCAGCATCACCTCCCTATTCCTGCTGGTGACACCCATACCTATGCACCTTAGCATCCCACTAGCCCTCCCAACTGCCTTGTCACACTGCCTGGCCACCTTTAACTCATCCGATATGAGTACCTCCAGTTGTATTCCCTGTTTAGTCATTGTCAGTATCCTTCCCCCCATTTTGTACTCCACCCCAGGTTTCTATGGCCGAAGTGCATTATTTTGCATTTTTTGCATCAAAACCCAGCTGCCATACCTTGACCTTGCCTCTAGTTTCTTCAGATCCCTCCTTCTCCTTTTTATGCCACTTCCCAGAGTGTCCACTCTGTTGCAGATGTTGGTGTCATCAGCAAAGAGACTGGCTTTCCCTTCCAGTTCCTCCGTTATGTCACTTTTAAAGACATTAAAGAGGATCGGTCCCAGCACAGACCATTGAGGCACTGTGTTGGTCACCATCCCATCCTCAGAGCAAACTCTGTTTACCACTACCTTCTGTCTCTTCTTCCGTAATGAGTTTCTTACTCAGGATACTAACTTATTGCCAACCCCCAAGTTACCCAACTTGCTTATCAGTCTCCTATGTGGAACAGTGTCAAAAGCCTTGCTGAAATCCCAGAAGGCTAAATCCACTGCTCCCCCCTGATCTAACTCCTTAGTCACCTAGTCAAAGAAATCTATCAGATTTCTTTGGCATGACCTTCCCTCTGTGAATACATGCGGCCTTGGATCCTGTAACCTGTTAGATTCAAGATATTCCAAACTCCTTTACTTTAGTAGTGTTTACATTAACTTACCCACCACCAAATTCATGCTAACAGGCCTGTAATTACCTGCCTCTTTCTTGCTATCACTTTTATGAAGTGGGACTACATCTGCCCTTCTTCAGTCCTCCAGGACCACTCTGGTCTCAATTGATCTGTTTAACAGGGCCATCAGAGATGCATCTAGTACCTCCCTAAGCTTCTTCAGCACCATTGGATGCACCCCATCTGGCCCCATAGCTTTGTCTGCCTTCAAGTTATTGAGTGCTTTCCTGAATCTCTCAACAGAGAAGATACTAGTGTCCATTTTCCTCCCATCAAAGCTCCTGGTGTCTTTTTATGGTCCCTCCTCTTCCCCTTCTACTGTGAATACTATGACGAAGTATTTGTCCAAGACATCTGCCTTTTCTTGATCCCTCTCAGTACAGTTCCCCCCTCTTCAAATACCACCATTTGTCTTCCTTTTCTTGCTAATATATCTAAAAATTATCTTGTCCCCTTTGATACTGCCTGAGCTATTCTTTCTTCAGTTTGCACATGTACCTAACCTTGAATACCAGTGATGTCAACACTAACAAGAAGATAAGATATACTGAGATTTGATAAAGAGATATCACTGTTCTACTCATTTTTATCTCAACTGAAGTAGGTGGTGTGTGTGTGTGTACATATGGGGTGTATACACACACACACACACACACACACACACACACACACACACACACACACACAACAACAACCCCCAGTACACCCCACCACACACTCACTCACCTGAACAGCTCTCAGATTTCAGATCCACTCTCTAGATACATTTTGCTGCTGGAACTGGCAAATGCAATATGAGAAACTAAGGTAAATATGACTGTTGTTATACAACTCCGGCCCAAAAGGTGATTTCACAGTTGCTAGGTGATTTCACCTTTTAGGTGAGATTTGTGTAATGAGAGTCATATTCGTGAGGTACACACACACACAACAAAATTTGGGATTAAAAAAATGACAATTTCATTAGCAGCTAAACCACTACAAGACCTTTTTCTATTGCACGTATAGGGTTTGTTGTTACAAGTAACCAAATATGCACAACACTTGCTATGAAGAGAAGTATGCACATTTGCACTGTATTCCCTTTTTTGGGGGGGTCAGGTAAGACACACTTCCAAAATGTAATTCTGTGCAGCTGCAGTGCCATTCCACACCACAGGGGCAAAAACACATTTTGAGTAGGATTTGAAAATTGACAGTTGTGACATATATGAGATGGGGTAATAAAAAACCTATGTTGAAAATCTGAGGTCAAAATATTTAACATTTCTGAAGTTACAAGATGGTTTTTCCAAAATTGCAATGAATGGTTATAACTTTGTAATTTTTTCATATTTTGGTGTATAGTGGCACCCCTTACCTCTGATCATGGTTCCTATTTTAGCAGAATATTTCTCTGGTGTCTAGTGGCACCTGTACCTGCTTATCACTGTCCCCCTTCATTACATAAATTGCCCTGGTGTCTATGGGTACCCCAAACCACTGATTCTGTCATAATACCTGAAATAAAGAAAACCATCCTTGATGGGATTATTTTGTTTTCACATAAAATGGTCCCTCTCCGACCAGCCTGCCCACCCCAACTCCCACTCAACACCCACAATCCCCAGTACACCCCCACACATTCTCACTCACCTGAACAGGTCTCAGGTTTGAGAACCACTCTCTTAGACACATCTTGCTATTGGAACCAGTGACTGCAAAATGAGAAACTAAGGTAAATATGACTGTTGTTATACAACTCCTGCCTAAAAGATGATTTCACAGTTGCTAGGTGATTTCTTCATTTGGGTGAGATTTGTGTAATGAGAGTCATATTAGTGGGGTCATAAGAAGGCTATGTTTAAAATTTGGGGTAAAATCATGTAAAAATGGCAAAGTTATGACCATTCATTGCAATTTTGCTATGTACACGCGTAACTTTGGAAATGTTATTGAGTTTGACCCCAAATTTTCAACATAGACTTGTTATTACCCCACCTCATATATGATGCAGCTGTCATTTTTCAAATTCTAGTCAAAATGCTGTATGTTTGTGCACCTGTGGTGCAGAATGGTGTTGTAGTTGCTCGAAATTACATTTTCATGGGGTTTTGAAAATTTCTGTACTATGTACATGAGGTGGTGCAATAAGATGACTATACTGGCAATTTGTCACTGTTGCCCTATAAATTGGAGTGCATTGCCCTTCAACAATGACACACATACACGCATCTATGGAGGGATGGGAGAAGATGGCCCAAATGGCACTGCGCTCTCACAGGCAAATAAGACTATGATTACGCTATCTCAAAAAGTAAGGATATTCTTTGCAAAAAAATATGTTGAGTCAGGGTTGATATCAAAGCATACAAAGGAAGGAAATACAAAGTTAGGGTTTCAAATTTAACACCCAACCCCCTCCCTGCACACATCTAAAGGGGTCAGGGGTGTTGCCTTGGGGTTATCAGCCCTAATGCTCGCCCCATTCTCCAATACTGTATCCATCTCAGCTTATGTACTTATGGAATGGGGTAAGCATTATGGCTAATGACCCCAAGGCACACCAGTGACATCTGTTTGTGTGTGCAGGGTGGTGGGAAGTTAGGGTTAAAAACATAATGTTGTAGTTCCCTCCTTTTTATAGTTTGATATCAACCCTAACTGATGCATCAACATAGTTTTTTGAAAAGAATAATATATATAGTTAGGGATGAATAAGCAGTTCTATGTTAAACTCAAAAGTTTGCATTTTATTAACTTCACAACACTTCAAGCAATTTGCATGACATTTTGCAAGTGCCATCAGGGACCAATGATCTCTTGATATTGTAAGTGTCATTCCACTCGGATGTGTGGGTGTGGAGATACGGAGTTAAAAAATGTAAAATTTACTTTTTTTATTTCTTTATCATGCAACAGCACAACAATGGTTTGGAATCTTGGTCTGAGATTTTTACAGTAGAAAGGTCTTGCCTTTTGAAGATTTGGTGAAAAAATATTAATCTGTTTCAAAGGTATTAAATTTTAAATTTCCCATTATTTTCAATGAGAATTTTATTCTCCAGTTAGATGTGCTGCTTGAAAAAGGATTAATTAATTTGTAGCCCCCATCACCAACATTCTAAACTGTTCACTCTGCTCCAGCTATTTTCTTAGCACCTGGAAAGCCACCACCATCAAACCATTGTTAAAGTCATGCTTAAGGAATGAAGTAGGGAATTACTGACCTACCTCCTTCCTTGCTCCCCTCTCCAAAGTTATTGAAAAAGTTGTTCATACCCAGCTCACTGCCTTCCTCGACTGCAATAACATGCTCTCTGTTGCCCAGCATGGTTTCAGATCCAGACATAAAACTGAACCCACCCTGGTCAGATTCACCAGTGATATTCTCAAGGCAAGCAATAAGGGCCAGTACACAGGCTCTGTCTTCATAAACCTGACCAAGGAGTTCAACCTGGTTGACCAGGGCCTTCTCCTGGACATTCTCAAGGGCTCGCACATATCTGAAAACATTGTCAAATGGGTCAGAAGCTACCTCTCCAGAATTCATTCATTCACATATCTGGACTGCCTTGTACTGTATGGTCTGCATGCCCATTGGCTCTTGCTCTGAACCAATGGGCGTGCAGCCCTACCGAGCCATCAGTCGGCGGGTGGTGGGGAGTCAGGAGGGTGGGGTGCTGCTGCCTGCTGGCTGACGGGGGAGCAGGGTGGTGGGGCTCCATGGATGGGTGGGGTGGGGGGCCCTAGATCACCAGGGATATTGGACTTTGTGGGGGTTGACCTTATGCCCACGATTGGGCTTCATGGTCCACTGGACCACCAGGGATATTGGTCTTTGGGGGTTAAGTTATGCCGATCGGCTAGTCGGGGTGGGGTTTGAATAACTTTATGCCTGTGATCGGCTGCAGTCCACTGGACCACCAGGGATATTGGTCTTTGGGGGTTGAAGTTATGCCCACAATCGGGCTGGTGGGGGTTTGTCTTCCATTTTGCCTGCATGATCGGGTTAGTCGAGGGGATTTGTCTCACGCTTTGCCCGCGATCAGGCTAGTTGGGGGTTGTCTCACGTTTTGCCTGTGATCGGGCTAATCGGGGTGGGGGTTGAATAACTTTATGCCCACGATCGGGCTGCAGGGGGGTGGTTGAATTACTTTATGCCTGCAATCGGGCTGCAGGGGGCGTCAGTCCCCTATGGCTGCTGCCTGGCAGGGCGCCAGGCACAAGTCATCGGGGATCGGTGCACCTGCATGTTATCGAGATGCAAATGGAGTCTAATTAGATGCAAATGGCCCCCCATGTGCCTTGCTTAAATTATGCCCCCATTTGCATGTCACCTTTTGAATATCGCAGATTTGCGCATGGCGCAATGGAACTTGCACCACCACATCTGAATGCTCCACTCTGACCACTTTTGGTGGCACAAGTTCCACAGCGCCATGCACAGTGACTGTGGCTGGGGGCGATATTCAAAGGAGTTGCTCAGTAGCGCAACTCCTTTGAATATCGCCCTGGTCACGCCCCTGCGCAACTTTTTTGAGCAGTGCAAGGGCTTGCGCCACAGAATGGTACAGTTTGAATATCTGGGCCAATGTGTTTAATACAAACCAACACGTGTTCTTCTAATTGAGACCCATTTCAGGCAATTCTGTGGTTAGTTTTAGGAAAAAATCACTTGCAAATCTGTTTTTTCAACACTTTGTAATCCTGTTTTGTGTCTTTTTTGGGGGGGCTCAGGAATCCTTTTTTGCAAATTGTGAAACAACAGATTCAAAAAGGATCCTGTTTCACAATTTGCAAAAAAAAGAAACATAGAAACATAGAAGTTGACGCAGATAAGGACCACAAGGCCCATCCAGTCTGCCCATTTGTTTTTCTACCTTATAAATGTGCCATCGGCCTTTGCTCTGTCAGTGGCCTATCTATTCATAGTCATTTGTATTGCTCCCTTATGCATATCCCATGCCTGTTTGAAGCCCTGCACTGTATTCATAGCCACCACTTCTTGTGGTAAGCCATTCCATGCATCCACCACCCTTTCTGTGAAAAAGAATTTCCTCACATTCCCCTTAATCGGCCCCTCTAATCTCATGTTGTGTCCCCCTTGTCCTGCTATTTTTCTTATATTTAAACATGTTAGACTCTTTTCACCTTGTTTATGCCTCTTAAGGTGTTTGAATGCCTCGATCATATCACCCTCTCCCTCCTTGCTCAAGGGTATACATATTGAGCCCGTTAATCTGTCCTCATATGTCTTCTGTTGCAGTCCCTGCACCATTTTGGTTGCCCTTCTCTGGACTGCCTCAATTTGGTTAATGTCCTTGTGAAGGTGTGGCCTCCAATACTGCACGCAGTACTCAGATGGGGCCTAACCAGTGTCTTGTACAGAGGGATTATTACCTCCCTCTTACGACTTGTGATACCCCTACTAATACACCCTACACTTCTAGCCTCACCTACTGCTTTAGAGGTCTGCTTGATGATTTTAGGTCATCAGTGATGATGATGCCCAAGTCTCTTTCTTCCTTTGTGACTGCTAGCAACTCCCTCCCAGCCTATAGGTGGCTTCAGGGTTTCTCTTCCCTATATGCATGATTTTGCACTTCTTTGCATTAAATCCCAGTTGCCACTCTTCTGACCATTCTGCTAGTTTATCCAGATCTCTTCTCATTCTGCCCACCCCATCTGGATCATCTACTCTGTTGCAGATCTTGGTGTCATCTGCAAACAGACAGACGTTTTTACCTCTAGTCCATCTGCAAGGTCACTAATGAAGATGTTGAAGAGGACTGGCCCCAGGACTGATCCCTGAGGTACTCCACTTGTGACTTGCATCTCTTCTGACTGTATACCATTTACCACCACTCTCTGTTTTCTGCCCGTCAACCAGTTTGCCACCCAGTTGACCAACTTCTGACCCACCCCGAGCCTACCCAGCTTATTTATCAATCTTCTATGTGGAACAGTGTCAAAAGCTTTGCTGAAGTCAAGGTAGGCTGACATCAACTGCTCCCCCTTGGTCCACCACTCTGGTTACCCAGTCAAAGAAATCTATGAGATTAGTTTGACAGGACCTTCCTTTGTAAACCCATGCTGTCTTGGATCCTGTGCCCCTATGGATTCCAGGTGTTGCACTATCCTTTCCTTAAGGAGTGCCTCCATAATCTTGCCCACTACTGAGGTAAGACTGACCGGTCTGTAGTTCCCCGCCTCCTCCCTGCTACCACTCTTGTGGAGCGGGATCACATGAGCCCTTCTCCAGTCTTCTGGGACCTCTCCTGTGCTCAGAGACTCACTAAACAATTCTGCTAATGGCTCTGCTAGTTCCTCCTTTAGCTCCTTAAGTACCCTGTGATGTATGCCATCAGGTCCCATTGCCTTATCCACCCTGAGCTTAGCAAGCTCTTGTAGGACCCTTTCTTTGTGAAGGAGTAGGTCACTTCCTCCCCTGTGTCCATGATGCTGAGCTGTGGGCCCTGCCCTACCTTCTCTTCAGTAAATACTGAGCAAAAGTATCTACTTAGGATAGATGCCTTTACAGGGTCCTCCTCCTCACATGCTCCCTTTTCTCCATTAAGCTTAGCAATACCCCCTCTGGATTTTCTCCTTTCACTAATGTATCTATAGAAAGTCTTGTCACCTTCTTTTACTGTTCGTGCTAGTGTTTCCTCAGTTTGGGACTTTGCCTGCCTTACTGCCTTACCTGCTTCCTTAGGGCAGTTTGGTATGCCTCCTATCTTCATCTTGCTGTGTTCCCTTATATTTCCTGAAGGCCAGCCTTTTGGCTCTGACCTTTTCTGCTACTGCATTTGAGAACCAAAGTGGTTTCCTTCTTCTTTTGCACTTCCTTTTCTGTCTAACACAATGGGATGTTGCTTCAAGTATTGCATCCTTAATGCTTGCCCACTTTGCCTGTACCCCTCACCTGTGTTTCTTTTTGCCAGGCTAGCTTAACTCTGTTGGCCATCTTATCAAAGTCAGCTCCTCTGAAGTCCCATATTTTTGCCTTGGAATGGGATGATTTAGATGTAGTAGCCAAATTGAACCATACCATGTGATGGTCACTGGCCCCCAGGTGACCTTCTACCTGGAGATCTGTGATCCTCTTTGTTAGTCAGTACTAGATCTAGGATAGCCCTGTCTCTTGTGGGTTGCTGTACCAGTTGTTTGAGGCCTTCTGCAGGGAATCCACTATGAGTCTAGTTCTGGCAGATGTTCCTGCTGGTATTGACCAATCTGTATCTGGCATGTTGAAGTCTCCCATTATCAGAACCTCCCCTTTAGCTGTCATGTTTTGTATATCTTCTAACAGTAATGTGTCTATGTCCTCCCTCTGGTCTGGGGGCCTGTAGACAACCCCAGTTCTTATGGCTGTCCCATTTCCTGTTTCCAGGGTGACCCACAGTTCTTCTGGCTCCTTATGTGTATTCTGAATTTCTGTAGCTTTGATATTTTCATTAACATACAGGGCCACTCCTCCCCCCCTTTTTGCACCTCGGTCTCTTCTGAACAATACATAGCCAGGTACTGACTTCATTTTTTGCAAATTGCAAAACAAACATGAAAAATATATCTGATGGCCATTGCTGTTAATTTAATACATTTCCCTGGTGTCTAGTTACATCCCCCACCCTCTGATCACCATCTCCATATTTATAAATTGTTCCCTGTAGTCTAGCAGAACCCCAACCCTCCCATTGCTGTCCCTTTGTTTTTTTTTTCTGTTTCTCAGTGTCTAGTGGCACCCCCCACTCTCAGATTTATGTCCCCATTTTGTTTTCATCTTTCTCTGGTATCTAGTGGCATCCCGTACATGTCAATTGCTTCCCCTGTCTGCAAAAAAGAAAACGGTTCTTGATTTTTCTTCTACGAAGAAGAAAACAGTTCCTCACTGACCTGACCCCCACCCCCACCTCCCACTGAATATCCACCACCCCACAACCCCAGTACACCCCCACACAATCTCACTCATCTGATCAGGTGACAGGACAATGATCCATTCTCCAATTGAAGACACGTTTTGCTGCTGAAGCTGGTGAGAAACATGTACACCATACAACTATATTGATCTATACCACATGATTAACAGCTTAAATGGTGTATAAGTTAGGTAGAAGGACACCAAGGGATATATCAAATAACCATTTTGTTTCTAATGTTTCCAGAGATTGGTGTTGTTATGCTGATACACGTATTAACCCTAACATTGAATTTACACACTTTTAAAGGTGTAATGGAAACCCTAACTGGTTTTGTAAAATGGAGTTTTTTTGCAATGAATTTCCATGCTTTTTGAGATAGATGTGTAACAAAATTGCAACAAATTCTCATAGGTTTGTCATTTTTTTCACATTGTGTCCCCAAATATGCTACATAGTCTTCTTATCACACCACCTCATAACCCTCATACTGTAGGTGTAAGTTTCTTAATCCATGGCAAAATGCCATTCTGTGCCACAGCTGTAGAAAGACATTCTGGACAGGATGTGAGAAATGATAGCTGTAGTATTCATGAGGTGCTGTGAAGAAATGGCTATGTTCAAAGTTTGGAGTGAAAATATAAATGATCGGCAGTTACATGCATTTGTAGGAAAATGTCATTGATAGTGTGTAACTCAGGCATTCTTTGTTACCTGTACTTTTGCTCCAGAATTTCAACACTGCCTTTTTGGGACCCTACATTATGAACACTGGCACTGTCATTTCATTACTCAATCCCAAAGGTGATTTTGCATATCGACCACATGATTCCATGCCACAGGTGCAAAAGCACATTTCTGGCAGGATGTGAGAAATGCAGCAGTACTATTCATGAGGTGGTGTGGAAAGTGGCTATGCTGAAAACTTGAAGGGAAAATATAAATTGGAAAAGTTACATGTGTGCGAAGGAAAATTTCAATGACCATGCATAACTCAGGTGTTTTGGGGTATTTTTGCACCAGATTTTCCACATGGGCTTTTTGGGACCCCACCTCATGCACAATTGCATTTCCATGTCACTACTCAGTTGCAAAAGGTGATTTCTTTCAGCCACAGTGAAATCATCTTTCAGGACAGAGTAACAAAATGACAGTGCCAGTGTTCATGAGGTGGGGTCCAAAAAAGTCTATGATGAAAATTTGGTTCATGCCAGAGGGTATAGACAGAATGAGGAGGGACCTGCAGAAGCTTGAAGAAGCTTGATAAATGGTCAAGGGTTTGGCAGTTGAAATTCAATGCAAGGACTTCCAAGATAATCATATGGGGCACAAAAACCCTAGAACAACATATCAGTTGGGGTGGGGGGTGAGGATATAGCATTCACCAAGCAGGAAAGGGACCTTGGGGTTATCATCTCTGATGACCTCAAGGTAGGGAAACAGTGTGACAAGGCAGCAGTTAAAGCAGCAAGGATGCTAGGATGCATAGGAAGGGACATCTCCTGCAGGGAAAGGGAGGTGATCATTTCAATGTACAAGACAATAGTGAGGCCCCACCTGGAGTACAGTGTGCAGTTCTGGAGACCTTACCTATGTAAGGACATAGACAGGGTAGAGAAGGTTCAGAGGAGGGCAACAAAGATGGTACAGGCATTGCATCACAAGTCCTATGAGGGAAAGCTAAAGGACCTGAATATGTATTCCGTGAAGGAGAGGAGGAGGAGAGGGGATATGATAGAGACAATCAAGTACCTTACAGGGAGGAACAGGGTGCAGGAATACACTATTTTCCATTGAAAAAGATGTTACAGAACTATAGGGCATGGGGTGAAGTTGGAGGGAGGGCAATTCAGATGAAACATGAAGAAGAATTTCTTCATAGAAAGGGTGATGGATAAGTGGAACACCCTGCCAGAGGAAGTGGTGGAGGCTGAAACAATCACAGGATTTAAGAATGCATGGGATAGACAAAAGGACATTCTGGAGGTCAGGTATAAGGGGCAACAGACTTCTAGAAAAACATAAACTGAACTTACAAGCTAAACTGGGCAGACTGGGTGGGCCATTGACCATTATCTGCCAACAGTGTCTATGTATCTATGTTTAATACCTACAAATGGCTGAGATATAAATTACAGTATGTTCAAAATGCCATTGACCACCTCTATATGGCACTTACCTTTATTCTTCAGCTCACTGTTTGACTTTGAAGAGTGCAGACATGTCACAGTCCACAGAAGATGACAGCCACCAACCTCAGTTTGTAAGTACAGGGCAAGGGGGTGTGGGATGGTTGGTTGATCAGTGGGAGGGTCAGGATGCGAGAGGGAGAAACAATGAGAGACCTTTTTGCAAGAGCTTAAAAAAATGCTGTGGACTGTTTTCTTTTTTCACAGGAACAGTTGAACTATTTCTCAGGGCACTTTGGGTGGGGTCCCCAGTGTCCCACACTGCTCTGAGGGGTACAGCATAACTGGTACACTATGTACACTGGGAGTGGGCTCCCTAGAGTCACACACTGCTGGTTGGGGTGAATGTAGTGCTGACACTTGGGATTGAGCACCCCACTGTTGGCAAAACCATTACATATATTTTTCAGGACACTGGGAGTGGATTACATAGTGTCCCACAGTGGGGGGAGGGGTGATTTATGTGGGACACTGGGAGTGGGCTCTGCAGTGTCCTACTGTGTTGGTGGTAGTAGTGGGGGGGAATAAGATATTGAAATAGCAAAAAGCACAAAAGACTGTAGCTCAAGGGCACAGAAGTTTTAGCCTTCAAGCATGACATGCACTTAGCAGGGTGTTAAACTCAGTTGAAAAGCACTGAGCTGGAAAACCAGCACAAAGGTCAGCACTTCATTCAGTGCTATAGTAAGTTTAAATCTCAGTTCACAGTGTTGCAGAAAACAAAGCCTGGCAGATCACCCCAGAGTGGAGATTATGTTTAAAAAACTCTAGGGGGTTTATGCAGCCTGGGGTGGGGCACTGGGGGCTGTAGAATAGGCAGGGTTGGTTGACTGTTGATTTCTGTTCCCCCACTGTGTTGGTTCTTTCTGCCAAAAGGGATTCAGTACTGCAAAATAGCATCCTTGTTCAGTGCAGAATCCCTTTCCATTGGGCTCATACAAAGAAGAATCCTAGTTTGAAGCAGAATCCTAGTTCGAAGCAGAATCCTAGGTTGAAGCACAATCCTGGTTCGGATCACAATCCTAGTTCAAAGCAGAATCCTAGTTTGAAGCAGAATCCTAGTTCGAAGCAGAATCCAGTGTTGTGTCAGACATCTACTTCCCCCTAGGAAATAATGGGAAATTCAACATGTCATAACTTTGGAAAAAAATTATATTTTCCCACCAAATCTTCAAAAGGCACACCTGTGAGGCCAAGGGTATTCTGCCCTGAACATGTCAGCCCAGAAGCTAAAGCCGTTTCTGAGACGCAGGTGGATAAACAAAGTGTCAAACCCACCAAACCTTTATTTTTAACACTCTGTATTACAGAATCGGCTAAAGCTAGTAAGATAAAATTTATCACTTAGAAACACCTCTCCAGGATAATTGTGAATGCCAAATTTCATAGAAATCACTTTAACCATTACAAACTTATTAAGAACCAAAAATTGCCCTTTAACATTAATAAACACATATAGCAAATCCCTCAAAAATCTTTTTTTTTCCAACACTATGTATCTCAGAAACCAAACAAGGGATTCAAATCAAATTTGTCAAGTCCAGAGATCTGTACCCTAAGCTGATGCTTGTCAAATTCCCTTGAAATCTGTAACAGTGTTGCAAAGTTATTCAGGTGCAAAGTATGCATAACTGGATGACAGTAAGCAAAAATCACTTTCACTTTTACATCTGTTTTCTCCAATAGGAAATAATGGCAAATTTAAGATTGAATAACTTTGGAATGAATTACTACTGTTATACCAAATGTTCAAAAGGCACATCTGTGAGGCTAAGGCTTTCAACCCTGAAAATTTGAGCCCAGCACCTAAAGCCATTTTTAAGATGCAGGTGGCCAAAAAAACATCAAAAACCTGGGAAATATCTGTATTTTCAACACTTTACATCTCAAACATCTCAAAAGAGATTCAAACCAAATTTGGTACATCAACAGACATACCCCAGCAGCTGATACATGCCACATTTCAGGAAAATCTGTGAAACCAATTTAAAGTTATTAACCAGGAAAAAATTCCCTTTAACAGTAAACACTCCTACAAACCCTAACTAGCTCAGTGGCACTTCTTACAGAGCCTCGGTAGCATCATTATAGTTAGGGTTAAACAGGGGTTTTAATGTTAAACCAACATTTTTGCACCTAAATAACTTTGCCTTTGTTTAATGCACTAGCAGAAAATTTGGCATGTGTGGTCAGGATATCAGAGTCTCAAGATGTAGAAAGTTTTGTGACAGCATCATGTATGATTTTCAAGATATGGAGGGTCAAAAAAGTAAAACAAATCCACTTTTTTTTTCCTATGCTTAACATTGGTATTTTTGCTCTCACCTACACCCTGGACAGTCTGGAATTTTTCCATTAAATTTTCAGGGATAATGGATCTGTGATATGGGTGTGCCTTTGGATGGTTTTGTGAAATTGTACAGTTTTTCAATTATAATGTTTTTTGGGATAATCTTGAAGTTCGACCAAAACCTTTGATTGATAAATTCAAAACAACAGTTGAATCTTTGATCGATAAATTTAGAAAAACTGTTGAAGCTTTGATCTGTAAATTAAAAAAAAGTCATAGTTAACATAAAATTTGATCAGTAAATTAACCGTTTGAAGTTAACATAAACTTTGATCAGTAAATGAGAAAAACTGTTGAAGCTCAATCTGAAAACTTTGATCAGTAAATTCAAAAGCCAATTGAAGTTCAATCTGAAAATTTCAATCAGTAAATTCAAAAAAATGATTAAAGTTCAATCTGAAAACTTTGATCAGTAAAATCAAAAAACGGTTGCAGGGTGTTTAATGTTAAACCCACATTTTTGCACCTGGATAACTTTGCCTTCATTTAATGAACCAGCACAACATTTGGCATGAGTGGTCAGGGTATCAGAAGATGTGAATAGTTACATATTAGCATCTTATACTATTTTTGAGATACTGAGAGGCATAACAGTGAAAACAAAATTGTTCCTACACTTAACATTGGGGATTTTTGCTCTCGCCTACAACCTAAACAGTCTAGAATACCCCCAAAAATTTTTGGAGATGATGGGGTCTGTGCCAAGAGTATACCTTTGGATGGTTTGGTGAAACCATAGTGTACAGTTCTTGAATTATAACTTTTTGGGTAGATAACATTGAACTTCAATTGGAAGGCACTGTGCTCCCTCAAAAAAAATTTGACCTCAGTGGGGAGAGCAATGGACCCCAGAGGAGGAGGAAGTGAATCTTAGTTGGGGAGTCTATTATTACAGGGATCCAGCTAGGAACACATGAGGGGGAGGAGAGGGAGATCAGATGCCCACTAGGTGCCATGGCATGGAGGGATGCAGGGATAATCCTGAGGATTACTAAGAAGGCAAGATGGGAGGGTGAACTAGATGTCATTATCCACCTAGGTACTAATAATCTGGCTAACAGGGAGCCTAAGGAAGTTCAGAAAGAGTTTAGGAAATTGGGGAGGGGTCTCAAGCAAGTAGCTACATCTGCCACCTTCCTGGAAGTACTACTTGTGAGAAGCATGGGAGAATGTAGGAGCACTTGCACCAGGAACTTTAACACATGGTTGAAGAACTGGTGCTGCAAGGAAGGGTTTGGATTAATTTGTGACTGTGGACCCACCTGAAGGGATGGGAGCTTGTTGAAGCCTGATGGTCTGTATCTGTCCTGGAGAGAAATACAAGCACTCAATGATAAGTTTAAATACTACATGGACAAGCATTTAAACTAGCCAAGGGGGTGGCAGGCCAGCAAGGAGGGTACCACATTGCTCACACACCACAGCCATCAGTGGAACCAGTGAACAGGAGGATGGAATATCTCTACAAAGCAGTGTGCAAAAGATGGAGATAAGCAACCAAGGGGATAGGCAGAAAGGGGGACAAATTCAACAGAAGGGCAGGCAGAAGGGGAACCAGGAATAAAGAACAACCAGGGAGGGGGCTGGAGTAGAACAGCTAAACAGTCCAGGGAGTTCACATCATGGAAAGTCATGTGTGTCAATGTCAGGAGCCTTAGCAATAAGATGGAGGATCTGGAGGCTGCCATGGTGCAGTCAAACCTGGACATTGTGGCCATCACAGAGACCTGGTGTAATGATAACCATGACTAGGAGATGGACATACCCAGCGATAACATATTCAGAAGAGACAGGGCAAGCAGGAAGGGAGGAGGAGGAGGAGTGGCACATTATGTGAAAGATGGTATAAAGGTCACAGAGAACCAGGATGAACAAAATGGGGGAGAGATACTGTGGGTTAAGCTGGAAAGGAAAATGGGATAAGCCATCCACACAGGGATGGTCTACAGATCACCAGCACAGGAGGAAGAAATAGATAAAGAGTTGATGCTAGTCATCCGAAGGATGGCAGACAAGGGGGAGGTGGTGCTGGTTGGAGACTTCAATATTTCAGATGTGAACTGGAGCCTCCCAGCAGCAGCATCAACCAGGATCAGATTTATTCTGGACTTCCATCAAGGTGCCTTACTTAAGCAACTGGTCATGGAAACACAGCAAGACGGGGAGGAAGCCCCAACAGGCCACAAAGGAGATGACAGACTGACAGAGCCTCCAGCTGGCAAATAAAAAGTGCTTCAGAGGCAGGCTTGGAGGAACTGCTTATATAACTCAGGAAGGGGGTTGGTTGGTTGCACTGCCACTGAATCACAGGCATAGCCTTTTAATTGTATCTCACATTCTTTACAGTATTCTGGAAATCCTTACAGGATAGGTGTTGGCTTCATCTGACTGGTTGATGCACATATAAAACAAAGTTATTAAATCCATAAAATGTACTTCTCTGTGCTTCATTCCTGTGCTCCTTCAATAATACTATCCTATAATGTTCTTATTTCTCTTGACTAATGACAGAAACATGTTGAACTACTGCTCCTTCATCTGGAACTCTGTAGACCACTACTTTAATTTCCAGATTTACTTCTTCAGAAAACATAGAAACATAGAATTTGACAGCAGATAAGGAATGCTTGGTCAACCCAGTCTGCCCATTTCTCTACCTAATAGATAAGCTTCAGATCCTAGTTAACCAACAGCCTGCTTCCTCCTACCCCCCAACCCCTAGAATTGCCTTATGTCTGTCCCTTGCATTCTTGAATTCCCCCACTGTTTTTGACTTCACAACCTCCTCAGGAAGGCCATTCCATGCATCCACTACCCTCTCCATGAAAAAATACTTCCTCATATTACCTCTGAGCTGTCCCCCTTCTATCATCAAATTGTGCCCCCCTTGTTCTTGCACATCTCTTTTTCTGAAAGATGTTCCCCTCTTGGACTTTGTTGATTCCCTTGAGGTACATGAAGGTTTCTATTATGTTCCCACGTCCCTCCTTTCCTCAAGGATATACATATTAAGCTCCTTAAGTCTCTCTTCATATGTCTTCTGGTGCAGACCCTGTACCATTTGAATTGCCCTCCTCTGGACTGCCTCCATCCTGACTATATCCTTGCAGAGATTGGGTCTCCAGAACTGCACGCTGTACTCCAGATGGGGTCTCACCAGCTGTCTGTACAGAGGGATAACAACTTCCTGTTTTCTACTGTGGCAAACTAGTTTCTATCATGACTAAACACTTGTAATAGCCCATACATATATATTGGTTCACTGTATTGTACAATAAAGAGGTTAGTGTTCTTATAAAAGACAGTACATCAAATAAAATGTCACTAAACTGATGCATTTAAAAGGAAAAGTAGATTGTCTACCTACTCAGGCAAAAAGATCACACTTGCAGTTCTGTGAACATTATCCAGATACAGTATGACCAGGATCCTTTATCCTTGAATAATTTTGATTAAAGATTATTCCATATGAGTTAAATATTTGTGAGGTAGAAAGAAAAGAAAATATCAGTATGCTATGTCTGATCCATCAAATCACTACCCTTAACACAGAGACTGCTATGTAATACTGTAAGTTGGGCTTCAAGTTAAAAACATGTTAAAATGAAGTCCATTCTGTTTAGAAGACAGGGCTATCCATGTTATATTTTATTTAGTTTAGGATGTTTTTGGATTCCAAAAACTAATTTTGTTGTTACCAGTTACAACATTCAGGTTACATTCATCTGAGTTTCAGATATGGATGATTTACTATGTTCTTTGGGTAAAGCATTCAGGTTTATCACATACTGTAGGTTTATCACATACTGTAGTCACACTCTTCCTCTTACTGTATGGATCTGCTCCTACCAGTGAGCTTGCTGTGTTATTGTATCAATATACTTGAAGTGATGATAATAGAATTTTAGCTCTGTTTAATTGACATTATAAGCTTACCTGTGTGACTTATAGGAACAATGCAAAATTCCATTGTTACCGTTTTATTGGTTATATGTAAGTACAAACTCTTAACTGCCTACAGGTGAATTCCATATGTTCTATTGGCTCCAACTACATAATTATTTTCTCATATTTTCCAAATGTCATTTATTATTGTGGTTTTAATACGTTTTTAAAGATGAGATAAATGAGGTATTTTCAGATCACTATGTGTGATTGTAATTGATATTTACCTATCACTGTTCCTTTGTTGGGAAATATGCAATTGTAAATGAATATATGCAAATGTCAAGTTGTACTAGTAAAAGCAGTGTATTTGAAATTGAATAATCAGTATAGAAATGCAACTTTCCTATAATTTCCACAATATCACACTAAGAACATATTCTTCTATATTACTTCAAAAAACCTTCACCAGTGGAGCAGTCATTTCACATAATGTTATACATGTCATGAATGAAAAGAACTTGAGGGGAGTAAGCACTTTAGTACTCATCACAACTTAGATAGAAAGTAGTGCTGGACCTGGTGATTACAAACAGGGGCAACATTACAGACATCACAAAGGATAGTCCTCTAGGTACCGGTGATCAACATACAATCTGGTTTCACATAAAGATGGGGCGGAGGCAAAACACACAAGGAAGGGGGTCCTGGACTTTAGGAGAGCAACTTTTAAAGAAATGGGAGACTGACTCAGAATCTGACTCATGGGGGAGATTGCCAGGGAAGGGTAGAGGCACCATGAGGAACAATAATGGAGGGCATAATTAAGACAACCAACCCCTGTATCAAGGAAGTAAGAAAAAGAAGGAAAAAGAGAGTGTTATGGTTCTCTAGGGAAGTGTCCAAGGTGGTGAACGAAAAAAGGATGGCATCCAGCAGGTATAAGGAAATGAGAGGGAGAATGACAGGAATGTGTACCAAATAAAACAGATGGAACCAGGAAAGGCAGTGAGGTGAACAAAGGCACAGGTAGAGGAAAGGATAGCCAAGAGGGTAGCTAAAGGGAATACAATTGTCTTCAGGTAAATAAGTGATAAGAGGAAGGGAAGGGGGAGGCTGGTGAAGATTAAGAACACAGCAGAGGAGACTGTGCAGAAGAAGATGAAGAAAAAGCTACTATCCTGAACAGGTACTTCTGCTCACTCGTTACAGTGGAGGAAGGGGGGGATAGACCACCTGAGAGTAGCAGGAACAAAGGGGGAGTTGCGGTGGATACATGTCTACTTTCAGAGGAAAGAGTCCTGAAGGGACTTGCAGCTCTAAAGGTGAACCAGGATATGCAAAAAGACCAGATACATCCAAGGTTACTAAAGGAAGTCAGAGTGGTGCAAGCAGCCCCACTGATGACCTTTTTCAACAAGTATCTGAAAACAGGCATGTTTCTGGAGGACAGGAGAAGAGCAGATGTTGTCCCTCTACATTAGAATGGCAGCAGGGAGTAGGCTAGCAACTACAAGCTGGTCAGTTTCACTTTAGTGGTCGGGAAATTATTGGGATCCCTGCTTAAGGAAAGGCTGGTACAGTATATTGCATACTCCTGGCTATAAAACCCGCCAGCATGGATTCACATGATGGAAGTCATGCCAGATGAACCCATTGGATTTCTCTCTCTGGGTAACCAGGGACACAGATCTTTTCTAGGATCTTTTTACATTGATGATTGTTTGCCTGTAATGCACCTTATAATCTGTAATACTATACTTATATCTTCAGGATTTATTGTCATTTTTATTAATTGGTAAATTGTACTAATTGTAACTGCAAATATAATTTGTATTAATTTATTATAAGACCACCTTGAATGTAAGACTTTGGTCCTAATGCAGTGTATGTACCATCTTTTGTCATGTATACAAATAAAGATTTGTACTACTACTAGATCAAGGGAGGGCGGTGGACATGGTCTATTTTGACTTTAGCAAGACATTCAACACAGTGCTGCACAGGAGACTGATAAAGAAATTGAGCAGCCTAGGGGTGGGATCCAAACTGGTGAATTGAGTTACAGACTTGTTACTCAATAGGCAATACAGACTGGTGGTTAATGGCATTTACTCTAATGAAAGGAGACTGACTAGTGGGGAAGCAAGTAAGCAAGCAAATCTTTATTTATATAGTTCCTTTCAACATCAAGGCGCTGTTCAGAATATACAATGTAAATATACAAGTAAATGATATAAATTAAAATCAGTCTGGGAATGCCAGTGAAAATAAATAGGTTTTCAACAAAGATTTAAAACTATTGATGGTCAGGCATTCTCTTAACCAATGAGGTAGAGAATTCCACAGAGTTGGTGCTACAAATGAAAAGGCACGAGCTCCAGATGTTTTAAGATGAACCCTGGGAATCTCTAGCAATCCCTCATTGGTGGATCAGAGGGGGCAATTGGGGGAGTAGGAAGTCAGGAGATCTTTCAGGTAGTTGGGTCCCTGTTCATGTAGGGCTTTAAAGGTAAGCAAGCCTACCTTATAGGTGATCCACCATTGAACTGGCAGCCAGTGCAGTCCGTGCAGCACAGGCATCATATGACTGAACATAGAGGTACCAGTCAACAGCCTGGCCGCAGTGTTCTGCACCAGCTGCAAGTGATGGATATCAACCACAGACAGCCCTTGTTAGAGGGCATTGCAGTAGTCAAGATGGGTAGTAATGAAGGCATGGACCAATGTTGGAAGGTTGCCAGGTGGAACCAGGTGTTTCACCCAGGCAATATTCCTCAGATGGTAAAACAAGGATTTAACCACAGCTGACACCTGAGATTTCATGATCAAGCCATCATCAAAAATAACACCCAGGTTCCACACCCAATCTGAGGTTGTGAGCTGGACACCATCAAGCCACAGGCCTAACACGTGCCCAGCACCCAAACCCACCCCCGGGTGACCCAGATCCACAACCAACACCTCAGTCTTATCCGGATTCAGTGTCTGTCAACTGGAGCTAATCCAGTCTTTGAGCCTGGAGAGGCAGTTATTTAGTACAGAGATTGCATCAACCTGTCCGAGCACAAAGGACATATACAGCTGAGTGTCATCTGCATAGCAGTGAAAACTCAAGCTGTGTCTCCTAATGATATCTCCCAATGGCAGCATATACACTGCGAACAACATGGGCACCAGTATGGATCCCTGCAGTACCCCACAGGACAGGGGTAGGACATCATAGGAATAAATTCCAGTGACCACCCTCTGAACCCTACCTATGAGGAATGATCAAAACCATTCGAGGACTGTACCTGACAGTCCACAAAGAAACCTCAGGGTCTCCAAAAGCACCCCATGGTTCACAGTGTCAAAGGCTGCTGAGAGATCAAGAAGGACCAAGATGGTACAAGCCTTTCAATCTCTCACCATTAGGAGACCATTTAGTACCCTAACAAGGGCAGTCTCCATACTATGCCTCTTCCTGAAACCAGACTGAACAGCTTCATAGACATTGTGAGTTACAAGGTGATCGTCCAGTTGTAGCGCAACCACCTTCTCAATAACCTTCCCCCCAAAGGGAAGGTTAGAGACAGGTCGGTAGTTAGCCAGATCATCAGGATCCAAGGATGGTTTTTTAAGGAGTGGTTGAATTACTGCATCCTTGATGGGGTCTGGAAAGATACCCCTCTCCAAGGATCTCCACACAATTTTAACTAGGAACGGGCAGATAACATCTATACACCCCACTGAAAGGGAGGTAGGGCCTGGATCCAAACTACAACAGGTTGGGTGCAAAGTCTGGACAATCTTCACGATGTCCATGAATTCCAGTCAGCTGAAATCTGTCCAGACAGACTGGTTGCTCACAACCTCCTGTTGACCTCTGCAACCCCTCGTAGAGAGAGAGGGGATGATTCCGGATCTGATGCTGGCAACCTTATCTGTGAAGAACCGAGCTTGCCCATCACACTCAATTTTTTTTTTTTATTTAATATACTTTATTCATTTTTTCACAATATCCAATCACACTTAATTTGTGAAAAGGCACTTCCAGACTGGAGACAGACTGGATTGCACAGTCTGTCAACAGTTCAGAAAAGCTAAGCCAATCGATTCTTCACAGCGGAAATCTCCGCCTTCTGACGGGTGACTTCTGATTGATAGCCCTTATAATGTTCTATCAATCTAAGCCTGTCAGCATCCAGGCTGGACTTCCGCCATGCTCTTTCCAGCCTTCAACCAACATGTCTCAGGAACTGCAGGGCTTACTACTGGAACTAGTGTATGAGAGAAATATGCATACTAGTATTGCCTGCTTGACTACTGCATGTTTGGTTTCTGCCCCTTGTAATCCTTCCACCCCCTCTCAGGTAACATTTGTAAATGAGATTCTTGTATCTCTGTATGGGTAAAACTGGTGAAACACATTTAGTAATAAATACATACACAAGTACATACATACATATGTACATGCATGCAAACGTGTATACATGCATACGTAATATTACTTGAATTATCTTTCACTTTGTGACTTAGGTTCATAAAAAAGAGAGGGTCTGGGTAACCATTTTTCTAGACTTGAGATCTGTAATTACTTTTTTATGCACACCACAGGATGCCATTACAATTATTTATTTATTGATAGATTGATATTGTGTTGATTATAATGTGCACACTGAGCCAAGGCTCATTTCCAGTGAGCCAAGGATCATTTCCAGATAAGACCAAGGGGCAGAGGACCAATAGTGGAATAAAGTGTAAAATACAGTATACTGCAAAATGAACAAGAAAAATCTATATATCAGATTGGCTGAGAACAATTCAAAGCCATGTAACTATAAACCCATAATTAAAGGGGTTGTAGTCCCAGCCAAGCCAGCCAGCACACAAACAATATCTATACACCCCTCCCATCACAAATGAAATGAAAGCCATAAGTCAAACATGCAACTACAGTTCCAGCGAAGTTTAATTTCACCAGCGAAGTTCTGGCAAACTCGGAAATTTCACCCTGTGGAATATTTCACGAATTTCGTGCAATTCGCAAAATATCCCACAGGTGCAAAATGCAGAATTTCACAACCACGAACAGTGGCATTTCACCCACAAACAGCAGAATTTCACTCACTAGTGTGAAATTCCATCATTAGCTGGCAGAATTCCACCATTTGTGGGTGAAATTCTGCACAGAATTGCACACCCGTGGAATATTTTGCAAAATGCATGAAATTTTTGAAATATTTTGTGGAACATAGTTTGCAGACTTCACACATCTCTACATACAACACTCAGTGCTGAAAAAAAACTCTCACCTTTTCTCAATTTGCAGCTCCCTGCTGAGTTTGTGCCACCACTAAAAATCATATGTTAAAATCATCATGTTGTTGCTCAGTCCTGTTTCTTGGCCAAGAAGTGAGTTTATCCCACTTCCCTTCTTTTGCTTGAGTACAGTCACAAGTCTCATGACTCAGAAGAGCATTGTAGCATGAGCGGTCCTGCTGAGTACCACACTGGGAATGCCAGAGCGGGCAAGCAAATAAAAGATAAAATAAAAATTAAAGCAAAAAGTTGTTTTGGACCCATTTTATAAGTGCAATAAGGCACTTCAGGGATATGTGATTATTGCCAAAAATTTAATTTATCTCAAGACTGTTTAATAGCACTTGACGCAAGTGCCTCATGCCTAACAAGACACTCAAGAGGCTATAATTATTGACTTGTAATCACATATCATGTCATGCCTCATATAAGCAATCATACCCAACAGGATGAGTGGTATTGGGCTATACTAGCCCACCCAGGTTTATAATAATGCCCAATGCCACAGGCCTTATAGCCACTGGAAGGGCAGTTATATCCCAAACTGCCCACTCTGGAGGGTATTTTTTTCACTTAGAAAAGGTTTTTTTTGGTTATGTTTTAAGTTAAATTAAAAAAAGGTAAAGAAATGTAAAATGTAAATATAAATGAATAAATAAACATTTCTGTAAAGTAGTTCCTCCAATGCTGGAACTGGCAATAGGGGGCACTGTTGTAATTCATAAGCTTTGTTTTGTGCTACAAGCCATCTTTCAGCAGGTTAGGTATTTATTTGTTTCAACCTACCTCCACAGCAGTATGGATTTAATACTATTATCAGTTTATTTTTTAAGTTCCTTTTAGAGAATCTCGATCACTTGAAATACTGCAGTGATTGGCATGGCTCAGGACTGAGTAGGTTCAGCAAGGGATTAGTGGCCACTTGGAACAGCACAGTGTGCAGGGACATCAGTTATTTATTTATTTATTTAATTTTAAAAAAAGGAGAGTCTCAGATTGAAACATTGGCCAAGATTTCACCATGGGAGGATGGCAGCATGAGAGGGGTCAGACAGCAACTCAAAAAAGATGGCAAAGAATGTGTAGTTGAATGTTTCAGCATTCAAGCTAGAGCAGGAGTGATGATGCTGCAATAGTTAAGTGAGTTTTCTGAATTATTTAGTTAAGTTTTTTTGTTTATTTATCTGAGGAAATTCCTTTTGTTTTGGATCAGAGAAGTTAGGGGAGAGTGGGAAGACAGAAGGGATGGCAGTGGAAGCAAGGGACAAGCATGGCTACCATTTTATTTTTAAAATTCTGGAAAGTGGTTCATGTATATGAGTTTGCAATAGGATAGCTGGCACTGGCACTGGCACTTTTTATCCTGGTCTTTGTGGCCACATAAATATATGCTCTGACAAGATCTCAGCCAATCAGAGACCAGAGACTCGATTTTCAGACCCCAAAAATGCCACAAGCCCCTTGTGTGCTGATAGTGTGGCATATCGCCTTGAGTCATTCTCCTGCCTGGCAATATGGATTTTCAATCCCAAGGTCACATGCTGCACATTAGAACAGTTTTTTCCAGTTCTAACTTGTGCCATAAGGGAGACCATTTTATGGGGCTTGCACCAAATATTTGGTGCAAGCTGCTGTAAAGTGTGGAAACTGTCTCAGCTGTGCCTGATGTTCTTAATTGGGTTGTAGCTGTGTCAAAGGAGGTTGGCACAGCTACACCAAACAATGGGCTTGATGCAGGGCTTGACACAAGCCCTGCATCATCCTTTGATAATCAAGACCAGGACTTGTTCTACCCATTTTCTTATGCATGCATAATTCATAGCAACCAAATACAAACAATGAGGGCTAAGCAATATGGGGTGCAGGGTATGCATGAGAGGTGCATACTTGGCCTGCACAGGTGCACACACCCAAGGACAGGCATGTGGGGCTTGGCATGCATGATTGCTGACCACAGCAGGGTGCCTGTTCATGGCATGGCCCTACCCCTAGGCATGCTGGTACATGGGGGTGGATTGGTGAACACAGGCAACCATCTAACCAGATGCCCATCAAGGTTCACTAGTGTATCCCCTGTTCTGCATGAAGCAGGGGATTGTGGGACACCATGTGTCCCTTACATTTGAAAACTAAGGACACGTGCCTGAATTGCTGCCTCCAGCACTCCCTGCAAGACTGCAGAGCTGGAGCAGCATGGCAGATGGGGAGAGTGTCCCACCATAGCCAGTGGTTTTATTCTGTGGGGGGCTACTGGGAGTGGATATTCACCGATTGCAGCTGGTGCAGAACGTGATGGCCAGGTTGTTAACTGGAACCCCTAGATCCAGTCATATAACACCTTTGCTACGTGAACTGCACTGGCTGCCTATACAGTGGTGAATCACTTTCAAGTTTGCATTGCTGACCTATACAGCCCAACATGATCAGGGACCCCAATACCTGCAAGACCTCCTATCTCCCTAGCACCCCTCCATCCACTCCCATCCTCTGACAAAGGCTTGATAGAGATTCCCAGGGTATGTTTGAAAATGTTTGGGGGAAACTCTTTTGCCTTTATGGCTCCTACCCTGTGGAATTCTTTACCTCATTGTATACGAGAGAGACCGACCATAGAAGGGTTTAAAAACTCCCTTAAAATGTATATTTTACAAAACACCTTCAAAGAAACTTAAGATTTTAAAATTCTAGGTGTAAATTTTTAAGCTGAATTTAGTTGTATATTTTAATGTGTTTATATCTGTATTTTGTGTGAGTATGATGTAAGGGCGCCATGAGCTATGGAAGGGTGACTTGTATAAATAAAGTTTACTAACTACTTACTTACACATAACTCTCAACAAAGGTGCTTTACAGCAGTGGGCAGACTGGCAGATTAATTGTGTCAGTAATAAAGAGATGTGACAAGCCATTCAAAGGTCTTTTTAAAGCTATCGCTTGTTTTACCTCACACCTTCCTTTTCCCAGTGGGAGGGTGGAAACTGTAGTTTCAAGACCCATGACTCTGTACTATGTTTGGGTTTAAATCCCACCACTGCCACTGGCAACCTCTTGCCTAAGTAGTTTGTAGGATAGCCGAGCAGTCACTATCTTTGTTAACAAGATATACAGTCTTTACGAAACCCATCTTTTTAAAATGTTAGATCACACAATCAGACCCAAGGCAGAGTTGATAAGAAAATTATAAAAGTTTACTTAAATAAAAACAACACAGTAAATTCTGCAATTTCTAAGTTTTTGAACTGCAAACAATACCAAAAATAACACTAGATGGTTTACAGAAAACACTATATACTGTTGTTCTAAACTATTGTATACATTATTCTGATGTTCAAAGTCCATAAAAGTGTCCTTTTTGAGAATAACCTTCTGTCTGTGTAGGTGAAGAAAAGTTATTTGGAAACACAAGATTTGTTGGAATTAAAAATCAGTCTCTAAGTGTCCTTTTTCAAAACTCAGGGTTCATCTTGAAAAGTGAAGTCCTTGTTCCCAAATTCTGACTTAAAATAAGAATTTCCATTTAGCATGTGAAAAAATCAGTTTTCCACAAAAACACAGGTCTTGTTCTAAAAGTAGTCCAAGACCTATCATATACTTCAGCCCAAGTATATAACAGCTTAAGTTCTCTCAGCTCTGAGATGTCTAAGGAAAAAGTCCTTCTCAGGGTTTTATCTTTAAGCTAATGTACCTTCTCCTCTGAAAACCTTCAGAAGAATTACCTGATTGCAAGATGGATCTATTACGTAAAGTCTGGTAATTTTAAAGCCCTACTCATCACATTTGTGATGGGGTGTATACTCTAGCTATACAGAGATTTGGGATGTAACAGTTTACCTTTATTCTGCAGGTGTCACTATGGTTCCATGACAACCCCTTGTAACATCTGGTCTATGCATTTGGCTTGAGCCCCTGACCCTTGGCTATCCTCCTGACCTCTTTTTATTACTGAAAACTAAATGCCCAGTTTTATCTAAGTGTTATGACTTTTATGGTCATAAACCTGTCTATTTCTTATCTAGATAAGTGTCAGGCCTAAGCTGGCTTTAACAGAAATTATTGTTATTTTTCTTCACTTTTTAAAGGCCTTCTAAAAGAGACAGTGTCTTACCTCAGGAGTGCATTACAGCACTTACATAGGAACATTAATAAAGGATATAGGCCTATCTTGCCACATACTGTGTATACCATACACAGATGGAGAAGGTGGGTTGGTAGTGGTGACTTGAACAATACAGGGAGGAATTTGACCATTGGGAGTACAGTTTCTATGTGGCCCTGCTAGTGGAGGACTAGAACTGCAACCAGAACCAGTAACAGAGTCTGTAACAAAACCAGCACTAGTGCCAGTGCCAGAGTTTGTGTTACACAATATGAGTACCCTATTTTAATAGTTATAGAATACAGTACATCCATATGTCTTGGCATAACTCAAGTTGTTTTATACAATTTCATATCACTAATAAGCATAAACTGTATGAAAGAACATGTTCACTATTTCTCATCAGAAATGTTAATCAGAAATGCAATGACAAAATCATTCTTCTTTTCACCCAACAAAAGCAATAAGCAACATAACTATTTCATGTATCTAGAAGCAGTAGGCAAAATAACTATTTCATATGCCCAGCTCTCTTTTCTACTACTCAGATTTTTGAATCTGAGGGTGCCAGAAAAAAACTTTCCCAAGTGAAATGCATCTATTCACATACAACAAATGCCACAGCATATGTGTGTGTGTGTGTGTGTGTATATATGTAAGCAATAACACATGACGAGGTGTGGGTTACGTGCTGATAAGAGCATGCCTGGGGGTGTACTAAGGCACGAGGGTGCTTGCACGAGTGCCTATGGGCATGCTACTGACAGCACGTAACCCACACCGTGGTGTTATTGTGCTTATAAATGGGCTTTTCTATTGATTATTTAATGAGTAAAAAGAAAAAGTGATAAAGTAAAAAATATATAGAAAAAGAAGGTTTAATAGTTCATATAGGAAAAATAGTCCCCTTAGTCCCCCTATGTAGTCACTGTAAAAAATGTTTCATTTGAATTACAGCTGGCCACTGGGAGTGAGAGTGTCCTTACTGGGTACCATACATTTTAGGTTCCTGGTTTTATGAAACTATCTGACCCTGCTTGTCCACCACTATATTAGTCGAATCATGTAAAAAAAAAATTTGAAATCCCCAGCAGCTGTTAGCGTTGCGGCGATCATTTTGACTGAGGCAGTGTCTCTCACTGGAACCGCCCGTAGTTAGCGCTTTTTCTCTGGCGCTTCCTGCATTCTCGGTTCGTTATACAATATTTTTAAAAACTGTTTAAAAAGCATCAGCTTGAGTGAGGCAGTGTCTCTCACTGGAACCGCCGTTGTATGTGAACCAGCCCACCGTTACAGGAGAATCCAGGAAAGCGCTGTGGCTTGTCAGCAGTTCATCGAGGCTGCTCACTGTGCTCTTTCAAACAGTTTTTAAAAAATATTGTACAACGAAATCCTGTATCACGAACCAGCCCGCCGTTAGGAGGAGAATGCAGGAAGCGCTGTGAGAAAAGCGCTAACTACGGCGGTTCCAGTAAGAGACACTCGCTCTCACTGAAAATGATCGTCAGTGTAACGTTAACAGCTGCTGGGGGATTTCGAATTCTTTTTTTTACATGATTTGCCTTTATTGTTGTGTGGTTGTGGAGTATTATTCCTTCCCTTTTAAACAGTCGTGGAGTTGCGGTCCTTGGTTTTTGGCGCCGTTTTCAGTTCGCGCTGTGAGGCGAGAAGGTGTCGGTCTGTGGCATCAGTGAGCTCTGCCAGTCAGCGTTGTTGTTTTCAGTTGGCAGAGCTCACTGATTTTTGTGGTCATGAGGCATGTTGCTGGGTGGTGGTGCCGGTTGGCTACAATATCATCTGATAAGGACACGGCTCAGATGATGTTGTAGCCAATCAGTGCCTTGGGATTTGTTAGCCCATTTTATAAATATATATATATGACAGGTCACACCTGGAGATGAGCCTTGGCTCAGTGTGGCTTTCCCAGTCACCAAATGTTTAAATAAATTATATATATATATATATATATCCCCAATTGCCCTTACTGACTTACAGTCCTCTGCCTTTAAATTTTAGATGACAAACTGTCAAATATTAGAAACAAAGAGCTTATCCCTATTTCTTACAACTCTGTGACCCATCAGCAATGTCCAGCCAATACTTGATATCTCACATGGCAGCCATGATTCAGGAGCTTACATGGAGTATCCTCCAGTTTGCAAAAGACTAGGATATTTTTAATTTGTTTCATGATTTTTTCCAGCCCAAGTTTCCCAGAGTGTGAGCATGGACTTTACTACTAGTGGCTATTCTGAGAAATGGCCCCATAATTTCTAGTAAGTGGAAGCATAAAAAATGGTTATTTCCAAATGTCACCTCACACAAGAGATGTTATCATGGTAACTGGTGATTTCTATCATATTATTACATAAAAATGTTAGATATTTGTGTGACTCAGGTGTTAGATGAGAGGAAAAAAAAACACTGTATGTGTGAGGCCAAGGTGTTAGATGTGTGAATAATTAAAAGTGTGTAAATGCAGAGATAGTAAGGTGACTTCTGAGTGGGTCTGTAATACGTCTGTTTTTTTATACTTTTAGAAATGAACTGAATGGGCATATGCCTTGTTAGACCTTGCTAGTTTTCAATGTCCTCTTTTAGCTGACTTTGCCTGGAATACTTTGGCCTGGCTGACTTTTACTCAGGCCCAGTTCCTACGGAAAGGTTTCCCTGATATCAGCCTTATTTATAGATGCCTCAGGTATTCTACAGCTTCTGGATCAAATTAACAGTTTTACTGAAGGAATGAATCTAATAATAGGAGGAGACTGACATTCTAATGGATCCTGTAAAGGACACCACCAACCCGACCCCTTAAGAGCAGCAACAGGGTGAAAACATGAGCATAGATTATTAAAAGAGGTAGGATGAATGGAAATCTGAAGACATCTTCCTCCCACCCACTGCAACTTCACATTTTACTCCCACTCACAATCTTTTTATTATCGCACTGATTGCTGTATGATAACTGGAGAACACTTAGATTGGGTTCACTAGTAGGGGTGTGTGAAAAAAAATTTCCACCGGTGGAATTCAAGCGAAAGTGCGAATTTTGCCTCTGTGAAAGTTTGGAAATCATTTTTGAAACTTTTGTGGAAATTCCACCTGAAGACTGAGGAACAAATGTACAAACTGTAGGTTAAAACTGTGAAAAAAAAAATCTGCAGAAAGGATCAATGCCAGTGGTCAGTTCTGAGGCTTTTTTTAGATGCAATTTAATTCATTAATCCACCCCCCCCCCACTGATCGGGGTCCCAGTAAATAAATAAATACCTCAAATCTCTTCCTTGGACCCTCCTGGTTTCTAGTGGCCTCACCCACCGATCAGGCCTCCCAAACATTTTATTTCAATGATGTCTAGCAGACCCCGCTCCTGATCCTGGATTCCTTAATCCACAAAAAAACAGCCGACAGTCCAGTGACTCATCCCCCTCTATTCCCAGTATTCTCTGGTGTCTAGTGGATCTCCCATCCCCAATCCCGTATAAAAAAAATCCAAATTCCCTGATGTCTAGTGGACCCCACCCCCCACCCTGACAGTTCATCCACCACCACCCTCCCCTCATCCCACCCTCAGTGGGCCACCAGTGCAGCCTTCCTCTCTCCTCCACTACCAGTGGCCCACTGAATTGTCAGTGAATGACCGCATTGTTGTACAAGGAGGTGCTCATTCACTGACAGTTCAGTAAACTGTGGATAGAATAAATTCAGCAGTTTATATGCATTTTTCCGCAGTTCACAAAAAAAGTACACAGAACTCAGCGAAAATCCACAGAAAATCCCAGTTTCGCCAATAGCGAAAGTTCCAAAATTTCCACTAAATTTCTAAGTTTCACGAAAGTGGAATCCACAACTTTCGCCCACCTCTATTCATGAGGGAAAGATTGTTACGATCATCTTATCAGATCATGCTCTAATAATGCTCACTATATTCTTAGATAAAGAGAGAGTGTTTCAGTAGTGGACATTTAATGCCATGTTATTAAGAGATCCAGAGTTTATCCAGCTTTAAAAAGACAAAATTTCCCAATTAGAACAAGGTATCTCTTCTTCAGATATCTCCAAAGGGGTTTTATGGGACATGATTAAAGCAGTCTTTTGGGAAAGATAGTTTTGCCATGAGAAAAACCAAACTGAGAGAACAGCACCTCGAGGATCTAACAAATTACAATTCTCGAAGACAGCACACAAACAAGGCGATTCCTCTTTGCATCCACAAATCATCCAGAAACATGCTGCAGTATAACATATATTGGACACCAAAATGGAACAGGCCCTGTTATATGTTTTAATTAAAAATATTATGAAGGGGGCAAGGGCCTCTAGGCTCGTAGCATACCACCTCTGTCAGGCGCAGAAGGCTAGCACAATAAGCAGACTCACAGACCACAGGGCAGCTGTGCACTTCCACACCATAGCAAAAATTCTACAGGCCTTTAGAGGACATTACAAAACTTATTACATGTAAACCCCTGAACCTTCAACTGTAGATTATGACCATTTCTTTCAAAAGTTACTACTTCAACACCTGACAGAAGACCAGCAAATATATATCTTATATCCTATTTCCCTTACAGAGAGCTTGACTGGGATAACTAAACTTAAAACAGGAAAAAGTCCAGGCCCCAATCGATAAACCCCAGAATTTTATAAACAGCAGAAATATATTCTTAGACCCCATTTAATGGCAGTGGCCCAAGAAGTACAAAACAGAACAATATTACCAGATAACTGGACATACGTCAACATCTCCACAATACTTACTCTGGATAAAATCCCTACCCACCATGAATCATGCCATCTGATATTGGTACTTAATACTGATTATAAGTTATATGTGGGAATGCTGGCCTCCAGGATTGAACCCCTTCTCCCTCCCTAATAAATAAGGAATAGTCAGGTTTTGTGTCCTAAATGTCCCAATGTAGGACAACAAAGAACATCAAATGGACATTACATCTGCTCCAACATAACAGTAATTATAAAATACCTTCGGTCATGCTTAGGCTTGATATACAAAAGGCATTTGACAGGGTGTTGTGGTATTTTCTATATCATTCTCTGAAATGTTTTACATTTTCAGATGCCTTCCTTGACCTTTTTAAAAATCCATACGCCCCCTGCAAACAGTTATCAAATATAACTAAACCTACTCATCTCATTTTTATCGTATCACAATTTTTCTCCCCCTGCCAGTCGGACCCCATCTGACCGACCTCCCCAACCCCGTCCCCAGGAATCAACAGCTCTTACCTGCCCAGCCCAGGAGCGGCGCCTGCGGGGGGTTGGTATTCACCCTGCTGACCGGCATTTTTCCTCTGATTTTTTCTCCCAGAGGCCCCAGGAGTCAGCACACATGTGCATGGAGGCATGCATGCACTGAACAGTCCTGGTCACAGCCTCCTTCCCTCACCCCCGGCCTACTGCCTAGGCCCTTTCTGGCCCAAGCTTCCTCCAGCCTCCACTGGGGGTCACCCATCAGGTGAGGGATGTCGCGCTTCCTCCCTGGAGAGGAGAGCTTGCCTGTCAGCAATGCAATCCAGCTCCACCCCCACCCCACATGTCGACCTCTGATGCCCCGGGATCGTTCCTGAACCCAGGTCCCTGTTCCCCTACTCATCTCAGTTCACTTTAACTAGAGGTACCCATCAGGGCTACCCACTTTATCCTTTATTTTTCACTATATATGTAGATCACTTAGCCTTTATATTAAGACAGACCAGTCAGATTTAAAGAATACAAATTTCTGCCACAGGTTCTCGTGTTGCTTTCTGCATGGATGATCTGTTTATTATGTCTCTCCAACCCTGAACTATCCCTACCAGTGTTATTTAACAGTTTACAAGAAATGGAATCTCTTTCGGGTATAAATTAAATAAAACCAAGAGCAAGGTCCTTAGATCCCACTTTGAGCCATCTCATACATTAATGCAGATGTTTCCTTTTCAGTGGGACCACTCCCTGATTAGATACCTGGGAGTTCAACTCGCAAGAAGTTACAACACCTATACAGTACTAATTACAATAAACTCAAATCACAGCTCAAAGGTGATTTAGTTAGATGGATACATCTTCCTCTCCCTCTCATTCAGAGAATAGAATCTATTTGACTGACTCTCCTCCCAATCTGTCTTTTTTAATTTCAAACCCTACCCTGAGAACCGCCGACAGTAGATTTTAGATCATGAAATAAAACAATGTCCCAGTGTATCTGGAACAGTAAAAGGCCATGCACAGCATACTTTATATTGCAGCTACCAAAACTGAAAGGGGGCTTGCCTTCCCTAATTTGCAGGACTGCTGTAGAGTGGCATAATTACAACATATAGTCAGTCAGCTGGTTAGAGCCATCTGTAACTTTCCATTGGAAAGAGATATAATTATGGGAAAAATTACACTAGCTTACTTAATCTACTCTATGCTCTCCTTAGAAGAGATTTTCTATGTACAGCCCAATTTCAACTAACACAACCCCTGTTAACTGTCCAGAGGTCTTTACTCCATATACCTACTATACTGAAGGGTGTGAGATATCTAGAATGGATAACCTGAAATATCCAATTTCTTTCTCTTTGATGTGATTATATGTTCCACAACTGAAACAGTCAGGGTCTGCAACACAATTATCAATACTATGGAAAATAAATTTTTAAAAGTTTAGCCCAGCTTCAGCAAGAATTCCTTCTTCTTGGAATGGATCACTACAGGTACCTGAAGATCAGACATTACCTTGGGAACAGGCTAAATTTGGAATATGATAGAGATACAATGTTCTGTATCTTGTGTATAGGTTTGCCAATTGTGTATTTGATTCCCTTTTTTGCCTTCCCCAGGTCGTTTCTGGAAATGAGCTTCAGCTCATGTTGCTTTTCCTGGTTATCAACTTTTAAATAAATAAATAAATAAAATAACTAAATACAATTTCACCCCAATTGACTTCTTTATTTAAGTTATAGAATCTACTAGCCCTCCCCATTTTATGTCCAAGGCATACAAATCTTTGCAAAACAGCAAGGCAGAACCTCAGACAAAATTAGACAGAGGCTTGAGGCTGAAACAGGCATTCCAGTACAAGAGGGAGGTTGACAACTAGCCTACTATAGGCAATATAAAAATACACCCAGCTTCCAGTGGAAGGAGTTTGGCTGGAAGACAATAGGAAGGCTCTTCTGTGTGCCACAACTTACTGCAAAATTCAATCCCCAGTACTGGGCATTATGCTGGAGAAGATGCCAATTCTTACCAGCTACCCACACCTATATGTTTTGAGAGAGCTGGATTATTAGACCCTTCTGGGAATCAGAAGCAGCTGCACTGAATGAACTCCTACCATCATATGGCAAATGAATGATTCAGGCAGCCCTATTCCTACTATAGCCCCCACTCATAAAAGAAAAAATATATAAACAGATGAAGAAGACAGCAGAAAAAGGCAATTTGGTCTGTCTAGTTTGCTCTTATTACAGGGTCCACAGCTTGAGCTACTGTCTCTGCCCCCCTACCCACTCCTCCCATCCTCCCTACCAATGATCCTTACCTTCCTCCATGCCTATTCCAGCATCTCTTGAATTTGCCCACTGTTTTCAATGAGACCACCTCTTCTGGCAGCGCATTCCAACTGTCCACCACCCTCACTGTGAAGAAGTGCTTCCTGACCTCCCTCTGAAACCTCCCCAGCTTAAGACTGTGCCCCCTTGTGTTATAATTGCCACTCAGCTTAAACAGACCCTCACTACCCACCTTATTTATCCCTTTCAAGTACTTGAAAATCCAATCATGTCTCCTCGCTCTCTCCTTTCCTCCAGGGAGTACATTATATTTATGATTATATCAAAAAGAGTTAGTGATTTGGTTAACTGCTACAAAGAAGGCACTCACTCAGAGGTGAATGACTCCAGTCTGGCCTAGTCAACAAGGCTGGAAGATATAGTGATATTCATTTACAAGATGGACGGATTAAAAGTAGGACTCAGTGTTAGGCACCAGGCCCAGGATACCATCACTAATCAATGGAACAGCTGGTTCATTTAGCTTTTAGCTCATAGACCTGACATGACTCCGTAGACAGACAAGTTCAATATTGGGTTTGATAGGGGATTAACTCTAGCACCTTTCACAATCAGAGATTCTGATAATATTAATATTATCAATTTATGCTATAGTGACTATTATGGAGACAAAACACAAAGGGAACATTTTATTTCCTTCTGTTTTTATTGAAGTACTTGATCATCCTAGCCTTGAATTGGTACCAATAATTGCTTAATGCTTTGTTCCTTTTTTCATTCTCTTGACTGGAACTGTAAACATCATATCATATTTCATTCAGCACGTTGTATGTAGCTCACTACACCTGTAGAACAGGAAACTATTTTAATAAACAAAGAATTACCAAAAACCCTCTATCACTTTAGGAACCATGCCTTCAGGTAAAGGAACTCCAAGTTTAGATGTTTCACCTGGTCATTCAAGATTGTCAGAAGGTCAGTTAATTCAACAGGTTGGAAGGGATCTGACCCCACTAGAAAATGTATTTTACTGGTCAGCCACACTTAAGGGCACTAGAGGTTCTATCTCAATGGCCTATAAGGCCCTACTTAGTCCATATAATCAGGTAATGGATACACTCAGGCTCAAGTGGGAGACAGAAGCTGAGATTGCTATAACAGAAGAGCAATGGACAAGGACATGGGAGAGAGGGTGGAGGGTCAATGCCTTCCTGGGATGGCAGGAATTTAAATGGAAATGCATGAACCAATTCTTCCACATCCCCACAGTCACCAGACACTTTGCAGCAAGTAACTCACAGATCTGCTGGAGGGAGTGTGGCCAGGTTGGATCCCACCACCATGTCTTCTGGGGGTGTTCAAAACTGGAAACATTCTGGTCTAGTATTCAGGCTGAACTCACAACACTTTGGGAAGTTCCAATCCTATTAGAATTCAAACACTTGGTCTTGGGTCTGGTGGTCCGAGATGTAGGAGGTTCACAAAAGCAGGGGCTCTTACGAATCATGTGTCTAGTGGCCTACAAAGAGATCACAGCCAACTGGTTGAAGATCACTCCACCATCTTAAGAGGCTTGGATAAATAGAGTTCACAGCATAGTGCAAATGGAACACTTGATGGCCAAACTACATCTGAAGAAGAACAAATATAACACTCTTTGGGCCAGGTGACAGGCTAGTCGAGCACAGGTGGAGGGGGAGAGTGAAGGGTCGGGGTAAATACAGGTTGAGGAATGTGGAAAGCAGCCTCTGCTTGGGTGACAGCAGGAATAACAATTTCTCTAGCTTAGCTTAAAATAAAAAGCATAGAATATGTGCACTATGAAACCTGTAGTACCAAGATTATGTTTTGACATCTTCAGATCTGGTTTTCTGTTGTAAATACACTGTCTAAATTTAAGAAAATGGATAGTTGCATAGTCCTGACCTATTAAGAGAAGGCAGATATACTGAAATGACTAAATGTACCTTTCAGGATAGCTATCAAACATCTTTTAGCAGCCTAAATGAAAAATGATTTAATTAAGGTATGATATTAGAACAATGTATAACTGTTAACAGTCATTTCCATCTCTAACTTTTCATGTAAGATATAATGCTGCTGAAGACACAGCTCAAGTTTTGTATGTCTAACTTTTTTCAATAAAGCTGAGTTTCAAAAGTTTGTCAGAAGGTCTCAAGCAGATGTAGAGTACAAGTTCTTTTGGACATCTGGAGTAACTGTAAGTACCATTTATGTCTGGTTCGGTCTGGTACTACAAGTATCATGGTTACCCATTTCTCTCTCACTTTAAAGCAGCATTGCAACAAAACTGGTTAAAACATTTGACCCTACCTTCCAGTTTTATTTGTTGGTGCAGTTTTCCAATTCTGTCAAAATTTAAGGATTTTATGAATGGTTTAGTATATTTTTCTCTCAGGAAAAAAAAGATGGCTACCACATTTTACATCAACATAACATTGTAGACCAGGCAAGGGTAGGACAAAAAAAAAGACTCACAGTAGGCAGCAGAGGAGGTACCAAGGCAAGTACATTTAACAGGTATGCTAATATTTTCCCTAATTGAAGCTGAAGATAGATTTCTTTTGAAAAAAAATTTTGTTGCACTGCTGCTTTAGGAAACACATTTAGTTTTACTGGAAAAGGTGGGGAATCATAAAGAGACCTGCTTTCCCGGTGTAAACTGAGAATATGCTTTTGGATTGTTCATAGCCATGGAGCTCTGCAGCAGAACAAAGGTAGCTTGTTGTTCTTCCATATGTCAGAATATCCATATCTGGAATATCTGGTTTTCTTTGAACTGGCCAAAGCAGTTTGTATCAGGGACCATTCATGTGTGACATGCCCATCCTGCTTAGTGAGTCCACTGGGGCATTTTCATTAGATGTCACATGGCTTGCATAGATATGTAGTGTAAGTGTATAAGCCAGAATCCAAATGTTTAGTGCTTTCACACTTTGAAAGATTGTGCACTATGTGCACTACTTGCCTGTTGATGTAATACATTGGTGTCGTATTATCTGCCTGTTTCTGTAGAACCTGGCCACTGATCAATGCTGATGAGGAATTTAGGAAGATAAAACTGCTCTGAGCTACAGCAGATTGATATATTTCTGTTTTTGTACTAGGCTCCATATTCCTTTTACTCCGTGATGTGACATATGACCTCCACATTCCAGGAGAGAGGAATTAAATTCTTCAGTGATGTTAGAAAAGGAACCCATTTTATGAGGTGCTGCACCTGCTGCAACAACTTGAGGGAGTTAAGGACCCTTTTTTATGCTGATATCAGGACAGTAAAGACATCATTGCATTAAGACCAGTATTCTTTCAGGTATCACTGAAATTCTTTCATGTGCTGCCTTGCCATAGTACAGTTACACAGAGGTTGTGGTTAACATGAGACCTGACGGTCAGAGAGAACCTTGAGCAGTCCTTCTCCCCAAGTTGAATGAGGCTGCATACTGTATCTGTGTCAGAACCTTGCCTGTAGAAGAAAGTTATTTAATTGTACTGCATCCAGTTCTGCTCTTGTTGAGTGCAGGCTTTGTGTGGGTTCTAGTTTGATTTTTCTGAATTCTGGATGAACCCCAGCTTTCCCGTTAAGAGCATTGTCTGCTTTATTGATTACAGGGCATATTCTCTGGTTCATCCACAAACTAACCAGTCATCTATGTATGGATAGACACTTCATTCCTTGCAGGTGCTGCTGAAACTACAGTAATGCACTTTGTAATTACTCTTGAGGCAGAGATCAAACTAAAAGGTATTGCGTTGTATTAGTACTATGCCATATGTACTCAAACAATAGCCATTTTTGGTGTCATGCTCTTATTGGGATGTGGAAATAAGAAACCTTCAAGTACAGTAAGCAAAGCCAATCTCTTTTTGTAAAGATGGAATCATTGTTTGCATGCTGATCATTTTGAACCTTCCCTTAGTTATATGTGTGATCAGTCAACTTAGACTGAATATTGGTCATCAGCCTCCTGATTTTTTCATTGCTAGTAAGTACCTTGAGAAAAGAAATTTTCCCCATTTATTTTACTGGTACCTTCACTGAAGTGTTCGTTGTGTGCAGCTTTTAAACTTCCAATTTCAAGTGTTGCATCTTTGCTAATGAATTTGGACTGAATATTTTGAATTTTTGTTTATTTTATATTTGTAACAAGATGAACTAAAGGCCTTCTCTTACAGTCTCCAACACCCATTAGAAATGAGGAACCGCACTGGGGACTGAGAAGTGGTGATCTGTTATTTGGCAAGGATTAGTTTCTGTTTATTTTATATGAGTTGCAACTGATGCTTGCCTATTGCCTGTTCCACCTTTACTTCTATTTGAACCTCTGGCTGCACTACATGACTGATGGTTCTGCCTGTGATAGGGTTTACCTATGCTGAATCGACAACACCATTGCTGAAGTTTGGCATAGTGAGATCCCCAATGTCAACAGACAAAATTTCACCTGTCCAACATTGGAGTGTTTCTCTAGGGAGCTGTGCCCCCAAACTCCCCATGCAGGGGGCTGCACCCCCCCATGCCCCCTTCTAAAGATTATGAACTTCAAGTCAGAGTTGATTTGAAGGGGGGGTCTGACACATGGCAAAAGGGTGATATTTCGCCCTCAGTTTCCTTATGATGACAAATTTAAAACCTGTCAAAATTGTTGCTGTGAGGGATTTCACCTTAAATGTTTCAATGTTTGGTCAGTGCACCCTGTGATAGCACCCCCTTCTAAGGCTTCCCCTGCATTAGGGACTGTAGTAGCCACTAAACCTTTCTTTTTCTACAAGGTTATTAAATGTAGTTTTGTTTCTTTTATTAATCATGCTCATAAAGCTATGTGTCTGCTCTCCAAAGAGATATGTACTTTAATAGAGGAAGTCTGCAGCTTTATTCTGTCAATCCTGAGATAAACGTTTGGTCCTTGTTCATGCATACAGTTCCTACTGATAGATATTGCAGTTTACAGGGCTCTGGCTGCTATATAAATAATATCCAAATCCATGAATGCATGGCTACATCCATATCAGTTGTTAGATGCTGCCAAAACTCTCTCCCAAAATGGTAGCACAGCCTTCAAGACTGCTTCTTGGGGGTTGGTCCGGTGGTGCTGGATGCCATGCCTTTTGCCATGCCAGTGACCTAGATTTGGGGTCAAGCTTGGACTGCCGGGGGTTGCAGGGGTGAGACAGGATCAAGCATCCAGAGGACTGCTCTCCTCTCCTCTCTTGGGGAGGGAGGGAGGGCTTATCATCCCACCTGCTGATCACCCTATGATGGAGGGCTGGGAGTGATACAGCCCAGGAGGCATGTAGCCAGTGGGTGTGGCATGCCAGCACCCCCACACACATATGCTTATGCCAGATGCTGGAGGGGAGGGGGAATGGGGAGAAAAGTGGAAAAGGAGCTGGCAGGCTTCTTGATGGCCCAACAATTCCATACCACCCCTCCTGGAGTCTAGATGTTGGTCTCCAGGAGGGGGGGTAGTTAACACCCTTCGATCCAGCCCTGCTATGGGGGGGCAACCCATGGGTGACCTTCCATGAGGGTCAGGTGTAGGAGTAGCCATGACTGGAGAGTGAGCCCCTCAAAGGGAGGGGCCTAAGCTGCCTGCCAGCTCCATTAGAAGAAGCATAAATAAATAAAAAAGACTGCTTCTTGGTAATGTGAAGTGTGACTCAAAAATGATGCCTCTATCATGATGGGAGGGGCAGGTGACTTTGATTTCTTACTAAGTGTGTCAGCTATTCTGAATTTCTTGTCATGTGGTGTTGTAGAAAAGGTTATCGATATTTTCACATGCAACAGCCTGGACTTGACCCTCAGGGTTAAGGTATTGGCAATGATATTCTGAACCAATCCTAGTTACTATATATATTTTCTATAGTTTATCAATTGTTGTTGCTGATACAGGCAATTTTAGAATCTTTTTACTCATCTTTTTAGAAGCGTCATGACTGGGACAACTGATTCTTTGTACAAGTCACTCTAACATGCTTAGGAAATTTGGGTACCCAGTTCCATAAAATGTGTCTGCAGTAGGGAGATTAATCATAGCTGCCATACCCCTAAGAACAGCATAATACGAGGAACAGCCCTGCAGAAGACATGGGCAGGAATTTGTTTTCTCCTTGCCTGTTACCTCAAGAGCAATAGGTTCTCTCTCCTCCATAAAGTAGCATTCATCCATGTTGACACAGAGGGAGGAATGTTTGATGCCTGTTATTTCATGACCTGTAAGAATTGCTACATTTGTTTGAATTCCACAATGGGGAATGTATGAGTATTACCAAGAGGTTACCTTTTCATTCTCAGGCTACTTATGGTAATGTGAGAGGATGGTTCCTCTGCCTGCCTTTTTCTAAAGTTCTTCTACTCTGAGCATTGCTCATCATAGGATTTATGCTTTTCTGTAACTTTCTTGTTGACTGTGCTGTGAACTGGTACCCAGGGGAAGCCGTGTCTGCTAACATTTTCAAAGAGATGTTCTCATCCTTTTAATTTGGAAACACTCTATAGAGATAGACAAAGAAGCTCGAGCTGATAGTGATTGCCCTTTTACACCAAAAAGGCACCACAGTAAAATCACAAACCACAGCCACTGAGAGCTAATAATTCTACGTCAACCACAGTCATTATGGACCATCCAGTTTGAATTCACTTGACCACAGTTGTTAGTCAAAAATAGTTTAAAAGTGCTGCAAAATAGAGGCAGGAACACTTTATTTGACCAGTCATTGTGAGTCGATCAATTTTAACAGTGTTCGATCACAGTCACTGTGAACCAACAAGCAGTTTACCATTTTCATGAAATATTTGCAAAATAAAGTACTTTTCTCTAACTGGGACCATTAATACAGTGCTGCTAGGCTGTTAATCTAAACTGCAAAGTCTGCCCCAGTCATTGTGAGTAGAGCATCTTTTGTAATTCAAACTGTGTTTTCAGAACTGTTTGGAAACAGCACACACATTTCAAAAACATTATTTACCGTTAAAACACAGATTAGAAGAGATAGTAAACATATTTTAACTACATAAAATGTAAATTTTATTTAACAGTAAATCTGCAGATCTTAGCCATCAAATCAGCTTTGATCACCGTACAGTGACATTGTTCTCTTCAGAGAAAACTAAAGATCTACCATTGGAATTCTGGGAGGCTTGAGACCAGCACAGTGAAAAAGAGCATAATTGAAAAACATTCTAAGTTCTGGGTTACCATGTCCCTTGTGGAGATGATACACAGGTTTTACAAAACTGTTCTAATTCTTGTAATTGGAGTATAATATTTATTTTAATAATATTTACTATAATTGCTGGATTAATGTACAGTTTGGTCATTTAATTATTGAGACATTACATCATATTTGTTATTCCCTGGTGACAGTGTAGACTTGCCCATTAGGGTTCATTGCCCCATTGATCACTGAAACCCGAATAAAAAGAGAAACATGTATATCATCAGCAGAAAATTATCATTGATCCATTCAATCTGCCCTATTTTGTTTTTCTGCCTTAATCCTAGACATATTGTCTAGATGGTGTTTTCACCAGAGACTCCCCACCTTGTATCCTGACATACTGCTCTACTGTGATGCAACTTTCAGATCCCTTACTTCATCCCAGCAATGCTTAAACTCATTTAAGGACTTTGCTCCTGTGACTTTGCCATCATCCATTCCTGAGAGGGAATTGTTAGTAAAACTGATAAGAGTAGTCTTAGTACTGTGCCCCTTCCTGAAGTCATGCTGCTCTGAGGTGAAAAGGTTGGGACAGTTTATTTAGGATTGATTGTCCAAAGACAGTTCTTTCAATGATCTTACTCAGGGGAGATAGAATGGAGATTGGCTGGTAGTTCTGGGCAAGTGAGGGGTTTTCTCCATTGGGTACTGGAACAGCATGACACTCATTCCAAATGGCAGATAGAGTTGAAGAGATGACTAAGATATTTTTGATATGGGTCAGATGATGGCAGAAGAAGCTAGTCTGAGGAATCGCGAATCTAAACCATCACTAGTAGTTCCACTAATATGTAGGGAAAGCAGAAGCATATACATCTCACCAGCAGACATTGTTTTAAAATTTAAAAGCAGGGCATCCAGGGTTAAGAAGGAAGCAGTCAGTCAAGCTTTTGAAGGGGAGAGGAGGGCTGTGGCTTTCCCAATCACAGGAAAGAAGTTGGAATTAGTAAGTAAATAAATTTACAGCTCTTATTAAATATCTAAAGCTATTATGCCAGTAACAAGAATTAACTTATAGTATTGTGTGAATATTCTTTTCTGTGGATAAATCAAACCAATGCTATGCTACAGTACATATACATTACTGTATGTCAGGCAAGTATAAGTCACTGAAGCTGATCACATAATGTTTGGGCACCTCAGCATTGCATAATCATCTGAAGTGTACTGTAACCACCCAACAGATGTGCATCGGAAAACTGAAAGGTAGAGGAGCCAAGTAACCAGTGGTGCTGATGCTGATATGGATTATAAAAGTGACACTGACACATGTGCATTTGATGATATTGCTAATATATCTGAAAAGCTTGGCATATCAAACTTTTTAATTAAGTCATTCTAGACAGCAAAATCCCAAGTGGAACAAGTAGAGTGTCACCTGCAAGTCTAAATCCTAATCATATGCCCCTCCTTAAATACCAGTGTGATGTGTCAATGACACCAAAACTTTATATTATTGAACTCTGTAGAGGAAGTTAGATTTATCAGTATTGACCCCCAAAATAAGATCAATACAATACTGCAATTAAAAACATTTTACCATCATGGCTGCTGCCAGAGTTTCCCAGATTCTAGATTTGTTTCACAGTGCCACAGACCACTTTAATTTGTTCTCCTGCTTGCTCTTGACAATACATTATATAGCTCTGTGTCATGAGTGCATGCACAAACTTTATTGTCCAAGTTGATATCCAATGTGCTATATGTCACTTTGGAAATATTTTACCAATTTGTTTCTAATCAATTTATTTTAGATGTATTTATTTAACTGAGTAAAAGCAGTGCAAAAAATACAAGTTAGCCCAGGTGGAAACCAGTAGGAACTAAAAAAAGAACTACAATGATTGTACAGTTCTCGGTACTCCTGAATTTAACTGATTTTTTTTATACCGGATTTTGGTAATCAAGTAAGGTCGCTAAGACTTTTGTCCCTTTTTTAGGAGTGACCTGGAAATGAACTGGTAATTCATAGTTCAGTTTTGTGTCAAAATATTTGTGGCAATTCAAAACTCTTTTTTTTTTGTTTGAGAAGGTTAAAACCATTTGATCTTGCTTTGTTTGGATATTTTCAAAACCTGGTCACACATCCCTAATACCCTATTTAAGATCAGTCAACAGAATGCTTAGATGCATTACAGAGGAAATAGAAAACATATTAAAGGAAGTGATATTGCTACAGTATTTTGAACAATAGTTCAAATGAGGCCACAGATGAAGTACTGTGCACAGTTCCAGGCAGCATCCTACAAAAAAAAGAAATAGCAGTATTGGAAAATGTACAAAGAGCAATAAAGACGATTACTGGTATGGAAGGACTCAAGTATGAACTGAGATTACAGAACCCTGGGCTTTTCTACAGTATGTGAAGAGGCAGATGAGGAAGAATTTGATTCAAGTGACTAAGTTACTAAAAGGTATTGAGAACGTAGACTCAAGAAGGTTGTTTTTCATAAAGTAGGAAAAGTCAAGAGTGGAACATGGGCTGAAACTTAAAATAGGTGATCAAGAAATAAAGATGAATTAATTCATGCACAGATGGTAGCACTGGAGAAAATTTCTCCTGGATGCAATCAAATCAGATTCAGTTGGGTGATCTGAATAGAAACTGAATGAATTCCTACAGAAGAATATCACCAAATCATGCAAGTGCTAGAAAAGCAAAGTAAAAGGATGGAATACATGACTGGTGTTTTCCTATCCCGTGTGATCCTATATATCTATTAGACTTATTTTACAACAGGTTACTTTTATTTATTTGTTTTATTTTATTTTGCATTTGCTAACTGGGTTGACCATTGGCAAGAACCTGCCCATTTGCAACAGTGACCCAGTAGGCAATATGAGCACAGTAAGCATTAAAATAAAATATAAACAATAGATGAAAAATGATGCATTCAAAAAATTCAATATTTGATGATAAAGCAATGACACCAGCAGCTGTAATTAAGATACAGATTTAACAAATGCTTAAAATGCAGCTGTGAGCTGCATAGAAACAACAGTAAAAAAAATAACATCCTCAGCTTGACTATTAATCTGCATTCCAAGTATATCTTGTCAAGTATCCAGCTTTTTTTAAAGCTTTCGATAACTAATTATGCTTAAAACTGATTTAGAGGCATCTGTATTCAACCATTTAATATTCTAAAAGTGATGCTTCATATTAGCACACATCAGTATGCATTACAATAATTGGAATAACATCTAGCTTCCTGAGAGTATCCACCATTAAAATAGTATGCATTTAGTCTGAATTATTTTTCATTAGGGAATTACACTGCAACCACATGACAATATCATGCCTTTTTATTTGAGATGCAAATTAATCATTTGTAAAAATCTAAGCAATATGAACAGAAAATTTAAAAATGTACAGAAATAATAGTGTGTGGCATTGTAGAGGTTATGTGCTGCAAGAAGAGACAGAAATAATAATACATATTATAGAAAAATCACAGTCTTCCCTAGCTCATTATTTTAAACACCCTTTGCATACTAATACTTAAAGTCTGTAAATAATCAAACAAGAAACTTGAATAGAATAATATGAATTCACCTATTGAAAGACCTCAGGCTATGTCAATAATTAGATCTGTATAACCTAGAGCACCAGAGGCCCTATATTCAAAACTTTGCAAAGGCGCAAAACTGAGTTTGCTCACGCAAACCAGGTTTTGCACATATTGGCAATACTGAAAAGCCTTGTTAGCACAAGCAAATGCAGTTGGTTCCTGGGCAATTATCGGAGGGGAGGGCAATGTAAATGAAGGGATGAGGACCTGAATATTGGTGCAGTCAAATATTTAGAACATGTACACCATGTAATGCCATTTTGCTTGGTCCCCCTTGCATGGCGCACATACCACTGATTGAAACCACGACTTACTCCCATGCAACCATAGTGGTTGGCTGAAGAAGTGTGGCAGCATCCTCCCCACCCCAATACTGTAGTCCCTGGTGTTTAGTGTCCCCCCCTTCGATCACCAGCCTGATGTACAGTAATAAGATTCCCTGGTGTCCAGTGGTTCCCTCAGCCAATTGCTGATCACCTCCAATATTAAAACAACTCAATACTTGCAGCTTGTCATCTCCCTCCCGCTGATTGCTGTCCTGAATTTCTAGTGGAAAACATCAATGGTGGCTAGCAGTCCCCCCCCCTCCACCAACACCCATGCCCATAGTCTTAAATTGTATTCTCTGTTGGCTAGTGGTCCCTCCCCCCATGTACACCCATGTCTGTAGTGTTAACTTGTCTCCCTGGTGGCAAGCAGTCCCTCCTCCTACCCGAACCCATGCCAACAGTGTTATCTAGTAATCCCTAGTGGGCCCTTCCCCCACCCTCACCCATGCCCTTAGTGGCAACTTGCATTCTCTGGTGCCTAGCAGTCCTTCCCCCCCACCAGCACCCATGCCTGTAGTGTTAAATTTCATTCCCTGATGGCTAGTGGTCCCTCCCCTTACTCAAACCCATGCCCATTATGATAAAAAGTATTCCCTGGTGGCTATTGACCTTCCCACTCTGGCAGGTAGGGCCCCACCACCCCACCCCACCCTCCAATCCTGAGCTGGCAAACAGCACATCCCTCCTTACACCACCACATTTGTCCTCCGATTGAGCTGTCATTGATCATGTACTGTATACAGTACGTACCGTACTGTATACTGTAATCACTCTGTGACAGCTTAGTCAGTGGCTGGATATGATGATGAGAAGCTGTACCAGTTGTCAGTTCATGATAGGGATGGGGGAGCAGGGAGGTGGGGCACTACAGTACAAGTCACTTTAAACTGTTCCTCCAGCTCACTACTCTGGCATGTTTTTTTTTTAAGCTGGCAATGTAGTGGCAATTCAAAATGCTTAAACTTCAGAATCTATTTCAACCAAATGGCAGGTCACTTGCAGTGCATATGGTATGTATTTTAGTCACTGTAAATTACCTTCAACTCCTCATTTTCAATGCATTTCTAATGCAGTAATTAGAAGCATTCACATTTTATGAATGGCCCCAAATTTACTGCACTGTACCTAATCCAGTTTACTTTTTATTTTATTTTATTTCATTTTATTTTATTATTCAAGATCTTATGCTCATCATCCTCTGGAAAGCAGAATTCATGTACTGTACAGCACAGCAGAACTGAGCCCAACTGCTGATCATTATTGACCCATGCTTCTGTTGCTGCGCATTCATGAAGAGAAAGGATGGTCCCCAAACTGATGCTTTACTAGTGTATGCATGAGTTATGAAATTTCTATGCCCCCATGTTGTTTCTATACCTTTTTAAACAAAGAATAATTTAATTCCATGCTTCTAGGTTGTGCAGTTTTATCTGACATGGCTAAGCACTCCAAAGGGAAGCTGAGCACCTTGGTAGCAAATTGTACGTACTGCACACAATAATTTCCATGGGTGAGCACAGACTTTTGTTGATGGCTTCAGTTTTGTTACAGGGGTGAACCCATTTTACCCTGTGCACCCCCATCATGACTTTGTGGGCATTTTAGCTGGACTGTGTGCGGAGGTCTGATTTGCAGCAGCAGAGAATGGTCTCTCTCTCTCTCTCTCTCTCTCACTCTCCATGCAAGCTCACTGCAAATTATTGTGCTGTAGTAAAACCTAAGCTACAAAATTTGTAAATAATTTTGGGAATATGTGGGAAAACATGCAGTCACAATGTGTGGGTGGGTGAGGGATTTAAAATGCAGTTGGGCTGCACTGGACAGAGAGGTCAGTTTAGAAAAGCAGTCAGGGTGAGTATGGCAGTGAATTAATTCAGTACTGTACAGTACAAGCTACAAAACAAAAAATGTCAACATTTTATGGCATTTACAGTATTTTCTTTACTGTTCTGGTACTTCAATGGAACACAATTGGGGGGCATGAGAGGGTAGGGCATGCACGTACAGCAGTAATAGTTACCGTACAGTACAGTCTGTAGTAGTGAAATCAGGTTCCAACACAGTGGTGAAGTATTTTTTTATGGGTTGCTTACTGTGTGCACTGCTCATTACACTGCATTAATAAACATTTCCAAAGAATTGCAAAGTAAGCTGAAACTGAATTGCAGCTAAATGCAAACCATTATGAAACTTTTATGAATTCATTGCATTGAGCAGTGCACACATTAAGCAACTCTCTGAAAAATGCTAAACCATTCAGTTGGAGGAACAGTTTAATGTGACTTTTACTGTATGTCCTGGGGTGGGGGGTCCACTATCCACCAAGGAATACTTTTTAACACCGTGGGCATGGGTTTGGGTGGGAGAAGGACCACTAGCCACCAAGGAATACAAGTTAACACTACAGGCATGGGTGCGGGTGGAGGGAGGGACCAGTAGCCACCAGAGAATACAAGTTGACACTATAGGCATGGGTGTGGGTGGGGGAAAGGACCATTAGCCATCAAGGAATGCAAGTTAATACTACCGACATAGGTTTGGATAGGGAGAGGGATCACTAGCCACTAGGGAATACATGTTGACACTATGAGCATGGGTGCTGGTGGGGGAAGGGACTGCTAGCCCACCAGGGAATACAAGTTAACACTACAGGCATGTGTGATGGTGGGGGGGACTGCTAGCCACCAGGGATGTTTTCCATTTGAACTTCAGGATGATGATTGGCAGGGGGAAGGGACCACTAGACCCCAGTGACACATTTTCTTTATATTGGGCCAGCAATCGATGGTGGGGGGCACTAGTATCAGGGGCACATTACTTTTTAATCTCTGGAAAGTGATTGGCAGGGGGGCACCACTAGCACCAGTGATAGCTCTCAGAGAACAGGCAATCAGGGGGGTGGTGCCATGCTGTACAGCCTTGCTCATTATGCAGATGAGCCCATAATGGGCATGCAAATGGCCCCTTAGTGCCATACATGCCCAGTGGGCTTATTTGCATAGATCTGTTTGACTATGGGATATTTAGCACAGGGGAAGGAACTGTGCCACATTATTTCAGGGGCCAAGTGTGCCCAACACTGGGTGGCTTAGCACTGTGTCTCAATGAACAGTGCCAATGTATTTTCACACTGAATATAGCAGTTTTGAACACCTGGGCAACTGCAAGGGGCAGCACAAAGTTTTTCCCCCTGCTTTGCCCATATTTGAATATCAGGCCCTAGGATTCAAATCCTTAGATTCATAACAACCAAATTAAGGGAACAAAAATAAGGGTTAATGCTCACAGGAGTATGCACACACGCAGACATTGACAAATGCAAAACACACTTTGGGGGTCAAATCATAAACAAACAATATACAAAACATGGATACACATACCACATTGTATGTGTATAGCCTCCACCAAGAACTTGCATCCATACTGAGTTAGTTAACAAGGAGTTATGTGAATGGAGGTTAGGGGGCTGGTGGACCTAATGATCCTGAACCATGGAGGTGGAAGGTTGGGATAACAACCCCAGACTATGTGGAGAGTTAAAATCATTATGGCCCTTTCTGGTTTATAACAATAGTCATTAGGACTCTGCTAAGCTGGGGAGTGGGGTGACATGCAGTGTTAGGTTTTAGAGAACTATGCTACAAACTCCAGGTCCTTCAACATCACATGCAGTGTCCCTCAGGTCGATCTGGAGGAGCAAAGCTCAGACCTATTGTTTAATGGGTGGGTGATTTTCTCCATTATGTAAATCTGATTATCCACTGCCCTCCAGGTGGCAAGAGTGGGGAATTGTGGTGTAAGCCAAGATCTTGTAAGTTTACTGATATATTTCTTTTTTCATAATATTTTTTTTTAATATGCTGTATTAAGAAATGTATTTATAATTATTTTGATCAAAATGAGTAAGAATGAGGTTTAAAGTGACTATAGCTCATGAACACATAAAGAAAGTGCTTTCCTTTTTATATTCACTCACATAAAACCATCATCTGTGGTTTCTACTCTGACCTCTGCCCCATTAAGTACAGAGTCCCACAGGGCTCCATTCTTGGTCCCCTGATCTTCTCTCTGGTCATCAACACCCTCCCAGTAATCTGACAGTCCACAGATCTCATCCTCTATGCAAATGATGCTGCCCTTTTCTGCCTGGACAAAAATCCTTCTATCCTTCTACAGAAGCTCCAAGCAGATTTTAGCAGGCTGTACTCCTGATTCACCTTCCATGGCCTTGTCCTCAATTCTAAAGAAACTAAGGCAATTATTTTTTTCTGGCCCCCCAAAAAAAGCTACAGACTTTGATTTCACCCTCAAGGATAACCTTGGCAGAATTATTGATTGGGTTTCTGAGTTTAAATACCTTGGCATTAACCTTAACAGCCACCTGACATTCAAAATGCATACAAACCTCCTAATTAAGAAAGTTCATCAGAGGCTTGACACCCTATACAGGATAAAACAATACGTAATCCCAGCCATCAAGGCCCTTCTTGCCAACAGCTTCCTGCCCCTGCTCTTGATTATGGATCCCAGATACACACACTCTTCCTTGCCAAAAAAAACCTTGGTAGGCTGAAAGCCACCTACTACAACATTTATTTGTTTATTTATGTCTTTGGTAACCGGCTAGTTGCACTGATCCAGATGACCGTTTTCAGGCACGACATGGACCACAACATGTGGCACAAAGTAAAATATGTAGAGGAAATACTAGTAAAAAATACATTCAGCATCTTATAATCATTGACAAAATGGACAAAGGTACAATTCAATTTACAGCAAAAATCACATAGTAGACAGTAGCAGCCTATTTAAATAATTACCGATTGTCAGTTCAAAACAAAGGATAAGTAATGTGCTAACAGAATATACAGGAGTGGTAGAACAAACTAGACTTGCACATACAAGATATTAGGGTAGGGAGAAAGAAACAGGGGCATTGGAAAAGGGGTGACACAATGAGGAAGAAAAGTGCTAGCGGACAGGGCAGGCATGGGGGGGGATAAATTGTCCCCTGTAGGAGAGGTACAAGGACAGCAGAAAAAGAGATTATACTGGGGAGCAGAGGCACTTGGCTTCATTTAGTAGCCAGGATTTGAATAGTTGCTTGAAGATACTATGAATGTCAAGGGAGCAGAGGGATGCTGGGAGACTGTTCCACAAGGTAGGAGCAGCAAAAGATAGTGCTCAACCCCCCATGGCAGATGAGACTCTGGGGATTTCCATGGGGGGGAAGAGGACGCATGCAAGCATCTTGACGGAGCATTGGTAACCAGGAGCGACGCATACAGTGAAGCATCTCTGCATCTAAGGGAGCTGTCGATAATGCAGCCCATGGAGTAGTCAAAGTGAGAGGGGAGCGGGATCCATCCCAGCATCTGGTAAAGGAGACAGTGGTGGGTAGAGTAAGATGCAATGAGAGTGAAATGACAGACATTGTTGTAGGTGGAGATTAGGCGTGAGTGGAAGGCCGAGAACATACATGAGTAAATTGGGAAACAGTAGTTAATAATAGGTAGTAAATTCCCTTGGGCAATGTACTGTTGGGCTTCACTGGTCAGGAACAGTTTTAAACAATAAGCTGCCCCAAGCTTATGGTTAATCCAACATATGATGACTGAGACATGTTCCGCATAGGATAGGGAGGGTTCAAGGATAAGAGTAAGGGTAACATAATCGGATTTGTATCTGGCCTCCCCAGGAATGCACACCACTGCGATCTCTACCAGGCAGCAACCTGGCTCTCACTAGAAGATCATTTCAACTTCAAAATTCTCTTTTTTTTCTACAAAGTCCTCTGGGGCCTCCTTCCTAGAAGTGTTGCAAATATCTTCCAGAAACTAGCCATCTCTCAATCCACCCGACGCTCCACTTTTCTTACTTTGCAACTCTTTTCTATCACACTTCTCACAATTAACACTCCCTTGCCTTCAAAGGTACCACATTTTTCACAGGCCTTCCCCCTTGCCTGGCCCTTTGACCATCTCTTTCCTCCTTTAAATCCAAACTTAAGCAATTCCTCTTCAATAACGTCTCCTGCAATTGTACCTAGTTTAGCTTCTCCTTTTACCTTATCTGTCTCTTCTCTGGCTCCTTTCCTACTTCCATCCAGCTCTCCTTTACATATTTCCTTTGTCTCACCTGCTCTTTCTGTAACTACTGTTTCCTATCCTCATGATTAGCTGAACTTATCCTTTTGTATGATCATTGTCCATTGAATATTCTTAGGATACCTTGATTGTATTATACCATGTAACCTGTTTTGTTCTCACATCTTTTAATTTATGTTTAACTACGTTGTATAATTTTCATTTGGTATAATGTATATATTTCTTCATTGAAATGTAACTGTAACTGGATGCTTGTGAAAATGGGCAGGCTATGCCCACAAGCCTTTTCCAGAATAAGAAATAAAAATTAAATGAAGTGAACTGAAAACTATTCATTGCAAACACTACATTAATTCACAGTAGGTTTTAATAATGTGTACAAAGTGAGGACATGTAATGTTAAAGAGGAACTCTGGCCAAAAACACTACATTGCAGAATTAGAAAAAACATACCCCCAATAAAACACACACCAAATATTAGGTTTCTGTGTTACTTCATTTTAAAGTTATGAGTTATTTTGTAACCCTGGTTTTACTACCTGTTCAAAAAAGCCATTTTCAGTGAATTGCTGCTGATGATGTCATCTCCTGAACTCATAGGCTAGTCCTCCCTGTCACCAAGCTTATAGGACCTGTTTCTATAATGGTTAAAGATCATGTGCAATGGTTTTCACTAGTAAAACAGGCAGCACCATTCTAAAAACATTGCTATAAAAATCTGTGTGTTTTAGGTTTTGTAACAAAGTTGTCAAATATGTATTTTTAATGCTTTTTTTTTGGTGTGGTTCATTTCTCCAGAGTTGAAGGTTACTGAGTCAACATGCCTCCCGGCTGCCGACACCCTTTCTGGTATTACTCTACAGTGCTTGTTAGGAAGTTGTATTGCTAGAAGTGTTGTAATGTTGGTAACGTCATTGCTGTTTGTCAGTGTCTGCTTTACAATAAGTTTTAATAGGAGCCTTATATGTTTTAATTCCTACTAGGGGTGAAAGTGTTAGTCCTGGTAAAACAATCATTTTAATGTGAAGTACAACACAGATGAGCCTGAATGCAGGTCAAGTAACAGCCTGCCAGGGAGAAAACAGAAAATGAGCTCTGCTTAACTGAGTATCCCATTTATTCACACTTTAATGATGAATAAAATAGTGATTGATTGATTGATTGATTGTTGAACTTTGAGCTGACTGCTGCATAGAAACTCAAAGTAAGGTTTCAAAATCGCATTATCTTTCCCACCCCCATTTACAGGGTAATAGAATAATTGTTTTAAATGGCCATCCTGAGAAAACACCTCAGTTGAATGATGTGTGAATGATTACAGACTTTCAACACATCAGAGATATCTAGTCTACAAACCTCATAGCAGTGTGCTATTAATCAGCACCCAGCAACCCTGGAGAAAAGGACCACAACAAAAAGGCACCAAAAACAAACAAAAAAATACAAATTTGCCAACTTTGTTACAAAACCTGAACTGCACATAGTTTTTAAAGCAATGTTTATTGAATGGTTCTGCCTGTTTTACTGGTGAAAACCATTACACATTATCTTTAAACTTTGGAAAAAACAGGTCTTGTAAGCTTGCTGACAGGGAGGACTAGACTGTGAGTTCAGGAGATGACATCAGCAGCAGCTTTTCCCTGAACCTGGCTTTTTTGAACAGGCAGTGAATTTAGGGTTGTAAAATGATTTGTAACTTTTAAACAAAGTAACTTAGAGATCTCAAGTTTGGCATGAGGCTGATTGGGGCTACATTGATCCATATTCTGAATTTATTAATGCCAATAATTTTTACCATAGTCCCTCTTTAAAACTTTTTGAAGCCTATCTCACCCACCTCAATTCACCGCCACCGTGGACCACACCTAACTGAAGGCCAAAACGCTACCCAGGTTTAATACACATAGAAACATAGAAACACAGAAACACAGACTTTGACGGCAGATAAGGACAGCTTGGCCCACCCAGTCTGTTCATTTCCCTACCTATTGGATAAGCTGCTGATCCTAGTTAACCAACCGCATACTTCTTCCTACCCCCCACCAGAAATGCCTTATGTCTGTCACTTGCATTCTTGAATTTCCCCACTGTTTTTGATCACACAACCTCCTCAGGAATGCCATTCCATGCTTCCACCACCCTTTCCATGAAAAATAGTTCCTCATGTTGTCCTTGAGCCGTCCCCCCATATCTTCAAATTGTGCCCCCTTGTTCTTGCACATCTCTTTTTCTGAAAGATGTTACTCTCTTGGACTTTGTTTACTCCCTTGAGGTACTTGAACATTTCTATCATGTCCCCCCTCTCCCTCCTTTCCTTGAGGGTATACATATTAAGCTCCTTTAGGCTCTCTCCATATGGCTTCTGGTGAAGAGAATGCACCATTTTAGTTGTGCTCCTCTGGACTGTCTCCATCCTGTCTATGTCCTTGCCAAGATGGGGTCTTCAGAACTGCATGCAGTACTCCAGATGGGGTCTCACCAACTGTCTGTACAGAGGGATAACAACTTCCTGTTTTCTAATGAACGATGCCTCTTCCTATACATCCCAGTATCCCCCAGCCCTCATTACTACCTTCTCACATTGCTTGCTTTCCTTTAGGTCATCTGATATGACTACCACAAGGTCCCTTTCTATTTTTGTTGTTGTTGTACCCCCCCATTGTGTTTTTTTCCCTGGGTTTTTTGTTTCCCAGGTGCATTACTTCGCACTTCTTTGCATTGAATCTAAGTTGCCATAGTTTTGACCATTCCTCCAATCTTGTCAAGTCCCTTCTCATCCTTTCCATCCCCCTTGTGTAACAACCCTGTTGTAGATCTTTGTGTTGTCTGCAAAGAGACATTTGTTTCCTTCCAGTCCCTCCACAGTGTCACTTATAAAGACATTAAAAAGTACCACACCCAGTACTGAACCCTGCGGTACCCTGCTAGTAACCCCCCTTTCTTTGCAGTGGACTCTGTTTACTATTACCCTCTGTGTCCTGTTGTCCAGCCAATTTTTTACCTAGGCTACCACCCTGGGACTCATTCCCAGGCTGCATAATTTGTTTATTAATCTTTTGTGTGGGACTGTGTCAAATGCCTTGCTAAGGTCTAGGTAGGTTATGTCCACAGCCCCTCCCTGGTCTACTACTTTGGTCACTCAATTAGATTCATCTGACATGACCTTCTCACTGTGAATCCATGTTGCCTTGGGTCCTCTGTTCTGCTGGCCTCTAGGTACTCAACAATTCTTTTTTTCAGAAGTGATTCCATCATTTTCCCTACCACTGAGGTCAAACTAATAGGTCTGTAGTTTTCTGCCTCTGCTTTGCTCCCACTTTTGTGGACAGGAATCATGTCTGCTATTCTCCAGTCCTTGGGTACCACACCATCCTCTCATGATTTGTTAAAAAGGGTAGTCAGTGGTGTTACTAGTTCTCCCCTTAGTTCTTTTAGAATTCTGGGGTGAATCCCTTCAGGGCCCATTGCTTTGTACACCTTCAGTTTTAGGAGTTCTTTCAGAATCCTTTCCTCTGTGTTTCAATATATTTCAATATCACACATTGCTTCTATGTATCTATAACATACTATAGTACAAGGAATACAATTACACCCCATGACAAACACTGCACTCATACATTGTGGTCAGGCCACAGCATAGAGGCCTGGGTTAATGAAAAGGAAACAGTGTCACAGAACTGAGTCTCTCTTGGTCATGCTTGAATGAGAAAAAGGTCAGAAGAGTCACTCTGGGGTTGATCTACAGCCCCTGGAAAGCATAGCAGAGCACGATGCATAGCTGGTTACAGAAATATTTAGAGCAGCCAAATCAGATACGGGGGTGATTATGGGGAACTTCAATCTCCTGGGTGTAGACAGTTAATTTGAGAATACTAGTAGCAAGGCTGAAGTGATTTTCTGTCTTCCTTTAATGTATGTTTCCTAGGACAGCATGTCCAACAAAGGACCATGTTTGAGGCAACCCTTGACCTTGTTCTCAGCAGTTGGTATGGAGTCATTTCTGATGGGAACATCCAAACACTGGTGAAGGGCAGTAACCACAGCTGGTTAACCATCTCCTTGGTGACAGAAAGATAGGCCAAGCCTCATCTACCAGCACTTGAAACATCAGAATGGCTAACTTTGCTAAGATAAAAGCCATAGGGTCCAGTTTTCATAAGTCTTGTGAATGGCACAAGCCCCTGGCACACTGAACATATGGCACAGGGGGCTTGCAGCATTCTTTTGGCACCGATTGTGATTTTTGTTCAGTGTGCCAAATGTTGCAAGTTAGAGCAGCTCCACCCTGGTCTCACTTGCACCATTTGGAGGACCCTTTTTACAGAGCTTGTACCAAAGATGTGGCACAAGCTGCTTTAAGTTGTGGAAAATGTTGCAACTGTGTCAAATGTACTACAATCAGGCTCCGTTGCATCAAAGGAGTTTGGAGCAGTTGCATCAAACATCAGTGTTGAGCCTTTGAAAATCAGGGCATTAGTGTCCAATGGCCTGGAGCAGATGTATGAAGCTGGTAAACATAACCATTTTTTGTCCATTAGAAAATGCACTTGAAATAGTAGTAGTGGCCTGCATATCTTTAAACAGTGAAGTTGAAGGGGCCATGAAATAGTCCCATTTCTCATTAGAGACCTTAGCCAACAACTCCCAAGCAAAAATAGTGTCTGTGACTATTGGCAAAACAGGCTGCCTCCAAGTTAGAAAGAAGTACAGAGCAGCCTCAATGAACTGCAAGATTACAATTAACAAAGCCAGGGTGGTTACCAGACAGTAAATCAGGAGGAACTGCAGTCAAAGAGAACACCAATGCCTTATTACAGTACAGAAAAGGAAGAAGAAAACTACATGAGCAGACTGGGCCCCAGAAAGCAGAAGAAAGGGCAACCTGGAAAAAAGCCTGCTGCTATGACATAGATGTTGAATGATTACTTGATTTCACTGTTCACCAACTGACATACAGTGGGGGTGATTTCTCCTGGGGAGGTCTAAAGGTATCAGATGTATCCATAATACAGTTGGCAGACATCACACCTGACCTGGTACTGTAGCAGACTGCCTAGAAAAGATTAGGCCATGTTAAGTCATAATGGGTCAGTGGGATACAACTCATGATCACTGTGGAGCTAAGGGAACACTTTATAAGGTCACCTGATGTAATCCTTAAGGAGTATCCCTCTGTACAGGTGGGGTGCTGGTTGATTGAAAAGTGGTCAGGTGAGATCTCCATCCTTAAGAAATGGGCAAGGTAGGGCACAGGTAACTATAGGCCAGTCAGAATGCCATCAGTGTTAGGCAAGGTCCTGAAAGCTATTTTTATCAATTCAATTACGTTTATTGGTAAACAAGTTGAGAGCATGCTCTGTTTTAGAATTGCAATAGTACAAAACATAAAATGTGTTAAAAGAAACAAGATACAAACACCCATCAAAGTTGGGTGTAACTGGAAGTGGAGTGATAACATTTAACATTTATACAGTGTATACAGATGTTGCAAAATCAACCATTTAAATCTGATATTGGAAGAATCTCATTTAAAAATAGTGACAACAATAGAGAACCTGGATCAGTCCAATGTTCTTGTCTTTTCTCAGCATGGCTTTATGAGTGGAAGATCATGCCAAAAAAAAAACTGGTAGTCTTCACTGACTGAGTGACCAGGGAAATGGAAGGGGGTAAGGCCATGGGGTGTTCAGCAAAGCCTTTGAGATTGTGGCACAAGATAAACTTCTGTACAAAGTATATCAATGAGGTAAACATGAGTCAAATTCAATGTGGCTTGTTAACTGACTTAGGTGCAGGGAGCACAGGCTGTTGGTGAAATAGCACTTTTCTGGTATATTCAGTGGCATCCCTTAGGGATCAGGGCTGGGGCCACTGTTATTTGCCATTTTAAGAAACAATCATAACACTTGAGGTCTCCAGCAGGCAGCTTAAGTTTGCTTACTGTACGAATACAGCCAGGGTACTGGACTCCCGTGAAAATGAGGACAAGTTGGAAATGGTTGGATCCTGTAATATGGAACTTTATTGTGCCAGTTTATTGTGAATAACTCATTTAACAACTACAGTATGTAACCTGGTGATACACTGTGTGAAAGTACACAGTTGTAAACAACCTACATAGATACATAGGCAGTGTCAACAGATAAGGGCCTATGGCCCACCTAGTCTGCCCATTTGAGTTTGTAACTTCAGTTTATGTTTTCCTAGAACTCTGTTGCCCCTTACCCCCGACCTCCAGAATTCCTTTATGTCTATCCCATGCATTCTTAAATCCCTTGGCTCAATAGTTCTATCCACCATCTGTGAGCTGCATCAAGCCACAACTTGTTTAAAAGAGGCTTACAGTACTATCTGATGCATATTTTTCTGACAATAAACCACTTGATTATAACCTATGTTGTATTACTTTAACTTTTAAACAACTATGGATTATATGACACTCTGTGATCTGTCTTATCTATTGGGGTCCTCATTTTCAGATGGTTAGTGAGGTGCTTATCACATTAGCAATGCACTAACTGAGAATAGTGCAGTCTATTGTCAGTGTCAGTGGCTCAGTAGGTAGCACACTCACCTCTGAGGCCAGGAGATCAGAGGGCTGTGGGTTCAGTTCCCACATCTGGCACTTGGGTTAATATCCCAATACTGATGCTGTAGTGCAGTATGAGAGGGGTGCTGCACTTCTGAGGTGCCGTCTTTTGGATGAGATGTTAAACCAAGGTCCCATCTGCCTGGATATGTGGTAATCCAGGTGGATGTTAAAGATCCCATGGCACCTATCGAAAAGAGTAGGGGAAGTTCCCCAGTGTCCTGGCCAAATTTCCCTCATTCACTAACAATACCACCAACAGCTTAATCTGGTTCAAGGTCAGTTGGCATTCATCTGTATTCCCCTCCCCTGGGTCATGCCTGAAAATAGGCAGGATTTGTCTAGTGCACTTACCCGGTCAACAAAAACTAAATAAATAAACTGAGTGGGAGCTATTTAAAGTCAACCCCAGTGCATGGCACTAAAACAAAAGTGAGTAAGGGCACTATATGCCATTGTGTCCAAGCAAATGAAGGCTTCCCCCTGCATACAGGGTTCAGTGGTATATACAGTGGTTTTAAAAATGCCAAACAGCCACATTCCCAGTGCTGTTAAATGCTTCCAAATCCCTTCCCTTACCAGAGTGGAGAGTGGTGTCTGCTGGCACCCACCTCTGATCGCTAGTCCAATTCCCCATTACAATACCTTTCAATGAACCCTGGCATCTAGTGGATCCAAACTCCACTCACCAGTCCAGCCCCCATAACCCTGCAAAGCAACAATTCCTGGTGTCTAGTAGTATTCCAGTCCCCAATCACCAGTCTGAAACCCCTTCCCCTCCTATCCAATCAAGTAACTTACCTTACCTTCCCTCAGTGGCTCTCCCCTTCTATCTGTCAGCCACCCCACTTGGTGACAGTAACCAGCATGGTCCCTCTGTTTACCACCTTGGCTGACCACCATCTGAGTTGCAGGAAGTGAGTGAGCACAGGCCTACTGTGGAAAAAGCTGTTTCTACAGTATGTGTGCGAGGTGTGTTCTCGCTCCCTGTCACTTGATGACTCACTGAGGTTGTGAGCAAAGGGCTATCTCAGTCACCATCACCAGGCTTGGGTATCAGCTGGGGTGTGTTGGGGGTCTCTGGGGGTAGAGTGTGGAAAGACCTGAGTGGGCAGGACTGGGAAGTGGGTTCAGATTGGCAATCAAGGTGTGGGGGTTCAATAGATACCAAGGATCACTGTATTATTGTTATGCAGAATAGGACTGGTGATTGTGGGTTGGGGGAACTAGAGACCAGGGATCACTGAAATATAAGGTTATAGGGGATCATACTAGCTATTGGGGGCCACTAGATTTTTATTTATTCTTTATTTGTTTTTTATTAACCAGGTAGGTGCACTAGCCAAAAAGACTATTTTCAGGTATGACACGGGAGAGTACAGAGACAAACTTCAAAGAATAACAAGATACATGACACAAGTTACCTAACAGCAACAATGTGACAAAGAATTGAGGTAGTTGGACCAAGATAAGCATTTAAGTTAACGTAGGATAAATATAATCCAGTCAGATTAGGAAATTGTGGTAGTAAAACCAAAATACAGCAGTGAAAATTACATAGGACAAATATAAGACAGGTCAAATTAAGACCAAACAACTATACAGGCAAGAAAGGAGTGAGGTGCTGAGAAAGGGAGGGGTAAGGGAGAGGGTGGAGAGGGTGGGTAGAAATACCTTGAAAGGTGAGACGTAAGTGGAAGAATGAAATGAGAAGAAGAAGGAGGTGAAATAAAGAGTAAGTGTTTCGATGTTGGGGTGGACTCTATGCTCCTAGGTGATGACTAGAGGAGAGTGGAGTTAGAGAGCATAGTCTAGGGTGGCTTGAAGCAGAAGCATGTGTAGGAGGAGAAAAGATGATGTCGGAGTTCTTTCTGAAAGGAGATGTGGGATGCAGATTGGTGTAAGGTTAGAAGAAGTGAATTCCAGAAATAGGGTGCATGGCAGGCAAAGGCATGACCACCTTTATCTGTACAATGTCTCGGGACAAGTACAGAGACATTAACCATAGAGTGCAGACTGTAGTTAGTTTTCTGATAGGGAAAGAGACAGGCCAGTGATTTAGGGAATATGGGATCTGATAATGTTATCAGTGATGGATCCAAGCACGTAGGACCTTAGTTTTAGTAGTGGTAACCAACCCGGATCTGATTGGAGGAGACAGTGATGTTTCAGCCATGGAGAGCAGGATGCAAAGCGATAGATGTTATTGTAGGTAACATCCCACCTTCGAAGACTTGTGTTGCCAGCTGATGCATAGGTTGTAACTCTGTAGGTGAGAGAGGGAAGTAATATCCCATGGGCAATGGCGAGTCTAGCAGGGGGAGTGAGTGCATAACTTGTTCTGTAGGTGATACCAAGTTTGGAGTTTACCTGCTTACAGATAGTATGGATGTGAAGGTTGAAACTCAGGGACGGGTCAAGAGTGCCCCCCAAATATTTGAATGAATTAACCGCCTCTACAGGTGTGCCATCTAGGGAGGAGACATTGAAGTGAGGTTGGGAATGCTTGAGTTTGAGACTGTAGCCAAATAGCATAGCTTGGGTTTTTGATTTATTTAAGACTAGTTGTTCCTAAGAAGCCACTGTTGTATGAGCTGATAGTCACAGTAGAGCCTAGTATTAATGTCCTCAATACTGTTTGAACTGCAGTACAGAACAATGTCGTCCGCATATAGGAGGATGTGCTGAGAAGATTTGTGGTAATGCTACTTATGAAAATAGAGAAAGGCAGAGGACCAAGAATAGACCCTTGAGGTACACCAATGTTGATGGTGGCCCTGTCCGAGACGGTGGAGTTAAATTTCACATATTGGGACCTGTCTGTTAAATAGCTTTCAAACCAGTTTACAACATTAGGCACGAAGCGTAGAGAGTTTAGGGTTGCGATGAGAATGGTGTGGTCAACAAGGTCAAATGCCTTGGTCATATCTATAAAAATTGCCCCCATGAGCCTTCCAGAGTCCATAGCCACTAAGGTGTCAGATGTGAGTTTGAGTAGGGCAGTAGTAGTACTATGGCCCTTGCGGAAGCCAAGTTGGGCATCATTTAAGAGGTCATACTTCAGTAGAAAGTCAGTAGTTTGGGTATCAACTATTTTCTCAAGTAATTTACTGAGGACAGATAAGATGGCAATGGGACAGTAATTCAATAGGTCAAGTGGGTCCCCTTTTTTAAGTACAGGGGTGATTTTAGCCATCTTCCAGATACCTGGGACAGTACTTTGACACAGTGAGAGGGTAAAGATTTTAGCAAGAGGGGCAGCTATGTGGGGGGCAGCAAGTTTTAGGAGCTTGGGTTCCAGGTTATCAGGCCCAACAGCTGTGTGCTCTGAAATAGTTCTTAAGTGTCTGAGGACCTCACCAGATTAGACGGACTTGAAATAGAAAGTGGGCCAGAAAGAGTAAGCAGGTGAGATAGGGTTTGGCTGGGTAGGGAAAGTGGAAGTATATTGGGTGAGGTCGGCAAATTGCCTATTAAAGAAGTTAGCAATAGTGAGGGGATTGTTACAATGGATGCTGTTTATAGACATGTCATTTGGAGTGGATGACTAGTTTGATCCCAGGAAGGATTTTATATGGGACCAAAAGGCTTGGGGGTCACCCTGGGAGTCAGTTAGGAGGTTATTGCAGTATGTGCTTTTTGCTTGCTTGATTTCTTTCTTACAAGCATTTCTCAAAGATCGGTAAGCATTAAAGTCTGTAGGAAGACCTGATTTTTTATAACGAAACCAGATTTTGTCCCTGTGTCTCAATTTAGATAACAGGTCAGAGTTTAGCCAGTGCTTCTGCCTATTTCTAACCCGCCTGGAAACAAGCTGACAGTGGTTTTCTTGCAGTTCTAAGAATTTAGACAGAAAGATATCTAGAGCAGTCTGAACATCTGATGTGCTATAGAGAGGGGACCAGTCAGTGCAAGCTGCATCAAGTAAGAAGGCCTGAGGTCAAAGTTTGTATAATTACGGAAGGTAAAGAAGAGGGGTTTCATAGGTTCAGGCCTACCTTTACCCCAGACACAGAAAGTGGAGGAGTGGTCAGTGATGGCATCAGGTAGAATTCCAGCATCAACAATATTTTCTGGGCAGTTAGTCATGATCCAGTCCAGCAAGGTACTGGTATTAGAGTGGGGAGCAGCTCTAGTAGGTAGCGGTATAAGCTGATGTAAGTTAAAACTATGTAGTCTAGTCAGGGCAGTCATATATGCATTTCCTAACCAGTTTATATTAAAGTCTCCTAGAATAATAACTTCATTATTTCCTGAGTGAATGGTAGATGCCAGCAACCATTGCATTATGTGGTTATGGGAATCAAACTGATGATTTATGGGTGGGTGGGGGGTTATGAGATACCATGAATCATTGAAAGATAGGATTATGGGATCAAACTGGCAATTAGGTGGTGGTGACAGTCACTAGAAAAAGAGATCATTGTAAAAGATAGGGTTAAGGGCATTCAGACTATTAATTGGGGGTGGGGGCCTGGCATAGCTCTGCATAATGCCTCTATGTGCAGCAAATTGTGCGGGTCTGCAAATAGGCACAAAATGGCATATAAATGGCCCTTTAACATGCTTCATGCCATATGTGCTTATTAGCATGTCGGTGACTGAAAATAACTCACACAGGCAAGGGTGCTATATCATTTAGGATGCACTATCTTACTTTTAGCCACTGTCCTGCAGAGGGCTGTGTTAGTGCAGCCCATAGTCACCAGGTGTTGCACTTCCACAACTCCCATTATCAGATTGGTAGCATGCACCAGTTGGAGAAGACATCCAACCTGCAAAAGTCCACCAGATGGGCTGTGCACTATCTCATATGGAATGTTATAGCATGCACAGCACTAATGACCAGCTCTGTATGAGGGGTCATATGTGTCTTAATGTTCTGAGATGCACTCTACTGCCATAAAGGGGCTAGGGATGTGCCTACAGTATGAATAACCTCAGGTTCAGTGTACTTACTTGGTCACTAAATAAAAAAAAAACAAAATACTCCCAAAATGTCTCCACTCATGATGAATGTCATCCACAACAAAGAACTCTTCTCCAGACTCAGCACACTGTACTGTTACAAATCATTCCTCCATCTCTTGGTCCACCATGAGACCACCATACTCGTGATTATCCTCCTAGAATTTCACTACATAAATGTGGTTTATAGTTCCACCTAAAACCAGCTGGCTAGAATGGATCCCGTGTTTCCTGTTTGTTTTCTTGCTACCATTTTTTAACATTGTCCCCATAGACTTCATTGTTCCCTTTACTCCAACCACTTCTTTCAAACTCTAGAAGCCAATTATGTATTCCTCTCTGTCTCCATTATTTCAAAATACTGTTGTTTCCACTCTGCCATTAACTTTCCTACATCATCTGTCTTCCTCCTTTTCCTTTGACTACCTTCTCTGCCAGCTCCCACTTCGTCTCAATCCCTCATTCAAAAACACCAGCTGAGCAAGTTGTCTTCTTCTCCATCCTCCCTATCCACTAGAATAACTTCCCCCTGCCCTCTGCTACACTTTCTCTTTCCTTGTTTTCAAAGCTGTACTTTACTCCATGAACATTATTCACATTTCTGCTCCTGCAACTAGCCATCTTCTCCCCTCTTTATACTCTATTTTTACTATCCTTCCACCCAACCCCTCCTTCATGACTGAGTTAAGAAACTGCTGTTTCTTGAACTCTGCCATCCTCATTTTTGAAAGTGTATTTTTCTTACTTTTCTTTTTTTTTTTTAGTTAATGTAATTGTTGATACTGGAAGTTTATTTGACTATTCATAATTCAGTATTACATACAAACGGATGTGAGAAAGAAGTAAGTGCCTCAGCTGGGACTTGAACCTAGGCCACTCGGAATACCATTCTGATTGCACCCTCCAACTGCGCCACTAAGACAATTGGATCCTAGGCTGACCCCAAAAACATTAACTCTTTCTCAAATGCACAACCCAAAGGCAACACAAATATTTACTTGTAACAATCACACAGGGGTGTGGTATTTATGGAACACATACAAACAAATGTGAAAAAGAAGTAAGTACCTCAGCTGGATTTGAATCCAGACTACCAGGAATACCGTTCTGATTGCAATACCCAGCTGTGCCACTGAGACAACTGGATCTTAGGCTGTCCCCATGCACATTACTCTTTCTCCTCTTTCTCAAATGCAGCAGTATATGGTTATTTATTATTATCAGGGAAATGGTTCCAGTATGCCATGGCAACAGGAATGTCAGCGACCTCCCCACAGCAACACATGGTTGCCAACATCCCCAATGCTGCTGAGTCCAGACCCCAACTGGAGAGTGCACTGACACCTGTTCATGTTCATCTGGAGGCGGCGGATGTCATGGGAGAGTGGCCAAACTCCGGAATCGATGACTCGGTCATTGCTCCGGCAACCCGGTCAACACTGTGGGTGTCAATGGGTTGCTGTCACTTTAACAGCATCACTGTGAAAGTGTTGCTTTTACAACAGTATACCCAGGAGAAAAGTAGTTCTACCTACTTTCACTAGACAGTCAGACACAGCTTTTTAAATGTGTAATTTGTGAGACTGAAACAATTAAATGGGCCTGCTAGAGAATTTCAAGTACAGTAATCCCTTGTTTATCTGCCATCCTTGCATGCTGGCAGCCTGCTCCAGTATACCAGTCAGCTGCAGTGTGAATTCCTCTATTTAACCACCACCCTCACTATCTCCCATCTGTCAGGTACTGCTGCTGGACAGAAAATATTGGGAGCAGTGTTAAGCTCCCTCATTTATTCAGCATCATGTCCAGTCAGTGGTAGCAGGTGCTAGTGTGATGTGATTACAGCATGTCCTTTCCCTTTCCATCAATACAGCTGCCATTCACATTTATTAAAGTATAGTATTATACCTGTGTTAACTTTAACTCTACCAAGCTCAAGCATGTATTATTACAGCATTTATGAGTTCACTGCTTAAACACATCAATTGTGCTGAAGCTGTGCTCCCTCCAGTGCTCAAGCCCATGGTGAACACAGCTGCCCTGTAAACCTCTACACTGTAGGCAGCAAGCTGTCTTTTTATGTTTGCTTGCATGCATGTGCAAGAAACATAGTGCCACCATATGAGTTTTCGTAGGTATGCCACCCCCGCTTCCAATGCCCTGCTTCTTTTTTCAGGTGCAGCTGCACTGCACTGATGAATGTCCCAGCTGTCTATGACAGCAGTTCAGATGCAATGATGTACAGTTCAGAGAAAACCACAGCTACAATCAGCAGTGATAACATGCAGGCAATTTGCATACTGCCGTCGGCAGGCAATTTGCATACTGCCCTTGGCAGTATAAAGATTGCCTACACATCATCACTGCATCCAAACTGCTTTGCCCAATTCATTTGCCGATGGGGGAGCCCACTCACCATCAGCATAATGCACCCCCCATTTATTATGTGCCGAGGGGGTGCCCAATCCCCCTTGGCATCATGCCCCCCAAACAGTATTTGCCAACAGGGAGCCCAATCCCCATCGGCTTAAGTACCCCTTCCCCAAAATGCAGGCAGCACACTGGGAGCCCACCCCAGTGTGCACAAATGAAGCCTGAAAAAAAAACTTCCCACAATGTCCTTTTTCTTACTTTTGCACCTGAAATAAAGAAAACTGTACCTCATTGTCTTTTGTGCCCCCTCTGACAACTTGTGCCCACCCACTGTGCACCCACCTCCTCACACCCCCCTCACCCCATACTTACCTCCAGAGCCCAGCGCGATGATCTTCTGTGGAACAGGTACATGCCTGCACTCTTCAAAGCCAACTGCGAACTGAAGAAGTGCTGGTAAGCTGTATAATGGCATACATAGGTTTTTTTCAACTTATGTGGATATTTTGGCAATTTTTTGGACTTTTACAACCAAATTTTCAACATGGGGTTATTGGGCCCCCTCTTCATGAATACAATCACCGTCATGGCATTATTTGGTCATGAAAGGTGATTTTGCGGTCACTGTGCAAACTCACCTTTTTCAGGACCGATTAATGAAATGACAGTGCCACTGTTCATGAGGTGGGCTGTTAAAAAGCCTATGTTGCAAATTTGGTGAAAAAAATCCAAAAAATTACTATTTTACAACTGTGCATTGCACAGTTTCCATGCTCCCTCATAACTTTGCAAATTTGTGATATTTTCTCTCCAGATTTTCAACACTGGCATTTTTTCAGACCTCCTTATGAACAGTACAGGTGTCATTTTTGACATCCTTGCCAAAATGTGTCTTCACATTTCCGGCACAGAATAGAGGGTCGCTGTGGGAAATCAGTATTCAGGACAGATTATGAAAATCACAGTAACACTGTTCATGAGCAGAGGTCCTAAAATGCCTTTGCTGAAAATTTGGTGACAAAACCCGTAAAATGACTGTGTTAAGAGGGGGCATTAAGCAGATTCCATTCACCCTCATAACTTCGCAAATTTGTAATATTTTAACTCCATATTTTCAAGATTGGCATTTTTCCACACCTCCTTATGAACAGTACAGCTGTCATTTTTCACATCTTGGCCAATATGTGTTTTCGCACTTCCAGCAGACAATAGCACAGTCGCTGTGGGAAGTCAGTGTTTGGGACAGAGTAAAAAAATTAGTGACACTGTTCATGAGCAGAGGTGCTAAAATGCCTATGTTGAAAATTTAGTGAGAAAAGTCCATGAAATGACTGTATTATGAGCGTATGTTGCGCAATTTTCACGCACCCTCATAATATTGGGCATTTGTAATTTTTTCACTCCATATTTTCAACAACAGAGACACTAAACAAACATTTTTGCTCAGTAGTTACAAAGGAAGAGGGGGAGGTACATAAAACAAACAGTAGTAACACACTGGATACAGAAGTTGATACCGGCCCATTTACAGAAGAAAGGGTTCTGAAAGAACTCTTAAAACTGAAGGTGGACAAAGCAATGGGGCCTGATGGGATTCATCCCAGTATTCTAAAGAACTAAGGGTAGAACTAGTGACACCACTGACTACCCTTTTAACAAATCATGGGAGGATGGGGTGGTACCCGAGACTAGGAGAGGCAGATGTGATTCCCTTCACAAAAGTGGGAGCAAGGCAGAAGCAGGAAACTATAGACCTGTTAGTTTAACCTCAGTGATAGGAAAATGATGGAATCACTTCTAAAGGAAAGAATTGTCGAGTATCTGGAGTCCAGAGGGCACAGGACCCTAGGCAGCATGGATTCACAGCGGGAAGGTCATGCCAGACGAATTTGATAGATTTCTTTGACTGGGTGACCAAAGTAGTAGATCAGGGAGGGGCTGTGGACATGGCCTACCTAGACTTTAGCAAGGCATTTGACACAGTCCCACACAAAGATTAATATACGTTAGCCAGCCTGGGTGTGGGTCCCAAGATGACAGCCTGGGTAAAGAATTGGCTGGAGAATAGGACACAGAGGGTAATAGTAAATGGAGTCCACTCAGAAGAAAGGGGGTTACTAGGGGGTACGCAGGGTTCAGTATTAGGACCGGTCCTCTTCAATGTCTTTATAGCGTCATTGCAGAAGGACTGGAAGGAAAAGTATGTCTCTTTGCAGATGACACAAAGATCTGCAACAGAGTTGATGCACAAGGTGGGGTGGAAAGGATGAGAAGGGACTTGGCAAGGTTAGAGGAATGGTCAAATGTATGGCAGCTTAGATTCAATGCTAAGAAGTGCAAGGTAATGCACCTGGGAAACAAAAACCCAGGGGAAGAGTACATAATGGGGGTGAGATACTAACAACAAAAAAAATGGAGAGGGACCTGGGGGTAGTCATATCAGATGACCTAGAGATGGGCAAGCAATGTGAGAGGGCAGCAAGGAGGGCTGAGGGGATACTGGGATGCATAGGGAGAGGCATCACCAGTAGAAAACAGGAAGTTATTATCCCTCTGTACAGACAGAGGGTGAGACCCCATCTGGAGTACTGTGTGCAGTTCTGGAGACCTAATCTCCGCAAAGACATAGACAGTTTGGAAGCTGTCCAGAGGAGGGCAACTAAAATGGTGCAGGGTCTGCACCGGAAGACATATGAAGAGAGACTTAAGGAGCTTAATATGTATAGCCTCGAGGAAAGGAGGGAGAGGGGGGACATGATAGAAACTTTCAAGTACCTTAAGGGAATCAACAAAGTCCAAGAGGGTAGCATCTTTCAAAAAAAGAGGTGTGCAAGAACAAAAGGGCACAATTTGAAGATGGGGGCAGCTCAGAGGTAATTTAAGGAAGTATTTTTTCACAGAGAGGGTTGTGGATGCATGGAACGGCCTTCCGGAGGAGGTTGTGGAGTCAAAATCAGTGGTGGAATTCAAGCATGCATGGGATAGTTATAAGGCAGTTCTGGGGGTTGGGGGTAGGAAGAAGTAGGCTGCTGGTTAACTAGGATCTGCAGCTTATCCAGTAGGTAGGGAAATGGGCAGACTGGGTGGGCCCAGCGGTCCTTATCTGCCGTCAAATTCTATGTTTCTATGTTTCTATGTTTTCACACCACCTTATGAACAGTGCAGCTGTCATTTTTCATATCCTGCCTGAAATATGCATTTACACATCTGGTGAAGAATGGCATGGTCACTGTGGGAAATTAATGTTCAGGACAGATTAAGAAAATCATAGTGAGAGTGTTCATGAGTAGAGGTCACAAAATTCCTATGTTGAAAATTTGGTGAAATAATTCCACTAAATGACTGTTACATGCATGCGTTGCACAGTTGCCATGTACCCTCGGAAGTTTGAGCATTTTTTATATTTTCACTACAGATTTTCAACATAGCCATCTCTTCACATCTCCCTATGAGTGGTACAGCTGTCATTCTTCACATCCTGCCTGATCTGTGTTTTCATACATCTGGCAAAGAATGACACGGTCGCTGTGAGAACTCAGGGTTCGGGACACATTAACAAAATCACAGTGCCACTGTTCATGAGAAGAGGTTCCAAATTCTTTCATGAGGTGTGGGTCACAAAAAGGACATGTTGAAAATTTGTAGTGCAAATACCACCAAGTGCCCGGGGCATTAGGGTTTCTAACCATAACGTCCCACCCTGTACAGAATGACAGGTATCAGGGGTGTGCCTTTGGACTGTCGGTTGTAATGCTCATGCCAATCCACCCCCACCCCCTCCACCCTGCAGCCAGTGACAGGCATTGACGTGTGCCTTGGGCTCTTCAGACCAAGAGTTCACCCCATTCTCCTATACTGCACCCATTTCAGCATATGTCCTTCTGGAATGGGATGACTATAAAGCCAAACACCCCTAGGCACACCTTAACACTTGTAGGTGTCTGCAGGATAGGGTGAGGTGAAATGGTATGAACGTTATGGGTGATGACCCAAATGCATACCCCAATTCCTGTCCATCTCTGCAGGGTGGAGGTGGGGGTTGGCATGACATTCAATACTTCACTGCCATTCCTATTCTGCATCTGTCTAACTCCTGCATTCCCAATGATAATACCAGCAAGCAAACATTTGGCATTGACAAATGCTTGTTCATTTTTGGCAAGTTAAGTACATTTAGCATAAGGAGGGGTGTCAAGCTAAACCTTAAATTAATGACAGCAATGATGGTGGTGTTGGTTGTGGGGAGGCTGTCAAGTTCAATGCTTGATCTCATGTCTGATCTGTTATTCTGAAGTCTCACTCTCTCCTGTGCTCTCAAAAAGTAAATGCTGCTGCTGTGTAAACAGGCAGAAAGTCAGCTTTTTCATTATTAGAAAGTTTGACAAGTCTGTTAAGTTAAGCTCAAAGGAGGAGGTTGTCAAGCTAAACTGCAAATTATCAATTTAGCAGCAGCAGTGGGGGGGCATCAAGTTCTCTGCATGAGCACATGTCTGACCTGTTATTCTGAATCCTCATTCTCTCCTGTGCTCTCAAAAAGTGAACTCTGCTACCATGTAAACTGTACTGACAATTCCCCTAACACTCTACAAAACTATAAACTGTAGTACGAATAAAGGTTATGCTGGCCACTGAGCATATACTGTATGTGTGAGTGAGGGGGTGTATGGTGGTTTCTGTGGTGTCCCTGACTGATAACTGAAGTGCATCCTTTATTATCTGCCACCCTCTTTTATCCACCAAAATTTTGGGATGTATCAAGGTTGGCAGATAAAAAAGGAAGTACTCTTTAAAGAGATCTAAATGAGAAGTTGGTTTTCACTTCTACTATTTTTAGTCTTGGGGATCTAAAGTTCAATGCAGACTTGTGGCATCATGCAGTAGTTTGTAAATTGTCTATATAACAAATGTGTGAGGTAAACACATAATTTGCACTATGTCTAAATATAAATTTGGTAAAAGTGGAACTTATACCTAGGTTCCAGACAACCACTTCAGTGAGTTTAGTACTCTACAGTGATGCCATCAATAGCTTCAAGAACACATCTGGCTAATACATTCTGTAAAATGTTAAGTTTTGCCATGGTTGCTTTGGTAGTGGTGCAGTACAAACAGTATACAGAAAACAGCAGTGCCCAGAATGGAATGACTACTTGGATAGCTAACATTAATTGACTTGTAAAGTTAAATTACTGTCTCTTTTGAAACAAGAATCTAAGCTTACAGCACAGATGTGTGGATAAGTCATAATATGTGTATGCAACCTAGAATGTGAGTCCGCTGTCACGCTTAGATATTTATACTGTTCTACCTTTGATAAAATTATACAATCTAGATTACAGATGACCATATTTTTCTTTGGCTTAGTGAGTTTCAGTATTGTGCCAAAATTTATATTTTTGTTTTGTCTTGTGACTTCTCATGAGCCTCTAACATGCAACATTAAGTTTAGTTGTACAGTAGCTACAAGATGGACTCAACATTTTCTTTGTGCTTTCCGGCTGGAAGAGGCTGAAGCATATAGGATGCTGTAACTAATATAATAGTAAGCAATACTACTCATCAACAGTCAGTCTTCCTGAAATAGACTCATTGATTGGTTGTGTTGGGAGCCATGAAGGGAAGTCAAGTGCTTTCACAAACTCACAAAATTTATAGATTTTTGCATTACCAAAAACTTTGGAGGAAGTTACTATACTTGTAAAATGATGCACAAAGATTAATGCTACTGAATGATTAGTTGCAAGAACCAAGGTTATCCTTACACAGCCAAGCACAATTTGACTTTCTCAGTCAATCAGATTGCTGGATATTTCTAATCTGATTTATAAGTAAGCAATAACCCACGATAGGGTGTGGGGTCATTGGGGATTAATCAACACCATGGGTGCGTTGTGAGGTATGAGGCTGCAGATGTTTAGTTAGACTTTACTTTGGGTAAGCAAGTTGTATGATAAAGTTGTAATGGACAGTCATTACTCAGCACAATACTTTGCAAACCTGTTACCAGATTTGCAACTCAGTTTTGCAATATATTCTAAAAAAGCAAATGCTAATTAATTAAAATAAAAAAAAGAATTAGTAAATATTGCATGTGGGCTATGTGCCTAAATAACACCTTGTGAGCTGAATTGCCAGTGTAATGCCAACTTTATAAAAATGCCTTGTTCACATAGGAAATTATTGATGACTGTACTGAAGAAGGGCACATTCTATAAAATACTATATAGCTAAAAGAAATTATGCAACAGAAGAGAAACTTAGTAAATGATAAAAAGAAAAAAGGAGGTACAGTAATTTAAATCTTAACCATATGCAGTTGAACATTATGCAAAATTATTGGCAAGGTAAGACAATTTTATTTATACCATATGGAACCCAATCAGATAGGCTCTGGGTGCCTTACCATAATTGCAAACACAAAACAAATAAAACAATATGAATATAATCATAAAACAATATATCTCTAAGCCTGGCCAAATCTTAGACTGAAAAAATGTGCTTTTAGATATTTTTTAACAAGGGCCAGTAAAGGTGCATCTCTAACTTCCTGGGCAAGGGTGTTCCAACTGAACTAATGTTAAACATTTCATTATGCAGGTGCAGTATTGCCAGTACATTATGGCTGTGTGGGGTTTTTATTAAAAATGACAATTTTTAGAGCCTTATATCTCAGCCATCTTAGAATCTAGGATGCAAATTATGGTGTGCACCTTCTTCGTCCTAGGGTCTCAGCCCCCCACCCAAAAAAAATTGTAAGATTTGATTTATAGTTTTTGAGCTATTAAGGGCCAAAATGACATATTATTGCCTAATTTTCTACCTCAGTTTTTGTGCTGAAATAGTTCAAAATGGGAAAAAAGTTCAGGGATGAAACTTTCAGGTTTTGTAGATTTCATGTCAGAATAGGTCCTTCAGGGTTGTTGGTTACAAAATATTAATTAGTTTTTAAGAGAATTGTAATTATTTGGTTGTGCATGCACATTGAAAAAAAATCACTGAGAAAAATAGCTAGAACCACTTGAAGATTTATTTTCTATGTTAAAGAGCTAGTGTACTGCGTAAAACTAATATTAGATTTTAAAAGCAGACAACCAATACCTGTTACATCTGAGGTACTTTTTCTTTTCTCTTCGTTTAGTTAGAAGATTGTTTACCTGATGTTAGTAGGTGGGATGTATTTGAACAGCTCTTAGCCTGGCAGTTGACATATCTTGCTCTACTTCCCCACACTACATTATCAGCATTGTGACCTCACTGACTGTGACATCACTGCCATTTATGAACAGCAGGTGAGTGACTGCCAGGTCATTCACCTATAATGGTGCAGTCAGTGAGATCACAATGCTGATGATGTAGTGTGGGACAGTAGAGTTAGATATGTCAGCTGCCAGGCTAAGAGCTGTTCCACACATCCAGTACAATATTATCACATTGTATACTTTCTGATGAACAAAAGGAAAAAGAAAAATACTTCTGAAATTAAAAAAAGTTACAACTGACTACTTCTTACAATTTGTATTATTTTCCTGTCTGCCTGTTTTGGCTCCACTAGCTCTTTAATGGTATACATGAATAAAAACATTAAGCTAATTTAACTTTTTAAAATATTAAAACTATAGGGTAAGAGTTAAAAGTTTGTGAGGGAAGGATACTAGGACTTAACACAATTTAGTTTGCCACTTAAATAATCTAATTAATAATTACGATGAACATTCCCAGGGCTCCCCTAACATCCTTTATTGGAGTACAATAATTACCAGACTTTAAAAGACAGGAATCTGCATTATTCAGTAGAGCAGGTTTAAATTCCTACAGAACTTCTGTAATTCAAATTTTACTACAATCTCTTGGTTTCTGAGTTCTTGAGTTATATCCGAGTTTTTTATATCCCATAATTTATTGTGATTAAAACTGATAAAAACTAAAAATTTATATCATAGATTACTCAAACATGGTACCAAGTCAAGTCTTAGGGAAAATATCACCTGGTATGTTTTGTCTGGCATTTGTAATTGTATTATAGATTGAGGGAGCACTCCCGACCGATCAAAGAGATCCTTTTACATGTGCATGAGACACTCTTATTCTATGAAAAGTGCCTTACGTGCAGATGCCCTGAAAATGGGCACGTTCTGGGAACAGTTTTTTTTTTTAAATATATTATTGATCGCTCTCGATTAATAATATATTAATATGTCCCCTGTCACCACTCATTCCTGTATTAGAGTGGTTTCACTTGCCTTCAGCTTGAGCCAGAACAGCTCAGCTTTTCTTTGCTGTTCTCACTCCAGCTGAATGCACATGAAATCACTCTTATACAGCAATGAGTGGCTCCAGGGGACATATTAACATATATTAGTAAGTTACGGTTCAACTTTGGTTCTTTTAGCTTCCATCGTAATTTATTAAACATTTTTTGATATCTGGGCCTAGCTGACTCACAGCAGTTTGATTACAGATCTGCAGGCATGTGTGTAAACTTGGAATATTACAGGCCTTTATTGGAGTCAGTTGTGTTTATGCACATATTTCAGTGGCTTGCTCACATGGAGAGAGAGAGAGAGGCAGAGAGGGAGAGAGAGAGAGAGAGAGAGAGAGAGAGAGAGGAAAAAAGCTATATATTTTTTTCTCTTGGGACCAGCATAACATGGTTATTTTAATAGTGAATTAAGGGTCTAACTTAAAAAAAAAACATGCTGTTCCTAATTATGGTCTGATGGCATAGTCCAGCCTTATATTATAATCTAAGCCTTAGCTTATAATAGAAGTCTGGACTATGTAATACTACTGTAGAAATTAGAATGCCATTATCCATATAATAATATTGCATAAAAATGTGTGTGTTTTGGACAATTGTTTTACTGTTTCAATAACTCTTGTACTTTTTTCATATTTATTAGCACTTTGTATAATTTGTACCTGTTATCAATTGCACAGTAATTGGAGGGGGTATTTACCTTGTGTACATTTTGACAGTTATGCCCCCTCCCCAAGGAATCCTATTGTACAGGCGATACATAGGGGTTACTGACCTGCATTGTCTGCATACTTGCACAATAAATATTGAGTTCAAGAGCCTGGTGTTTGTGCTGCATTTTCCTTCTTTAGTAACTTTCATGAATAGCAGCACCTTTGGGAGAGCAGAGTGCTCCTAACCCTTTTCCTACTTTCTTCATTCAGGTAAGATGAACGAAATTTCATCTTCCTATAATAGTAACATCTGATTGGCTGACAGTCAGCCAATTAGTTGCTACTACTATACGAGGATGTAATTTAATTTAACTTACCTGAATGAAGAAGAGTGCAAGCTTCTCTGTTGTGGGACCGCTTATTTTCAATTCCAGTAAAACTTTGTAGAATGAAAGCAAAGCAGAAAAAGGCTTCTACCTCTATGGAAGGAAGAGACATTTCAAAGGAGGGCTGAGCTGCATTGTGCAGTCAAGTGAAAGGAGATTCCCAATGCCAGGTAAGGGAAATATAGGCACAGTCCCTGCTGGGTAATTGCTTTCCAGCCCGATTTCACGATGACCCCCTCTTGACACATCCACTAGCCCCCACCTTCCTCCTACCCCCAGCACCCAAAGTTTAACTTTAATCAAAATAAAAGTTGCTCTGTGTAGGAGCAGCTTGTGCCCTTCTGCATTCAGGTAAGATGAATGAAATTACATCTTCCTACAGTACTAACACCTGATTGGGCCACACTTGGTCAATCAGGTGTTACTCTTAAAGAAGGATATCATTTCATTCATCTTCCCTGAAAGAATAATAGTGCAAGCTGCTTCTCTGTGGGACTGCCTATTTCAATTAAAGTTACACTTTGCAGAATGCAAGCAAAGCAATGAAATACTTTTGTCAGGCTGTGATAAATGGGACGTGCGTGTGTGTGTGTGACAGGAATGTGTTTTTCCTTTCCTTCATATAGGCACTATGCTTTCTCTGATGAGGCAGAGCAAGATTTACTGTATATAAGCTATAAGCACAATTTTCATTCATCTTTATTGTTTTGAGATTATATCTGTATACACCATGAGTGTGACACTATACACACAGAATATTTCTGAGATGCGTACCTGAAAACTATTTTTACCAATGAACTTTAATGCCTCACCAAACAGTTGCAAATAAATGCCAGTTCAGCTGGCCCAGTGGTGTGGAGGGCTGAGGCAGCTGTGCCTTACCTCTACCACGCAGGTGAACAGTGCTCAAGCGGGTTGCTGGGGGTCAGCCAGAGTGGGAGAGGATCGAGCATCCAGAGGACAGCTCTCATCTCCCTGGGAGGGTGGGTAACAGAGACCAGTGTCTGCCTGACACCTAGCGGAGGATAGGTGTTGGCATGTCGGGTCCTTTATAGTAGGAGCACGGAGGCAGAGTAGCCAGTCGGCGTGCTGCGTGTGGATGCATGTGTGGCTTGGCCATTGTTGGCGCTACATGCTCCGCTCCACAGAAAAAAGGAAACAGTGGTCCTGGTCGAGTGGCATGATGGCTGTCCACTGCAGGCACTGCCCCTGAGAAGGCACCTCCTGAACACTGGATCCAGTCTTGGTAGGTCGAGTTGGGGGCTTCCCACCACCCTGCCATGAAGGGTAAGCTGTGGGAGTAGGAAATAGGTGCCTGAAAGTCGGGGGATGGCACTGAGAGGATGGCAGGAGAAAGGGCTGACTGGGACCAGGGAAGAAATGCCATAAAAAAAATAAATAAATGTCAGTTCTTATAGAAGAAATGTTAGGTGCTGCCCTGGAGCCTTCGAGATGTGGTTTCACTTGGCTAAGTTGGAATAACTGGAAAGACAAATTCTGGTTTTACTGAGCTCCTCCCACAAACCCACAGTAGCAATAACAGTAACCAGGTACAACACCTGACTGCCAGTCCTGCAGGGCTAGCTGTACTTGTCCTCTCAGCAATATGGCAGCAGCATCCTTGGCACAGTCAGAAATAGGGATGGCAGGTACATCCAGTGAGCAGAGGAGAATGACAATATACCACGAAACTTGAACAAGATAAAGCTTGCAGTGGGGTTGTGTAAAGGAGAGCCTTTCTGCTGCCTAGAGATCCAAGGCACTGTGGCCTGAAGCTTCTCCAAGTTTTGGTAGATTAATGGACTGCCAGGAGGAATTGGTACAGCAAACACGGGCACTTCAGGAACCAACAGACAGCAGCAGCAGCCTAGGAGTATCGGAAAAGAGAAGTTCAGGACTGATAGCCCCTACCACTTTTTCAGGGTTAAATGAGTGAGAGGGATGGACCTGTAGGAAATAGACAAGATAAGATAATGTAGTTGCTGCAGGTTGGCAGCTGCAGAGGACATCACTATGGAGAGGGGGAGGCTGAATTACAAGAGCCAACAAGGACACCAAGGCATCCCCCATGGCCAGCACAACTGAAAGGCGGACAGACAGACAGATCGGGTGCTGCCTCTTGAAGGGGAACATTAATAAATATAGTGAGGAGGGCAGATCAACTTGCAGGAAACTGCTGCTGAACCTTGGATTTGGCTAGCTGTGAATGAATTCCACTTCTGTCAGACAGAAGGTGAGAGGTACTTTATGTAATAAGGTGCCAGTTACAGGGTGCAGTCTACTGTAAAAGAACCATAAGCACAGTTCAACTAGGAAAGGCATCATCTCACTGCTGCTGCTATATCCAACCAAGCCAGAATAGGATCCTCACTCATAGAAGAACAGTAGGATCCACACACCACTAAAAGAAACTGCACCCTGCTACAAGAAACCACACCTTGCAAGGTACCACCACACCCTCAGGTCTTCGTCCTGCTACAAGGACCAGCAACTCAAGGACTTCCATCATGCAAGGACCGCACCGCAGTTCACAGTCTTGCAAGGAACCACAATCTGCTACAGTGACTGCATGTGTGATGGCTTGATGTAAACTGAGAAGAAGCAGATGAGATGATTAATGGCTATGGCTCTCCCTACCTATACATGGGGGGCCCAGTCTTGTAGCCCTGGACCCTCTTCCAGAGGAATCCAAAGTGTGTGCATTACTGGAACTGTGGTGTGCTGTTCTGGTTCAAAGGCCACAAGTACAACTGCTGCTTCATGGACAATACCTGCAAGAAATGCATTCTGATAATCAAGCACCAGTTGGTCATGGCCACCCAGGTTGCCCCGCACCATCATCAGGTTAACGAGAGTCTGGAGAGCATGTTGCATGTCTTGCCTGGGGAACCTAGGGCCCTACAGCAGCCAGGTCTGCTTTCAGCATCAGTCAGTCAGCTGTCCTAGCAATGGTGGCCACCGAGCAGTAGCCAGGTCTGGTGTCCAAGCCAGGTGAGCTGGGTGAGCTCTTAGACAATGTCTTGATCTGTAGCACTAGGCTGTACTATATTCTACACTGTGCATGCTACAAAAGGAGTGCTTCAGCTCACTGAACTGCACAGCACAATGAGGAAAAACAGGCTCACAATGGCCTGAGTTTTCAAGAGATTTCAGTGTAAGCATCCAGTTTTAGAAATCAGTGTAATAGCTTACAGTATAATTTCTGGCATCTGTTTGTGATCCAAAAGTTACTTATTAAGTTAGGACACCACCATGCTATGTAACCTTTGAAATATGTTCTCCTTCCAGACTTGAGTTATATTTTTGTGCAAAAAACTACTTGACATGTATCAGCCATGCCAAAATGACTGCAGAATTCTGACATCCTTTTCAACAATCATTTGAGCTTTGTGTATATATAACCCCTCACCCCTGCCTTTTTAGCAAAATGGCTGGTGGCATTCTGTTGAAGATGACAGCAGTACCTGGTGGGGACTGGGTTCGGTGATGGATGAGGTTACTTGGCACAGGGGACCTAGGTTTGGCTACTCTGCACAGGGGCACCCAAGTAAATCTGAACATAGGAAGCAATAACTGTAATGTCCAGAACCAGGAATGGGATTCTTCAGTGTGGCTTTTATTCACATCCAAGCTGAACAAACAAAGCATAGACAGACCCCCACAGGGCTACATTCCTGGTAATGTAGATTAGAGACTACAGAACACTTTATCATTATTTACAGACCTCAGGCTCTAAACCCACCAGGCACACAGCCCGGAATTGCACACAGCTTTGGGTACACAGCCCGACTTGTACACTACATGGGTTTTCCCCACTGGCCCGGCTCCCCCGCTGGCCACTTGATCTGTGGTCAATTTGAGGAATGAACCAATTATCCTGTTGTGGCTCCCCAAAACACACTACAGCCTTCGACTCCTAGAGAGAATTTTCCTTAAAATCCCACATCTGGGTACTTCCCTCATCACTGGCCAAGTGCCTGAGGTAAAGTAGAAATCCACAGAAGAAATCCGTAGAGGTGGACCTGGTCACTAAAGATGGTGGGCCACCCACCTGCAGCTCCCAAAGCCCATACCCAGCCATTTCTCTGGAAACTGAACAATTCCTTCACTGAAAACTTTCAAATGTAGATTCTGGGTAGACGTCTGTCAGATCTCCTCTACATATCATTTGCATCCCAACAAGCTCTGGACTTGAACCTACTTTTACTTTGCTTAGCCCATTACTCTAGGCTTCCCTATATTTAGTAGTTCAATCCCCAAATTGTCACACAAGTCCCAGGGTGAAAGACATAGGCCCTTTTAGCAAGAGCAGACACTCACCCTCACGTTGCAGGTGCCCCACAGGCAACTCATAAATCTTGTTCTCCCAAATAAACTCTGGAAACAAACAGGCAGCTTTTCCTTCACAAGCAGAACTTGGGGGTTGCCCAAGGAATCTGCAGGGAACCCTTTCCTGCCCCCATCCCCAAAATGGAGGGGGCACTGAGACCCGAAAACAGCGGTCTCCACCACTTCAGTTATCTTCTGTGTCTCTCTTTAAGGTGGAGACACACACCCTTTTAAACTAAAAGTAGCCCTCTGTCAGGGCTGAGGCTCCTAGAGCCTTCACTGAGCTGCTTTCTCAGCAAGCTCCCAACTTCACACTGAACTGACTCACACTCAACTGAAGACTGACTTTAAAACTTCCCAACGTTCTATGCCAACTCCCTTGCTGCAGATTCCAATGTGGCTCATGCAGCTGTGATAGTTCTAATGGTAATGTCATCCCTCAGTCTCAGCTGAGACTGAGAACAGAGTGAAACAGTGTGAAACCCATTTAACTGGAGTTTCATAAGCTGCCTTCAGTGCCTACCAATAGGTCTTACTGGAAGTCTAGTAACCCCGGGTAACAAGGGGGTTACACTCGCCCTTGACCAGGAAAATGACTGTCCGCAGTCATTATTTACCTGGCCTTAGGCCATCCCACCCTATGTGCTACCTGCGGAGGGGGGTGATCAGGCCCCCTAATACCATGTGCAAACACAGGCAGGCAACACTAAGGGCCTAGAGGCCTTGAGCTGACATATCAGCCTCTACACTATTCACTTACTATGGACACCTAGTGGCTCTGGTAGAACCATCCAGAGCATAGCCCTGATAGATCAGCACTGTGGTCCCTAGTGCAGGTCAGGGCCACAGCCTGTCTATCCCCTCAACCCTCTAGAGAAAACCTATCTGCCTTTAATTGAATACCCCAAAACCAAAAACAACCCGGGGACCTCCCCGACCTTGGGCAACCTGCAACCACACACCTCTGAACTATCACATTTTACCATTTTACTGTCTCCTCCCTACCCCCACAACCACACCAGTGGAAGGAAAGGGTTAATACAGTAATAACAACCATAACACCACAGTACTTTAAATTTTTACACACTAAAGCACTGATGAGGAACTCCGATGAGCCCCTCCTCCTCTTCTTGTCTTCTCTTCTGTCCTCCCAGGAACACCTGTAAGAAAAAGAAAGACAACACGCACGCCTAATCTGCATACAAAGTCTACCTAGACCACTACCATCAAAGCACTAAAGAATCCCAAAAAGATTATTTTTAGAAAAAAGGTAGAAAAACAGTATTTACATTAGAAAACAACGACATTATTTACAATACACATTTGGGGGGATGGAGTGCCCTAAAAGTCGTAACTACTGACCACAATGCCCGAAGGCTAGTCCAATAAAGAGTCTCTCCTTGGCCAGAGCCCGGTGAAACCCAGTTCTAACAAGCCAAAGTCCCAAAGGGGAGAATCTTTGTGGACAGTTCACACATTTTGAAGTCTGCTAGTGTAGGATGTGTACTGCAATGTCATAAAAATAGAAAAGTTCAGGCTTACCAGGAACTTGTAGTATAGAAATTCTTAACCAACCTGCACCTCTGACGAAGACTCTCCCTGGCAACATTTCTTCCGATACAGCTGGGCTGACATCTTCCGGGAACCACAGGAGGGCACATCTGGGAACAGCTGGGTTGATGTCATCTCTGGAGACGGAACCTTAGAAGAGGAACAAAAAGAAAACAGCTGGTCTGACGTCATCCGATTACCAGGCGATAAACAGGATGCAGCTGGGTTGGTGTCCTCTTTGGATCTGAAGTCATCTGGTGGACCAGTCGATGGTTTCTGGAAAAGGCCAGTACACTGTAGACTGATGAATGTGGGGCACCTGAGTCCTGGATGTTCATATTGGTGGAGCAATAAAGGGACTTCACAGTCAGGTGTGGCAGTATTGACTACCACTGCTCGGCTTTCTATTCAGTGGGCATGGGCACATTTGCTGGGAGGTCCTTGCACTGAGGCCAATAGTACCAGGGGTCAGGAGCTTGAATTATTACCACGTCTGGGTGCACATAATTCACACAGTGGGAGATTTCAAATTCCTCTCCGTCCACCACTCTCACTCTGTCTATAAACAGTGTCCTGCCTCTCTTCCACCTGGTATACGTCTCGTGAAACAGTTTGTTTTTCACATGCTTGTTAACCCCAGGATGCACACTTTTCATTGCTTCGTCCCAGATCCAGGATTTCCTGCAGTTCTCAATCTCCTCCCAGACTTTTCGAGTAAAGGTAGGAAAGGTCATACCATAGATCTCATTTGCCTTTCTACGAACCAGTCTCTCCTCTTTACTAGCTTTGATCAATCTGAGACTGCTGGCCTGGCTTGGGGGTGGCCAGTCCTGGTTAAGCCAGCTTTGCATCCTAAAAGAAATTAGAAACGGATCCCTGACTTCTTCATCCTGTGAAGCCAGTGCAGTGGCATCACCACTTTCTTTCCAGGATTTCCTCCGAGGCAAGATCTTGAGGCTGTGTACCCATTCATTTTTCACAAGGCCACATAGGTTCCCCCTCATCTTCCTCTTCACTGAGGATCTGAGCCCAGGAGTGAGCAGTCATTCTCACTCCTGAGACTAACCACTCACCACTAGGCACGGAGGTCGACACCTACCACTCAAAGGCCTCCCGCATCTCAGCTTGGCCTAAGAGACTAATGATAGCCCCCCCCATGAGTCTATTGATGCTTTATCCGAACTCTCTTTCTGGGATCCAGCATCAACTTCAACTTCTGGTTCTGGCTTTAACTCTGCACCCTCTAGCTTTGTGCCACACTCCGCCGTGGGGCCTTCCTCCACAGGCTCCGCCTGGTGCTGCATGCTGCCAACTGCAGATTCCTGAACCTTTGTCCATGTGGGAGCCAAATGAATTGGAGGCACTTTATACAAGCCATATTTTTCTAGGCATCCAGCACTGTGAGGAATCATGAAGACGTCCCTTCCAGCTCTCAAGCATATTTGACATACATGCACTGGAAAACCAGGAATCGCCACATGATGAGGTAGTTGCCTTCCATAGCACCACTTTTCAATATCCCTCAGTCTATTTACTGCTGCTGTTACTGCAACCCAGGCATGATCTGGGTAACAAGCTGGTCCTGAGGCCATAACTGCAGAAAAACAAACAGAAGTTCACTGTAACTGAAAGTCCCACTTTACTGAACACACTCTTTAATTGTAAAATGGCTGCTCTGCTGCTGTGTTTACTTTACTACCCCACCCTGTAATGGCGGTGGCAGCACTCCTGTGCATCAACATTCAGAATCTGGGTCATGCCACTGCGCACCCGATTTACACAAACTACTGATAACTTTTGCTCAAACTGCACAACTTGCTCTGTTCTTGCTTTAAACACATTTACAGGATTTTCCACAGACTTTTTACATGCTGGAGACATTTATTTGATTCACAGTCCCTTAAAGCTTCAGGTTTTTAGCACAGGATTGCCTGTATAACTAGTGCTGCACTTTGGCTACAACCCACAGTCTCTCTCTGGCTGCAAACTTTAAACTGAGGCTGAACTTATTACTATGCACACAGTCAATGGCTGAACAGACTTGCACTTGCTGGCAGGACTTGACACAGTCGTTACTTGCAAAGCGACTACACTGCTGCACACACATTTATATGGCATAGGGCAGAAAATCACTGTTTGAGCAGTTTTTTAGGTTGTTACTTACTGTTGCCAGTAGCAGTTTGCTGTGATGGGGAAAAATGGCCTGCAGCCAGTTCTTGGAGGCCTCAGATCAGAAACGGGCAGGCAGTCCTGCCGATCATCTTCTCGACCACCAAACTTGCAATTCCGATGATCGATTAGCGAGTTGAGCCCGATTTTAAACTAAAAAGTCTAATTTTTACAAAGTTTACAGCGATTTTAACACTCCGCGATGCTCCTCCACTAGCCAGTAAACGCACTCCACTCACACTCCCTCTCGAATGCTGGGGTTGTCACTGTAGAGCTGGCTGAGGGGGCAGGACTGATCTCAGCCTGACCAATCACATGACTCCATGAAAATGAGCCTCTTCTTCCTCATGAAGGCTCTTCTCCTCACGGCAATCGTCAAGCAGGCAAATTTAAACTGCAGAATGCAACTTTATTTCTTTTCAACTGACTCCACGGCGGGAGCCCATTTCAGCCATTTAACATAGCGATTGCACCTGCAAGTGTCTTATTCATTCAAAAAGCATTTCCAACGTCCAGGGCACAATTTTTCTGTTGCAACCCCTAGTCTTCCACACTTTTCTTTACCACAGTTCATTTTTAAAGCAGGCAAAAATGCTGTAAACAATTTTGATGCAGGACAAGGGCAAACTCTTTGACTTTACTGCTCCTTGGTAAAACAGTTGGCATTTTTAAACAGCAGCACAAGATCCACAGCACACAGCAACACACTAGTTACTTGCTTCAGCTTTTTGGGCTACCCGCTGCCAGATAGCCAAAACACTAGCCCCACTGCCCAAGCACCTTCCTTCCCAGAACAAAATCCCTGCGGTGCCTCCATTTTTGTAACCCCTCTCCCCAGCCTTTTTAGCAAAATGACAGGTGGCATGCTGTTGAAGCTGGCAGCAGTACCTGGTGGGGACTGGGTTTTGGGAGGATGAGGTTACTCGGCACAGGGGACCTAGGTTTGGCTACTGTGCACAGGGGCACCCAAGTAAATCTGAACAAAGGAAGCAATAACTGTAATGTCCAGAACCAGGAATGGGATTCTTCAGTGTGGCTTTTATTCACATCCAAGCTGAGCAAACAAAGCATAGATGGACCCCCACAGGGCTATATTTCTGGTAATGCAGATTGGAGACTACTGAACACTTTATCACTATTTACAGCCTTCAGTCTCTAAACCCACCAGGCAGACAGCCCGGACTTGACGCAGCTTTGGGTACATAGCCCAACTTGTACACTACTTGGGTTTTCCCCACTGGCCACTTGATCCACGGTCAGTTTGAGGAATGAACCAATTGTCCTGTTGTGGCTCCCCAAACCACACTAGAGCCTTTGACTCCTAAAGAGAATTTTGCTTACAATCCCACCTCTGGGTACTTTCCTCATCACTGGCCAAGTGCCTGAGGTAAAGTAGAAATCCAGAGAAGAAATCCGTAGAGGTGGAGCTGGTCACTAAAGATGGGGGGGCCACCCACTTCCAGCTCCCAAAGCCCATACCCAGCCAATTCTCTGGAAACTGAACAATTCCTTTACTGAAAACTTTCAAATATAGATTCTGGGTAGATGTCTGTCACATCTCCTCTACATATCATTTGCATCCCAACAAGCTCTGGACTTAACCTACTTTTACTTTGCTTAGCCCATTACTCTAGGCATCCCAATATTTAGTAGTTCAATCCCCAAATTGTCACACAAGTCCCAGGGTGAAAGACATAGGCCCTTTTAGCAAGAGCAGACACTCACCCTCACGTTGCAGGTGCCATACAGGCAACTCACAAATCTTCTTGTTCTCCCAAATAAACTCTAGAAACAAGCAGGCAGCTTTTCCTTCACAATCAGAACTAGGGGGTTGCCCAAGAAATCTGCAGGGAACCCTTTCCTGCCCCCATCCCCAAAGGGAGGGGGCACTGAGACCCCAAAATAGCGGTCTCCACCACTTCAGTTATCTTCTGAGTCTCTCTTTAAGGTGGAGACACACACCCTTTTAAACTAAAAGTAGCCCTCTGTCAGGGCTGAGGCTCCTAGAGCCTTCACTGAGCTGGTTTCTCAGCAAGCTCCCAACTTCACACTGAACTGACTCACACTCAACTGAAGACTGACTTTAAAACTTCCCAACATTCTATGCCAACTCCCTTGCTGCAGATTCCAATGTGGCTCATGCAGCTGTGATACTTCTAATGGTGATATCATCCCTCAGTCTCATCTGAGACTGAGAACAGAGTGAGACAGTGTGAAACCCATTTAACTGGAGTTTCACAAGCTGCCTTCCCTGCCTACCACTAGGTCTTACTGGGATTCTAGTAACCCCGGGTAACAAGGGGGTTACACTCACCCTTGACCAGGAAAATGACTGTCCGCAGTCATTATTTACCTGGCCTTAGGCCATCCCACCCTATGTGCTACCTGCGGAGGGTGGTGATCAGTCCTCTCCTACCATGTGGAAGCACAGGCAGGCAACACTAAGAGCCTAGAGGCCTTGAGCTGACATATCAGCCTCTACACTATCCACTTACTATGGACACCTAGTGGCTCTGGTAGAACCATCCAGAGCATAGCCCTGATAGATCAGCACCGTGGTCCCTACTGCAGGTCAGGGCCACAGCCAGTCTGTCCCCCCTAACCCTCTAGGGAAAACCTATCTGCCTTTAACTGAATACCCCAAAAACAAAAACAACCCGGGGTACTCCCTGACCTTGGGCAACCTGCAACCACACACCTTTGAAATACCACATTTTATACCATTTTACTGTCTCCTCCCTACCCCCACAACCACACCTGTGGAAGAAAAGTTTTAATACAGTAATAACAACCATAACACCACAGTAGTTTAAATTTTTACACACTAAAGCACTGATGAGGAACTCCGATGAGCCCCTCCTCCTCTTCTTGTCTTCTCATCTGTCTTCCCAGGAACACCTGTAAGAAAAAGAAAGACACCACACATTCCTAATCTGCATACATAGTCTACCTAGACCCCTACCATCAAAACACTAAAGAATCCCAAAAAATTTTTTTTAGAAAAAAGGTAGAAAAACAGTATTTACATTAGAAAACAACGATATTATTTACAATACACATTTGGGGGGATGGAGTGCCCTAAAAGTCCTAACTAGTGACCACAATGCCTGAAGGCTAGTCCAATAAAGAGTCTCTCCTGGGCCGGAGACCACCAAGCACAGTCCTAACAGGCCAAAGTCCCGAAGGGGAGACTCTTTGTGGACAGTTCACACATTTTGAAGTCTGCTAGAGTAGGGTGTGTACTGCAATGTCATAAAAATAGAAAAGTTCAGACTTACCAGGCACTTGTAGTATAGAAATTCTTAACCAACCTGCACCTCTGATGAAGACTCTCCCTGGCAGCATTTCTTGCGATACAGATGGGCCGATATCTTCCTGGAACCACAGGAGGGCACATCTGGGAACAGCTGGGTTGATGTCATCTCTAGAGACGGAACCTTAGAAGAGGAACAAAAAGAAAACAGCTAGTCTGACGTCATCCGATTACCAGGCGATAAACAGGATGCAGCTGGGCTGGTGTCCTCTCTGGATCTGAAGTCATCTGGTGGACCAGTTGATGGTTTCTGGAAAAGGCCAGTACACTGTAGACTGATGAATGTGGGGCACCTGAGTCCTGGATGTTCATATTGGTGGATCAATAAAGGCACTTCACAGTCTGGTGTGGCAGTATTGACTACCACTGCTCTGCTTTCTATTCAGTGGGCATGGGCACATTTGCTGGGAGGTCCTTGCACTGCGGCCAATAGTACCAGGGGTCAGGAGCTTGAATTATAACCCCATCTGGGTGCACATAATTCACACAGTGGGAGATTTCACATCCCTCTCCATCCACCACTCTCACTCTGTCTATAAACAGTGTCCTGCCTCTCTTCCACCTGGTATACTTCTCGTGAAACAGTTTGTTTTTCACATGCTTGTTAACCCCAGGATGCACACTTTTCATTGCTTCATCCCAGATCCAGGATTTCCTGAAGTTCTCAATCTCCTCCCAGACTTTTCGAGTAAAGGTAGGAAAGGTCATACCATAGATCTCATTTGCCTTTCTACAAACCAGTCTCTCCTCTTTACTAGCTTTGATCAATCTGAGACTGCTGGCCTGGCTTGGGGGTGGCCAGTCCTGGTTAAGCCAGCTTTGAATCCTAAAAGAAATTAGAAACGGATCCCTGACTTCTTCATCCTGTGAAGCCAGAGCAGTGGCATCACCACTTTCCTTCTATGATTTCCTCCGAGGCAAGATCTTGAGGGTGTGCACCCATTCATTTTTCACAAGGCCGCATAGGTTCCCCCTCAACTTCCTCTTCACTGAGGATCTGAGCCTAGGAGTGAGCAGTCATTCTCACTCCTGAGACTAACCACTCACCACTAGGCAAGGAGGTCGACACCTACCACTCAAAGGCCTCCCGCATCTCATCTTGGCCTAAGAGACTTATGATAGGCCCCCCCCAAGAGTCTATTGATACTTTATCCGAACTCTCTTTCTGGGATACAGCATCAACTTCAACTTCTGGTTCTGGCTTTAACTCTGCAACCTCTAGCTTTGTGCCACACTCCCCCGAGGGGCCTTCCTCCACAGGCTCCGCCTGGTGCTGCATGCTGCCAACTGCAGATTCCTGAACCTTTGTCAATGTGGGAGCCAAATGAATTGGAGGCACTTTATACAAGCCATATTTTTCTAGGCATCCAGCACAGTGAGGAATCATGAAGACGTCCCTTCCAGCACTCAAGCATATTTGACATACATGCACTGGAAAACCAGGAATCGCCACATGATGAGGTAGTTGCCTTCCATAGCACCACTTTTCAATATCCCTCAGTCTATTTACTGCTGCTGTTACTGCAACCCAGGCATGATCTGGGTAATGAGCTGGTCCTGAGGCCATAACTGCAGAAAACAAACAGAAGTTCACTGTAACTGAAAGTCCCACTTTACTGAACAAACTCTTTAGTTGTAAAATGGCTCCTCTGCTGCTGTGTTTACTTTACTGCCCCACCCTGTAATGGCGGCGGCAGCACTCCTGTGCATCAACATTCAGAATCTGGGTCATGCCACTGCTCACCCGATTTACACAAACTACTGATAACTTTTGCTCAAACTGCACAGCTTGCTCTGTTCTTGCTTTAAACACATTTACAGGATTTTCCACAGACTTTTAACATGCTGGAGACATTTATTTGATTCACAGTCCCTTAAAGCTTCAGGTTTTTAGCACAGGATTGCCTGTATAACTAGTGCTGCACTTTGGCTACAACCCACAGTCTCTCTCTGGATGCAAACTTTAAACTGAGGCTGAACTTATTACTATGCACACAGTCAATGGCTGAACAGACTTGCACTTGCTGGCAGGACTTGACACAGTCGTTACTTGCAAAGCGACTACACTGCTGCACATACATTTATATGGAATAGGGCAGAAAATCACTGTTTGAGCAGTTTTTTAGGTTGTTACTTACTGTTACCAGTAGCAGTTTGCTGCGATGGGGAAAAATGGCCTGCAGCCAGTTATTGGAGGCCTCAGATCAGAAACGGGCAGGCAGTCCTGTCGATCGTCTTCTTGACCACCAAACTTGCAATTCCGATGATCGATTAGCGGGTTGAGCCCGATTTTAAACTAAATAGTCTAATTTTTACAAAGTTTACAGCGATTTTAACACTCCGCGATGCTCCTCCACTAGCCAGTACACACACTCCACTCACACTCACTCTTGAATGCTGGGGCAGTCAGTGTAGAGCTGGCTGAGGGAGCAGGACTGATCTCCGCCTGACCAATCACACGACTCCATGCAAATGAGCCTCTTCTTCCTCACGAGGGCTCTTCTCCTCACGGCGATCGTCAAGCAGGCAAATTTAAACTGTAGAATGCAACTTTTTTTCTTTTCAACTGACTCCACGGCGGGAGCCCATTTCAGCCATTTAACATAACCATTACACCTGCAAGTGTCTCATTCATTCAAAAAGCATTTCCAACGGCCAGGGCACAATTTTTCTGTTGCTACCCCTAGTCTTCCACACTTTTCTTTACCACAGTTCATTTTTAAAGCAGGCAAAAATGCTGTAAATAATTTTGATGCAGGACAAGGGCACACTCTTTGGCTTTACTGCTCCTTGGTAAAACAGTTGGCATTTTTAAACAGCAGCACAAGATTCACAGCACACAGCAACACACTAGTTACTTGCTTCAGCTTTTTGGGCTACCCACTGCCAGAGAGCCAAAACACTAGCCCCCCTGCCCAAGCACCTTCCTTCCCAGAACAAAATCCCAGCGGTGCCTCCATTTTTGTAACCCCTCACCCCAGCCTTTTTAGCAAAATGACAGGTGGCATGCTGTTGAAGCTGACAGCAGTACCTGGTGGGGACTGGGTTTGGGGGAGGATGAGGTTACTCGGCACAGGGGACCTAGGTTTGGTTACTCTGCACAGGGGCACCCAAGTAAATCCGAACACAGGAAGCAATAACTGTAATGTCCAGAACCAGGAATGGGATTCTTCAGTGTGGCTTTTATTCACATCCAAGCTGAGCAAACAAAGCATAGACGGACCCCCACAGGGCTACTTCTGGTAATGCAGATTAGAGACTACTGAACACTTTATCACTATTTACAGCCTTCAGTCTCTAAACCCACCAGGCAGATAGCCCAGACTTGCACGCAGATTTGGGTACATAGCCCGACTTGTACACTACTTGGGTTTTCCCCACTGGCCACTTGATCCACGGTCAATTTGAGGAATGAACCAATTGTCCTGTAGTGGCTCCCCAAACCACACTAGAGCCTTTGACTCCTAGAGAGAATTTTGCTTACAATCCCACCTCTGGGTACTTTCCTCATCACTGGCCAAGTGCCTGAGGTAAAGTAGAAATCCAGAGAAGAAATCCGTAGAGGTGGAGCTGGTCACTAAAGATGGGGGGGCCACCCACTTCCAGCTCCCAAAGCCCATACCCAGCAAATTCTCTGGAAACTGAACAATTCCTTTACTGAAAACTTTCAAATATAGATTCTGGATAGACGTCTGTCACATTTCCTCTACATATCATTTGCATCCCAACAAGCTCTGGACTTTACCTACTTTTACTTTGCTTAGCCCATTACTCTAGGCATCCCAATATTTAGTAGTTCAATCCCCAAATTGTCACACAAGTCCCAAGGTGAAAGACATAGGCCCTTTTAGCAAGACCAGACACTCACCCTCACGTTGCAGGTGCCCCACAGGCAACTCACAAATCTTCTTGTTCTCCCAAATAAACTCTGGAAACAAGCAGGCAGCTTTTCCTTCACAAGCAGAACTAGGGGGTTGCCCAAGAAATCTGCAGGGAACCCTTTCCTGCCCCCATCCCCAAAGGGAGGGGGCACTGAGACCCCAAAATAGCGGTCTCCACCACTTCAGTTATCTTCTGTGTCTCTCTTTAAGGTGGAGACACACACCCTTTTAAACTAAAAGTAGCCCTCTGTCAGGGCTGAGGCTTCTAGAGCCTTCACTGAGCTGCTTTCTCAGCAAGCTCCCAACTTCACACTGAACTGACTCACACTCAACTGAAGACTTACTTTTAAACTTCCCAACGTTCTATGCCAACTCCCTTGCTGCAGATTCCAATGTGGCTCATGCAGCTGTGATATTTCTATTGGTGATATCATCCCTCAGTCTCAGCTGAGACTGAGAACAGAGTGAGAGTGTGAAACCCATTTAACTGGAGTTTCACAAGCTGCCTTCCCTGCCTACCACTAGGTCTTACTGGGATTCTAATAACCCCGGGTAACAAGTGGATTACACTTGCCATTGACCAGGAAAATGACTGTCCGCAGTCATTATTTACCTGGCCTTAGGCCATCCCACCCTATGTGCTACCTGCGGAGGGTGGTGATCAGTCCTCTCCTACCATGTGAAAGCACAGGCAGGCAACACTAAGAGCCTAGAGGCCTTGAGCTGACATATCAGCCTCTACACTATCCACTTACTATGGACACCTAGTGGCTCTGGTAGAACCATCCAGAGCATAGCCCTGATAGATCAGCACCGTGGTCCCTACTGCAGGTCAGGGCCACAGCCTGTCTATCCCCCCTAACCCTCTAGGGAAAACCTATCTGCCTTTAATTGAATACCCCATAAACAAAAACAACCCGGGGTACTCCCCGACCTTGGGCAACCTGCAACCACACACCTTTGAAATACCACATTTTATACCATTTTACTGTCTCCTTCCTACCCCCACAACCACACCTGTGGAAGAAAAGGGTTAATACAGTAATAAAACCATAACACCACAGTAGTTTAAATTTTTACACACTAAAGCATTGATGAGGAACTCCGATGAGCCCCTCCTCCTCTTCTTGTCTTCTCATCTGTCTTCCCAGGAACACCTGTAAGAAAAAGAAAGACACCACACATTCCTAATCTGCATACACAGTCTACCTAGACCCCTACAATCAAAACACTAAAGAATCCCAAAAACATTTTTTTTAGAAAAAAGGTAGAAAAACAGTATTTACATTAGAAAACAATGATATCATTTACTATACACATTTGGGGGGATGGAGTGCCCTAAAAGTCATAACTAGTGACCACAATGCCTGAAGGCTAGTCCAATAAAGAGTCTCTCCTGGGCCGCAGCCCACCAAGCACAGTCCTAACAGGCCAAAGTCCCGAAGGGGAGACTCTTTGTGGACATTTCACACATTTTGAAGTCTGCTAGTGTAGGGTGTGTACTGCAATGTCATAAAAATAGAAAAGTTCAGACTTAACCAGCCACTTGTAGTATAGAAATTCTTAACCAACCTGCACCTCTGACGAAGACTCTCCCTGGCAGCATTTTTTCCGATACAGCTGGGCTGACATCTTCCGGGAACCACAGGAGGGCACATCTGGGAACAGCTGGGTTGATGTCATCTCAGGAGATAGAACCTTAGAAGAGGAACAAAAAGAAAACAGCTGGTCTGACATCATCCGATTACCAGGCGATGAACAGGATACAGCTGGGCTGGTGTCCTCTCTGGATCTGAAGTCATCTGGTGAGCCAGTCGATGGTTTCTGGAAAAGGTCAGTACACTGTAGACTGATGAATGTGAGTCACCTGAGTCCTGGATGTTCATATTGGTGGATCAATAAAGGCACTTCTCAGTCTGGTGTGGCAGTATTGACTACCACTGCTCGGCTTTCCATTTAGTGGGCACGGGCACATTTGCTGGTAGGTCCTTGCATTGAGGCCAATAGTACCAGGGGTCAGGAGCTTGAATTATTACCCCATCTGGGTGCACATAATTCACACAGTGGGAGATTTCACATTCCTCTCCATCCACCACTCTCACTCTGTCTATAAACAATGTCCAACCTCTCTCTTCCACTGGGTATAATTCTTGTGAAACAGTTTGTTTTGCACATGCTTGTTAGCCCCAGGATGCACACTTTTCATTGCTTCGTCCCAGATCCAGGATTTCCTGCAGTTCTCAATCTCCTCCCAGACTTTTTGAGGAAAGGTAGGAAAGGTCATACCATAGATCTCATTTGCCTTTCTACGAACCAGTCTCTCCTCTTTACTAGCTTTGGTCAATCTGAGACTGCTGGCCTGGCTTGGGGGTGGCCAGTCCTGGTTCTGCCAGCTTTGCATCCTTAAAGGAATTAGAAACGGATCCCTGACTTCTTCCTCCTGTGAAGCCAGTGTAGTGGCATCACCACTTTCTTCCATGATTTCCTCTGAGGCAAGATCTTGAGGCTGCGTACCCGTTCCTTTTTCACAAGGCCACATAGTTTCCCCCTCATCTTCCTCTTCACTGAGGATCTGAGTCCAGGAGTGAGCAGTCGTTCTCACTCCAGAGACTAACCCCTAATCACTAGGCATGGAGGGCAACACTTCCCACTCAAAGGCCTCCCGCATCTCATCTTGTCCTAAGAGACTTGGGCTAGACCCCCCCCCCCAGAGGTCTATTGATGCTTTATCCGAACTCTCTTTCTGGGATCCAGCATACAAAACTTCAGCTTCTGGTTCTGGCTCTAACTCTGCACCCTCTAGCTTTGTGCCACACTCCCCCAAGAGGCCTTCCTCCACAGGCTCCACCTGGTGCTGCATGCTGCCAACTGCAGATTCCTGAACCTTTGTCCATGTGGGAGCCAAATGAATTGGAGGCGCTTTATACAAGCCATATTTTTCTAGGCATCCAGCACAGTGAGGAATCATGAAGATGTCCCCTTCCAGCTATCAAGCATATTTGACATACATGCACTGGAAAACCAGGAATCGCCACATGATGAGGTAGTTGCCTTCCACAGCACCACTTTTCAATATCCCTCAGTCTATTTACTGCTGCTGTTACTGCAACCTGGGCATGATCTGGGTAACAAGCTGGTCCATGGCCATAACTGCAGAAAAACAAACAGAAGTTCACTGTAACTGAAAGTCCCACTTTACTGAACACACTCTTTAGTTGTAAAATGGCTCCTCTGCTGCTGTGTTTACTTTACTACCCCACCCTGTAATGGTGGCGGCAGCACTCCTGTGCATCAACATTCAGAATCTGGGTCATGCCTCTGTGCACCCGATTTACACAAACTACTGATAACTTTTTGTTCAAACTGCACAACTTGCTCTGTTCTTGCTTTAAACACATTTACAGGATTTTCCACAGACTTTTTACATGCTGGAGACATTTATTTGATTCACAGTCCGTTAAAGCTTCAGGTTTTTAGCACATGATTGCCTGTATAACTAGTGCTGCACTTTGGCTGCAACCCACAGTCTCTCTCTGGCTGCAAACTTTAAACTGAGGCTGAACTTATTACTATGCACACAGTCAATGGCTGAACAGACTTGCACTTGCTGGCAGGACTTGACACAGTCGTTACTTGCAAAGCGACTACACTGCTGCACACACATTTATATGGCATAGGGCAGAAAATCACTGTTTGAGCAGCTTTTTAGGTTGTTACTTACTGTTATCAGTAGCAGTTTGCTGCGATGGGGAAAAACGGCCTGCAGCCAGTTCTTGGAGGCCTTAGATCAGAAACGGGCAGGCAGTCCTGCCGATCGTCTAGTCGACCACCAAACTTGCAATTCCGACGGTCGATTAGTGGGTTGAGCCTGATTTTAAACTAAAAAGTCTAATTTTTACAAAGTTTACAGCGATTTTAACACTCTGCGACTCTCCTCCACAAGCCAGCACGCACACTCCACTCACACTCCCTCTCGAATGCTGGGGCAGTCACTGTAGAGCTGGCTGAGGGCGTGGGACTGATCTCAGCCTGACCAATCACACGACTCCATGCAAATGAGCATCTTCTTCCTCACGAGGGCTCTTCTCCTCATGGCGATCGTCGAGCAGGCATATTTAAACTGCAGAATGCAACTTTTTTTCTTTTCAACTGACTCCACAGCGGGAGCCCATTTCAGCCATTTAACATAGCCATTACACCTGCAAGTCTCTCATTCATTCAAAAATCATTTCCAATGTCCAGGGCACAATTTTCCTGTTGCTACTGCTAGTCTTCCGCATTTTTCTTTACCACAGTTTATTTTAAAAGCATTTCCAATGTCCAGGGCACAATTTTCCTGTTGCTACCCCTAGTCTTTCTCACTTTTCTTTACCACAGTTCATTTTTAAAGCAGGCAAAAATGTTTTAAACAATTTTGATGCAGGACAAGGGCGCACTCTTTGGCTTTACTGCTCCTTGGTAAAACAGTTGGCATTTTTAAACAGCAGCACAAGATCCACAGCACACAGCAACACACTAGTTACTAGCTTCAGCTTTTTGGGCTACCCACTGCCAGATAGCCAAAATGCTAGCCCCCTTGCCCAAGCACCTTCATTCCCAGAACAAAATCCCAGCAGTGCCTCCATTTTTGTAACCCCTCTCCCCTGCCTTTTTAGCAAAATGACAGGTGGCATGCTGTTGAAGCTGACAGCAGTACCTAGTGGGGACTGGGTTTGGGGAGGATGAGGTTACTCGGCACAGGGGACCTAGGTTTGGCTACTCTGCACAGGGGCACCCAAGTAAATCCAAACACAGGAAGCAATAACTATAATGTCCAGAACCAGGAATGGGATTCTTCAGTGTGGCATTTATTCACATCCAAGCTGAACAAACAAAGCATAGATGGACCCCCACAGGGCTACATTCCTGGTAATGCAGATTAGAGACTACAGAACACTTTATCACTATTTCCAGCCCTCAGGCTCTAAACCCACCAGGCACACAGCCCAGACTTGCACACAGCTTTGGGTACAAAGCCCGACTTGTATACTACTTGGGTTTTCCCCACTGGCCCAGCTCCCCCTCTGGCCACTTGATCCGCGGTTAACTTGAGGAATCAACCAATTATCCTGTTGTGGCTCCCAAAACCACACTAGAGCCTTCAACTCCTAAAGAGAATTTTCCTTACAATCCCATGTCTGGGTACTTCCCTCATCACTGGCCAAGTGCCTGAGGTAAAGTAGAAATCCACAGAATAAATCTGTAGAGGTGGACCTGGTCACTAAAGATGGGGGGCCACCCACCTCCAGCTCCCAAAGCCCATACCCAGCCATTTCTCTGGAAACTGAATAATTCCTTTACTAGAAACGTTCAAATGTAGATTCTGGGTAGACGTCTGTCACATCTCCTCTGCATATCATTTGCATCCCAACAAGCTCTGGACTTGAACCTACTTTTACTTTGTTTAGCCCATTACTCTAGGCTTCCCAATATTTAGTAGTTCAATCCCCACATTGTCACATAAGTCCCAGGGTAAAAAACTTAGGCCCTTTAAGCAAGAGCAGACACTCACCCTCACGATGCAGGTGCCCCACAGGTGACTCACAAATCTTCTTGTTCTCCCAAATAAACTCTGGAAACAAACAGACAGCTTTTCCTTCACAAGCAGAACTAGGAGGTTGCCCCAGGAATCTGCAGGGAACCCTTTCCTGCCCCCCATCCCTTAAGGGAGGGGGCACTGAGACCCTAAAACAGTGGTCTCCACCACTTCAGTTATCTTCTGTGTCTCTCTTTAAGGTGGATCCAGAAGCAAATGATTTGATACCTTTTAATGGACCAACATAGATGTAACAACAAGAACAAAGTGCTCTAGCTTTCGGACCAACCAGTCCTTCTTCAGAAGCTCATGGCAGTTGTTTAGAAAATACAATACTTATAACAGCTAGATAATGCAGATAATGTTCTTGTTGTTACATCTATGTTGGTCCATTAAAAGGTATCAAATCATTTCCTTCTGGATCTATTCTTGCAAGGACCAATATGGCAACTACTAAATCTAGATTTCTCTTTAAGGTGGAGACACACACCCTTTTAAATTAAAAGCAGCCCTCTGTCAGGGCTGAGGCTCCTAGAGCCTTCACTGAGCTGCTTTCTCAGCAAGCTCCCAATTTCACACTGAACTGACTCACACTCAACTGAAGACTGATTTCAAAACTCCAACGTTCTATGCCAACTTCTTTGCTGCAGATTCCAATGTGGCTTATGCAACTGCGATAGTTCTATTGGTGATGTCATCCCTCAGTCTCTGCTGAGACTGAGAACAGAGTGAGACAGTATGAATCCCATTTAACTGGAGTTTCACAAGTTGCCTTCCCTGCCTACCACTAGGTCTTACTGGGATTCTAGTAACCCTGGGTAACAAGGGGGTTACATATATATTACACAAATGTCTTAAAAAGTAAAGGAATTTATATCAAAATGTTATCTTAATGCTCATAAGATTTGCTACTGCACAATGGATGGAAATAAACTATTAGGATTGTAAGAATAATGCCCACAAAGTTTTGAAATGTGCTAGTTTTAGGGTTCTTATTTCTAACTACCTCCCACCCTAGCACGTCCTCTACACTTATGACCCAAGGACAGCCCATAGGTATAGGGCCATACATTACTGGAATGGTATCTTAAATAGGGTTAACATATTAAAATGTGTATATAGCAACCCTAATCCCCACCCCCCCTACCCTTGTGACTGATGGGCAAAGTACATATCTGCTGTCTTGTCACAGAGTTATGGTGTTTAATATGCATTGTAGACCTGTAATTAGAACATTTGGGGGGTCCATATCTGCAAAGGATTGCATACTGGTTTACTTGGCACACAATACTGTACACCCTCCACAAAGTGGTGGAATTATTTAAAATGTGAAAGTACTATATACTTTGCATAGTTGTGAGTTGCTTTCTTTAGGCTGCCACTGTCAGGATATCTTTTCCTATAAACGTATGCATTCTAAATCTCCTGGCAGCCTAAGTGCTAAGACACATAGTGTACTTAGAAATAGTCAAAGCAAGTTATATGTTTGGTACTTGTATATTATTTTATGCTGGGACTTGTTGTGGCTGAATAAACAAACCCCAGCACAGCCTTGTAGAACAGTGCTAGATCTGTAATTTGGCCTTCTGTCTCCACCACTGTGGGAAAAAAATGGTTTCTGAGCTGGTAGTAAGTTCAGCTAGTAGGTTTCAAAATGTGTTGGCCCCTTCAATATTTTGGATGCCATCATTTTCTAGGGCTCAAAAAAAAAACACTTTTTGAGCAGATACCCAGTTGGCTGGGAAGTATCAAAATGTGGCAGCAAAACCTGTGGCAAATAAAAAATTGACCCTGAAATCTAACTGACCAGAGCATTCTTCCTGTGTGCTGATTCTTATATCTCATACAGCAGTTGCATTATAGATACAAGGAACAGGGGGATGACACTTTTATATTGTTATTGAATTTGTATATCTATTCCTCAGACCACCTGAGTTAGTCTTGGGATTGATTTGCAGTCTGTTGACCTATTAAGTGGATATAACTCTCTCTCAGCTTGTAACATTCTATAGAGCTTGCTGCTTATCACCTTTATTACCAGTTGCTGAACATTCACTTTGTGTTTCACCTTTCCACTGTCTTTATGATTTAGCTGGGATATTTTATCCCAGCCTTGAGGGCCTGGTGCCAGGCCCAAATTCCCTCACCACGTTTTACTTCAGGTGGGCTGCGAGATGGTGCACACAACTATCCCTACCCAGAGGTCAGTTGTGTGTTTCCCATGTTTTTTTGGTTCTCATGTTATCCTTTTTGCTATACCTGCTTGATAGTCTTCCTTTTTGCTATACCTGCTTGATAGTCTTCCTTCCATTGTAAATATTTACTGTTTTTTTGTCTGTGTGGTTGGCATTGTCATTTACGTTAGTCAACATTACTACTGGCAGTTATCTAAATTAGTATGGGGATGAGTCCTCGACTTGTGGGTCTCCTTGCGGTGTTTTTTCCATCATGTTTTACTTGATACTCCAAACTCCAAGAACACATAGTGCTATCAGGACTCTCCTCTCCTTTCCTTGACTGCTCTTCCTTTTTCACTTCTTTCCTGTTTGGCTTTCAAAAATTCCATTCCACCTCCTCCGACTAACAGATTCCATCCATGCAACTATGGACCAGGGTCTTCTCACTGCCACCATTTTTGTCAATTTAACAAAAGCATTCAACACCATCTCCCACTCACTTCTACTCCACAAACTTAGTTCAGGTGGTCTTTCAGTCCCCGCCACCCACTGATTTAGCGCCTACCTCACAGGAAGATCTCAATCTGTGAGGCTAGGAGGAGCCATATTCCCACCTCCCCATTACCACCAGAGTTCCCCAAGGCTCTGTACTCAGTCCACTTTTATTCTCCATATTTCTAAATAACCTTCCCTCTGCCTGCTCATCTGCATCCATACACATGTATGCAGACAACACTGCCCTATTTGTCTTTGGTTCTTTGCCAGCTTAGCTAGTATCCAAACTCCAACGTGATTTTGACTCAGTCCAGAAATTATTTCAGTCAAATCAGTTATCTCTAAATGCCAAAAAGATGTCTCTGTGTGCTTTGGAACTAGACCAACACCCTCTAAATTCCCATCCCTCCCTCCTTCCCTTCCTTACATGCCCTAGATGGTATTCCAATTGAAAACATACCTGTCTTCAAATATACTAGTGACTGGCTTGACCTTCACCTCCATTTCTCCCAGTACATAGATGCCATTCATAAAAAGCTCCACCCTAAACTGGGTGTAGTCTTTAGGCATAAGATCTGTATCCCCTTCCCTGCTTGCTGAGACATCCTTACCAAGATGATTCTCCCCAGCTTTGACTATGGTGATTTTGTTATGATGCTGCCCCTAAATCCACCCTGGCCAAATTGGATCCCCTCTTCCACCCCTTCTGCTGCTTTGCTCTCAACTTCCCTACCAGCACCCACCACTATACTCTCCTCTTTCCCTCCCTTCATTGGAGGATCACCATTTGTCCCACTGTGCCACTTTTACTTCCATACTGTGGCTAGCCTCCCTACCCCCATATCTCGACTACCTAATCTCTCCATCCACCCCCCCACTCCCTCCGAAACTCTGGGTATCACTCCCTCAAGCTCCCTTGCCATAAAACTCTCACTGGTCAATCAGCCTTCTCTTTCCACTTTCCTAAACTCTGGAATTCTCTCCCCTGAAACATTAGCTCAGCCTCTTCAAAACCCTCACTAATCTTTTTTCTTCACTCCCACATCTCTCCCTCCTGCCACTGTCCTTAAGTGTATGCTGACCCTTTCTCCATTATCCTGGGTCAAATCTATTGCTACTGTATTTTGCACTTATTGTATTCGCCTACTTCCCACAGGTCTGGAAGGTGGCAGTGGTTACCCCTGTTTACAAAGTGGCAATAGGGCCAACTCTACAAATTAGCACCTAATATCTATCCTTCCTCCACTCTCCAAGGCCCTGGAGTGAATCGTGAGTGACCAACTGGCAGAATATCTAGACAAGTGTCATTTACAATGTTAACAACAACATGGATTTTGAAAACAACACAGTACCACAACCGCTCTAGTGGAGTTTATCTGCTTTATCCATAATGCTCTAGACAGAGGGCTGTTGGTATGGGCAACATAAATTGATCTTGCCAAGGCCTTCAACACCATCGATCACAATCTGCTCCTGGATCAGCTCTCCAATACCGGTCTCTCCCTTGCAACAGCAGCATGGTTCAGAAGTTACCTCTCTGGGAGGGTCCAAAAAGTGAAAATCCTGGACACCTTCTCTGACATCCTTAGTGTTAACACAGGCATTCATCAAGGCTCTATCCTTGACCCTCTACTGTTCAGCCTGTTCTTAAACAACCTCCCTCATTCAGTAAATGACCAGCTACTACTGTATGCAGACGATGCAGTCCTATATTCATGTAATTCTGACCTCTACAAACTGGAAAAGCAAATGCAGGTGAATTTCACCACAGCTGAGCACTTGTTCTTTCAATCAAAGCTGCTCCTCAATTATAAAAAAACTAAGACTATGTTATTCGCATCATCACATAACAAATACCACACTCACCAACTTTCAATCAATCAATCAAGTCTTTATTTAACCAGGTGTTCATCATTGAGCAGAAGCTCATTTGCAAGATGGACCTGGGTGGAGCATGAACAATTGTATATACAGGTCAACACAGGTATTTACAAGGCAATACAGATAATACTGTTTACAGAGAGGAAGAAAAAGAAGTTCATATGTACATAGAATTATACAGATATTGTACAGATTACAGGGTATTTACATACATAGAAGTGTCTATAGGAAGATAAAGCAGGTTATCTAAGGTTGCAGTAGGAAGTAACAGAAGAAAAAATAAAATAAAAATATACACAAGGTAGAGGCAAAGGTAGGGGGGAAGGGAGGAGGGAGGTAGGGGAGGTAGGGGGAGAAAGGCTAGGAGGGCACATTGCACAGAGAGGAGTTGGTAAAATGGGATGTAGAGAAGGTGGATGGAGAAAAGGAGTATGTGTGAGCTCCAAGATTGAGTGCTATAAAGTATGGGGCATGGTAGGATGTCACAATGCAGGGGTAGTGAGCTCCTAGCTGAGGTTGGGAAAGGAAGGATAAGGGGATGGAAGGGCCTAATGCTGATAAGACAGGGGGATAAGAGTGAGAACAATTAGGCTTGTGAGGAGCAAGTTGGGGGGTCAGTACTTAAAATTGGGTCTAGGCGTGGCTATATACCAGTGCAGACACCGGTACTGGGTCTGAGTCGGTGAAGCAGTTACATACTTCTCTGATTGTATGGAAATAAAGCATCTTGAAGGCATTTATACTGATTAAAGTGCTTAATTTGAGGTTTTTTTGTAGATCATTCCATAAGGTAGGTAGCATGAAGCTTATGGCAGCAATGCCGAAGTGGAATTTTGCTTTGGGTACTTTAAGTATAATAGCTGAGTAACTTCTTAACGCGTATTTCCCAATTATACTCAGGGGAAGACAGCAGGAGATATAGTAAGGCAGCTTATTAGAGATGGCTCTATAGGTCCAGAGAGAGGTGTTTCTGTGGCATCTGAACTTTAGTGATGTCCACCCCACTGCTGCATATAGGGTGCAGTGATGCGTGTCAAAGTGAAGTCCCATTATAAACCTCAGTGCTCGATGGTTGAGTGTGTCCAGTTTAGCCATGTAAGAGTTGGGGCATTGGCTGTAGAGGAAATCAGTGTAATCAACCAATGATAGGAAAATGGATTGGACCAGTTATTTCTTGGCATCTCTGGTGAGAAATTGGTTGATTCTAAAAAACAGGCCAAGCCTATGCTGAAGTCGTTTTAGCCAGTCCTTGATATGTTCAATGAAGGAGAGTCTTTGGTCTATCCAAACTCCCAGATACTTGAATTTTGTAACAAATTCTAGTTTTTTACCTAGAACTGTGGTAATTTGGGGAACTGTCCCACTGGACACATGGTTAGCTGTACGGATGAAAGGGGAGAGGACCATCGCTTTAGTTTTTTTGGAGTTAAGGAGTAGCTTTTCTTGGAGGAGTTGGCTTTGCAAAAGGTTGAATTCTGACTGTAGGTCATTGCAGGCAGCTTCAGGTGTTGGTGACTCATGTAGAGAACTGTATCATCTGCAAACAGATGGATGTTGGCTTCTTTTATACAGTAGTCGATGTTATTAATGTAGATTGCAAAAAGTAAGGGCCCTAATATAGAACCTGGAGGTACCCCTCTTTGCAGAGTTTTTAAGGGGGACAGGCCTCCTTTGGCTTTAACTTGTTGAAGATGCCCTGTAAGATAGTCAGTAAACCAGCGCAGAGAGGAGGGGTCCACACCTATGGTTTGAAGGGAGGAGAAGAGCAGACTATGGCCGACGGTGTCGAAAGCCTTGCTTAGATCAAGGAAAACAGCACAAATAAAGTTTTTGCTCTCAAATTTACTCTGCCAGTCATTAGTAACTTTGGCTACAGCTGAGATAGTGCTATGTTTAGCTCTGAATCCAGACTGTATAGGGTTTAGCAGTTCCCTAGACTCAAGGTGAGTCCTTAGCTGTGCATTTACAATTTTCTCTAGGAGCTTGGACAGGACTGGAAGGAGAGAAATTTGCCTGTAGTTATTGAGATCTCCAGGGTCACCTGATTTGAACAGTGGTATGACATGTGCTGTCTTCCATATAGGTGGTAAGGAGCCCTGAGACAGGGATAAGTTAAAAAGGTGGGTGACGGGTATTGCTAGTATGTGGTAGGCAATTTTTAGGAAGTAAGGGCCAAGGGTGTTGTCCCCAGCACTTTTTCTAGTATCCAATTGAAGCAAGAGGTCCTCTACCTCTTTCAGTGAGGCAGGCTGAAGCAAGAAAGGCAGTGAAGCTATCAGAGATTCAGGCAGTTGGCTGGCAGTCTGGGAGCGAAGTATGTTTGGAGGGGAGTTATCAAATGTCATGCCTGCAGTAGCAAAGTGGTTACTGAATGCGTCAAGTATGTCCATCTTTTTGGTTATAGTCAAGTTGTCAGAGGTAATCTTGGTCGGGAGTGAATTTCTTGGGGAGTGGCCTAGCAGATCGTTGATTGTGTTCCAGAGCTTGATTGGGCTCTTTGTGGCAGAGTCGAGTTCGGATTTGAAGAAGGTGGCCTTCGATTCTCTGATTGTTTTGGTACATAAATTTCATAGTTTCTTGAACTGGTTCCAGTCCTCTGCAGTGTTCAGTCTGTGCGCTTTTTTCCAGGGCTTATCTCTTTTTAGAAGCAAGGACTTGATCTGAGGGGTGAACCATTTACAGGTTTTGGTCCTAGTTCGAACTTTAATCAGGGGAGCATACTTATTAAGGGCCCTTGATAGAATATCGTGGAAGATATTGTAAGCTGATGTAATCATTTTGGCCAGGTAGAAATCATGCCACTGAAAGGGAGTAGTTAAGCTCATTTAGGTAGGCATGTTCATTGAAGCTGCGCCTGGATCTCTTCATAGAGAACTTGCTGATGGGTGCTGGGTTGTTGGTGGATCTTATTCCCGCTATAAAACAATTGTCACTGGCGTCTGAGAAGAAGACATCAGCATGTGAGAAGAGATGAGATTTTCTCACCATTAGCACATACAAAAGTGTACTTTTACTGGGGTTCTTCATGTTTGGGCATGTTGGTTCAGTAACAAGTTGCGTCAGCCCATGTTCATCACAGAAGGATGCAAGAAGGGGGCAGCTGTGTTAGAGAGCCAGTCAAAGTTGAGGTCTCCTAAAATAATAGTTTCTGGCAGACCCTGTCCCAACTTGTCACTTAGATATGACACAAGCTGTAGGCCAGCAGACGGTGGTCTGTAGCATCCTACTACGCTGAGTGCAGTAGTCTGTGTAATTTCCCCTTTGAGAATTAGGCATTCGAATTCGCTGGCGACAGATGCCAAGAATAAACAGAAGGCAGAAAATGTGTCTTTAACGTAGATAGCTACCCCTCCTCCTCTGGCATACCTATCAGCTCTGAACAAGGCATAGTTGGGGATGTTTACATCTCTATCTGTGGTGGTGGGTCTAAGCCAAGTTTTGGAAATCACAAGTATGTCAGGAGAGGTATAATTTACCCAGGTTTGTATTAAGGTTATCTTTTTAAGGAGGCTACATACGTTAATATGCAAGAAGCTTATTCCTTTTAAATTTGCTAGTTCTGCTGGTGAAGCAATAGCTTCTGGGGGCCAGTGTTGAGTTCTACATTGCCTGAACATAGCAGGAGGATAAGTAGGATTTTTCTAAGAGTGGTAATTATAAGCTTGTAATTCCTGCCTTTCTCTCATCTTGTAGATCTGATGTTTTTAGGGACTGGAAAGTAGCCACCATAGAAGAGCTGATCTGTTGTAGCAAGAGCTAGTACCCCTACCACAATAGGCGGGGAGTAGATAGAAGTCTGCATGGTGGGAGGTGGGCCTTGTGTTGGGGGAGTGTTATAAGTACTACTGGTATGTGTGGTCCAAGAGCAGAGTTCGAGGTATTGGTACTTGGAATCACAGAGGCAATTAAAGGATAAGTTGCCATGTGGTATACAGCACAAGGTGCCGTTGTAGACCAAACATGATGGTAGTTCAGGTGTCCAATGCTGGGCAGCTGGTATCAGCAGAAGAAGAGGCAGTATAAGGAGCCATAAAGGGCCCGACATGATGGTACCTCAAAAAAGAGGAGCCACTCAATTAGCCCAGGGGCCATTGGGGTTGCTGGATTAATGCAGCTTATCAGTAGCATTCCGATCCAGGTCGACCTGAATTTGATAGCATTAAAAATGATTCAGAACAATCAGAATACCTCCCTGGAGGTGGTTCAAACATTTAAATACCTAGGATTGACACTGGACTGCACTGTCTCATTTAACCAACACATAACGCACTTGCAAAGTCATCAAATGCAAAACTAGGATTACTGTACAGACACCGAAAAGGCCTGACTTCTGAGGCACTCAAAACTGCTGTAAATAGCTCAGTCCTCTCAGTGATAGACCATGGTCTAGCAGTATATTGGTCTGCCTCCCAAACTGCTATGAAACATATCAAAACAACACTAAATAAAGCATATCATTTAGTCCTAGGTGTACCCCATCTCACTCACACCTGCGAGTTGTACACTCAAGCAAAATGGCTCAACCTTGACAGTCGCCTCCAGTATCAAGTATGCATGCTCACCAAGAAGTCTATGTTAGGACTTACCACCCCAGGCCTGCAAAGCCTCCTTAGCCAACCTAATTCCATCAGATGCACTAGGGGTACAAACAACTCAGCTCTCTGCATTCCTTTCCGTAGAACCACACAAGGCCAACGGTCCTACGAATATCGGGCACCACTTTGGCTTAATGAGCTTGATCTAGGCATGACAAAAGAGGACAAAATTTGGCCCTTTAAAGATAAACTCTGAGTGGTCCTCACCACAAACAGGAACTGTGACTGTGAGACCTGAACTCCCCCACACACTCCCCTCCTCTTTCCTGCTACCCTCATTCTAACCTGCACCCTTGCCTCACCTCTCTTCTTGCTAACACTCCTATAGTAGGCTCTAGGTCCCAGCCTCAGCACTTCCCCCTCAGTGAGTCTAGCCCTCCTTTATGACTACACTCTTTAGCACTTATGACAAAAGAACTGCTACCCATCAAGTTCTCACCTCCTTGCTTATAGTATTAGTTAATTATTTTACAGACTATATCATCCTCTGCTCCCTACCTGATTCACTCTATATCCTGTAGAATCTCAAGTTGTTCACATAACAACCTGTCAGCCTAGCCTGCTTTAAATTATGTGTCTGTATATTTTTACTTATGTACTCCCTGTTATTGTAATTATGTAACCTCTGTAACCTGATGTACTCATGTCTTTCTAGGCATGGAACCACCTTGTATCTGCTTATGTACTTTTAACCATTGTAAATGGTGTAATGCCCATGTATTACTATGACTCGGAACCTCTGTAAAACAGCCTTTTGCTCAAAGGTACTTCTTAGAAATAAATAAATAAAAAATACTTGAACATTGTATGAACTCAGGTTACCTAACTACTACCACTGTATATTGCACTTATTGTATATACCTACGTATTTCTGTTACATTCTGTAGATTTAATCCACCTCTGTACTCAATATATGTCTCTGTATGTCAGCATGTGCAATTGTATATATCTTTTTAGAATGGTCTTATGCTTTCCCTCTCACCTTTCCCCCAGGACACATCTGGAAAGGAGTTATGTTGTGCTCAGTATGTTTTTTTCATGGTGAAATGCTTTAATAAATACGTTAAATAAATACTAAGCCAAGCTATGATTATTTTCTGTATACTCCATAATAATGGTTGTATCCACTAAGATGATGTCATTTAATGTGAGTAGAATCCGCAGTCTTGCAAAATGATATAGACTGCTACAAATGTTCAAAAAGGAAAAAACAGGAGTCCCCCTCTTGCAGCTTAAATTACTGAACTTTGGTTATACAATGGTGGAGGCTTCTTCAAATAAAAGTGGCCAGTAGAGAGGTACAGCAATATAAATACCACAGGGGTTCCCTTCATATTGATTGATTAACAAACAGACATAAAAGAAGATATGTAAATCTAGTGGGCCGGCTATTTAGCACTGTGGTTACTTTGGCTAGTGTCTATCTGCCACCTGGGGCTGATATAAAAGTGGTTTGTGTCTCTTTTGACAAGCTGAGTGTTGACCTAAATTTGGTTCTGAATCCTTTGGATACTTCCTCAGGAAATCTTTCTTGACTTATCACAACTCAATGACATTTAAGACCACAGTAGCACACTTGGGCCTGGTCAATGCATTCAGCATTTTTTTCCCACCTGCAGAGAATACACACACTTTTCCCCACAGTACCAGACATCTGCGTATCTTGACTACATTTTTACAATCATAGAACATGTGAAGAAGGCATAGGATATAGCCCATGGTCCTCGCCTTTTATCTGATCATTCTCCTCTCAAGATACACATAGGGACTATACATAAATTTACATCCTGGAGATTTAATACCTCTCTTTTATGGAATGGTGCCTTTAGGACCTGGGTGACTGAGCATCTCAACAATATTGTCACGGATAATGCCCAAGATGGTGTTAGTTCCCCTTCTCTGAGGCATTGCAAAAACAGTGTTCTGAGGATCTGTGGTGGCTTATATATCCCAGAAAAAGACAGCACAGGGAGAAAAATGGCAATATTTACAGGACAAGCTTAAAACTCTACAGATGTTATACTCCAAAGGAAAGAATGTAGTGTAAGCCCTTATAAACAAAATTAAAACAGAGCTACAAGATCTGATAGATCAGCAAATCAAACAACATTGAGTTACAGTACCTTAAGCAGTACTGTTTTGATGGAGCTCTCAAGGTGCACGTCATTTGGCCAGCCAGCTGCGGGCACATAAAATGCATACCTGTGTCCTCCAGTTCTGAGATCCAGTTATATGTCATGTGTATAGGGACTATGACAGTCTCCATTGAATTATAGCCTCCTACTACAAAGATTTAAACACTGCTGGAGATCTCACAAACCCACAGGCTGTTAAGACTTATTTAACAACTCTGATGCTTCCTAAAGTAACAGAGGCACAACAGGATGGGTTGCTTTTTCAGATAACGTTGGAAGAAATCCAGGTTGCTATACAACATGCTATATCTAATAAATGTCCCAGACCAGATAGTTACCCAGCCTAATTTTATAAAACTTTCTCTGAAATTGTAGCTCCTTTGTTGTTGTGCACTTATGCTAGTATCCAGGAAGGTGAAGCCTCACCGCCCACCTGGAAATCTGCCACAATATTGACAATATTGAAACCAGGGAAGGACCCAGCCTCCACTCACCCAATCTGGATATTAAATCTAGTTTATGAAATATTTACTGGAATTTGGGCTATGAGGTTAGATTCATTACACCTTCAAATCACAGATAAGGACCAGGTTGGTTTTATCAATAGGTGTTAAACACTTGACAATGAGGATAATGAGTGTATGCTGCATCCCAATGATTACACTCTCCAGTGATCTCTCCCTATGGTTGTTTTTAGTCTAGATACTGAGAAGGCATTTTATAGGGTGTCCTGCATTTTTTATGCGATGCCCTGTCAAACTTTTAGGGCCCCATTCTCAAAGCCCTGTGAGTGAAGCAAGGTGCCTGCACCAAACATAAATGGTGGAAGTGACACCTTGCATCAAACATTGCCCCGAGAGCTATTCAGAAAAGTAGCCTGAATCAACTGTAGGCTGCCTGCCCCAAATTTTGCACTACCCATGTGCCCAAAAATGGGCTGTGACATGGCACTAGGAGGCATGAGTCAGAGGCAAGCTGCCACATCTCCATAAATGGGATTCTCAGAACTCTCTTGGAGGGAACAATTCTAAGTACCCTTAGACCAGCCAGGACTGGTCTAAATGTATTTATAAAAATCCCCTCTGGGAGAGTTGACTGGTGTGTAGTGCATCAGCAAAGTCCACAGCATTGATGTTCTAGTGCCCCTTATTGTCCCCTTATGTCTTTTAATTTAACAACCCCCTCACCATCTCAATGTTCTGTTAATACTTTTAAGTGAACAACCCGCTCTCCATCCCGATGTCCCAATATTAAATTAATGAATCACTCCAGGCCCCTCCACAATGTCCCATTACTGCATTATATTCAACAACCACCTCCTCGATGTCCTGTTAATTCTTTTGAATCAACAACCCCCTCCCCAATCAGTAGGAGCTAGCTGATAGTTCATTTGGCAGCTGGCAGCAGAGGTGAGAGAAGCGCTGTGCTGGTCACCAGTTCTGTACGGGATGGGGTGGGTGGTACTACCTGCTGGGATGGGGGTGGGGGACCACTAGATCACCAGGGAAAATGGACTGCAACCATACAGTGGGTGCATTGGGGATTAGGGAGGGGGTTTTTGATTCAAAAGAATTAACGAACATTGGAGTTGTTGAATATGATGTATTAGGAACATCAGGGATTGGGGAAGGGTTGGTTAATTGAAATACTTCAGCAGTTATCGGGGTTTTGGGAGGGGGTTGGTGACAATCACAGTGTTTCTGGTGAGATCAGGTACTCGTGGGGGTCTTCTATCCAACAGATACTGGTTAGAGCAGCGCTTAGCTGCCCCCCAGCTTGTGGCACACCCTCAGGATACACCTTCAATTTGGCGTATATCCAGGGACACTCCACAGTGCTATTGATTCAAAACTTGACTCTGGCCAATTTCTTTTTGTCAAATTCTAAAATCATGTAGTGCCACAATTAGTTCTCATCCATTGGTATACAAGCACACTCAATGTTTAGCAGAGAGTTTAACATAAGAAATAGCCAAAATGCAAAAAAAGCAGAAAGACCATCAGACCAATCATTGGTGTGATGAAGGACTACATCCGAAACATCACCATGTTCTTCACGGCACCTGTCTCTGTCTGTTTTGACCAATTGTTGCATCAGCTTCACAATGGTGACCTTGTCATCTTTCTGCATTTTTTTGCATTTTCACTATGCCACTTTAGGACAACACAACACATAATATCATGTAGCATTAAGAAGTTTTGTTACACTTATGTACCAGTGCATAGTTGCTATTGTAGAGACAACAGGTAAGTGATTCATGTATTGCCATTTGGCTCTTTCTCATGTTAAACTCTCTGCTAAACACTGGGTATGCTTGTTTGCAAATGGACAAGAACTAACTGTGGCACTACAGTACATGATTTCAGAATTTCACAAAAAGGAAATGGTCCAGAACCAAGTTTTGAATTAATAGCATTGTGGAGCACAGTATCTGGCTGTTATAAATTTGAGAATCATGCGCAGTAATTAAAATAACAGTATATGCAACAATTGGTAAACTCTACCTTCATAGCCGGTGAGCATAGAGGAGTGTTTGAACCACGGTTTATAGCTCTGTGTTTAATTACAATTGCTACACACATATAAGTTTCCCTCACAGCTTGCAAGCAGAGGGGACTCCATTGATACCTTGAAGGCATTTTTCCAGCATTTATGCTTTATAAAGGCTAAGATTCTGGCACATTTTTTCAATCATACAGATTTACTGTTGTTATTAAATGAAACCAGCTAGTCCATTTTCACATTTTGGAATGAGCAGCTTGTCAGTAGTATTATTTTTATGCTTCACTGCATTGTGTTTTTTTTCTGCACCTGATAATTTCTTGCACTATTACACGTTAGAGACATATGGCTCAGGCACAAGCACTTTTTTCTTCAATGAAGGAATAGTGAATGGGTCAAGATGTATTGCAATATAAACATTTAATTTTTGCTGTGATTACTGCAAAGAGCTTTTTTCTTGCGAAAGCATTTTTGAGAGATTGCCATAATATCTGCTGAAATTAGTATTACTCAGAATAATGTCATAAAAGAATTCTGAAAAATTGAAGCAAAGAGCTTTTTTTCTGTATGAGCGCTTTTGAGTGATTGCCATAAATCTGCTGAAATGGGTATCATTCAGAATAAAGCCATGAAAGATTTTTGAAAAACTGAAGTGTTTTAGAAAAATTGAGAAATAAAAAATAAGATATGAACTGTACTTTGGTGCCGGTGTTTACAAAGAAATAGTGGAAGAGATTATGTTCTGTTTTTTTTTTTAAGCTTTATTACAGGATTGGGATATTACCCACCAGATGCTAGTCTACAGGATACAGCATATATCATTAGGGAGCTTGAACTAGCATGCAAGAAAGCTGAGACTATCTTCCTAGGAGACATGAATTTGGGAGATATAAACTAGTACACAACTGTGGCAAATACTCCTCACAGCAAAATTTTTCTAGATGCTACTGAACAGCTCGTTCTCCACTAGAATGTAACAAAACCTACAAGAGGAACAAATATTCTGGATGTACATAGCATTAGAAACAGATGGGCTCATGGTAAATAACTGCAAGGTGGGTCCACCTTTGGGAACAAATTATCACAATTCAGTTACCCTGGATATTAATATGTTTTATTGCATAGACTTGAATTATAGTGTATTTTTTAACTATAACAAATCCAACATTAAAAAAATAGTCAATACACTAAAATAGATTGATTGCGACTCCCCGTTCAGGGTGTGAAAAGGAAACTATGTGGGATAGGTTGAAGAAAAGTATTCTTGATCTATGCAATAAGCATGTACCCAAATACAGAAAGATTAATAATAACAGTTAACCGAGACCCAAATGGTTAAACAACAAAATCAAAAAATGAATACGTCAAAAACAAAAAGCATTCAAAACATATAATAAAACATATATTCCTTATTATTGGAACAAATACAAACAACTTGAAAAAAATGCAAAACAGCAATAAGAAACTCAAAAAGGGTGACCAAAATCATCCTCACCACAAATGCAAAAAAAACCAACAGCAAATGTTTCTATTGTTATATAAACACATTAAAAACACAAACATGTAAAGTGAGCCCACTACAACATAATGCTAGCATAATACATGAAACAGGGAATACCTACTTCTGGAGTTTATATAACACTAAACATAACACGCCCCTCAAACAGAACCTGGGTGGCTATATCACAATCAGCAAGGACGAAATAAGAGAAAGGATTAAAAACATCAAGGAGGACTATTCATCAGGCCCAGACAACATCATGGATAAAATTATCAAAATAATGTCTGAACAGTGACTCTTTCCACTAAAACAACTCTTTGAAAATAGCATTAACACAGGTTATGTACCCCTTGATTGGAGGATGGCAAACATGGCAAACATCATACCAATCTTTAAAAAACGAGATACATCAAAGACTGAAAATTACAGGCCTATTAGCTTGGCATCATTGATTGGCAAGTTACTGGAAGGTATCATAAAAAAACATATTGACCAGCAGATACGGAACATTGACAGTTCCATACATGGCTTTGTCAAAAAGAAATTATGTGTGACAAATCTTCTTTGCTTTTATGAAAAAGTTAGTAAACACCTGGATAACAGAAGACCATATGACATCATTTTTATCGACTTTAGCAAAGCATTTAAGAAAGTACCCTATGTTTACATAGCTGTGAAACTGAAAAAGAAAAATGTAAACTCAATTTACATAAACTGGATACAAAACTGGCTGGAGGGTAGAACTCAGTGGGTAACCATAAATGGCCAACACTCTGCGACATCTGGAGTGACAAGCAGGGTCTCGTAGGGGTCAGTACTGGGGCCCTATATATTCCAGGTCTTCATAGTAGACCTAACTTACAGTATTACCAATGGTAATATTAAATTTGCTGAAGACCTAAAGCTAGGGGGTGAATGTGGAACACCTGAAAATGCTGAAGTGCTACAAAACAATCTTGAAAACATTTCCACATGGACAAAAACTCGGGGTATGATGCTCAATAAAGAGAAATGCAAGATTATGCACCTGGGGCCCAAAAGTATGAAACACCAATACCTCCTGGGGGATAGACAACTATCTGAAACTGCAATGGAAAAAGACCTGGCGGTATTAATAACCGGTGACCTAACATTTTCCAAACAGGCAAATTAAGTCATAGGCAGAACAAATAGGATCCTTTTGAATATAAAGAAAAAACATTGTCTCTAGAGATGCAAGGGTTCTTCTTCCTTAGTACCGTTCATATGTAAGGCCACACATGGATTGCTGTTCACAATTTTAGTTACCTCATAAAAAAAACAGATATTTCACAGCTTGAAAAAAACTCTGAAAAAGTTTACCAAACAAATTCAGGGAGTCTGGGATGAAGAATATCATGCCCACTTTGAGTTGTTAAAATCAATGTCTCTGGAGGAAAGAAGGTACAGAGGGGACCTGTTGCTTCTATGGGATGTTATAAATGATCCCTGTTTTTAAGATGGATTTTGCCTTCAAAGAAGATGTAGCAGAAATTAGGGGTACCCACTCCAATTACGTCAGTTTAAACATAATACCAATAACAGAAGGTACTTCTTTTCACAAAGAGTAATAGGAACATGGAATACCTTACCTCTGAACATAATTATTAGCAGAAATATATTGGCTTTCAAAAATTGACTAGATAAGTAGATGCTCACCAGGAGTTCTCCACTTCAATAAGGAGAAATGAATGAAAACAAAAATGGGCATCCTCTGACTCCAGTTTCCAACAAGATCACAGTATGAACCACAATATGTTATTCTCTATACTGCTATCCCCCCAGAATGGGAAGACCTGGCAACACCTGACTGAAGTTCTTTAATGAGGATTACAGGAATTGGTCCCTGATACTTCTGAACTTATTCTAAACAAATGCAATGCTAAATTACAGACTGACATTCTCTTACAAACTTGGCAAAAATATGCTATTTGAAATGAAAGAATTATCTACTCCACCTATTGGAGAGATTACACATGGAAAAGTAGGATGTGCTATTTTATAACTGTGATTATCCAAATGAAATAAATGGGCTCCTCTTGTGGTAGATGCTGGAGATCCTGTGAAGAATCAAAAGCCATATACCATGTATTTTTGGCAATGTCAAAAACTTCAAGACTTCTGGGAGGTGGTTGTTGGGGCTCTGGCACCCATCTTCCTAGAATCTGACCTCCTGACTCTTTCCTTGGTCCTGATGGGGATCCCAGTGGATGTGGTAAGGGGTCAGCATTTAAACTGATTTTAACCTTAGCAACAGCAGCAAAAAAAAAAAAAAAAACAGTTACGAGATTGTGGCTCACTATTAAGGTGCCTAAATTAGATAACTGGACCAAAACTGTTAAAACCTTATATTATATGAAGTGGCTACAAAATAGAATTAGAGGGCAGGAAACTAAATGTGAGGAAGTTTGGCACTGCTGGGTAGTTTATCAGTTGGACATCAACCCAGTTTTGTCCCTTGATATATTTCTAGTCTGTCACCAGGACAGTTTGAGTTAGCTTTTTAATATAGATGTGATAACTATCTCTAATAACATGAGCTTGAGATTTCAGAGGGCACTCAAATTATTGTATAATGTAGTTGAATCAATGTATTGCTTAATATATACTGATTTTCAACACTGGCTAAGGGACTGGCTACCATGGTTGTAGGATGAGGCTATCTGGACAAAAACTGTCAACTTCACTTGACTCCTTTCAAAGACTAGATGAGGCAGGACATCCTCAATCCTCCACAGTGTATTTTCCTCTATAGTGGTGGTACATACTCTGATTGATGCTGTGTATTGTTGTATATGTTTTATTCCATTGTCTGTCTATTGTTTGTAATTGAAAATTACCAATAAAGATTTAAATATAAAACATGTGGAAGCAAAACCAACTGTTTTACTAGCCATTGACCACCTGGCCAATTGATTTGTCCCACTGTGGTCTCAAGGGTAGGGGAGGAGGATGGGTGGGTATTAGGGTTGATATATACAATTTAAATTTTAATATGTTAACAATGTATGAGGTACGATACAATTGATGTATGGCCCTGTACCTGCAGACTGTCCTTGAATCATAAGGGTAGGGAATATGGCAGGGTGGATGGGAGTCAAACATAAGAACCATAATACTGTGGCATATTTTCAAAATTTGTGTGCATTGTTCTTACAACCCTAATAGTTTATTTCCAACCTTTGTGCAGTGGCAAACCTAATGAGCATTAACACAGTTTTTTTTTCTCATAAATTTATATATATATATATATATATATATACTGTATATATATATATATATATATATATATATATATCAATCATTTTGCATAATGCATGAAACTCTTCAGCGCACAAGCATATTCTCTTCCTTCAAATTATTCCCTGCAGCTAATATTGGCCTGCTCTCTGCTGCTGTGAGTCTTGATGAATGGCATACTTTTGTACATCTTATGGCATGGCAGTTAGTTGATAAATGAACCACATTTGGAAAGCAGACTGAGGAAAATATGTAATTCATATAGTCTGAGCACCAATGTTGAATGAGGTATGCAGAAGAGAAACTATTAATAGGAAGATCAGTTTGTGCAAGTCATTAGATGGGAGTTTGAACTGGAAGAAATTTGCTTCAGAGTAATATAACATTTGACATTCTGGCTGCTTAATAGATGAAGAAAGTTACCCATTTGAACATATGTTTTTAAGACTGCAAATGTGAGAAGATTTGTGGTTACTTAATGAAAGAAGGAAATGTGGGTGACATGAAAGTAAAAGGTAAAGGTCTAGAAGGTTAAAAATAACATCCTTGTGAAATTTGGTGAAGTAGAACCAAAATTTGGAAAAGGTTTAAGATTCCAATTACAATGTTTTAACCTATTTTACTTTGTTGTATATTAATTAATAAGAAATATGTCACTCTACCTTGTATTGATAGCACAACTGCATATCAATATACAGGTGATAGAGTAAAAAAATGATATTTTACTATTACTTCAGAAATGGTCGAAATGTTGTATTGATACACCAACATGTATTGATGCATGAAAACTGCATTGGTAGGATGTATCCATGTGTATGAGAAACCAAACATTAATTTAAAAAAAAGACAATTTCCCACAGTATCTCTAACAGTTCAAAAAGGTAATATTTCTAAACATACTTTCTTAAAAAATGCACATTTTGGAACCATTTGGGATCCAATTTTGTTTTAATAATCCAATCCAATACCATTTTATTTATATGGAGTCCAAGCCAAAAGGCTCTGAGTGCCTTACAATAAAACTGTTAAAACAATCAGGAAATCTAATACAGACAAACAATAAACAAATTATGAAGCCAGGCCAAAACAGAAATTAAATTAATGAGTTTTCAAAGCTGTTTTAAAAACCGCCAGTGAGGAAGCTAATCTCACTTCATGGGGAAGGGCATTCCAAAGAATAGGGACTGCCACGCCAAACGCCCTATCCCCAGAAGATTGCAAACAAGACCGTGGATCATAGAAGGGATCTGCCTCAACTGATCAGAGGGCATGAGCAGGAGCATATGGTATCAGGAGGTCTTTAAGATGAGCAGGATCCAGACTATGCAGGGCCTTGTATATTAACAAGCAAACCTTGAAACTGCTTCACCACCTGACCAGAAGCCAGTGAATAGCATTGAGAACCAGTGTAATATGCTCAGAATGAGATACCCCAGCAATCAACTAGGCTGACACATTCTGGACCAGTTGCAGGCAGTGCATCAGTCTTGCCGATAGCCCTGGTAAAGAGCATTGCAATAGTCCAGCCTAGACAAGACAAAGGCATGCACTAGTATTGCAAGGTCAACTGGCTCAAGATAGGGCCTAATCCCAGCGATGTTACAAAGATGATAATAGCCATTGCGGACAACAGCCATCACCTGGGATTCCATGGTCAGCTTGGAGTCCACAATGACCCATAGATTCTTTACCCTATCTACCAGGCAGGGGGACACTCCCCACAGAGATGGAAGAACAGTGCTCCCAGATATCATGGAAGAACTGAGCTGACCTGACTTCACCAACAGCACCTCCATCTTGGATGGGTTTAGACTGAGCCAGCTGGCTGCCATCCAGTCCTGAATGTCTTTAAGGCACTTGCCCAGCTCATACATAGCCACCTGATCATCAGGGGTATAAGACACATACAGCTGGGTGTCATCAGTATAGCAATAAAATGCCAAGCCATAGCATCTGATGATCTCACATTGAGGCAGCATATACATGGCAAATAGCATGGGAGCCAAGACTGCCCCTAAAGGCACCTCACAGCAGACTGCAGCACTGTTTGATGTATAGGAGCCAGACACCATTTGCTGCAATCTGCCAGTTATGTAGGTTTAAAACCAATGCAGAACGGTGCCTGAGAGTCCCAAATAGTGCCTAAGATGAATCAATAGCTCACCATGGTCCACTGTGTCAAAAGCTGATGAAAGGTATAGAAGGACAAGAATAGAACATCACCCACTGCCCCTTGCTAAGAGCAGACCATGTAATACCATGACTAGGGCAGTCTCTGTACTGTGATGAGGCAGAAAGGCAGATGGGAAGGGATCATAGATGTCATATTTTTCCATGTACTGTTCTAGCTGTGATGCCACCACCTTCTCAATAAACTTTCCAAAAAGGTGAAAGTTCAAATCAGGTCTGTAGTTGACAAGATTGTCAGGGTCCAAAAAAGCTTAAGAAGGGGACTCACCACCACTTTTTTTAGGGCAGAGGGAAAGACACATTCAAGAAGAGAACATCTGACAATCTCTGCCACAGCTGAACAGAGTGATACCCAGCATTCTAAAACAAGTCTGGTGAGCCCAGGGTTCATTACACAGTAAGTGGATTGCAAGCTAGATGCAACCTGTGAGACATCATCTAGAGCAAACAGCTCAGACTCATCCCACAGAGGTGGAGTAACCAAGTCCTATTAGGGATGGACAGTGTCAGCCGATGGTAGGCTGAGTGGGGAGATCTCAGCTCAAATGGAGGACACCTTGTCTAAAAAGAACCAACCAAACTCCTTGCATTTTTCACATGAAAAGGCTCTATGACTGCAGGCAGACAGGATGTAATAGTCTGCTAACAGTGTTGAAAAGCTGAGTTTGCTGGTTCTTTCCAGCATCAATCACCCATGACAGGAATGCCATCTTTTCTATGATGATTACCCACTGATACTCACAATAGTGAGTTCTCAGAGCCAATTTATCTGCCTCCAAGTAAGATCTCCACCAGCAAAACTCCTACCTCCACCGCTTTATTTTCGTCTTCCTCAGTAGAGCATCAAACCAAGGTGAACAGAGTTGTGAAATCACAGAGCATACATGGACCAGTGATAGGGAGTCAAAAGCAGAGGAAAAGGTCATACTATAACCGTCCACAGCAACTTCAACACCCTTTATGCAAGGCATCTGCAAGCTTGAGATGTCAAGGACTGCCAGGATGCCCTGAGGCTCCAGATGTTTAAAAGAACAGTACCTGACCATATCCATGGGGGAAGTTAAACGGGGAGCCCCACAGAGAAACTGAAAGACATGATGATCCAACCAAAAGACCGGATCAACCCTGACATTAATAATGTCAAGACTGATTGAGAAGACCAGCTCCAAGGCATGGCCATATTGATGGGTCCTGGTGGCAACTGCCTGTAAAAATCCCCTGGATGAAATCACCTGGAGAAACTGTCTACCAAACAGAGATGCATCATCATTTATCCAGATGTTGAAATTCCCCAAGTCATCAACTTGCAGGACTCCAACACCGACCGGCCATGAGAACCTCCAGTTCCTGCAGGACTTCATTCCCACACCCAGGAGGATGGTAAATGAGCATGATCCTGCAACTTGTGCCTGGGCCACCTTTTACGGCCATGCATTCAAACAATCTGGTCTGTCCCAAATGTTATGCTGACAGCTGCAAGGTGGATCTAAAGCAGATGTCTAACCTGCCCCCCCTTTCGCTCCCACCTGTAGCAATGCACTACAGAAAAACCTGGTGAAACAGATGACTTGAATTGTTGGAGACATGTTGACATGGCTGTGACCTGTCCATGAATTTTTCATCCACCAATACACTTATACACACTGTATCAATGCATAGCAAGACACTTTTAACCATATATGTGAACATACGAACATACGAAAATTCCAGCAGAAGGCCTTACTGTCTATCGAGTCTGCTGGATTGTGCAGCTAGCTCCTCAACTTGCAGCTGCCCCACCTCTCCACCTCTCTTCATCACAATCCTCCCTCACCCTGTCCCAACTCCTTTTAAAGCTGCCCGACATTCTACAAGATACAACCTTCTCGGGCATATGATCTCTCTCTCTCTCTCTCTCTCTATATATATATAGATATAGATATATAGATATATATATATATATATATATATATATATATATATATATATATAGATATATATATGTATGTATGTAACAGATAAACCACTCTGAGGTGTGTGGTCGCACTCTGATATCGCATGCCTTGGTGTGCGTCAACCGCTCAAGGCATGCATATATCAGGCGTGACTGTACACCTCAGAGTATATATATATCCCTGGTGTCTAGTGGGCTCTCTCTTCAATCACCATATGTTGTATAATGTAGGCCCCAGTTGGTGGGTAGTAGCACCCCCCCCCCATGTCCTGTCAACCTGAAAAAAAAACCATCCATCTATGTCTTTTTAACCAGTAAAAAATCACTGCGTCGATCATATTTCACCACCACCTGACCTTCCACTGTGCATTCACCTTCCCAAACCCCCTGACCATCCCACAAGCCCTCATTCATTGAACTGCCAACAACTGAAGATCCACCTCCAATCAAAGTTAGCTATTTGCTGCTGGAACTGGCGACTGCTGTCTGGCAAGTAAGGTAGCTGCAGTTTAATTTTGACTGCAGTTACCTTAATTGTTAGAGGGCAGTCACCAGTTCCAGCAGGAAGACGTGTCTTCACTTGGAGAGTGGATCTCTAGTCTGTTGACAGTTCAGGTGAGCGAGGGCAAGTGGGGGGCAAGGGGGTGTGGGGAGGAAGGTGAACAGTGGGAGGTCAGATGGGTGGTGCGGGTGTGATCAGTGGTGGACTTTTTTTTACAGGTTGTAAAAAAAAGACAGTGAGGGATGGTTTTCTTATTTTCAGGTTCACAAGGACATGGGAGGGTGGGGGATGCCACTAACCACCGATGGGTGTCTACATTATACAACATATGGGGATCAGATGGTGGGCATGGGCGTAGCTAGAGGGGGGTTCCTGGGTGCTCAGAAACACCCCTCACACCTCCCAGTTGCCGACTGTGTCCCCCCCAAAAAAATATTTCATTTCTTTTAGCCATAGACTCTGCACAGAGAGTCGAGTCACTCGTGATGCGACCCCCCCCAGATTTACTTATAAACAGTCAATCTGCCTCCTGAAACCAAGGCTGTGCTGCCCTGCCCATGGCCATAACTTTTCCAACCAGCACCGCGATTCCCAGGCATTTAAACGTTAAAAAAACCCTGATGGTTGGTCAGCTGATGAAGCCCTGCCTCCGCCAGCAGTGCTCGGCTTGCTCATGAAGAGGTCTCGGCCCACCCCGGCTCTGCATCATGTGTGATTACAGATTGGCAGTCACATGATGCTGAGAGCGCCGCATGCTGAATGCACACAATCTCTCAGCAGTCTTCATTCCAGATCTGCCGCGGAGGTGCTCTGAGCAGCTAGCTTGCTGCCCATAGTGTGTTGAAGGCCTTAAGGTGGCTTCAACATGGCAGCTGCAGTCTGGGAGACAGGGGAGTAATGGACAGCCTCAGCAGCAGGGGGGCATCTCGGGGAAGGCCGCAGTAAGGAACTCGGGCCCCAATGTACTCACTGGGACAGGCAAAATTACAGGCCTTCAGTGAGATGGTGTTAGAAGCCTGGAGGCAGACGGGTGATGGAGCAGGGTGCAGCAGTGAAGTCAGGAGGGAGGATATTTCAGGTAGCTGAAATAAAAATGCACTGCAGCTGAGCACTGAGGTGAAATGGGGCAAAAAACTAACACTAAACATGGATTCAGGAGGGGAAAGGAAAAATTACCAATGCGGAGGGGTCCGACCTAACAATTTTTGAGTTCTGTGGCAGCTGAGCTGGCAATAAGGAAAAATTACAAGGGTGGAGAGCAATTTTGGTAAACTAAAAGTGGCCTAGAAGTGGGGATTTCTATAATTCTGTGCTGATCCATCACACTGGGGCTGATGTGACCAGGGGCTCTAAGGTCAGGAAATGAAAACATGACTGGCTGGCTGGTCACATCATGAAGAACATAAACTAAGAGGGCTAAATAAAAATGATGATATGGGGTGATGGAAAAATGACCATGGGGAGGTGGTTCTCGACTTCTGGTTCAATGTTTTTTTTTTACTTCTCTTTATTCGCCTTATTTGTACCATCACCCGACTCAATCGGATCCCCTCAGTCCTTCACAGCGTCCCTTAACCTCCCCAGTAATATGCTCCTATAATGTCCCCCACTCAAAAAAAAAATTTAGAAGTAACACCTGGCTGAAATACCTAGGACTGCAGGGATGGATGAGAGTGATGATTTGAATTTTGATACTTTTTGAGACTCTACAGTTATTGCTTAAAATGCACAAAACTGCACCATGTAACACCTACATTTTCAAAATTTTCCAGGGGACATGCCCTCGAACCCCCCTAGATGTGTTTGGGAAACCCCCCACCACCAAATCCTGGCTACGCCCTTGGTGGGGGGGTGCCACTAGACACTGAGGATAAAAAATAATTGCATGGGAGGGTGAGGGAGCCACTAACCACCAAAGGGGATTACAAATATTATACATATGGGTACTGGAGGGTGGGAGGTGCCACTAAACACCAGGGATATAGAATATACTTACATGGGAGGGTGGGGAGTGCCACTGAAAACCAATGTAACACACTTATAAATGAAGATAATCCTTTTTCAATAGTGGGAATCCTTTCCCGTGGAAAAGAAATCCTTGTTCTCAAATCCTTTACTGTGGTAGCGGAAAAAGATTCTGTCTTGTGAAAAAGGATTTGGACTTAGGTTTTTTTATAACCTTTTTTGTGAGATGATTCCTTTTGCCGCAAGCCCTTTTATGTGGTCATGGAAAAGGATTCCATCTCATGAAATGAAATTCAGACTCAGTTTTTTCTTTTACAAATCCTTTTTCATGAGCCGATTTCTTTTTCATAAATCCTTTTTCATTTTCAGGGGAAAAAAGAATTGGCTTTTGAAAAAGGATTTTGGGCTTATTTTTTCCAAAATACTTTTTTGCGAGGCAATTTCCTTTTTTGCAAGAATGAAAAAGGACTCGTAAAAAAGGAACTTAGTGGGTCACGAAAAAGGATTCATTTACTTTAAATAAAACATTCCGGGCCCATGGGAGGTACAATAAATTACAGAATGAAGCTCATCAACTCCCTATGAGTAAGATACATGGAACACATCACTATACAGAGTTATGCCAGTTTGTTGTCTGGGAAAACTGAAAACAAGATGGTAGCTCATGAAAAAGGATTTTTTTCTCATGAAAAAGGATTGGCCCCTCGCAAAAAAGAATTACTTTTCATGAGACCAAATGTCTTTTTGTTCCAGGAAGCTATCCTGGAGAGTGACATTCCTATTGAAAATAATGGAAACTTAAGGTCTCCCTCGATCAGACACCAGGGATATAGATTAGCACTCCACAACAAAACGGCAACCTCAAAAATCACTCGGGCACAAACAGCAAGTTGGCACTGTCTAAGAAGAGGGTGCAGCCCCATACCAAAGGGGGTGCACATTCCTGGAAGGTGATGTTTGCAAATGCTAGAAGCCTTGCAACAAATCTACCCAAATTTGCAGACATCATGGTAGTAGAAAGATTGGACTGGGTCACTGTGACAGAAATGTGGTTTACGGAAAACCATGGATGGGACACGGCTATACCCAGATAACATCTGTTCAGAAAGGATAGGCAGGGGCAAAGTGGGGAGGAGTAGCCATTTACTTTCGAGAAGACATAAAAGACACAGAAGTGCAGAGTCACCCTGGGGACACTGAGTCACTATGGCTTACTATAGATACAGGAAACAGAAAAACCTTCAGGATCAGCGTCATTTACATATCTCCAAATCAAGGACAGAAAGGGGACAAAGACCTGATGGAAGAAATACACAAAATGACTCAGAGAGGAAAGGTGATACTGGTGGGGGACTTCAACCTTCCAGATATAAACTGGAGTACACTAACAGCAGCAACAAGAAGCAAAGATTTCTTATTGGCACTACAGGGAGCAGGACTAAGTCAACTGATCAAAACACTAACAAGAGGAGATGCCATACTTGACTTGGTCCTCACAAACACTAATAGGGTCAAGGAACTCTACGTGGGATGCCATATGGGTAACAGTGGCCAACACATGGTTAGCTTCAAGGTGAACATAGCTGAGGACACGTGCCACTCAAAAACAAAAGTACTGGATTATAAAAAGGTGGACGTCAACCAAATGAGGACCAACATAAGAAATGACTTAATTGACCTACAAGTGGATGAGGTCAATGTCATGTGAGGGAAGCTTAAGAAAGAAATCCAGACAGTCACTGACCAATGTGCCAGAAGGGTTACCAAAGTGAAAAGAAAATGAAACCCTTAATGGTTTTCAAAGAAAGTGGCTAAAATAGTGAAAGAAAAACAGAAGGCATTCAAGCTATACAAGGGAACAAACAAGGAAGAAGACTGGGTGTCATACAAGAAGAAAATGAAAGAAGCCAGCAAAAAAATAAGGCAGGCAAAGGCACAGACAGAAGCAAGTATAGCAGAAAGGGCAAAGAGAGGAGACAAATCCTTCTTTAGATACATCCAGGAAAGAAGGAAGACAAAAGGGGGTGTACTCAAGATTACAACTCAGGAAGGGAAAGCAACAGAAGATGATCCAGAAAAAGCAGAAATCCTGAATAAGTACTTCTGCTTGGTATTTACTGAGGAGGACCCAGGCGATGGCCCAGAAATGGCAAATGTAACACCCCTGGACAGGGGATTAATATTAGCCCCTTCACAGAGACCGGAGTACTGGAGGCACTAAATAAACTGCAAGTTGACAAGCACATGGGGACAGACAAAATGCACCCCAGGATCTTAAAAGAACTGAGATTTGAGTAGTAGGCTGCCCCACTGGATAAACTATTCACCAAATCCCTAAAGAGTGGGCAGGTACCCGAAGACTGGAAAAGGGCAATCGTGGCCCCGCTCCACAAACTGAGCAGCAGGAGGACTCTGGAAATTACTGGCTGGTAAGCCTCACATCCATAGTGGGGAAGTTAATGGAGACACTACTCAAACAGAGGATCATGGCATTCCTGGAGGCTAGTGGCCATCAGGACTGAAGCAGCACTGTTTCACAGTGGGTAGGTCATGCCAGACAAACCTGACTGAGTTTTTTGACTGTGTTACAAAGGTTATAGATGACAGCGGGATGGTAGATGTGATCGACTTAGACTTTAACAAGGCCTTTGACTCGGTTACACACAGAAGGCTGGCAAAGAAGCTAGACCACATAGGAGTTGGATCAGAAATGATTAGATGGGTTAAAAACTGGTTACAGGGCAGAACCCAGAAAGTGCAGGTAAATGGAGCACTGTCATCAGAAGGTAGGGTAACCAACGGTGTGCCCTAGGGTTTAGTACTAGGGTCCCTGCTCTTCAATATTTTATATCAGACATAGCTAACGGACTACAGGGAAAGGTATGTCTCTTTGCAGATGACAGCAGAATATGCAATAGGGTTGACACCCAACAGGGAGTGCACAAGATGGAAGCTGATCTCAAGAAACTGGAAGAATGGACTGGAGCATGGCAGTTGAGATTCAATGCCAAAAATAGCAGTCATGCACATAGAAAAAGGAAAACCAAATAAGGCATATTACCTTGAAGGGGAAAGACTAGTTGCAGCTACCCAAGAGCACAATTTGGGAATCATTATCTCAGACAACTTGAAGGTAGGTAAACAGTGTGAGAAGGCAGCATTAAAGACCAGTGGTATGCTGGGATGCATTGGGAGGGGAATCACAAGCAGGAAGAGGGAAGTGATCCTGCCACTGTACAGATCAGTGGTTAGGCCTCACCTGGAGTATAGCATCCAGTTCTGGAGGCCCCACCTCAAAAAGGACATTGACTGAGTGGAGGTGGTGCAGAAATGGGCAACAAAAATGATTCAGGGACTGCACGAGATGTCCTACAGAGATAGACTGAAAGAACTGAACATGTATTCCTTGGAACAGAGAAGAGAGAGGGGTGACATGATCAAAACATTTAAGTACATAAAAGGCATAAACCAGGTGCAGATAGATGATCTCTTCCAATTTAAGAAGGGCAGCAGAACCAGGGGACATGATCAAGGGCTGCAAGGAGGGCAGTTCTCCACCAGGATGTTTTTCTTCACAGAAAGAGTGATGGATGCCTGGAACAGCCTGCCTGCAGCGGTGGCGGGAGCAAGCACAGTGGTAGGTTTCAAGAATTGCTTGGGACAGATACAAGGAAGCTCTCAAACCCAAGGGCAGTTAGAAGGTTAGGCTAAAAGACAATGGGCAGACTAGATGGACCTAGTGTTCTCCTTCTACCGTCAACTTCTATGTTTCTATGTTAAAAATTAAATAACTTTGCAACAGATTAATATTTTTTCACCAAACCAATGCAAGGAAGTTCTGGGACCCCAGTTCATTGTACCATAAAAACAAATCTCACCAAAATTTCACACAATCTGGATGCAAAGTGATGAGGAAAAAACTGCAAAAAAGTATGAATTTGGATGAAGGTTTTTGCACTATCCAGATCTCAGATTCTGCACATCTGACCAGAACAAAACTTAGAACGTCAAGAGATCTACCACACATGGCAGTGCATGCCATTTTTTTGCACATTCATTGAACAGTTGCAAAGTTATTAAAGTGAAACATTTGAGGTTTAACATTAAAGTGCATACTCAACCGTAACTATAGGGGCATGACCTTGCCCCTATAATACATCTATAGTTTCTCATGCGTTATCCAGGTGTCAAGTTTTCGAGACATGGCAAGTTAATTGATGAGCACTTATATGGATGCTGAAATTTGAATGTGCCACAAATAACAGAACAAAAGTATAACTTTTGGCCTTTTTTTATAATTCCTTGCTTTTACTTACAGCCTAGATGGCATGGAATTTTCTTCAAAAACGTTCAGGGATGAAAAGGCTTTTTCCAAGGGTATGTCTTTCAATGTTGGCATTTTTTTTTTGAAAAGTATTAATTGGTTCCAGAATTATATGGTTTTGAAATTTGGCATCTGTGCTTGCTCAGTAGGGTTTTAGGATAACCTTCTGATACAACACAACTTTCCCAAAATCAGCATTTTTCATTTTAGAAGAAACGTTTTTGGTTTGTGACAGACAGCCACATCTTGCTTTTTTATTGGCTAAAAACAAATTGAAAAGACATAAAAATGAAGAATTAAAAAAAAAAAGAATCTCGCTAACCGGGACTTGTTAAGCATGCCTATGCTGTTTAACACAAAAAAATAGACTCGGACAGCAGAAAAGGACATCTTGGCCCACCTAGTCTGCTCATTTCCCTACCTATTGGATAAGCTGCAGATCCTAGTTAATCAACAGCCTACTTCTTCCTACCCCCCACAAAAATTGCCTTATGTCTGTCCTATGTATTCTTGAATTCCCTCACTGTTATTGACCCCACAACCTTCTCAGGAAGGCCATTTCATGTGTCCACCACCCTCTTTGTGAAAAAAATGCTTCCTCACATTGCCCCTGAGCCGCCCCCCCCCCCCATCTTCAAATTGTGTCCCCTTGTTCTTGCACATCTCTTTTTCTAAAAGATGCTACCCTCTTGGACTTTGCTGATTCTCTTGAAGTACTTAAAGTTTCTATCCTGTCCCCCCTTGCCCTCCTTTCCTCAAAGGTATACATATTAAACTCCTTTATTCTCTCTTCCTATGGCTTCTGTTGAAGACACTGCACCATTTCAGTTGCCCTGTTCTGGACTGTTTCCATCTTATGTCCTTACGGAGATGGGGTCTCCAGAACTTCATGCAGTACTCCAGATGGAGTCTCACTAACTGTCTGTACAGAGGAATAACAACTTCTTGTTTTCTATTGGTGATGCCTCTCCCTATACATCCCAGTATACCCCAGCCCTCCTTACTGCCTTCTCACAATGCTTGCTTAGCTTTAGGTCATCTGATATGACTACCCCCAGGTCCCTTTCCATTTTTGCTGTTGTTAATACTTCCCCCATTGTGTACTCTTTCCCTGGGTTTTTGTTTCCCAGGTGCATTACTTTGCACTTCTTTGCATTTAATCTAAGCTGCCATACTTTTGACCATTCCTCCAACCATGCCAAGTCCCTTCCCATCCTCCCTCCCTCCTTGTGTATCAACCCTGTTGCAGATCTTTATGTCATCTGCAAAGAGGCATACATTTCCTTCCAGTCCCTCCACGATGCCACTTATATGAAACAGAGAAACATAGAAATTATCAGCAGATAAGGACTGCTAGGCCCATCCAATCTGCCCGTGGGCCCTATACATTGTATGTTCCAGGCATGTTTAAACCCCACCACTGTTCTTGTCCCCACTACCTCCTGTGGCAGACTATTCCAAGCATCGACTAGCCTTTCTGTGTAGAAAAACTTCCTCACATTACCTCTTCATCTACCCCCTTCCAATTTCATATATTGCCCCCTTGTTCTAGTACTTTTTCTACATTGGAAAAGGTCACCCACCTGCACCTTGTTTATGCCCTTGAGGTTCTTGAAAGTTTCAATCATGTCCCCCCACTGTCTCCTTTCCTCTAGTGAGTATGTGCTTAGGTCTCTTAGTCTCTCCCCATACGTTTTGTGGTGCAAGCTCTACACCATCTTTGTTGCCCTTCTCTGGATAGTCTCCACCTTATCTATGTCCTTGCACAGCTGTGGCCTCCAGAACTGCATGCAGTACTCCAGACAAGGCCTTACTAATGTTTTATACAATGGCATCACCACCTCCTGCCTCCTGCTAGTGATAACCCTGCCTATGCACCCCAGCATGTCACTGGCCCTCCCTGCCACCTTTGTTCACTGCTTTGATACCTTAAGGTCATCAGAGATGATAACCCTTAGATCCCTTTCCTCTTTGGTGACAGTCAGCTCATCTCTCCCCAACCTGTAGCTCTCCTCAGGGTTCCCTCCACCCAGGTGCATTATTTTGCACTTCTTTGCATTGAACCTCAGTTGTCACATCTCTGACCATCTTGTAAGCTTCTCCAGGTTCCTCTTCATTTTCTGCACCCCTTCTGGAGTATCCACCGGTAGCAGATCTTGGTGTCATCTGCAAACAGGCAGACCTTTCCTTCCAGCCCCACTGCAGTGTCGCTAATGAAGACATTGCACAGGACTGGTCCTAGTACTGATCCCTGTGGTACACCACTGGTCACTCCCTCTCCCCAGATTATACCCCATTTACAACCACCCTCTGTCTCCTGTCTGTTAACCAGTTCCTAACTCAGTTCACCACCTTGTCTCCCATGCCCAGACTACCCATCTTGTTAATCAGTCTTCTGTATGGGACAGTGTCAAATGCTTTGCTGAAATCAAGGTAGGCAATGTCCATCACCCCTCTTTGATTTAGTTCCCTAGTCACCCAATCAACAAAAAATATATTAGATTTATTTGACATGACCTTCCTGCTGTGAATCCATGTTGTCTCAGATCCTGAACACCGCTGGATTTCATATGTGCCACTATCCTTTCTTTCAGCAGTGCCTCCATGATCTTTCTCACCACTGAGGAGAGGCTGACTAGCCTGCAGTTCTCTGCCTCCTCCCTACTGCCACTTTTGTGTAGTGGGACTACATGTGCCCTCATCCAGTCTTCTGTAATGACACCCGTGTTGAGTGACTCTGTGAACAGGGCCACCAGAGGTGTTGCTTGTTCCCTTTGCAGCTCCTTTAATATCCTCAGGTGGATGCCGTCTGGCCCCGTGGCCTCATCCACCTTCAACTTTGTGAGTTCTTCCAGAACCATCTCCACTGTGAATGGACTGGTGTCCACCTCCCCACCACCATTGCTACTGCAATCCAACTGTAGTCCTTGATCCTCCCCATCCTTAGTGAATACTGAGCAGAAGTATTTGTTCAGCATTTCTGCCTTGTTCAAATCCCCCTCCTTACATTCTTTCTTCTTCCCTTTGAGCCTCACATTCCCCCACCAGGTTTTTCTTCTTTCACAAATGCATCTATAAAATGCCTTATCCCCTTTGTTTACAGACTGTGCTAAGCCCTCTTCTGTCTGTGCCTTTGCCCTCCTAACAGCCTCCCCTGCTTCCCTGAGACATTCAAGGTACACATCCCTATCCTCCTCCCTTTGGCTTGCCTTATATTTCCTGAAACTCAGCCTTTTAGCCCTGACTTTGACCCCCACTTCTTTGGAAAACCATAGTGGTTTCCTTCTTCTTTTCCCTTTGGCCACTATCCTAATGCATTGGTTTGTTATATCAAATATGGCTCCTTTCAGTTTCTCCCATTGTTCTTCCACCCCTTCTATTACCTCTCCCTTCCCCAGAACTGCTGATATACATCTATACATTTCAGTGAAATCCTCCCTCCTGAAATCTAATACTCTTGCCCTTATGTGGCTTAATTGAGTCCATGTCTCCATGCTGAACCACACCATGTGGTGGTTGCTGGACCCCAGCTGCCCTTTCACCTGTATTTCTTTGAGTCTGTTCCCATTGGTCCATACCAGGTCCAGAATTGACTTGTCCCTGGGTGGCTCATTCACCAGCTGCCTGAGTCCAACCTCCTGCAGGGATTCAAGGATGGATGTGCTTCTGGATGAAGCAGCCATCTGGGTGGCCCAATGCACGTCTGACATATTGAAATCTCCAAGTAGCAGGATTTTGCCTTTAGCTGCCATGTCATATATGTTCTCCACTAGTTCCCTGTCTACTTCCTCCCTCTGTGCCAGAGGTCTGTAGATCACCCCTGTGCATATTGTTGTTCCATTCCCTGGCTCCAGGATGACCCACATTACCTCGGCCTCTTCCTTTCTTCCCTGAACTTCTGTAGCCTTTATACCATCTCTGATGTACAGGGGTACTCCCCACCCTTTTTACCCTCCCTGTCCCTCCTGAACAGTGTATAGCCTGGTACATTGACTTCCCAGCCATGATTAGCAGAGTACCATGTCTCAGTTATTGTTGCTATGTCAATGTCTGCATCTGCCAACAAGGCCTCCAGGTCTGGAACCTTATTTCCTAGGCTACAGGCATTCGTTGGCATGACTTTCCATGTTTTACAATCTGACCTCCCTCTGCTCTTGTTCTCCCTGTCCAGCATCTTCCCCCCACCTCAGTTTCATTTCCTATGTGTTCTTGCCCCTCCTGCATCACTCATTTTACATTCTTCAGCTGCCTGTCCCTCCCTGCATACTTTAGCTGTTCCTGTAGTCAGTGTTTCCATGTGGGGGTGTTTCTAAGCCTCCTCACCCTCCTGGCTCTCCCTCTTGTCTAGTATAAATGCCCACAGCTGAAGCATTTAAACTTCTCACAAAGGACCAAGGTCCCCTTCTCAAACAGATGCAGGTTGTTCTCTTTATATAAGCTCACATCTGCCTAGGTCAGGCCTCAGTCCCATATGAAACCAAAATCCTCTCTTCCACACCAATCCTTCAACAAGGAGTTGAAGGTATAGATGTGGAGTGCCCTAGCTTCCCCTGTGCCCTGGAGAGGTAGCACCTCCGTGAATGAGACAGAGTGTGATATCTGTTTCAGGTTCCCCCCAGCTTCCTGGAATCTTTCTGGACTCTGGCTAACTCCACCCATCTCCTGGCCAGGCCATTGGTCCCCATGTAGAAAATGACATCCAGCTGCTCCCTCCTAGGTATTGCCATAGCAATCCTATGGATCCACTTCCCATCCCTCCACTCAGTGTTTCCTGGGAGGCACTTGACCTCCCTCTCTCCCCTGCTAGGTGACCTAACTCTACTCCCCGAACAATAGAGTCCCTCACTAGGAAAAACTTCCCTCTATTCTGGGGTTCATTGCTTCTCTTCTCTGGGGCTCCATCCTAGAGGACCCTCCCATCCTCCCTGGTCCCAGCCTCAGGTTCCTGAGTGGGGCTTTCCTGTTCCTCCAAAACCATGTAGGAGTTACTAAGCAGGACCAGTTGGGGGATGTGCTTTAGACCCCCTCCCTCACCCTCCCTTAGTCCACCATAGTCCAATCACTCCTCTTCCCTGGCATCCTTTGAGGTGCAGGTTGTGGACCCAGAGGTCTCAGGATGGGGGTGGATGCTGCCTTCAGCTTGGCCAACTCTGCTCAGAGACAGGCAACTGCCTCCCTCAGCCCAGAGAGGTGCCTGCAGATACGGCAGCATCGCAGCCTCCAGAATGTGTCCCTAAAGACTGCTGCTCCACAACCATTGCACTGCAACACTCCCATCATGCCTGTTTCCCTCCTCAATCCACTGCCTGCTTAAGATGGCTATTTGTTATCTCCCAAATATTTGTTTTATTTCTGTCATGTTTTGTTATGCCTCCTCTCTTTGCTACTTGCTGAATGGATACAGGATGTTGCAAGGCCCTATGGGACATACCCAATAAATGTAGGGTGAGCCCTGGAGTGGGTGGTTAGTGGGTTGGGAGGGTGAGACTACACCACAGGCTGTGTCCAAAAACAATCATCCAAGAAATTCTCTGGCAGTGACTTCTCACTCCACTTGCCGTGGTCCAGACATAGCCACTTTCAACCACACAGTCATGAACTTGTCAGCTAGAATCCCTCAATCCTGCCCAAACTAAATGGAAAAGCACACAGCAATGGCAGTTAAGAAAATACCTCAAATACAATTACAAACGCAGTCTCAAACTCACCAGCTAGAGCCCCTCCCTCCTGATCCAACTAAATGAAGACTCAAACTGAAATGGCAGTTTAAACCTCACATTCAAACTGTACTAATCCCTGTAATATGATGCCTGCACTTAAAGTTCAGACACATCCACTTTCAACCACACAGTCACTTATAAAGACATTAAAAAGGACCGGGTCCAGTACTGAACCCTGTAAAAGAAAAATCTTATTTTATGAAGCAAAAGCCATCTTTCATGAGAAAATAGTTTCTTTCATATGGCAGCCATCTTGTTTGTTATTTGTTTTAAAGACTTTTTGAAAACCCATAAAAATGATGCTGTGGAGAGAAACAAATGCATGAATCTAGCTAAACAGGACCCAGTTAGTTAGATTCTGGTGTTTTTCTTTTAAGCAACATCCCAAAATGTGGTTTGGGGACATCCCTAAAAACCTTGCTGGAAGGCTTCTATCTTTCTATCTGTCTGTCTGTCTATCATTAATTTTCATTTGACTTTTTCTTTAGAGGACCAGGGTGTCCACCTCCGGTTCTGCTTCTTTCTGCTCCCTACCCAGCCCCTCCACGTTCTTCTTAAGTAGTAAGCAGATCAGGTGCCCACCACCTGTATCACTTCTCCTGCCCCTTCCCATCTGGGTCACCCTCCCCCCTTTGTTCTGATATACCTGGTGGCACCAGGGTGCCCATCCACCTGATGCAACTGAAGATCATCCTGACACTGAGGTGCCCTATCTCCAGGGTCAGCTTCTGTCCCCTATGATAAAGAAAACCATCCCTCATTGATCTTTTTTTAAAAAAAAAGAAAACAGTCCATTGGCAATCTGACTCCCACCCAACACCCACCCCCACTCTGATCCTCCATTCAGCATGCACCACCCCCACACACACCCTTATTCACCGTAACATGTCCCATGACATGTTTGCCCACATTCTTAGTATGAGAACAGTGGGACTTTCTTAAAATATGAAGCAATAGCTGGAGTTGTACTACCAGCTTCAATTACAGCACCGAGCTGCCAATCCCTTGATGTGCATGACTATTTGTCTGTCTGTCTGTCTATCTGTCTGCCTATCGATCGATTGATCTATCTATCTACCTATCTTTTTGTTACACTAACTGGAGTGCCCACCTTTGGTACCACTTCTTTCTTCCGCTCTTTCCATTCCAAGTCATCCACCACCAGTGTTATTTTTCAAAAATACTAACTGGACTAGAGAGCCCACTTCTGGTGCCACTTCTCTTGCCCTCCTCCCCTCGAGGTTATCTGTCCTTCCCCTTCCAATTTGTTTAATTAGTAAGCAGATTGGGGTGCCCACCCCCAGTACTACTTCTTTTACACCCCTCCCTCTAGGTCACCTGCCCCCATTCCTTTAATTTTATATATCTGGCAGCACTGGGGTGCCCAACTCTGGTGCCACCAAAGATCATCTCAACACTGGGTTCCAAATCCCCAGTGTTCATTACAGTCCCCATACAATAAAGAAAACCATCATCATTGATCTATTTTTTCCCAACCTGAAAAACATGGCCCATCAGCAAACTGACCCTTCCACCCTCACTCATCCTCCATCCCATTCTGCATCCCCCACTGCACACTTCCTCAATACCCCCTCACTCACCTGAACATGTCCCATGATGTAATGTATGTCCACCCTCTGATGGAAGACATGACTTGCTGCTGGAACCAGTGACAACAACTTGAGAAAATAAGGTAATTGCATTAAACTGCACTTATCTTATTTTCTCATATCGCAGTTCCTGTTTCCAGCAGCAAGACATGTCTCCCACTGGAATGCATATCTATACTGTGGGATATGTACAAGTAAATGAGGGTATGTAGGTGCAGTAGGTGATGAGTGATGGGATCAGGTTGGGGTGATTGGGGGTATGGGGACAGTTCACTGATGGACCATTTTAGCAAAGATCAAAGAGGGGAAGTTTTCTTTATTGTAGGAGGAGCATAGTTGACACTGGAGATTGGGCACCCCTGTGTCAGGATGATCTTCAGCAGCACTTGAAGTGAGCACACCAGTGCCACCACATTTATCAAATTAAAGGAAGGGGAAAGGCATCCTTAAGGAGTGGAGGGCAAGAGAAGTGGTATGGGGGGACCGCAGTGCACTTATGAATTAAAAAAAAAATTGAGAGCGTGGGTAATCTCAATGGGATGGGATGAAAGAAGTGGTATCAGGGATGGGCACCCTGATCCTCTTAAGAAAAACATAAAAGTAGATAGATAGATAGATAGATAGATAGATAGATAGATAGATAGAAAGTTAGATAGATAGATAAATAGACAGGCAGACAGACAGACTAATAGATAGATAGATAGATAGATAGATAGATAGATAGATAGATAGATAGATAGATAGATAGATAGATAGATGGCTAGACAGACAGACAGACAGATAGAAAGATAGCTAGATAGATACAGAGATAGACAGATATACAGACAGACAGATAGATACAGAAAGAGATTCAATTAGAGCAGTTAGCCACCAATGCCCTGATCTGTCTGTCTCTCTCTTGACATAGAAACATAGAATCTGACTACAGATAAGGACTGCTTGGCCCATCCAGTCTGTCGGTTTCTCCCTACCTGCACTATTACCACAGACCATGCCCAGTCTTGCTCTCTTTCCATTTATCTTTCTATCTACTGTATGCATGTATGTATGTATGTATGTATCTGTCTGTCTATTTGTCTGCCTATCTATCTATCTTTCTTTCTATCTATATATATACCTTTCAATCTATCTTCTATTTTTCTTTAGCAGACGGGGGTGTCCACCCCCAGTACTGCTTCTGTTGCCCACCTTCCCTTTAATTCACCCACTCCATCTTCTTAATATAATAAAAAAATAGTGGACTGGGGTGCCCACCTTGGTACTGCTTCTCTCAACCCCCCTCCAGGATCCACCCCAAAATATAGGTGGCGGCACCATGGTGCCCATCCCAGGTGCCACTGAAGATCATCCCAGCACTAGGGTACCCAACTTCCACTGTCAGCTTCTGTCCCCCTAAAATAAAGAAAACCATCCCTCACCAAACTTTATTTGTTTGTATGTTTTGTAACCTGAAAAAAAAATGGTCCATCAGCAATCTGCCCCCACCAGCACCCCTACCCACCACAACCCCCCACTCAGTACCCACCACCCTACAACCCCCACACACCCTCACTCACCTGAACATGTTCCATGATGTATGTCCGCTCTCCAATCAAAGACACATCTTGCATCTGAAACCAGCGACTACAACATGAGAACATAAAGTACGTGCAGTTTAATTTATTTTAATGGGGTTTGAATGAACTTTTATTCATAGCGTTGTCATTTTTGAACATTTTTACACCACATTTTCAAAATTACCTTTTTTGGACCCTGCCTCATGAACAATGGAGCTGAAATTATGAAAATCCATCCAGATAGGTGATTTTGTGCTTGCTGTGCAAAATTACCTTTTGGGCAGGATTTGAAAATGTTCTCTGCCTTTGTTGATAGAGTGTGTCATAAGAAAGCTATGTTGAAAATTGGAGGTGAAAACAAAAAAGAGTTATGCGTGTACATTCAAACTTTTCAACTCACACTAACAACTTTGTAAATGTTCCATATTTTAAACCCAAATTTTCTACATAGTCATTTTTTCACCCCTCATAAAAGTAACAGCTGTCATTTTTTCAAATCCTGGCTGAAATGTGCTTTCACACTTGTTGTGTGATGTAATGCTCTGATTGGGATTTGAGAATTTTCACCTGCCAGGTTTATGAGGTGGGGTAATTGCATAGCTATGTCGACAAATTGGTGTCAGAATATTAAAAAAAACAGCAAAGCTATGAGCATACATTTGAATTTTTCTACAGCCACAGAGAAATTCCATATTTTTCAGTATTTTGTCCCCAGGTTTTCAACATAGCCATTTTTCACACCACCTTATGAACATGGCAGCTGTCATTTTTCAAACACTGGCCAAAATGTGTTTTCACACCTGTGGAATGAAATGTGTTTCAGTGGAAATCTGAAAAATTTCATTTACTCAGATAAATAGACTTTACACTTGGATTTGGACATTTTCATATACTGAGTTCATCAGTTGGGGTCATAAGAAAGCTATATTGAAAATTTGATATACAAATGTAGTAAACTGACCAAATTATGACTGAATGTTGAAATATTTTTGGCACTTCCTGGAAGGACCTGTACTTCCCTAGTTAGATGGACTCCTCACTTGGATTTGCAGCATTTTCATATACCAAGTTTATGACTTGGGGACATAAGAAGGATATGTTGAAAATTTGTTGTAAAAATGTGGTAACATGACCAAGTTATGACGGAACACTGAAATATTTTTTGCACTTCTACAACCTTATGGACTGTTATGGTAGGGCCTAGTGGGCCCTGCACATCTACTTCTATAGCCACACAGAAGGGCAAGGCCCAGAAGACCCTGTGCTTCCACAGCTAGATGTACTCCTCACTTGGGACCCTGAATGCTTGCATCCACAGCTGCATGGCAGTGCAGGGCCCAGAGGGTCCTGTGCTTCCACAGCCTGATGGATTTCACATTTGGCACAGGACCCAATGGGCCCTAGACATCTGCATCTCTTGACACAAAGAAGAACAGGGCCTGGAGGGGCCCTGCACTTCTGCAGCCAGGTGGATCTGTTCACAATGAGGATATGTTTCCACTATCTCAAATAGAAAGGAAATTCATTACAAAAAGTTCATTAGTGCACCAGTTAGGGTCCAACTTGATGCAACAAAATTAGGGGACTGTGGCATTAGAGTTTCCATACCTGAACCCCCACCATGCCAAGCAGCAAAAGGGCAAACCTTCACAACCAACCACAGACAGACATCATCAAGTAAGACAAACAATTCACAACTGTTTCCAGATGATATAAATGCAGCAACAGTGATGTGCTTTCTTCTTTGATTTCTGTCTGTGACTACATAAGAACAAGCCCCACGGGGGCATTTTCTTATCCAGCCACACCCTTTTGTGTATGTCATACAGCACATTTTGCAGACAGAAAGTCCCATGTGGCCTGTGGCTCTGCAGAAAGAGGTACTCATTCACATTGTACAAGGTACTTCACGAGATAGCACGATCTGCTACTGCATGGCTTTCTATATGTAGCTGCATAACTGAAAACCTGCTACCACCTTAAACACTTTCTAGATCCACTGCTGAAACCATGATACCCACATTGTAACAGTAATTCAATCTGTGTAGCAACAGGCCCCACAAGGGACTGTGCTTCTGCAGGCACAAGTCAGTGTGTATGTCTTACCCCTGTGGCTGAAGAGGTGTGGGTCCCTCAAGGGCCTGCACTTCTGCAAACAGAAGTATTGTTGCAATTTTTGTATCTAAAAACATGCTACCCCCTTGAACAAGTTCTAGATCCATTGCTGAAACCATGATACCCACTGTACAACAGTATTTCTGTCTGCTTAGCAGTAGGCCCCACAAAGGCCTGCACTTCTGGAACCAGTTGTCAATGTGTATGTCCTACACCTGTGGCTAAAGAGGTGCGGGCCCCTCAAGGACCTGCTATTCTGCAAACAAAAGTACTGTGTGCAAATTTGGTTTCATGGATTTTGTGGATCCCACACTTCTGCAGTCAGAGGTCAGTGTGTATGTCTTACACCTGCAGCTGCAGAAGTGCTGGCTTTCACTTACAGTGTGCATGAATACCTGAGTCTACTAGCCCCTTACAAACCTGCACTTCTGCTGACAGAAGAACTCTTGTAATTTTGGTGTCATGGATTTCCATCTGCAGCTGCAGGGGCCTGTTAGGTATCATGGTATTATATCTGTGGCTGCAGGGGCTTGCATTTCTGCACACAGAAGCACTGTTGTGATTTGAATACCCTGGATTTATATCCTTAGTGACACGTGAGTGTGTATGTCTTGAGGTGTGCTTGCTGCAGATATGACATACACAAATAGATGTGGCCGGATAAGCAAATGTCCCTGTTGGGCCTGTTCTTAAACAGTCAGACAGAAATCCATAAAGATAGCACTTCAGAGCTACTGTATTTGTATAATCTGGAAACAGCTGCAAGTTGTTTGTCTTACCTGATGATGGCTGTCTATGGTTGGTTATGAGGGCTTGTCATTTTGCTGCTTGGGATTGTGGGGAGTAAGGTTTGAAACCCTAATGCCACATGTCCCTACTTTGTTGCTTTATATTGAACCCTAACTGATGCATTACCTCAGTGTTTTGCAATTAATATATGTAGATCTATCTATCTACCTACCTATCTATCTATCTATCTATCTATCTATCTATCTAGCTATCTATCATTTACATACATGTATAAACATATATGTATATAAAGAATAAATGCCTCATTTCTGTAGTATATATAGAATCTGTGTGATGCAAGTCACTATCGTTGACGTAAACAAAAATGTTGCAGTAGTTTCCAAGCAACTTCATAATACTAAGATTACTGATATATATGTATATAAATGTCTCACTACTAATTAATAAGATCTGTGTCTTCTTCTTTTCCTGTTCAATTTGTATTATACATATTTGTACCCCAAAAAAAATAAAAATAAAAGATGACTGTCAGCTGCTACTGTCCTCTCCAGCTTAGTGTTGTTCCTTCCTTCTGGCCTGCTACAGTGCAGACAAACTGCTACGAGTCAGAAAATAATAATTTGCAGAATATTCACAGTTTTGAAGTTCATAAAAGTGCTACAGCATCATATGTCATGAATCATATCATCAGCATCAGCAGCCCAAAAAAGGAGACATTGTCCACTGTTGGCAAACAATGCAAGGTCTCGAAGAATGGGGTAGACTAAATCTCAAACCACAACTGCTTAGTACCAAAAGTCCAAGAGATCATTTGCTTGATGTTAGGATGAGTTGTTTTCAACTGAACCAGTGTTAGATGCTGTTAAAGTCATACTGGAGCAGTGCTGTCCATTCAGAGACTGAGCACCCACTGACAAAAAATGATTGTCATGTCATCCCTGAGCATATGGTTGTTCTGAAACACAAAAGCATTGAAGCATTGTGGAGATCATTAAGGAAAATGTAGCCATATAATTTATTGTGATAACTGTGTAGAGTGACTGTGTATAGGGGGCATCACTGTAAATGAATTTGCTCAATGACTGTTCCCTAATAAACTGAACTTCAAACTAGAAACTTTAAGTACGGAAGATCAAGAACAGAATACAGTCAAGGACAAAACTTTGCTGATCTCCAAGTACAACAGGGAAAGAACGGAAGAGGAAGTCACCAACAAGGACAGCTTGGGTCCTTTCCCACAAATAAGATCTGAACTACTTGATTCTAATAAAATACAATATGACAGAGTCCAGTCCTAGAAAAATATGGGGACTTAAGCATACCCTGAGCTACCCTTAAGAATAATATCAGGAAGTCTGAGAACAGAGGATATAGTGGAGTGGGTTTCCATGAAACCTGACTGAAAGGGAGTAAAGAAAGTTGAAGACTCAAGGAAGGAGAACTAGGATAGCAAAATGTTTTCTTGTAGCTTAGCTAGTGCTGCTGTTTTGAGGGGAAATAGGTTATCAGTTTGCTGAAATGCTACATTAGTATGGTAACTTATCAGTAGCCCTGTTTCTGACATGTTTATATTAACTTCTTTTTTTTTTTTAATATCCATTTTTATTAAGTTTCCGATTTGATTACAAACAAGACAGAAAGACAAGCAGCCCTGGCATCCCAGGGTACACAATCCAAGAACTGATTGTGTAAACTATTTACAATAAAATGTTTATATTAACTTCTTTCAGATGCAGTGTTTTACTGAGTCCCATCTGGCTAATGGATATTAAATATATTAAATATATTATACACTATTAGTTCCTAAAAAGAGTATGGCATTTTCCCCAGTGTCATTGCTAAATGTCCCTCTTTCACAAATCTGTTGACAAACTTGGTTTACTACCCCTCAGCATTTTCCTGTATTCCCTTCCTCATCCCAGGATGAAGCTGAAGACAGTAAATGTTTTCCTAGACCTCCTTTCCCTGTCAACAGATGAATAAATGAATATATCTTTACATTGGAAGGCATTAGATGACCATGTAATGTGTCTTGTTTCAGCAGTCATTCTGGAACATATGTGGAGAATGGGTTGGTATTCATAATTTTTCAAAAGCATCATACTGAGAACATAAATACGGTTTTATCCAGTGTATACCTAATATATACCAAGCCTTACCAGTTTTCATTCTGTAACGTCACAAAATAAGATTTTCTGGGAGATTCGATAGATTAATATAATTTTGTGCACTTTGCAAATTCAAGTATCTCCAAACTGAAAATGTATTTTGGTCAAGATATAAATCATTAGTTGGGCGCTGTAGATGATGTGTTTTCTTGTTATCAATTACATCACTTGCCTGCCTTTTGGTGTGGTGGTAGGGCTGATGCTGGCAACCCGAGTTCAGGAATAAACCTGTGTTACCAGGGACCAACAGGGGGAGGAGAATTGAGAGTCCCAGTGGATGCTTTCCTACTTCCACGGGGAGGGAGTCGCATCATGCAGCCCTACTGACATGTGTAGACATACAGGTGTCTGAGTGCTTGGGTCACAGCTAAAAGCGAAGGACACTATGCTGTGTATTGCATGAGTATGCTTACACACACACACGATGGGGACTTTGTCCCAAGTGCCAACATCCTTCCTGAGTTAGGGGTCACAACAAGAAGAATAGGTAAATTATAAATTGTAAATCTCCCTATGCTGGTAACTCCTTGAAGACTGGTAAACCAAGTCCAAAGGCAGTATATCTGCCACACCGGAACACAGGGGAGCAGAAAAAATAAATAAAAAAAAGAAACAGTGACGTCATTCAAATGTTCTTAGAGCACCTTCACAAAACTGTGTAATAAGGTAAAGCATAATCCCAGGTTACTGTGTTTTGTAGTACCAGATAAATATTAAAGCATTTGTGTCACCACTGGAGAAGAAATGAATGCATAGTCAGTTGGCATCACAAAAACCTTACTTTCATGTCACTACTGTCCTCCTAAGAGGTGTTTGACTGTGCTCAAAAAGTGCATCATCTTACTTTGCTTTGAATATTTCCAGAATACAATTAGCATTGATGAATTAAAACATATTAAATAATCTGATTTGTATTAGCTGCAAAACTGTAAAAAACCTGTGCACAAATACATACTGTATCTGACTTCAAATGTAATTGGATCTTGTCATATGCATGCATTTGGATATGTGTACCAGATAATCTGTGTATTTTTGCAGTACATTTATTCGGCAATGCTGTGATGATGATGCAGTGTTCCAATGTTAAAGAAGACTTCATTATTTTTTAGATATGCTTATGTAATATACTTTATATATAGAATAAAATATGGTAAGGGTGGTATGCAAGGATTTATACCCGTCCAGAAGACTAATGAGGGCTATAAGGTGGTTTTATTGCCCTAATTAGCCCCTGAGATGGATGTACTTCTGAGTATTCTACTGTTACCCATTTTTTGTTGAATATAACACATTAGGCTGGTTATGGTTTAGAGACTGCAGTTTTGATACTTTGTATTAGTATAGGTACTGTATATACTAACATACTAATTGCCAGCAAATTAGGCCTTACGGTCTATCAAGTCTGCTCGAACCTCAGATCCCTAGTTGGGTACCCAGGCCCTCACCCTCTTGTGTTCCAGAAACCCCTATCATCCATCCCCACCCCCCTAGGACAGGCCATCATTTGATACATCTGCTTTCTGCGTCTGTCCCACCCTCTCTTGGAGCCCTCCACTGTGGATCTCTGAACCAGGCAGCACATTCCAGGGATCCACCACCCTCTCAATGAAAAACCTCCTCCTCTTTCCCCCCTCACTCTTCCACCTTCCAACTTCAAACCATGCCCTCAGGTGATACCTCCCTGCTTTAGTCTAAAGATCCCCTCCGTGTTTACTCTATTTATTCCCTTGAGGTACTTGAAGACCTTAATTATGTCCCCCCTGTCTCTCATCTTCTCCAATGAAAACAGTCAGAGCTCCTCAAGTCTGTCCTCATACGTCAAATCCCCTAGTCCTCATATCATCTTAGTTGCCCTCGTCTGTACCCTCTCCAGGAGCTGTATGTCCCTCTTCAAGTATGGTCTCCCAGTACTGTACACAGTACTCAAGGTGTGGTCTAACCAATCCATTGTACAGTGGCAGAATCACATCCCTGCTCTTAGAGGTGATCCCCCTTATGATGCATCCCAATATCCTGTTTGCTTTGCTAGCCACTTTCCTGCACTGCTCGGAGTTATTCATACATGCATCCACCATGACCCCTAGGTCTTTTTCCCCTGTTGAGGCCTCCAGCGCCTCCGATCCCAGGGTGTATCTGTGTTTAGGGTTTCCCCACCCAAGATGTAACACCTTGCACTTAATGATATTGAAATTTAATTTCCATGTGTGAGCCTACCTTTCCATGGTGTCCAGGTCCCATTGCAGGGCCAACCTCCCCTCTTCCCCCTCAACTACTGCTCCCATCTTGGAGTCATCAGCAAAGAGACTCATTTCACACCCTATACCCTCCCTGATGTCCAAAATGTATGTATTAAACAGGATTGGACCCAGGAATGAGCCCTGCGGTACCCCACTACCGACCTCTCTAGGGTTCGAGAGCTCCCCACCGACCACTATTCTATAGTTATAATTGATTGATTAGTAAAGGTGTGTAGCTTTAATTAGTGTAGGTATATAGTTGTAATTGATTGATCAGTGCAGGTATTTATCTGTTCTATAAGTATCTCATATATAGTTATGTTGTTTGTCTGTTCTATCCTTTGTAAGGGCACCCTGAGCCTTAGGGGAAGGGTGCCCAAAAGACAGAAAATATTTTACTACTAGTACGACTACTACTACTACACTGTAGCTGTGATTGATAGATTAATCACAGGTATATAGGGAAATAAATGATGGCCCTTTCTATGGGGAAAATGTCCTATCCAAGTATTATACCAACCAAAAATTCAGTCTATTTAGATAAAGGAATGTTCAACTGTGATGAGGATTTTATATTCAATACAATGTCATGGTAACATTTCCATGTACAAAGGAACACATGTAAAGTTCTCCATTGTGATATTTGAGGTAGTTCTAACAAGGAAACAAATACATCTTTCTACTGTTTTCTTATGTCTTTGCAGACACCTCTGTGCAAAGACCAAGTCACATATACAGTTAGAGAGGCAGACAGACAGACAGTAGATAGATAGATAGATAGATAGATAGATAGATAGATAGATAGATAGATAGATAGCACACATAGTACACTGTCCAATGGAATATAGATTTGCAACATAATATAGATGATTAAATTGAAAAATAATCTTACCTAACAAGTTCAGTCAATACAACAGATTTTAATAGATTAACCTTTGCTACCATCTCAAACATACCTTGTTCGTAAACTTCCATGTGGTGGCAGGCCATCATAAACAGATAATACATCAAAATCTTCTTCTAAAGCAAATGATTGGAACACAAGTTGTATCCTGTTCTGTTCTTCTGCAGAAATTGTCCATGTACAGTTCGCATAATTTGGATAACCATATGGAAATCCTGGGCTCTCTAAGGTTCCATTGGGACCATGTAATATATAACTGCAGTTATGGCCTATGGAAAAACAATATGAGCATTCATAAGTATTTTTACTTTGTTTAGATTATAAAATATTATTATACTACCATAACTTAACAGTCCTCTATTCAAGATGCAAAAGTTACATGATATTTGACAAGTGTGTAGGTTGTTATTATTTTTTGCCATATAGAAAAATAAGAAACAATGCCAGAATAACTGTAATTTATTTTTCTGTTAGTTTCTGTGTTGTCACTGAGATAAGTCAAACCTGCTGGTCATATGGCATTCCCAACAAGTGAGATCTAGACACAAAACTATGATATCATAACAGAACCCTGCTTTAACAATATTCCAAGTGGCAGTGTCTCTAGTCAACTATATTGCCACGCAGTACCAGTAAAAGTCAGTTCCACAATTATGAACACAGAAAATTATCAACTCATACCTCTAAATGATCCAGAGGTCATTAAACATCTGATGGCTCAAAACTCTGATGCAAGACAATCTAGTTTTCAACTTATTATATAAATTAAATATCAAATACAGTAAATGATCTCAATAGTAAGTAAAATACTTCTGAATGAAAATACCAAGGCACAACACACACATAAAAAGTCATAACTGTTGGGATGTAAATATCAGAGCACAAATTCAATTTGAGAGGTGCATTTTTTTTTCTCTCCTTTCTCCTAGCCACTGAGGATCACTGCACAGGGCACCAGGCACAGCTTGAAGTGTTGCTGGCTGCCCATCATCCCTGGCCCGCAGGAAAACTCTAAAGCCACTGTGGATCACTGCACAGGACACTGGGCATGACTTGAAGCGCCACCAGCCACCCATCATCCCTGGTCCACAGGGAAACTCTAAAGCCACTGCAGACCACTGCACAGGGCACCGGGCACAGCTTGAAGCACCGTCAGCTGCCTATCATCCCTGGCCTGCAGGAAAACTCTAAAGGTACGGTACCATAGTTTGATTACTTCGCTGCCAAGTGCCGATGATTCTTATTGGCCACAGCCTCTTCAGCCCAGTCACCATTGGTCTGCCACCCGGTGCTGAAAACACACGATTGGACAGTGCTTCCAACCCGGGAACTTCTAAAGTGCTCTAATTTGTTCAGCTATGGGCTAAGTTGCCTGGATTAAGCTGAAGTGTATTTTAGCTAAAGTGTCTAATTTTGTGTTGCTCTGTATATACTCTGCAGAGCTCAGATTGGAAAGAAACTTAAGTTAAATGAAAGTATTGCCTAGTCTACCTAAATTGCTGTATTTAATGTAGCAAATTTGATTGTGTTGCTTTGGATAGCTCAGCTTAGAATGAAATGTAAGTTAACCAAAAAATACTGCCCATTATACAAAATCTGCTGTATTTAATGTAGCAAATTCAGCCTCCGACACAGTTAAATCTACTGCATTGTTAATTTAGTCATTTAGGAGCTGTACCTGGGGCCCTATCTTTAGAATTAACCCTGACTCCTGCATATCTCTAGCAGTATAGTGCTTTACTATTTATAGCTCTGTAATCCTTGGATAGCTCACAACCCTCTACAGTGTAAAGGTCTGTGACTATGCTTTCAATTAGTCTCACTCCCTCCTTAAACACAGAGAATCAAGACAGCCAGTTTGCTTTGCCCTATTAAGATGAGCCCATGTATCTGTGCAACAGCTTAGAAAAGTGTCTGTCAGGGTCCTGCTGTGTATTTCCTCTCCACTAACTTAGCTCCTCTTAATTCTTCTTCACCTCCACGTTCTGTCCTGCACCCCCCCAGCTCGTGTGACTACTTGCTGTTTCAATTTCTCCCCCCCACCCCCACCTCTGAACCCCTCTGCTCTTTGGCTGATTCTTTTGTATTGCTAATTGTTTCAATCTCCCCAGCCACTGTTCCTGGTTCCATTTCCCTAATCCTGTACTCCTACATTTCAGCCCATGTTTGCAGGGCAGCAACAAAATGACCCTAAGTTATCTGACCCTCTTATCAATAAGCATTCCTATGGCAACACCTACTGTGCTAAAATATCCACGCTTGACTCATCTTAACTACCACCTATGTGCCTAACAGCTCACCCAGGCTCACCTGGCCTAGAATGCATTGTGCTCTGCCATGGTTTACCTTCCTATACTACTGTATAAAATGGTCTTGCTCATGGACAAGCATACCTCTAGAATGAATCCAAAAAAGGCAGCACAAAGCTAACCTCAAAAGCTTTAAAAGTTATGTGGTTAGACTGGCCCTCCTGCTACTACTGCTCTCAGGCAACATCCACCCTAATCCAGGCCCCCCCCCCATAGCAAGGGAGATGTGACCAGAAACCAGGCACACTGACCTTTGCATCATTAAATATCCGCAGTCTGACATTGAAGTTTGACAACCTACAAGCCTGGGTAGCCCTCCATAATCCAGATGGTCTGTCAGTTGTTGAGACATGGCTCTCCCATGATCCCTGATGGGCCATCTGCCTGCCGGGTTATTCAATTGTCAGACAAGATCATTTATGAAAAAGAGGTGGCGGGTGTGCAATTTACCTTAAGGACAGCCTACAGGACATAGCCCTAAACTTACCCAGCCTAGGGCCGTACACTCAGGCCCTCACCATAAAAATCCTTCTTGGGGCCCACAATAAAACAGTTATAGTACTATCTGTCTACATCCCCCCAAATAACTGGGTCCAAGTTCTCAATGCCATTTTAGACTGCCTTGGAAGCCTAACCCTTAGTTCTGAGGTTATACTCCTAGGCGATTTTAATATTAACTGGTTTGCTACTGAAGCTAACCAATTCAAAGATGCAATACAGGCTATCCACTTTACCCAGCTCATTGGTGCCCCCACTAGGACTAATTTTAGGATGGGCACTAGTACTTTGCTCCACTGGGTGCTCACAAACCAACCTGAGCATACTTCTAACGCCATCGTCCTCCCTGACGATATCAGTGACCGCTCCCCCATTATGTTCACCTGGGCCAATAATTTCTCCAAACCTCCTCCCAGAACAGTCACCAACAGGGTTCTAAAGCTTGGCCACTCTGACCACTTTAGAGCTGATCTCCTCAATGCTGACTGGTCCGCGGTGTTTGGAGCATCCAACATTGATGGTGCACTTGATCATTTCATCCTCCTATTCAATGCAATTTGTGACATTCATGATCCCTTAAAAAAGTATAAGATCAAAGGCTACATCAACCCCTGGATGAGCCCAGACATCATTGAATTAATGAAAAATTGTGACCACCTCTGGCATCTTGCCAGTGCCACAGGTAGGCAATCTGACATCCTGAATTACAAGTGAGTAAAGAATAACTGCACCAGGACTATCTGAATAGCAAAACATTTATACTATAAAGAGGCCCTAGCCAAGAACTGGAATGACGGGTGAAAGTTCTGGGTAAACCTAAATGGGATCACCAGTCGGGAGCCCAAAACGGCTCCCTCCATGCTTAGCGTTGATGGTTCCCCCATCCTTGACCCCAAATCTATCACCAATACATTCAACAATGCCTTCACTGACCTCCAGAGTGTCCTTCCTGATGACTTCTTCTCTTCCACAAACCCTGCTACACCCCCTCAACACCCGGTGCATCCCCCCTTTCGCTTCAAGGACATCACCATTAGGGAAGACAGAAAATACCTGCATAAAGTGCTCAGTAAGGAGAGATACAGTGGAGATAATCTCGATCTGAAATTATTCTCTCTCACCCGCAAAGAAATTCTGGCCCCCCTCATCCATATCCTCAACTTCTCGCTTTTTTCCACAGTATTCCCCCCAAAATGGAAAGCTGCAGTAGTTACACTGGTGTACTAGTGTGGGGATCGTGCCCTCCCTTTGAACTATATACCCATCTCTATACTTCCACCACTCTTGAAAGCCTTAGAATGAATTGCCATGGACCAACTGGTTGAATACCTGAACAAGTATGAGCTCCTTTGTCCTGAACAGCACGGCTTCAGTGCCTGGCACAGCACCACCACAGCACTCTTGGAATTCATGTGCTTCATCCACAAATCTCTCAATTTTGGTCTGCTTGTCAGGGCAACCTATATTGACCTAACAAAGACCTTTGATAAGGTCAACCATGTCCTCCTAGTTGACCAACTCACTACCATAGACCTTGCTCAGGAGGCTGTTACATGGTTCCGCAGGTTACCTGCACTGCTGATCACATCAAGTCAGAATAGGTGCTGTCCTCTCTGACACCAAACTGGTTTGCTCCAGTGTTCCTCAGGGGTCTATACTGGGTTCCCTCCTTTTTAGCCTTTTTTCTAAACTGCCTTCCCCAAGCCTGTCAAGGCCGCATCCTCCTGTATGCCAGTGATGCAGTTGTATTCTCCAATGGCTCAGACCCTATTGCCCTGGAGCAGAAATTACAGTGTGACTTCACCAGTGTTGAGACATGGTTCAAAATTCATAAATTGATTACGAACTACAAGGAAAACAAAAACAGTGCTATTCACCAGCTCACAAAACAAGCACAGAAACTACTCGCTATCAATTTGCTACAGGGGTGGTACCTCCCTTGAATGTGTTCAACACTTCAAATATCTTGGAATCACTATTGACAGCTCACTGTCCTATACACTCCACATTGACAATGTAGCTAGTGCTATCAACAAATGTATCGGGGTACTGTATCATCACAAGCAAAGCTTGACCTCTGATGCCCTTAGCATAGCTGTTTGCAGTTCAGTGGGTTCTCTCATGGACTATGGTCTACCAATATATGGCTCCACCACAGAAATGGCCCTCCGACACATAAAAACTGCACTCAAGAAAGCCTGCAGACTCACTTTAGATGTGCACCGACTAACTCACACCTGCAATCTATATGCCATGGGTTACTGTCTAACCTTCAGTGAATGGCTAAAATATCAATCCTGCCTCCTGGCCAAAAAGATCTGCCTTGATCAGCTACCACTGGGGGTCCAACAACTGCTGGTTCCCTGCACAAATCTGTGGCATACCCGAAATTCTGAACAGCAGTCCTTCCTAACCCCAAAATGTCTTACATCCCAAGGACAAAGGTCCTTTGCCTACCAGGCTCTGTTGTGGTTCAACTCCCTCCAGGAGAACATTGCTTGACTGCACACTTTGTGTTCCTTCAAAAGGCACCTAAAGAAACGTATTATACATGAATCCCAATGTGTCTGCCAATGTTAGCACTAAACTAAGTCACCTTCTTCCTTTATCCCTACTACTGAACTTATTCACTCATTTGCACTCTGCACTTGGGTGCTCACCCTTCCCACCCCTTTTCATTAGAACTTAATAACGCTCTAACACCTTCTTGTCTTGTTTTGACAACTAAAAAGTTCACTGTTGGGCTCAATAAATTGCCAGTTTCTGGTGTGTACTGAACTGTATTTGTAACCTTTTCCCTTTTTGTACCCTATATTTTTGAACCTTTGTACAAATCTCATTGCACTGGAATGTTTCTTCTTATCCCGTTGTGCCATGTTTCCTTGTATACCAGTTGTTTGAATTGTTTTCGACATGGAACCTATGTAAAGAGCTCTGAGCTTAATTGGTCTAATCCAAGAACTGAAATAAATAAATAAATAAATATTCATTTTAATTTGTGTCTTATTGTGACTACAAAGCAGAGCTATGCTGACGTATTGCTATTACATAGTAGAGAGAGAGGACTGTGGAAGCTCATAACCAGATACCTAGACTGGGTCCTTCAACAGTGGAATTGAAGCACATACTGTTCTCTCTATTGATTACAGTGTTGTTCCCCTTCTCGCTGGGTGCACTGTTTTCCTGCTGTATGCTCACTTCCAGTTCACTTCCGGGTTTGAAGAAAGGTGCCAACCACACCCTCAGATCACCATCCCTGTTATGTGAGTAATGTTTCCTTAGTGTATAGTGGCACCCTCACCCTCTGATCTCTGTTGCCATATTTCTATATGCTTCCCTGATATCTAGAGGCACCCCATCCTCTGATCACTGTCTTGTATTTCTATATGTTTGCCTGGTGTCTAGTGTCTCCCCTCAATTGTCTTACCAGTATTTCTGTAATGTTTACCTTGTGTCTAGTGGCACCCCCACACCCTCTGATAGCTATCCCCTATATAGCTAATGTTTCCCTGGTGTCTACTGGCACTCCTCACCCTCCGATCACATCCCCATATTAATTTTAGAAATGTGAGCTGTAATAAAGAAAACTGTCTGCCACTGTTTTTTTTCATCTTTAAACCTGTAAAAAAGAAAACAGTCCTTAATTCATTTGACCCCTTCCACCCTGACCTCCTACCCTCCTATTGCCATCCCTGTTATATATGTGTAACCCCAATGTTACCTGGGGTTACTAGAATCCTAGTTAGAACTAGTAGCAGGCAGGGACAGGCAGCTAGTGAAACTCCAGTTAAATGGATTTTGCTATGTCTTGCTCTGTTTTCAGTCTTTGCTGAGCTGGGGCTAAGACATCATTTAGAATTCTGCAGCAGCATAAGCCACAATGGAATGTTGCAGCTGGGAGTTAGGCTAGAATGTTGTTTTTTTTTTTAATCAGTCTGAATCAGTCTGCTGAAGTCTGGAGTAGGCTCAAGAGAGAGAGAGAGAGAAGGATGTAGATCCTGCAGTGCAGTGGAGGGAGGGGGTGCCCTGCAGGAGCAGACCCCCCTGCCCTCAGTTCTGACTCAGAGCTACCTTAGGGTGTGTGCTTCCACCATAAAAGAGGCACAAGGAACCAACTCCCAGGAGCAACCCCCTGGCCTGAGAAAAGGAAGAAGCTGCCTGATGGAGAGTGCTGGGACACTACAGTTTTTGAGGAATGAGATTCATTCAGAGTTTTGTACACCTGCAATGTGGATGGTGATGAAGCTTTGACAAAAGGCCAGTGTCATTCACCAAAACAGTGAGTAAATAAGTCTCTGGAGCTGTGGGTCAGTCAGGATGCCAAGTCCAGGGCTTATGGAACAGTGAGACAGTAATGACTGTTGTATGTGGGGGGGGGGGTCTTCAGAAAAAGACAGTTATTGCATTATAAAGCCATGTAAAGTCTGCACTATAGTAGCCAAGGAAGAGGCTTATTGAACAGTGAGATGTAATGACTGTTTTATGTGGGGGGATCTACAGAGAAAGGCAGTTACTGCATTAAAAAGCCATGTACAGTCTACACTACAGTAGCCAAGGAACTGTGTGTAAACAAAGGAATGGCTGGGTATGGGTCTATGGAAAAAAAGGTGGGAGACCCCCCACCTGGCGTAACAGGACTTACCTCTACAGATTCTCTTTGAGACACCAGATACCTTTCTGTCATGTATTGGCCAGTGCCTGAAGAGGGTGCCCAGACGTTGGGATGGAGTAGAGGCTGGTAGTGTGCCACTAGTTAAACAGTCCATGACATATGGAAGTTTTGGATCCAAGAATGGATGTTGTCTGTGTCATCACCTTATCTGCATTACTAGTAGTGTAGCCCCTTAGGGGTCCATCTATGTTTTTATTCAGAGTATTGTTGAATAAAGCCACACTTCAGAATCCCATCTCCTGGTATTGGACAATCTGTTTTTGCTTCTAGTCTCTGGATTACTTGGATACCCCTGGTCAGAGTAGCCAAACCTAGCCACTATGCCAAGTGACATGTTCTCCCCGACCATAGGTTACATATGTAATGTTTCCCTGGTGTTTAGTTGCACCCTCTGTTTGCCATCCCTGTATTTATATAATGTTTCTGTGGTCTCTTGTGGTGCCCCCAACCTCCAGTTGTTGTCCCCATATTTGTATAATGTTTTCCTGGTGTCTAGTGGAACCCCTGCCATCTGATCACTGTCCTGTATTTCTATATGTTTCCCTTGTGTCTAGTGGTACCCCCTGATTGCCATCCCTGTATTTCTGAAATGTTTCCCTGGTGTCTAATGGCACCACCCACCCTCCGATAACTGTCTCCCTATATATATATATATATATATATATATATATATATATAAGATTCCTTTTGTCTGCAGGCATCCCCAACCTCCAATCACCATCCTCATTATTAATATTAGAAATGTTAGCTGTATAAAAAAAAAACCTCCATCACTGTTTTTTTTTTAAACCTGTAAAAAAAGAAAATGGTCCCTCGCTCATCTGATTGCTTCCACCCTGACCTCCCACCCTTCTATTACTGTCCTTGTTATATATGCAATGTTTCCCTGGTGTCTAGTTGTACTTCCCACCCTCTGATTGCTGTCCTTGTATTTATATAATGTTTCCCTCATCTCTTGTGGTGCCCCTCGACCTCTGATTGCCATCCCCATATTTGAATAATGTTTCCCTGGTGTAAAGTGGCACCAACCCTCTGATCGCTGTTCCCATAGTTATGTAATTTTTCCTGGTGTCAAGTGGCACCCCCCTCCACCCTCAAATCCCCATCCTGGTATTCATGTAGATTTCCATGGTGTCTAGTGGCACACACTGTCCTCCAAGTCATATCCCTCTATATGTTTCCCTGGCTTCTAGTGGCACTTCCAACCTCCAATCACCATCCTGTGAACTGTAATAAAGAAAACCATCCCTCAGTGTATTTTTTCTATCTTAAAACCAGTAAAAATTAAAATGGCCCCTCATTGATCTGACACCTGCCATCCCAACATCCCACACAGCACTCTTCACCCCACACCCCAGTATACCTCCACACACCCTCACTCTTCTGAACAGGTCAAAGGGTGAAGAGCCAGTCTCCAATCAAAGACATGTTTTGCTGCTGGAACTGGAGACTGCAATATGAGAAACTAAGGTAAGTGTCATTCAGTGTATTTTAATGGAGTTTTTAACTTTGAGCATAGCTTTGTCACGTTTGCATATTTGCTTTCCAAATTTTCAAACATGGCCTTTTTTGGACCTCACCTCACAACCAATGGTGATGGAATTATGCAAATCAGGCCCCAAAAGAGATTTCTTGGTCACTTAGTGAAATAATCTTTTGGGAGGGATTTGACAAGTTTTACCAACATTTTTCATTAGGTGGGGTCAGAAGAAGGCTATTTTGCAAATTTGGGGTCGACAAAATGCAGTATGTAAAAATGACAAAGTTACAAGTGTAAGTTGAAATTATTTTACGCTGGCTCATAACTTTGGTCATTTTAAATATTTTGACCCCAAATTTTCAACATAGCCCTTTTTTCACACCACCTCATGGACATGACAGCTGTCATTTTTAAAATCCTGGCTAAAATGTGTTTTTGCAGCAGTGGTGTAGAATGATGTTTCAGTGGCATGGAATCATTCTTTGGTGGGGATCTGAAAATGTTCACCTATGAGAATCATGAGGTGGGGTAATAACAAGGCTATGCTGCAAATTTGGTCTACAATAATGGTAAAATGTTTAGGTTATGATTGAATGTTGCCGTATTTCAATGTTCATGCATAACTTTGCTAATTTTCAATACTTTGACCCAAAACTTTCAACATACCGATTTTTTCCACAGCACCTCATAATCATGACAAGTGTCTTTTTTTAAATCCTGGACAAGACAACTTTTTGCACTTGTGGTGCAAAATGACATTTCGTCCAATATTCTATCAATGCTACATGTCATGTTTATAAGGGCACTGGGTTATAATGCTGCGGATGAAACAGCGTGGCAAATAATGCCACAGACAGAACAGTGTGCACTGAAATAAGGTTGGGAAAAACACTGATCACAACAGAAACAGCACACTATTGAGAAAAATACTGCTGTCTTTTCTTTTAACTGGAGCTTCAGCCCCCACACCCCTTGACATGGGGGGATTTACCCTCACAACCCCTGAACTAAAAATAACTAACTCCAAGGGGGTGTGGACTTCGGGGATGGGACAAAACTCTGAAGTGGTGAAAATTCATTTTTTAAATAAAAAAGCTCCAACACTATGAGAAATGGGGGGAACTGAACCATGGCCCCAGGTTCCTTATGCAGCCAGGTATTGGTGTCCTAGCCTTCCACCATGGGAGAGGCTTGAACAGGCACCACACCAGCAGCCACATTAACACCCCCCATCAAAGCCTATAGCAACAGGGGTAATGGTTATTCCCAAACACTGAAAAATCCCTGTCTCTGTACAAGATTTAGTGCTATCTGCAGTGTGGTTATTGCCACGCTGTTCAGGCAGCATTATATTGACCCGGTACCATTTATAACAGCAGTCATAAAATGACTATTTTGACAATTTGTAGTCAAAATTAAAAAAAAGGGTGAATCTGTCAACAGTGAATGTGTGGAGAGTGAATGTGTAAAGAGTAAATGTATGAAGACTAAATGTGTAAAGAGTGAAGGTGTATTGAATGTGTGAAGAGTGAATGTGTACGAAATGTGTGAAGAGTGACTGTGTAAAGAATGAATGTGCCAGGCCCTGCACTTCTGTAAGTGTACAGATTCTTCCCATAGCTCATGGCCCAGAGGGCAATGCAAATCTGCTTATGTTCACACATCAATTAAATCTTCAGCTTTACTTAGGTCTCAAGCAGCCTCTCACGTTTTATGACTGCATCAGTACCATCATTTTGCAGCCATATTGGCTTTGACCAGTGCATATTTTTTAATCACTGCCTGCAGCACTTTTCAATAAAAAGTCAGAGGAAAAGACCAGATGCTGCATGACTTTTTCTTAATTCCACTGTGATTAGAAGGATTGATGCAACAGATAGGAACTGTTTAGTGCTCATGGCTATGGCAGTGCATCCAGAGTCTCCACCTTTGGACACCTGCATCAGGTACAGAATCTTGGGACTTGAGCATTTGACTTGGAATCTGATGGACCTATTTATGCCTTCCCAAACATCTCATATAGATTCTAAAATGCATACATATTCATTGACCATTCCCCCAGTGGAGATACTGCTAAATAAGACAGTCAGCTTGAGAGTTCAGTTTTTGTGCTTGGGGAATGGTATGGATTCTTGATTAAACTCTGCCCATCGCAGCACTTTATCTTTTTTGGCCATCACCCTTTTGCTTCTCGTGTCACCTTGTTTGTTTACTTTATGTAGGAAACTGCTACTGCATTGTTTGACTGAATTTTCACTGATTGCTACCTGAGCAAATCCTTAGATTCCTCAGAATGAACTAGCACAAGAATGATGACTCTATCTCATTTACTTTATGTGGGAAACTACTACTGCATTGTTTGACTGAATCTTCACTGATTGCCACCTGAGCCAATCCCTAGAATCCTTAGAATGAACTAGCACAAGAATGATGACTATCTCCAAAATGTTCATTTTAGATCATGTCCCTCTAGGGTCTACTGTTCCTGGATTAAAATCTGGTCTAAAACAACTCTCCAACCCACCAAGTAGGCATCATCATTTAGAACTATTTCTCACGAAGATGCTGGGTCTCACTTCCAGACCTGTTCCCACTATTTTTAGTATTGAAAATCAGGCTCAGACACACTTTTTTTCAAACAGGAAATGCTCTAATGCTGAGGACCAAGGAGAGAAGAGGTGAACCTAAAGTGGTCTCATGTGTAGCCTGGTGCAAGGCATCATCTTGATGGTAGCTGCCATCAGTCCCAGAATCAGCACTTGTGGGTACAAACAGTTATCTGACTCTAAATCACTGTATCTCCAAAATAACATTTAATGCTTTCTGTTGTTTAAATATGTATTTAAAATGTTGTTAACTGGGCAAATAGCAGTGAGCCACATATCCCTTTTACAGACTAGATCCAGAGACAAACAAGCAACATTACATGTATGCACACAAATTAATACAGTTAAAACATTTGCATGTAAAATATACTCATTGGTTTGATCACAGTACATCACACTTCCATACTGTACAGATCCAAACCTGACATAGCTCTAAAAACAGAAACATCAAGCCTCAGCCTGAAGATACCTTTTAAGTTCAGTTTTAAATTGTTGCATATTTGGCTATTGTCTAATATCCAAATCTATGTTGTTCCAGATTTTGGTAGCTTTGTATATAAATGCTTTTTGAAAATTAGATTTACATAATGACACAGGCAATTGTTGAGAAACAAGAATATTGAACAGGGTTTATAAAATATTTACACAAACATACTCAAGGCTCGAAGTGAAGTTGTACTCACTTTTTACATGGTTCACTTTTGAACCATGATCCTTAAGGATTTGTAACTTCCTTTGTGATTTACTTTTTTCAGATTGTTTTAAAGTTTATATACCTAGTGTCAAATAATAGCATTTTAGTTCATGTTTATATTATATTAAAGGAAAGAGAGAGAGTATCATCTAAACAATCTAATGAATTCAGATGAAGTCCTTAAAGGAAGAAGAGAACTAAAAATGCTAATAATAATTAAGTTTTGGACTGAACTATCCATCACAAAAAAACAGACACGCTGTTAGGAGTCACAAGCAATAACAAGGATTCTGCTGAAAGCAGTTAATGTAATTTTAGGTATTTATTCTTTTGATACAAGTTCTTTAACAGGTAAATATCCAGGAATGCATTTTAATTTTTTCAAAATCAAATACATATCCCTGGGTATAATCTATATGACTCCTTTACTCAGAGAATTGAAATCCAGAGATTACTGGAGGCATCCACATACTTAATCAAGTGAATATTTCAATATACTGTGCCATAACTAGTAATTGTCAAAGAGAAGTTCAAAACAAGAGAAGAAGGTCTTCAGAAAATTGAGAGCTCTCAGGAGTCTTATTCCCTAAGTGAGGGAGTCAGGCAGTCAATTACAGAAATTCGATCAGAAAAGTAGGGTGATTTTCCTTTGAGTATTTAGTTTTTTCCTTGTATACTCATACTCTTCCTAGGCTTTGGAAGCAGGTTACTATGGTTCCTGATTCTAATCTGGTGATAAAACCTCAATCAAAAACTGTAGACCATTTTCTCTTCTTTTTCCATTGTACAATAACTGAATAAAATCACATCTGGAACAAAAAGATATTTTAGCACCATTTCAGCATTGATTTAGAGGTTAACATAGTACTTTGAAAGCACTGGTCAAAGTAACTAGCTCCCTCTGTGAGGCCTTGTACAATGGGAACATGGCAGCTACAATATCTTTGGATTTGTCCAAAACATTTGATTTGATTCAGCACAGTTTCCTGCTTGTAAAGCTCAGGGGCACTGGGCTATCAGATACATTTGTGTTATGATTTACTTAATTATTGAATGTTTTTTACTAAGTAGGCCCACTAAGACTAATTATCCTTTCTACAGGGGTGATCCAGAATTATTTACATTAATGTATAGACAGAGCAAACTTTAACATACAGTAGTAATTGGAGCTAACACTTGATTTATTATGTAAAGAGCAGTGGTATATAGAATTGGTATCACATAGATTTAGAACCAAATACATATGGAAGATACTGTAATTAAAGCTGAAGGAAGGCCAGGCAAATCACACCCAAAATCCAGCAAGATGGACAGTCACAAGATGAAAGTCAAGTGCTGTATGGAGGCCTAAGAACACGTTTAGGAGATATAGACAATCTCAGGGAAGGCACTTGCATTTATTGCTCTTTAGTAGGGAGTTAATTAGCCCTTTCTTGACCCTCCCAAGGGATGAGTAGTCTTGAAGAGAGGGTGAAAGATTATTTCATAGTCATGGGGCTAGATAGGCAAAGGATCTTTACCATATATTGGACCTCACTTGTAGAACTTCCAGTAGTGTTGGGATGGAGGACCAAAGAGTCCTTTTTTGGGACTTGACAGACAGAATATCCTTCAGGTTGGGCAGTGCAGATCCTTGTACTAATTTTAATACTAGGCTAAGTAGGAAGTAATCTAGTCTGTCCTCCAATGTGGGCAAATTGAGTAACTTTAGTACCCTACAATGATACTCCCTTTTGGGGGACCCTTTTGCAAAGTGGGGAACTCTATGATAGAGTAATCTGAGTTGTTGAATTTCAGTTGTCTGAGCAGCTCTGAGTACCGGGGCACCATATAGCAGCATGGGAAGTAGAATGTAACTTGCAATTGCTAGCCTAGCTTCTTTGGTTGTGTAGTTATCGAGACAATACAGCAGTCCAATATTTTGGTATATTGACTTGATTAAATGCTCAAAATGGGCTCAAAGTGACAATTCTTGGTCCAGGTAAATTCCAAGGTACTTCATGGACTCCACAACCTCAGTGGGTGAACTATGACTTGCATTAATGTTTAGCAAGTTCTGCTTGGCTACACCTAGGTGCCTGGAGCCAAATAGGATAGCTTTGTTCTTTTCTGAGACAATGGGGTAATTTTTTGATTATAAACCAAGCTTCTAGCAAGCTAAAGTCTTTAGTGAGCTATGCATTAACCCTTAGGCTGCTGGAAGATTTTAGAATGTACAGGTTTTTAGGACAAGATATCCTGTCAGAGGCAGCCTAAGGGTTAACACTGTTAATGCTATTGGAACTTTGGTAGAGAACAATATTGTTTGTGTAGACAAAAAGGTTTGTCACACCACAGTTTTCTGACATATCTTTTATGAAAAGGAAGAATTAAAGTGAGCCAAGGAATGATCCTTGTAGACCACCATCAGTAATTGTACACTGACCTGATAGGACATGTTTCTGTCTTACTAGTTGTGATCTGTTAGCCAGGGAGTCATTTACCTATGGAAGGGACAGTCCATCCAGTCTTAGATGTTTCAGTTTGTTCAGAAGACTGTGATTTACTAGGTGAAAGGCTTTGGTGAGGTCAATAAAGAATGCACCAATTTTATTCCCCTGATCCATGGCCTATATATATCTGTGGTCAACCTGACCAGAGCTATGTCATTTCATGGTGTTTTCTAAACCCATGTTGCCTATCCTTGAGCAAACTGTGCTGTTCCACATAGTCCTGAATTTGATTATAGACTAATCTCTATTGCACTTTGACTAGTGAGCAGAGGAGAGTGACAGGTCACTCATTTTCTGTTGGTTCTTAATAAGTATTTGTCTGACAGACTGCAAAAAAGATTTCCTTAATGGAGTCATCCCATTAGGCTAAGATTAATATTTGTGATCTCAAGGCTCAGTTTTGGGCCCTGTTTTATTCATTGTTTTTGAATGATCTTCCTTTGTTTTCTTCTCTAAAATTATTTTATATGCTGATGATATTGTTTTGCACTCTAGAGATCTGTGTGTTGATTATTTTGCATGTACCCTTCAGAAAAACTTTCACACTTTTCGAAATTGGCAAACTAAAATGATTTCTCGCTTAATGTTTCCAAAACTAAATCTGTGCTTTTTCAGAATTAAATTAAAGCTAAACTCACCCTCCTTTTCTTTATAGATTAAAGAGTCATAATAATGAAACTGAAATGGCTAAGAAATTTAAATATCTGAGGGTTTATCTGACAGGTTTTTCTATTAGTTACATTGATTTCATAATAAAATCTGCACATGTGTATCTTGGTTTATTTTATACAGTAGATTAATAGACTGCCTTTCTTAATCATGCCCAAAGATATCAGGATCAGTATCATGCACCTCAACATCCATAGCATTCTTCCCAAAAGAAATCACATGTAGCTGTGGTTTCAGTCTCTCAAGCCATAAGTGCTTTAAAATGAGAACAGTCACAACACTCACCTCAGCACAGATTTCAAAGAGTCCAACTTATAATATTAAAGCAATATCTGTTTAATGTGCAGCCAGTGTCCGGCCCGGTGGGGCTAATGGTTGAGGTGCTGGACACCACACCTCGTGTCATGCCTATGACCTGAGTTCGGGAACGAGCTTGGGTGCTGAGGGTTGGCAGTGGAGGGAGAGGATTGAGCATCTAATGGACTGCTCTCCTCTCCCTGGGGAGGGATCCAGGGATCTCCAGTGCAGTAAAGACCCCTGGTGGAGACTGGGGGTACAACTAGCACATGGAGCAGCAAGGGGTAGGAGCGCGGCAGACACTTACGGCATTCAGTCATGCTGGCATCATTGCCTGCCCCCACTCCTAGGGGGAAACCACACAGAGGAAACCCCTCTTTCTCGGGGATAAGTGAAGGCTCCTCCAGTGTCATGACCACACTCCCACAGCTGGGCCTTTCAACCAGGGTCCCCCTCTGACTCTAGCCCAGTGCATTAGATTGTAGATAGAGCACCAGGGTGAAGGCAGATCCACTTCAGGTGGTTCAGAGCCAGGGGATCCACTGGGATGGAGTGGATTTAGTGAAAGCTTCAGATGGGAGGTAGAGTCAATGGCGAGTGAGGCAGCTGGAGAGAGTTCCCCAAAACAGAAGTAGAAACAAAGTTTTTTAAAAAAATGTGCAGTCAGCAAACAAACATGTGACCTGGCTGGGTCAAGGAGAAATAACAAAATGCTTTCTGACATTTCACCTTCAAGAGGTCTCCTTGACCCATCTGGTTCACATGTTCATTTGCTGGCTGCACATTAAACAGATATCGCTTTAATATTATAAGTTGGACTCTGTTTGAAATTGGTGCTGAGGTGAGTGCTGTGACTGTTCTCATTTTGTTCTACAGAGTGTCACATAGCACCCTTAGCCCACACTGTGCCACTCTGTTCTCTCCACCATCAGTACTTTATCATCACTGAAACTTGGCTCTCTCCCATTTTCAGAGATTCTGACATTGCCCTCCCTGGCTACTCTGTCTATCAGTAAACCCCTCCACATATGGTAGTGGTGTGGCTATACATGCTTTCTTTAACCCTCCATTTTAAAATAATGTCACATGGCTCTTTAACCTCCTACCACAAACTTCTTGTAGGCAGACCTTCTCTCCCTTGTTCAGTCCCTCTATATTTCTGGTATTTATCTCAGTCTGCTTCTCCTCAGTTTGGAATAAACACTCCCTGCTTCGCAAATCTTGAGTTATGGGTTCTCATCTTCCTTGCTAAATACTGAACTCCTCATCTGCCTGCACACCACAAACTGTGCCTGGCATCTGTACAAGACCACTGGCTTATAAGATGACCTCCTAAGGTACAAAAGTCTCCAAAATACTTGCTCATATGCCACCAAGTAGGCCAAAGCCAACTACTTCAACTCAAACTTGATGAAAAATCTGAAAACCCCTTCTGAATTTTGAAAAGTTGTTCATGATCTCTTAACCCTCCACCCCTTCAGTTGGCCATCCATCCCTCTTTCTTGATGGTTCTACTGTTTCCTCTACACTTCAGATAGTTTCAATCTTCAACCACTTTTTCCTCTACCTGTTATCATCTCCCTCCTCCCTCAGTTCCTCCCTCTCTTCCATCCATCTCCTAAATCTTATTTTGGTTTCTGTCCAACCATTGTCATAGCTACCCTCTCCACCTAACTCTCCTTAAACCCCTTTAAGGGTCACAGCCCAGAAGGACTCAACCCTAAACTGCTCTCTGTCTCTTTTCCTGCTTATTGCCTCCCCCATGAGTGGCCTTTCAACCTCTCTTTATGCCCAGACACAATTCCAGAAGCATGAAAGGTAGCTAAGGTCAACTACCTCCACCAGGGTTGTGACATTGCTCTCCCAGGGAACAATCAACCTCTCTACATCCTCCATACCCATGTTAAGTATCAATAATGTCTTATTTTCTCTTAGTTCTCTTCTTTCCTTGGTTCCTTCAACCTCATCAGCCCCATCCAGTCTGGCTTCCAGAAATCAAACTCAACCACTCCCATGTCTTTATCTTACCAACTCTATCCTTAAAGGAATGGACGAAGGCCACATTACTGCTGCCATATTTATTGACATGGCAAAGGGTGGTTGTCACTGTTTCCCACTCTCTTTTATTATCTAAACTTACCAGTGCCATTTGTACTGTCCCATCAGTCAGTTAGTTGTATTCCTACCTGCATGGTTCATCACATGCTGTCTCTGTCAGGGTGCTTCCCCCCATCAAGTCTGGGGTACCACAGGGCTCAGTTCATTGACCTATCCTCTTGTATTGACCTTCTAAGGCATGTGAATCCTCCTGATTTAATTTTATGTAGGTAATACAGTCCTTTTTATCTCTGGCCCAACTGCTCCTGAGTTTACAGCCCAATACCAGCTTGACTTTTGAAGAGTTCTTAGCTGGTTCCAAGGTAAGAAACTCAACCTACACTCAAAAATGACAGTTTCTATGACTTTTATAACCCAACAGTGCCTCACTAACATCAAGATATCCCTTAAGTTTTGACCAGTGATGGGGCCAAATTAGAGATAGTCTTTTCCTTTAAATATCTTGAAGTACAGCCACAACGAGTAGTCACCATTGCTGAGTCTTCCACAGATTTTTAGCACAGTCCATTATCCTGCCAATAAAAGAAAACATTCAATCCCAAAGACTGCACTGTAGTGTGGAAACAAACTACAGGACACCAGCCTGCAGTCAAAACAGGAAACTGATAATGGTTCAGTACCAGCTAGTTTCATGACATTAACTCATTCTTTGCTTTGAAATCATGGTTGAAATATTATTGTATTAATAATTAGCCCTGTAAATGTTATACTTGATACTGTTATATATTTTAATTGATTACTGTTTCATGTTATATGTATTTGGACCCCCTTGAATATGAGTATTTAACGCATTAAGGGTTGATTTGTAACTTCCCATATAAATTATGCCTAGGGACACATCTTTGATTGAACAAAGAATAAAAATAAATTAAGAAAGCAGCAAGGTGATAAGGATTTGGTAAGACCCTGCCCAGTTTTAAAAAAAAGAAAAAGATACAGTCCCCTGGACGATGGAACAGAGGTCAGTGAAAGTGATAAGAAGACAATGTATTTTAACTCCTCTTTTTCTAGGAAAGGAGCAGCAATACAGACTTTTTTGAGGAAAAAGTCTGAGAATCCAATAGAATAAACAGTACCAAAGAGGGCCACAAAAGTGGTTAGGTGGCAAAAGAAAAGGAAAGAGATGGAGCAGGGTATGCCCATGGAGGAGGAGATTATTGTAATTGACGTTTTTTCAAGACAATGGATTAAAATTGAGTTAAGGGTCTTGAAAAATGCCTTTCTTTTGTCCCCATCACCTGTTTCTACCATTTGTAAACCATCTTTGAACTGACCATTTTACTAGAGGGTTGATTTGAAAATCATTTTTGCTAAGAGAGGAAATGCACTAGGGATAGAATATTGGAAGGGTATTTGTAATCACAAAATGGTTTAGTGATTCGCTTACACCACTTTTTGACCCAAAAGCAAGGAATGATCACAAAATGCCATATTGAATGGCATGGTTAGTGAGTTGCCAACCCATTTTCAACCAGCCCTAAAATGTGTAGGTGCACCTCAGCGAAACAGCAGCTGATAGTGACTTGCATATAAGCACACCAGCATGCTGGTAGATTTGAAGAGGCAGTAACTTAGTGAATCCTCAAACCAGGTCTTACAGATCGCACTCACTAAATTCTCCCCACTGACTGGCCAGCACTGTACAGACTATTTCCTGGTGTTTAGTGGTCCCCCTTCCCTCAAAACTCCCAGCAATGATTACATTAGTAATTTCAGATATTCAGTGGCCTCACTGACCCCTGAAACCCCAAGCATGATTAGATTACAAATTCCCTGATGTCCAGTGGTCCCTCATGCCCACAACACCTGGTCTTGATATCTGTAAAATGTTCTTGGTGTCCAGTGGTTCCCCCTATCCATAGGTTCAAAACTTGCCCTGTCCCCAGCATGCCAACCCTCCCACACACACATTGACTGCCACTGACCCTAAACTCACCTGCATGGCCAGCCACCAGCTGGCAGTTTGCAATCACATGCCTACTGAAGGTGCAAGATCACAAACTGTCAGTCAGAAGCCAGCTGCAGATTTGAGCTGATGGTCTGTGATGGTTACCAAGGGAGAGGTTTGTATGCAGGGTGCAGGGTGGGCTTGACAGGCTGTTGGCTGTCAGGTATATAGGAATATTGGGACAGGGTGATCAGGTCAGGGATTTGAACTTGCAGGGAGTGGGGAAATTACTGGACACCAGAGAAGTTCTACAGTTATCATGGCTGGGGATTTGGGAGTAGTGGAACAACTAAACATCAGGGAATTACTAAAATAATCATAGCTGGGAGTTCAGGGGGCAGAGCAAACCACGGGGCACAAAAATAATTGTTACAGTTATCACAGTCAGGAGTTTGAGGGTCCACTGGACACTAAGAAATTGCTAATGTAATCATGGCCATGGTTTCAGGGGTGGGGGGATCCACTGGACACCAGGGAACATTTACTGTTATCACAGTTATCACAGGAGTTTGGAGGTGGGGAGACTGTTGAACACAGGGACATTTTACAGTTGTCACTTCCAGGGGTTTGGGGATGGGGAGCAGAACAATACCAGTAGAGGTTCCCTGGCAGATGCTGAAGGAGTCACAAACTCTGTTTGCCCCTGGCCTGTAATGAGGCTCTAATGAGATGCAAATGACACTGTATTGCCTTGCTGGTGCTATGGGGTCATTTGTATTGAATATGGTCGATTGCTCCAGAGGAGCAATTCCCATTAGTGGGACCTAACAGCCCAATTGGAGTTGCAATCTCATTAGCAACCAGTTGGCCACATATCTCTTGTGACCTGTAGTGGGCGAAGGATTGTGATCATGATCCACATAGTGCCTGCTTGATATATTTGAACTTGCCTTTAGTGTTGACAAAGTGTTCTTGAGTGTTCCAGTAGAACGCTAGTTGCTCCAGGCACTAATTTTCTCCTGGAACAAACTTTTACTGGGCCTAGACCAGGATCTGTGAATATGCTGGCCTATGAATGAATCTAATAACACAAGGACAGACAATATGCCTCCTCAATCTGAGTATGATACAATTGGACTGGTTGTGACAGCAGAAAAAAAAACCTTTATGAGAAAATCTTGTTTTTGCCTACCATTAACACTAACACTGCATATTATTTTGAAAGGTCCCTCAAGACTGGAAGAGGGCTCATGTAGTCCTACTCCACAAAAAAGGAAACAGAGAGGAAGCTGGAAATTACAGGCCTCTCAGTCTCACTTTGGTAGTGGACAAAGTAATAGAATCACTATTGAAGGAAATAATTGGGGAACACCTCGTTTCCAATGGTTTTCAGGCTCCAAGACAATTTGGGTTCATTGGAGAGGTCTTGCAAGACAAGCCTGATTGAGTTATTCGATGGGTAACCAAGGAAGCGGATCAGGGAAAAGTGGTTGACATAGCCTACCTGGACTTCAGTAAGGCCTTCACCATCCTTCAGTATAGAAGACTGGTGAACAACTTGAGAACTCTGGGAGTGTGTTCTAAAGTAGTAAGATGGGTAGAGAACTGGCTAAACAATAGGAGTCAGAGGGTGGTTGCAAATGGCATCCACTCTGGAGAGGGTAACGTGACCAGTGGGGTGCTACAAGGGTCAGTACTAGATCCTGTCCTCTGGAATGTATTTGGCTCCATGCATGAAAAGGGGCTACCAATGGATCCTAAAGTTTGTAATGCAGTACATATGCAGGATTCTGAGTATAATACTGTCATTGATATGTGCTTTTTAAGTAGCCTATGTGGAGAGATACATAAGATAACATTAATGGAATCAGATGATTCCATATTAAAAGAAATGCACTTTCATCATTCAAAATGCATGAAAATGTATGTACCAATTTCTGACATGACTACCCATGTGTGTGAAATAGTCTCTCAGTGTCATTTAACTAGACTTTTCTAGCAATAAAAATATTTTTGTAACTAATTCTGCGTCCTGCTCTCATTTATAACACTTCCTTATTGTGCTACTTTGATTCACACCCACCTGCAGGGGGCCCTAAATATATGGTCTTGTGTGTAACCATTAATGTCCCCTTGTTGTACCTCTGATCTTTTGTAATAATCTGCACTTTGATGCTATCTGTGTTGTATTTTTGCCCCCAGGTTACTTGATCTATTTGTTTAGGGTACTACAGAACATTGCCCTGTTTCTTTAAGTACACAGCATGATTGCAAGCTGTCCCCTTTCTTCACCTGATCCTTTCATATCCCATGCCACCGGATGTTCACGTGTGATGGCAGGGGTCCAAGAGAGCCACTTGTGAAACCATTTCGGTGCTTACATCAGCACGAGATTGGGGCAGGCCATGGGGGGGATTTAAAAGATGATTTCCTGCTATTTCTAGCCCTTTATGATCGACTGTCTTGTCCTGAAGAGCCCTTGTCCTCCAGTGTGACCCTCATTGGATCACTGTCCTCACTGCATCAGGTAAATACCGATCATGCCCGCAGCCAAAAATACTGCTTTCTGCCTTTTTTTACTAACTTTGGTAATGTAAGCGAGCTGTTGGGGGGAGGGTTATTAATAGCTCAGATGGATCCACACCCTGAATTTCCTTTTTTGCCTTCTGGATTTGGTGTATAAGTTATCTGAATTACAATGTGAATTTGGGACCTAAGCTTCTTTATATCCCTGTTCACCTTGAGGTCTTCTTGAAGAAGTTGATAAGGAGATTGCATAGATCAACTTTCTAAGTTACTATGCTTTACTTTAAGTGCTATATTTATGTTGGGACTGTATTTTACGTTCTGCAGTTGCAGACAATTTTGGGGAAGGGTGGAGATTGAGTGGAGTGTCTGTGATTAGTACACTGCATTATTTGGTTATTGGGAAGGGTTTGGCACCTGTATTTAATCCTTGAGCTCAATATTTTTGAGATACTGATATTTATTTTGTTTTTTGGTTCCGATTCTTTTTTTTAAATGTGCATTTCATTTATTCCGAAAGAAGGGAAGGAGTTAGATAAAGTTACAAGTTATAGACCCATCTCCCTGAGTAACTTCGACATCAAGATTTTGGCAAAGATTTTAGCTTCAAGGTTGTCCAGGGTCATGCCCAGGCTAGTTCACCATGATCAGGTTGGGTTTATGAAGGGCAGGTTGGCGTCGGACCACCTGCGTAAATTGTCTCATGTCTTCTCCGTCTCCAAGGATTGTAAATCTCCATGTGTATTGATGTCAGTGGATGCGGAGAAGGCATTTGACAGAGTGGATTGGAAGTTTTTAGCTATTACTATGGAAAAATGTGGTTTTCTGGCCCAGTTCATCAAGTTTGTGTTTGCCTTATATAGGGATCCAAAAGCAAAAATATACTGTAATGGTGTATTTTTGGCAAGTTTTCTACTTAATTCTGGTACCAGGCAGGGTTGTCCCCTATCGCCCCTTTTATTCAACTTATATCTAGAGCCTCACCTCACTAGAATGAGATTAGACTCTAGGATTATGGGTATTAGAATCGGATCACAGGAGCTCAAAGTTTCAGCATATGCGAATGACATTTTGTTGCATGTTGTTCAGCCAAGTAGCTCAATCTGAGCAGTGCTGGAAATTATTGGAGAATATAGTAGATTATCTAACTACAGGATTAATGTGGGGAAAACCCAAATTTTCCCGTTGAATATGAGAGTGTGCAGGCTTCGGAGGTGTTGGAAATGGGTATGCAATGGACTCCGCATATGCTGAAATACCTGGGTATTTACTTGGCCAGATCGGATCAGAAATTAGTCAATCTTAATCTGAATGCCATTAGGAATATTATTAAGCAGGATTTGCAAAGGTGGAGCGGATTGCCGCTATCTCTCTGGGGCCGGATTAGCATAGTTAAAATGAATATCCTGCCTAGGATTTTTTATCCACTTAATATGCTCAATGTTTTTCTACCCCAAAGATGGTTTAGAGATTTGCACGTATTGATCTCTGACTTCATCTGGAGAGGGAAAAGGCCCAGCAGGGTTTATAATAAGCTGGCGGCTCCCAGGAGAAAGCGGGTTTGAGACTTCCACATTTCGGTTATATTATTGGGCAAGTAGTCTGTGCAAATACTTGAAATGGATGGTTCCCATCAGCAACCTGACTTCTGCCCTATGTTCCCTCATGGGTTAGATTAGAGATTGAGGTGATTAGGAGGTAGGATTGGATCCGATTGCATTGCTCTATTCCACCCCAGGAGATTACCCCTAGGCTGGTTAATAATCCTATAGTAAAATTTTTATGTATTCATAGGCAGATTTGTGGAAAGCTCGGTTATGCCCCGGATAGGGACAAGCACCAACCAGTATGTCAAAATTCAAATTTGAGGATTGGGGGGAAAATGATTTTGGGTAGGTGGATTCCCCAACTCGAAGGATTGCGAATCGAGGACTTAATGGAAGAGAATCACACAGTCCCAATTAGGGAGATCCTGGCGAGGTACAATATAGATGTTAAGCAAGTCTTTAAATTATACCAACTTTCTCACTTATTGACGCAAGTGGGGATCAACCTACGAGAGGGGCGTGTAGACGGGATCTGGTTTGAGTCATTAGCGCAAGTTGTGTGGGAACCACATGCGGTCTCTAGAGTATATAAGAAACTTCTCGACCAAATGCTTAAGGATTCGGATCACATACCGAGATATTGGACTAACTGTTTTGGGGAGCAACAGCGGGACTGGGAGGCCGTCTGGAGGCATACGTACAAATATGTTAGACAGGACAGGTTGAGGGTGATGCAGTTTCACTTCTTGAATAACTTATTCTGGACTCTCTCCAAGTTGTTTAAGGTGGGTAGCAGGCCTGACCAAAATGGTTTCCGATGCCGTCAGGCGGTGGGAGACTTGCATCATATTTTTTGGGAGTGCCCACCGATAAAGCAATTGTGGATGCAGATTAAGCAGAGGACAGATCCACTGTTGGGTATTGAACAGTATTTTACCCCTGATATATGTTTGATAGGGGATTATTCTGGCATCATGTATAGGGAGCGTAGGTTCTACATGGCTCTGATCTCAGGCTCGCTTAAAAAGGTAGTTTTGCGACATTGGATGACTGACTCCCAATTACATGTATACAGGAATGGTTGGAGGAGATGTTGTCTAATTTAAATATGGAAAATGGGGAGCGGGAAGGGACAATAGGTTTCATATATTTGAAAAGATTTGAGTCGCTTGCGCTTATACCTTCCCAGGTGTAGCCAAACCGAGTAAAGCAGGAGGAGGGATGATGGTGGGTGAGCAGATCTTCCAAGGGGTTGCTGTAGTGGAGGGATGGGTTAGGGTGGAGAGGGGGTGGTTTTGTTAGTGTTGATGGTTGGGGAGAGAAAATTTGTGACCTGAATCTATTTCTGTCATCTGTTTGGATAGAACATAATGGATTTGTTTTGTTTTATTATTATGTGTACTACATTTGATATGAGATTCTGTCACAATAAAATTTTGAATTTCAAAAAAAATGTGCATTTCATATGTTGGGATGGTATTGTACATACTGCAGTTACAATGATTGTTCTTCTTTGGGGTTATTAAAAAGATTGAGTGCAGTGTCTGATATTTATTGTAGTTTTTGGTATTAAAAAAAAACATATTTCCTGTATTTACCTGGGCACTGCCAGTACAATCCACCAGCACTCCTGAATGTGTGCTCCTCCCTACCAAAGAGTTGCATGAGCATTGTACCTGGTCCTCAGTACATCCCCCAAATGTAAAACACTGCCCCTCAGAATGTGAAACACTTCATCAAATCTATTACTCAGAAGCTCAGACCACTGTTAAAATGTGTGCCTTTGTGTTCACAAAGTTCACCATTAAATAATTAATACATTTCTCATATGAACTGCCATGCATTTTTGCTTTATAATGTTGCTGCTGAATGTGCGACAAACCTTCTCAATGTGTAACAAGGGGTTTTTGTGAATAAAATGAGGAACTGTTCCTCATGAGGCGGTACAGTTGAGAGGTATGGCATGATCAGATGTGTATGTTAGTTTGGTGCACCCAAATTAGGCAACCACAGATTTTATTTTTTTACTTTATTTGATTCTCCTTCAGGTCCTCACCAGTTGGCATCTATCTTTCAGCCACCTGCACAGCCCCACACCCCGACATCAGGCAGTTAACTCTTTCTTCCTCCATGGTTTACAATCCGTGGCAGGACAGTGAGGAGCCCTAACTTGCTCAAACGCGCCTTGACTAGGATCCAGATTCTAGGAAGTGCCATTCAGAGTTGGGGCCTGCGGCAGATGGCTGCCATCATCTTGCTCAATCTGGGACCTTATTTTTCCTTGTTCTGTGTTTCCTCCTGGGTAGAAGGTGCAATGCTGGCGATGGCTGTGCAGTGCACGCTTTTGCCCATGGCACACTGGCCGGTCACCGGCATGACAGGAAGTAATGTACAGATGCCTCAACCCTACTGGTCCAGTGACAACCACAAATTTAGGTGGAATGGTAGGTTTGCCTGGCATGACCTTGACATTAGTTGTGATGGGCTATTGCATTATGTAATGTGTTTGTTACTGGCTTCTTTATTAGTAGGGCGCACCACTTCTGTTTTGTCTTGGTGCATCACAGGGCACCCACAGCATTTGTTGTTAATCTGGGTACCAAACCATGTGGTCACCTATTATTTTTTTTTTTTTGCGGGGGGGGGGATTATGCACTATTTGGTCTGTGTATATGAGGTTTGGGGACAGTTTTTGACGGAGTTTCTGTGTATGTTTTGTGGTGTGCCTCCATTTTTGGTTGGCAGAAGGCTGGAAGCATGCCACATTTTGTTTGCAGATGGCTAGATGCACGCCTCCATTTTGCTTGCATGTGGGTGTATGTATGCATCCCTCCATTTTGTTTGTAGATGGGTGGATGCATGCCTTCATTTTGTTTACAGATTTGTGTATGATTGCCTGCATTGTGATTTGTAGATGGGTGGATGCATGCCCCCATTTTGTTTGCTTATTTGTGTATGAGAGCCTCCATTTTGATTTTCAGATGGGTGGATGTATGCCTCCATTTTGTCTGCAGATTTGTGTATGATTGCCTCCATTTTGATTTCAGATTTGTGGATGCATGCCTCCATTTTGTTTGTAGACGGATGGCTACATCCTATAATTTTGTCTGCAGTTGTGTGTATGCATGTCTTACTTTTGTTACCAGATGGGTGTATGCTTGCTGCCATTTTGTAGGCAGACTTGTGGATGCCTGGGTTCAGTACTTTACTTTTTTTCTCATTCTGGCAGGTGGGATGATGCGTGGCTCATATTGCACTTATTAGGTTTTTCTCCTTTTTGTCTCTTCACTTAAGAAGTGATTTAATAATTTGAACAGCTTTGTTAGTCGGTTCATGATTGTTTTGACATTGGGTTAGGATTTTAGTATTTGAAAACAAAAACATGAACAAAATGAATTTATTTATTTAGTTGTTTTAGCTTGGATGCCACCATGGTAACCCTAGCTGCTATTTTGGTTTACATTTCAAAATCACCAAACAACCCCAGATGTGCACTTATTGTATTCAAACAGATAGCTTGTACTGGGCTGGTGATCTTGGCAAAACCCATTTTGTGTGTGACTATGCCCATAACCCCTCCTAAAAAAAACAACAAGTTATGCATATTGCACAGGTATTTGCTACACCGTTACACCAATTATTGGTTTATGCACAATTGAGTTGTACACCTAAGTAGGCAATAACTAATGTTGGTGGGGTGGCTTGTGTTACACGAAGTCCCTGCACCCTAATTGGTACCCTCAGAGGTACACTGTAGACAGCTAGCATTTAGGTATAGGTTATACTAATATATATATAGGGCTAAGGGCATCTACCATACAAGAGTAGATGTCAGGATATGAATGCATATTGTTGTAATACACTTTGCTTGCTAATACATATATTCTGCCATGTATTTTCTGTGTATTTCTTAATTGTAAGATGCCAAGACACCTGTGTCCTTGGAATAATTATAATATGTAAGACGGCATTGCCACCTTTTGGTGATTTGTACCACTACACTGAGTTATATAAGACTCTGTATAAGAACTCTTTTGTTCTCAAACTGATGACTTTACAGAATTGTATAATGTTATCTTGGACCGTGGAACCACCTCTAATTTAGCCAATAGGGCTCATCTCTGTAACTAGAAATGATTCTATCTTTTGGTAACCATAGTAATTATCATAGGTGTATAATGTAATGCACAAGCCTTATACCTCGGAGACCTGAGAGACCCCAAGAGACACAGAGAAACCTCGAGGTGTAGGGAATGCTTAGCACTGGCTCCCGGTTCCTATTGGTAAGAACTGCTTAGGGCAACTGTGATTCATCCCTTTGGTAGTAATAAACGTGTTTATTACTCTAATGCAATGTGTCTGTGATTACTTGCATTCCCAATATCGTCAAGAATCTGAAAGTGAGGTTTAGACCTCCCAACAAATTGGCGACCGTGTGCAGGCAATATTTGGGTTTGTAAGTTTTCACTTGTTGTTAAACCTTTTTCCTTTCCCACGGGGACAGTAGGTGTACATTCCCGTATCACCTCTCCCATTTTCAAACCAGTTTGTAGTAACTTGCAAAGTCTGGCTGACTTTTCAGCTGCGGTCAATGCCATCTTGACCCACTCCATAGCAGTTTTGAATTGCAAGTCTACAACTTATACAGTAGCCCTACTGTGTATAGAGTACTCGTGCTGTGGATCAATACGCAGCATGGTGCCTTTTTCACAGTTTGAATTTTCGTTTCCTCCCACACAATGGCCACAGTATCAGATATTTGCACAGAACCGAGACTCGATGTCTTGAACTTCCTTGCCTCCCATGGAGGATGGGCTGACTTTGCGCGGGACGCAAGTCAATCCAAAAACCGTATACTGGGGATTTCAACCCAGTATACAGAGACGAGACAATCAACCAATAAGCGTCATGCTAAAGGGTTGATGGTCGCGGCTCTCTACACTGCTTTGGAAGCCTCCAAAGCGAGGTTTTGAACCCTTGATCTGCAGATTTCATCTCTTAAGCAACAGATGGGTTTGTAGGAAACAGAATGTATTAGACTGCAGCAGAACTTGGAATCTGAACTCCAAACTCTGCGAAATGAAAAGGATTCACTATTGCATCATTCAGCTCAAGCTGGAGAACAGGAACTATGTATGTTGAAGCAGGAGTGTGAAGGTTTGAGACAGGATAAGAGTCAGGTCATGCAAATGAATGATTTGCTGAGTGCTGCGAATGCTCAGTTGAGTGACAAAATGGGTGAGCTGCAGGACAAGATAAACCAGGTATGTAATGATTTAGAAGTGGCTTACAGGGACAAACGCGAATTGAGCGCTGCGTATAGAGTGTTGCAAAAGCAAAAGCAAGATGTGGTTGATATGGATGTTGCAAGTGTTAGTCACGATGAATGTAGAACTAAGATGGCGACACTGTGACATCAGCGAGAGGTTCTGGCTGGACATGTTAAGGCAATGGGAGGCGTAGCCCCTGCCTTTCATTCGTCATCAGAAGGGGAGTTATCTGATGATGACATTTCACAATACAATGCCCAGTCACATCCCTACTATGGCCCAGAGACCACACCCAGCCATCCACAACATGGCGGGTCCCCGCCCCCCAACTCCCCATGTCACATGTCGGCGACGTCATGACGCTCATCATGGGAGACGCCAACATGGCGGCCCCCATGATAGAGGGAGCAGGCCCAAGCCTGGTCCCGACGGCACCTCCGGTAGCCATTATTAATGTGGAAGACAGGCAGGAGATAGAAACCATGATTGAAACTGCAATAGGCAATGTACCTCTTCCTGAGAGAAGTAAACGGGCTATTAAAACCCAGATTAGGCAGCTTCTTCAAGAGGCTGGCACTCAGGAGGGGATTGTCCACACTGCAGCTGAAGCTGCAGCTTGGGCTGCCCTGGAAGGTGCTCGAGACAATCTACATTTGCCTGATCGACCCACTAATCCCCTACAAATGGCCTACTCTGTTCAGCAAATTGCTGACAGCATTGGTCGGATGAATCCATCCGACAACCTCAGCTGTCACCTGGAAAAGGTGCTTTCTAAATGCAAGATGCTTAGCATCGCTGCAGAATATCAGGTCCAAATACTACACCAGACCATCAATCCTGGTTTGTGGACCAAACTCCCCGATGCTGTTCGCCAGGATGGGAACACTACCTTTGATGAGGTTGCAGCTGAGCTCATTTCTGCTCACAGCCCAGGTGTAGTAGGAGTGATGCTTGCATACCCTGTGAAGCAGAATGCAAAAGAAAGTCCAGCGACTTACCACCAGAGACTTTGGATGGCCTACCAAGCAGGAAAGCACCTGGCACAAGAAGCTGCGGATGTAGATCTTATTGAATATAAGACATGATTCCAGCAGTGAGAGAAAAGGCAGAGCCAACCACCTACCCCAATATGGATAGATTTGCCAACATCCTTCGGAAAACCGAAAGAGTATATCAACTCTATATCCGTGATCTGGGCTCTGGTTCCAAAAAGGTAGCTGCCGTGGAGTCTGTTCCAGAGACCATAACACACTACACAGTGGAAGGGCAGGCTCAATGCCAACAGGCCCAACATCAGCAAGCCCCTCCAGTTGGTAACCAACACCCCCAACAGGCCCATTAACAACAACCACAACAACAACAACAACAACAGTGGTGTGGGAACTGGAATTGGCAAAAAAACAGGAAGCATAGGGGTAGAGGTAAACCACAACAACAGAGAACGGGTCCTTCATATAGGGAGATAGCTGAAGAGAATCAGAAATTTCAAGAGCTCCTGGGACAAGTGCGCTCTGTGGCGGATGCTGTTCCTGCACAGGCCCTTGCGGCAGTACAACCGGCGACCCAGGCCCCAACCGGCCATGGGGACACCAGCGGTGCAGGCCTTCAGGCCCATTCAGGCCTGAACCCAGCAGCTCCTCCCTATATAGCATCAGTGCAACATGGTGACATGATTCACGTGAGCCAGGCCCAACCTCTGCATGCTTCCGGCAGTACGGATTGACAATTATAGGCCCCAGTCTGGATTGTAAACAAGCTGGTCTTGGATACAAACGGAAGGCCCTGCACCGAGGCTGAGGTCAGGGGCCGCCTACTAGTAGTTTTGTTAGGTACAGGTGCAGCTGTATCTGTGCTACATGACGAACACCCGGACACTTCCCCTTGGTCCACCGGACGGAGGACCAACATGTCAGGAGTTGATGGTACTAGGCTACCTGCATACCGTTCTCTACCCTTACCGGTGGAGCAAGGCCATCTAAAGGCCTCACACACTTTCCAACTAATGGTACTGCATGATCATCCTAGTATTATAGAGACTGAGTTCCTTGCACCGCATGGCTGTATGGTGGACCTAGCCAACTTGCTACTCATACAGATTCAGGGTCAATATCATACCATTTTGATTCCTGATTCACACGTTGTGGCGACGATATCTGCCAATGACAAAGAGTATGATGTCATAGATTTGTTCAAGAATCATGAATTTTTCCTGAAACTCCTACCTATTTTGTAGAGACATTTGGAAGCATTTGCAGTCAACAAGCATGACTGTGGTAGAATGCACACCGTCATTCAAATACCAGGCCCAGCACATGAGAGGCAAAGACAATCCCCTTTTCCAACTGAGGCCTTGCCTTCCCTCAGAGAAATGATAAATTCACTCCTCAAGCAAGGAGTAATCAGAACTTGTGTTTCCACTGCCAATTCCCCAGTATAGCCCGTGAAGAAACCCACAGATGCCTGGAGACTTACTACTGACTACAGGAAACTGAATCAGGTCACCCCCAGTTGTTCTCCAACTGTAGCATCAGCACCAGATGTGTTACGACTTCTGACCCCTGATTTGAAATGGTTCAGTGCCCTGGACATCTCCAATGGTTTCTGGTCATTACCATTGGCCCTTAAGAGTCAATATAAGTTTGCCTTCACCTTTGAAGGAAGACAGTACACATGGACCTGCTTGCCACAAGGATTCCATAACAGTCCATCCCTGTTCCATCTCCACATGATGGATGCCCTAGAGAGTTTCTCTACTCCCCAATGTCTCTTACAATATGTGGACGACCTGTTGCTGGCAACAGCCACACAGGAACAACATTTGGATCTCTTGGATGAACTATTGACTCTCATTCAGAAAGCAGGCCTAAAATGTGATCCAGCAAAAGCACAGTTGTGTCAGAAAGAAGTACTCTTTCTGGGTCTGAAAATAACTGACCAAGGTCGAAGCCCTACCTGGAAGAAAGTACAGGGATTACAAGACTTGCCATTACCTACCAGTGTGGCAACTCTTCAAAGGTTTCTAGGTATGGTGAACTATTCAAGAGATTTTATTTGTGATTTTGCTCAGAAAGCTGCTCTTCTGTGTGAATTACTCAAAAAGGATGTACCCTGGACTTGGGGCCCTATGCACACCCAGGCTGTGATGTCACTGAAGCAGGCCATGGCCTCCACCCCAGCTCTGGTCAACCCCAATCCAGCACTACCATTTCATCTGGAATGTGCCACCTCTGACATTGCCATGTCAGCAGTGCTGGCTCAGAAGGTTTATGGCACCTTGAGACCCATTGCATATGCCTCAGAGCTCTTGACCCCAGTGGAACAGAAGTATGGCCTTTGTGAAAGGAATCTTCTGGCCACCTACTGGGCTGTCAAGCACTTCCTGTATATCATTGGGTACTCACCACTGATCATTAACACCAACCACACCCCAACCACCTTTGTGCTCTCAGATAGAGTGAAGGATGGGTCAGTCTCTAACACCAGACTGATGCACTGGTCACTTCTTCTCCAGGACAGAGACATACAGGTACAATTGACTAAAGTTCCATCTATGTTAGTTCATGGCCTCCTTTTCCAGGGAGAACCCCATGACTGTACACTACAGTCACCTGATCTTCCCGATCCAGGTCCTTTCCTCCCTGCCATGCCACAAATACTTGACAACACTTCTTTGTGTCATGTCTTTACTGATGGTTCAGCATCCTACTATCAGGGAGAACAAATTGCAGGGATGGGCATTCTAGTGATTTACCCTTATGGGAACACTGTTAAAATATCTAAGCACTGTAGTGTAGCATCATCACAATATGCCGAGATGGCAGCGGTGGCCTGTGCCCTCTAGTTCATTCAGCATGGAACCGAGGATACCATCATCTTTACAGACTCTAACTGGGTTTGTTGTTCTCTTACAGAATTTCTTCCCTTCTGGCAGAAGAACTCCTTCCTTTCCTCTGATGGCAGCCCAGTGAAGTACAAGGAATTGGTAATATACATACATTCACTGGCACAAAAATTTGCACACAAACTCTATGTACACAAAGTTAAAGCCCACTCTCTCCATGACCCCTATCATGCCTTCAATGACACAGCAGACACCCTTGCAAAGAAGGGGCCTGAGGGGGGGACATCTGGATGATGGACCATCCAGAGGCTAATGCAGCTGTACACATTGCAGCACTCAGGAAGAAACCTGAATCTTTTTCCCCCTTGGACCTCTCCGCAGCCCAGCAGTTTGACACTGAACTTAAAGAGCTGTTCAGATTCCTTGACAAAGGTACTGAAGAGAAACTTCGCACACACAACCCCTATTGGAGGCATGAAGGTAAGTTGCGCTTGTTACCAGATGACAAGCTCATCTGGTTCCAACCAGATGACTCCACCACTAAGCTGTGGGTAGTCCCCAGACATTTAAGATCTGAATTTTTGCACCAAGTGCACGACACCCCTACTGGTGGACACCAGGGAGCAGAAAACACCTTCCAATGACTGAAGACCACCACCTGGTGGCCTGGTATCACCGAAGATGTTAAACAATATATAGATAACTGTCTCGTTTGTGCCCAAAACAACCCCATCCCTACCAAATGAAATGCCAAACTCTTACCACAACGACATTCTGGCACTTGGCATGCCATTCAAATTGAGTTCATTGGCCCTCTGACCAACACCAGCAGAAATAATAAATATGCTCTTGTGATAACTGACCTTTTCTCTAAGTGGGTAGAAGCTTTCCCCACTAAGACATGTACAGCGAAAACCACTGCCAAAATTCTGGTGGAACAGATTTTCTCCAGGTGGGGTCTACCTCTCAAGGTAGACTCTGACAAAGGATCCAGTTTTACAGGTGAGCTGATGAAAGAATCCCTTGAACTCCTTGGAGTTCAACAGAAGTTCCATACACCTTACCACCCTCAATCCTCAGGTCAAGTAGAGAGAGCCAACAGATGGATTAAGCAAATGCTTTCCAAATTCATTGAGGACAATCCCAAAACCTGGGATTCCTTATTGCCGTTACTCCTTATGGCAATTAGGGGGACACCCTCAGCCACCACCCAGCTCACACCCTTTGAGGTGATGACTGGTAGACAGATGAGATTACCTGAACACTTGCTGTTTGACCTACACACCCCCACTGCAGACCATGTGTCTGTGGATCAATATGTGGAAAAACTCAGAAAAGACCTCATACACACACACTTGTATGCTGCCAACTGCATGGGCAAGGCCCAGCAGCAATCCAAAATACAGTTTGACAAACACACACAAGAAATGGATTGGCAAGTTGGAGATCAGGTAATGGTACTTACTTCGATTTGCACATCCCACCCACTCCTTCTCCAACAAGTGGGAAGGCCCATACCCCATTGTCAACAAGCTCAGTCCGGCAGTCTATCAAGTTAGGCTCCTCCACAACAACAAGTTGACTGACAAAAGGTTAAATGCAAACCAGCTGAAACTGTATAAAGGAGCTTAAATTACTTTTTCTCACCCCCATTGGGCGGAATAGTACTAACATACTAACCTTTGATCTTCCTTTCCAGATACATTGAAAAGATGGCTATCTTGTTCCATTATCTCTTCCTCTCAGGAGTTATCCCCTGCATCCAAGGCACAGTACCGGACCTCCTACGACACTTCGATCCTCCAGCACCTCCTCCAGAGGGAGTATCCATCAATATACCAGATAGTATGATCACTGTCCAGGAAGGTTCCGATGCTTACCTCACTGCCTTGGTTGTTGCTCCTGATAAATCTACCCTTCAAATTGAGTGGCAAACCATATCACAAGGACAAATTCTCCCTGTGGCCAAACTCTCCAAAAGAACTTTCCAAGGTTGGCCCAACACTAAATTATTCTCGAATGGTTCGCTGTCCTTTTTACAAACTGCATTAAGACATTCTGGTTTGTACAACATAACTGCCTTAATTGATCCTTCATACTTTAATTCCTTGTCTAAAGATTCTGCTCAGAAATTTTGTGCTATACACCACATGGCTTCTGCAGCCATGTACCTCTCTGTGTTACCACCCACTGACAAGCATTTTTTGGAATGTCCAAAGCATACCCCTGGTCCCCGTAGTGGTCTAACAGCCACTGCCCTTCCAGGTTCTTTGATTAATAATTTACAGTTTATGCATATACCTGTTTTGTTTAATCTTACTTACTGGAATATGAAAGAATTTGCTATGTGTCACAATACTAACACATCAGCATTTTATAGTACATTTTTGCTTGATAGTTTAGCTGCATTTCAGATTCGTACACAAGACCCTATTGCCGGGGTCCATTCTACTGAACATAGGGGCAACTTCAGGAGGAAGCCCTCTCCTGATGATTTAACTCGCAAATGTAAAACACGTGAAGTTGACAGTTCTGATGTCACAGGTGCAACAGGTACTGTAACAGGCCTTTTTGGTACGGTTATGTCTATCTGGAACAAAGCACACATTGCTGCTATCAAAAGTCATTCTGCCAAATTCTCCACTGGTTTGGTCAACAACATACTACCCCCATTATTGCATGGTATAGATGGCCTTAGTCAGGAAGAAAGATACACTGTATACAACATGCACGACATTGCCAAGGCATTCACTGATTCTAAAGATAAGATTAATGCACTCATACAACAGAACAACAAAGAAGCAGATAAACAATACATTGCTAGAGAGATACTCTGCTCTGCTTATGGATCCTACATCATCACTACCATCAATAACCTCTTCTGTGATCTAGAATCTGGAAGAATACCTGACATTATACATGATAGAAGCATCTCCAAATGGTATTGTCCATGATTTAAAACCACTAGCTGTGTTTCCGTGTGTATGCAACAGACTTTAACAATTTCTCTTTCTACAGCTAGGAATTTGGGGTTTGTGACCAGACACCATAATACTGGTCCTTGTTTCACTGCTAAGAAATGTTCCATAACAGATACCATGTTTGTTTCTTTCACTGTCTCCTTAACACGTGTTGATCCCACTACAGCTTTGTTTGACAAGCTTGCACTGGTACACTCCATTGGTCATTTGGATGAAGACATCTATAGAGAATGCCTGGATCTACCACCTCTACTGGTTTATCATTCTTTCCTGGATGCCTGGGTGGCTCCGCACAAGGACTGCTGTGCGAAAAAGCAATATATTTACTTGTGCCGATGTGATGTATTTGATATTATTCAACCTGTTTGTGGTTACTCTCCAGACAGCATTGATTGGACTTTCACTATGGATGATGACATCACTGCGAATGGCACTGACTCCTTGGACTCGACTCTGGCTCCGGATAAGCTCTACCAATCCTATCGTGAGGAGATTCATCGCCTGTCAACATGGATTTCGAAGATGACCTACACCTGCCCTGTCCAGTTGCAAAAGTGGAGACTGCCTACTGTGCGCTCACAGTATAATTCCAATGGCGAGTACTGCATGGTCACGAATTATAAATCTTACACATATGGATCTGTTACATGTGCTATTGATTACCCCAATTTTTGTTTTGTCCCCCACCAGAAGACTGTTACTGGACATACTGTTATAACCCCCGTCCCCCTTCTGGATGCAGACATTATTGATGGTAACCCCGATTATCTGCTCACACTGTCAGAATACTTGCCATACTTTAATGTACACATAGACCCAATCACACTTACATTGAAATCACTTTTAGACAGGAAAGACACACACCTCATCCACATCAGCAATAATATTACCAAAGCCAATGAAGCTGTTCTCGCCTTAATTAATGATGGAGATATGAATAACACATTAACTAACACCTGGTTAGACATTACTGTTAAAGGTTTTTTATTATACAAGCATTTTTAATTTTCATTTTGATTATTATGCTCTGCTGCCTATGGTGCACACTGCGCCAACACCGTAAGCAGCTTGAGTTCCTTTACAAGGCTCGCACGTCGGGTTTGTAAATGACCACTGCTCCTGTCCTTACCGTAAACATCTGCCTGTGTTGCCCTTGGAGGCAACAAGGGGGGGAATGTTACACAAGGTCCCTGTACCCTAATTGGTACCCTCAGAGGTACATCGTAGACAGCTAGCATTTAGGTATAGGTTATACTACTATATATAGGGCTAAGAGCATCTACCGTACAAGAGTAGATGTCAGGATATGAATGCATATTGTTGTAATACACTTTGCTTGCTAATACATATATTCTGCCATGTATTTTCTGTGTATTTCTTACTTGTAAGATGCCAAGATACCTTTGTCCTTGGAATAATTATAATATGTAAGACGGCATTGCCACCTTTTGGTGATTTGTACCACTACACTGAGCTATGTAAGACTCTGTATAAGAACTCTTTTGTTCTCAAACTGATGACTTTACAGAATTGTATAATGTTATCTTGGACCATGAAGCCACCTCTAATTTAGCCAATAGGGCTCATCTCTGTAACTAGAAATGTTTCTATCTTTTGGTAACCATAGTAATTATCATAGGTGTATAATGTAATGCACAATCCTTATACCTCGGAGACCTGAGAGACCCCAAGAGACACAGAGAAACCTCAAGGTGTAGGGAACACTTAGCACTGGCTCCCAGTTCGTATTGGTAAGAACTGCTTAGGGCAACTGTGATTTATCCCTTTAGTAGTAATAAACTTGTTTATAACTCTAATGCAATGTGTCTGTGATTACTTGCATTCCCAATATCGTCAAGAATCTGAAAGTGAGGTTTAGACCTCCCAACACTTGTTTGTGTGCTGCGATTCAGATGGTGTTTGAGTGATGCTGCTGCATTAGCTATCTTGTCTGGCGCTGCCTGCAGTATTCTATTTTTTGCTCATTTAAAATGTTTCTTATTGTGCCTTTGTGGATTTTCTGGTTGCATCGCAGGGCAACCATAGCATATTGTTAATCATAACACAAAACCATGTGGTTGCTGTTTTTGGAGGGGATGAGCTTAATGTTAAAAAGCACTCTCCCCATGCTGCTTGTTGTGCTGCCCTAATTAGGATACATTATTCTCTGGGCCTTATTGGTCAGCCATATCATATATGTGTGTGGTGGCTTTACAGAACTTTTCCTAGCAAAAAAAAAAACTTACTATGGAAATGAACTATATTGTTTTCTGCGGGTGTTGTCTGTGTCAGTTTACATGGACAGTCCATTATTCAGGTGATATGGACTGATGAAGTGCAGATTAGAATACATATTTTAATGATGAACTTCTTTGAAAGATCCCATCAGGTATTTAGCTGCATGCCTCCATACTGTCTGCAGATGGGTGGTGGCATACCTCCATGTTGTCTACAGATGGGTGGTGGCATGACTCCATGTTGTCTGCAGATGGGTGGTGGCATGCCTCCATGTTGTGTGCAGACAGGTAGTGGTGTGCCTGTGGTATTTTAATGTCCCCTGTTACATGGCAGCTCTGCTTTAATGTCCCCAGTTACACATGCAGTCCCGCTTTTATGTCCCCTGTTAAATGTGCAACTTTGTGGAGGCTTCTTCTAGGGCCTGACATTGGAGTTATCCTACACCATGCTCCATTTTTTATAAGGTGAGTTACAGCATTAAAAAAATGCTTATAATAATCGCTATATTACAGGTTTAAAAATTGACACTAATGTCACACTTTGGTAGCCCTTTTTCATGCATAGACCCATTTATAAATAACACTGCAGTAGGACTGGAAGGGAAGGTATGCCTGTTCATGGATGACACAAAAATCTTAAAGAGAGTAGATGCACTGGGTGGGGGTGTGGAAAGAATGAGAGAAGATCTAAAAAAGCTGAGAGAATGGTCACAGGTTTGGCAGCTGGGCTTCATTGCAAAAAAGTGCAAAATCATGTACTTGGAGAACAGAAACCCGGGGGCAATGTATGAACTGGGAGAAGAAGTACTAGTAATCACAAAACATGAAAGGGACCTGGAGGCAGGAGTATCACTAGCAGAAAGAGCAAAGCAAAGCAAATTTTATTTCTAAAACACCATTTCAAAAGACCATAGCTTTGTACATAAACATAACTGAAAACTTAATTACCATAAAAACACATACTTAAAATCAATTATAGAATCGACAGGAATTAAATCATAGAAAAGGCAAAATTAAAAAGATAGGTCTTTAAGGCAGATTTAAAGGCCTCAATGGAGGGGCACTCTCTGAGGGAGAGGAGGTAATATTACTCCTGTATAGATCACTCATGAGACCACACCTCAAGCATTGTGTCCAGTTCTGGAGGCCCCACCTTTGAAAAGACATGGACAGGGTGGAGGTGGTACAGAGGAGGGCAATCAAAATGATGCAGGGCCTACATCAGAAGCCCTATGAAGAAATGCTTAAGGAATTAAATATGTATTCCCTAGAAGAAAGGAGGGATGGGGGATATGATAGAAGCATTCAAATAACTCACAGGTATAAACAAGGTACAGAAAGGCAGCATTTTCCAGAGAAAAAGAAGTTTGAGGACAAGAGGTCACACTATGAAGCTGGAGGAGTGGGTACAGAGGAAATGTGAGGAAGTACTTCTTCACAGAAAGGGTGGTGGATGCTTGGACCAGCCTCCCAGCAGAGGTGATGGGGGCTGAAATGGGTACAGGATTCAAGAAAGCATGAGATAGACACAAGGGGATCTTAGAAGTGAGGCAAGTGGGGTGCAAAGTGGAAACCAAGTAGCGCTTGCGGTGGTACTGTAGGTGGGGAAAATTGGGCAGACTAGTTGGGCAAAGAGGTCCTTATCTGGCAACAACTTCTATGTTTCTATGAAGGTATATGATAATTATGTGGCACAATATACAGAGCAAAAACCCCTGACACAGTCATGATTTTATGAAAATGGAAAAGAACGCTTTACATTCCCTAACTATGGATTTATCAATGTCAAAAAAAGTAGCTGACAAAAGCTGATCAATTGATATAATGAATCCAATAAAACATAAATGAGTGTACAGAAATTTTACCAATCCAAGTTATTTTCTGATTTTATCCAGTGATCCAACAAGAGAGTTTAAAAGGAGCATTGACACATTCCTAGGATACTGACTGGATCAAGAATTTATACCAAAAGAAATATTGGACTATTTAACAGTATTTAACCCTAGAAGTGTTGTATTTATGTTAGGCCTAAAATCACCAAAAGCTGGATAGACACCCCATGCAGTCCCATTGTTTCAAGAATAGGCTCCCTTATGGAGCCTTTAGCTAAATGTGTGTCTTTCTACTGGGAGGGGGCAGTTTGATCAATAATCTTCTAACCTTTCTTAAAATACACTGTCGGTAACCAGTTTGTTTTGGATAACCTTGGAATAAAGGAAAGTGATTGTTTAGTAATGCTAGATTTCACTTAATTTTATATCAATATCCCTCATAATTAAGGAAGGGTATGAGGCCATATTACTTTTCTTTGATATGAGAGAGTATTGCAGTCCTCCTACTGAAGTACTAATAGAGTTGGCATCATTTGTACTAGAATGCAACTCATTCTGCTTTGATGAAAAATATTTCCTACCAAAAAGAGATCCAGCAAGGTAAGCATCATTTACCACCAATTGTGTGAACCTCTATATTTAGAAAGGGGGGGCATGAAGTGGTCCTTAATCGAGAGGGGACTATTTTTATCATGCACTTGACATTTGGAAATGCATCATAGATGATATTTTGATATTGTGGTGGAGGAGTAAAGATGAACTAGGCAAATCTGTTCAGTTCCTGGAAACCAGTAAAGATAATCTGAAGTTTGAGAGACTCACCAGAGATAAAGTACCTCAATCTTAATATCAGAAAGATATTAAAGGAGGTGTATGTACAGATTTGTTTCATAAAAAGACAGACCAGAATACCCTGTTAAGAGCTCATAGTTATCAAATCCATCAGACTTTCAGACTCATCTCCAAGGGACAGTATACTGGACTCAGTAGTATAATTAAGGAGTAGCAGTATGGGTTATAAAATTAGAAAATAAACTCAGACTAGGGCTTATAGGGCCAGAATTATTATGCAGGTGGGATGCGGAAGAAAAAGAATGCAGTGAGTTATTAAAAGGGGATAGGCAGATAGCAACAACGGTAGAAAAGATACATTTTGCCAACACTTTATTTTCTAAAAATTAAGTGAGGTACAGTAAATATTGTATAAAAATGGGCAATTGTGAAAGGTGGTCAAGTTTTAAAGAGTTTCCAAAAGTGTTCCCCAAGTGTTTTTTAAGAGGGAAGAAGTCCAAAGGATGTCTTAATGCATTGTAGACAGTCTCAGGCACCTAATAGAAAAGTGAAATTTTTACCCCCTTACCGAATGGCTGTAAAGGACATGGTACTTGTAAGTGCTGTACAATAATACTGAATACTAAAATAGTCAGTATCTCCAAAACAGAAAAGAAAGAAGATATTAAGGTATCATTAACTTATTTACTGAAGGGGTTGTTCATCTGGCAGCTGTTCTGTATTCACTATTACATATGTGAGGAAAAAGTTGTGCCAGCCACACCTTAGGGATGGGGAGCAGATGAAAACAGTCCAAAATTGGAACATTGGTAATATCCTGATGGCACATACTGACAGGGACAATAAGGGACAGCCATGTGTTTTTAGATTTGGGGGTGTTGAAAATGTACAGAAACCAAGAGGACCATATTTCGAAGCAGGACAACTTTTTGATTTTCAGACTGGAGGCTACTGTTTGGTCACATCTGAATCATGGGATTAAATTGCCCCCATTTATTTAGCATTTAGATCAGTGAAGCGACATTTGTTGTTGCTTGTTTAATGGTTGCACTGATTGTGTTTGATTTTTTACAAATAACCAAAATGGATGAAGATGCATACTATGAGCTATATTAACTGAAAGAAAGCATTAATAATGAAGATGGAACAAATGAAGATAGATAATAAGATAATAGCATGGGTATACAAATGGCTACACAATAGAACTCAACAGGATAGAATCATTTCATTTCATTTTTGTTTGCTTGCACACATGTGCAAGAAACATAGTGCCACCATACGAGTTTTCATAGGTGTGCATCCCCCACTTCCAATGCCCTGCTCCCATTTGCAGGTACAGCTGCACCATGCCATTGAATGTCCGAGCTGTCTATGACAGATGTTCAGTTGCAGTGGCATACAGTTCTGAGGAAAACACTACCACAATCAGCGGTGGTAACATGTAGGCAATTTGCATACTGCCATCAGCAGTATGCAAATTGCCTACACGTACGTCAGCACTTCATCTGAAATGTCATAGACAGTTCATCGTCCCCCCTACGAACACCTTCGTAGCATGCTGGGAGCCCACCCCAGTGTGCTCATGAGCTCCCCTCAACCCCCACACACCGTATGACCGACAGGGGTACCTAATCCCCCATTGGCTCCACTGCCTCCCCAAACAGGCTTCTAGATGTCATGCTGGGAGCCCACTCCAGCATGACAAAATTCCTTATGGCTGATAGGAGTGCCTAATCCCCCATCAGCTCCACTGTAACCCCCCAAAAAAACACAGACTTCTAGGTACCACGCTGGAAGCCCACCCCAGTGTGGCAAAAGTTGATATGGCCAACGGGGTGCCCAATCCTCCATCGGCTCCACTCCCCCAAAAAAATAACCTTCGAGCTGCTACAATGGGAGCCCACCCGAGCATGGCAAAAGTCCCATGTCATCTTCCTGAATAAGAAAAAAGAAATCTTTAAAAAAAACAGTCCCTTGTTGATTGTCTTTCCCTCCCCAACCCGTACTCACCTCTGTGCACCCAGCGCCTACACCCCCGACATAATACTTAATTCGGAGACTAGTAATGATTTTCGGTAGACTGGAACACGCCTGTACTCTCTTTCAAAGCCGACGAACTGAAGAAATGCCGTAAGCTATATAATCACATAAATATTTTTTTCAACTTTGGTTCATATCTCGGCCATTTTGGGATTTTCAATTTCAACATGTTTTAGTTCTACCTCATGAACTCTAGCTACTGCCATTTTATTTGGTCCCAAAAGGTGATTTCTCGGTCACTGCTTGGAACCACCTTTTGGGACTGAGTAATGAAATGACAGTGTCACAGTTCATGAGGTAGGCCCACAAAACCCCTATGTTGAAAATTTGGTGAAACAATTAAAAAAATAACTGTTTTACGAGCGTGCATTGCACAGTTCCTACACACGCTCGTAACTTCGCAAATTTTTAATATTTTCACTCCAGATTTTCAATATTGCTATTTTACCACACCTCCTTATGAACAGTACAGCTGTCATTTTTCACATCTCGCCAAAAATGTGTTTTCACACATGTAACACTCAATGGCGCAGTCAGTGTGCAAAATCAATGTTCAGGGCAAATTAAGAAAATCACAGTGACACTGTTCATGAGCAGAGGTCTTACAATGGCTATGTTGAAAATTTGGTGACAAAAGTCCATAAAATGACTGTGTTATGAGTGTGCATTGAGCAGTTTCCACGCACCCTTGTAAGTTCACAAACTTGTAATATTTTCAGTCCAGATTTTTAACACTGGCATTTTTCCACATGTCATTATGAACAGTACAGCTGTTATTTTTCACAGCCTGTCCAAAATATGTTTTCTCACTTCCCACACAGAAATGCTTGGTCGCTGTGGGAAATTGGTGATCGGGACAGATTAAGAAAATCACAGTGACACTGTTCATGAGTGGAGGTCCCAAAATGCCTGTGTTGACAATCTGCTGTAAATAATCCCCAAACTAATTACATTATGGGTGTGCGTTGCGCAGTTTCTACACACACTTGTGACTTCACCAGTTTTTTTATATTTTCACTCCAGATTTTCAACATTGCCAGTTTATTACACCTCACCATGAACAGTACAGCTGTCATTTTTCACATCCTGTTTGAAATGTGTTTTCGCACCCGTGGTGCCAAAGGATGTAGTCACTATGCAAAATCAGCTTTCAGCTAATAAACTGATATTGCCACTGTTCATGAGGTGGGGGTCACAAAAAACCCATGTTGAAATTTTGGAGTGAAAATACTAATGAATACCTGGGGAGTTAGGGTTTCCGATCATAACGCCCCACCCTGTAAAGACTGATAGGCATCAGGGGTTGTTGCCTGTAATGCTCATGCCATTCCACCACCACCCACACTCTGCAGCCAGTGACAGGCAGTGAGGTGTGCCTTGGACACTTTGGCTCTAAAGTTCACCTCATTCTCCTATGCTGCACCCATCTCACCATATTTCTTTATGGAATGGGGTGAGCATAAGGCCCAAAGACCCCAAGCCACACCGTGACACTCGTCGGTGTCTGCAGGGTAGGGTGTGGTGAAATGGTGTGGCTGTTATGCCTGATGACCCAAAGGCACACCCCAATGCCTGTCAGTCAAGGTGGTGGTGGGGTTGGCTTAAGTTAAATTCTTCACTGCCATTCCTATTGTGCATCTCTTTAACTCCTACACTACCAGAGCCAAAGCCAGCTAGCAAACATTCGGCATTGACAAATGCTTATTTTATACTGAAAAGGCATGTGAGCAAAATTCCCCATTTTCACAAATGTCAAGTGTAACAGAGTAGGAAGAGAAGAGTACAGGGAGTGGAATGACATAATTTCAGAAAGCAAGCAAAATAATATATATAGCAAATTAATATAAATGAGCAAAATAATATATACAGATAATTGAGGTAAAACACAGGAATATACCAACAAATGTATACAAGTTAAACTAAGGCATAATTACAGAAGACAAGCAGAATAATATATATATATATCTATATATATATATATATATATATATATATATATATATAGAACAGATGTAAACACAGTAATTTACACACAATTGTATACAGGTCTGGAAAATTATGTACAAAACAATTGCGGTAGTAGCACCTTAATTTACAGGATTAGAATCATCATTGTTTACAAAGCTTTGCTAGGGAGATATTGGGAAACTGTGGCAGGGTGATCAGGGGGATTACAGAATACAGAAAAGTAAAGGCTAGGGGAGTTGCATGTTGAGTTGTTGAGGAGGAGGCTTGTTTAAGTGCTTTTGAAGACAGCAGTGGAAGGGCACTAGGGGAGAGATTGTGGCAGAGCATTGAAGAGTTTTGTGTCCCTGTAAGCAAGTGAGCAATAGCCTTGGAAAGTGTGGTATAGTTGGGTTGCAAAGTAACTATCAGAGGAGTGCCTGGGAGTGTGAGGGTGGGCAGGCCTGGGAAAGAGGGAGGGGGAGCTGCCAGGTAGGAAACCCATAAGGGGTTTGAAGAGGAAGGTGCAGGTTTTGTTGTTAAACCTGTCCTCAAGAGGGAGCCAGTTTGCTGCTGCTCTGTAAAAAGCACAGTAGTGGGTTGTCCTGGGGAGACCAGTGACAAACTGGAGGATGTTGTGGTAGATGGAACTCAGTCTGCCAAGATTTTTTGAGAGGGGGATAGACTAGGGAGCTAAAGTCTAGGAGGGGAAGCAGGAAGCTGCTGGCAAGTCGAGCTCTAAAGTCTGGGGTGAGGAACTCTTTGATATGGTACAGCATCCTGAGTCTTTGGTGCAATTTATTGATAAGAAGATTAATGTGAGTTTCAAAGGTTAGGTGGCTTTCAAGGAGGATCCCAAGGTATTTAAATTCAAAGACTCTTTCGATCTGGTTGCCGTTATTATCAATAAGGGTGCAATGAAAGTTGGTGTTTTTTCTTGATGCCTGAGAAGACCATGGATTTGGTTTTCTTTGGCATTAAGTGCAAGGCTGTATGCGGAAAGCAAGGACTGGAATTTACTAAAGTCAGATAGGAGTTTGTGGCCTTGTGCAGAGGTGTTTTTTTCACTTCAGTAAAGGGCTGCATCATCTGCATCAAGTATGACCTTGGTGGATGTACATGCCTGGGAGGGAATCACAAAAAGAGACAATAGTAGGGGACCTTGTGGGACACCATATTTAATATGACAGACACTGAAGTGGTGACCCTTGATCAAGGCTCTATAAGTCATGTGACTGAGATAGTTGTGAATCCAGTTGACAACATTGTTAGAGACATTTAGTTGGGTGGGGGTGTTGAGGAGAATGTCACAATTGGCCAGGTCAAATGCTTTGCTGAGGTTAACAAAAATAGTACCTGTGTAGAGACACTTGTGAATGGCCTGAGAGATATTGTGGGTGAAGTTGACCAAAGCTGACTCAGTGTTGTGGCAGGCACTATAGCCATTCTGGGAGCTGGAAAGGATGTTGTATTTTATCAAGGAAATCGGTGGTCTTGTTGAGGACAATTTTCTTGATAATTTTGGAGAGTGGAGCAAGGAGTGAGATGGGTCTGTAGCTGCCGCCATCACATTTAGGGACAGATTTGTGGAGGGGTCTAATAATAACATTTTTCCAGGTGCTGTGGAAAAACCTGGTGAACTTGGAGTGGTTGAAAATGTTGAGGAGAGGGGTGGCGACAGGAAAACTAACCAGTTTGAGAATGCGGTAATCCATGCCATCAGGGTTGTTACTGTGACTTTGGGAAGTTTGGGGGGTGGAGCATGGTTTATATTTGTCTAAACTACCAAAAAGAGTTGAAGTAGTTGGCAACCACTTGTGGGTCATTAATAAACCTACCGTCGACTGTGAGGGCAATCCATTCATTGATTTTCTCATGACCAATAAGTTTATTTAGGTTCCCCCAAAGGAGTTTGAAGTTAGTCCTCTCAAGGAACAGTTTGTTTTTAAAGCAATTGATTTTGGCAATGCGGACAGTGGATTTGCACTTGTTTTGAAGGCATTTGTAGTGCTGGAGGAGACTGGGAGAGTTGGATTTTCTCAATTTTGCATAAGCCCTGTCTCTCAGCCTCATTAATTTTAACAGATTGGTCATGATACATGTGTTACGTAGTCCTCTGACCCTGATCTTTTTCAGAGGGATAAAGGAGTCACAGATATTCAGAAAGGTCTGACTGAAGGTATCAAGGAATGCATTGATATTAAGAATGTGCTGGGTAACGTGCACATCAAGTATATCTGCTTAACATTTTACTAGGGGCTGTGAAAAAGTGTATTAGCAGACTGTGGTTACACTCGAAACCACCTAGTATCTCCTCTTGGGAGGACACAATCTATGACATTTATAAGCTAGAATACATGACAGCCAGACTACAAAACAGGGTACCAGAGCTGATGAACCGATGGACCACATGGTTCCTTAGTATCACACACTCTAGACCTAACCTAGTCTCCTGAAGAAACAATACAAATATCCCAAACCCCTATTTGATTAATAGATGAGCTGGCTGGCCCTAAGTCCCCCCCCCATTGGGGGTCACAGACCCTGAATGGGGTTGAGACAGCAGAGCTGATTAGACTATCTGTTTTCTTGATGATGGTGCCCCCCGGAAAGTGTGATCCCCCCCATGAAACTGAAATTAAAATGAAGAATTTCCACAAAAAAGGAGAGAAAAATAACAAGAATAAAACTAATTTGTCTTTGCCTAGATATACATATACGCTGATACATAACTTCTGTAGGGGTAGAGTTAGCATACATAACTTTAGCAAAACGGTTATAGAAATGTGATGTCTTGTTCCTCCTATCCCTTTACCTGGTAGTCTCACTTGCCAAGTTTATGTATATAACATATTTGGTAAAATATTACCTGCAGATAGATGCTACTGTAATCTGTAATTATGCTCTATATGTCCTCTTTTTTAAAATTGAAATAAAAAAAGTAAAAAAAAAAAAAGAATGTGCTGGGTGAACGATGAGTCTGTGGCAAAGATTCCATTTGAGAATGTCTTCATATCTAGTTTTTGTGTCTATCTGATGTATATAAATTTAGGATCAGATCTGAGGCCCTTAGATGTCCAGTTGCAAAAGACAGCCCAGTGATCACTAAGGGAATCTGGGAGGATCCCAAAGTAGGTTGCCCTGGAAGGGTTGGTGACAATGATCCAGTCAATTAGGGATTCATATCCAGTGCTTTAGTTAATGCGGGTGGGCGTGGAAATGATTTGGTCCATCCCGAGGCCAGTGATAACCTCCTTGGCTTTGTCAGCTAGACTTGTACCCCAGTTGATGTTGAAGTTGCCAAGGATTATCCATTTGCAGTTGTTGGGGAAGGTATTCTTTAGGTGGAGGAAAGAAATGAGTTCACTGCTGGGGGTACCAGGTGGGAGGTAGGCTGTGGAGAGGGTGATGGTCTTATTGTGACCAAGGATGATGTTAACTGAGAGGGCTTCAAGTGGGGCCGTACTGGGGTACGCTTAAGTGAGTTGATTGGAGATGTAAATGAGGCAACCGCCCCCCCTCTCTTACCAACTCTATCACGTCTAATTAGGGTGTATCCTGCAAGTTGACTTCACTGAAAGGGATTTTGGCATTGAGCCAGGTCTCAGTGAGGGCAATGACATCAAATGTATTGGTGGTGACTTGAGATTCGGAACATGATTTTTTTTGCAAGGAAACTTTGGATATTAAGGTGGACAAAATGAGGGCATGGCTAGCTCTTGGAGAGTGGCCGTGGGTGGGTGGGAGAGGAGAAGAGAGGTGGGGCTGTGATTAAGGTGTTTGGAGCTGGAGAGGAGCAACAGTATTGTGAGGAGGAAAAAGTGCATGCAGGAAAGGAGGAAACATTTTTGGGATGTTGTGGCATGGGTCCTATTTGGTTTGTGGATACAGCAGTAGCTGAAAAAGGAGTAAAGGCCTTTTTGAAAGCGTGAGAAGTTTGCTGCATCATGAAGGAAGGAGGTGTAGCCTTCAATGTCTCTGGCAAGGATGGGTGGTAAAAGGAGTGATGAGGGTTGGGCTTAGTGAAGAGGTGCAGACACCAGATGGGTCAAGAAGTGAGGTTCCAACATTGGAATTTGATGGGGTCCCATGGTGAGTCTTGGGGGAACAGGAGCCACAATTTGTAAGGAATAGCAAGGCCAGTAACATGAAGAAGAGAAGGGAATTGGGGGCAATGGGACTGAGAATCATGGAAGGAGTGAAAGAGTAGGTGTGAGGGGCTGACTGGCTGACTTATAGGCTGTGTCCTTGTGTAGTAACAGTGCTAGGTAACATGAGGGAATGAATCAAAGGGAAAAATGCAGGGGGGAACAAACCAAATGCAGCGGGCAGCATGGGGGGAAGTGAGTTGATTGGTTATAGCATGAACAGGACATAAAGATCGAAAAACCGTGGATGGATGGGTAGGCAGTACTATAGAGCACTGCATTAGCAGTGCCTTCCAATGCTAGAATGGAGCCTGAGTGGCATACCCTGGGGTGCAGGTCAGTTGCTGTTGGTTGCTGCTGTTGTGGAGGGCTGTCTGGCTGTCCTTGACCTTCAGAGGAGGCTGGAATTTGCTAGAGTGACACCACGGGGAGACAAACAAGACAAGTTAAATTGTCCACTCAGGTATGGGGGTCTGATGAGGGAGGCGGGGAAAGGGGAGGAGAGAGGGAGTTGGGGCAGGAGAGATGCAGAGGGTAGGGGGTGGGAAACAGCTACAGGCAGGGGGAGCAATCAGACAAGAAAAGCAGTAAAAGCAGAAATTGCAAAAAAAACAAAAGGCAGAAATGTGCAGAATATTACAGACAGAGCAGTGCAAAAACAACAAAAGAAATCTGGTTTACAGAACAAACTGTTGGAAAAAACAATCAGTAGAACTCTGGGGATAAGAATGCTGCATAGGTCCCTTTAAGGATGAATTCTGGCGCCAATGCTAGAATGGAGCCTGAGCGGCATACCTTGGGGTGCGGGTCAGTTTATTTTATTTTTATTTATGACTGTATTAACCGGGTAGGTGCACTAATCCCTGAGACCATTTTCAGGCATGACTCAGGCCATGTAAGGTAGCACAGAGTAGAAACATCAGAATAACAAGAACATAACAAAAGCAGGTAATACATAGTGAAAGGTTACAGTTGTTACATTTGGCAATACATGGTGGCAGTAGTTGAGGGACAACAAATAACAAAGCAAAGTATGGCTCATGGTGGTACAGTTTAGTAAATAAGAGAACCTATTTGGCCCTACCCCTGGAACCTATGGGAGGGGGGGCTAGTCCTTAAAGTGGTGGCAGGTGGATGCCAACAGGAGTCAGTCTTTGAGGTGAGTCTTGAACTGGTGGTGAGAGTTTATGGTGCACAGCTCAGTGGGCAGCTTGTTCCATAGTTTGGGAGTTGCTACAGACAGGGTTCTAGCGCCCATGTTCATGGCTACCCTGGCAGTTTTCAGGGAGTGAATACTGGAGGAGTGTGAGGCTTGGATGGTGCGAAGGGGAGCAAGAGGGGATTTCTGGCCAATACTGATGGCAGAATCAATAAAATTGTACAGTGCAAGGTCAAAGCAGGCTTGTAGTTGGAGCCACCCCAGTGTAGTGTACAGTGGTGTGTGGAGAAAGGGGCCAGCAGGGAGAAGCAGCAGGCACTGTTGTATGCTATTGATAGTTTCACCATGGTGGATGCGGAGGTCCTGAAGTAGATGGGAGAGCAGTAGTCCAGGATAGGTAGCAGATAGCAGGTTTCCCTGGATGATGGCATTGCGGGCCTCAGGGGTGAGGTATTGCCAGTATCTGTAGGCAGCCCCTAGTGTTTGGTGAAATCTTAGAACCAGGAAGTTTATGTGCTCTGTAAAGGAAATGGAGGGTTCAAGCACAACTCCTAGATATTTGAAATGTTTGACGTCCTCTAGGGCATAGCCATCAGGGGACATGATGATTAGGGGTGGGTTAGATTTGCATTTTGTTAAGAAGGGCTTAGATCCAAACAACATTGTTTTTGTGTTTTTGGCATTGACCAAAAGGAGGTTGTCAGAGAACCAGTTGTGGACTATAATGTAGTTTTGTGAGAGGGCTGTAGAGATGAGGGAAGGAGACTTTCCACTGGGAGAAGAGCACAAGGTCATCGGTGTAAAGGACTGAGTGACAATTGAGACTATCAACTGGAAGGGAGTTAATGAATAAGGAGAAAAGGAGGGGTCCCAGGATAGAGCCTTGGGGGACCCCAGTAGAGACAGGCAGGGTGGGAAAGTGGGCCAGGCCAATGCACACAAAGTGGAGCGTCCTTGTAAGGTAGCTTCTGAACCAGATGGTGTCCTCCGGAGAGCAGCCAAGGTGATGCAATTTGGAGAGGAGGAGCGAGTGATTGACCAGGTTGAAGGCTTTGGAGAGGTCAACAAAGACTGTGCAAAGTTGCATTTCCATGGTCCATGTTTGTGAGGATGTGGTCAGTTAGGAGCATGAGGGCAGTAGTGGTGGAGTGATTCTTGTAGAAGCCATGTTGTTGGCTATATAGTAGGTCATAGTTACCTGTCTGGTCAGCAAGTTGTTGGTGGACGGCTTTTTCCAGTAGCTTGCTTAGGTGAGGAAGGATGAAGATAGGGTAATAGTTGTTTGTGGATTGTGGGTCCCTGGCTTTATGAATGGGAATGACCTTCATGGTTTTCCATGTATTGGGCATGGAGGAAGTGGTCAGGGCAAAGTTGAAAATTAACTTTAAGTTGGCGATGATGGCAGGGGAGATAAGTCTAAGGAAGACGGGATAATCCGTCTGCTCCAGGGCAGCTGTTGCTGGCAGTCACTGCTTTTGGGGTGGGCTGTCTAGCTGCCATCTCAACCCTCAAGGGAGGCTGGAGCTCACTGGAGTGGTGCATTGGGAAGTGTTTCAGTTGCTGGCAGTCGCTGCTGTTGTGAAGGGCTGTCTGGCTGCACTCTTGACCCTCAGAGGATGCTGGAGCTCCCTGGAGTGGCACCTTGAGGTGCGGGTCAGCTGCTCGCAGTCGTTGCTGTTGGGGAATGCTGTCTGGCTGCCCTTTCGACCCTCAGGGGAGGCTGGAGCTTGCTGGAGTGGTGCCTTGGGGTGTGGGTCAGTTGCTGGTGGTCACTGCTGTTAGGGAGGGCTGTCTGCCTGACACATTATCAGATATGGGGGATGGTGCTAGTAGGGTGCCCCAGGGGTTGGTCTTGGAACTGGCACTTTTTCTCTATACATTAGTGTCATGCAAAACAGCATTGATAATTGGATTAAGAAATTTGTTTGCATTACCAAGTTGGGGGTTGAGGTGGATACAGATAGCAAATGTGAATCTCTTAAAAGGGACATAAAGAGAGCTGAGCAATGGACAAACAATCATAAAATGGATTTAGTGCAGATATTTACATCTGGGTTGAAATAATCCAAGGAGGGCATACAGTACGGAGGGGAGGTGCTAAAGAAGGTGTAAACTGATAAGGACTTGGGTGTAATAAAAAGTAACAATTTGTCAAACAGTAAACAATGTAGGAAGGTAATTATAACAGCAAATAGAATACGCAGCTGCATAAAGAAGTCTTTTATCACTAGGAATGAGCATTGTATTGTGAAGTTGTATAAGACATATGTAAGGCCACATGTGGATAATAGAACTTTTGTTTGGAGTCCTTATTTGAAAAGAGACAGGGAAATGATGGAGAGAGGGTGCAGTGAAGGGTAACATGACAGACTCCAAATTGAAAAAGGATTACATATGAACAAAGGGTGGCAAAATTGTAGCTTTTTACACTGGAGGAAAGAAGATTTAGAGGGGATATATTACAACTATATAAAATTCTGGGAGACAATGAATTGATGACTGAAATTGGAATACAATGCATAGACAGAGGATATGATTTAAGATCACAGAAGAAGCAACTTAGAGCATGTACAGTACATACAAATACTAGGAAGGAATTCTTTACAAGGAGAGTGGTGAGGCTATGGAACAGTTTGCCAAGGGAGGTGGTGGATGCGGTTCTGGTCTGGAACATCGCGGTTAAAAACATCGGGGACATAATATCACAGGCATCACATTGCCACCTGCAATATCATGCTGCAAAACCATCAACAGACACAAACACATAGGCAGGTGGCAGGCGGTACAATGTATATCAGCCCTGGTGTCCAGTGTGTCACCCACCACACCCACTGATGGCTCCAGTAATAGGGACTGTATCAGCCCCCCAACTGCCAACCCACTGTCGCCATCGCTGGCACCGGTACTAACACCAGGAGACCTTGGGGGGAACTGAACCACAGTCCTAGGTCTTCCATCCCATCAGGTGCTGGTGCCTTAGCCACTCTACCGTGGGAGTGGCTTGACCAGGCACCCCAACACACAGCAACTTATCCTTCCTTAGATGAAGCGTAGAGCAACAGGGGTAGCAGTAATTCCCTCCTGCTATTATGCCACTGTCACTCTAAATACAGGTGCTCTATACACTGCATGGTTATTGAGGTGCCATTTTTGTTTAAATATATTGACCCGGTACCGTTTGGTATTTGGTATAGTAGATGATCATTGGCGCCTCTGAGCATGGCTAGACCCGAGGGTATATACCTGTGAAAAAGTGTGTTGCAACTCTGAAATACATCAGGTGACCTAGGGGGCTACAGTGTTTGTCATTTGCCATAACTACACCTTTTAGAAGAATTCATACCAACAAAGGATGAGTTTATATTTGGAAGGGTTGTTGTTCTACCACTGAGGTATGAATTCTCAGTCCTGAGTGCAGAGTCTGCAATAACTGTCTTGTTTAATTATTTACGCAGGTACCAGAATTCAGGGAACATTTCACATTATGTTTGGCTTGTCAGTCATAAAGGAAACCTACTTCCATAAGAAACTCTTTATATTTAGAAGTTTTCTCTTCTGTCCACAATGAGTAATTCAAAACAAATCATTTTGTAATCTATATAACATTCAAAGTAATAAAGAATATTGATCAGCCATTGTACTAGAGAAATGACTGAAGCCACATTTGTGTTGATACAGGAAATTGTAAGCCCAGCAAAAATGCAGAATAGTTGACCATGCAGATCGCAAACTAAACATCTTTGCCTGGTGTTATTATCCATGTTTGTCTTGCTTGATTTCAAGAATGTTATGTAAATGTAAGAGGTGATGATTAAACTCAGAACTGGCCTTCAGAGCTTTGCATTTCCTTTAGCAGTGCTGTAGTAGAATTCTGTAATATTATGAATTTAAATTCATGACACATGAGTTCAGAAATCCAGGTAGTAGCTTTATCAGCCTCTGTTATTTTGCACAAAGCTGTTCAATTTTAATCAAGCTTTACCAAATGCATGTTTAATGTAAAGCTTTCCACAGCTTTATTGGCTAGAAAATAATATCAGCTGGCTGTTATCTATTAAAATTTTTCATTACTCAACAGCAAGGATCTTTCGCATCTGATTTTATGCACTACTGATAGTTGTTGTGACCATGTTGGGAGGGGTAGTTTTGCAGGAGCTGTTAAATCAGAATACTTGATAAAGTAAGACTTTAACCAGCAACATTTGGCTAATGATGTACAGTTTATGTACTTATTTCCCAATATAAAATAATGAGGAATAAGTCATATAAAAACTTGCTGAATTGGGCTCTTTTTGAAAGGAATAAGACATAAAGTGTTGATTGTATCATATGAATAACATGACTAGGGGTGTTAATCTCAGCTTTAATCACCAGGCGGTACATTGACAAACTGTAGTAAAGTAACTATTAAGAATGCCCAGTTCCAATTATAAATTGTCATGATTGTCTCATGCCAATTCTAAAATGCTTTTTTTAATTGATAAATAAATTAGAGTGTTTTCTAAGGGAAGATTTTTTTTTCAGTTGTTTAACCAGGAGTAGCACACTAAGCAGAAAGCTTGTTTACAGGTGCGACCTGAAGATGAAGTTCTGTTGCATTTTTTCAGAGTTTGTTTCAGTGTAACATATTTGTTAAGAGTATGCTGCAGGTGAGGGATAATTACAGTAATGTGCTGTTTCTTTTTTTAAAGAGGCTCTGTCTGCAGGTGAGTTGATAGTATTCTTTTGATTGCACTATCCTATTTCATGTTGTTTCAGATAGGCTGACTTTGGGAGTTGCTGCTCTTTTATTGAGAGTGTTCTACATTTAACTCTATCTTACATAGCCATATGTAGATGTTTTGTAATATATGAATTACTGTGTTTATGCATACATCTACTTTTATATGGATCTGTATTTTTGTTATTTATGCTTTTGGCCCCTTACTGCCCAGCCTGCCTCATGCCTTCTTCAGGCAACCCGGAGCCCCAATCCCATCACCTTACCTTCTCCCAGGCTTACATTGCTCCCTGTGTTTATATCCATGGTATTTACTCCCCATGGTGGAGAGCCTCAGGCTGGCACAGTTCTCTCGAAAAGGCTAACACTGTGTGCAGGAAGCTAGCATGGGTTGGCAGGTACAGATTCAGCAGACATCTGCAGGCCAGCATTCTGCTTCCTCTGAGGTGTTTTCTGTTTTTTTGGGCTCCACCTCAACCTTGTGGGATGTGCATGCTGGCACAGTGGGGAGCAAGGTGTCCATTTGGCTGATTGAATGAGTTTCTTCCTAGTGCCTACTCACACCCCTGCCTGCACTCCCACCTGTTGTCACCCAGTCCTCAGTGGCTGCCAAATTAAACCAGTGCTTCACTACCTATGCCTCCTCCCTTCCTAAATCCCTTCCCAGCATTGCTTCTGGGGATTTTACAGCTCCCCTCTATGCTCCCAAGTCAACGCCACATTTCTCCTTCAAATCCATTTTCCCTAAAGACACCTTACACATTTTACAGTCTCTGAACCCTCTCAAGGGAAAAAGCCCTGACGGCCTTTACACTAAGTTACTCTACCTGTCTGCCTACTCCATTGCCTCCCCATTGACTAATCTTCTGAACCTTTTCTTTCTTTACACTACAGTGCCTGCTGCTTGGACATCTGCTACAGTGATCCCACTCCCTAAAGGTGGGGATACCTCCAACCCTTGCAACTGACACCCTGTCTCCCTCCTCCCCGTATTGGCTAAACTCCAGGAGCATCTGGCCCTGGAACAACTCTCCTCCTTTCTGGGCACTTCCTCCTTTTTCACTCCTTTCCAGTCTGGGTTTGGCAAAGACCACTCCACCACCACCTCCCTCCTTCAGCTCACTGACTCCATTCCCTCATACAGATTTAGTCTTTGCCATATTAGTCCTTATAAGAACAGATCCAGAAGCAAATGATTTGATACTTTTTATTGGACCAACATAGATTTAATAATAATGAGATGTTACATCTATGCTGGTCCAATAAAAGGTATCAAATCATTTGCTTCTGGATCCATTCTCTCAGGCATGGCTCAGGGATGCATCACCTCTGCCATCTTTGTCGACTTGACCAAAACCTTCAACACTGTCTCCCAATCCCTCCTCCTCAGCAAAGCTATCTGCAGCCGGCCTCTCTGACTCTGCCACCAGCTGGTTCTGGTCCTACCTCACAGGCCAGTCTCAGTCCATCAGGGTGGGCAACTCCTTCTCCCTTCCGCTCCCAATCATCACTGGTGCCCCCACAAGGCTCAGTTCTTGGTCCCATATTATTTTCCATATTCCCAAATGCCTGCACATCTGCAGGTATTTATTTTTATTTTTATTTTTTTATTTTAGTCTTTGGTAACTGGGTAAGGCCCACTAGGCACAAGTGCATGTTTTCATGGGTGACCTGGGAGCACTGGGCGGTTAGCGACTTGCTCAGAGTCACACAGTATGGAAGTGGAGGTTGTGAGACTCAAACTCAGGTCTGGTCTGCTGGATGTATCAAGCTCGTTCACACCTCATTCCTCTAACCTCTAGTCTATATTGCCAGCCCATACACATATACACATACATACATATACACATGTATGCAGATGACACTGTTATTCTCCTCAGGGACCTCCCCCCTCTGAGGTGGCATCCAGCCTTCAGCTGGATTTTAACAATGTCTAATACTGGTTTAATGCAAAACAACTCTCCATGAACATTAGAAAAACAGTGTCTATGACCTTCGGCTACAGGCAAAAGCTGGCCAGGCTTGATTTCACTCCCACATTCCACACCCTCTCTGGCTCAATGCTCAATGATGTAACCATGTTTAAGTACCTTGGATTATGGCTTGACAAGCATCTTGATTTCGGGGTACATATAGATGCTATCTATAATAAATTGCAACTTAGACTTGGAGCTCTGTACAGACACCACAGCTGCTTCTCGCAGCAAGCCAGGTAAGAAATCGTCCAAAAGATGATTCTCCCTGTCCTTGATTTTAGGGACATAGTCTACTGCTCCTCCCCTAAAACTGCCCTATCCAGAATGGATACCATCTTTAACTCCTTCTGCCACTACATTCTCAGCTGCCCCTCACCTACTCATCACTGTCACCTTTATTCCTTGCTCTCATTCCCCTCCTTCCATGCCAGGCGCATGTGACACATCGCTAATTTTGTTTGTAAGTTCTGGCTCGGTTTCTTGCTGCCATATTTGCCCTCCCTCTTATCCTCCCCCCTCCCATCCTCCTATACCCTCCACTCCTCCATCCATAGATCCATCACCCTCCCATTCAGGTGAACTGCAGTGGGCCGCTCCACCTTCTCATTTAAATTTCCCAAGCTCTGGAACTCCTTCCCACTAGAAATTCGGTCAGCACAATCCTGCCACTCACTTTCGCTCCTCCCCCGTAAACACACAGCTCATGTACGTAACTGCATCTAATTATCCCTTCTCTCCCAATCTACTTCCCACTGCCCACAACTCACGTATGTAACTGCACCTAATTATCCCTTCTCTCCCAATCTACTGTCAACTGCCCCTGCCACCCCCGATACCCCCTCCCCCCAGGTTACCGCTAGCTGGTGCCATCTGGTCCCCTTCTCCCCTCCTCCCCTCCTCCTGCCCCCACTACTCCACTCCCCTCTCTATTCCCCCTCTCCTCCTCCTTTATTCTTTATCTTTTTCTGCTGGGACATACCCCTTGCTGGGTTCACTGCATCTTGGAGGAGAACACTTCTTGGCTTCCCCTGTAAGCCCTCTTTCTTCTACACCTAGGCTACCACTAATCGTAAATTCTGGCTCCCCTCTACCCCACTTCAGACCTCCCTACCCCATCTGCTCTACTTAAATTCCCCCCCTCTCTCCCTCCTTCTCTGCTGGGTCAATCCCCTTGCAGGAACTCAACATCCTGATGGGAAACATTTCTTGGCTTGCCCAATTCCCCTCCCAAGCCCTCCTCCCCCACCCTTCTTCTCCTCTTCTGCCAGATCCCACACCCCTGAGGAGTTCAAGCAATCTGTGGGTGTATAGTTCTTGGCCCATCCCCCACTCCCTTCTCAAGGACTCAGCAACCTGAGGTGTTTAGTTCTTGGCCTGCCCCCCTTCTTCCTCTGTATTTGCCCCCTCCTCTCTCTTTGCCTTCTCTGCCAAGCCCTGCCCCTGTGCAAGGTTCTCCACTTCCTGAAGGGGATGGAGATCTTGGCTTTACTTCTACACACTCTATCCTACCACCCTCCTTTCTCCCGTACTCTCTCTCTCCCTTTCTGTTAGCGCCTCTCCCCTATTAGAGTTCTTCAGCACCCTGAAGGTGAATATTTCCTGTCTGCCCCTCACTCACTCCTACCCCTCTCCCCCATCCTTCCCCCACACCCTCCTCCACTTGTGTTTTAATCTCCCTCCTCCACTTGTGTTATAATCTCCCTTCTTCTATATCCACTGAGCACTTAGTGACCACCTTGCCATAATTAGCACTTATTAATCTCAGGGCTCAGCCTGTTACTTTCAGGTTCCCCATGGGCTACCACTTCCTGGGTTTCCACTGCAGAAGCTTATCTGCACATTGTTCTGTTTAACCCCTGTGCCTCATTTTTTGTCCCTGTTTATTACTTTGCTATCGGATAGTTTCTCATTACATAACTATCTGTTGCCTAGGACTGAGCTCAATTGTATTAGCACCTCTCGTATGTAATTGTAGTACACGCTATGTATTTTATTTGATTATGTTTCTGTTTGATCCCCCACATTATGTAACCCTCCCCCCCAGGACACTTCTGGAAACAAGCAGTTTACAACTCATGTTGTCTTTCCTGGTGAAATCTTTTCAAATAAATAAATAGTAGTGGGTCCCGCCTCTTGCCTTGCTCAAGCATCTCCTCTCCAGTTGGCCTTTTGATGACCCAGTAGCACTACTGATGCTCTAATGGGCTGGCTCTGGAGTTATTACTTTTATGGTTCTCTTTGTTTAAAATGATGTACATTTTGCAATACTTTCATTTTTTGCTCAATCTGAGAGCACAGCTAACTTATTTAGATGACTGCATTCTTACTAGTAGTAGTTTCTCATGTGTTGGGAAACTGAGTTTAGGTTTATTCAATCAAAGATATTGTGCTTCTTCTTTCAGTAGCATTTATTGATCTATGTGTTTTAAATACATGATTTAGGATTTTTTGTGGAGTGGTCAGGCTTGTTGAGTTAGCAACTATCTTTGCTTGTTTCAGTTGTATTCCTTGATGTTTGGGTTTGCAATGCACAATTTTGGTATACTTTTGTCTGTATAGTGGGAGAATGTATGTGGTTGCTTGATTTACATAAGGCCTTTTTGATCTTGTTGGGTAGTGTGACTTGAATATTAACTATTTGACATTAACAGGTCGCGCTCCAATCGAAACACCCTATGGTGACCTTTATGTTATGTTATGTTAATGAAGTCCCTTGTGACTAGATTTTGATTTGTTAGGAGACAGAATAGTCTTTCCCCATTTTATAAAAAGTACTGTTTTATTTGGTGGTGATCACTACTCCAATTAAAAAATTAAGAAACAAAATTATAAATAGAGCCTTAGTATACAGTAGCTTACAACTTCACTTTTTTCAGCACATTTAATAGGCCCAATTTGTCCATGATTGTTACAGTAGTTATTTAGTCTTGCTCATTAGCAAAGCTGTCTGCAAACTCATCAATGTCCCTTAGTAATAGTTTGAAAGGCATACTATATTTAGTAGAGTTGCAGACTACCAGGCTTGTCTACACATCTAAACTGATAACCATAATGATGAGGGCAGGACCCCAACTCAGTGTCATTATTATGAGTACAATTATGGAATATTTATTGGCTGAAGCTTAGGTACCAATCCACAATTGGGCCATCATACACAATTTAAGGTTATTGGCCAGTGCTCCTCTGCTCCCCAGGGCAGTTCCAAAATATCATCTCATTAGTGGCTCCCACATCATTATGCTACCCTGCCCACAAGTGTGGCTCACCACATGGACACTGGATGACCATGGGGTAATTCTAGGATGGTCTCTGTGCTTTTAATTAGAAGCCTTGGTCAGCTGGCCCCTGTTTCCCCACTGCTTACAATTGGAAGACAGGGTCTGCATGGGTTCTATGTGATATGGGTGACCGCGGAAGGGTGACCTGCAGAAAGGTGACATCAGGGCAGTGAAAACAATTTCGCCACCCTGACAACCTTGGTGCATGGAAAAACGGTGCCGGGGACTGAAAATACTTGCTTTCTGTGGGGAGGGGGGCCCCCATCCCCCCCATGTGGGGCTTCCCCCTACTTAAGGATTCTTAACTCCAGGGGGGGTGCATGTTGAGGGGGTGTGAAAGCAAAAAAAAATAAGGTTTTGGGCCAGGCACAAGAATACCACAGTAGTGCCCGGACCCAGACCCGAACCCAGAACCCCAGCACCACAAGTGGAGGCCAACCCTCGGTGCCATGGCGCAGCTTGGCAGCTGACCACATCTGAACCCCCTACATCCCCTCCGCCCCCTCCCAGGCCAAGCTTCGCCGTGCTTGCTCCCCATGCGTGTACGTGCCCAGCATCCTGTTGCTAGGGTCACCCACCTCACCATCCAGTCGCCCCTGCCCTCGCCTTTCGGGCATTTGCCCATATCGCGTTGCCATTTCGGACAGTGCCGTGATTCAGGCACCCACCTCACGTGCTACTGTCTGCATGCCCCAAGCCTGGAAGCCCGTCTCTGTATGAGCAGAGGACTGTGGACTACCATATCCTTTTAACAATGTATTCCAAAACATTTGAAAAAGGAAAAACATAAAAACATTATTACTATATTTCCACATACTCAAAGCCCTTCTGGCAGGCTTTAGTATATGAGTGGGGACCTGTTGGAGATCCTGAATACATATGTAGGCTACAGAGGAGTGGCATGGAGGACAAACAATATAGCTAGGGTGAAACCTGCTCTCTTCTTGAGACGAATGCCTGTCATGTTTGATTTAGAGTATATTGGTGTATGGTGGCATTGACCCCCACATGCCTCACAATACACTCACCAGTCTATATCAGCTGGAAATATTGAACTGATCAAGGGAAAGAACCTCTGGTGTATGGCAGTTTTGATGATTCTCTGTTTTTTCCACTTGTGGGAAGGTGGAATCAAACATGCACAGGCCCTTCACGCCAGCAAAAGGCAGTGTGGTTCAAACCCTTAGTTTGGGTTTTGGGTGAACTTACATTTTAGTTTAGCTGATTTTTATGCTTTCTGCTTACAAGGCATGAGCCAGCCTCTTTCGGTTTTGTTTATAACTAATCCTAGTTAGAAGTCTGAAAGGTTTTGATTTCAATCTTCTTTTTGAGTGCAGCAATATGAATATAGTCACATAACAATATATGCAAATTACATGCTAATTATTACATAAAGGTAATATATACCTTAAGTTATTTATTCTGTAATATAGTTAAAAATGTGGACATGTGTGAAGTCTGCATAATACTCTCAGAGTGTTGTTTTATATGTTTGTTTTGAAATAGTCTCATTTTTCCCATAGCTACTGCTCGTTAATGATTTGGTTTGCATACCCAATATTGATTAATTACTTATGAGTTACAGAACCAGTGACTTCTATTAAGTGAAAGCCTAAAGTCAAAATGTCTATGCAGTGCTTCATCTCAACTGATACCACCAGTTACAGAAACTGATGAGTAATACGAAAGTTATTATTGGGTAGGAAAAAGGCTTCACTAACACGGGACACAAAATAAGAAAATAATAGGATAATTTCAAAACAGACACAAAACTATATACTGGGGGTATTAAACATGTTAAAAAATATAAAGAAACAAAGCCAATGCTTCTTCATTGGACATACAAGAGGAGCTTTTCTTTATGTTGTAAATTTTATGTTGATTTTCCAGGTTCTAGGGGGTTCCTTTTTAAGAGTATTTCAGCCCATCCCTACTGCTTAGTGTAGTTTTAGCCTATCAATGGCCCCTATGCACAAATGAGTGGAGTAGCTATGTGCCACATAACTCAGGCATATAGCCACCCTATACCCATTCTGTTCCCCATGTGGGATACACCAAGGGGTGTGTGCAGCACCTATGCACCCAATCCCATGGGCACACGATGCACAACATGCCAGGGGCCGGTGAGGGGTGGGCTGGCACTACGCGCCATGCACTAAGGCACATAGTGCTGGCTGCGGGGGTCCATAGGGGTGTGCAGGGTATGCCAGAGAGAACCCTTCTGTAAACACCCTATGTGCCCTGCTCACACACTGCAGGACAAGGCAAACAACCCACCAACCCTCCAGGGTCACAGCGAATGGCCGCCTGGTGCCACTCACCCACCCCAACACACAGCGGTGTGTGTGGCGGCTCCCCCACATACTAAAACCTCTCACAGGGGCACCAACACATGGATGCGCCCCCCCCCAAATGGCACAGCATGCCCACCTTCCCCGCTACAGGTGGTTCCGTCCCCCTGTCTGCCACCCTACTGTCCCTCTGCACTGCTTTGGTGCCATCAGAGGGCTGGCAGCATTGCTATTCTCACTCCCACTGGCCCTCGGCCCTTGGACATCCATGTTGGACCCATGTTGGGCATCTGATTGAATGCTCAGCTGGGTCCGTGACTCTGCCCGCACCTGCCCTGTGCAGACCTGTGTGCCAGGGGGGCAGGGCCACGGACAGCTGGCTGGCAGTGGTGAATGCCACTGGTGCGCACCTGTCCACAAATGCAGAGCTTCATGGGCAGGATGTGTGCCTCAGACACATACCTCCTGCCCCTATGTGCATAGGGGCCAATGTACTTAGTTTTACTTCTCTGTAGTTTAGAGGTTATTAGTTACATTGTATGGCTATGCCCCTACTTCCTTTTGTTTCAGATGTTCTTAGTATTTGCAGTGACATACAGTGTATATGCCGTTTTGAGTAAATGGTGTGTACAAAGCTTTTGAAAGCATTGACTTCACACATTTTCTGGAATATAGATCATGTTTTCTCATTAGGCTGTGTTTGCTATTTCCTCATCATTGCAAGAAAAGCAATACAAAGGATGAAGATTAAGAAGAATGAAGGCCCAAAGGACTTGAAACTGTTCATCCCCAGCATCTGTAGATTTATGAATCCTTTCCTATAGCTGCAAATCAACTGAACTCTTAAACAGTGGGGACCAAGTGTGCACACTTTGCAGAGAAATTTACATCTCTTTCCTTTATGGAGAATTTTGCGTAATCCTTGGTGAAGTCCACACTTTGTGGAGCAAACCATGCAAAGTGGTACTTCATTCATGAAGTGTCACATCTGAGGCATTTGTTCCCTATGAAGTGGCTACCTTTTAAATAAAAAGAAACTGTGTATAGAGACACTTTACTTGCAAACCACCATGTTGCAGAAATTTTTTAAACTAAGAAATACATTTTCCCACCTTCATTTCACCCTATTCTACCCTCCTTATCACTCTCTGCCACTAAATAATCAATAATGATAACCCCCTCCCGCCAACCAACTAATACCCCATCTCTCCCTCTTCCCTTCTAGCCACATTAGACAATTTTAAAAAGTGTTTTTCCATCAAATCCCTTCACCCCAGTCCTAACAGTCCACTTCCCACCATACTGCTTCCCAACCACACCACATTAGGTAAGTTTAAAAAAAAAATTTAAAAATGGTTAATATATGTTTCCAGTACCCAGTTGCAGTGATGTCCCAAATATGTGGATTGACACTTAGCTGTAAGTAATTTATTAAAATGTGGGCCAGACCTTCAAAGGTTTTGCAAGTAAGAGCATAATGCTTTGAATTTGCTGCTTCACCATTCCCTTTTGCTGCAATTGTGACCAATTTTCTAAGCTCGGGCACAGTTGCAACAGTTACCCTGCTTTACGGCAGCTTGTGCAAAATCTCAGACACAAACTTTGTGAACACAGTCTCCAGATTGGTGCAAGCTAGACCACAAGAAGATGGTCTACCTTTCATTAACATTAGTACAGGATGCATAGATACATAGCATTTGTGGGCAGATGAGAACCACCTGACCCATCTAGTGTGCCTATATACCCTAACCCACTAGTATCCCTTGTTTTACCCTTTCCTCATCATTGCTAGGGTTCCCTTATGTATATCCCATACATTTTTGAATGCCCTCACTGTTTGAACCCTTACCACTTCCATGGGGAGGCTGCACCATGCATCCACTCCCCAACCAGCCCACATTAGGTAAGTTTTAAAAAAAAATGGTTAATAGATGTTTCCAATAGCCTATAGCAATGCTGTTCCAAATATGGGGACTTAAAATCCTGTTAGATTGTCACAAGCCCAGTGCGTGATATCATTGGTGTACCCAGGGCTTGTGGCAATTCTGCCGCTTTGAAAGTTCGGACCCATATTTTCAGTGTTAGTATATTGTATATTATAAGCTTTTTTAGTGAGTGTATGAAAGTTGTATGATTTGTCTTTTTCACTATCATATGTGTAACAAAAAACCTTTGACAATTGCAATGCTGTGTACCTCAGGGTCAATGGAGGGGTTCTCCGGCACCTGCAGCTGGTGCAGTATGCAGCAGCAAGGTTGCTGACAGGCCTTCCGAAGTCTTGTCATGTGACCCCAGTTCTGCCCAATCTGTACTGGCTGCCATTTAGGTGGAGAATCATCTTCAAGATGGATTTGCTCACCTACAAGGCCCTATACACATCAGGCCCTACCTCCCTGAGTGACCGACTGACTCCTGTCCATTCCATGCACTCCCTCCACTCCTCTATTGTGGGCCTCCTAGTGGTTCCCAAGGCTCACCTGAAGTCCTCTGGAGATTGTTCATTTGAAGTGGTGGGCCCAGTATTTAGAATTAACTTCCAATATCTTTGAGGGAGGCCCCAATGGTGGAGGTTTTTAAGTGGAGGCTGAAGGCGCATCTTTTTAAAGAAGAATTCATAGATTGTCTATAGTCTAGAAATAACTAACTGCTGCATTGTTTATTTAAAATAGGATTTATTTGGATTGTAATTGTAGTTTATTGTTGCTGTTATTATCGTATGTTTTGTATTGATGTATGTTCTCTTTTAATATTTCTACCTACCTGTACAGCACCCAGAGGCTCCAGGATGTGGCGCTAAACAAATATACTTTACTTTTACTTATTTACTTTGTACAATACATGCTTGGACCCCAATGAAATGAGCTGCAGCTTAACTGGATGAAGAAAAATATTTACCACTACTACTAATAAATTAAAGTGCCCCCTTCCCCTAGCCCAAATAGTATCCCATACCATCACCCATCCTGCACATGTCACATGGTATTTTGTCTTCTCTTCTGACTAGGCAACACCATCTACCATTGGATACTGCCAGCGCAAACTATAGTATTTCTGTTAATAATCCATTTGAAAGAAGTTAATTATTACATTTACACTCATATAGGAAATACTTCTTTTATGTCACCTGTTATAGACAAAATGTATAATGCTAACTGTTTTATACACAGTAATACATATTTAACCATGTATATTATTTTCACTTTTAAATATTTATAAACCTGATCACACAAGGTAAGGTTTTAGAAATGGGTTATGTCATACATGCCTAAACTTCTTAATTCTGGAGGTATGTCCATGCGTTATGACAAACAATTGTAGAAGTCAGAAGTTCTTTTTATGTTTGCTTGCACGCATGTGCAAGAAACATAGTGCCACCGTATGAGTTTTTGTAGGTGTGACTCCCCCACTTCCAGTGCCCTGCTCCCTTTTGCAGGTGGGGCTGCACCATGCCAGTGAATGTCGGAGCCATCTACGACAGCCATTCAGATGCAGTGGCATACAGTTGAAAGCGAAAAATCGCTGTAATCAGCGGTGATAACATGTAGGCAATTTGCGTACTGCCATCAGCAGATAATTTACATACTGCTGTTGGCAGTATGCAAAGTGCCTACACTCTGCACTGCATCTGTACAGCTGTCATAGACAGCTTTGTTTTAGTCTACTCTCCCCCCCCCAACACCCAAGTAGCACGCTGGGACCCCTCCCCAGTGTGCTCATGCGCTCCCCTCCCCACACAAGGTATGGCCAACGGTGGTGCCCAATCCCCTGTCGGCTTCATTGCCACCCCCCAACAGACTTCCAGGTGCCATGCTGGGAGCCCACCCCAGTGTGGCAAATACTCACATGGCTGACTGTGGTGCTCAATATCCATCGGCTTCACTGCCCCCCCAAAAAAAGAGTTCCACATGCCACAGTGGGTGCCCACCCCAGCGTGGCAGAACTCCATATCCTGTCGGCTTCATTGCCACCCCCAACAGACTTCCAGGTGCCATGCTGGGAGCCCACCACAGCATGGCAAACATCCATATGGCTGAATGGGGTGCTCAATCCCCATCGGCTTCACTGTTGCCCACCCCAAAAAAAAAACAGTTCCATGTGCCATGCTGGGAGCCAACTCCAGCGTGGCAGAAGTCCATATGGCCGACGGGGGTGCCCAATCCCCTATTGGCTCCACTGCCCCCCAAAAAAACTTCCAGCTGCTATACTGGGAGCCCACCCCAGCATGGAAAAAGTCCTGCATAGTATAAACAAACATAAAAACACCTGGAAAAAAACCCAGTCCCTCGTTGACTGTCTCACCCCTCGCCCAACCCGCCCCCACCCTCTGCACACCCACCTCCACACACACACACACACACACACACACACACACACACCCCGACCCCATACTTACCTCTGGAGGCTGGCGAGACGATCTTCAGTGGACCGGGAACACATCTGCACTCTTCAAAGCCGACCGTGAACTGAAGAAATGCCGGTTAGCTGTATAATGGCATAAATGTTTTTTTTTTCAACTTTGGTGCATATCCCAGCCATTTTGGGGAAGTTTTTCACCAAATTTTTAACATGGGGTTCTTGGGGCCCCACCTCATGAACTTAGTCACTGCCATTTTGTTATTCTGTCCTGAAAAGTGATTTCGCAGTCACTGCCTGGAACCACCTTTTGGGACTGAGTAACAAAACGACAGTGTCACAGTTCATGAGGTAGAACTCCAAAAACCCCATGTTGAAAATTTGGTGGAAAAATTCCCCAAATGATTTAATATTCTGACATCTTGCACAGTTCCTCACGCACTCACATAACTTCGCAGATTTTTTATATTTTCACTCCAGATTTTCAACATTGCCATTTTGCCACACCTCCTTATGAGCAGTACAGCTGTCATTTTTCACATCTCACCCAAAATGTGTTTGCACACATGTGGCACACAATGGCTCAGTTGGTGTGTGAAATCAATGTTCAGGAGAGATTAAGAAAATCACAGTGACACTGTTCATGAGCAGAGGTCTTACAGTACAATGGCTATGTTGAAAATTTGGTGACAGAAGTCCATAAAATGACTGTGTTATGAGCGTGCATTGAGCAGTTTCCATGCACCCTCGTAGCTTCACGAATTTGTCCTATTTTCAGTCCAGATTTTCAACACTGGCATTTTTCCACACCTCCTTATGAACAGTACAGCTGTCATTTTTCACACCGTGGATGAAATGTGTTTTTGCACTTCCCACTCAGAAATGCATGGTCGCTATGAGAAATCAGTGTTCGGGACAGATTAAGAAAATCACAGTGACACTGTTCATGAGCGGAGGTCCCAAAATGCCTGTGTTGACAGTCTGCTGTAAAAATTCCCCAAACTAATTAAATTATGGGTGTGCATTGTGCAGTTTCTACGCATTCTCGTGACTTCAGTTTTTTTATATTTTCCTTCCAGATTTTCAACATTGCCATTTTTTACACCTCCCCATGCACAGTACAACTGTCACTTTTCACATCCTGTTCGAAATGTGTTTTTGCACCTGTGGTGCTAAATGGCACAGTAACTCTGCAAAATCACCTTTCCCTTAATGAACTGATAGTGTCACTGTTCATGCAGTGGGGTCACAGAAAACCCATGTGGAAAACATGGAGTAAAAATATCAAGAAACTCCCAGGGCATTAGGGTTTTCAACCATAACGCCCTACCCTGTAAGGACTGACAGGCGTCAGGGGTGTGACTTGTGATTGTCGACAATAATGCTCATGTTATGTCACCCCAACCCCCTCCCTGCAGCCATTGACAGGCATCGAGGAGCGCCTTGTACCCTTTGCCCCCTGAGATCACCCCATTCTCCTATATTGTGCCCAATTCAGTGTATTTCCTTATGGAATGAGGTGAATGTAAAGCCCAAACACCCCAAGGCACACCTCGACACTTTTCAGTGTCTGAAAGGTAGGGTGAGGTGAAATGTCGTGACCATCATGGGCAATGACCCAAAGGCACACCCCAATGCCTGTCCATCTCTGCAGAGTGAGGGTGGAGTTGGCATCAGTTTAATACTTCACTGCCATTCCTATACTGCATCTGTCTAACACCTGCACTTCCACTGCTGATGCCAGCAAGCAAATATTCGGCATTGACAAATGCTTGTTTACAGTGTAAGGGTTTCCTGAATGTTAAGCTCCTGAAATGTTGTCTGTGTGCTTATAGTATTGTCATGGGTTTTGGTGTATAGTCAGAGGATCAGTTGTATTGCTGTCATATGTTGAGATACTGTGCCTCATACTCTGCAAAACCACCAATGTCTCTTGTTTGTAAAAAATATGACTAAATGAGTAACACGTATTGATTCCCAAATAACCAGATTAATGGTGTACTTGAGAAAGCAACACTAGGTATGCCAGCAATAAGACATAATGAGGTGTGGGTTGTGGCCTGATAAGAGCATGCCCCAGGTGTGTAATGAGTGCCTCGTGACTTTAGCACCTCGGAAATGCTCTTATCAGGCCATAATCCACACCTCGGACTGACTTAGTGCACTTATAAAATGGGCAAAATATTTAAAACCAACAACAATAGTAAAGTTTTAACATGTTTATTTGTTTTTTTAAAAAGCATTTCTTTTTTCTGATGTTTGAGAAAAAATAGTCCCTTAACAATGTTGTAAAATGTATATGACGTTAATAAACTGGAAACTGTCTTAGAAATTAACCTTATGAAGTGCTGTCATAAATTATTAACTTTTTAAAAATTGTAGTATTAAATTACTCTTCAAAGATATATTTTTTTTATATTTTAAGTTACAGCAACTTCATGAACTGCAGTGGAACTGGTAATCAAATTATTTGCTGAAGTTAATGAATTCAGCATTCTCCATATAGCAGTTCTGCACTATAAATGGAGACTTTATTATTTATTTAGTTAACTGCTGGATTAGTGCCAGATTCTCTCAGTTGTCTTTCAAGTTTGCATTTCCTTTTGGTGCTGTGATGTTTTGAAGACTGTGCAGACAGGATTGATGTGCTTGGGGATGGCTCTGCTACAGAAGGTGTGCAAATATTGTTTTGCTGGACATTTTGTGGTTTTTCTTTTAAACTTAAGATGTTGCTCCAGCATTGTTGTCCTCTTGTGTTGCTGCCCAGTGGGAGCATAAGCTGCATTCACTTTTGTGCCCTGTTACTGCCATAATTTCTCAGGCTTCCAGGCCCGCTTTGGACAACAGCTGCACAGCGGTTGCCCTGACACTGTGGTTTGTGTATCTGTGAGAGAATCCAGCAGCTGAGCTTATTTTGGCCATCAAATTTGATGAATAATTAATACCAAGGGGCTCTTGAGTGTACCATACTTCTGCCCCACTGTACTCTGAAGGTAAAATATGCAGTGGATGGCAATAGAAAGCAGGAGGGTTTAGTGGTAGCTTAGAAATGTATTTCTTGAATGATGTGATGGGGCATAGTGGATTTTCCAGTATGGCATATATAAAGCCTGTGTGTTACTGCTTGTCAGGATCTTATTTTTTTGTAATTTTTGATAAACCCGTTAATTGTTAAAGTAATGTACTCAGTGCTGTCGGCTGATTACTTGATTTTAGAATGATAGGGCTTTAGTTGATAGAGCCCTTCCTACCTTGTCGGGCCATGCACAGCTGTACATTGAATCAGACCTTGTACAGCAAGCCTCTCAGTGTGTCTGGTGACAGCATTTCAGAAGATTTGAGAATGGCTAGGTCTGGCTTTGAAATTGTGGGATGGTGTTGAGAGGTGTCTTTGCCTTTGCGCCTGTATCTTTTACACACCGCAGTAAACAAATTATTGGCAGGTGGCATTGTAGGTTTGGGTCTGTGTGGAGGTTTATGTTGTGGTTCAGTTCAGGGCTGTTGATGTGGCAGTTGAGTCCTGCTTTTAGTGCCAGGAGGCTCACTAAGCTGTAGTCACTGCCATCGGTCTGCCACACTTTGGCATACAATTGCCTCAGCACATTGCACACTTCGGTTGGTGTGACTATTTCTAAATTCACTGTTACTTGCCTAACAGCACACCAGTTGTCAAATACACTTTTAGCCCACAGTGTTGTGTTTTGCACATTTATCTCATCCTTTTCTTTCTCGAGCTTGTCTAGCTCATCCGGTGTTACTTCTGGGAATGTACTCACCAGGACTGATTTCTGCTTCTTTTTTCTAGATTCCTGCTGATTTTTTTGCTCACCATCTGATGTGCCTTCAAGACTGGTGAGTATTTCATCTATTTTAATTTGAAAATTGATGTCCAGTATGTCAGACATTTTTCCCCAATGTGGCAGGTTTCTGTCAGGCGCGATCAATTCTGTCAGCTGTGAGAATGTCCATGAGGTGGCTGTCAGAGTGGACCATTCAGCTGTTCACAGTGCCAAACTTTGACAGTTATTGGACAGGGATATGGATTGTATTGTGAGGCAGATTGGAACCAAATAGTGCCAGTTGGCAAGTTATGTCCTGATAAGGTCACGACTGAAAAACGGTTTTAGCCAGTCAGGAAGCTGGAAATGTTTTGCTTATTTTATAAATATCATTATTCAGGGCGTGTGACCAAAAGGGCTAAAAAAGATACACTTCTTAATGTCAGAAATACTGTAATTTTACATCAGAAACAGTACACGTACACAGGAGGAGCAGTCCATGTCCCTGATGGCACTAAGCAGGCAGTATGACACTGATCGCTTCTCTCACCTTTCCCTCTCAGACATTTATACTGCAACTGAAGTCAGATGGCAGTATATCTGACATAAAAGCATTTTAGTGGTCAGCTGAGTGGTCCATGTACAATAAAAGGCACATTGGAGCTAAGGGGTCAGGTCAATGAGAGTGAATTCAAATCCATGCCAGGAGCCCAGGAGCTTGTTTTTAAATGTAACAATCTGATTTGCAAAGGGAGAGGATGGTATGAGATAACTGGGGTGGTTAGGGGATGGCCATTGACTAGAATTGGCCTACGTTGGAGGGTTAGAGGTTAGTTTTAAATATTATTTTTTCCTTAATATGTATGGCAAATAATAATTGCAGGCTAACGGTGGCACCTGATTATTCCAAAAAACTGTATCCATGCACTCCTAATAAAAGTAATGCAAAATACTTCCTTAATGTTACTTATATTTTTAAGTGCATTTTTTAAAGCCATTATTATTGGTTTGTTTGCCACAATGTCATATCTTAAAAAAGTCTTCTTTCTTTTAGTCTGCTTATTTATTTATTTAGTTTTTGTTGACCTGTTAAGTGCACTAGACAAATCCTGCCTATTTTCAGGCACGACCCAGGGGAAGGGGGATACAGATGAATGCCAACTGACCTTGAACCAGATTAAGCTGTTGGTGGTATTTTTAGTGAATGAGGGAAATTTGGCAAGGACACCGGGGAAATTCCCCTATTCTTTAACATCCACCTGAACTACCACCAATCCAGGCAGATGGGACCTTGCTTTAACGTCTCATCTGAAAGATGGCACCTCAGAAGTGCAGCACCCCTCTCATGCTGCACTACAGTGTCAGTACTGGGATATTAACCAAGTGCCAGATGTGGGAACTGAACCCACAGCCCTCTAATCTCCCAGCCTCAGAGGCGAGGGTGCTACCTACTGAGCCACTGACACTTATCACAAAACTCTCTTAAGAAGAGTGCACCCTGTTTTTCCGGAATTGTTGTAATGTTACATTGCTGCTACAAAAAGAAAAACACACATGGAGATGGGATTTTGCATCTATTTAAGTGGTTACTAGACATAGAAAAACTGAATAACTACTGTCTATTTCAGCCCATGTAATTTCTCACTATAGTTACTCAGGGGCAGAACTTTTTCCCAGCCAAAAATATCTCTTCTGGTAAGGCAATAATTATGTGGTCCCCACCCAAGAAACAGCACCTATGTGGGCTACGTATGAAGCCGCACCAGGTGTGTGCTATTCATGCATACACGGAATACATAGCTATGCACCTGTGGACAGGTACAGGGAGTGCAGTATGCACAACCGTGTGCACCTGCAAGGTGCTCGTCCCTGGAACCCCCCACCACACAGCTGTGCAGGGGGCAGTTCGAGGGACATAGGTGGACATCTAATCAGATGCCCATCCTCGGTCTGGAAGTGGATCACCAGCTCTGCTTGAGTAGAGGATTCTGGGAAGGCACTGGACTGCCTTGTTTTTAAAGTGCAGGTGAGTGCCCAAATACTTGCCCCCAGCCTCCCTCTCAGCTCAGTGGGCTGGGGCAGCATGGCAGAGGGATTCCCTATCTCTCTGCAGCCAGTGGGTGTGATTGGGGGGGTACAAAAAAGATATGTCATTGTCCCCATTGCCATACACTGCACCCCTGCTGCCCAGCACTCCACACCTCAGTGAATGGTGCAGAGTGTGGGCATACCCCCAGACATGCCCCTGGACTGGCCATGTGTATAGCTGCGTGACTAGCTGAGGGATACAGTATGGAAAGGACGTTCTTCCCTTTTGTGCATCCCCACAGGTATCCAGCAGTTGCCACGATGCACAGCATTGACATTTAGGACTGCCTACTGTACATGCTACTGATTCCCAGCTAGTAGGCAATTCACACCTTCAACATAGGACCCAATAAGCCCATCAGATCTCAGCCATCTGATAGAAACATGCTTAGAAGCCTCAGATCATAAATAAAATGCACCCCCTGCAGCTAACAGGCACCATCATTTTTAATTTATCCCTACCCCTTTCCACAAAGCCCCCTACAGTTAGTTTGCAATGGTATAGAACATTTTTGAAGACAGGAAGTAAAAAGATCCAATTTATTTCAAACTGGTATTATTGTGGTTCATCAGCAAGTATTTTATGATGCACTATGATGACTATGTTACAAGCAAGTACTGTTATAAACCTTCCAAAACAACTTCCTCTAACTCTCTGCAATATTTTTTTTAAACTACAAGGTTTTATTGAATAAAAAGAGATGCACAGTATGTGGCATAAAATAAATCAGATTGCAATTGCACTGAGGTCCATGTCATTTTACATCACTACATTTGTATTCTATCAATCACAACACGTTTTCAACTAAACAACAATAACTAGCATATCTTCTCCCCCTCTCTGCTTATTTTTATCTCTTCATGTATGACAGATCATGTAGTCCAGTTACAATGTCCCAGTTTGGGTGACACTCCTCAGTAGTATGGTGTTTCCTCTTTGTTTGATATTTCTGGATTACTCTTTCTGTGGGTGTCACCCTTTGTTAGAGGTAGAGTTCCAGAGTCCAGTCAGTCCATATCAGATCCGTCTCCTCCCTCCCCTACAGGTATCAGGCATCTATAACAGAGGGGCCATATTTTCAGGAATTTTGCCACTTGCAAACTTGGTTCCCCTGTTATCCTTCCCATACATTAAATATCATTCACATTAGGCCTCCACTGTTCCGATGTGCATAGGGAAGTGGACAACCATTTATTGTGATACATTTTAAAGCTGCAACTCTAAGTATATGAGCTTCTGTGAGTTTCTGGGGCCCTTCAGCAGAGAGGGAAATCCAAATGTCAGTTCAGTATACTCTTGGGAATGTTTGGCCTATTGTCCAGCTTGATGTGTTGCTGGATGTCTCTCTAATATCTGTCCAGTGTGGGGCATGTGCAAAATATGTGACAGTGATTACCTCTCCCTCTCCCTCTCCACATTGGTACCAGTAAACATCATAATTGGTAGTTGAGAAGTGCTTGTTTACAACAGTTTTGTAGAAAAATCTGACAAGGATCCTCCAATTGAACTTTCTTCATGTGGGGGAGGCTTTCACCTTCAACCACCTCTGCAATCTGGTCTCCCACTTTTAGGGAGGATCTGTATCATCCCTCTCTTTGCCAACTCAATCTGATCACTTCTAGAGGAGAGCTCTCTGAGATTGGGGTGAGCCCATTTGGAGTGACAACTTGCTGAGTTTCAGGGAGATACACAAGGCATGTCTGGTCCATGGATAGTGGATTTGTGGCCATATCTGGGGAGAGATTCCAGCTGTTGGTAGGGTCCACAGGGCTCTCTCTGACAACTGATCTTCCTCTGTGAGCTACCAGCCTGAAGCTGATCTCTGTTTCATCAAGGTACAGAGGTAATCCCCTTGAGCTGTGAAGTAATATTTTTTTAAGGCAGGGCAGGCTCAATCTCCCTCTCTCTAAATATTGTTGTAAGGTTCTCTCTGTGACCCAGGGTTGTTTACCTCCCCAGATAAACTTACAAATGTCCTTTTGCAAAATGTTCCAGAATTTCAAGGAGATGGGGATTTGGAGGGTCTGGAAATAAAATAACAGACATGGCAGGACATTCATTTTAAATGCTCAGGTCTTACCATGCAATGTTAATGGCAGTCAGGTCCATCAAGCCATATCAGCCTGCAGTGTGTTGTACGGTTTAAGATAGTTATTTTTGAACAGGAGGGACATATCAACTGATATCTGCACCCCAAGGTATTGAAAGATATTGTGTTTTGCCCAAGTGAAGTGGAACCCTGCCTTAAAATTTGAGGGTGGAGACCCACTTAGAGTCATTGACTCTGACATTGACACAATGATCTTGTAACCTGCCAATGTCCTAAATTCCTTCAGAGTGCTAGGTAGATGAAGCATTGATGTTGTCAGAACCATTAGGAAAAATGGACAATCATCAACACATAAAACCAGTGTTTGTGTCCATCCTCCCACCATGACTCCCTTGATATGAATATTAGTGCTAAATGCACTTGCCAATGGTTCTAGACTGCTGGTGAACAGGAGTGGTGACAGTGGGCACCCCTACCTTGTTTCATGCTCGAGTCTGAACCTGTCTGATATGTGGCCATTTACCCTGACCATTACTGTAATTTTGTTGTACAGGGTAGTGTAGTTATAGCTGTTATAGAGTTAGGCCCTAGGGAAAACCTTCTCTGGGTGGCTGCCAGAAAAGTCCAGTCCACCCTGTTGAAGGTCTTCTCAGCATCCATATTGAAGGCTAATTTAATGGCTCATTTTTGCTTTTGAGTGGTGATGTTCAAAAATCTCATTAAGTTGTCTTGGAGTAGTCTCTCTGTGATAAACCCCATCTGAATGTGATGCAGTATTTTACTTATGCATTTCTGCAGCCTGTCTGCTAGCATCCCAGTGTAGATCTTTAAATTTAAGGGTAGTAAAGAGATGGGGCTGTATGATCCATAAGCATCAGGATCCTTGCCAGGTTTTAAGAGCATTTAAATTTGAGGCTGACACCATGTAGCTGGAACAGCACCCCCAGGATATGCATGAACAGCTCAAGTCAATAAGGGCACTACTAGAGGGACACATTTTATTTATTTATTTATTGAAATTTCAGATAACACCTTTGAGAACAAGCTCATTTCATAGGTTCCACATCAGAAGAACAATACATATTTGAAAAGTTTGAGACAGAGAACAAACAAAACAAGGAATTATACAAGACATTACAAGAGCATATAATTAGAGAAGTTCCAATATATGTGGCATTGTACAATGTATGCCATGGTGCATATTTGATTAAAACCTGGAATTCAAAGGGTCATATTAGAGGGGGTGGGGTCTTATGAAATGACCCTTTACAGAAAAATGAGAACAGACTCAGCCTAATATCTAATAATCAACAAGGTAAGGGATGGCATCAGCCCAGGGGCCTCGTCAGAAGTGAGAAGGTATGGGACAAAGCATTTTAAAGTAAGCAAGGGAGCTCAGGAGATATAACAGGGGAGGGGTATGGGGGAAAACCACAGAGGGGTGAGGAGAAAGAGTGGAAGAGATCAAGAGGAAATGTGAAGGAGAATGATTAGCAACTTTAACAGTTATTTACATGCTGAGAACAGTTATGCATAAGGTCAGGCTAGCATAAGGTTAGAATAAGTGTTGGTCACAAGAAGGAAGGTTATTGCAAGCAGTCACACCTTGCATCAGCAACTAGCTGTTGCTGAAGCTTAACCTTGAAGGAGCCCAAGGTGGATGCTGAAGTGATGTCATGGTGCAACGAGTTCATCCATAGCGGGGCACGGTAGGCAAAGGACCTTTGTCCCAGAGAAGTGCGACAGCGGAGTATATTAAAAATCTGGCTAGTAGAGCTTCTGGTGCAATGATCAGGGACACTGGTTTACCGGGATTGAGAAAGGGCACATTCCATTTTGCACATTGTAAAAAACGGTATTGTCACCGGTGTCTGCTAAGCCAAAATCTGGTTTTACCGGTATTTGGTTCTCTGTACTTTATTTAACAATTTTAACTCTGTTAACATGCATTTTAGCAATTTTGACCTCCACTGTTGCACATCCTTCCATCCTTGTACCAATTTAAAGTTATTTTAGGTACAAGATGTGATGGCAGCAGCAGCACTACAGCCCCATCCCAGGTGTGATGGCAGCAGCGCTGCGCCCCATCCCTCAGGTGCAATGGCAGCACCAACAGCACTACGGCCCCCATCCCTCTGGGGTGATGGCAGCAGCAACATCACTATGACCTCTCTCCCTCAGGCATTACAGCAGCAGTAGCACTGTGGTCCCCATCCCTAGGTGTGATGGCAGCAGTACTATTTCCCATCCACCAGTGGTGATGGCAGAATCACTACAGCCCCCACCTCTTCGTGTGATGGCAGTAGCAACAATGCAGTCCACATCCTTGAGGGGTGATGGCAGTAGTGACAGCACTATGATCCCCTTTCTTCAGCACCCACACCCCACATGCACAAGTTACAAATGACTTGGTCTCTTTGCTTGTTAGAACTCAGATGTGAAATAATATGAACCATCACCACTAAGGTGGACTACCTTTGTATTTTCCTATCTGTAATTTAACCTGCCTGAATTGGATTTCTGCCTGTGACACCACTGACCAGGGTTAGGGAACAGACTTGGGTGTTGGAGGGCCAGCTGGTGGGTGAAGGCTTGATTGTCCAGCGACCACGCACCTTCTCCTGGGAGGGAGGGTGGGTTCACGGCTCAGCATTTGCTGGCCCCTGGTGGAGGCCAGAGGCACAACAACATGTCAGCCCTCACTGCAGGAGGGAGCATGACGGACATCGGCTTGTGCCTTGACATCATGTGGCCTGTCAAGAAAATGGGAAAACACCCGCTGGCCAACCGAAGGACAGCTGTTGGTCCTTCCATAAAATGGAAGCCCCAGACGTGTGTCTGTTCTGACCCCTGCCATGCTAAGGATACACAGGAAGCTCTTTGGGATAATTCTCCTCCCCTGGTAGCCTCCCACAGGGGTAGGGGCCACTCAATGAAGGGTTACTTTGGGTTACCTGGTAGCACAGCACTAAAGGTCAGTGGATGGTGGTCGGAAGGGGGCCTTGGCAGGACTGAAGGAGTGGACGCCAGGGGGTAGGAGGAGAAAAAAAACTGCTTGAATTTGCTTCTTTGAAATAAAGTGTCTTCACCTAAAAAATCCACAAGTGATTAGTGGAGGACCTTCAAATGGATTCATGCATCTCCCAGACATGTGGATGCTTTTTTTTTTATTTGGTGTCCATGAAAAGGGTGTTTCCCAGTTTTCATGTCTTTGTTCAGATGTTAATTGAGCACCACTCTGCCCACCAGCATCATACAGCCCCTGGGGTCTTACCTTTTGTACGTCATTGACTGTGCTTTCAAAATCCACTGGCCAAACATAAGTACACTTAAATACTTAACTTTTGCTTTTTGTTGAAACAGTCATCAGAAAACTTTTTGTTGTCACAGAGACTGAAACAGCAGGTGGGAGAAAAGGTGCAAATCATCCAATTCACCTAAATGGGGTGCTGACTGTGAAGTCTTTTCATAAGTAGTAAGGCAGTTTCTTCTTTGTGAACATATTTTCATTCAGACTAGTTTTCATTCAAACAACTGAGGATTTTGGATGGCCCTACTGATTACAGTATAAACTTGAATAAGCTAGTTGGTAACAGTGATCCTGTGTTTAGCAATCTACAATCTAGATGCTTATATGCAAACAATACAATGAAAACCTGACTAAAATCTAAAAACAAGCTTATAGAACACATAAATGTATCTGAACATTTACCTTTACCTATACAAAATCATTGCAGTCCAACTAAAACGCAGGCAAATTACATGGTACCCTGACTACTATTCTATGATATAATAAACATATATTGGTATTTTTTTTTATATTCTTTGTAAAGGAGGTAAGGCCCACTAGGCAGAACTGTCTGTTTTCAGGAGTGAGCTAGAAGCACTGGGAAGGTTAAGTGACATGCTTGGAGTCGCACAGTATGCAAGTGGAGGTTGTGGGAGTCAAACCCAAGACTGCTGGATGTACCCAGTTCAATCACTGTTTGTTACTCTAACCACTAGGCATGGGTGATTAAACTGAATGGCTGTTACAACAAAGCAATGCAGATGATTTTTTACTGACTCTATATGCAGCAAAGCAGAAAGAATGCAAAGCACATCAGCATTCATTTTAAGATGCTGAATTGTCGCCCACTGGCACTGCAGTAGCACTATTGCTTGCAATGCCAGTGACCCAGGGTCAGAAGTGAACCCGGTTTGCTGGAGGTCTGGCCAGGGAGTAGGATCAAGCACCTGGGGACTGCCTCCTCCTCCGGGAAGGGTGGGCTGCAGGTCCTGCTGTTTACCACCCCTATGTGACCACAGATGGTGGTGCAATGCTTCTGCAGAGTGATCAGGAGGGAGGATGCTAGCCAGGATCTGGAGCAGTGGCATGTCTCTATGTGACCTACCTCCTTGGAACTCCTCCAGTGCAGATGCCCTCAGGGACAGAGAACAGAAAACTGGAAACAATCACTGTACATCGGTCACTGGCAGAGGGACCCAGGTGCCCCAGACTTCATAACCAGGCACCATGAGGGACCCATTGAGCTGTCCGCCACACACTAATGGAGTGTGGAGGGTGACCTGGGTTCCTCCCTTCCCACCTGGGGGGTACAATCCAGGCAGGATAGAGGCAGGCCCACAGGAGCTCCTGAGCATTACCTGGGGTGAAACTAGGGGATACCCAGCCTAGGGATCTCTGAAAAGTGGTGACTGATGCTGTGAGAAGGGGACATAGAAAGAGAAAATAAAAAAAAATTAAAAAGATGCTGAAATCTTAGAGATTCTGTGCAGTGACATGCAATTTCCGTGAGGCACCGGTACAAGAATTCAAAATCCGCATACCAAGCAGGATTCCGTGATTGTTACCGGTGTTACCGGTAAAAATGGAAAACCGGGGTCCCTGGCAATGATGGTCGATAGTGGGGGTAATAAGCTTTTGCATTCCTGGGGGCATTTTGCCTAAGCTTACTTTTTTGGAGAGCAAACATATTTGGTACATGAGTCTACCTTTGAATTGGAGCCAGTTAGCCTGAGCGTACATGTCACAGGCATGGGACAGATGGGCTGAGCCGGTAAGAGCCGGCATGCTTTGCTGAGTGCAACTAAGATGCAATGAAGTGTTGTTTCAGCTGCTGATCCATAGATTGGTAATCTGTAATCAATAAACGAGATGAGAGAGCTTTGAATGGCCAGGTTAAGAGCCTCTGGGGTCAAACATTGCTTATGCCTATAAAGTAGCCCAAATGCAGGTGTTAACAACTTAGCAATGTTGTCAATGTAATAGGCATAGGTCATCGTACTGTCAATAGTAATCCCCAGATATTTAAAGAGCTGAACTAGCTCCAGGGGAGAGCCCTCTTCATTGGTGATAGAAAGAGGGTAAGTTCTGTGCCTATTTTTGGAGCTGGAGAACAGCATAGTTTTAGTCTTGTTGTAAGTCATAACTAACTTGTGCTTATGGAACCATCTTCCTACAACTACAAAATTACCCTGTAGCCTGGATTCAAGAACCTTTGGGTCTGGATCACTGGTAAGCAGGACAGTATCATCAGCATATAAAAAGATGTGACCCTGACAGGAGTAAGGAAGGTTGTTGAGGAAAATGCTAAATAAAAGCGGGCCCAAGATAGACCCTTGAGGAACTCCAGATAGGACAGGTCTACTATCTAAGAGGGTTTTACCAATCTTCACCTGCTGTGTACGATAGTGCAGTAACTTTCAAACCAGGCTACACTGTCAAGAGCTAGGCCAATGGTGGTAAGCTGTTCGACTAGGAAGGTATGATTCACTGTGTCGAAAGCTTTGGTTAAATCAATGAAAGCAGCACCGACCAGGTGTCCTTGACTAAGGAGTGGTGAATAAAGCCTGTGAACTCCAGATGGGCAGTAGTGGTACTATGACCATTTCTGAACCCATGTTGTTGCGGGCATTGTAACTGATATTTTTCTAAGTATTCAACCAGTTGGTCAGCCACTATACGCTCAACAGCTTTCAAGAGTGAGGGCAGGATAGAGATAGGCCTGTAGTTCCCAGTAATTGTGTGATCCCCAGACTTATGAACTGGTGTCACAGTGGCAGATTTCCATTTCTGAGGGAATTGAGAGTAACTAAGTGACATGTTAATAATATGTGTTAGAGGTGACAGAATTTCATCCAGCACAAGGGCTACAAACTTAAGATCCAGGGTGTCACCACTAAATCTTGATTTTCCTAATACCTTGAGTAGGTAATTTCTGGCTTCATGGGCTGAGAGGGTTTTAAAGTAGAAAGGAAGATGAGAAGGGTGCTTAGTCTCTTTCCCAGAGTAGTCACTTGTGAGGGGGTGAGAGAAGTAGCCAGGTGACAGGATACCACTCAGGTCCATGAAGGCATTATTAAAAGTGTTAGCAATAAGTCTGGGGTCGAGTGAGGGTACACCATCAATGTGAAGCATGGTAGGGGCAGATTTGAGGTCTTCCCCGAGGACCTCTTTAAGGTTAGTCCAAAATTTTCTGCCATCATTTCAGGTCCGAGAGAGCACTTCCTTATAATATTGATTTTTAGATGCACAAATAGCCCTTGTGCAGTTGTTTCTAGCCGCTTTGAACCTCTGGAAGTTGGCCTGGTTACACAGAGACCTAGACCTGTGCCATAGATGATCCCTGGCATTCAGAAGCTCAAAGAGGTCTGGAGAAAACCAGGGATTACTGCGCCCTTTGATTTTAAACTTTTTATGGGGGGTTCGTGCCTATCACATATAGCGTTGAATTGAAGAATGAATTGGTCGAGGGCAATGTCAACATTGTTAGTTGTGTAAACCATTGACCAGTCCTGATTACGCAGATCAGCTTTTAGTGATTCAAGGTGCCCAAATGACTTGAAAAACTATGAGGGATTCATGTCAGTCCTGAGTAAGTTACTATTTTTTAAATCTTTATTTTTCACAGTATTTCCTACTGAGGGACTGTGGAATTCAGTAACTCTCAGTCTTCCTGTGTCAGAGTACAGACTGTCAGAGCCTCTAGGTTTCTTTATACCTGCTCAGCATGGTCTGGGGCCCTTTTTTCTTCATACAAATCAGAATAAAACTGTGTGAATGCTTTATGTATTCCCAGTGGGTGTGTCTTGGGGTTCCCATCCCTAGGGGGTTTTAATCATGGGAGTTGCTCTGCTAGCATTTTCCTTTCTGAGCTGACAGTCAGGCAACTTGCCTGCCCTGTTCCCCTTTCTGAAATATTTCTGCTGGGAATACCCTAACTGACCTTTTTTCTGTTGGTCTAATAACTGAGATAGTTGTTTCTGTTTGCCTTCCAGCTCAGACTTCACAGCCTTATTCAACATGACTAATTGCTGAAATTCCAGATCCATGATTATGGCCTCCAGTTCAAGCCTCTGTTGGGCCCTCTCTCTTCATTTGGGAAGAATATCTGATGTTGTCCCCCTGATTGCACTTTTCAGGGCATCCCATCTAATGCTGGTGCTCATGTCTGAGGAAAGGTTTAAAGTTAGTTATTCTCCAGTTTTTTTCCTGGACCAAGTCCTTGAAATCTCTTTGGTTTAGGAGGCTGAAATGTATTCTCCAAAGTGATTTCTTGAGAACTGGGGTAGTGGCAGCTGGAACTCCACCAAGGCATGATCTGAGGTTGTAATCAACCCAGCTATACACTTTACTACCTTATGTGCCCCAGGAAGCTGAAATAAGAAAGTATGCAATGAAATGGATCACCAGGCTCACTCACTAAAAACTTTTTAATTGAGGATCCTATATTTAAATGTATTCTCATTGGCAGTGATTCACTATGTGGCAGTTCCTATGTTGGGGAACCACGTAGAGGGCCCGCTGTGTTACGCACCTCTGGATTGGTATGCACTGGCAGTATTCACAGCCAATGGCCACCTGTCCAAAGTCATATCCCCCCAGCATGCAGGTACATGGAGGGGTGGATGTTGTCGGAGCACTGGACCCAGGCAGGCATCCAATCCGATGCCCATCTTCAGTCCTACAGTGGATCCCCTGTGCTGTGGCAAGGGTCCAGATGGTGAATGCAACACATGAGTATCTGCTGTACCTGCCCCAGACCTGTATGCTGAGTACATCCCCCAAGCCCTGGCCCAGTACCCAGTGTAAATGACACCACCCCCCCAGCACATCTAGGTGACTCCGTTGGCAGGGGCCACTGTAATGCAGAGATCCCATGTCCATCTGCCCCAGCTGGCTTCCAGTCAGCAGGTGGCATGAGGTGTGTGCCCCATGTATGACTGGGTTTAAATATCATACCCCAACCAGGCACTCCCCACCGCTCCATACCTAAGTGAATGTGGTGGAGTGTGGCCATACCATCTTGTATGCCCCAGACCACTGGTGGTGCATGGCTGTGGGATTGGGCAAAGGTTGGTGTGCACACAGGGCTGCACTCCTGTTGTGAATGACTCCAGGGGGTCTGCAGGTCCCCACTACGTGACATTCCAGCATAGACTGGGGTGTGTTCACCCTATGCCCCATAGTGAATGTGGACATAATGAGTAATTCAGATATTTACATTCACTCATAAAATAGTTACCAACATTTTGGGGTTAATTGCCCCTTATTTAGGGAGACTGGAAATACACTATAAATTAAATTAAATAATATAAATAAAAATAAATTCATGTTAATTTCTAAAAACATGTTACAACTTACATATTATTTGAAAAAAAAACAAATAATAAATTATGCAACCATACCTTGTATAGTGAACTATTCATTTTCAAACTTATACAGTATCTTCTAATCAATAAAGGTAATTTTATTCCTATTGAATGCAACAAATAAAATCCCTTAAAGTTACTTATTACAGGTCTAACATATGAACATATTGTATCAAGTTTGAGAAACATTTTTTCACCTGCTTTTATCTATCTTGTGTCATGTTCCAGTTTCCTGAAACAAGTTTTTAGGCTTTCTGAAAAAAGTAAGTTTAATGGCAACAATATATTAAATATATATGTTCCCTTACTAGATAGTATGTGTAACCACCTTAAATCAGTCCACCTTTAAAAGTTAAACTGAAAAATGTTTTAAATTCAAAAATTATTTAATTAAAAAAATGTTTGTTATGTACTTCAGTACACTGTACTGCTTGACTATATTGACATTCTTTATGCTGAAATGTTGCCTCAAGGAAGTTCATATTCGCTTACATCTTGGCATTAGAGCTGCCGTCTTAATTTGTCTACCAGTGCCTGACGGACAGAACAGAAACCACTCAGTGTGTCATAATTTAAAATCTGCCAACTAAACTTTGTAAAAAGGTTCCTGCCCTTTACTCGAGTGGAACGGACTCCTGGCATGGTTCAGAGCTTTCTGATTCTTCAGAGCAATGTGTGCTCCTTCAGGCACACTATTTATACAGTGTTCAAGCAACAGAACCAGGCACAGTCTCACATGTATCCATAGGGACATGCATGTTGATGTCATCGTGTGGGCATGTGCACTCAAGCACTGAGGTGCTCAGGACCATGCCCAACCCACCAGTAAGTGGCATCAAAGTTTGCAAAAGCACTTGGTGTCAGAAAACCTCAGAGAAGATAAATACTTACCCATGCTTCTGTTATGACAGTTTTAAAGTTCTCCTTCTGCCTGTAAACTTTTTGTGCTGAACAAATGCTAGTCAGACATTCACCAGGATGGACTACTATCTGGGCAATTGAACCCTATATAAACTACATTTTATGGATACTGTTTATCAGCCAATGATTTTGCATTTTGTAAACTGCTTCAGTATTTTGTTTTAAATGTTAGTAGCTAACTAAAATGGAACCCCTCTCCAGTAATATAAAATATTTACAAAATATAGTCTTTTTTGGTAACATGCATATGACAAATTTGAGCTACGCTAACGTTGGGGGGGTAGTTTTGTTTGGCAAGCTAAATAACTATTTGTTGCTCTTGTTTCTACAAATGGGCAGTCAATACCATCATTCAACCTATATTTTGGGTCTGTAGAATTGAATCTTTCAATATAGATAGCTTCCCGTCTCTAGAGTTTCCTATCATAGTTGTTTCCCCTTCTGTCCTTCGAAACTTTTTCTAAGCCAACAAATTTAAGAGATGGTAATGTTTGATTTTCTGTTCTGAAATGCCTTGCTAAAGGAAATGTTTGGTCTGGTCCCCTTATGTAATCGTTATGCTCACCATTTCTGACCTTGAGCTGCCTCCTTGTTTCCCCAATATATAGTTTATCAGATGGGCATTTGATGGCACATATGGTATTACTCCAATGGCTTGACATGTAATAAAATCTTTCATTTTGATGTCGTCCCCTCTGCTTACATTTATGAACATTATAATCATATACGTTGTATGATAATGAATGCAATTACCACAAGGGTAATTGTCCTTCAAGTCCAAACTTGACAAGAAGTTTCCTTCCCTTTCCTTTTTGGATACTGTATGATCAATATGTGCCACTTTATTGCCTATTAATTTGTTCTTTCTGGGAACTACTAAGACTTCCCTTGGAAAAGTTACCTCACCTGCCACAGTAGATTGCAATACATTTCAATGTTTTAAAATAATCCCTTTAATTGAATAGAAACAGTCATCATAGTAGGTACTGAATAAAATTTGTACTGGTATCCTGTCTTTTTGTTTGGATCCTGTTTAGAACAAGTCCTGTCTGCTTAGTGTTTCTGTCCTTGTCTTTGCTTTTTCAATAGATTCATCACTATATCCCCTCTTCTTGAATCTCTCTATCTGTCTTTACGTGTTGTAATGGGCCTAAAGGGAATACAAGGGGTGGGAATGGTGCAGAAATGGACACAAGTCCCTCTACATAGGAAAGGGCCCTAAAGGAACTGGAAGGAATAAGAGTCGATAAAGCAATGGAGCCAGACGGAGTGCACCCCAGGGTCCTAAAGGAACTATGAGAGGTGGTGGTTGAACCTCTGGCAATCCTGCTTAGCCAATCATTGGAAACAGGGGAGGTACCCAAAAAGTGGAGGATAGCAGATGTAGTCCTCCTATACAAAAGTGGGAACAAAGAGGAAGTGGGAAACTACAGACCAGTCAGCCTGACCTTGGTAGTGGGGAAGATCATGGAAGCATTACTGAAGGAGAAAGTGGTGGAACATCTGGTTGCTAATAAACTATAGGACCCAATGTGGCATGATTTTACTGTGGGGAGGTCATGCCAGACCAACCTCACTGAATTTTTGACTGAGTGACAAGGGAGGTAGATCAGGGGAGGGCTGTGAATGTGGCCTATCTGGACTTCAGCAAGGCCTTTAACACTCTGCCACATAGAAGGCTATTAAATAAACTGGGGAGTATGGGAGTGGGCTGGACAGTAGTGCAGAGGGTAGGCAACTGGCTGGGCAGCAGGAAACAGAGAGTGGTGGTAAATGGCTGTCACTCCACAGAGGGAAGAGTGACCAGTGGGGTACCACAGTGATCAGTGCTTGGACTGGTCCTATTCAACGTTTTCATCAGTGACATCACGTAGGACCTAGAAGGCAGAAATTCTCTGTTCGCTGATGACATGAAGCTCTGTAACAGAGTGGACATGCCAGAGGGTGTAGCAGAATAAGGAGGGATTTGCAGAAGCTTGAAGAATGTTCAAGGGTTTAGCAGTTGGCACAAGACACCAGGAGTAAGGACTGCTGTGTGACTGAACTTCTCTGCTGGGACTAAAGTAGAAGAACTTTTGTATTTGGACCTTTAGTTTAGGGTAAAAAAACTAACATACAAAACAAAAAAACAAAAAAAAAGTGTGTGTTTGGGTTAACTGAACTGAATGGGTAACTGAAAAGTCATCTAGGTGTAAATCTCAGGTGACTGAAAGGACTTAACTGCTGTGAGGTTTAAATTATTTGTAGAAAGATCTGGTAAGTAGGGGGAGTGGCTTACCTAGAAGGAAGCTACATTTAAAGACTGCCTTAGAAAGATTCTGCTAATAGCTTGGCAGAAGACACCAGGAGAAAGGACTGCTGTGAGACTAAACTTCTCTGCTGGGACTATATTGCCTTCCTTCCCTCCGCTCCACCCTCCCCCACCCCAAGCTAGTTCTATTTTTATAGGCACAGGATTTGACTGACAACAGGAACTTCCTGTTTAGGGGCAGGAAGTGAGTCATCACAGAACCACCAAGGACCCACCATCCTAGAAGGGCAAGAGTAGCTCTCTGGCCCCCTCTAGCTGCTGGAGGTCTGCCTCTGAACAAGTGGTCTACTGAGAAATATAGGATATTCTTGTCTCAGAACAGGACAATCAGGAGCTTAAAGGGCACACAGGCAGAAAGTAAGGAGAGAGAGGGAAAAAAACACCAAGGAAAGAGTAAGGATTGCAAACAGTTAAGGGGCCAGAAATAAGACATGATTGGAGTGGTGCAGTGCAGTGGCTGTGGAGCAGCAGTCTTCTGGGAGATGTTCTGGAAGATGCAGTGTTGTCCCATCTGCAGGCACCTCACTGGGCTGAGGGAGGAGGTTGCTCATCTCCAGGCTGAGTTTGCCAGGATTTGTGGGACCTCTCTTCCATCCAGGGACCACCAGTGCTACTGCGCTGCCTCAGAGGTTGCCAAGAAAGAGGAGCAGTTGGACCACAGTGGGTCAGGGAGGTGAGGGTGGGAACAGAGGTGCATCCCTCCAGTTGTACCTCTCCATAATTCCTATGCCATTCTGGCAAAGTGTGGTTCCTCTATGGAGGCACCCACAGTGGAGACAAAGGAGGATGCTGGGAACCTCGACAATGGAGACCCACAGGAGGGTGGCAGGGGACCCTGCAGGAGAAGGAAACAACTCCTGGTGGGGGACTCCATTGTTAGGAAGGCAGAACTGGGCAAGGAAGGGGAGAGGGAGGTAAAGTGCCTGCCTGGTGCCATGGCTTGGAGGGACAGGGAGCGAATCCTCAGGATTGCCGAGCAGCTGCACAGGGAGGAGCTGGATGTCATTGTCCACCTAGGGACAAATGACCTGGCTAAGAAAGGGATTAGGAAGTGCAGGAAGAGTTTGTGGAATTGGGAGGGACCTTAGTCAAGTAGCACGACAGTAACCTTCTCGGAGGTGCTACCCATCTATGGCATAGGAGAGGCTAGGGTGCTCTGTACCATGGGATTCAATCAGTGGTTGAAAAACTGGTGTGGAGCTCAGGGATTTGGCTTCATTGGGGACTTGGGGTCCACCTGGAGTGATGCAAGCCTATACTGGCATGATGGGCTGCATCTGTCCGGGAGGGGAACCAGGAACCTAGGTGATAGGTTTAAATGCTTCATTGGCAAGCTTTTAAACTAGCCAACAGGGGAGGCACTGGAAAGGAGCAGGAAAATCCTAGCCCCCCCAAAAAAATCACGGTAGTAAGTGTGGCAAACACCAACATGGAGGTGTCGATAGGGAGAAGGCAGGGGCAATGGAGAAAGTGATAAAGGCAAGAAGGACAGGGATGGGGCAGGGGCCATCAGAAATGGAGGGTAATGAGTACCAATGCTCGTAGTCTGGGCAACAAGCTCCTAAGCTGGTGGCCTTAATGGAAGAGGGATGCCTGGATATTGTAGCAGTCACAAAAACATGGTACACAGAGAACCATGACTGGGATGTTAACATACCAGGGTACATAACCTACAGGAGAGACAGGCAGGGGAGAAGAGGGGGAGGAGTAGCTCTCATGTAAAGGAAGGGATAAAAGCAACTGAACAAAAGAGTAAACAGGGAAGAGAGGAGGCACTGTGGGTCACCATGAAGACTGGAAAGGGCACCACAATCCGCACAGGGGTTGTGTACAGACCCCCCTGTCAGGGGGAAGGAATGGATAAGGATATGATGGAAGACATTCTTAGAATGGCAGAGAAAGGGGAGACACTGTTGATGGGAGACCTGAATATGCCAGATTTTAACTGGAGCACATTTGCTGGAGCCACATCCAAAAGCAGGGCCATTCTTGATGCCCTACAGGTGGCAGGCATTAGACAGCTAGTTTCAGAACCCACTCGTGAGGGAGCAATCTTAGACCTCATACTCTCAAACGGGGGCAGTGAGAGGATCTCAGATCTAGAAGTGGGTTGCCATCTGGAACAAGTGACCATCAAACAGTGTGGTTCACGTTAAACTCAGCCACAGAGTCGCATCACAAAAGTGAGGGTACTGGACTTTAGGAGGGCTGACTTTGCAAGATGGGAGAGTGCCTCAGAAAAGCACTAGCAAACAGGCTAGAAGGAGGTGGAGCAACAATGGGAATTATTAGAACTGCTATCACAGAGGCAACAAGCCTTTGTGTGAAGCAAATAAACAAATCAAAATGAAAGAAAAGCCACTATGGTTCTCAAGAGAGGTGGCTGTGAAAGTCAGGAAGAAAAGATAGCATTCCAGAAGTATAAGGAAACACAGAAGGGGCAGGACAGAGAGCTGTACCCAGTTAAGCAGAAAGAAGCAGGAGGGAAGTCAGAATAGCAAAGGCCCAAACTGAGGAAAAGATAGCTAACCTAGTTAAGAAGGGGGGTAAACCCTGTTATAGGTACACTCAGCTTAGCCAGAGGAAGACAAAGGGAGATAGTGAGGCTGAATAGAATGAACGGTGGGTGGGCAGAGGGGACAGTGAAAGAAGGAATACTGAACGAATATTTCTGCTCAGTATTCATAAAAGAGGAGGGGAAGTGCCTAATCCAATTAACAGAAGCACTTGATAGGGGTTGATCCCAGTCCTTCACAGAAGAAAGGGTTCTGCAAGAACTCTAAAACTGAAGGTGGACAAAGCAATGGGTCCTGATGGAATTCACCCCAGAATTCTAAAAGAATTAAGGAAGGAACTAGTGAAACCACTGGCTACTCTTTTAATAAATCATGGGAGGATGGTGTGGTACCTCGAGACTGGAGGAAGGCGGATGTGATTCCCTCACAAAAGTGGGACCAAGGCAGAGGCAGGAAACTACAGACCTGTCAGTCTGACTCTGTGGTAGGGAAAGTGATGGAGTCACTTGAAGGAAAGAATAGTTGAGTACCTAGAGGTCAGTGGAGCACAGGATCCAAGGCAGCATGGGTTCACAGGGGAAGGTCATGTCAGACTAATCTATGATTTCTTTGACTGGGTGACCAAAGTAGTAGACCAGGGAGGGGCTGTGACATGGCCTACCTAGACTTTAGCAAGGCATTTGACACAGTCCCACACAAAAGATTATTAGTCAAATTAACCAGCCTGGGAGTGGGTCCCAGGTGGTAGCCTGGTAAAACATTGGCTGGACAACAGGACACAGAAGGTAATTGTAAATGGAGTCCACTCTGAAGAAAGGTTACTAGTGAGGCAACTGCGAGGGTTCAGTATTGGTCCAGTCCTTTTTAATGTCTTCATCAGTGACATTGCAGAGGGAAAGGAAGAAAAGTATGCCTTTTGCAGATGACACAAAGATCTGCAACAGGGTTGATACACAAGGAGGTGTGGAAAGGATGAAAAGGACTTGGTAAGGTTGGAAGAATGGTCAGGCGTATGGCAGCTAGGATATCAAAAGTGCAAATAATGCACCTGGGAAACAAGAACCCAGAGGAAGAATACACAATGGGTGGGGAGGTAGTAACAACAACAAAACAGAAAAGGGACCTGGGGCAATCATATCAGATGACCTTAAGGTTAGCAAGCAATGTGAGAAGGCAGTAGGGAGGGCGGGGTATACTGGGATGTATAGGAGAGGCATCATCAGCAGAAAACAGGAAGTTGTTATCCCTCTGTACAGACAGTTGGTGAGACCCCATCTGGAATACTGTGTCCAGTTCTGAGACACCCATCTCACAAGGACATAGACAGGATAGAGGCAGTCCAGAGGAGGGCACTAAAATGGTGCAGGGTCTGCAAGAGAAGCTGTATGAGGAGAGACTAAAGGAGCTTAATATGTATACGCTTGAGGAAAGAAGGAGAGGGGACATGATAGAAACTTTCAAGTACCTCAAGGAATCAACAAAGTCCAAGAGGGTAGCATCTTTCAGAAAAGAGACTTGCAAGAACAAGGGACACAATTTAAAGATAGAAGGAGGGCGTTCTAGGGCAATGGGAGGAAGTATTATTTCACAGAGATGGTAGTGGATGCATGGAACAGCCTTCCTGAGGAAGTTGTGGGTCTAAAACTGTGGGAGAATTCAAGAATGCATGGGACAGACATAAGGCAAGTCTTGTGGGGGGCAGGAAGATATAGGCTGTTGGTTAACTAGGATCTGCGGCCTATCCTGTAGGTAGGGAAATGGGCAGACTAGATGGGCCTAGCGGTCCTTATCTGCCATCAAAGTCTCTGTTTCTATGTTTCTAATGCAAGTAAGTACAAGATAATCCATATGGGGCATAAAAACCCTGGGACAACATATCAGTTGGGGGGCTGAGGATATAGAATGCACCAATCAGGAAAGGGACCTTGCAGTTATTATCTCTGATAACCTCAAGGTAGGGAAACAGTGTGACAAGGCAGCAGGTGAAGCAAATAGGATGCTAGGATGCATAGGCAGGGGCATCACCAGCAGGAAAAGGGAGGTCATAATTCCGCTATACAAGACACTAGTGAGGCCCCACCTGGAGTACAGTGTACAGTTCTGGAGACCTTACCTATGTTAGGACGTAAAGTAGAGAAGGTTCAGAGGATGGCAACAAAGATGGTACAGGGACTGCATCACAAGTCCAAAGAGTACAGGCTGAAGGACTTGAATATGTACTCACTGGAGGATATGTGGGAGAGAGGGTTATATGATAGAGACATACAAGTACCTTACAGGGAGGGAGGAACAGGGTACAGGAATACACTATTTTTCAACAAAAAAGATGTTCCAGGACTAGAGGACATGGGTGAAGTTGGGGGGGGGGTGATTCAGAGGACATGTGAGGAAGAATTTCTTCACAGAAAGGGTGGTGGACAATGAAACACTCTGCCAGAGGAAGTGGTGGTGGCTGGAACAATCATGGGATTTAAGAATGCATGGTATAGACATAAGGGAATTCTGGAGGTTAAGGATAAGGGGCAAAAGACTTCTAGAAAAACATAAAGGGAACTTACAAGCTCACATGGGCAGACAGGGTGGGCCATAGGCCCTTATCTGCTGACAGTGTCTGTGTGTGTATGTATGTATCTTTGTAATCCCATCCTTACAGTAGGTTCCAAGCAATAACATTTTGCCATTACTAGTTGACTGTAAGGTACTGAATCAGCTAGGGACCTAGTATGGTAACTGCTAGATTGAAGTATTACAATTTTTTCAGTGGGCTTCCTGTATAACCTGCATTTATTTTATAATATTGCCACTTATCTTTCAGATGAAACAATATGATGAAAGCAGTGGGAGACAGATGTGACATTTAAAGTTGGTTAGTTCATATATTATAAAATGTGGACCATAAACAAAATAGAAGTGGCAATATTATAAAAATAAATATTCGATTTATGGTTCCCTTAGGTATATGATGTTTAAAGAGGCACTGAATATGAGACAAATGCAAGAGTAATAGAAATTAAAGGTATTATTCAACTTCTGAAGGAAAGAATTGTTGAGTACCTAGAGGCCAGTGGGGCACAGGACCTGAGACATCATGGATTCACAGTGGGAATGTCATGTCAGACAAATCTAATTGATTTCTTTGACTGGGTGACCAAAGTAGTAGTCCAGGGAGGGGCTGTGGACATTGCCTACCTAGACTTTAACAAGGCATTTGACACAGTTCCGCACAAAAGATTAATAAACAAATTAGCTAGCCTGGGAGTGGGTACCAGGGTGGTAGCCTGGATAAACACTGGCTGGACAACAAGACACAGTAGGTAATAGTAAATGGAGTCCACACTGACGAAAGGGGGGTTACTAGTGGGGTACCACAGGGTTCAGTATTGGGGCCGGTCCTTTTTAATGTCTTTATAAGTGACATTGCAGAGAGACTGGAAGGGAAAGTATGTCTCTCTGCAGATGACACAAAGATCTGCAACAGGATTGATATGCAAGGTGGGGTGGAAAGGATGAAAAGGGACTTGGCAAGGTTGGAGGAATGGTCAAATGTATGGCAGCTTAGATTCAACGCAAAGAAGTGTAAAGTAATGCACCTGGGAAACAAAAACCCAGGGGAAGAGTACACAATGGGGATGAAATACTGACAACAACAAAAATGGAAAGGGACCTGGGGGCAGTCATATCAGATGACCTAAAAGTGGGCCAGTAATGTGAGAAGACAGTAAGGAGGGCTGGGGGGATACTAGGATGCATAGAGAGAGGCATCATCAGTAGAAAACAGGAAGTTGATAACCCTCTTTACAGACAGTTGGTAAGACCGCATCTGGAGCACTGTGTACAGTTCTGGAGACCCCATCTCCGCAAAGACATAGACAGGGTGGAGACTGTCCAGAGGAGGGCAACCAAAATGGTGCAGGGTCTGCACCAGAAGACATATGAAGAAAGACTAAAGGAGCTTAAGATGTATAGCCTCGAGGAAAGGAGGGAGAGTGGGGACATGATAGAAACTTTCAAATACCTCAAGGGAATCAACAAAGTCTAAGAGGGTAGCATCTTTCAGAAAAAGAGATGTGCAAGAATAAGGGGGCACAATTTGAAGATAGAGGGGGACGGCTCAGAGGTAATGTAAGGAAGTATTTCTTCACAGAGAGGGTTGTAGATGCATGAAACGGCCTTCCTGAGGAGGATGTATAGTCAAAAACAGTGGGGGAATTCAAGAAAGCATGGGACAGACATAAGGCAATTCTAGTGGGGGGGTAGGAGGAAGTAGGCTGTTGGTTAACTAGGATCTGCAGCTTATCCATTAGGTAGGGAAATGGGCAGACTAGGTGGGCCAAGTGGTCCTTATCTGCCATCAAATTCTATGTTTCTATGTTTAATATATTTCTTCAATGATATCAGTATGTGAATATAAACAATGCACTATATGAATTTAATTATAATTGACTGCAGTAGTTACCTATTTATACATCTCTGTGGTCATCCTCAACAATTTTATTTGAGAGAAATAGTAAATCAGGAACATAAAATATTTTGTATATGATAATATATTGGTTATAATAAGTGAAGTTGTAAAAAAAGAATCATGTGGTTAACATACTGTTATGTTACACATTTGTATGGTGTACATGTATTCCTGCTGAAGTCTATTAGAATGAAACCTTGGTATTTATTTAACTGAATATGAAAAGTAAAGAAATATTTGAAAAAACTTGGATTTGTGGTGAGTGAGCCTCATTTCCACCTTTTTTTACCAATTTTTGGATACACTGTTGGAACAGGATCCTCCAAGGTGTTCTTTATATTATAGATTTGGGTACCACACTGGCTGAACCCTTGGTAGTTCCCAAAAAGAACATATCAATAAGAGATAAAGTGGCACATATTAACCATACAGTACCTGAAAAGCAAAGGGAAGGAAATGTGTTGTCAAATTTGGACTTCAAAGACAACTACCCTTGTGGTAACTGCATTCATTGTCATAACACAAATGAGATTAAAACATTCAAAACTGTAAGCAGAGGGAAGACATTGAAATCAAAAATGTTATTACATGTCAAACCATGTCAGCGATGCCTTCAAATGTCCCTGTGATAAAATATATTGGGAAATCAAGGAGGCAACTCAAGATTAGAATTTATGAACGTAAGGGCATTTCAAAATAGAAAGTCACATATTACCATCTCTTAGATTTTTTTGGCCTAGAGAAAGTTTCCAAGGGCAGAAGGGAAGGGAATATGGCAGGAAACTCTTGAGAAGGGAAGCTTTCTATAATGACAGTTTCAGTGCTACAGACCCCAAAATATGTGTTGAGTGAGGACATTAACTGGTTGCCCATTTTGTGAAAGAAAGGACAACAGGTAGTCATTTAACTTGCCAAACAAAAGTCATCCCCCCAAAAAGCATATCTCAAATTCTAAGAAACTTTCATAAAAAACTTACCAATACTTTGTATACATTATATCTTGGAGAGGGATTTCATTTTTGTTAGTTGCTAGCATTTAAAATGAAATACTGAAACTGTTTACAAAGTGCAAAATCACTGGCCGATAAACAGTATCCATAAAATGTGCAGTTTATATAGTGTTTCACTTGCCCAGACCGCACTCAATGCTGGTGAATGTCTGACTGACATTTGTTGAGCAGAATACATTTACAAGCAGTAGTAGGACTTTAAAAGCTTCATAGCAGAAGTATAGTTAAGTATTTATCTTCTCAGAGGTTTACAGACACCAAGTCCTTTTGCACACTTTGGTGCCATCAACTGGTTGGTCGTGCATGGCACTGTGTACCTCAGCGCTCAAGTGCTCATTTCCACATGAGGACATCATCACACATGACCCCACAAGTGTGCACAAGATCGCACTCAATTGTGCTGATTAAGCACACTATAAATGGTGCGACTTAAGGAGCACACATGGCTGTAAAGGATCAGAAAGCCCTGAGCCATACCTGGAGTCAGTTCCACTTGGGTGGGTCCTTTTTTAAAGGACAGGATTTTTTTTGCAAAGCTTTGCTAGCTGCTTTTAAATTACAACACACACTGAGTGGTGTGTGTTCTCTATGACAGCCTGTCATTGCAAAATTAAGAAGGCAACTGTAATTTTATTTATTTATTTATTTGCTTTTGGTAACTGGGTAAGTGAACTAGACAGAACTGCCTATTTTCAGGCATGACCCGGGAGAGTACAAATCAAGGAACAGCTAAAAACAAATACATATACAGTGTTGTATAATAGGAGATTCCAAACAGTTATACAGAGGTGCAATTTACATAGTACACAGAGGAGGTACATATCACACAGTGTAACAGGATCAAAACAGACAAAAAGGCACAATTTGCTGTTAATAATGTAGAAAACATGACAGTGCTGTTGGTAAGTCAGCAAGGAGAAAATTCCCAGGCAGACACAGGGAACAAAGTGCCTAGCTGCAGCTGAGGAAGAGCGGGGATGGGAGGAATCAAGATGCACAGCAAAATTTAAGTGCAGGACAATGGTAGATTTGTATGACTCATGAAGCTATGGACATTTGTAAATATCAAGAGAGGCGAGGTAATTGGAGAGGCTTTCTTGAAAGTGGGGTGGAGTGGGATTTGGAGTGCCTAAGATCAAGTGGGAGAGAGTTCAAAAATTTGGGGACATAGAAGGAAAAGGCAAGTTCTTCCATCCTGGTAAAGTATTTTGAGACAGATAACTGAGCTAAAGACATGGCACGGAGAGAACAAGGGCAGTCCATGGGGGTGAGCAAAGTAACGAATGTGGAAGGGATAGAAGAATGAATAATGTTGTCAGTCAGACAGCCTAATGAAATAAGCCCAATGCGAGGAAGGAGACATCCAGTGGAGGTCAGAGTAGAGAGTACAGCGGTGCTTAAGTCGAGGAGCATATAGCGCAAATCTACAGACATTGTATGCAACGTCCCAGTGACTACAGTCTTTCTTGAGACAACATTTCATCATAAAGAATGTTCACTAAGTAGTACAGTATACTGAAGCACATAAAAAACATTTTTTTAATTAAAAAGTTTTTGAATTTAAAATGTTTTTCAGTTTAACTTTTTAAGGTAGCTTGATTTAAGGTGGATACACACAGGGTGGGATATTCAGACTGCACCAGACAGGGGCCCAAGCATGGGCACAGCACAACTGGGTTGAGCCAAGGCATAGTCCAGGTGATATTCAATGGTGCTGCATCATGGCTCAGCACCATTGAATATGGCACTGAAGGCACCCACACTGTGCACGGCACAGTGGCACTGCACCAGCGCAAGTTGCAGGTGAGGAGCAGGGGGATGCGCCAGCGCAAGTGCATGTGCACTAGGCGCAGCAACCATGATATTCAGTGTTGGGCATGCAAATGAGGCCATAATGCATGCAAGGCACAAATGGGGCCATTTGCATGTCATTATGGCCCCATTTGCATGCGGTGGACCGATTCCCGGTGACTTGCACCTGGCACCCTGCCAGGCTGCAGCCATCGGGGACTGACAGCCCCTGCCCCTCGACGGGCAGTGCACCCCATCACCTGATCGTGGGCATAATAAGAATACATTCCTGGTGTTCCAGTGGACCTGCTCCTCTGCCCGATCACAGGCATATGAGCTAGATAATATCCCTGGTTGTTCAGTAGACCTGCTCCCCTGCCCGATTGTGGGCATAAATTAAAATTAAATTCCCTGGTGATCCAGTGGACCCAATCCCCTACCCGATCACAGGGATATGGTTAGAAATCCCTGGTGGTCCAGCAGTACCCCTCCCACCCACCCACTGAGACCCATCACCAGCACCCCGGTTAGCGGTGGTGGCTTGGCCTGCCGACTGACAGCATATAGAACGGTTGATGCGCTTATTGGTCCACTGCATGGGCAATGGGGCTGGCAGATTGTAGCCAGATTACACAGTCCCAAAATGTGAATGAACTCACATTTTGGGATCAGGTAGTAGCATAGTTCAGCAACCCATTGGCCCATGCATTGACCAGGTGTACAGCTGTACTGTATGCTGTCAGTTGGCGGGCTTCTGGGCAGCTTATGGTGGGGATGACACCCATCCCTGACCAGGGGGTGCTGGGTGCGGGCCTCAGTGGGCGGGTGGGGATGGGGTACTGCTGGACCACCAGGGATTGCTAACCAGATGCCCATGATCAGGCAGGAGATCGGGTCCACTGGACCACCAGGGAATTTAATTTCAATGTATGCCCGCGATCAGGCAGGGGAGCAGTTCCACTGGACCACCATGGTATTTATGTATTCATATGCCCGCAATCAGGAAGGGGAGCAGGTCCACTGGACCACCAAGGATGTATTTTTATTACACCCGCCATCAGGCGATGGGGTAGGGCCCACTGGACCACCAGGGATATACTCTTCTTATGCCCATGATCGGGCGATGGGGTAGATTCCAGTGGACCACTGGGGATATTATTTTTCTATGCCTGTGATCAGGCAGGGGGCACGATGCCCGGCCTGTGTCTGGGGAGGTCGGCTAGCCACCCAAAGCAGGCGCCTGCCGTGTTGGGCGCCCAGCAATATGGTAGCCCACCTGTGGGTGTCCCCCGACATGTTCCTGCTTTTTACAGGCACATCTTTGTGCCCCCTGTGTGCGCATATGGGTTATAGCCTGCATATGCGCCGCACATCCCAGGCTGAATATCGGGATGTGCCGCATATGCATGGACACACCCCCTGCACGTGCATTGCATACATTACTGGTGTGCCCCGATGCATCAGGGGTTGCGCAGTGCAACCTACCCCTTTGAATATCATGCCAGGATGCATCAGTGGGTTGTGCATTTCGCAGCACTGTTGCACCATGCACATCCCCTTTTAATATCCCACCCACAGTATTAAGGGAACATATATAATTAATATATTGCTACCATTAAAAGTGTTTTTCAGACAGCAAAAAAAATCATCTTTGGAGAAACTAGTTTCTAGAATATGAGGCAAGACAAATAAAAGCAAGTGACAAAATTCAGTCTTAGTATGTTTATATATTAAAAGTAACTTAAAGGGATTATGTTTGTTGAATTCCATAGGAATAAAATAGATACACAGATACATAGAAATTTTCAGCAGATAAGGACAGCTAGGCCCTTCTAGTCTGCCCGTAAGCCCTATACTTGTATGTAGTCACTGACCCTAAGTGAGCAATGGCTTTTCATCACTCTCTCCCAACCCCGTGTTCAATTGTGCCTGTCTCAGGCATGTTTAAAGCCCTCCACTGTGCTTGCCCCCACCACCTCTTGTGGCAGACTATTCCTAGCATCCACTACCCTCTTTGTGTAGAAAAACATCCTCATGCTACCTCTTAATCTACCCCCTCCAATTTCATGTCATGTCCCCTTGTTCTGATATCTTTTATACATTGAAAAAGATCCCCCACCTGCACCTTGTTTATGCCCTTGAGGTACTTGAAAGTTTCTATCATGCCTCCCCCTTTCTCCCCTCTCCTCTCCTCCAGTGAGTACATATTGAGGTCTCTTAGTCTCTCCTCATATGTTTTGTGATGCAAGCCATGCACCATCTTTGTTGCCCTTCTCTGGATAGCCTCCACCTTGTCTATGTCCTTACACATGTGTGGTCTCCAGTACTGCACACAGTACTCCAGGTGAGACCTTACCAGTGTTTTATACAATGGCATCACCACCTTTCGTCTCCTGCTGGTAATGCCTCTGCCTATGCACCTCAGCATGTCACTGGCCCTACCTGCAGCCTATGCACACTGCTTTGATACCTTAAGGTCATCAGATAGGATAACTCCTAGGTCCCTTTCCTCTTTAGTGACAGTCAGCACCAATAAAATGACCTTTTTTGATAAAAGGATATCAGTTTGAAAAGAAATAAGCTACTATACAAGACACGGTTGTGTAATCTATTATTTGTTTTTTTCAAGATGTAAGTTAAAAAAACTTTTAGAAATTAATATGTATATAATTTTATTTATATTATTTAATTTTATTTAAAGTGTATTATCAGTTTCTCTGAAGAAGAGGTAATTAATCCTGAAATGTTGGCAACTAATCTATGACTAGATGTAAATATCTGCATTACTCACTGTGAGAATACATTTTCCACCTGGGGAAAGTGGATCTCTTGTAAGAAAGCTACTGTGGCCTTCCTCTGTTGGAGTTCCTGTAAGACCCATGCCCTTTTGACCAGACTATTTAGGCATCTTACATTTTATGAGACAACAGTGAGATCAGCCATCATGATGGCAATGTCTCTGGAGATACATAATCATGGTGGTTGGTAGGAACATGTCATTGGGGTACACAGCTTTATAAACCACCCACAACTGGTGAGAAATCCATCACAAATGGCTTGAACCATTTGTTATAAACTCATAAAACACTCAAATTTGCTTTGAGGTAACTATGCCCAGCCCACACCCATGTCTGTGTCACACTATGGGGTGTGGCAAGGAGCCTTAATAAAGTGGATCCTCAGCTTGAATTCCTATACCTGAGAGGATCAGAACCAAGTGGGTATAAGCTCACCAGGTTGTAATGGAGCTACTGTAGGCAGAAGCTGTTTTTTTTGCCTCAAATACTAAACCGAGGAGAATCTACTGATGACCCCTCTGCAATCTACTCTCCCAGGAGGAAGTTATATAGTTCTCTATAGGTGGTGCTAAGCAGCCTGACCATAGTGGAGAGTACCCTCCCCTCAGAGACTAAACATACAGCTGTGGTGTTGCATGCCAGCCTTAACCCAAGACCTGGAGACCCAATTTGCCTCCCGCAGCAAACAAGCCCCCTCTCCACATATCATGGTCAAGTACTATATTGCAGGTCAGCTTATGCAGACTCCACGGGTATCAGATAAGTGCACTTGTCATTATAATCCTGATTGTCTCTAGGCCTTCTGGTCTTAGCAGACCCTCACAAGCCATTGTCCTAGTGCAGGTCTGCATCACGTGGTCTCCGGCTAGAAAGGATAACCCATTTGCACTTGGGCTAGTGGCTATTGGCAAACTCTTATATGATATGTGGTAGGAGCCTTCCACCTGGGGAGCTGCCCAGCTAGCTGTCCCCATAGCCACCTAAACTCCTTGCTTCACTAGTGTCATCAGGCATACAGTACATTTTATGGCCCTGATGTATATCTCCATACCACTGCCAAGCATGTCATACCTTCCACTGTCTGTGCATCTCTCTTTAAAAGTGTACTGCTGTCAGTGGCTGGGGAGCAGGGAGTCCAAGCATGGCACCTATCTGACCCACACAGCAGTGCACTTTCTGTTTTGGTTTCCTACCATGATGCTGGCTGCCATCTTTCCCACCAATCTCCAGGAGACCTGCTCACCAACATGGCAGAGACCCCAACCCCAGGCACCAGCCAACTATGCCACCACTAATAAAAATTACCCAGGTGGCCCCTGGACCACAGCACCTGCCTCTCCTGATCACGTCAGGTAAGTATTTGTAAAACAGAAACTCAGCCACAAAACAGTATGATCAAAAGACTAGTAATGTCAAGAAATTGTCACATTAAGTTTCTCAGCATGTCACAATACATGATACCAAGTCATCAAGTTACTGCACTTGTTTCTGCCCCCGAGGCCACTCCTACTGCTTAGTCATGCGGATGTTCAGCATCAGGGGGCATCACTGATTTGGAGGAACAGATGTGATAGGTTGCTATAAATGTCCAGAGCTTCCTTTAAACTGTATCTTTGTGTCCCATGGATCCAGAATATCCTTGCTCATGCAAAGATCATTTTGCTACTTCCGGAGTCATTGGGGGTTGAGGGATCTTATCTAGGTTGATGCTGAGAGTAGCCAAGTAACTCTTTGCATCCATCAGCTCAGGAAACCTTTCTGTCCCCTCCTCTGTGATAACTTTCAGCCTTACTGGGTACTCCAGACAGGATCTGATCCCTTTTTGCTTAAGGTGTTTTTGCAGAGTCAGTACATTCTTCCTTCAGACCACAATCTGAGAAGAGCAATCATGCTAACTAAATATGCGAGTGTCTCCAAATATGATGTTTTTGAACCATGCAGTTTGAAGTGTCTCTTCTTTCAGAACCACCAATATTATGAACTCCATTTTCCCTTAGGGTCTCGGGGGGAACCCAATGCCTTGTGGGCTCAGATCATCATTAAGGTCTTATCAGTGGACACATTTAATAGATCCTTTATATAAAGCTTTCAGTAAAGGTTAACATAACCCCCTACTTCATCCCCTTAGGTACCCCATGTAAGTGAATATTGTTCCTTCAGCTATGCTTTTCAAGCTCCTCCATCCTCTGTTTGAGGCTGAGTTCCCTTTTGTGTAATTTGAGAAGAGTCTACTATATATGTCCATGGCTGAAGTGTACTCTGTGAGGCAAGTCTTGATGGTTCTGGTTTGTTTTTCAAGTATAGTTAGGTCCTGTTGATCTTCCTATACTTTACTCTCAAGCACTGCAGAATTGTATTAATTTGGTTCAGAGCCTTGCAGAGTTTTTTTGAGGCTATAGTATAATCTACTTTGTCTGTGTCACTAGTCAGCAAGGTGGTAGCTGGTGTTGGGGTCAGGAATTGGGCTTTGCCTCAGTCTTTCTTGGCTTCTACTGTCATTTTCATTTGCCTGATAGTAGAAATGCAAGCTACAACTGAAGGGAGCCTCAGCCAATTACACTGGAGCTCCACAGCTGAATATTCTATACACATTCTCACGTTCACTCATTTGCACAGGCAAGACATTTTATTTATATAACATCCTATTCCCAGGGCTAAGGGTGCTTCACATTACAGATTAGCAGGAAAGTGACAAACAGAGTCAGTAGAGGCAACAGACAGGAAGAGTGCACGAGCACTCAAGGCGGGAGTGAGTGTAGCAAAGCAGGGTGCAGATTGAGGAGAAATCATGTGGAGAACACAGCAGAAGTGTTCATATGCTTTGGTAAAGTAATCAGCAGCCACTGCACATCCCTGCCCATGGCATGATACTGGTCGGGAACAGATGCCTGAAATAACACTTGAGGGTGTAAATTGAACAAAACCAGGTATAACATATGCTGGTGCATTCTTTGTCTGTTTCCCTTGTTGAGTCCACTTGATGCCAACTACAGCTTTTAAAATCCCATTGTGTCAAGTACAGTTGCTAAACATGTGACCAGGCAGAGCAAAGGCCACATTACAAATGGCCTGTAGGGACATTCAAATATGCTGTCAGCCCTTGCCAAGTTCACTGCATGTTATAGTGACCCCCCCACGCCGCTACAGAACATCTGCTGGCAAAATGTTGTTACTGGGTCCTAATTAGGACTGAAGGAACTCACAAATATTTGTATCTGCATATTTTGTAAAATGTGCAAAACAATATGCAGTGTTTAAATGTGTTTTGTAGGTTCCAGACTTGATTTGAAAAGTCTGCAGCTTGTGGGGGGAAAAAAAAACGAGACCACAACTTGAGAAAAAAATCCTGAAAGCCCCAAACCTGGGGAAACAATCCTGCATGTGACCAACTTAAACCAGAAAAAAACAGAATTACCCATATACTTCAGATGCATTTTTGTCGAAGGAAATTCACACAAATACATCTGCATTTTATTTGCAAATGTGAATTATGCAATACCACAAATGTGTGATCATGGATTTCTAATTTTTAAACACATCTATTCTTAATGCACAACTGTGGGCGGAGGGGTAGAAACAGACAAACAGGCCACAATTCTCTGAGAACATGACTAGTTACTGTAAGCGGGGGTACATTGAACACTAGTGAGTGTTTGAAACTTGAGGTGCAGGTGTGGAGCAAATGGACTACCAGGAAATGTGACCAAATAGGGCTCCAAGTAAGAGGGGTTAAGTTATCTCCAGTTGGGTCTTGTTTACATTTTCATTTGTACAGTAACTTGAATATTTCTTTTAGAACTGGAGGGAACTGTTTGTAGATTCTTTCACTCATGCAGTGAAAAGTGACACTGGTTTTGAATTAGCAGAAGGGGACAGTCCTTGATGAGCTGTCCAGTCTTCTCCCATTTACAAATACTTTCTTTGATCCTGGTAAGATATTACACGCTTATATGATTTGTTTCCCATTTTATCTAAACTTGGCTCTTTTTCTCTTTTAGATATGACATCTTTCTAATCTGACTGTTTTTGCAAATTGTGAATGTTTTATGGTCGGATATATACAATAGTATGCCATATCTGTAAACAATAACTACTGTACATTCTATCTATAATGTAGACAGTGTATAATGGATTAATCCAATGTTCATGGTGGTATTTAGTGATTCATTAAACCTTGTAATATATAAAATCACGATGTGTTATACATTTGCTATGGAATTTACACCACCACATGGGAATGTTTCTCTGGAAAAAAGGGTTAATAATAATAATTAAAAAGTAAATATTTTTCATCATCCCAGTGTTTGCACTTCCTCTTAAGATGTTAGAAGCCGACAGTATATGCAGCTCAAAAATCTGCTTACTGAGGTGAAAATAGAAATTTAAGTGAGTCACTAGTAATGCACCTGCTCTCTAAAAAAAAAAACACATTACGTAAGTAGAAAAATAGCATGGCCTATTTTTCTTCAGTTTTCTCTATTATACCCTTAGAAATACTTACTGCTACACTGCCACTTAAATTCAATGTTATAGTGACAGTAAGCATTATATAGCACGGATAGCACCCCTACTTTTTTAAAAAGATGATATTTCTGAGTGCATATCCCAAAAGTGAGAAGAACTGGGCTTCAATACATAGACACAGTTAGTTGTGGTATACAGTTGGGGTGCTAAAGGCACCCTATTAAACCACTACCAAAAACAGCCATGCACAAAAGAAAAATCATATTTAAAGGGACACTGTCAACCCCCTTAGGTCTCTAAGTGTCCCTAGCTTAAAAAACATATTTTATGGTTGTCAACGTTCTGTAAAGATTGTTGATAAAGCTGGTAGTTTGATTCTGACTCATATTTTCTTTAAAAAAGTAAAAAAACAGACTGCCTATCATACTGGTGTTATCACACCAAAACAGGTTTGTTTACATTCCTTGATCAGCTCCAAATGCAATGCATCTTTCCTAGACTTGGAAACACCCATTAAACAGTCTAGCCCCTCATGATTCAATGGGAGTTTAGGAGGATACTGCCTTAGGAGTGACTGCACTTTGTTGGGTGTGTTTCTAATGCTCAGGAAGCATGCAGTAAGAACAAAACCAGCATTGTAAACAAAAACAAGGTTGTTTATAAATATACATTGTCATGTATTTCAGTTCAACTAAACAAGGAGACAGACAAAACAAACAGCAACATCAGTGAATTTTAGAGAGGGTAAGCAATCATAAAATGTGAGGTTTCAACTAGAAATATTATGATGAAAAACAGGTTGACAGTGTCCCTTTAAAGTGGAGAGGTGTATCCCCGGTGACTACTAAATGTCACAATGGAAATGATGTTCACCAGATGTTTGTGGTAGAAATAGAGATTCTGACTGTAAGCATATACCCTACAATCACCACAGAGGTCTCTGTATGCCATAACACCAGTTGTGTGGTACTATGCTATGTGCAATGTGCCATGGCAATGTCACTATTGCCATAGTCATCTCCCTCTTGCCCAACCCATATTTTTAGATCTGTTTCTGGGCCATGATAATTTATTTTTGTTCAGTCATTTGCCAGTCTTCCCTGGAGGTCCAGTACCCTCTCCTAGCCAATCAAAGCCCAATAGAAGTCTTCAATGTCCAGTGTTACTCTTTCCCTAATTCCATTCTCTGTGGTTGCCAAGTCCATGTTGTCCCTCACCCATCTCAGTCCCCTGATGAGTAGAGGCCTATTGTAGCATATCTGCACCTCCACTGAAGAACAGCTGCAGGACATCTACAAGCTAGGAGGTGCTGTGGCATTCAGCCAGGCTGTGCAGAGGACAGCATGCATATTTACAAGGCTCAGGCCTTTGTTTGTATGCTGGCCCTTTCACATTTTCATCTGCAATCATTAGCAAATAAATTAGGTTTCCACCCAATAAAGTTATTTTTATTAAGCCCCACTACTAATAACTGATTATTACTGAGCACCTATTTTCAGTCCTAGTATATACAGTAACTACCCTCTACCACCATCACCAGAGGAACAATCTTTCCTCTACTTGTTCCATGCCAAGTACTCCCTGGTTTCCATTAGCACCCACTTTTTCTCACTGTCCTGGACAAAGCACCCCCGGGTATCTATCAGCATCCTTCTCCCTCTTCCTATCTCATGCAATTTCTGGCAACCTGTAGCATCACACTCCATCTCCCAAGCCTGTGAGGAGCACTCCCTGACACAGACAGCCCATCTGCGGGCTTTCCAAGCTGCTGTTGCAGCCCCAGCACTCTCTGAGCTGGCCGCAGCTAACAGACCTGACTGACCCCCGGACGGATCCAGACAGCCCATCTGTGGGCTTCCTAAGCTGCTGCTGTGGACCCAGCACTCTCCAAGCTGGCTGCATCTATTAGACTCCCTGACTGACCCCCTGACAGATTCAGACAGCTCAACTGTGGGCTTCTCAAGCTGCTACTGCAGCCTCAGCACTCTCTGAGCTGGCTGCAGCTAAAAGACCGCCTGGCTTACACCCTGGACAGATTCAGACAGCCGATCTACAGGCTTCCTAAGCTGCTGCTGTGGCTGCAGCACTCTCCGAGCCAGCCGGAGGTAACAGACCACCCAACTGACCCCTGGACAGATTCAGACAGCCTATCTGTGGGCTTTTCAAGCTGCTGCTGCAGTCCCAGCACTCTCTGGCCCAGCCACAGCTAATAGACCACCTGACTGACCCCCTGGACAGATTCAGACAGCCGATCTGCAGGCTTCCCAAGCTGCTGCTGTAGTCCCAGCACTCTGTGAGCCAGCCACAGCTAACAGACCACTCAACTGACCCCCAGACAGATTCCCGACAGCCCATCTGCGGGCTTCCCAAGCTGCTGCTCTGGCCCTGGCATTCTATGAGCTGGCCGTAGCTAACAGATCATCCGACTGATCCCCGGAGAGATTCAGAGAGCCCATCTGCTGGCTTCCCAAGCTTCTGCTGTGGCCGTGGCACTCTCTGAGCCATCCACAGCTAACAGACCACCCAACTGACCCCCAGACAGATTCAGGTATGCCCCAGACTTCCAAAACTCATGGCTTTGAATGCCACTGTTTTGACTGGATGCCCAGTAGAGGAGCTAGGCACTGATTGGCAGTTTCTGCTCCTTGGCTGATTTTCCAGCTCCTGGCACTTCCTGATCTCAGGGAAATCTCTTTCTGTGCTGTGTTCTGGACTGAATTTTTTCACCCCCCAATCTCCTCACAGTATTAAAAAGACACTGCCCCACCCCTTTCCTCAGCCTAGCAGCTGATTGGTCACTCCACTGCTGCATATTATTATGGCTATTGGCCTCTCTGTCTTCCATACCTAACTTGACCCACTTTCTTACCACCCCTTTTTAAAGCAATCTCACCCACAGAGTTGCACATTTGCTCTCAAGTTTTTCTCCAGCTAAAAGTATGTGACATTATTTGCTACATCTTGTGTGGTGTTTCTTTTCAGAGCCCTGCTACTCACCTCTCTCCACAAATTTTTCCATGATAGCTATGGCTGGAAGAATACTGCCGCTGCTGACACTGAGCCTTGCTCTCTTTTTACTGGTTCTTCTCACTGCTACACCTTGCTCTCCTGGCAGTGCTAAACTGACCTCCACACTATCTGACTTTACCTACTCGAACCTACTTGTGTCACAGATCAAGCAGCATGACTTGACTCCTCTATTACTCACTAGGCATTTCTTACACTTAGCTTCTGACTTTACCTCTAAACACCTCTGACAGAACATGCTATTGGTACCACCTCTTTTCCATGGGAACTATGGTATCTTGTGCTCCTAGCTTTGTTATTATCTGGGGACATTGAAACAAACCCTGGCCCCCAGTTACCCACTGCCTCTCAGAATATGGACTGGTTAAATATAAAAGGCCTTCATATAGCACACTTAAACATTAGAAGCCTTCTCTGTAACTTTACTGAACTTGAGGCATGGAAATCCGTATATGAACCTGACATTCTCTGTCTGACTGAAACTTGGCTAAAGACCTCTACTCCTGACTCTTCCTGCTCTCTTCCTAACTATTCCCCATTTCGAAGAGACAGATTATCTGGAAAAAGGGGAGGTGGAGTTGAGCTCTATTTCAAAAATCACCTGAATATGTCCTTAATGCAATGTTCAGTTGCCTCTAACTGTAAGTTTTTATATACCCTGCTTCTACTTGGAACCAAAAAGATTCACTTAATATGTGCCTATAATCCTCCTAAAGCAGCTCAACTAGAATGCTCCAGACTACTTGAGTACTCTACCTATGCAGCTGGCCAAAATGAACTTATTATTCTTGGTGACCTCAACCTAAATTAGCTGAGGAAAAATAAAAGCACACTGGTATCTCTAGTACATGGATTTAATATGCACAAGGTAATTGAAGATCCCACCAGGCTGACCCAGTCACCTGCTGCTGGAACACTTATAGACTCGATACTCACAAATCAGCCTAATAGAATTAATGCCTCAGATGTGCTTCCTGATTCTATAAGTGACCATTCCCCTGTGTTTTGCATATGGGAACATCAGTGATTCCAGCCCCCTTGCCACGCTACATCGCCTTCTGGGATTTTTCCACAATTAATTAAATAAACTTTCTACATGATATCTTTTCTGTAAACAGGATCCCTATTATCCAGTCCCAAGACATTGAATCTGCTCTCAATTTCTTTCTTTCTATATTCTTATCACTCCAGGACATACATACACCTAAACGGAATTGATGCGTTTTGGCCAAACAGACTAGGTGGCTTCATAAGGAACTTCTCACCTCCCTCCCGGCACGTGACAAAAGTTGGAACCGCTACAAAGCCTTGGGTCAGCAAAGTGACTATGACACTTAGAGAAAGCAGTGCAATATGCGCAAAAAAACAAATCAGGCTTGCCAAAAGCTCATACTGCAAAGGTCTATTGCTGGAAGCTGCTGGGGACCTGAAGAAATTCTGGACACATGTAAAATCTTTCCTGAGCTCAAACCAGTCTCAACACACAAATGATACCCAATGGTATGCACTGTAATGACCCCATCACCATTGCAAATTCTTTCTACAAATACTTTACTGATCTCACCAAATACACTTTTTCACAGCAAATTGCATCCTGATGCCCATTACTCACGCAAATGTGCCCAACATCCACCCTTCTATTTTAAGACTAGTCCAAATGCTGATGTTTTAAAACTACTAAACTCAATCTCTGATAGGACTAGTGTAGGCTCCAACTACCTTCAGCCTAAACACCTGAAGCTGGTTGCTCCTTTTATTGCGGCCCCATTGGCTAAAATCTTTACACTGTCTCTCTGCCATGGTCATGTTCTGGACATATGGAAATTGGCAAAAGTCACCCCAGTCTTTAAGAAAGGTGACGAGAAGGACATAGCTAATTATAGGCCCATAGCCATTATGTCAGTACTAAATAAAATACTCAAGAAATTAGTGGCTATACAGGTCACTGAGTTCCTCTCTAAATATACCCTCCTATTACCTGCTCGACATGGTTTCCGCAAGGGGCATAGCACCTCTACTGCTCTGATACAATTTACAAATGATATCCTTACTGCTATGAATCACAGTCTCATGACTGGCTCAGTGTGCATTGACCTCTCAAAGGCATTTGATCTTGTAGATCACCCTCTTCTGCTTGATTGCCTTAGCATCACTGGTTCTCGGAGCAAGCCACAAACTGGTTCCAGAGCTACTTAAGCAATAGAAAACAACAGGTAAAATTTAACTCTTCGGTGTCAGACACTGCACCTATCAATGTTGGTGTTCCTCAAGCCTTCATCTTAGGGCCTCTTCTCTTCTCCATTTTTACATTCGCTTTCGCGCATGCGCAAGGAACATTTTGGGAGAGTAGCACACTTTGGAGGTGTGCCTATCCCTTTCAATCCAGTGCTCTGTTGAGCAGGCATGGCAGTCCTGCACCAATGGGTGCAGGAGCTCTGTATGATAGTGGTGTTCCTCTGCTTCAAAGCAAAGCACCGCTGCCATATTGAGCACCGCATCACGGCGTCCCCCTCGTGTCAAGCGCCCCCGCCACACTGCCACCCCAAATCTTGGTGCCACGCTGGAGCTCACTTCAGCATGGCAAACGCTGAGTTACAACGGGGTGCCCAACTCGCTGGCTCCACGGCCCCCAGTTATCCTGCTGCCACGCCTGGAGTCCACCCCAGCGTGGCAACGCTATGCTTGTCGACGGGGTGCCCAATCCCCATCGCTCCTCAGACCCCCATGTAGTTTGCCGATGGGGGTGCACCCCAGCCATCTTATGCCATGCTGGGAGCCCACCAGCGTGGCAAATGTCCCCACGTCTTTTTTTTTAAACCTGTAAATAAAACGGTCCCACGGCGCCTCCCAGCCCCCCACAACCTGCACCCACCCAATGCACACCCAGCTCCCCACACCCCCCACTCCATACTTACCTCCAGACTTCAGCGCGACGATCTTCGGTGGACCAGGAACATGTCTGCACTCTTCAAAGGTGACCGCGAACTGAGGAAATGCTGGTAAGCTGTATCATGGGCTGATAGGGGTTTCAACTTTATTGCATATCTCAGGTATTTTTGAGTCTTGCACTAAATTAACATGGTTTTGGGACTGCTCATGAATGATGTCACTGTCATGGCTTTATTCAGGTCCAGCGGTGATTTCGCAGTCACTGCACAGTCACTGCGTGGAAATCACCCTTCGGCCTGAATAGCACCATGAGAGTGACATCATTCATGAGAAGGTCCCAAAACCCCATGTTGTAAATTTGATAAAAATTCAAAAATGACTGTTTTACGAGCTGTGCTAGCAGTTCCTACGCACGCTGAGTGGTTTTAATTTTCAATATTTCTACTCCAGATTTTCAACATTGCCATTTGATCATACCTTCTTATGAGTAGTACAGCTGTCATTTTTCACATCTCACCCAAAACGTGTTTCCGCCCATGTAGCGCACAATGGCGCAGTCGGTGTGCGAACTCAATGTATGGGACACATTAAGAAAATCACAGTGACACTGATCATGAGCAGAGGTCTTAAAATGGCTGTGCTGAAAATTTGGTGCAAAACTTCCAAAAAATGACTGTTTTACGAGCGTGCATTGCGCAGTTCCTATGCACGCTCGTAGGTTTGCGAATTTTCAATATTTCTACTCCAGATTTTCAACATTGCCATTTTACCACACCTCTTTATGAGCAGTGCCGCTGTCATTTTTCACATCTTGCCCAAAACGTGTTTCCGCCCATGTAGCGCACAATGGCACAGTCGGTGTGCAAACTCAGTGTATGGGACACATTAAGAAAATCACAGTGTCACTGCTCATGAGCAGAGTTCTTAAAAATGGCTATGTTGAAAATTTGGTGAACAAATTCCTAAAAATAACTGTTTTACGAGCGTGCGTTGTGCAGTTCCTATGCACGCTCGTAAGTTTGCGATTTTTTAATATTTTCACTCCAGATTTTCAACATTGCCATTTTACCACACCTCCTTGTCAGCAGTATAGCTGTCATTTTTCACATCCTGCCCAAAACGTGTTTCTGCCCATGAAGTGCACAATGGCGCAGTCGTTGTGCAAAATCAATGTATGGCACACAGTAAGACAATCACAGTGACACTGTTCATTAGCAGAGGTTTTAAAATGCCAATGTTGACAATTTGGTTAAAAAATTCCTAAAAATGACTGTTTTACGAGCGTGCATTGCACAGTTCCCACGCACGCCCTAGCTTTCTATAATTTTCAATATTTCCACTCCAGATTTTCAACATTGCCATTTTACCACACTTCCTTATGAGCAGTACAGCTGTCATTTTTCACATCCTGCCCAAAACGTGTTTCCGCCTATGTAGCGCACAATGGAGGTAACAAAAAGGTCCTGCTGACAATTTATTGTGCAAATACCAGCAATCGCACAGGACATTAGGGTAAAGCACCATACATGCCAAACACCACCGCAAATACCTGCAAGCAAACGTTCAGCATTGACAAATGCTTGTTATAAATGACATATCTTCTAACACCCCTTGGTGCTCAACAATCTTGTATGCAGATGATCTGGTGCTCTACACCTCCTCTGCAAACATAGAAGAAATAAATAGTCGACTAACATCTGCATTTCTCATAATGCAAGAATGGATCCACAACAAAAGACTCATCCTAAACATAAGTAAAACTCAGGACATGCTCTTCAGATCTGCAACCAAACTTAGAACAAACCGCAACCTTTTCAACTTCTCCTGTGCAAATGGCCCCCCCCTTATGAAAGTAACCTCATTCAAGTATTTAGGTGTCCTGCTTCATGAAACTCTCAACTTTGAGCAACACATCATTGACACCTGCAAATCAGTAAACTCCAAACTTGGAATTGCTTACAGGACTAGTCGGATGCTTACCCTCTCAGCTAGACTGGCTATTTCTAGGGGTATTCTACTTCCACCCTTTGCATATGGTGCTGTCACCTACATAAATGCTTTGAAAACCACCCTAAGTAAGTGGGATACAATGTACAATAGTATCTGTCATTATGTCTCGGCTTCTCCACATTTGAAGCACCATTGCTTGCTATATGCAGACCTTAGATGTCCTTCTCCATCTTCCAATCGACTCCTTACCCTTGGTACTCTGCTGGACATCACTAGAACTAATCTAGCTACTTGTCTTGCAGGCATGTCCCCCACTTATGGCCTCTACTCTACTGGACTCTCTCTACTAAACACCCCTAGGTGCAGAACACTAAAAGGAATCTCAGCTTTCTTCTGCCTGACCCCAAAATATTGGAATTCCCTACCTCTTAATGTTCCCTTTGCAATCTGCACCTAGTCATATTGCTTTTAAAAAGATGCATCACACTCTCCTTGTCAAACATGCCCTATGTTGCTGTTTTAAACCCCCATAAGGTGCTTGACATCCCCTTCCTCAGCTCTCAAAATGTTTCAGTTTTGCTCTGATGCCTTGTTACTCTTATACGTAGCACTTACCATGGATTATGTGTTAAAACTCTACTGTACTATGATTGTATGCTTATTATGTTTTGCACCTTTGTGTGTTTTTCTGCCATTGTCTCTGTCATATTAGCAATACTGTTTACATCACAGAACATCATGTAGATTTTTCTTTGTATGGTTGATTACCTCTGAACTATATCTGTTATTTGTTTTGTCTGCCAATTTTGTATTGTAACCTCCCGGGTCATGCCTGAAAATAGTTATATTTTGTGGCTATGACACCTTACCTGGTAAACAAAAACTAAATAAACAAAGTAGCACCCCTCCCCTTTTTTTTCCATGTAGTTTTTTCCTCCCTTCAGGGCACTGGACAGGGTCCACTCAGGTCCTCTCCTCGAGAGGACTCGTTCCACCCAACCCTCCCCCCCACAGCTCAGGGGCATCATGCTGCCTGCTCTAGTGCTCCCCTTTTCCATTTTCTCCCCATTATCCCAAGACTGCAGTACATGGACATGTATGCATGTGGAGGTGCACCTGTGCCCTGAGGCTCCAGTGATAGCCTCTTCCTCCCACAGAGCCTAACGCCAGGTCCCCCCCCACCCCCTTGGCTTGGCACTGCCACTGAGCCTTCATCTGGTGGCAGCCAAGAGACATAGAGATGTGGAAACTCCACGTCCCTCTCCAGGAAAGGGGAGCTGCCAGATGGCAGCTTACTCCAACTCCTCGCCTTCCCCCCCGTCTGACCCCCGGTGATCTATGCTTATTCCCAAACACAGGTCGCCAGCATGGTAAGAGGTAAGGCATCAGTGCCTCAGCCCTCTTTGTCACTGTGCTGGCTTCCACTCCATTTCTTCTCAGTCTCATTCAAAGCACTTCCTGGTGCCTAGAAGCACCCCTCTCCCACCATGCAGCAATACTCCTTTATATTCAGTACCACACTCATTCTCCCTGTCCAGTGTCAAGCATAAGAGCTGTGCAGAACTGCATGGAAGTCTGGAAATTCTGCACATTTACAGAGAATTCTGAAATATTGTAAAGTAGCTTGCAGCTTTTTATTTCAATCACAGATAAGTAATGTGCAGTTCTCATAGACTGTAGATATGTGTTCCATGGCTTATGTACTGTGTACTGCGGATTGCAGTATGTTTCTGCAAACTGTGGAAAGCTAATCCATTGTTTATTTAAACCACAGAGAAATAATCTACAGTTCAAATTAAAATACTTGATGGTAAAGCCACAGAATGTGCTGTCCAGTCGAAAACGTGACACTAACATTGAACTTGTGCCATTTCGCAGTGATAATGCCCTTAGGGCTCATTCCTTCATTGAGACGTTTAGCATCTCCAGGGTAATGTTGTGCAAAATTTGAATATTTCACCTGGAGAAATGTTTCACGTAATCCAGCAATTACGCAAAATTTTTCTCCCAGGTGAAACAAAATTTCGCCTGGATTTCCAGTTTCGAGTAACGGCAAAATTTCATGTAAAATGCATTGGTCAGCCAATTTTGCCTATTAATGCTTAAAATTTTGTCTTGTGGCACAATTTCGCTGGCGTAACTTTTGATTTTGCAGTCACAATTTTGCTCCAAAAGCGAAGTGTGCAATGCATTGTGGGTAGATAGGTCAAACATCATGTGTAGCTTGTTTACATCTCATTCTGCTGTGTGTTGAGTCAGAGAACAGTCTGCTGTGGTGCATCAGAGCCAATAAACCCTTTTAAAACCTCTTTAAAACTTGTTTTTGAGAGCTAATTTGATTGCTTCAAAATATAAAGTTTTTTCCTAGTATTGCTAGAGAGCATTTTATGATTTTGTGGATTTCTGCATAATACTTAGTTCAATTAGGTTTTACTTTTGCCTGTGTCTTTGAAGGAGTTGAGTGGTATAGGGCAGAAGTGTATACCAGTGCAGGCTATTTTTTAGCCTTTTACAAACAGATTACTCACAAATTGTGAGTTATGTTTTACTGTTATTTCTTATTATTTTTGTTATATCTTGACATATTTTTTTCCTCTGAAAAGTTACTCCTTCCTGTCTGAGAGTTTCTGACGCAGTTAGCCTGTGTTATATATTCCATTCTTCTGCTTTTAGTTGTGATTGTGAATTCTAAAGTTTTAAGCACACAGAGCTGATTTGTTATTTTATTTTTATTTGTTTGTGGTTAGTTCTGTTTGTTAACTTGTGTCACTTAAACTGTGAAAATCAACAGTTCTATATTTTTTTGTATGGAAAGTTGAATACTTTTACTTGATCACTTGAACTTGTCCATTTACAGTTTCACTGCTTTGCTGAATTGCTCCCCTGTATTTTACTGCTGAAGCTCGCCTCTGCACATTTCGCAGTGTTCCTGTTTTAGTTGATTTACCTTACCCTTTCTCTGTTACAGCATTATTTCTGTAACACCTGGCACACGTAGTATAAAAAATTATATATTATTATAGTAGTTTTCCAGAGATTGCTTGCTGATCCTTCCCATCCAGACCACTACCATATTGTGGCACTTGCCTTTGTCAATATTTTATAGTTGTCTCTGCCCTTATATAATAAAAAAAAATAAATTGGGGTATTAACTAAGTAATAACACATTATAGTACTTTAGTTGTCCAGACACAGGTGATCAGTTTTCAAAGTCAGTCACTTGTGCTCTTTTTCCCTTTGTGTGTTGCTTTAATTCCTGTTTTGGGAAAGAAAAAAGTTACCCTTTGGTTTTTACTAGAATAGGCTGCCTACCATATATGGTATTAGTTGTTCTCTAAGTGCTGCTACCTGTCCTGATAGTGTTTGGACTTGTAAGGAAGCCAGTACTGCAAGTGTGCAAGCTTGATGCAGAGGTTTGTTGCCTTCACTATCCCCTCTTTTAGTTTAACCCACTCTTTCTCCACTCCACCCAAATCCTCCCCCCATAGCAGGGCTTCCCTGAGGCATTTCCCCATCTTTTTAAAACCGTCTATCCTGAAGTCCAGGACTCTTCCTTTGAGTGGCTCGATTCTGTCACAGTGCACATATCAAACCACACTGTACCATGATCACTGGTCCCCAGGTGGCCACCTACTGTGACATCTACAACCCTGTCCCTGTTGGTGAGTACAAGATCTAGTATTGCACCCTCCTGAGTGGGCTACTTTAGTAGTTGCCTGAGGAAGGCCCCCTGCAGGGAGTCCAGGATGTCCCTGCTCCTAGCTGAAGCTGCAGCTGGGATGCTCCAATCTACATCAGGCAGATTCAAGTCCTCTACCAGCAGTACTTCCTCCTTATTTGCCATCTTTTGGATGGCTTCCACCAGATCCTTGTCCAACTCCCCTTCCCCCCTCGATGGAGGTCTGTAGATCACGCCAGTGTGAATTGTAGCTCTATTCCCCATTTCTAGGGTGACCCTCAGTACCTTCACCCCTCCATGTATTCTTGGAATCTTTGTCACCTTTATGGTATCCAACACACAAAGAGCCACCTCTCCCCCTTTCTTTCCCACCATATAATGATATTGGGGCATACTAGCTAGGTTCCCCTTTCTCGCACCTATTACCCTGGTTCCCCTATTCTCAGTCTCCACTGTAGGGAGTTTAACTGTCTGATATAGATGCCAAACTTCTGTCCCAGTGCATTTACCCCTCTCTTGTCAGGTGGAGCCCATCACCATTGAAAAGACTCCTGTCCCAGAAGTCCCCCAGTCCCCCACAAAATGATACCCCATCTCCTGACACCATCCCTTAAGCCACCAATTAAACTCCTCTGTCTCATTCCTCTTTATTCTACTCTTCCTCCCCTCCCTGCCCCATACAGGAAGGGCCTCAGAAAAGGCCAGGGAGGCTGAGTGTGCCCATATTCTGTCTCCCAGTCTGCAAAAGTTCCACTGCACCATTCCCACTGACTGGCTCACCAGAACATTGGTACTCAGGTGTACCAGTGCCCCCAGCTCCCCATGTTTCCTGTCCACCATCCTCACTATCCTATCCAAATCCTGAATGGCCAATGCCCAGGAAGACACTTGATCATCATCCTCCCAACCAACCACTCTCCTACCACCCTTTCTACACCTCTAATGATTGAGTTTGAATCCTCAACCACTAAGACTCTCCTGGCAGACTTGCTCCTGTTCAATCCCTTGGGTGCCTTCACATTGCCCTGTCCTTTTCTATTGATTGACTCAATGCCCTCCCCAGTGGAGTCAGATACCTGAACCTCCTGTGGAGTGCAAAGCAGTTCACCATCAGAATGGTGTTGAGCTCAACAACTTTCATGTGGCTAATCATCCCTCCCATTCTCCCCCTCTGTGACACTCTCTACCCCCCAACCAGTGAGCCTCTGGGGGAGTGGGGGTGGGGATAGTGGGCTACAGCTCAGCTGATGACACACCTGAGATATTTCTTCTCTTGCTGCCACCAGCTGAGCATGGAGCTCAGCCAAAGTCTTGTAGATGGGCAGTGCCTCCTCCTCCAGAGGATATCCCTAGAGAACAGTGTCTCACAACCGCCACAACTGACTGCCTCCCCCCATAGCCCTTACCTATTAGAACCTATGAATAAGGCTATGCCTAGCTGGTTAGAATATGTAACTATTAATTACACAGTTTCCAACTGAACAGAGTCAACCTGACCTAAAGTATAACAAACAAGTTCTGACCAGAGCCAATAGGGCTCCATCTGAGGAATTTGGGGTAAAAATATTATAAATTACCAAAGTTATGAGCCTGTGTTAGCAAAATGTAATGTAGGCTCATAAATCTGTTGGTTTGTAATATCTGTACACCAAATTTTAGACACAGCTTTGTATGACTCTACCTCATGAAGAAGGGCAGCGCACATGTGCAGCTGCTGCCCAACAGGTGATTTTGTGCAGGGACTGCAAAATCAACTTTCATGATGCAAAAACACATTTTGGGCAGGAGCTGAAAAATGACAGCTGTCACATTCATTAGGTGCTGTTAAGAAATGACTATGTTGCAAATTTGGGGTAAAAATATTGCATATTACCAAACTTACGAGCCTGCATTTGCAAAATTCAGCACAGCCTGATAATGTTTTTGTTTTTAAATATTTTTACACCAAATTTAGAACAAAGCCTTCTGATGACACCACCTCATGAATGATGGCAGAGAAAATTTTCAGCTCCTGCCCAAAAGGTGATTTTGTGCAGGTACTTCAAAATCACCTTTTGGGATGTAAAAAAAAAACATTTTGACCAGGGTTTGAAAAATGATAGTTGTCACATTCATGAGGTGCTCTAAAGATATAGCTGTATTGTAAATTTGGGGAAAAAATATTGGAAATTTCTCAAGTTACAAGCTGCATTCATAAAATTCAATGTAGGCTCATAACTTTGTTGGTTTTTACTATTTTTATACCAAATTTTCAACATATCCATCTTATGACCCCACCTCATGAACAATGGTGGAGAAAATGTGTAGCTCCTGCCCCAAGGGTGATTTTTGTACAGTGACCTTTATATATATTTCTTCTTTAAAGATTAGTAACAATAACATATGGATGCAGAAGTTCGCCAATGATTGCAGATTGGGTGTGGTCACAAATAAAGATGAACATATATTAGCATTACAGTACACATTGGACTCAATACATGAATGGACAAACTGTAATAAGCTAGGGCTAAATAAAACCAAATGTAAAGTCATGCACATGGGGAAAAACAACAAGGAAGCAACTTACCAAATAGATAACATCACACTAGGGGTAGTTACTGAGGAAAAAGACGTGGGAATTACAGTTATAAAAGACCTAAAATTTAGAGTGCACTGTAGAAACCAGCTCAAAAAGGCTAACCAGTTTCTAAACTGCATATTTAAGCACATAGCAAGTAGAGAGAGGAATGTGTTGATGCCTCTGTACGTCGCATTGGTCAGGCCGCACTTGGAGTACTGTGCAAGGGTTTGGTCAACCCATAACAAGGAGGACATTCTTACTATCGAGGGAGTCCAGAGAAGACTTACCAAACAAATAAAAGGATTAAAAAATAAAACATATTACAATAGACTGGTCAGTCTTAATCTTTATTCATTGCATTATCGTAGCATAAGGGGAGATCTATGTTTTCTATATAAGAGTATGGAAGATGACAAGTTACTAAAAGAACTGGGGTTTACACATAAACTTGGGGGAACTAGTTCAAGGAAACATAATAAACAATTGCACCAACAAACTTGGGAACATAACTTTAGGAAATATTGGTATAGTTTAAGAGTTGTGGGAACCTGGAATAACTTACCAATGAAAATTGTTAATAGTACAACTATGAACAAATTCAAAATTGGGATTGATCTATTTTTTGGAGATAATAAATTCTTATGTCAATAATAATTGGAAGGCGAGCCTTATAGGATGGAATTTCTATCCTCAGCTTGAATGTACCTATGAAACCTATGACCGCAAAAATCACCTTTTGGGACAGACTTTCCTAACGTCACTTGCATTGTTCCTGAGGTGGTGTCCCAAAAAAAGGTGTATTAAAAATCTGGGGCAAAAAATTAGAAAAATTGGAAGGTTATGCTACTAAATTCAAAACTCCATTGAAATACATTGAATTGCATATCTGATTTCCTCAGTTTGTGGTCTGGCACTGAAGAGTGAAGAAGTGCCTGTGGTCCAGAGAGGATTATGATGTTGGAACCCCGATCGGTAAGTAAGGGCTTGGGGAGGTGTGGGGTGGTGGGTGATAAGTGGCAGGTTTAGATGGGGGCACGAATGGCTGCAAAAGACAGTGATGGACATTTTTCATTTTACAGGGTTTAAAAAAAAAAACAAGGCTCCAGACCATGACACTGGGGGATTGGACACCCCCAGTGTCACTCTTATGTTTCTGGGAGGGGGGTGGATACTGAGAAGGGAGGGTAGGATGGGGGAATATATAAAAAAAGAGTCTCCAAATCATGACACTGTGGGATTGGGCACCCCCTGTGTCACACTTATGTTCCTGGGAGGAGGTTGCCACTGAGAAGGAGGGTCAAGTGGGGAAATATTAAAACAAAAAAAACATGGTGGCATCCTGATTGTGACATTGGGGGACTGGGCACTCCCAGTGTCACTCTTATGTTTCTGGGGGAGGGGTGCTGAGAGGGAGGGTCCTGTGGTGGGGATATCTATAAAAAAAAAAAAAAAAAGAATCAGTGGTCACAGTACACGTTGCTATTTTCAGGATGGCCACCACAGGGTACTGTGCATGTGCTAGCAGTTTTGCATGCACAGTAGACTGTGGTGCCTTCTTTGAAATGGCAGAGTGTGCTGTGACCACTGATTCTTGTTTTCTGCAGGGATCAGTGCTTGGACCAGTGGTCTTTAATGTCTTTATAAGCAACATTGCAGAGGGGCTGGAAGGGAAAGTGTGTCTCTTTGCATATGACACGAAGATCTGAAACAGGGTTGATGCTCGGGGGTGGGTAGAGAAAATGAGAAGAGACCTAAGCAAGCTGATATGATGGAGACATCCTGAACAGTAGTGGCAATCCAGTGATCACTGTGGGGGGTGTGGCTTGTCACATCTGAGACAGGGATTGGATAGAGGAAGGGACCACTGGATACCAGGGAATATATCTATTACATATCATGCCTGCAATCGGTAGGGGGCCACCAGCACCAGGGAAAGGGAAATATTATACCATTGGGTGAGGGATCTGGTGGGGAGGGGGGGAAACAATAGCACCAGGGAAATATTTTTATTACCTATTGGGCCAGCAATCAGCTGGGGGAGGCTGCTGCCATACCTCTGCCAACCACTAGGGTTGCACCTTATAAGGCAAGGTCTTGGTTGACAGTATATGCTCCGTGCAAGAGACCATACAAGAGGCCCTTGCATGGAGCAAATGCATTGTGACTCGGACAGCACCAACATCCATGTCCCTTCCCCCTCATTTGCATTGCAGCCCCATCCCTGGCTCAAACCTGGTTTCAGCTCACAAAGTAGGTTTCTGTGAATACCAGCTTGGCACAAAACCCCATTTCCTCACGCAAAATTGGGTTTGCACCGGGAAAAGTTTTGTGAATCCTGGCCTCGATCTCATACAATATGTATGCCAAGTTACCACATCTCTAAATTCAGACCCTGTTTTATGGGATTGCACTGGTTGCAACTACCACACATAAAAGTGTCATTGGGCAAATGCTTATGTTTGGGTCCTGAAAATTTTTCTTCCAGTGCAAGCTATACACTAGTAGGCTTCTTGTATTTTCACCTCTCCTATATATGCTATGGGGAATATTTTTAACTACATCAGCCAATTTCTTGTCTGTCCCTAAAATATGCCAGTTCTTCTGTAGGACAGGTAAAGCTCAATGGACTTGTGGTGAGAACTTAGTAAAAAAGTTTGGAGTATCACAGTATGGTGATATAGCATTTGATCTTCTGGGAATCAGTAATGACTTTCTAGTGAGATCATCCGCCTGTTTTTCTGCTTCATGTACTCTTTGTTCATTGTATCCTCTGGACATACATTGATCTCTTAGATCTTCACCCTGTAATCATCATTACTGAAGTTGCATTTTACAGGCATAAACTGCTGCTTTGTCATGCCTCTGGTCACATGAGAAGGATGACAGTTTGTATGATCTAATAGTAAAATTTTGTCAGTCTTCTTCCTGAACAGACTAGTACTTAAGTTTGAATTAATCTCCTTTCTAATGGTCATATCAAGAAAGTTAACTGTTTACAAATCATGACTAACTGTAAACTTCAGATTCCTATTTAACTTCTCCAGATGTTCTACAAATATCTAAAGTTCAACCACTGACACTTTCCAGACAAAAAAAAAGCAAGCCATTTATAACTCACTTGCACACATCTGTATGTTCTATGGAGAGATTAGCATCTGAAAATACAAACAGGTTTTCCAATTCTGATCAGTGCACTTTTGCATAACTAGGGGCTAAAACTGCCCCCATAGCTGTTCTCCTCTTCTGCAAATACTGTACATGTCCCCAAATAAAAAGCAGTTACATTTCAAAACATACTCTGTAGCAGACCCAGTGGTCTAGAGGGCTGAGGCACTGGATGCCTTACCTCACACCACACCAGTGACCTGGGTTCAGGAACGACCTTGGGATGTCAGGGAGCCAGCATGGGGGGAGAGGGAGGGAGCAGGATTGAGCAGCTGAAAGATAGCTCTCCCCTCCCAGGGTGGTTGTCTGCCCTTCCTGTAGTTCCGCTCCCATCGGGTGGAGGACCAATGGGATGCATAGGTGGGAGGGGGTAGCGGCAACTGCCAGGGGTGGGGTGGAAGGGACTGAGCTGGTATCCAGTGTGCATGGGTGCCTTCACACACACACACGCGTATGCCAATTCAAGTACATGCAGAGTAAAGTACGGGGGTTATAGAGGACATTGTCTGCCTTCTATATCACCCAATTCTGGCATACTTGATACAGTTAAAGCACAACAGACCATGTCATTTTCCTTTAAAAATACATTTTTAACATTATTATGCACTGCACTCTATTTTGATATTGGCATCTGTGGAACCATTTAAAGATCAAATGCCAATATTTTATAGATTTACAATAAACAGAGGAATTCAAGTCCCTGTGTCATGATTAGTGTTTCCTGAAAATATCATGCTGTTTGGTTTTGTGGTTTTCTTTAAATCAGCATCTGTTAATGTGCTCTTCAGTAACTGAAAACAGTGAAGAAACAGTGAAGATTTTTCTGTCCTTATCAGTGAGTGATTACATCATTCCTGTCCAGCCTGTTGCTGCAGCAATGAAGTCCTTCCTCCAGCTAATGAATTCACTGGGCTACACACAGGTGATTACCTCTGCAACCCATAGTCAAGGTCATTCCTTGGACCTAGTCTTCCTTCTGGGCATGAAGACCTCTGATTTGGTGGTGGCGCCAGTCAGTTGGATGGACCATCACACCATAAGGTCCAATTTCCAGCCCCCCTGTATAGGCCTACCCCTACAGAGATGGTCCAGTACTGCCCTTTGAGGGGTTTGTCCCCAGATGGTCTACTGGCGGTATGGACCTACCGGGGCTTCCGAGGAATAGCGATGATCCTGATGCCTTAGTCCAGGGTTCTAATGATGCTGTGACTGGGACACTGGATTGTCTCGCTCCTGTCTGTGTTTGTCCCCTTATCCAGAGCCCTTGATCCCCTTGGTTTGATGGGACCTTGAGGGAGCTGAGGAGAGTGGGATGAAGGCTGGCTCATTGATGGTGATAATTGGGCCTGGATGATGACAGACTTAGATTGTTGGCCCATTATAAGGACTATGAATCAGCTATCTCCTGTAAGAAGGCAGAGTTCCTGTCCAGGGAGATTGCTATGGCACAAAATTGACCTGCCCAGCTCTTCCGGACTGTAGACAGACTGTGCAGTCCAGCCTGTCTGCAGTCTTGGAGAGCACTGTCGCAAGAGAAATGCAACATGTTTGCTCACTTTTTTTCTGATAAGGTTGCCGACATCATGTCCGAGATCCATGCAGTGCACTCCAATGGGGCTGAAGATGATCAGTGGGAGGTGGCAGTCCCTCAGTCTGCCTGGTCTGACTTTGGCTGGCTGGCAATTGGGGATGTCGTGATGATTATCCAGTTTTTGTGGCAGACCTGCTGTAGTTTGAACCCGGGCCCAATGCACCTCCTCTTGAGGTGCATTGAGACCATTGGCCTGGTCCTTGCCGAGATAATCTGGTGTTTGTTAGATTCTGGAGTGTTTCTGGACACCCTGAAGGAGGCGGTAGTGATACCCCTTCTTAAGAAACTTTCTCTTGACCCAGACTGTCTTGCCAACTACAGATCTATCTCGAACCTTCCCTTTGTGGGTAAGGTTATTGAGAAGGTGGTTGCTCTACAGCTGGAGGATCACTTGACCATCCACTATATCTACGATCCTCTCCAGTCTGGATTTCAGAAACAGCACAGTACTAAGACGGCCCTTGTTTGGGTCCTCAATGATCTCCTAACAGCAAAAGACTAAAGGAGCCATTCCATCTTGATTCTTCTTGATCTCTCAGCAGCATTTGACACTGTGGACCATGGAGTGTTAATCGAGTGCCTGCGGCTAATCTGTGGACTGTCTGGTACAGTCCTCAAATGGTTCCATTCTTTCCTCACTGGCAGGTCTCAGAGAGTTGTCTCCAAGCTTTACTCCTCTGACATGGTTGCCCTGCCATGTGGTGTCCCACAGGGCTCTGTGCTGTCTCCCATGTTGTTTGCAGTGTACATGCTGCCATTGGAAGACATTGTAAAGTGGTATGAGCTGAGTTTTCACTGTTACACAGATGATACTCATCCCTAGCTGTCCTTTGTGCCCGATCAGGCGGGAGCTATCTTATACTTTAACAACTGCCTCTCTGAGATCGAGGACAGGATGAGTGCCAGCTGGCCATGGTTGAACCCAGACAAGACTGAGGTTCTGATAGTGGACCCGGGTCATCAGGTAGAGGGGCCGTTGGATTGGCGAGCTTCCAGGCTTTGACTCAGTGGTCGCCAGCTGACGACCTCTGAGCGGGTGCGAGATCTGGGTGTGATTCTTGATGAAAGATTGACGCTTAAACACCAGGTGTCATCCATTCTCAAGACTGCCTTTTACCATCTAAGGAATGTAGCCCAGACCAAGCACCTAGTTCCACTCAATGACCTGCCAGTTTTCATTCACGCCTATGTAACCTTGTGCCTTGATTACTATAATGCCCTTTACCTAGGGCTTTTGGGGGTTGATATCTGCCACTTGCAGCTGGTGCAGAATGCAGCAGCCAGTGTGTTGACTAGGCTGCCTCATAGTTGCCACATTACGCCAGTGCTGCGAGATCTGCACTGGCTATCTATTCAGTGGCAGATCACCTTTAAGGTCAGTTTACTGCCCTACAAGGCCCTACACAGACAGGGACTGACTTATCTGCAAGATCTTCTTCATCCCTACTGCCCCTCCCGGCCACTTCACTCCACCAATGAGGGATTGCTAGAGATTCCCAGGGTCTGTTTAAAGTCATCTGGGGCCCAAGCATTTGAGTTTATGACCCCATCCCTGTGGAACTCTCTACCTTGTCAGATACAACAGTGCCTGATGGTGGAGAGCTTCAAATCTGCCTTGAAAACTTATTTATTTACTTTGGCATTTTCTGATTTTATATAAGCTGCTGCAGTTGTTTTTTATGTGAATTTGTTTTACTGCTTATGTACTAGCACTATGGTCCTTTGGGAATAGTGTTATTTTATAGATAACGTTTTGATTGATTGATTGATTGATTGCATGTAGTAGCTCTTGCACTTCCCAGTCAGAGCAATCTGTAGGGCTAATTGTCTTTACTCCAAGTGTGTTACTAACCCATCTGGTTTGTGTCTATTTAGATTGTATCATTCTGTTCTCATAAAGAGTTGGTCATTTGTGTTTCAGTGGGTAACTGAAGTGGTATAAACAAATGTTTGTGAGAAATCTCCTGTCTGTATCACAACTGAATTATTTCTCATCACAACTCTGCATTGTTTTTTGGCTATATAAACACAGGGTTGTTTAATGTATATAAAATAAATCTAAAGTTTGTTAAATCATAAAAGTAGTGTGTCTTTGATGTAGCCTCCATACAAACCTGCATATTCATGTGAGAACAATATTGTTATGTCAGATTGACAAACAGGTGTCTGTTACACTTTGCTATTTCAGGAACATGTACTGTATGAACTCATAAAATTCAGTTCTCTGAGGGATTCTGTGTGGAAGTACATCATGTATGTGTGTAACTAGACATACTATATGTCATCCAGATGCCCCTGTCTCTTGCCGCTCAGTTGAGGCTGCTGCCCCCTGCTTCCCTCTGGGGGCAATTTCCCCAGTTGCCCTCTGTTCCAATCACTACAGACATGACTTCTGTGCTCTGCTAAGTCCTAGAGTCCCAGGGCTTCTGCCTCCACAGTTGGGACTGCTGCACCATGCTGCACAAGGCCAACAAAAGGTAGGGATTTTGCTGCACCCTGCACTGCCCCAAATGGGCAGGGCAGCTGCAACATGTGCACCTTGTCTCACAATCAGAGCTGCTGTACCCAGATGCTCCACTGTATCCTGCCCCACAGTCAAAACTTCTGCACCAAGCTGTCCTTTGCCCCCTGCTCCCACTGTGCCATGCTGCACCATAGAGCCTCTTACTTCCACAGTTAGGGTTATTGCACCATGCTGCTCCCTGCCATCAGAGTCAGATCCTTTGGTATACTACCCAAATTGCTTGAAAGAAAAAACAAGCACTTTCATCTTGTGTTATAGGGTGGGGACTGAGGGTAGCAGAGTGCAGCAGCCCTACCTGTGGAGACATTGGGCTCTAGGGCACAGCAGACCACAGCACCCTTGATTGTGTCAACATGGTTGCAGGGTGCAGCAGCCTTGGATGAGGTGACAGAGACAGAGGACAGCAAGGTGCAGATGCCTCGACCATGTGGCAGGACAAAGGGTGGCATCAGGGTACAGCAGCCCTGACTGTGAGACAGATTGCATGTAATGCAGTGGTCCTGCCCATTTGTAGGCAGTAGAAGTGGGTAGCAGGGTGCAGAAAAAGCCCCACCTTTGGTGGCCTTGGGCAGCATGGTGCAGCAGCCCCAACTGTGGAGACAGAGGCCCTGGGACTCTAGGGCTTAGCAGAGCACAGTTGTCTTGTCTGCGGAGACTGGAGCAGGGGGCAACAGATGGCATTGGCCCTGACTTGGGGGGGGGCAGAGCGAAGCTGGGTGTAGTAGCCTCAACTGAGGGACAAGAGACAGGGGCATCAGGATGACATACAGTATGTCTAGTTACACACACATACATGATGTATGTCCACACAGAATCCCTCAGAGAAATGAATTTTGTGAGTTCATACAGTACATGTTCCTGAAATAGCAAAGTGTGGCAGACACCTGTTTGTCTATCTGACATAATAACAATATTGTTCTCACATGAACGTATGTATGGAGGCTACATCAAGGAAACACTATTTCTATGACTTAAACTTTAGATTTATTTTATATCCATTAACAACCCTGGGTTTAAATAGCCAAAAAACAATGCAGAGTTCTGATGTGACAGAACTCAGCTGTGATGCAGAGAGGAGATTTCTCACAAACATTCATTTATGCCACTTCAGTTACCCACTAAAACACAAATGACCTACTCTTTATGAGAACAGAATGATACAATCTATCTAAACATAAATCAGATGGGTTAGTAACACACTTGGAGTAAAGACAATTAACCCTACAGATTGACTGGGAAGTGCACCAGCTACTACAGGCAGTTAAGGACTTCATTGCTGCAGCAACAGGCTAGACAAGAATGATGTCATCACTCATTGATAGGGACAGAAAAATCTTCACTGTTTCTTCATTGTTTGCAGTTACTGAAGAGCACATTAACAGATGCTGATTTAAAGAAAACCACAAAACCAAACAGCATGATATTTTCAGGAAACACTAATCATGACACAGGGACTTGAATTCCTGTGTTTATTGTACATCTGTAAAACATTGGCATTTGATCATTAAAGAGTGCATCTTTGTCTCTTCTTTTACTCCAGTTGTCAGGTTATCTACAGGTAGTAAAGAGACAGAATAATAAAGAGATAAGAAAACAAGTGACCTCGAGTTAATGAGAAGACTGTCTGTTAATCCATTTCAACTATCTCTGATAAGCATTATGATGTAAAGTAATTATAGGCTGAGGTGGGAGGGAGACGTTGAATTAAAAGCACTTTGATGAAGCTGTGCATACCTCCCAATACATTACTGTGCCAAATGATGCCTGTTGCCTCCTATAGACACACAGCCATCTGTATGCATTTCCCTCTCTCCCACTCTGCTTTTTAAAAGATTTTAAATGTAATTTCCATGTGTAAGTCTACAACTATTTCAAATGGATCCAATTCATTCATTGGAATGAATGACAGGCCCTTCCTCAATAGTTTGTATTCTATGTCCGTCAGCTTTTGCCCCAAGATGCTAACAACATTTGAGTCATTCAAATCATTTATTATCTCGTATCCCTCCTGAATGTCTGGTCGTATCTTCCATTGTATTTGTCTCAATGTTGAAAGCCTGTTCTGTGGTTTTGTCTGTCTCCCTCTCCTCTTCCTCCTTGCCCCCCTTCTTGTTCTTGTCCCTCATAGAAATGTGCCATCCTGGGCTCTGTCCTAAGTTGCATTAAAGGGACATTGTCAACCCCACCCCTAGGCTTCAAGGTGTCACAAGTTTAAAAAACACATTTTACGATTGATCACATTCTATAGAGACTGCTGATATATATCATAGTTTAATTCTGATTCTGGTTTTCTTTTAAAAAGTGAAAAATAAACTGCCCACCACACTGGTGTTACCACACCAAAACATGTTTGTTTATATTCTTTGATCAACTCCCATTGCATCTTTCCTTGACTTCTGAACACCCCAACATGGTCTAGCCTCTCATTATGCAGCCAGAAGAGGGGAGACTATTTCATCTTGACTCACTGTACTGTTTGGGGGTAGTCTTAATGTGTTCAGGAATTATGCAGTAAGATTAGATCAAGGATTTTCAACAAAACAAGACTGGGTATAAATACACTATTAGCATACATTTCAGTTCTACTAAGAAAGGCAGCAGATAAAACAACCAGCATCATCAAAATTTTTTAGAGAGGGTAAGCAATCATAAAATGTGGGTTTTCAAGCAAAAACAGTATGATGGAAAAATTGTTGACAGTGTCCCTTTAAGGTAAGGAGATTGACTGGAAATCAGATTGTGTTGTGGCAAGGGGATTGCTTGGGGAGTGCGTTGTGTTGCAGTCTATAATGCTTGTTGATTTGGAGGTAAATTCTTCATGGTGGAGTCTAGAAAAGGATCTCTGTGGCAACTATTCTCTGACTCTGATTAGTTCATGTATGTATCTCTTTTGAGGGAGTGAAAGATAAGTAGGATTCTGTTATTTCAGTATTGATTTTTCTGGCTTCTCTTTACCACTCCATTCAAATATTCTGCCTTCTCAGTAATCACTCCTATTATGCTCAAACTTTCTTTCTTTAATATGCTTTATTTTTTCTTTGTTATTATTCATTATTATTTATTACCTCCAATTGTTGTTTAAAATCAGTGTATTCAGCGTAACTTTTAAACTTAATTTTACTTTAGATTCTTTTTCAAGTGAGTTCTTATACTTCTTTTTCAATTTCGCCTGCATCTTTAAGAATATATATATTGTAATAAGTCCAACTGAATATTCAAGAAAGAAACTGGCTAAAACATCATGTTGTTCTGTGTCATATGCTGGGGTTTCAATCAGCCTTAAACCCCTGGGGAATCTACTGACACTCAAGTATTCTGTTATGAATATTATTTGCCAGTAGAGTGATCTAGCCTTCAACACCACTGTCTCTAGTTGGACAAAGGCTGTTCTGATATCCAATGGTGTCTCCTCTGTATGGTCAGTAGTCACAGTGAACATATGATTTCTACCTTGTCCAACATTACCCAACAGTAGAGATGGGCAAAGTCATCAAAATTCATTCAGTGAATTAATCCCAGAATTTCACGCAATTCACAGAGTGCGCATCGATCCAGAAAGTGCGACATTTCACTGTGAAGTGTGGTATTCTGCTGGCAAATCCTGCACTTTATGTCGAAAACTTTGCACTTCACTGCAAAACTTCATGATTTGGGCAAAGTTGAAGTTGCCGAGGTCTGGGGAAACTTCGTGAAGCTCTGAAAATGCAAATGTTTGTCACTTTGCAGTAACTTTGACGGTGAATTAAAACTTTACCACATCTCTACCCAACAGTAGGTTCCCTTGACCCTCTTTGAAAAATAATGACTCAACAAATGAACTGGTAGTGCTAGTTGTAGGGGGAATGTCTCTGCTGTAAGTCACCACAAATGGCTCTAGAACAGAGATTCTATGTCAGTATGCAGACTGGTCAGCTGATAACACCAACCAAATCAGCACAGTCTGTCTAGCAGGCAGCTAAAGCGCAGAACACTGTGGCCCAAAAGCAGCAAAGAACTATCAGAACATACTCACAGGAAAGCTTGGCTAACAGTACTAGGCAGCAGAAAGAAAGCACTCTGGTTGTGTTGTAGGATAAAAGAAGTGGGTGTATTTCATCACAAATGTACACTGCTGCTTCCTGACAGCCTGCCAGAGTATTAGATCTATAATTTTAATGGCAGTTTTCTAGTTGGAAACTATTCACAAATTATGCAAAAAGCACAGTTTGTTTTATGGAACAGGGACACTGAAGTCTGAAACCATGGAAAAACAATTTGCACTTTGCAAAGTATTCTGTGGTTTACACAGGTCCCTGTTTCACAAACCACAAAAACACATTTTTCTCTTTCAAAGCAAGAAAATTTGTTGAAGCGCTCAGAAAGGAGGTAGGAGGTTAAAATTTGGTTGAAATCATGTGATTACAGCACTGCAGAAGTGTACCCATGTGAGTTCTTCACTGCACTGCACATTGAATGTGTCAATTGAGGAGGATAGATTAGCTTTTGGTTTCAGAAACATTTTTTCATAATTTATCCAAAAAATCCTTTTGTTTAATTTTCTGTACCACAGATCTGTGCTACAGTATCTATTGTATAGGTAGTAGGAGTGTGTACACCTCGAATTCCTAAATATTCAGACATGATTCCTGAATAGACAAATATTCATGGTACTTGGCATTTGGTAGGGTCAAAAAAGTCATAAAGCCTTTCCTCCACCCCATCTCCTTTCCTTGTTGGTCCAGAGACTAAAGAAAGAAATCTTCCAAACTGTAGACACTTGGTACTATGCCAGCAGCCAACAGTGTATTTTGAATGGCACCCACAATCCTAGTTCAACTCCCACAATTCTCCAAAACATGGGTGAGGATATGCTGCAAGAGATGGCCAACAGACTAGCCAGAATTCATCCCTTCTAGCCCCCCCCACCAAAAAAAAAGAAAGCAAGGATCAGAGTCAAGAGGTCGGCTGGATTAAAACATTTTATATTCTGAAGAAAGGGGGGACTTGGGTTAAGGTAAGGGGTGCATTTTAAAAGATGCTGTCTGCTCCTGGCACAATGCCTGATGCTGACATTTTGAAAGGTTTCTTTTTCAGTCACTGGGGTACTGGGGAGAGGAAGGAGGGTGGAAAAACATTGGAATAGGGTGAGATGCTTACCAGGAAACTAGTGCTGGCCACTTTGTGAGGGCAAAGACTCAGTTTTTTCTTCCCACTCTACATGCTGAATACCAAAGCCGAATGCTAAATATTTGGGCCAAGTGTTTGGAAAAGGTATTCACACAGCACTGTTATATTAAGTATCTTACTTAAAAGCTTGACACCTCAAAAGGCAGAACTAGGGATGGAGACTGTCAGACTGCTGGTATTGTCTGGCAAGGAAAGAGCAGTTGGTTGCTGCATTACTAGAAGAAACGGTAGAGGAGAAAGGAGCATGCATAAGGGGAGAAGGAGCAGAGAAAGGAGGAAGAGACTAATGGGAGGAGGACAACAGCCAACTAGGTGGATGAGCAAAACTGGAGCAGACAAAGGGCATGACAAGCAGGAGCACAAGGAGGACAAATTAGGAGTGCATAGCGGAAAACAGCAGTATGCATTAGCACATAAAATGAAGCTTCTTGTGAGACCCAATGTCAAAGGAATTCATATTCAGGGTCAAATATAAGCTTACAAAAACTTTGCCAGAGCACTGTTGAGAAAGACATCACTGTGTTTATATTTTTAAGGACTCATGACAGTAATTGTGACTGGAGAGAGGGAGGACAGTGAAGCTCAGTTGCGTATGTGCAGTAAAACATGGGGCTGAGATTTATGGCTAGTGGCACAAAACTCTCTAGTAACAGCAGTGGAGGCAGAAATCTGAGTGCAAAACTGTGAGTCCCAGTAGTTGATTGGCCTGCTATAGTTGATTGAGTGTAAGCAATACATAAGGTTGCTGGCAACAGAAGAAACAAAATGACAGAGCTGATAGCAATTATGGAATTGATGAATTCCCTTTGGTTGAATATCAGCCATGTGTAAAATGAAAGTTAGGTACAATGGATGATGTTCATGAACCTGGATAACTGAAGGGCTGTATGAAGCAGCATCTGTGGAAGAAAATCAATGTATAACATTAGCTATTCAAAGCATAATGAGGGAGTGCTTCACAGAAAAGTGAAGAAGGTGCTGCTAAAACGGGTTGCTAACCCTTCTTTCAATGTTTGGGCACAAATTGTACCAGAATAATTATTGAGGCACTGAGGTCAAGGATGGCCATGGAAACTGCTCTCAGAAAATGCTGGGTGCTTCAAGTCAAGCTACAGGAGCATGCATGACCCGGAAGAGCTGGCGCAGGAATGGAGGGGCGGCTCTGAGATGATAGAAAAAAGCCCAAAAGACAACAGCAAAAAATGGAGGAATGAACACCAAAACAAGGTATGGGGCAGTGGTGGGGGACCACAGACAACAGGAAGAAGCAGGGAGGAAATAGAGGAAAGGGGCTGCAGAAGGAGCAAGGCGATGGAGAACAGGAACAGCGAGGTGAGGTGGGCAGTAACAAATGGGGAACAGAAATAAGATAACTAAGGAGGGGGGTACAAACGAACAAAACAAAGAGGGGAATGGACTGAAGGAGGGCAAGACAGGGAGTAACTGAGCAGAGCAAACAGGCAAGGAAAAGAAAACAACAGCAAGAGCATGAAAAGGAAGGAGGCACAGCTGCATAACCACACAGGACAGAGCCCAGAGCATTGAAACACACATTAAGCATGAGCTACTGTGAGTGGCTGGTTTATATTTGGTATGTGGGAGGAGCTATTCCCCCACACTGAACCTCAGGCTTTAGCCCTCCTATAGATAGTAGATTGTTTTCCTTTCTATTGGTTTATTTTATTTAGCTTAGTAGATTGGTGGTGGTGTTGTTTTTCACTCTAGCTCCAGTGGGGGAAGGGGCTGAAGACAATGCAGGGCAGCAGTGTGCTTGTATTTTGCTAGCTGTTGCAATACAGACACTGTACTCTTCTCAACTATTGTCATTTAGATTTGAGCTGCTTCATTTATATTGCATGCACTAGACTGATTACAAGTGGTAATGGTATGGTCAGCTGCAATCTGATTCTGATTTACTTAAAAAAGGTACTGACTGACTCTGATTAATTTTAGTGCTGTTTTTAGCGTAAGGTGATTACTACAAGCATAAGTGCTGTTTCATTCATTAGATGGTGGCTTGCTGAGATGGAGGAAGGGCTGTGCTGGTGGCCCACTAAGGGGCTGTATGAATCATTTCTTGTGGTACCATAGGAGAAGAGAAATGTGGCATGGGTACTTAGATGATAGTTGGAAAGGGTGTGTGTAAAGCCTGTTAATTTGCATGGCTAGGGGGAGGATGTTAATGGTTTGGAAACTGCTATGAGGGTGAGGGAAGAGTATTTGGGGCATTTTAAGCTCACTACACTTTACTTTGCAGGACTGGTAAGGAGGAGGGTGGTTTGGGTGCTACTAGAGTGGGGGAACCTGGGTGGGCGTTTCAGTGGTCGGGGTTGGGTGAAAGAGTGGGTAAATATACTATGTGGGTGAGGGTGGATTTAATATTTATTTTTTGTGTGTGTATGTGTGTACAGTATGTGTTTGTGTGTGTTTTTCAAATTCATACAGTGGTACTTCACTGGTGAAGTGCTGCTATTGTCAGGCAACGTGCTACGTGTAGTGGCACTTTACCGAGAAGGTTCACTTTTGAGCACTTCACAAGTTGTAGAATTTTATGAAGAGCCTCTTCCCACAATGCGAAGTTGGGAACTTCACATTCTGTACAGTAATGTTTCAAGAAGAGAAGTTTTCCAACTTTGCCCATCTCTACTTCTAAGAATGTTTTCCTCCATATGCCTTGCAGCTGCTGCCTTTCTGTCTCTTTCTTTCTGCAGCACTTAGTTGGGCCCTTTTTTCTGGAGACTCTGACTGACTTGGTGTGGTATCTCCATTTCTTCCCTCTCCCACCTAGCAGCCACCTCCACCTGCAGTTCTGTCAACCCACTTTCCCTTCATCCCTGCAGTTCTTTCAGACTCTACTTGAGCTTTGTAACCCTTACCCTTCTTGCTGTGTCGGCATGCCTCCTCTCCTGCAGCTCTCATATCCCCTCTTCTTTACCCTGCCACACTTTCCTGGGGCCCTCTCTGCTTTGCAGCACCTACACTATGTGGAATAGAGGAATTGTAAGGGATTATATGAAGGACATTCATGGCCTCCAGGGGTCCAGCTAGCTCATCAAACCTAGCCAGTATCCCTACACCCATGTAACAGCAGAAATGTCCAGCTAGGATGCCGTTGACCTGTGTGACCCACTAGTCCACTTTTTTACAGTTTATTTTCTCAGGATATCCCAGCTGAGATACAGCCTACCATTTTCAGTGAGGTTATACATTTTACCTGTGTTTACAGATTTGAGGTCAAAAGCACTGAAAGGCTGTGACTTGCTTAGTGTCACACAGTCAGTCCTGGGGGAATATGGACATGGATCTCCTGGGTCCCAGTCTTGTGCTCATCCCACTAGTCCACACTGCCTAAATTTTTCCAACATCTTTTGATAAAATGTTCAGAAATTTCCCTCTGTATTCTTTGCACAGAGTAGCCAGCAGCTCAGCCCTCTCCAAATAAAAACAAATCAGTGTACACCTTCACCCCCCCAAAAAAAGGGGTAAATGTAACAATAAACATGTTTTTTCAGCCTGTATTGGCAACTTACTAACTTAATTTCAAAAGGAGTTGGGGTCTCTTGATATTCACCTCAGGACCCTGCTGTGAAGTCACCCGGCTACCATCGTCGAGGTAGATCACCCATCAGATGGGTCCCTATTCTAAACTGCATCCACTTCAAATGGCTTCCTTTATATAGGGTGCATCAGCCAAAAATTGGCTTAATTAATGTGTGGTCCCCAGCCGATGTGCAGGCAACTGGTGTGGAGCTAGCTGAATGAAAGAGCCATGCTTCTCCCTTTGCAAACCTTAACCAATGTTAGCTGCTCACCCTTGCTCTTTCACAATCTGTATATGGGATTCTAAGTCAATGGTGGTGCTACTGCATATGTCGTACATCATTAAAAACAACAATTCAGTGCACACCCTCACCCCCCTCCAAAAAAAGGGGTAAATGTAACAATAAACATATTTTTTCAGCCTGAATTAGCAACTTACTAATTTCATTTCAAAAGGAGTGGGAGTCTCTTGGTATTCACCTGAGGGCCCTGCTGGGAATCGTCCAGCAACCATCATTGAGGTAGACCACCTATCAACTGGGTCCCTACTCTAAACTGCATCTGCCTCAAATGGCTTCCTATATATATATACATTATATATACTGTATATATATATCCCATTTATAGTTTGTGAAAGAGCAAGGGTGAGCAGCTAACATTGGTTAAAGCTCAGCTGTCTTCCCCTCCATTCCCCACACATACTGCTTTCCCCAAGTCCCTTGGCCACACTGTGGCCTACATAGCACCCATGCTGGAGGGTAGGACTGGATGCATCCCAGACTCATCTCCCTCACCCAGACAATTGCTGCCTATTCACTAATTCTGGAAATAAAACCCCCAAATCTTTGATTGCAGATGAAAGCCCATCTTACAGCACAAGTCACAGAAACTCCAGAATGGGAAAATGGAAGCCAGGAGAATCATTTTACTAAACTACAGTGGTTCCAGAACCAGAACAAAATGCATGAAAATACACTCAGAGCAGGCAATCTAGTCATAGAAATTCACATTAACCTATGATGCATAATCAATAGTAAATGACTGATCCTTTTCATTATTCTCAGTATGTACAGTATCTACCTGATTTGATGAGGTGCCTCACATGTGACCCTTTTACAAATCTCTGAATAATGTTCCAGTTATTTATGGGATGTTGTTTTTTTGTTGTTTTTTTTTACAATTTGTTTACCAAGGATAATCTAGCTGAGCAGCATTATTCTGGTTAGAGTGGGAACCAGAGTCTACCTCTTGTATTGATCAGTGAACTAGCAGAGTGTCATAGAGTGAATAATTGACAGGTCTGGGATCTACGGCTGGGTCTTCAGAATCGCAACTCTATGCTCTAAGCTTTAAACATTAAGTTACACTGTCTCCTCAAAATAAAAAGTTACTACCAACCACTGCAAATGAGATCCCACTTGTTTGCATTCCTCTTCCACACAGTCTCTGCTTTTGGTGTGGTCTGTGCCCCACATACCCCTCCCTTAAGCACTGTTAATGAAAACAAAATCCCACTCACTCTCACCAAAAAGTCTACTACACAGCTGAACTGAAGAGACATGGTAGCCTGTTTCTGAAGACATTGTTTTCTGTATCCGTGTGTTCATCGGTAATGATGATATGTTGGAGTGCCTGAGGTCAAGTTGGCAGTCAGTGTAGAGGACACATTTATCTGTACATTGTGGTATACAGTTCAAGTGCTGGACTCAAAATGGTTCAGTTGGAGTCAAAAGATTGTGAATATGATGATGATGAACTCATAACCCTGACAGCAAGCAGCTGTGATACTGCACTAGTATAGTGCATTCAAAATGACCAGTGCCTGCCTGAGCCACTCACAATTTTCATGTTGTTTGCACAGCAGAGACTGAATATTCTGTATGTAATAACCACTACCCATCTACTCCATCCATCCCAATGGAAATAAGAACCCAGATATTCAAAGGGGTTGCATCTGGTGCAACAGAGTTGAGCCGGCGCAATCCTGCATTGTGCCTGGGTGGGATATTGAAAAGGCTGCTGGGTGCAGTGCAACTCCCGATGCACCGGGGCGCAATGTAATGGTACACAGCACAGATGCAGGGGGCATGCCCAAGCATATGCAGCACATCCCAATATTCAGCACGGGATGTGCGGTGCAAGTGCTGGCGCAACCCTGCAGTGTGCCGCATGGGGGGGCTCAAAAGTTGAGCCCTTGCAGAGTAGGAACAACTCTGGGCCACCCAAAGGCGGGCTGCAGTATTGCAGGGCACAACACAGCAGCTCAGCCTTGGGTGGCCACCTGCCTACCCAGAACACTGTCCACAAGCACACACTGAACCCGGACCCCCCCCCATAGCCACAATTGCACAGTATATGTATGAAAAGAAATCCTTGGTAGTCTAGTGGTCCCCCCAGTCCCCGATTCCCCAATAATTATTATACATGACCATCCCTGGCGGTCTAGTGGTCCCCCCTTCCACTCGAGTCCCCAGTTCCCCAATATATGTACATAAGACCTTCCCTAGTGGTCTAGTGGACCCTCCTCTGGCCTGTTGCCATGATCATGGTATATGTAAGTTACAACATTCCCTGGTAGTCCAGTGGACCCCTCTCCCTTCCGTGTCCCTGATCACGGTAAATCAAATACACCTACATCCCTGGTGATCCAGTGGCACCCCCCCACCCCTCCAACCCACACAGAACCCCTTGCCCATCCCACTCCCCCCCCATCATTGGTGGGCGACTGCATCCCGTCCATACCACCCAGCTGCCCTGAATGACAGGTTCAATGCGGCCTTACAGGGCATATTGTACTAGACAGTCCCAAATATGTGAATGATTCATTGCATATTTTGAACTATCTAGTACAGTATACCTGCAAGCCCATACTGTACACTATTCGCGGGTCTATCAGTACAGACTGGACTCTGATGACACCCGCCGATGTCGGGAGGGGAGCAGGGTGGTAAGGGATCCTGAGTGGGTGGGAGGTGGGGTGCCAATGAATCACCAGGGACTTAGGGTGTGCGATTTACAATTGGGACCCGGAGAGGAGGGGGTCCACTAGACTGCTAGGGAATGTTGTATCTGACATTTACCATGAACACGGGCAATCATGGTGGGGAGTTCCACGACCACCAGGATGGTCTTATGTACATATATCAAGGAACTGGAGACTCAGGTGGAAGGGGGAACCACTAGACCATCAAGGATGGTCATGTATAATAATTATTGGGGAATTGGGGACTGGGGAGCCACTAGAGTAACAGGGATTTTGTTTTACACATATACTGCATGATCGCGGCTATGGGGCGGGGGCTGCCCCGGGATCCCCACAGCACACATCATGCTGTGCAGGGTGCCAGGTAGAAGTCTCTGGGCTGCCCTGTTCAAGGCATGCAATTGGGGCCATAATGACATGCAAATGGCCCCATTTGCACCTTGCATATATTATGGCCTCATTTGCATGCCCCCTGCTGAATATCATGGGTGATGCACCTAGCGCAACTGCACTTGTGCTGGCGCATCCCGGTGCTCCCTTTCTGTGGCTTGTGTCGGTGCAGTGCCACTGTGCCATGCGCAGTTTGTGTGCTGACCCTGCCATATTCAACGGTGCTGTGCCATGGTGCATCCCTGTTGAATATCACCTGGACCTGGACCCGGCCTTGCGCATCACAGTTGCGCTGTGCCCAGGCTTCCACCACTGCCTGGTGCAATCTGAATATACCAGCCAAGATGAGCAACAAAGATAAGACATCCTTCCCTGGGGTAAGAAGATACAGAATGAGAAAAAGCCATCCCCAGTGATGCACATGAGGTTGGGAGCAATACAAGGTACTTATAGGTCCCAGTGCATTTTTGTGTTGCCTATTTTGGTGACAGAATATCAGATCCTGATCAAAACTAGGACTCAAGCTAAGCCACAGAAGATTTTGTATCCTCTGGTAGAGTTGAGTAGTCCTGGTTTAGTAGTGTCCAGATTTGCAACAGGACCATCTCACCTAACTAGAATTATCACCGTCAGTAATGTAGACTGATTTAATTGTTTTTTATTATTTTACTTTTAAAAATGTAATTACATGTTTGATGCTCTGCCATACTTTACAGTCATTACTGAAAGACAAAAACATAAGTCAGAAAATTATTGTAGTATTGGGGTCGCTTAACCTTTGTTGCTGCATTTCCCTGCAGCTGATACCAGACAGAATCATGTTATCTGTGCCTGTCTTAGGTGCTCCATTCTATTTTAAGGAGATGAAGCTCATTAAACTGCTGTACCTTCCAAATTCATAGCAAAAACAACTGCAATAATTGCTTTTCCCCCACCCTTTGCTTTTCGTTGGGTTATTGCCCAACTATATCTTTCCAATTACATCACTGTCAGCGCACAGTTACACTACAGGCTCCTCACAGTTATGTCAGTTTCATTCACAGCATCTCTTCCTTCCAGTTATGCCAGTGGCTCATCCAATTTACACCAGTGTGCTGCCAATTATACCAGCATCTCCTCCCAGTTACAGCAGTGTCTCCTTTCAGTTACAATAGCTAGCTAGCTAGCAAGGTAGATAGACAGAATTACGTTAGCAAGAGAGAGAGAGAGAGAGAGAAAGAGAGATAGACAGACAGACAGATGGATAGATTATTCAAAAACGCCCTTCTAAAAAGCAAAGTGCTATACAAAATCATAATATAAAATCAGCATAAATAACTTTGACATTAATAAAGCAAATGCAAAATCAAAGCAATGCAGATATCCATAACTATATCAGTCTCCTTCAAAAGTTTGTCTGAATAATCATGTCTTAAGTCTGCTTTTAAAAACCGTAACAGATGGGGCACAGCAAGTGTCTGTGGGCAAGCTGTTCCCAGTCAAAGGGGCAGCTACAGAGCATGATCTGTTCCCAGCTGATTTTAACCTTAATTTTGGAACGATTAAAAGGCCAGTGCTAGTGGAGAGTAATTCACAGACATCAGCTCATGTTACAAGAAGCTTGCCAAGGTACTGGGGTCCCAGCCCATTTAGGGCCTTTCAAGTAAGTAACAGGATCTTAATGTCAGTCTGACATTTTACAGGAAGCCAGTGCAGAGAGTGCAGCACTGGAGTGACATGATCATTCCTTATTAACGAAGTAACAGGTCTGGCTGCAGCATCCTGCTCCAAGTGTAGAAGGTGGATCTGACCAGCTGGAAGATCCTGGTAGAGCACAAGTAGTTGAGATGGGAGATGATGAAAGCATGCATTAGTATTAAAAGATCATCACAGTCCAGGTAGGGGCACAATCTGGCTATGTTCTTTAAATGATAAAAGCCACCCCTGACCCCAGCTCACACCTGAGTAAAAAGTGACACCTAGATTGTGAATCACCTACCTAGCCTGGAATTTATTTCCCCCCAAAATAGGGAGGTCCATCCTGTCCAAAATGGATAATCTAAGGCAATCTGATTTTACCAGTAACAATTTGGTCTTGCCGAGGTTTAGTTTCAACCCTCTGTGAGCCACCCATCCACTGATCTCCAGTAAAGCATTCTCAAGCACACTTACCGAGGAGCCCTGTCCAGGTTTAAATGAAAGATAAAGCTGGATATCAGCACAGCAATGAAAACCCATGGTATACTTTTGCATCACTCTCCAAGCAGAAGAATAAACACTGTGAACAAAAGAGGAGACAGAATGGAGACCTGAGGGACACCACAGTCAGTGACAGAGGAATAAGAACAAAATTTCCCAAAAATCACTGACTGGTGGTGATCACTCATGAATGATCAGAACCAATCCAACACCCTACCACTCTAAGAATCTTCCTTATATGCTCCTTCAGCTCCTCATGTTCAGCAGTATCACATGCAGATGACAAATCCAAAAGGCCTGGGAAAGAAACCTCTCCACAGTCCTTGCAAGGAGCAGCTCATTTAAAACCTTTACCAGGGCTGTCTCCATGCTATGCTGAGAGTGGAAACCAGATAGGAATGGCTCAAAGATGGATAATTCCTACAGATGCTCTCTGAGCCATGCCACCACCCTTTTCTTAAAAACTTTACCCAAAAATGGTAAATTAAAGATAGGTCTAAAACTTGTGAAATCTTCAGGATTTAAAGCTGCCTTCTTTACAAGTGGTTGTAGCACTGCCTCTTTCAAGACAGTAGAAAACACACCCTCCCTCATAGAGGCATTGACAATTTCAGTGAGTGTTGGATTAATCACGGCCTTTCCACACTTCATTAGAGACATGGAAACAACATCCACCATACAGTGGCTAGGTTGCAGATCCAAAAGCACCTGCCAAATCTCAGTCAAATTAGCAGGGAGAAATGCACCCCAGACAATCTGAGTTTCTGCCATCTCCCACTCTCATCCACCACAGTTGTGAAGATGGAGGAAATCTCAGCCCAGATGTTAGCAATCTTGACTGAACAAAAAAATAAGCAAACCTGCCTCATCCATCAAGAGAAATCTCCAAAATCCTAGGAGAGAAACTCAGGGTGGAGAATCCCATCCACCACTCAGAAAAGGGCATCAGGTTTATTTCTCTGAGTAGCAATGATGCCCAAGAAGAAAGATTTTCTTTTGGCCATTATCACTTCCTGGTATCATTAAACCAGTTCAGACCACCACACATTCATGAAAAATACCACCAACAGCTTAATCTGGTTCAATTTCAGTTGGTTACCATCTGTATCCCCGGGTCACTCCTGAAAAAGGGACTTCTAGTCTAAGTGGGCCTACCCAGTAAACAAAATTCAGTAGATAAATAATTAAATAAACCAAGGTGCACTCCTTCTCCTGGGCAAGGGCTGGCAATGGACAGGCACTAGGGCATCAGCAGAAGACAAGATATTCTGATGAAAAGCCTCCACTGCCTTGATTCTCCTAGTGGAAGCAGCAATACACCAGAGATATCCACAGTTTAACAGAACTCTTCAGGATTGAGTCTTCCCCAGGAGCTATTGCGGTCCATCTCCAAAGGGATAGATAAACTCTGTGGCAGGGCCTTCCACTCAAAAGATATGACAGAATGGTCCGACCACACCAGAGATACAATCGGCAGATTATTGGACATTATCCCAGCATTGAAAACAAGATCCAGTGTGTTCCCCCCCCCACACACACACACACACACATATGGCAGCCCGAAGATGCTGAGTAAAACCCAGCAACTCTATCAGTTGAAGGATCTCAAAGGTGATTTTATTATCCTCGGAATCTCCCCAGTAGTTCAAGTCCACCAATACCAGTAGTCGTGGGGGTGGTGCCAACATCTGATCAGACACGCAGTCTGAGAACTCATCCAAAAGCTCTTATCCCCTGTCACCTGGGGAACAATGAACAAGGAGGATCTTACAGTTCAGACCACCCGCACATGCCATGGCCACACACTCAAAGGTACTCTGTTTCTCCACTAGGACCGCCATACCCCTCAGGTTAGATCTATAAATTATTGCCACTACCCCCATCTCTACATTCCAAGTGAGGACTAACTCAGCAATATAAATTCTGGCAGATTCCTCCAACCAGGTCTCAGTCACACAACCCAGAACTGAGCCAAAGGTTAGAATCATGTGCCTCAAAACAACAGTTTTATTAACAACCAACCAGGCATTTCTTATCAATGCCCTAGTCTGAGTGGCATTTCTGGAAGGAAGTAGTCTGTTGGTTAATTAGGATCTGCAGCTTATCCATTAGGTAGGGAAATGGGCAGACTAGGTGGGCCAAGCGGTCCTTATTTGCCATCAAATTCTATGTTTCTATGTTTCTGATTTGAGTCCCAGTAACTGGGAGCCTCTGAACAGGCAGAAAACACTTCACAGGCTGCATGCACCGATACATTCCAAAGTAAGAAATCACCACAAAACTAAAGCTTGCAGTTTCTTTGAAATGGCAGACTTAAGCTTTGTGGTGATTTCTTACTTTGGAATGTATTGGTGAGTGCAGCCTGTGAAGTGTTTTCTGTCTGTTCAGTGTTTGGGCTGCACCTTCCCTCGTTTTGCCTCAAGGCATGGCATTTGTTTGTGCTAAAGCCTCTGAAAGGGGACAGGGGCCAGGACTGAATCTCTCTCTCTCCCTATATCTTCTGGCTCTAGTCCCCCTTCTTGTTCCCCCATCTATACCCCTTTTCCTCTGCTTCCCATTTCGATAGATCCCAAAGAATGTACACTTTCTAACAACATCATTGGGGAGCTCAGGAAGACAGTCCTGAAAAGGACATAGCCTTCTGAGCTCCTCAGATGAATAAGACATTGCTAAAATACCTCTACACATTGTTTAGACTAACCAACAAATTGATTTACCCCAGAAATAAAATTAGAAAACCCAGAACTGAAAAAACACCCCAGCCACCTTATACACTTAACTTTCACCCAACTATAACACCCACCATGCAATCTCTCACACAAATCTGATTCATAAAAAAATAAAAAAGACTAATTTAAATGTCTTGTAGAGTCACAAAATTAATCTCCTGTGTCTGGTCTTATGAGTAAATCCAAATTTACAAGCAAGAACATTTATAATGTTCTGCTGTCTATTTACTGCCTTCAAAGGGCAAAATGTTTTATAGCAGGCAAAATGATGACCAATAAGCAGCAAACACAGTTCAATTGTGTCTCCTTTCAGATAGACAATTGTATCATTATTGTCCAAACAGTGAACCTTTCTCATTTACAGTACTGTCTCCTGATCTCCCAGTTATACCATTCTCAGGTCCCAGTTATGCCACAGTCTCATCTAAGTTAAACCACTGTCTCCACCGAGTTACACCAGTGTCTAATTTTTTATGTTTGTTTGCACACATGTGCAAGAAACATAGTGCCATCATCCGAGTTTTTGTAGGTGTAGCACCCCGTCTTCCAATTCAGTCAGTGTGTTTGCAGGCGCGGCCACAGTTCACCAATGAATGCTGCAGCTGTCTATGACAGCAGTTGAAAATGCAGTGCCATACAGTTCAAAAGGAGAGTTCTGCTTCAGTGAGCAGCGATTAGATATTGCATGCGCATGCACTCCCTTCCCACACACACACACACACACACATATTGCGTGCTCATGCGCGCCCCCTCCATGCACATACTGTATGGCCTACGGGGGTGCCCAATCCCCTGTCAGGTCTGCTGCACTCCCCCCAACAGAGTTCCAGGTGCCACACTGGGAGCCCACCCCAGCATGGCAACAGTCCATGTGGTTGATGGGGGTGCCCAATCCCCTGTCAGCTCCACTGCCCCCCCAAACAGCCTTCCAGCTTCCACACTGGGAGCCCACCCTAGTGAGGCATAAGTCTCACATCATCTAAGAAAAAAAAAAATAACCTGCAAGAAAAAATCTTTCTCGCTGACTGTCCTGACCAGTCCAGGGTGCCCACCCTCTGCTCACCCTGCCTCCCCATACCCCCACCTCACCCCATACTTACCTCTGGAGTCCGGGAGCACGACGATCTTTGGTGGACCGGGAACATGTCTGCACTCTTAAAGCTGACTGCGAACTGAGGAAATGCCAGTAAGCTGTATGATGGAATAAGTAGGGTTTTTTAAACTTTGATGCATATCTCAGGCATTTTGGGGAATTTTTTCACTAAATGTTCAACATGGGGTTTTTGGGACCCCACTTCATGAATTCTGTCACTGTCATTTTGTTAATCTGCCCCGAAAGGTGATTTTGTGGTCACTGCATGGAACAACCTTTTGGGACCGATTTGTAAATGACAGAGTCACAGTTTATGAGGTAGGCCCCCAAAAACCCTATGGTGGAGATTGGTGAAAAAATTCCCAAAATGACTGTTCTACGAGCATGTGTTGCTCTATTCCTATGCACGTTCGTAAGTTTGTGAATTTTCAATATTTTCACTCCAGATTTTCAACATTGCCATTTTACCACACCTCCTTATGAGAAGTACAGATGTCATTTTTCACATCTCGCCCAAAACGTGTTTTCACGCATGTAGCACACAATGGCACAGTCGGTGTGTGAAATCAATGTTCAGGACAGATTAAGAAAATCACAGTGACACTGTTCATGAGCAGAGGTGTTAAAATGGGTATGTTAAAAGTTTGGTGAAAAAAGTCCATAAAATGACTGTGTTACGAGTGACCATTGCGCAGTTTCTACGTACCCTCATAAGTTCATGGATTTCTAATATTTTCAGTCCAGATTTTCACCACTGGCATTTTTTCACACTTCCTTATTTCTCACACCATGGCCAAAATGTGTTTTCATACTTCCAGCGCAGAAATGTGTGGTCGCTGTGGGAAATCACTGTTCGGGACAGATTAAGAAAATCACAGTGACACTGTTCATGAGCGGAGGTTCTAAAATGCCTGTGTTGATAATCTGCTGTAAAAAAATCCCCAAACTAATTGCATTACAGGTGTGCGTTCACAGTTTCTATTCACGCTTGTGACTTCACCATTTTTTTAAATATTTTCACTGCAGACTTTCAACATTGCCATTTTTTGCACCTCCCCACGAACAGTACAGCTGTCATTTTTCACATCCTGTTCGAAATGTGTTTTCGCACCTGTGGTGCCAAATGGCGTAGTCACTGTGCAAAATCAGCTTTTGGCTAACAAACTGATATTGCCACTGTTCATAAGGTGGGGGTCACAAAAAACCCATGTTGAAATTTGGAGTGAAAATGCCAATTAACACCTGAGGCGTTAGGGTTTCCAACCATAACACCCCACCCTGTAGAGACTGACAGGCATCAGGGGGTGTGATTTGGGGTTCTCGCCTGTAATGTTCATAACATTCCACACCCTGCAGCCAGTGAGAGGCATCGAGGTGTGCCTTGGACTCTTCGGCCCCAAAGTTCACCCCATTCTCCTATACTGCACCCATCTCAGTGTATTTCCTGATGGAATGGGGTGAGCATAAGAGCCAAAGACCCCCAAAGCACACCATGACACTTGTTGGTGTCTGCAGGGTAGGGTGTGGTGAAATGGCATGGCCGTTATGCCTCATGACCCAAAAGCACACCCCAATGCCTGTCAGTCTCTGCAGTGTGGTGGTGGGGTAGGCTTCAGTTCAATACTTCACTGCCATTCCTATTATGCAGCTCTCTAACTCCTACACTACCAATGCCAATGCCAGCAATCAAACATTTGGCATTGACAAATGCTTGTTTAGTTTGTAAACAGAAAAGCACACTTAGCCAAAGTACATTTCCAGGTGTCTCTCAGGAGCACAGGGATGTTAAATGATTTGGTCAAGTCACACAGTATGCAAGTGGAAGTTAAGGGAATCAAACCCACATCTGCTAGATGTAGCAAGCTCATTCACAATTCACTGCTCTAATCACTAGGCTATATTGCCAGTTACAGGAGGGTGACTTCTTGGTTACAACAGTGTCTCTTTTTCATTACAAGTGTCTCTTTACAGTTACAAAAGTAACTTCACCCAGTTACAACAGTGTCTCATGACCTCCCAGTTATACCAATGTCTCCTTCAAGTTATATCATTCTCCTCTCTAAATCTAGGAAACAAAATCCACAGTTTTTAACTAAAACATGTAGTTCATTGAAAAAAGCTGCAGTTTATTGAGAAACATCTACTGTTTACTTATAGCAGAACTTTTTTTGAAAGTCCACCAAAAAGTCTGCAAAAGCAGAACTGCAACATCGTGCCATTTTCTGTAAGCAAAATTTAAAACTCTGCACACTACTTGTGTTTTCCAAGTGTTAGCTGTGCTGGATTGCTTCATCTATGGTGGTCTCTGCTCAGTATAGCACCAGTTCCACGGCTCCGTGCCATGAGGAAAGCTTCTGGACCACAGCACTGTAGACAAACACTTTCCTCCATCCACCTAGCCTGTACTTTTGAGCTGCTTCTGGGCCAAACCAGAATAAATTCATATTTGTTTATTTATTTGAATTTTGGTAACCGTGTAAGCCCACTGAGACCATGCAGTCCCTACTACACGGGCGACCCGGGGGAGGGTACATAGGGCAAAAAGTAACATAACATACTTAGAACTATATAAGTTCATGGTTAACATAAAATAACTAATACAAATACAGTAAACAGACAGAACAGAGCTAAGCTAGGTTACAATAAACATTCTGACAAAATTGAAGCAAGGTAGTGCAAAACAGCAGTACTGAAAGTAAAAATTGAAATTCACAGTATAATAAATTGTGATCAGCAGTGTACAGCACCTCAGTACCCCAGCTTACCATGGTTCAAGGAAGGAAGTGAGAGTTGAGTTTAGGGTTGTGGAGGGAAGCAGGGTTAGAGCAGAGGCCTGAGAATCAGGAGAGGCAGGTAGAGGACCATAAAGCAGCAAGATGATTATACAGTGCAAACATGAAATGGGGGAGGGTAGAGCAGGAGAAAATGGATGTGGGGAGGGAGTTCCAGAGTGAGGGGTTAGTAAAGGCAAAGGATCTTCTACCAGTTGATAGTTGGGTCTTGGGTAAGACAAGAAGAGGAAGGGAGTTAGAGCATAGGGTGCATGAGGGCTGTCTCTGTACAATGATGTTTAACAGACTAGGTGGAGTATGGAGATGTGTGAGCTTGAAAATAAGATAAAGTGAGGCATACTGGAGTTTATCTTCAAGCTGCACCTAGCCCAGTGATGCCAATACTGTGCAGTGGTGTTGGCATGAGGCCGCTCCAATGGCAAAATGCCAATCCTATGGTAAAGTTGTTTCAACTGGTTTGTGAGAGAGGCCTTGACTGATAAGAATAAAGGCACTCCGTAGGATAGCAGGGGTAACAGTGAGGCGGAGGCAATTTTGAGACGGGAAGCATTAGATAGCAAGGGATAGAGACGGTATAGCAGACCGATCTTTGGTGTATGGTCTTAGTGATTTTAAGGATATGGGCCTTGAAGGAGATGTTAGGATCAAGCAGGATGCCCAGATATTTAAAGGAGCTAACTGTTTCAAGGGAATCTCCATTCGAAGATCTGATGGAGAGAAGATGGCTGTGAGCAGCTTTATTGGAGGAAAGAAGGAAATGCATTGCTTTAGTTTTCTTTATGTAACCCCCCCCCTACAAATAGGGGTTCCTGAAAAGTCTTCCTTGAGCTTGCCTAAATGTTCACTGCCAGGCTGGTGTCCTGCATTTTAGCAGTTAAACGTTATTGCCAGAGTGCCTGTGTAGCCTCTGGGTACTGTCTCTTTAAGAGCTGCCTGGATTACAGTTATAATTAAGCTGGGAGGGGCTGAGTGTTTCTATGCTCGAGTTCCGCCCGGGCTGCCTGATATTCACTCCATTTCTGCCATCGCTAATTGCTCAGAGGGAGCTCTGTTAGAAGATGTAACTATTTGCTGAAAATCTATTAGATTGATAATGATAATGTAGTTTGTCTAACCTGCCTTCTTTGCAGCAAGGACTGTTTTGTTTATCTCCACCATCTTGGTCCTGGACTGCCGAATTGGACCAATCAGTACTTTGGGACTCTAAAATGGAGCCTGCCTACAGGGGCTTGGTGAAGTCAAAATCTGTAGGAATTATAGTTTTGGACTTTTGGCACCTAAACTTCCCTGGAGGGGGAGCCTTTGTTATGACTGACAGATGAATCAGCCAACTGAACCTTTTGGATCTTGGGGAAATTCCCAAGCTGCCTGCTGTCTGCGTCAGATCTCAATTGGAAGCTGAAGAAGCAACAGCTCGAGACAGTCAAGCAGCGGCCTGCATAGTTTCGTGCAGGAGAACTGTGGAAAGGCATGAATTTTGGCCTGCATGTCTGCCTGCTGCCCTGAGAGGGAGAAAAAAATTATTTCGGACTGAATCCAAGTTTTTGAGAACAAAGCAAGCCACTGAATTGAGACCAGGCTCAACCTGAAGAAGACCGAAGATTTGCTGAATGCGATCGGCCTGTCAGGATTTACAGCTATCTCTAAACTCCTGATGTGTGCAGAGACTTTGCGATTGTCACCGGAGAGCAGTTTGCCTGGTATCGTTGAATCCCTCACATGTAAATGTGCTGTGTGTTGATAGTGGGTCATGATTTGGTTCCCCACTGTGTGAATTGTGTTCTGCTTGCTGGAGGCTGCATCCAGCTCAAACAGACTGAATTCATGTTCACCTCCATTTGGCCTGGGCCTTGCCATGCTGGCCCAGCCCAACTACCCGCTGCACAGAGAAAGCCATCGACAAGAGACCTGCCTGGGGTTCAGCCCCCTGCTCCATGCTTGAACAAGAATGACGCCTTGACGATTCGTGTGGGCCCTGCTTCTCCTGGCACTCCAGATCAACCACCTGCAGTCTTGATTTTCGTCCAGCCTGTGTTCAGTTTTGGGTATCATGAATGATCATTAGGGTAGCTCCCTGCAACCACAGCTTAATCTAAGTGTGTCATCTGATTGTCTTGTTGTTTCTTTTCCTTCACTAACTGAGCTCTCCGGCTCCAGATTACAATTAGTGTGTTGTGCATGTTGTTTTTTTCCATCACAGGGCCCCAACCAGCTGCGATGCCGGCCTACCCCGGGCAATGATCCTGGCTAGCCCACCTCTTCTCCACCTGGGTACCCAGAGTGTGTGACTGTTTAGGGACTCTGAAGTGCATGCATGACTGTCTGATTGAATTAGTCTTTAAGCCAATTAATCTGATCATGTCCCTCCATTGTTCAAGTTCCTTAAATAAATCAGATCTAACTCTTTTTGCATTTAACCTGACTGTGGTTCCAGTTTGTGCCAAGAGTATTGTACTGTTGCTATTTGCTTTGCACAACCTTGTTTTACAGGGGGTGCCCAGGGTCGAGCCAGAGGAACCTGCCCTGGTGGTAAGTGCAAACAGTGTGGGTAATTGCCTGGTGCATAAAGGGTATTGTGAAAGTGATTACTGTACAGTGTTCCGGCCACTAGTAGGGAAAGAGGGGGGTTACAGTGTCCCAGAGGACTGTGCCCTGGTTAGCTTGACCACTACCGACCCTAACCTCCAGGTGGAGGTACCCATTTCAGAACTCAGGCTCCTTAACCTTCAACTAGCCGAGCAGGCAGGGGTAGTAGCCCTTGGGATAGCACCACCTAGGGGTTACATTTATATTAAAAAGTAGGTTATTTTCAAGGAACTAGGCTTCTAATTGTCTGAAATCAGACTCCAGCTGTTGATTGAGTCAATGGGTATCTACTGAGGCACAGTATAGGATGGCATCATCAGAATACAGCTGGATGGATACCCCACCGCAAAAACTTTGGCAGCTTGTTGATAAACAATGAGAAAAGTAGGGGGCCTAGTATGGACCCCTATGGAACACCATGGGTAATAGGTCTGAAAGAAGATTGACTGTTGCCCCATTTGACACATTGGGAGTGACCTGACAGGTAGTCATGGAGACAGGATATGGAAGGCATATCAAGACCTAAGGTTTCCAACTTCATAAACAGCAGTGTGTGGTTCACCAGGTTGAAGGCCTTGGTAAGGTAAATGAAGATGGCACCCATAGCCAGACCTTGGTGAAAGACCTGGTAAATGTCACAGGTGACTTTGATGAGTGCTGAGAGGGTACTGTGTTTTTTTGCAGAAACCATGCTGGCAGGGTGACAGGAGTTGGTGAAGTTCCAGAAAGTCTTGTAATTGGTTATATAGGACACTTTCTTGAACCTTAATTAGGTGGCAGACAATTGAGAATGATCAGTAATTTTCAATGGGTGACACCAATCCCCCTTTGTTGATAGGGATTACAAGTGCTGTTTTCCATTTTGTGGTTATAGTACCTTCGAGAAAGGATCTATTGATCAAGTTTCTAACCAGAACAACAAGTGCTAGTGCTCCCCATTTGAGGACCCCAGGCTCAAGTGAGTCATGGACTGAGGAACCATGCTCCTTGAGGTTTAGGAGTAGCCAGAGGACCTCTTTATGGGTAGCTAGTTTGATATGGAACTGTGCTGTCTCAGCCCAGCAGGGACAAGTGACTGATGCATGTTGGTTCACTTGCAAGGGAGGGGAAATGAGATACATAGTGGCTTAGGTCCATAAAGAAATTGTTAAAGCCATCCGCTATTGCTGCTGGATTGGATAGCATTTGGTCCTTTATAGTAAGAGAACTGGGATAGGAGGAGGTCTTACCTTTGAGGAGGGAATTAATCTGTACCCAGAATTCTTTGGGGTTACTGAGATTTTCTGTTTGGGTAGACCAGTAGTAGGTCCTCTTTGCACTGATTATTTTGGAGTTGCATGAATTTCTGAGTTGTCTATATGCCTGCCAATCGGAAGGGAGACCAGACCTCTTATAGTTTCACCAGGCAGCATCACATTTTGACATGTGGTTCCTTATTTCTTTCATTAGCCACAGGGCTTTAGCACCCTTGGACCTATGTCAAGTTAGTAGTGCATGGTGATCTATTATGGAGGTAATTGAGTCAATGAGGCATTCCAAGGCTAGGTTAGTAGTTGGCAGGGTAAGTATGGGGTCCCAATTAACAGCATAGAGCGAGTAGAGGAAGGATACACATTTAAAGGAGGACATATTACATGAGGTTATAATCTTGGGGGGGGGATTTAAGAGAGTTTTATTCCTCCAGATGCAGTAGACTGGAGAGTGGTCGCTGATGTCATTGGGTAGTACACCTGAGGCTAAGATTCTATGATCACAGTTTGATATAATCCAGTGTAATAGGGAGTGCTTACCGGTTCTATTGTTCCATCATGTGGGTTCTGAGATGCACTGAGTTAGACTGGCATCAGCCAGGGTGGACTGTGCCATGCCTATGTTGCCAGAAGACCAGTCAATATTGAAATCTCTGGACACTATTAGTTCATGAGGTGGTAGCTCAGAGAGGGAGGAAATAAGGAGGGGTCCCTATCTGATGATATTTCTGGAATTTCAGTGGCACCCACCCGCAGCCTGAACCCTTCACATTCCCTGTCATCCAGTGGAACCTTCAGCTGTATTTCAAGTCCCATATGATCACCATGCTTCATACTAGTGGTAATATGCTATACAGCCTCAGAATACTTACTTTTCTGTAATTTGTAGGAAACACAGTTATTTAAACTGGTCTAGAAATTGGAAATATGTTTATCACCAGAATCAATAACATAACTAAAGTGAATTCAGTCATGTAATGCCAGATTCATAGTATGGCAGCAATTATTAAATTAATAATCTGTTCTCATACTTCAGTCTGAGACAGCAGTGAAAAAATGTCCTTTGCAAAGACCTGGCAAGTAATGAAAGCAAAACAAGTAGTAGTTCAGAACACAGAACAGACTTGTGCCATTTGTTATTCGTGAGCTTTACGTCATTGTTTCAGAATAGTGCATGTATTTAGTTTCCCCGTATATGCATCATCAAGGAATACTGGTTGGGTAAAATGGAAATATTGGAAGTTATTTGCACTAAAGTGCAATAAAACATGTGTACAAAATGACCCCTCCCCCCATTTAATGAGGTTTGGTCATTTCTGTAAAAGTTGCCATTTATTTTTGTATTCCACAAATGTCAAGGTGTTGAAAAATCACTGCATTCCAACTACAGTATAATCCCTGTAAATCTCATGTTTGAAGAGCCATAAAAATACTGGTAATGACACTGTTCAATTGGCTGGTAAAATATTTCTACTTATAAAATAGGTCTAAAAATCAAAGAACTTTAATTGGTTAAAACCAGTCAGGTGACTGTTCAATAATAGAGCATATTGCATAGTCATCCTGGTCCTAAATGACATCACACAATAAGCAAATCAGTCCTCCTACAACCAGAACTATCATCCACCAGTCCCCCTACATCCAGAATTGATCTTCAATTACAAACATGGCTGCTACCTTTATAGTGTGAAAAAAATTTCAACTGGGCCCTAAAATAAAACTACCTTATATAAAAAATAAAACAAATGAATTAAATGTTGTTTCCCTGATCATCACAAACTATTTACACACATAAACAAATTAGAAACAATAATAATTGTTCATAGTTTTCTTTATAACTGTTTCTTTGCTGACAATGAAAAATCCTCCTTCTGTCTTTAACCGCTCATCAGGGAAATCTCTTCCACTTTCCCAAGAGTGAAATAATTGAGTCTGTGGCTCTAGAAAATGCCTTTGTTGTATTGTATATAGTGTGTTTGGAGTGGAACATTCTGCCAGTGGAAATTAGCAGAATTTTGAAAGACAAAGAACCTCTGTGCGCAAACACTGAGGCAAGGGTTACCCCAAAGGGCATTTGGCTGGGAAGCCAAGTTTTAAGAAAATTCAAAATCACACAATCCTTGTATTACATGGTAAACATTCCATGGTAAATATTCCATATCTTGAATGAGGGGAAAGACAGAGGAAAAAAACAGGATGAAGAAAGTAGGCAATAATACTTCATAAAATACTTCATATACCAAGATAAAAAGTGGGAAAACACATATAGGCAGAGGCAGATCCAAACTGCTGAAATACATTACTGAAGTTTATAAAAGCACATACATTTGAATCACACATGGGTATTTTCAGGTGAAATCTATCACCCCGCACCAAAAAAAGCAACCTGGCAGGTTTAAAGTTTTAAACACATTTCCATTAAGAAACAGTACTTGTATTGATTTTAAATGCATGGTAACATTTTTTTCTTATAAAAATGTGTGCCACACACAGTTTTCATTATATTTTATGTTTTTGGCTAAACCCACAGTTACAAGAATATGGACCATTTTTTGTATTCAGAGTTTAAATGGAAGTGTATTTCAATAAAAGGTCCAATTTTTATCTTTTTAAAATACTTTTGTATTTTCATTCATTTTAAGTCATATATCTAATTGCCATTTTAGAAGAGCAATAAGACACTGCAGGGCGTGCCATTATGGTAAAATAATCACACTTCTCAGGTGCATTTAACAGCACTCGGCTGCACCTCATGCCAAACAATGCACCTGAGGCATGGGATTATTTCACCATAATGCACACCCTGTCATGTCTTATTGCTTACTTATTGGTAGCTGTGTCTCGCTAGCTTCTCTTTAATACGAATTTGCAGTCCATTCAACTTTGCCTTCTGCATTAGCTCACTGATCAGCAATTTATTCTCAGTATTCTGCATACCAATTACAATAGAATGTCATAATCAAAGCCAGAGCTGGTATTGTGCATAGCTTAATTTGAAATAAAAACTCATTACAAACTAAGAACTATCATTGATAAAAGCCTTGCCTTTCATTTTCCACTTTCATAAATGACTGCTCTTATGATACATGCTTGAATCTGCAATAGGGATAGGGGGTGTATTTTTAAAGCTTTTAGTTGGCCTTGGGAGCAATAGAGTACAGACAAAACTTGAAAATGAAATATCACTAGGACTTCACTTGCTACATAACTAGCATAGGCTGTATCATACTTCTCTCAACCCTTTCCTCCCAAATCAGGCACAAATCTAAAACAAAATCTGGTCAGAGCCAACATTGCTGCTGTGCATTAACATGAAACAATGTTTTAGTTTTTATTTTTTCTTTTGTTACAGAATTCCTTCAATTCCTTCAAAAATGTTATGCTTTAATTGATATAGTCTACTTTGGTTGGTTTTGTTGTTAAAGTGTAATGTATTATATTATAGGGGTGCAACTAACATACTAATTGCCAGCAGATTAGGCCTTACGGTCTATCGAGTCTGCTCAAACCTCAGATTCCTAGTTGGGTGCCGAGGCTCTGCCCCCCCCCCCGTGTTCCAAAACCCCTATCATCCATCCCCACCCCCAGGCCAGGCCATCATCTGATACATCCGCTTTATATGTCTGTCCCACCTCTCTTGAAGCCCTCCACTGTGGATCTCTGAACCAGCTTGCCAGGCAGTGCATTCCAAGGGTCCACCACCCTCTCAGTGAAAAACCTCCTCCTCTTCCCCCCACCCTTCCACCTTCCAACTTCAAACCATGCCCTCTGGTGATACCTCCCTGCTTTAGTCTAAAGATCCCCTCCATGTTTACCCTATTTATTCCCTTGAAGTACTTGAAGACCTCAATCATGTCCCCCCTGTCTCTTCTCTCCTCCAATGAAAACAGGCAGAGATCCTCAAGTCTGTCCTTATACATCAAATCCCCTAGTCCTTGAATCATTGTAGTTGCCCTCCTCTGTACCCTCTCCAGGAGCTGTATGTCCCTCTTCAAGTGTGGTCTCCAGTACTGTACACAGTACTCAAGGTGTGGTTTAACTAGTCCATTGTACAGTGGCAGAATCACTTCCCTGCTCCTAGAGGTGATCCCCCTTACGATACATCCCAACATCCTGTTTGCCTTGCTAGCTGTTCTCCTGCACTGCTCAGAGTTATTCATACATGCATCCAACATAACCCCTAGGTCTTTTTCCCCTGTTGAGGCCTCCAGTGCCTCTCCTCACAGGGTGTACCTGTGTTTAGGGTTTCCCCACCCAAGATGTAACACCTTACACTTGGTGATATTGAAATTTAATTTCCATGTGTGAGCCCAGCTTTCCAGGGTGTCCAGGTCCCCTTGCAGGGCCAACATCCCCTCTTCCCCCTCAACTACAGCTCCCATCTTGGAGTCATCAGCGAAAAGACTCATTTTACATCCTAAAGCCTCCCTGATGTCCTGTATGTAAGCATTAAACAGGATTGGACCCAGGACTGAGCCCTGCGGTACACCACTACCAACCTCTCTAGGGTTCGAGAGCTCCCTCTGACCACTATTCTCTGGGTGTATCCAGCTAGCCAGTTTTCAATCCATCTGACCATTAAAGAGCCTACTCTCAACCCTGTCAGTTTCTCCACCAGACCATTGTGGGGGACAGAGTCAAATGCCTTGCTGACGTCCAAGAATAATACATCCACAGACCCCTGTCCAGTTCTGATGATACCCATTCGTAGAACTCCAGAAGAATGGTTTGACATGTTCTACCTGGCACAAACCCATGTTGTCGACTATCCAGACCTCCCACCTATTCCAATAACACCCCCAATCGTTCCTTTAGTATACTTTCAATTAATTTTCCCACCACCGAGGTCAAATGGATGGGTCTATAGTTACCTGGTACTTCCCTCGACCCACCTTTATGGATTGGCACCATATGTGCCTCTCGCCAATCCCTAGGTACCCTCCCTGTCTCAAGTGACCTGTTGAAGAGCTCCACCAGGGGTGCAGCCAGTATGTCTGCCAATTCCCATAGTACTCTCAGATGAATGCCATCCGGCCCAGGAGATTTATCTTTCTTGAGGGCCTTGAGGGCTCCACACCCTTTCGGTGGAAATAGCATCATCTGTCCACTCCACCTTACTGGTCTTTTTATCCTTATCCTGATGTGACACCCCTGGGGTATCGCTACCTCCCTCTTGCTCCATTTCTGTTGCTCCCCTGATCCCACTCACTACTGCATCTATCCCTATCATGCCTTGTTTTGTAGATATCCCATCCCCCTCCCTAGTGAACACAGAAGTGAAGTACTCGTTTAATACCTGTGCCTGGTCCCTCGCCTTTTCCACCCACCCTCCTTCTGATCTCAATCTGCCGAGATGGCCCTCAGTTTTTCTCCACTCCCCAATGTACCGGAAGAACCTCTTTTCCCCTCCATGTATCCCCTGTGCCAGCCGTTGCTCTTTACTGGACTTTGCCCCCGCACCATCCGGGTGACTTTTCTAGATTCAAGATGGTACATTTCCTTTTCCCTATCCCCTCTTGTTGTTTTATATTTTTTGTAGGCTGTCTTCTTTTCTCTGACCACTACCTGAACCTCACTGGACCATCGGCATGGTTTATGTGACCTTGCTCCCTTACGGTTCACCTTAGCGCCGGTCCTGACTGCCTCATGAAGTCCCCATTTTATGACCTCCCATCTCTTTTCCACATTTGTCATTGATGTAATCCCCTTCAAGTGATCCTTGAGAATAGTTCCCATGCCCACAAAGTCTGCTCCCCTGAAGTCTACTGCCAGTGTCCTAGATCTACTCCCCTTCTCCCCATGCTAATTTGAAACCAGACAGTATTGTGGTCGCTCCCAGTCAGGGGATCCTCTACAACCAGGTCCCTTACCAGATCCCCATCTGCCAGAATCACGTCCAGGACGTGCCCCTTCCTTGTGGGCTCCATCACATGCTGTGTTAAGAATACATCCTGGAAGCCGTCCAGCAGCCTCTGCTCCTTGGCCACCTTAGAGGACATGGTTCCCCAGTTTGTACCTGGCATATTAAGGTCCCCCATCAACACCACTCCTTCCCCTCTTTTGGTCTACACTGGGCAATGATGTTGTCCAGCAAACCATCCTCCAGTACATCACCCATCCCGGGGGGCCTATGTACTACACCCAGCTTGACCTTACCTCTTGCTGGGGTTCATAAGGTGACCAATAAGGCCTCCATGTTTCCCTCTGCCTCTTCTACCCTAGCAATTTCTATGTCATCTCTAATGAACATAGCCACTCCACCCCCTCTGCCCTCCTTTCTATCCTTCCTAAGCATAGTGTACCCCCGCACGTTTAGGTCCTAGTCATGGTTTTTGTTGACCCACGTTTCCGTGACTGCCGCCACATCCATCCCCCTTGAACAGCATGGCCTGGAACTCTGGCAACTTGTATCCCAAGCTCCTGGAATTTACTAACACAACCCCCCACCCCTTATCCCTGATCCCCCTTTATCAAACCCCACCCAGGTTCCTTATACTTCCATCCTCCCTCTGCTCCTCCTCCTGAAACCTCCTCCCCCAGTCTGTTTCACCCCTCCCCTTGGGTTTGAAGGCTACTCCCTTCATCAGGAGGAAGGGCTTCTGATCAGCCCTCCCTTATCCCCCCACAGAGTTTAAGCCCACCTTTCTTAAATGTAGTCAGCCACCCCTGTTTGAGGACTTCCTTCCCTAACAGGGCAAGATGAAGCCTGTCCTTGGCATACAGTCCCTTATCCTCCCAAACTCCTTTCCAGTTCCCTAACACCTCAACCCTCTCTTCACCCCACTTCCTGAACCAGTCATTAACCTCTGTGATCTTCATTTTTCTCCACTGAGGCCTTTGGCACTGCAATCTCTCCAAAAGAAAATGTTACATCCATTATCCCGACAGACTCTGGCAAGATTCTTGGAACCTTGGATTTACAAAACACTATTTCCCTCTAGATCGTTAGTTCCCAAATGCACCAGGAAATCCGGTTTGCCTCCACAATCCCTAACCAGTTCATGCACCATGAACTTTGCTCTGTGCACTGTCATCCCAGAGATACTCACTATCTTCACCTGGCTATGGCATCCACCCCCCTGTCCCTCCCACTGGATATCCCTAATCATCGAGTCTCCCAATAACAGAACCTTAACACCACCATCATCCTTATGATTACCTCCACTATGCGCTTTCAACCCCCCATCCCCCCTTTATTCGTGATCTCAATTCCATGGGAGTTTTCCTGCCTTATTAGAGACCCCTTGTCACCCTTCCCTTTCTGCCTCCCTTGTTATTTTGCTCATAACTCAGACCCCCGAATAAGTGTCCCATTTAACCCTCTCTCATCCAAACCATTTATCCTGGCCCAGAGGGTTCCCTTCCCCACACCACCATCCTCCCCTTGTAATAGTACCCCTACTCCAGAGGCCCTCTGTGGGTCCCCTTTTCCTAGGGCCCCATCCTTGGTACAGACCCCCCTGCTGAAGGGGGGCCCCTCCCCCACCTCCTTGTCTCCCAGTTTCTCTCCAGTCATGCTCTCCTCCCTCGTGTCTGCAATATGTTGCATATCCCCCATCTGCTTAACATTTATTTTCCTCTTCTCCCTCTGGGACTATTTATATCCTTTCCATTGCTGGTCTATGATGCTCTATGGGTATCCGACTCCCTCCCCCCGACCTCTGTATCAGTTTCCTCATTTCCACCAACCCCTTCCTCCCTCTAGGTTGTTTAGTAGCTCAAATTTATTGTAACAACCAGCCTCCATCAAGTAACCTGAGTTTCCCCTGACTGCCCCTCTAAACTGGCCTTCTTCCTCCCCTCTTGCCCTGTTCTCCTTAGGTGCTCCCTTCCCACAGTCTGCTCTTCTAGACTTCCCCACAACAGCCCCTCCTGACTCTTCCCCTTCCACTCTCTTTATATTCGGAATGTTTATCCTGTACGTTTTCCCCTTAGCATTAACATCCCTATCTAAGGGTCCTCTGTCCCTAATATCCCCTTCCTGCTTGCTGTAACATAATGACCTGTAATTTCTGAGTGTTGCCCCAGCCACCCCTCAGCCCCACTCTTCTGCCACCCATATCCACATCCCTTATCCTTGGACACCCCCCAACTCCCCCAGCTTACTCCTTAACCAATATACTTCACTCCTGACACAAGATAGCTGTCTAGAGAGTGGGCAGCCTCCCTCTCTCCAGGCCCAATTGAGAATTATTGCCATCCCACAGCCTGTGCAACCTACAACCCTTCCGAAGATGTCTGTCATGGTGGAATGTGGCCACCCTGTTTGTCCCTCTCTATTCATAATGGCACACACCCCTTTTCTCAGTCCCTTCCCCCTGGAATACAGTTTATCTCTATACTGGCTGCAGTTATTTACAAACCCAATTTCAACCCCACCAATAAAGTTCTCTAGTCTCACAAACACATACAGTCCAGTGTGTGTCCAGTCCCACTAACAGTGTGTGTATGCAGACATCAGGTACCATATGATGTCACAGGCCCACCAGTTCCTGTTGCTTCAAATTTCAGTCACAAACAGAAATGCACAGCCCTTCAATGCCAACCCCAGTGGCTTTTCAGTATTTAAGAAAGCCTGCAAAACAGGGTGGTGGGAGGGCTCTACCACCAGACAAACATCACATTTAAATTTCACTCTAATTATCACTGCCAAACAAGTGTTCTCACACCCGGCACACAATCCCCAATAGTCACAATATCACAGCCCAAGTAACAGTTCTAACTCAAAGTAGTAATTTTTAACACACAGAACTAATTTCAAGTACAAAACTATTCAAATATTTCAGTTAAAACAGAAGATAAAACCAAACCTCTTTCCTGAACAACCTCCTACTTCTGTTCACAGATGGACAATGAAAGACAAGATGATTCTTGTAATTACCCCTCTCCCTAACACCAGGCAAACATCACATTTAAATTTCACTCTAATAATCACTGCCAAACAAGTGTTCCCACAGCCAACACACAAGCCCCAATAGTTACAATATCATAGCCCAAGTAATAGTTCTAACTCAGAGTAGTAATTTTTAACACACAGAACTAATTTCAACTACAAAACTATTCAAATATTTCAGTTAAAACAGAAGATAAAACCAAACCTCTTTAATGAACAACCTTCTACTTCTGTAGAGCTATATTGTCTGTTTTGCATAGGTTTAGGTACAACACCACCTTGTTATCAATGTTTTGCAGGGCTTGACCTCTGATAGTAAATCATGCATGCATTGATGTGTGACTACTGTTATATTGTATATGGGGATATCCACAACTTTACAGTAACTGCAACTCAAACTTACTCCCTCAGACTCATTTGAAAATCTGCCACCTTCAATTCCCCATGTACAATATTACAATAGTCATACATCAATGTATGCACAATTTACCATCAGTGATCAAGCCCTGCAAAACATCGATCATCAGGTGTTGTTGCACCTATACCGATACATATTGGAACAAAAGCTCTGGGGTTGGACCCCTAAAATTAATCACATCACACTGTCCAGAGATGGTCCTGATAACTCCACCAGCTCCTCTGTTCTCAGTCAATACTTCTGATACACCCTTATCACCTGCCTGTAACAGTTCTATAAGCAGGGGTGTCACAAAAGTCTGTGCCGGGTTTTCAAATGTCACCCTGCTTTGTGCGTGCATTGGCAATTTGTCCTTCTTGCCCTTCCCCATTTGGTCTTTATAGTAATAAACCTAGGGGCTGTGGCTCTTTGAAGTTGTAAGTGCTGTGGCTGCAGTTGATAAACCAAACACAACACTCCAGTGTTTTAGGTATGAAGCATTTTGTACATTAAGATTCTAGACTGGCTGCCTCCTCCAGACCTTCCTCATGCATGTCATTGATGGGAGATCAACTGGATCAGATCACCCATTAAATTATAGTGAGCTCTGCATGGGGAACCCCACGAAGCTGCCCACAGGAACCCCAACAGCATTGGAAAGGATGGGTTTTTTGTCAGGGTCACCTTTTTCTTCTCAGATGAGGTGGAGGAGATGACCAATGACAGGGAGATGACCCAGCCGAGTGTGAAATTTGACATCAAGACAAATGCATGGGAAAAATATGCAAATGCATCACCATCACAGGCTGCTAGAATACCTCAAAAACAGCAAAAGATAAACTTTATAGAGACTTCCAATTCTCTAATGGCATGCTAGGCACATATCTGGTGCACACATGATTAAAAATGTTCTAATTTTGTATATTTTGTATTTTCCCTATGCTTCTGTAAATACCATATCAAAGTGGTCTTTGTTCAAAACTGCCAGGGGAAGTGAAGAACTACCCCAAGGAATCTGTCGAGTCCATTGAGCAGCCAGGTCAGTGGAATTTGGACCACTGATAAAATTACTCCTGGAAAGGCTAAACTGTGTGTCCTGCTGAGGATAACTGTGAGGTTTGATCAGGGGACTGAGATTAGACATGGACACCTCTCCTGAGGTCTGTTCTCCTACCTGTTACCAAGTGCAGTCCCAGTTCTAGACTAGTGTGCAACTATAGGGCTTAGATATCTGTACTTCTATGTAGGGGTTAATGTTTCAGGTTTCAAGTTTATTTCCTCAGGAAAGCTCCATTGAGCAAGATCATTTACAAGAAGGTCCTGCCACAGGCATAACAGCAAATATCAAGTACATAATAAAACAACAAAATATAATACCAATAATGCTTAGTTAAACAATACAGACTCTAACAAAAGAAACTAACAACCACCAAATCAAAGTCATGAGACAAATATGTCATGAACAAATAATTTGGTTAATAAAAACATTGATATTATCTTAGTAACCGAAACATGGTGGAAAAATGATGATACCTGGAATAAGGAACTACAGGGCTATAACCTATTCAGATTAGACAGAGAAACCTGTAAAGGTGGTGAAATCACCATGTATATAAATAACACAATAAATGCCATGGATATTACCACATAAATAAAAAAAACTGGTGACACAGAGACAATATGGGTGCAAGTTGATACAGGTACTGCAAACTCCTTTATCCTGGGATTAGGTTACAGATCTCCATCCACTAACGAGTACACACGTAATCTTTTGTTACAGAAAATAGCAACATTTCCAGATTATGGGCCATTAGTACTGACAGGTGACTTCAATCTGGGCAACATTAATTGGAGTACAGGGAAGGCTACTAGTAAATTTGGAAAAACATTTATGCAAATGTGTGAGGAACATAATTTAACAAAATATATCAAAACCAACCAAAGGAAAGAATATCCTGTACTTGGTACTAGGGTCAGACAGTATGAATATTGACAACCGTGTTTTAACACCTCTGCTTAGTAATAGTGACCACATAAGTATACATTTTGACATAAAGGGTGCTCCTAAGCATGTGCTTGGTTGCATGGAAATATTCATGTATAACACAGCTAACAAAATATCTATGAATCATGAAATTAACAATCTGGGCTGGGATAAATTACTCATAAATAAGACTGGAGAAGAGAGTTGGCAGATCATAAAGCATGTTACACTAGAGATAAGTAACAAACACATCAAAGCAGGAAAAAGTATAACAAGAAAGGTATAAAACCACAATGGTTAAATAAGATCATTAAATTAATCAAACAAAAAAATAAAGCATATGCGATATATAAACATAATGAAACAGTACAGAACTGGGAAGCATGCAAACAAAAACAAAGAATATGTAAAAACACAATTAACAGATCCAAAAAAAAAGGTTGGGAATAAAGTTAGCAACTAATGCAAGAAAAGGTAACAGTAAGCAATTTTTGGGGTACATAAACACACTAAATAAATTCAACTCTGGTTTGACCTCCATTATTGAAAATGCACAAATTATATCTGAGCTGACACAAATGGCTTTTATTTTCAATAAATATTTCTGTTCGATCTACTCTGAACCTAGTATGAGGAAGATAACTTGTAATAATATTATTGAAGTCCCATCCTGTACAAAAGATGAAATAAGGGCTAAAATTGGAAATTTAAAAATGTATGGTGCCCCAGGTCTTGACAATATAACTTCTCAGATGCTTATATTAATACAGGACAGTATCTCCTGGCCTCTAGAAATACTATACAACAAACTTCTGAGTGCTGAAGAGGTTCCAACCGACTGGAAATCAGCAGAAATTACCCCTATACCTAAAAAAGGACCAAACAGAGACATTAGGAATTATAGACTGATTAGCCTAATGTCTGTTCCAGGAAAAATATTTGAATCAATCATTAAAGACAAATGAGCAGGCATATAGAGGAAACGAATAGTACAGATACATCCCAACACGAGTTTATGTCAGCGCGTTTATGTCTTACTAACCTTTTGTACTTTTATGACACATTTAGTAGGTTTTGGGATAAGGGCATTCCAGCGGATGTGATTTTGTTGGATTTCTCCAGAATCTTTGACTCTGTACCTCACTGCACATTTATTCAAAAAATTAAGTCAACTAAAAATAAATGCACACATTGTGCAATGGTCAAGGAGACGCCCTGGGGCGAAATGGGTTCAGGAGAGGGGTTCTCCCTGTCTTGTGCCCATACCCAAGGGTTCTGGTTACCAGCAGGTAACGCGGTCATCGTCGGAGGCCCATCCTGCACGAGCGGTGTTGTGCAATGCTAGGTCTATTAAAAACAAGATGGCTATTATAGCCAATCTTGTTGGGTCAGCTGACCTGGCTTGCATCACCAAGACCTGGCTGGATGAAAATGCTGGGCCAGTATTAGCCACAGCAGTTCCGGCCGGGTACTCGGTGATACACCGCTCGAGGCAGGATCGTAGGGGCGGGGGTGTTGCCATTTGTTTTAAATCAGAATTGGGCCTGGTGGAGGTACCAGTGGGAGTCACCAGATCCTTTGAGTGTGTCTTAGGCGAGGGTGTGGGGTGCAGGATACTTCTCGTATACCATCCACCAGGTGACGGGAACGTTTTCCTGCAGGAAATCGCAGATTTCATTGTCGACCTGACATTGGGTCCCCAGATGGTTGGTTCTGGGGGACTTCAATGCCTGGGTCAATGATGAACTCTCACGTTTTGGTCAAGACTTCCTCCAGTTGATGTTATCACTGGGCTTCACACAGGTAGTTTCCTTCTCGACCCATATTGGTGGGCACTCATTGGATCTGGTGTTCCTTCTGGGGATGGGGATATCTGATTTGGTGGTGGAACCACTCGGATGGTCTGACCATCACTCCATTAAGTTCAATTTTGAGGTCACCCCATTAGGTTAGCCCCTTTGGAAATGGTCCGGTACCGCCCATTGAGGGGTGTGTCCCCAGATTACCTGATGGTGGTGCTGGACCTATCGGACCTTACGATAGATTGCTTGGATCCAGGTGACATAGTACAGGCCTATAATAGAGCGGTTACAGTGGCCCTGTATTCTATTGCACCTGTTCATGTTCGTCCGCTCAGTCTTCGCCCCAGGTCTCCGTGGTTTGATGAGACCATGAGGGAGTTGAGGAGGGTAGGATGAAGGCTGGAGAGGCGTTGGCGGAAGTCCGGTCTGGATGATGACAGACTTAGTTTGATGGACCATTATACGGCCTATCAATCCGCAATCTCTCGTAAGAAGGCAGAGTTCCTGTCCAGGGAGATAACGGCGGCACAGAATAGACCAGCCCAGCTCTTTCAGACTGTGGACAGACTGTGCAATCCAGTCTGTCTTCAGCCCGGGAGGGCCTTTTCCACAGAACGGTGTGAGGAGTTTGCTCTTTTCTTTGCAGATAAGGTTGCCAAAATCAGATCGGACATCCGCTCTTCCCTCTCCAATGGGGGTAGTGATGGTCGGCCGGAGATGTCAAACACCCAGTTTGCATGGTCTGACTTCAGCCTCCACAAAATCGAGGATATTGTGATGGTCATCCGAGCGCTACAACCAACCAGCTGTGATTTGGACCCTGGTCCCACGTGTCTCTTAGTGGATTGTGTGGATAAAATCGGCCTAGTCCTGGCTTTGATAGTCTGGAAGTCTTTGGAGAGGGGGATCTTTCCTGAACCCCTTAAAGAGGCTATAGTTAGGCCTCTTTTAAAGAAGCCCTCCTTAGACCCAGATTGTCTAGCAAATTACAGACCAGTCTCGAACCCACCCTTTGTGGGTAAAGTTATTGAGAAGGTGGTCGCACTGCAATTGGAGGATCATCTGACCAACAACAATATCTACGATGTTCCCCAATCTGGATTTAGGAAAAGGCATAGTACCGAGACAGCACTTGTTCGTGTACTAAATGACCTCCTAATAGCGAGAGATCGTAGGACCCATTCTATCTTGGTACTTCTTGATCTCTCTGCAGCATTTGACACTGTTGATCATGAGGTGCTGTTGGAGCATCTGCGGTCCATCTGTGGATTATCTGGTATGGTCCTCAGGTGGTTTAGATCTTACCTCGAAGGTAGGACTCAGAGGGTGGTGTGGGAATTTTTTCCTCGGCATCAGTCTCCTGCCCAGGGTAATTGCAGGCTCATTCTACGCCTATGTTATTCGGCGGTGTATATGCTGCCTTTGGGAGCGATTATAAGATGACACGGACTGGGTTTTCATTGCTATGCTGTTGATACCCAGCTGTATATGTCTTTTGTGCCCGGCCAGGATGCTACCTTGTCGGTATTTAATAACTGCCTTGCAGAAATCCAAGATTGGATGAATGGGAGTTAGTTGAGGTTAAACCCCAAGAAAACTGAGGTGTTGGTTGTGGATAAAGGTCACTGTGAGGCGGGTTTGCCAGCTGGATCGCACTCTGGCTTATGGCTTGCAGGCGTTCCACTGACAACCTCAGATCAGGTGCGGAATCTTGGTGTAATAATTGATGACCACTTGATGCTTAAAGCTCAGGTCTCAGTGGTGGTCAAAACTTCCTTTTTCCATTTGAGGAATATCACCAGGGTGAAGCACCTGGTTCCTCCAGAAGATCTTCCAACATTGATCCACGCCTTTGTTACCTCCCGCCTTGACTACTGCAACTCCCTGTACCTAGGGCTATCGGGGGTTGAGCTTCGCCGTCTGCAGCTAGTGCAGAATGCGGCGGCCAGGTTGTTGACTGGTTCTTCTAGATCTAGTCATATAATGCCTGTGCTCCGTGGACTGCACTGGCTGCCAGTATTTTGGCGAATCACCTTCAAGGTCGGTTTGCTGACCTATAAAGCTCTACATGACCAGGGACCAACTTATCTGAAAGAGCTCCTTTGCCCCTACTGTCCCTCCGGCCCCCTTCGATCCACTGACAAGGGATTGCCGGAGATTCCCAATGTCCGTTTGAAATCTTCAGGGGCTAGGTCATTTAGCTTTATGGCCCCGACCCTGTGGAATTCTCTACCTCGTCAGGTGCGAAATAGTCCAACTGTCCTGTGCTTTAAAGGAGCCTTGAAGACCCACCATTTTAGTATAGCTTTTAATGATTTATAATAGTTTTAAACTCTGTTTATTTATTGTTTTATGATATTGTGCAGGCACTTTGGATTGAAGAAAAGCGCCTTTTATAAATAAAAATTGATTGATTGATTGACTGATAAGTAACTGGCTGTCTAAACAGACACAGAAGGTAAGTGTTAAAGTTTTCTTGTCTGATGAGGGGCATGTCATTTGCAGTGTTTGCAGGGCTCTGTATTGGGCTCTGTGCTTTTTCAGTTATTCACATCTGACATGCAGAAAAACACAACTAGTAAACTAATAAAGTATGCCGATGACACAAAACTTGAAGGGCCCTGTGAGTCTAGAGATCATGTACAAATGTTACAAAATGACCTTGACTGCATATCAGATTGGGCATACAGGTGGGGTATGACTTTTAATACCAAAAAATGTTGTGTGTTGCACTTGAGGAAAAACAATAAACAAAACACATATATTCTCAGTAGTACTATTTTAAAACAGGCAAGTATAGACTGGGACCTCGGAGTTCTTGTGGACAGAAAACTGAACTTTAGTCCACAATGTACTGTTATTTCTAAAGCTAACAGGGTAGCATGTGCAATACATAGAAATATCAAGAGCAGAAGTACCAAGGTGATACTACCATTGTATAGGTCCTATGTGAGGCCTCAGCTGGACTATTGTAGTCAGTTGTGGAATCCTCACAAAAAATCAGACATAATAAGGTTGGAAAGAACACAAAGAATGACTAAACTTATTTCAGAGGTAAAACATCTACCATTTAACAACCGAATTAAAAAAAATTGGGTCTATAATCTATGGAAGAGAGAAGGAAACATGGTGACCTATTACTATGGTATGATTTCATAAAAAATGAAAACCTAAGCAGGGAACTAGGTATCACATTTAAAAACTTAAATTACACCACAAGGGGGCACTCACTGCAGGTTCAGGGTGGGCACTTTCAAACTAATAAACGTAATTTTTTTTTAAATGAGAGAGTGGTCAACTCATGGAATAGCTTGCCGGAGGATTTAGTAATATGTGCAAATAAATAGATTTAAAAAAAACTTGATAAATTAATGCTTAAGGAGGGGGCCCACAGTATTATTTCTCTGCATAGGAGCACATATGGGCCTATGTCTTTTTAAGTTCCTGCTACATTGGTGACATTAGTGACATATAAAGTTAACATAGATTATGAAAGGACAAGTGCGAGGTAGTGACATAGCAAGAGAGTGTAAGGATCCCTGCTATCCACCAAAAAGTGGTAGAACCCAAAAGGGGTAATAAGGGGGTCTAGAGATCCGACTAACTAGGGTAGCAGAGGCAGTCATCTTTACAGGAACAAGTAAGGAATTTAGCAACTTTCAACTAGACATAATTGGAGAGCCTGAGGGTAGCCTGAAGTTTGATTTAGGCAGACAGAAATGCATAATTAATTGCAGCTTTTCCAAATTTGGAGCAAAAGCTTGGCACATCTAGTAAAATAGAAGAGTTTTTCCTTCAGGAATAATGGCAAAGGGAGCAATGGAATAGGAATAAAATGTAAGATGGGAGTTTATTAATCAAGGCTTTGTATAACTAAATACAGCTATGCAATTTCCTTCTTGAGGCAAGTAACGTCCAACCCACTGCAGAATAAAGTCAGGAATGGTGGGTCTTGGAAGGAGCATTTAGAATGAATCAAATAGCTCAGTGGAAGAGAACATCCAGTTTATGCAGGTGGAAAGCTGAACTATTAGTGTATAAAATATCGGCATAGTCCAGGAAAAGCAGAAAGGTAGCTTGGACTATCCTTTTCCTAATGTCTATGGGGAATAGGGATATACTTCTAAAAAAAGAACTTTAGTCTAACTTTCAGTTTTTTTATGAGTGTATCAATGTGAACAGTAAAGGAGAGGTGATTGTTGAGCCAAAGACCCAGGTACTTAAATTTGTCCACAACTTCTAAGCTGTCCCCGGACAATGTTGTGATCCATAACGTCACCTTCCTTGGTTGTGAGGAGGGAGACAAAGAAGGTATGAAGCACATTACCTTAGTTTTATTTGTGTTTAGCAGAAGCTTTGAGCTAATAAGGTTACATTGCAACTGATTAAAATCTAGGCATGTGCGAAAAACAAATTCCACCAGTCTAATTTCTGCGAAAGTCGGACTTTCGCTTCTGTGAAAGTTCAGACATCTTTTTTGCCAACTTTCGAAGAAATTCTGCCTTAAAATGGTGAAATAAATGTGTGAACTGTGGGACAATGTATTAAACTGCAGGGGAGAAAAATCTGCAGAACTGATCACTTGCAGTGTTCAGCTCTGCTGCGTTTTCTCTCATAGTTTAATTTAGCAATTTACCCTCCCCCCCCACAGATCACCACCGGGGGCTGCAGCCCAAATTGATACCCATCCACAGGTAAAAAATGTGGCCCCACACCCCCACCCACCAATCTCCGCTCCATATTAAAATTAAAATCCCTGGTATCTAGTGGTCCCCTCCACCCACCAATCGCCGGCCCCAGATACAACAAAAAAGTTGCCCTCTAGTGCCCCCTGGCTCCGCCCCACCCAATGATCCCCTCTCCATATAAAATTTAAATCCCTGTTGTTTAGTGGTCCCCCCACCCATCGATTGCTGGCTCCATATACAAAAAAAAGTTGTCCTGTAGTGCCCCCTGCCCCATCCGCCGACTCCCACACTCCATATGAAAATACAATCCTTGGTGTCTAGTGGTACTCCCTCATCTGCTGATTGTGTGCCCACAATGCAGAAACAAATAATAGTAATAATAATTTCCCCTCCATGGTGTCTAGTGGACTCCCTTCCCTATCCCCAATCCCCTTTTAAAGTTTCCCTAATTTTTCCCTGGTGTCTAGTGGACCCCCCCATCCCTCACCCATGCAGGTAGTCCATCACCACCCTGTTCCCCCCATTGCAACCCCAAGCAGGCGACCAGCACAGTCCTCCTCTCTCCTACGCAGCTGGCCACCCACAGAGCTGAATGAATGAGCGCATGCTTGTAAAAGCACCTACTTCATCTAGATAGTCCCTGAGTTGTGCAGTGATCATTTTTATGGTAGTTTAGATAGTATAAGTAAAATAGAGATGAGTCTGTAGTTATTTAGGTCACAGGGGTCCCCTGCTTTAAATAAGGGGAGTAGGTGGGTTGTTTTCCAGATGGACCGCACAGTGCCAGAGGTAATTGACATGTTAAAGAGGTGAGTTATAGGAGCTGTTAAGGAAGAGAGTACTGGCCTGCAGAAAAAAAGGGGTCTATCCCATCAGCACCTGCAGTCTTTTTGTTATCTAGCTTTGTTAACATATCATCAACCTGCTTGAAGGTTATCGAGGAGAGCCAGAAGGGAGTCAATGTTTGCAGACTAACCTGAACATCCTCTGCCAGGGAAGTGTTCACTAGCTTTGTTGCCAGAGAAGAGTCAAACGTGAATCCGGCTGCAGTGAAGTGGGAATTTAGTTTTTCAAGGGTTATGGCTTTGTCCAAGATATAATTTTCTTGGGAAGTGATTTTTCAACAATGTTTATTTATTTGAGTTTTGGTGACTGGGTAAGTCCACTGAGACAATACAGTCCCTTTTTCACGGTCGACCCGGGGTCTTGGTAAAATAGCAGAGAGACAATTGCAAGAATACATTGGTACAAAATACAGTGGCAGATAAGGAGATACAGCAAGTACAATGGCAGACATTGAGGCTCAGCATAAACAGTGGCAAAAAATATAGAGATACAGCATACAGGTATTTACAAAAATTAGTCAAACAAGGAATAAGTACTTAAAAAACAATCAAAATTTCAAATGTACATACAATAAACTTAGAGTAACAACTAAGAGCTAAAGGAAGAAGGGGAGGAGGGGGACAGACAATGAGGAAGAAGGGGATGCAGGGCAGAATGCATGAATGTAGGGTAGAATGCATAGATGTAGCTTGTGGAGAAGCACAGAGTTCAGTGCGAGGCAGGGATAAAGGGGAAGGGAAGGGTGAATTATCAGAGGAAGCAGGAGTGGGATACAGTGACTGAGAGTGAGGCATACAGATTGGATTAAATGTGGAGAGGAGAAGGAGAGGACAGAGGTGGGGAGGGAATTCCAGTCTGATGTTGCCACAAAAGAGAAAGACCCACGGGCAATGGCCAGACATAGTTTCAGAGTAACTAGAAGTGGGAGTGAGTCATATAGTCTCACGGAGGCAACGGGGTGTGAATTTATGGACAAGCTTGAACATGAAGCTCAGGGAGGAATACTTCAGTTTTGCATGTTAATGGTTTGCCACATTATGGATTCCCTTTGGCCTTTTCAAATGCATTCATATAATAATTAATTTTTGCTGATCGAATAAGTTTAGTGCAGTTATTTCTTGCTATTTTGAAAGTCATCCAGTCGCAGCTAGCTTTGTTGGATCTAGACGGGAACCAGAGTTCATCTCGATTGGCTAGAGCTTTTTTTTTTTTATGTCAATAGTAAATCATGGTTGGGAAGCCTATTTTACTCTAGTTTTTATAAAAGGAGCATGTTTGTTTATTATTGCTAGAAGCAGTGAATTGAAAATGTCAACTGCCTCACTGACTGAGGAAGCTAGATTAAAATTCTGCCAGTTTATTTACCTGAGGTCGGTTAAGTAGCTGTCCAGCTTAAATTTGCAGAAGCTATACTTGGTCATGAATTCTGAATTAGTAAAACACCTTTCCAGTTTCCTCATGCCAACCACAATATCATTGATCACTGATGTCATTGAAACATACAGCAGTACAAGTGAATTTGTGTGGCCTGTTTGTCAATATGAGATTTAATAATCTGCTTTTCGTAGGATTTTTGGTGTTAGGTCTGGTTTGTTCGGAAATTAATTGAGAAAGATCTAGTTTGTCACAAAAGTCCTTAAGGCAATTAGACCTAGGTCTTAACCAGTCCAAATTAAGATCCCTGAGTATAATTGTTTCATTAGAATTAGCATCAATGAAGTTTTGAATAGTATGGAGAAGCTTCAATCTCCCAGATGGTGATCTGTAGCAACTAATTATATTGATCTCTTCAGCAGATGATAAGATTAATTTTAGGGCTATAAACTCAGATTCCTTAGGTTTAGATTTAGTGCCTCATTCTGTGACAGGAAATTTTTCATTGATATACACAACCACACCCCCTCCCATAGTTGGTCTGTCTTGCTGGAAGGTATTGAAGGACGGCAATGCTACCTGCTGACTAGGGGTAGAAGCCTTCAGTCAAGTTTCTGTGGCTACCAAGATGTTGGGGTTAGTGTGGAATGCCCAGGCTTTCACAGCATCTAGCTTTTTTTGAAGGCTGCACACATTCATCTGCAATATTTTTAAACCAGAAGCCGATCCGAAGTCTAACGGGGAAGTAAGGTAGGTTAGAGAAGTGGGACCTGGGTTGTCTTCAACATTCCCTAAGCAAATAAGTAATAATATAATGAGCTTTTTAAGCATGTATCACAGGTTAATGTATTTTTTTTTAAATGTGATGACGACTGGGAAGGCAATTTCTTAGTGCCATAATGGCAGAGCGCTGAGTGTGAGAAATAAAGTGTGAGTGTGCTAAGGGAGAAAGACAGTGTAGGTTTAAGTGATATGGTAAGAGGGACTGGCTGAATATACCATATAGAGTATGAAATAATAACATGGTAGGAGTTTGCTAGAGGAGAGTTTACCTGTGCTGGACCATTAAGTGTTGCTAACCTAGGGTCAGGGTGCTCAAACCAGGCAGGGTAGGTGAGGAAAAGGAGTAGCAGCAGGTAGAGCATGATGAGCAGTCAGATAAATAATACAGCTGAAACCATGGGCCAGCAAATTAATGTTACAATACTGAATTAAGCAATTGGAGCTGGTATATGTTCACATAAGTAGATTTACTACTTATAATAACTGAATATGATGTGTAACCAAACACAGAAGTAATCAAGACTAGAATGAGAATTCCTTCTATGTTTGGCTGCACATAAACATGGGCAAAAGCAATCAGCTTAGGTGGCACTCTCACTAGAGCATGAAAAAGTGTTTCCTTTTTTGCAATTAACATTTTATTAAGCATTTCAAGCAGACAAATGCGGGAACAATATCAAGATAAACAGTAAGACAAAAATAGAATCATATAGTCGACAGTCAGAATACTTTGTAACAGAAAAGCGAACCAAATATTTCCCGCAATCCCTCCCGTCCCTCCCACCCATCCTCCCACTCCCCTTATAAGGCACTGCAATTGGTAAATACATAAGAGAAAGAAAAGAAAAAAAAAAAAAGAAAGAAAGGGGTATCTGTAACATGAATTCCTTTATAAATAAGCGGTTACTAGAGGAGACCAGATTTTCTCATTAGGGCAGCTCATTATGCAGTATGGCAATCATCCTCTTCAGTTCTAAGAGAAGAAAGGAGCTCCAGTCAACCATTCAGAATATGAAATAAGGCGAGGATCCTTCCAATATCTCAACACCAGTTTTTAACTACACAGGCAATCATGGATATATGAAATTTCTCTGTTTAACCCTACAACCCGACATATCACCTAGTAAACATACTTCTGGAGTAAACAATTCTTCTAAACCCAGTAAAGGATCCGTTTTATTTTTGATTTCGTTCCATAGAGGGGTTAAGTTAGGGCATAACCAAAAAATATGGAGAAGGTCACCCCCTTCCCTGCTACATCTGTAACACAGAGAATCCTGTGCTAACTTTAAGTCCTGTAACTTCTGAGGTGTATAATAAATATTATGTAGTATTTTAAATTGTACTAATCTGAGATGATCTTGTTGGATCCATTTATGGCAGTTTCACCAGATAAGCTTCCAATCCCATGAAATATCAGGAAATATTTTGGCCCAGTATGAAGTAGGTGCAAGGTTATCCTTAAAAGCCCAATTAAACAATATTAAATAAATCTTGGAAATAGCATGTGGGGTGAAAAAGTGTTTTCTCTGTCAGACAGCTGGATCACTCATAATAGGCTGAGTGATAACACCAGCAGTTTTTTTAAAATAAAACAAAATGGCACATTGATTCATGGTTTCACTGCCCAACAAAAAGTAGCATCAGCATGTTAGATTGTTCAGTGTGGTTGCACATATCACTGTCAGGTAAACACGAGTTAAATCAGCCAAGAAGATTAGTCAAGATTTCCAAGAAATGAATCCCCCCTTTTCCTTATATAGCCATGTGGGTTATATATGTAAAAGTACTCTGTTTCACGAACACAAACATACACAATAAAAAAATAAAACAGGGACTGATCCTTTTTTTTTACAAAACTTTTTCAGCCTGACATGCCTCTGAAAGAGTCATCAATTGTGGAGCTTTTTTATAAAAAAATCACCCTGTCACACACTGATTCTACTGATGTTTTTCTGTTTGATTTTGTCTGTGTGTGTTCTAAAACAGTACTTTTACGTAAATAGTGTCATGTCCCACAAAAAACAAAGAAATCTGTTGCACTGTGGCACAGGGGCAGTGCTCTTTGGAGGCTTTCTAAAACTTAAAATAGTCACAAAACTCCAAGTGTGGAGAGCATTCCGGGTAGACGGTGACTAGAGATGGGCGAAGTAGCCACAATTACACTCATGATGGAAACAGCAATTAATGATTTAAGCAGTACTTCACGTTATTAATGGGTAATGCTAAGTCCATTGAAAACAATGACTTCAAGCTGTCTGCTTCTCCCAAACCACTACTCCACTAATCTTGCTGCTAAGCACATTGAAACAATGTATCTCACCATTTCGCCTTTTTAAGCTCCAAAGGCGAATTTTGCAGTGATTCATGGGATTTCAGGTCACATGGGCTCTAGATTGTCCTGCACAGCCTCAGTTTGGGGTAGTGTGTGTAGGAAGCTGTAGGAGACAATCTGCTTTGAGAGCGCTCTGTGATTCAAACCTTCTAAAAGCTTTTCAAAAAGCCTTTTTGAGTCATTTTTTTAGCTGAAACTTTAGCTCATCGATTATAGGAAACCCTCCTGTGCTCATATCATCGAGCGTTTATTGTTTGTGTGTGTATTTTGAATGTTAATGTACAATATTCAGTCTGTGTACTGAGAGACAGTGGAAGCATGCATTGGGGGAGGGGCGTATATGTGATTTAGGTAGATTAACTTGGAGAAAAAGGCAGTGCTTTCTGTTTTGGTGATATTTTTCTTATATAACTGTGTTAATGTACACACAGTAATATTTTCAATAATTCTTGCCTTTTTTTGCTGATTGTTGTGGTGCAGCAGTGCATAATTTTAGTTTGTCTAAAATATGTGGTTTTATTACTGAAGTTTTCAATTTGCTACAAATTACTTAGTGTGTGTGTGAGTATGTGTGTGATGCGTATCATCAAATCAGACACCTTTTATTGTGCCACATCATTTCAACAATGTGAACCTGCTATCCACTGCAGCTGTGTAATTTTTTGTACTTCTTTGTGGTATCTTTACTGGTGCTTGTACTAGTGACTCATACTGCAGTAGTGCAGTACACTGCCCTCCCCCCTCGGCCCACCCAAACTGGCAAAGATGTTCTATTCCAGATTTGAATTTCTGATGGTGAGCACTGGTTAGGTGTTATGCCTTTGCATCTGCATCTCTTCAGTGCGCAGCACAATCTTAATCTGTCTGTACATTTGCATCTCTTTAGGGCCCAATTTTCATCTCTAACTTAAGTCACAGTTGTTTCTTTGGCTTCCCTTCAGAGTACTGGACAGGTGTGGTGAATAATTCAGCATGAACATTGTACTCATTAATATGCATTTTTAAGTCAGGACCATCATCAGGAGTCACTCATGATACAAATCACGTTCTTCATCATCACGGTCACAAATGCAGTCGCAAATTATGATTTATGATGGCGTCACAAATCACAACAGTAATTTTTTTACTAGTTACTTGGATGTATTGTAAGCCTGTTTTGTAGTATCTCTCCATGCTTCACCACCCCACCATTGTACTCATTAATGAGTGTTTTTAAGTCAGGGAGTTTTGTGCCACACCTCATCGGGGCCCGGGGAAGTACAGCCATAGGCATTTGCATTTCTTTATCATCACGGTCACAAATGCAGTCACAAATCATGATTTATGAATACGTCACGAATCACAACATTAATATTTTTTACTAGTTACTTGGATGTATTGTAAGCCTGTTTTGTAGTATCTCTCCAGGCTTCACCGCCCCACCATTGTACTCATTGATAAGTGGTTTTTAATTCAGGGAGTTGGACAGTGCCTGCAGTACATGCACAGACTGGAAGGAAAACTGCACTCATGCAGTTTAGCACAGTATACTTCCGCTGCTCAGAATACATACGGAAGACAACAAAAAAAGGGCATAATTACATACAAGGGTCGGGGATGGTGGCGGAATACATTTTATAACACAGCAAGGAAGGTGTGGGGGGGCACATGGTGTGAGGAAAAAAAAATCTAATGTGGGATCCCATGGTGATCCAGCAGTAGTTCCAGCATGGACATAATTTGTAACTGATGTCCCTCTATGTAAGAAAACTAAAATTTACAGAAAGAACAAATCATGTAAAAAAGAGTACAGACAGAAAAGAGAAAAAAATGTAGCTTTTAAAAAAGCTGTTGGGTCTAAATCAAAGTTTAAATCTCCTCCTCATTCTGATCGCAAAGTATCAGCAGTCAAAAAACACACTCCTCTCTCTCTCCATCTGCACAGGAAAAGGTAAAAATGTCTGCTTGTATGATTCACTTTCTTCCTGCCTAGCTAAAGAGCATGTGACTTACAGTACTGTAAGCCATGTGATGTGTGTGGGTGGGGGGCTGCCAAATCTGAAATACCAAGTGGATCACTTAGAATCATAATGAGGAACGCAAAGTTCATTAAAAACAATGACTTTGCCTTACTTCGCATTGCCATTCTGCCTTAACATGAAGTGGTAATGACAAGGCGAAGTGCCCACTTCATGTTCACTTCACCAGCAGAATTTAAATTCGCTGCATCTCTAACTGTGACCATACAGTTCAACTGTATAATGCACAAATGCAAATCCACAAGAAGGCTGTATTTTAAGAAAAATGTATTACTTCCACAACCTGCTGTCAGCAACCAGCAACTGACTATGAGTTGAAAGTAAATGTTTTTTAAATACAGCTTTCACTGTAGATTTGCAATTTTGCAGTTGTACCCAGTTGAACTGTATGGTCACGGACCAGTAATTTTATTATTTGCCCAACCTACCCTGAGTGGTCTCCACACTTGTGTATCTGCAATCACCCCCAACATACAAACACACTAAACAACTAAATCCTCCTTAAAATCACAGCAATTATAAAAAAAGAATCAGGAAAGTTTACAAAGATTGAAGGATCAATACCAGAATAAGGGCAATAACAATTACTGTATTATATAAAAAAATTACGCACTCACATTATGAGCAGCAAAAATTATTTATTATTTGTAATGTAATTAGTCATGGACAGTAGCTAATGTGTTAAAAAATGTAAATAAAAAGTAAACAATGCTGTCCAATTGTCCAATCTCCCACTCACCATCTAACCATAACAATTGTTAAACACATTTTCAAACCCCACTACATAAAAAATATATTTCCGGAAACAGCTTGTTCAAATCCCACCACTACCAGCAAAAGAACACATGGAGCTAGCATAAGTATTCACTTTTAATACTACAAAAATTGTATTATTATAAGATGCTAAATAATTTTACTGCAGCCTTCTATGCAGTGACCAGCACATACACTACTCTCATCTCCCTGGCCTGGTGTTAAATGACAGTTTATCATCTGCATATTGAAACTGCTGATGCAGTATGCAGGTGAATGTAAACTGACATTCGTCGGCTGGCTGTGAAGATGGGAGAATGGTACTGTATGGGTCACAAGTCAATGAGTAACAAACAGTTAAACAGTCATGCTGGAATGCTTGATAATTCTAGTTACTGATGAAGAAGGGCAATAAGCCCTACGAGGAAAGCCCTATGAGGAAAGACTCAGGGAGTTAAATAAGTACTCTCTAGAGGAAAGAAGGAAAAGGAGAGACATGACAGAAACAATCAAATACCTCAAAGGTATCAATAAGGTACCGGAAGGTGTCATTTTGCACAGAAAGAGGTGCTCAAGGACAAGGGGGCATGATATGTAACTGGAAGGGGGGAGATTTAGAGGGGGTGTGGGGAAATACTTCTTTATGGAAAGGGTGGTTGATGTCTGGCACAGCCTTCAAGAAGAGGTGGTGAGTACCAAAAAGGTAACAGGTTTCAAACATGCATGGGTTAGATACAAGAGTGCCTTGGTAATAGGTGGAGGATAATGCTAGAGATCAGTTAGGGTGTATGGTAGCAAACTAGGTAGGGAACTTAGGGCAGACTAGGTGGACCAGTAGGTCCTTTCTGCTGATAGCTTCTATGTTTCTATATTTCCATTTAATAACATAGGTATTGTGATGGGTAATGGGAGTGGTGGGGTAAACATAAATCAAGCAGCATGGGCTATGAGAAAAATGTGCTTGGGGGTTTACAGTTAGTGAAATGAGGCAAAATGGAAATAAAACCAACAAAAGCATGTATGTCAGTAAACATATTGTGAAGTACACATACATGCACATTGGCACCATACATCCACATCTCCAGATAATATTTGTTTTAGAAAAAAAATTGTAATGAATAAAAAATGTGCAAACAAGTTGCCACAACCTCTTTCACCTACCAACCCAAAACATTTGATGAATCCATATTCTAATCCGACACCAGCAAGCATAAATTTCCATGAATCACTGATTCAAATCCTACAGCACCCATCTTCTGAATAAATGCAACTGGATAGATAGATAGATAGATAGATAGATAGATAGATAGATAGATAGATAGATAGATAGATAGAATTTTATTTATCCAGGTACAATCTTTAGGAATGAAATCCCTGTTTTAAATAAGAATGCCCTGTGCAATATAACAAAATCTCCATACATTATTGTACAACAGACAACAAACATTACAACATTATTTGGCATACAAGACTATTGCATAAAATAAAGAATTACAATGCAAACAAGTATACAGCTACAATATTATCTAACATTCGAAAACTGTTGCACATACTAAGGAATTAAAATCAAGTGTAGCATAAACAATTCTGACTGAGATGTTTTCTAAGAGCTGTCTGGAATTCTGATAATGAATTTTTGTCTTTTAACTCTAATGGTATAGAGTTCCATGTTTTTGCCACCATACTTTGTAATGTAATGTCACCAAATCTATTGAGGGACCTTGGCCTTGGCATGGTTGCTGTATTTCTCCTCAGCACATATTTTTCATGTTTGTTTCCAGTATATTCCGGGTATCTTAGTGGGTGTACATTGTTAGTGTTGAGTACTTTGTAACACCAGACCAGACATCTAAAATCTCTTCTCTGTTCAGGACCCTTTTAACCCAGATCAGCATAAACTTCACAATGATATGTTCTGAATATATTAAAACTAGCAAATTTAGCTAGCTTATGGTATGCCTGGTCCACTTTTTTTTAAATACTTTTTTGAGGGTGCTTCTATAGACTAGCACCCCATATTCCAAAACAGATATTATCAGTTGTTGGACAAGTCTTACTGTTGTTGCTGGGATGCATTGCTAGGGGGATCAGTAGTAGGAGAGAGGAGGTTATACTGCCCTTGTACCGGTCACTGGTAAGGTCGCATCTAGAGTATGGAATTCAGTACTGGTGCCCACACATCAAAAAGGGCATTAACCTGCTGGAGATGGTACAGAGGAAGGCTACAAAGATGATAGCTCGTTAGCAGGGCAAGGCATATGAGGAGAGGTTGAGGGCACCGAACATATACTCCCTGGAAGACAGGAAAAAGAGAGGAGACATGATTGGGATATTCAAATACTTGAAAGGGATAAATAAGGTTGATAAGGAGAGTCTCTTTAAGCTGAGTGGCAACCATATCACAAGGGGACACAGTCTTAAGCTGGAGGGTGGGAGGTTTAGGATGGAGGTCAGGAAGCACTTCTTCACAGAGAGGGTGGTGGACACTTGGAATGCGCTGCCGGAAGAGGTCATCTAATTGAAGGCAGTGGGCAGCTTTAAGAAAGGCTGGGATAGACATAAGGGCAAGGTAAGAATCATGGGTAGTGAGGATGGAAAGAGTAGGGAGGGAAGGCTGGGACATTAGCTCAAGCTGTGGACCCTGCAATATGAGCAGACTTGATAGACCAAATGGCCTTCTTCTGCTGGCTTCTTCATATGCTTGTATGTTCATATGTTGTTTTAACAAGGCAAGAAGAAATTCTTCTCGATGCTCCAAGTTTTTGAATAGACTTCCTTACTAATAAATTGATATGTTCTTCATAAGTAAGTTTCTGATATATTAATACACCTAAATATTTACAGTATATGTGTTTGTATTTATAATTTTCTGATAATTTTTTTATAATATGTTTACATCTGTATCAATCTTGGATTTGTTTCCAATTTTGAAACTGATGCATTGGGTCTTTTTTTCATCCATCAATAATTTAGATTCACAGAACCAAGTTTTCATCCTGATAACATCCTCCTGTAATTTTTGTTCAAGTGAGGTGCGACTGTCCGCCGATGCCACTAACACTATGTCGTCCACGTACTGTTGGACCTCACTATTTTTTACAATTTCCAGTAATCTAGTAACATACATATTAAAGAGCAAAAACCTAAAATTGAACCCTGTGGGACCCCTCTTTTTATTTATCCCAAAGTAGACATAGCTGCTCCCACAGAAACACACCGACTCCTTTTTGTTAAATAAGATTTAAACCAATTCAAAGCTTCTTCATGAACCCCTATTTCATACAACCTCAATAACAGAATCCTATGCTACACTAAATCAAAGGCCTTATTGATGTCCATGAACTTTGCTCCAGTAGTACATCCTGAATTAACAGATGTTGCTACATGGTTATTAAAATCTACAAAGGCCGTGTCGGTGAATGTCCCTACCCTAAAGCCATGTTGACAGTTTGCCATTAATCCATTCTGTTCCATATATTGGCTAAACTGTTTATGCACAGATGCCTCCAACTTCAACAATACGGGGGGCAGAGCTATTGCTCTATAATGATGCTGAGATCATTTTTGTGTATCGACTGACTATGTGATGCTTTTGTTTTCCCTGACTCTGTGTAACTGCCTAAAGTGTATCATGTTGTCCTATGTCATATTTCCTTGTACTCTCCCAGGTCGTACCTGAAAATAGGCAAATGTCTTGTCTAGTGTACTTACCTGGTTAACAAAAGCTAAATAAATAAATAAATAATTAGAGGCAGCCAGGGGATCCCCACATTTGAAAATAGGAACCACTTTTCACATTTTCCAAACATCTGGAAGTGATGCTATATTGAGGCTCCAGTTAAATAAATGTGCTACTACCAGTGCCAAAATATCAGCTCCTATCTGTAAGAACTTTGATTCCACTCCATCCTGGCCACCAGATTTATTAGTTTTTAATCGCTTTAGTTCTTTTTCTACTTCTTTTACTTTAATTACTTTAAATCTAAACCAGGGACAACCATCTCCAATGCCTGTGATTGTAACATTTTAAATAATTTCTTGTAGTAATACTTCAGAAGTAGCCATCTCTGGGTTTTGCAACCCAAAGTTGGGGAGTTCAATAAAGTACTGATTCAGCATATTTGCAACTTTGTTTTCATACTCTATTATCAAGTAGTTTTCAGTCAATTACATGGGAGTCCTAGAATTAATTGGGTTTTGCATATAAAAACAGAATTTCTTGTGGTCTTTCCCTTATGCAACCTTATTTTTATGATATTGTGATTTGGCCTTCCATATCATATTTAAACAATTATTTTGCCATTTTTAAAATATATTCCAGTCCACTAAATCTTTTGTTTTTTGGCTTTTTCCATAATCTATCCTTTATTCTTATAAACATTTTAATTTTTGTGGTGATCCATGGTAATTAGAAGTAGGGGGGTCTTATTTAGGGTTAAAAAAAAGAAAGTCAGTGTGTGTTTCTGTGTTGGGTAAGGGTACTGTATCAACTTAGTTTGCTAAATCAGTAGGAGGAGAGAGAGGTTAATTGGGGGTGTGGCTTAGGCAGTAGAAAAACAGGTGACTCCAATTACAACTTCCTGCTGCTAGCTTTTGGAAGACAGAAATCTTGCTTTTAGAGCAGAAAGTAGCTGACTAGAAAAAGCTACCATTTTTTCTTACTAATTGCCCTCCATCCCACCCCTCCACCCTCCCACCCTAAGCCAGTTCTACTTTTATAGCCACTGGATTTGACTGACAATAGGAACTTCCTTTTTGGCAGTAGGAAGGGAAGGATCATAAAGAAACATTTGTTTTGTCAACCCTGAAGGAAAAAGTAGCTCTTTCTCCCCCCTAGCTGCTGGAAGTCTGACTCTGAGCAAGGAAGAAGGAGACTACTGAAGAATACAGGAAGTTGCTGTCCCAGAACAGTAAGGGTGAGAGTTGTAAGAAGAGGTGAGAGTAAGCATACAGAGGAACAGGAGAGGGAACACAAAATAAGACATGATGGGAGTGGTGCAGTGTAATGGCTGTGGGGTGGCAGTGTTCTAGGAGACATTGTGGAGGCTGTGATGCTGCCCTATTTGCAGGTACCTCTCTGGTCTGAGGGAGAAGGTTGCCCACCTCCAGGCTGACCTGGCTAGGATTTGTGAAACCTCCTCCCCCACCCAGGGACCACCAGGGCCACTGTCACTACCTCAGAGTTTGCCAAGAAAAAGGAGCAGCTTGACCAAGGTGGGCTCAGGGAGGCAGAGAGTGGTGGAACAGAGGTGCATCCCTCCAGCTGTACCTCTCCACAATTCATATGCTGTTTTGGTGGATAGTGGTTCCTCTATGGAGGCACTTGCAGTGGAGACCAAGGAGGATGTTGGGAACCTCCACAAAGGAGACCTAAAGGAGGGTGGCATGAGACCCCACTGGGGAAGGAAACAACTCCTGGTGGGGGAATCAATCATTAGGGGGGTAGAAGTGGGGGAGGAAGGGGAGAGGGAGGTGAGGTGCCTACTTCGGGACCATCGAAGCAGCTGCAAAAGGGGGGAGCTGGATGTCATTGTCCATCTAGGGACAAATGACTTGGCTCAGAATGGGATCAGAGCAACGCAAGAGGAGTTTGTAGAGTTGGGGAGGGGCCTTAGACAAGCAGCACATACAGTAACCTTCTCGGAGGTGCTGCCTGTCTATGGCAAGGGTGATGCTAGGGTACTCCACACCATGGAATTCAATGAATGATTGAAAACTGGTGTGGAGCTCAGTGTTTTGGCTTCATTGGGGACTGGGGAGTCACCTGGAGGGATGCAGACCTATACTGCTGTGATGGTCTGCATCTGTCCAGGGGGGAACCAGGATCCTAGGTGATAGGTTTAAATGCTTCATTGGCAAACATTTAAACTAGCAAAGGGGGAAGGCACTGAAAAGGAGCAGGGAAATCCCAGCCCCCCCACCAAAACATGGTAATTAGCAAGGTAAACACCAAGGTAGAGAAGTCATTAGGGAGCAGGACAGTGGTAAATGCAAAAAAAGGCAAAGGCGTTAAAGACAGGGATGGGGCTAAAAGGGCTAAGGCCATCAAAAAATGGAGGGTGATGAGTACCAATGCCCATAGTCTGTGTAACAAGCTCCCTGAACTAGTGGCCTTGATGGAAGAGAGATGCCTGGATATCGTGGCAGTCATAGAAACATGGTACACAGAGAACCATAACTGGGATGTCAATATAAAAGGATACACAATCTACAGGAGGGACAGAGAGGGTAAAAGAGGAGAAGGAGGAGTAGCTCTCAATGTAAGGGAAGGGATCAAAGTAACAAAGTAAAGAGTAAACATGGAGCAGATGAGGCACTCTGGGTCATGCTGGAGACAGGAAATAGCACCACAGTCCACATGGGGGTTGTATACAGACCCCCTTCTCAGGGGGAGGGAATGGACAAGAAAATGATAGAAGGTGGCCTTAGAATTGCAGAATAAGGGGAGAGATTGTTGATGGGGGACCTGAATATGCCAGATGTTAACTGGAGTCCTTCTGCTGCAGGCACATACAAGACCAGGGTCTTTGTGGGGGATAATCTCTGAGGCACTCCACACTCCTTACACATGGGTTGTATCCACCTGATAAGATTCTTGATGCACTTATGACTTCAAGGAAGTCCGAACCCTTTTCCCTGTGATGTTGCTTCTCCAGGATCAGTTCTTCTTGTGCATTGGTAAAGGTTGCTGCACTTCACAACAGCTCCCAAGCAGTTATTTCAAGAATTTCACACAAAAGGTAAGGCCACCAGGCTTAACAATTTTATATCTAAGGTTTTTTGGCAGCTTAGGATATGCTAGGATAGCAAAGCGTCTTATGGAATTTCGTTGTGAAAATGTATGGTTCAATCTAGATTCCAGAGAGAAAGAGTTGGTTGTTTAAAATAACTTCCTTTGTGCTACTCAAAACCAATTCATGGTATCTGACTAGGAATCACAGAGACAATCACTCAGCCTAATTATTTCCAGAGGCATACTATAGGAGATCAACTCAGGGTATTGTGTCATACCTACAAATTTCATTCCAGATGCCTTAGATTCCTTCTCAGCTAGTCTAAAATGAATTAAGCACTCATAACTGCAGTTTTCAGCTTGCTGGGATCCCTGCTAGCAGTCCCAGTTCAGCCTGCACCCACTACTATACTGTGATGGGATTGGGAACACCCTGTGGCTCCAGCTAGCAGCCACAGGAGTGCTGACCCACATATATTTAAAGCAAATCTTATATGGAGTTTGGTTGCTGCAGCAAGTGAATGCCCTAAAAGGGGCATGCCTCACACAGCTAGTATTGGAACCCACTCAGGAGGGAGCAATCTTAGACCTGGTACACTCAAACGGGGATGGAGAAAGAATCTCAGATTTAGAAGTGGGTAGCCATCTGGGAGCAAGCGATCACCAAACAGTGTGATTCATGTTAAACACAGTCTTAGAGTCAAGCCATACAAAAGCAAGAGTATTGGACTTTAGGAGGGCTGACTTTGGGAAAATGAGAGAGTGCCTCTGAAAAGCACTAGCAAACAGGCAAGAAGGAGGGGTAGAGGAAAAATGGGGAGTAATCAAAACAGCCATCACATAGACAACAAGCCTTTGTGTGAAGCAGATCAACAAAACGCAATGAAGCAAAAAAAAACACTATGTTTCTCAAAGGAGGTGGCAGGGAAGGTTAAGGAGAAAAGGATAGCCTTCAGGAAATATATGGAAACACAGAAGGAGCAGGAAAGAGAACTTTATCAGTTAAATCAGAAAGAGGCAGGGAAGGCAGTCAGAATAGCAAAGGCCCATACTGAGGAAAGGATAGCCAACTCTGTTAAGAAGGGGGATAAGACCTTTTATAGGTACATTAGGGAGTGAAGAAAGACCAAAGGAGGGATACTGAGGCTTAATAAAGGGGAGGGAATGTGGGCAGAGGGTGACAGTGAAAAGCAGGGATACTGAACGAATATTTCTGCTCAGTATTTACAAAGGAAGAGGAGGTGGAGGTACTTAAACCAAACAAGAGAAACACTCTGGATATGGGGGTCGATACCAGTCCATTCACAGAAGAAAGTGTTCTGAAAGAACTAGTAAAATTGAAGGTGGACAAAGCAATGGGGCCTGATGGGATTCACCCAAGAATTCTAAAAGAACTAAGGGTAGAACTAGTAACACCACTGACTACTCTCTTTAACAAATCATGGGAGGATGGGATAGTACTTGAGGACTGAGGAGGATGGATGTGATTCCTCTTCACAAAAGTGGGAGCAGGGCAGAGGCAGGAAACTACAGATCGGTTAGTTTGACTTCAGTGTTAGGGACAATTATGGAATCACTTCCGAAGGAAAGAACTGTTTAGTACCCAGAGGACAGTGGAGCACAGGACCCAAGGCAGCATGGATTCACAGTGGGAAGGTCATGTTAGATGAATCTAATAGATTTCTTTGACAGGGTGACCAAAGTAGTAGACCAGAGAGGGGCTGTGGACATGTCCTACCCAGATTTTAGCAAGGCATTTGATACAGTCCCATACAAAAGATTAATATACAAGTTAGCCAACCTTGAGTGGGTCACAAGGTGGTAGCCTGATAAAAATTGCTGGACAGCAGAATGCAAAGGGTAGTAGTAAATGGAGTCCACAGTGAAGAAAGGAGGGTTACTAGTGGGGTACTGTAGGGGTTCAGTACTGGGACTGATCCTTTTTAATGATTTTATAAGTGACATTGTAGAGGAACTGGAAAGAAAAGTATGTCTCTTTGCAGATGACACAAAGTCTGCAACAGGGTTGATACACAAGATGGAGTGGAAAGGATGAGAAGGGACTTGGCAAGGTTGGAGGAATGGTCAGATGTATGGCAGCTTAGATTCAATGCAAAGAAGTGCAAGATAATGCACCTGGGAAACAAAATCCCAGGAACGAGTACACACTTGGGGGGTGGTGAGATACTGACAACAGCAAAAATGGAAAGAGACCTGGGGGTAATTATATCAGATGCCCTAAAGGTGGGCAAGCAATATAAGAAGGCAATAAGGAAGGCTGGGGGATACTGGGATGCATAGGGAGAGGCATCAACAGTAGAAAACAAGAAGTTGTTATCCCTCTGAACAAACAGTTGGTGAGACCCTATCTGAAGTACTGTGTGTAGTTCTGGAGACCCAATCTCCACAAAGACATAGACAGAGTGAAGGTTGTCCAGAGGAGGGCAACAAAAATGTTGCAGGGTCTGTACCAGAAGACATACGAAGAGAGACTAAAAAAGTTTAATATGTATACCCTTAATGAAAGAAGGGAGAGGGGGACATGATAGAAACTTTCAAGTATCTCAAGGGAATCAACAAAGTCCAAGAGGGTAATCTCTTTCAGAAAAAGAGATGTGCAAGAACAAGGGGGCACAATTTGAAGATAGAGGGGGGACGGCTCAGAAGTAATGTGAGGAAGTATTTTTTCATGGAGAAGGTTGTGGATGCATGGAATAGCCTTCCTGAGGAAGTCATGGAGTCAAGAACAGTGGGAGGAATTCAAAAATGCATGGGACAGACATAAGGCAGTCCTAGTGGGGGGTAGGAGGAAGTAGGCTGTTGGTTAAGTAAGATCTGCAGCTTATCCATCAGGTAGGAAAATGGGCACACTAGGTGGGCCAAACGGTCCTTATCTGCCATCAAATTCTATGTTTCTATGTTTCTAATTGTCATTTACTCAAAGTTCTTTGTTCCTTAGGCGCATGTTTATTAATAATCAAAATTAATGTATTATTAAAGTCCTGCACTACTATATCCAGATCCAGTATTAGGGCAAGGTGATTCCAGTTTACACTACTCAAGCTTTCCCTATGTGCATTTATATTAAAATGTTTCCAGTTTGTTATCCAACAAAATGTTCCTTCTGGCTTTTTTACAATCATCTTCTCAATAATAAATTTAGTTGGATAATGATCCCCAAGATTTAGTGGCATTATTTCAACAGATGTGACCAGTAAATTGTGAATACAAACATGAGATCTAAAATAGAATCTTGTTCAATACTTCTTGTACATCTGGTTGGTCCATGTATGACCTGTTTTAATCATAAAATATCTAAACTATCCTTTAATCTTCTTCCTCTTTTTTGATTCCAGTTAGCATTAAAATCATCAACTAAAATAAAATCTACATGCTGGACCTTATCCATTAACTTACCTGCAAGGATGTCAAAGTGAGCCAATTTTGACAGGGGGGATACACTATTTCTACTATAAGTTTATTTAGTATTATTTCAGCCACAAGGCAATCCATTCCCTGTAAATGTGATGAATAGATAATCTTACGGGGTCCCAGGGTGCTCTTAATGTATAACATAGCTTCCACACCTCTTCTCCCTCCATCTTTCCTGTACATTGCATAACCTTCAATCTGTGCCTTTTTATCTTCTAAGCTATTATGTAACCACATTTCTGTGATTCCCATTATATCTGGTCTTACTTCTTCCGCTCAAACTCCAAGTGCATCAATCTTTTTTGTTTTGTTTCAAACATTTTCATGTGTTACTTGTAAAACAAGAAGCCGTCCAGAACACAGGTTCATTTCTACATCTCCACTAACTATTAATAAAATCGAATAAACAGTGGTTACTGTAGCACCAGTAGACAACTGCAAGAATATAATATGGTTTTGTTAATATATAATGATCCCATAGCTGACTTGAGTATCACCATCCATTCAAGGATCAGAGAATACAACCCACTTATGATCTTTTGTGTAGTAGAGAGATAGATTGTACTGCTGGTTAAAATAAAGGATATTCATCAGTTTGAGCTTTGTAGCTTGACATTTTCACACTAGGAAATCATGAGCTATGCATACCATCAGAAGTTCATATAGAGAAGCAATGTTTCTGTTAAGAAACATAGAAACATGTAAGATGACAGTAAATAAGGACTGTGTGACCCACCAATCTGCCCCTTTTCTCTACCTAATGCAATATGCAGACCCTAGTTGATCTGCTGCTTAACCTTTCATCCCTATTGTGAGAGTACTCTTGTGTCTATCCCATGCATTCTGTAATTCCCCTATCATTTTTGCCCCATCAGCACCACTTTTCTTTCTGTGAAAAAGTACTTCCTCACGTTGCCCCTGAGCGTACACCCAGCCTCATATCATGCCCCTTTGTTCTTGAACACATTCTCTTATGAAAGATGCTACCCCCCTGTACCTTGTTTATATCCCTTAGGTACTTGAATATCTCTATCTTATCCTTCCCCCCCCCCATCCTCCAGAGAATTCATATTAAGGTCCTCTAGTCTTTCCTCATATGACTTTTGGTGTAGTCCTTGCACCATTTTGTTGCCCTTCTCTGAACTGCCTCTGTTTTGTCTATGTTCTTCCAGAGATGCAGCCTCCATAACTGGGCACAGTACTCCAAATAAGGTTTCACTAGTGATATGTACAGAGGCATAACCACCTCCTTTTTTTCTGCTGGTGATACATCTCCCTATGCACCCTAGCATCCCACTGACTCTCCCCATAGCCTTCTCACATTGTTTAGTTACCTTTGGATCATCAGATATGATTACCCCCTGGTCCCTTTCTTGATTGGTGTCCATCAGTACCTCTCCCCCCCCCATTGTTTCTGTGTCCCAAATGCATGATTTTGCACTTCTTTGCATTGAATCTTAGCTGCCACACTCTCCACACTCTTCAAGCATGTTTAGGTCCTTTCTGATTTTTTCCACACACACACCCAGAGTGTTGACCCTGTTGCAGAACATAGTGTCACCTGCAAAGAGGCATACCTTCCCCTCCAGCCCTTCTGCAATATAACTTATGAAGACTTTAAAGAGGACTGGCCCCAGCATGGATCCCTGTCACACCCTGCTAGTCACCCCTCTCTCCTTGGATAGAATGCCATTTACTGCCACCCTCTGTGCCCTGTCACTCAACTGGTTCCTGACCCAGATTACCACCTTGGGGCCCACTCCCTGGCTGCCCGGCTTATTTATCAACCTACTATGTGGGAGAGTGTTGAAGGCCTTGCTGAAATCTGGGTAGGCCACATCCACTGCCCCTCCCTGATCTACTGCCCTGGTTACCTAGACAAAGAAATCTGTTCCTAACTGCATCAGACAAAATTATCTGAATCTTTCACTCCCATCATGCATTCAGCAACAGCATATTACAGGATTTATCTAGTGTATTTTTTACTTAATGAAACAAAAACATGCTTCTCATAAATTTGTGATCACAATAAAACAAGCCACACAAAAATCAGCAGTAATCGACACCCCATTTAACAGACTTAAAGGAATTGCTGGCAATTACTTTATTTTAAAACCTGCATTCTTTGTAATGTGAATACAAATGGCTATTGCTAAGTTAATGTACTAACAAAAAAAAGGCATTTTTTTATTTTCTCTGCAAAAATCTAATGCTTCTTTCTCAAGGCACACCTTATTAACACTTATTAAAAAACTGGAACCAATGCTGGTATTTAAATTATAACCTACAGTTTTAGTGCAGTGCTCCTTTAGGGTGAGCAACTAGTACCATTTTTTTTGTTTGTTTGTTTGTTTTTATAATAAACTGAGCCCCAAACTAGGCTCCATATTCTAGTAAATGCAGAGTAAAAACTGGGTAAAGCAGGATCCAGCTGAAAACAAAACAGCATCTAAGCTGTGTTATCCTAACTAAATGCAATAACAAATGTGTCAAAACAGGACCCCATTGAAAAAGAGATATTGCATCTCATCTGGGTAATCCTAGGCAAATGTACTACAAAACTTTGTAAAACACATAACCCTACTGCAGAACTCCACTGAAAGGAGCTGTTTCATCTAACATGATCTGTCCTAGAAACATGCATTATAAAACCAGGGCACACTAAAATCAAGATGTTGTATCTCACCTGTACTGTACTGGCTAAATGCAGTATAAAACTGTGTAAAATCAGGAGGGCATTGCAAATGACATATTACATCACATCTGGTCTATCTTAGGTTAATATATAGTAAAATGTGTACAAGCAGAACCTCGTACAACAGCAATGCAAGCCACAAACATTCAGCATTGACAAATGCTTGTTTTCATATTTGTTTTTGTGACTCTCCAATAGTATGTTGTGTTTCATGAAGTTGCCTAAAGTGAGCAGGGCAAGTGTTTCATGATTACATGATTCTTCTAAAGTAAAGACTATTTCTGAAGGTACTTGGATGATTTATGGAGGTTTAACAGAAGTTTAACAATTTGTTTTACCACCCTTTTGGCTTAGTAGAGTAATTTGCAATTTTATCTCCTGTTTTTATGGCTTGATGAGTCTCTGATGAAAGTCAGTCTGTGTGTGTGTGTCAGCTTGAAAGATCACTGTTTACTTTTGATGTTCTTGTAAAAGGAACTTATGTTTCTCTTGGTGACATCTCCCACTCCACATCCAGCTCACACAGCAGATCTGTTGAATGTGGAGGGATTCCACTCCCTCCTTACAACACACAACTGGGGGGTGGAGGGGAGGGTTAATGCAGAAAACAGGGACTTGATATCATTCCTCGACCATGTAACAACAAAGGCTGGCTGCATTAGCAATTCAGACCCTTTTCTCTGATGTCAGCAATACATCTGAATGACTCCACCCATGCAGCCATAAAAAATTAGGGACACATCTTAAAATAGTTATCATTTCAGCTCATGAAACTGTTACAGTATGTGGCTCAGTAGAATACTGGACAGTAACATTATTGTTTGTCACTAATTTATTTTCTAAAGTAATACATCTCACTAACAGAAATACCAAATTGAAGAGGGACTGAGGACATATCTGAGTGAAAATCAGAGGCGTCAATGAAAAAAAAGTGGCACTTAGAGTTATGGAGGGCAGTGCAGTGATTCACATTACAAACTTCAGTCAGGATTCTATTTTGTCAGCTCAGTTTCTTGAAACTGTAACCCCCCCCCCCACACACACACAAACACTCATTTGGAGTTTACTAGGTTCACCTCCTACTGTCTGGTCCTGCCAGTCCTGGGTCTTTGGTGGGCCCTGAGAAGGTCCTTCCAGCCTTGCTTGCTATGGGATTTGGAGGAGCTAGAGAAATGCCTACTGTTTTGCCATTTAATGGCATTGCATAGCTTGTATTGTAAAGGTCAGCCCGTTGTGTGCTGACTCCTGGAATCCCAGTAAACATGTGTGGGGGTTTGGGTACACATTCCAGAGAAGCTGAGCAGGCAAGAGATTTTGTAAATAAATGTAAACTGCTTATGTGTACACTGTTACTTTAAGAGCTGTTCAGTCTGTTCATTGAATGTATTTCTGCCTGTAGATCTACTGACTTAGTGCTACAGTGCTAGAGGCAGGCCAACAAAAAGTACTTCAGAATTCATTCCATGACCGGATAACAGTGGAGAGATATATCTATTGAATTGTTGGACATTTATCTGTTAAAACAGTTTAATTTGCCTACTATAGGACTTTAAAGTTGGACCTTTGTGTGGATTGTTTACATGGACATCTTAGTCACTCCTGACCCTGTTTTGTCCAATCAGCACTCGAGGAGCTCTAAGGACTGTAGCTATGGCTCCTGTGAAGAGTGTGTGAACAATGTTCTTGGCACCTTTAGTGACAGCCAGTCAGCCATCAAGTAACCCTAATGCATATTCATTTCAGTGATGCACAGTTGTGGTAACAAATGGAGCTGCTGTATTTCCTCTCTTCAGCCATTGGGGGATAACACCTCAACAAGCAGTTCTGGTGAGATGCTCTTGGAGGTGTGAGAGAGGGCTGAGTGTGAGCAAAAGAATTAGGGAGTTGCTCCCAAGACTTCTGCAGCCACCAATTGGGACTTACCTGAATCTACCTTTTGTGGGGAGAACTAGAATAAAAAGTGTGCAACACAGTTGAGAGAAAGTCTTGTGGCACCCATTAAAATTCATCAGTTTGCAGTCCTAGCGAAACTTTTAACTGCAAAGAGACCGACTGTTGTCATAGTCCCAAATTTGAATTGGGAGAAGTCATCTGAGTTCCCATTTCCTGGGGAAGACAGAAAGCTGCTGTGGTCCACAGCCCAAAAGAGTGGAGACTTTGCTGAGAGACTGTTTGCCTGCCTGACTAGGGATACATCAGATGAGTTACAAACATGTGTCTACTGTTCACAGAAAGCAAGAGACAGTGTGAACCCTGAATTGCAGGTAGAAGAGTCATTGTTAACAGAGGTAATTCTGGGGAGTCAGCCAGGTAGTGTAACAGTCAGGCATTACCCAGCATCTTTCGCTAGACCTAGATGCCTGGACATGTGGGGTAGGCATGTGGCCCTGGTCCCCAATACTGGTCTGCTCACAGGACTCCTCAAAGTAGCTGCCCAAGCTGCAACTTATCAGAAGATGACACAATGCAGAGAAGGTGACAAGCTGCCAGAGCCCTATTTCATAGGTTTCATAGGTTTATACAAAGCATAGAAAACCATAGTCCATATAGCTTGCAACACCTGTCCTAGTTATACCCCTGTATTTTATTTCTTAATAAGTACTCATCCAACTTGTTCTTAAATTTGTTCATGTTTTTACCAAGCATGCTGCAAATCTTCACATACAGTTTGAAGCCCCTAGCTCAACTAACAAATCCCTTGTTATCCTCAGACCCTGAGAAATTGTGCTACAGAACTGTGAGTAACTGCAGGGCCTTCCCTGACCCTGACCTGAGGACTTATGAAGTTTGCTCAAAGCTTTTTGTTCCAGTTTCAAAGTGCACAAGCACTGGCCAATTACCTGCAACCTACAGGTCTGCACCTTTATCTTTGTACACAGCTAGACATTAGGGGGTCACTGGTACCAGTGGGGAGGTGAGCTTCTGTGTGAGGGTGTTACTGTTGGGGGTGGGTACTGTTAATGTTGTTGTTTATGGCTTCACCAGTTCATCAGCTATTTATCTTTGCTTTCCCATTCCCTTTCCCCTGTTAATAAATCTTTTATTGTTATTGTTCAATACTGTCTGTGAGCATATTGGGATCTATTCTGTAACTACGTGAGAAATGTGCATAAATCTCCTGCACTGCTCTGCACCCAAGTGCAGGTGTGTGAAAGCCAGCATTCATGAATACCAGCCATGTAACCAAGGCCCCCCCAGCATGCAACCATGTGGCAGAGGAACCTGGTGGCATTGAGGCAGAGCAAGGGACGCAGTTGGACATCCAATGGGATGCCCATCCTGGATCCCACAGTGGATCCCCTCAGTGCCCAGTCATGGGACTGTAGGAAGGGGCAAACACTACCAGGTTTCAACAACAAGCATTTGGCTGAATGGGTACACCCAGTCTTCATGGGCTGCACAGTGTGTTGGTGCAGCTGTGTGTGGGGGAATCACAGTGCCATCACACCCCACCAGTAATCTGCTGGGGGGGCATAAATATTTATGGCAGGGTCTCCCCTGGCACAGCCCTAGCCAGTGCTCTGCACCTGTGTGCATAGCTTGCTGTGTAGGGCACATCCCCTGGCATGCGCATGGCATGGTGCCATGCAGCTGGCTAGGGGATACAGTGAACCTATGGTTAATGCCACCAGGGGTGCACAGATTATCACTACACAGCATTTGTGCATAAGAATGCCTATGTGCTGCTTTTATGTGGCATGTAGGCATTCGTGCATAAGGCCCATTATTAGCTATAGTCTTTAACTGCATATATATTGAAATACTGTTTTGATTTATGGTAATCCATGTGTGGGATGACTGGAAGGGAAGGTGGATAGGTTCAGCATCCCAGGGGGTTGCACCTTACAAACAACTGGCCCACTATATTTTACTCTGGGAGGAGGCACCATGTTATTTATTTTATCTTTGGGAAAGAACCCCCCCTTCCACCAGAACAAGAGCCTAGGCCTCTCAGCCCTGTTGGGCTGGTAAGGCAGGGGTAGTAATCAAAAGTTACATGGTGACCCGGTAACACAATAATAGTGCTATCTTTATTTTGCCTCTACGTGGAATATATTACAGGGTTGGGGCTGCACCGGGGGACCCTGCCATAATACAAGCTTCTGGTGGAAGCCATCCATAAGATAGTGGTTAAAGAGGAAGTTTTGCTAGTAGGTGACTTTAGCTACCAGATGTCAGTTGGAGCACACGAGCTGTAGCCACAGCCTGGAGTAGGGACATGCTGGATGCCCTGCAAGGGGCTTGCCTTAGGCAACTAGTACTATAGCCCACCCATGAGGGTGCAATTTTGGACCTGGTACTCACCAATGGGGCCAACATTGCAGATGTCATGATGGGGGGGGGGGCACCTGGAGTCCAGTTACCATTGCATGATATGGTTCAGAATAGGTGTAGCAGCTGAGCTGAGCCACTTGAAAGAAAGGTTCCTGGATTTCAGGAGGGCAGATTTTGCAAAGTTGGGGATATGTTTCAGGAAGGCCCTAGCAGGGAGAGAGGACCGAGGCGAAGGGATGAGGAACAGTGGACCCATCTGAAAGGAGCCATAGTGGAGGCTACAAACCTTTGGGTTAGACAAATAAACAAAGGTAAGAGAAAAAGAAAAACACTGTGGTTCTCAAGGGAAGTGGCCGGGAAGATAAGAGCAAAAAAGTTGGCTTTTAGAATGTACAAAGAAACACAGAAGGAAGAGGACAAGGTAGTGTATCTGGACAAGCAGAGGGAAGCAAGGAGAGTAGTCATTAGTGCAAAGGTGTAAACAGTGGAAAACATAGCCCAGACAGTAAAGAAGGCAACAAGACATTTTATATGTATGGTAGTGAAAGGAGGAAGACAAGTGGTGGGATCATAAGGCTTAAGGGGGAAGACGGAGTGTGTGGAAGGGGACTTGGAAAAAGCATCAATCCTGAACAAATATTTTTGTTCAGTGTTCACTGAAGAGAGAAAAGGTGAGGGACCACAATTAAGTGGCAGGAGCAATAAGGGTTGGGAGGTGGATGCTAGTCCATTTATGAAGGAGAGAGTTCTAAAGGAACTCGCAAAACTGAAAGCAGATAAACCAATGGGACCAAACTGGACACATCCTAGAATATTAAAGGAGCTTAGGGAGGTGCTGGCAGCACCAATGGCAGTCCTGTTCAATAAATCAATGGAAGCAGGAGTGGTTCCAGAGGACTGAAGGGGAGCTGATGTAGCCCCTCAATGCAAAAGTGGCAGCAGGAAGGAGGCTGGAATCTATAGACCAGTCAGCTCGACCTCAGTGGTGGGGAAAATAATGGAATCACTACTAAAAGGAAGGAGAATGGAACATCTTGAATCCAGCAGAGCACAGGATCTAAGGCAGTATGGATTCACAGTGGGAAGGTTATGTCAAACAAATCTGATAGGTTTCTTTGACTGGGTGACCAGGGAAGTGGATTGGGGGGAGTGGTGAATGTGGCCTACATGGATTTCAGCAAGGCCTTTGACACGGTTCAACATAAAAGGCTTGTAAGCAAGTTAGGCAGCCTGGGAATGTGCCTGAAGGTGGTTAACTGGATTGGAAACTGATTAAGGAATAGAACACAGAGGGTAGTGGTAAATGGAGCTCACGCAGAGGAAAAGAGGGTAACCAGCAGGGTGCCACAGGGGTCAGTTCCTGGGCCAGTCCCATTCAACATCTTCATAAGGGATACTGCAGAGGGTCTGGAAAGAAAGGCATGCCTATTTGAAGATAATACTAAGATCTGCAATAGGGTAGACAATCTGGGAGGGGTGGAGAAAATGAGGAGGGATCTAGGTAAACTTGAAGGATGGTCAAGAGTGTGGTAGCTAAGATTCAATGCAAAAAAGTGCAAAATCATGCAGTTGGGCACAGGAACCCAGGGGAGGAATACATAATGGGAGGAGAGATACTGACAGCAACCAAACACCAGAGGAATCTGAGGGTAATCATTTCAGATAATCTAAAGGTGGTCAGGCAATGTGCCAAGGATGTGGGGAAAGTCAGTGGGTACTGCAGTGCATAGGGAGAGGTATCACCAGCAGAAGAAAGGAGGTGGTTATACCTCTATATAAATCATTAGTGAGACATCATCTGGGGTATTATGTCCAGTTCAGAAGGCCACATCTAGGTAAAGACATAGACAGGGTGGAGGTAGTTCAGAGAAGGGCAACAAACATGGTGCAGAGCCTGCACCAAAAGTCATATGAGGAGAGACTGGAGGACCTCAATTTGTACACCCAGGAGGAGAGGTGAGAGAGGGGGGATATGATAGAGACCTTCAAGTATCTCATGGTCATAAATAAGGTACAGAAGGGTAGCATCTTTCAGAAAAAGACATGTTCTAGAAAAATGGGTCATAACATGAGGTTGGAAGGGGTACACTAAGGGGTAATGTGAGGAAGTATTTCTTTATAGAAAGGGTGGTGGATGCATAAAACAGCCTCCCAGTTGAGGTGGTGGGAGCAAATTCAGTAGGGGATTTAAAAAATGCATGGGATTTGCATAGGGGTACTCTAGCGATGGGTAGGAAAACAATGCCAGTAGGGTCTTTGGTTTTTGCAGCAGGTAGGGAAAATGGGCAGACTAGGTGGGCTTGGTGGTTCTTATCTTCCATCAAATTCTATGTATCTATGTATGTATCTGATGCGGTGTGGGGTGCATGCTGTTGTTATACACTGGAACTCCAAATCTCTGCATTCAGCACATTACTGAGTCTTCATCTCCATCTCTTGCCCAGAGGATTACAGCTGAACATTGTTTATAGTACTGTACAGCTGTAACATAGAAGATTCTGCTGGACAGAAGAGACAAAAGTCCTGTCTAATGTCAGAACCCCAAACTCTACTGCAAACTATATATCCCTAACCCCCGTAGCCATGCTACTTTCAAAATTTCCCTGGTGTTCTAGTGGTCCCCCTACCTCACAAGCGTGATCCCCGACTCCCGGTAGCCCTGAAATGACAGCAAAACCACATATATATCTGTTTGTCTGTCTGTCATTCTCTTTTGCAATTTATTTAACTAGTATAGTTTTCAGGGGGCCATACTTCTGCCCCTATTTATGGCTGGGTGGACTGAGGCATTGTGTGTTTAAGTGACTTTCTTGGGATTGCAGTGAAGGAGTGGCTGTGGTGGATTTAAACATGAGTCGCTTGATTCCCAACCATGTGTTGTAACCACTGGACCTTCCAGTATCCCATTATTTACTCAGGATATGCCCCATTTGGTTTTATTGATATATTTTACTTATAGAGACAAAACAATAGTATTTCCATTTATACAAAAGGACATGAATGTATACATGAGTCCTTTGGCCACATGCATTTAGAATCACTCATTGGCATGGTCTCACTATGTTGTGGTAGTGGTCGTGGTGAGGAGTGGAGGTGCATATGATACCCTTTTATATAGTGCTTAAAGTGATTTATGGAAGATTGCCATAACAAATGGAAGTAGTAACCTGTAGGAGTTGTGAATCAGTCTCCTACCATTCAAACTGTGAAAAAGTGCTGTTTTCCATGAAAAAAATTCCTTTTATTTTTGTGCTAGCTTTATTTGAATAACCCTGATCCTTTTTGCTCAGTGCTGCAACCACCAACCATGACATCATGCAAGGGAAACAATGTTTTTAAATGGACACTGTCAGTTTTTAGCTCTTTACATTGTTTGCAAGTAGCTGTATCTAGCATTATAACATGTGGAGAAAAATTCTAGTCATTTGATTGGCTGAAAGCATCTCAGAGCCATGTAATCATTGACTCATAATTAAACTCCTGAAATACTTACAGTCATTTAGGCCCTATAACATAAACATAGAAAAGTATCATCACACTCACACATTCTGACAGGAGCTGTCTACTGTTCACAGAAAGCAAGAGACAGTGTGAACCCTGAACTGCAGGTAGAAGAATCATTGTTAACAGAGGTCATTCTGGGGGGTGCCCACTAGACCACCAGGTTTTGCTGTCATTTCAGGGCTACCGGGAGTCGGGGATCACGCTTGTGAGGTAGGGGGACCACTAGAACACCAGGGAAATTTTGAAAGTAGCATGGCTACGGGGGTTAGGGATCATGCTTGGGAGGGTGGAGGGACCACTAGAACACCAGAAAAATTATTACATTACCGTGGCTACGGGGGTCGGGGATCGTGCTTGGGGGGTGGGGGAACCACTAGAGCACCAGGGCAATTATTACATTACCACGGCTACAGGGGTCGAGGATCATGCTGGAGGGTTGGGGAACCACTAGAGCACCAGGGAAATTGTTACATTACAGCAGCTACGGGGGTCGGGGATCGTGCTGGGGGGGGCACTAGAGCACCAGAGATTACTGTGCCTATTGTTGCTACCTGTGCTTGGGGATTATGCTGAGGGGGCACCGCTACATTACCACCAGCTTTTTGTTGGCGGTATTTAGCACTGCACTACAGGTAGCGCTAATGCCTGTAGCGCGGCACTATACATTTGAATATGCCATGCAGCCAGTAGTCATGGCCACTCCCCTAACTCCCACCCAAGCATATATTTACTTTTAGCATCGGTGCTATCACACAGCGCCGGTGCTATTAGGGCTTCTGAATATTGCAGCCTGGCACAAATCCAGCACTATTCCAGCACTACAGCTTCGTGCCAGGTGCAATGCTTTGAATATCTGTCCCTACATCTCTCAGTAAAGAAATCTTGTCAGCTAGATACTGTATGCACAATGCCTTGTGCTGGAAATAAGCATATGCGAGCTTATATTGTTGAAGCCACTACAGAAATAGAATACTGCACCTTGCAGTAAGGGAAATGGAAAATAGCTTCTTATTGTACCCACAATACCTTGCTATGTACATCTATATATTAGATGCTGTACTGCAGTCACCACTACCAAAATAAGAGACTACAATTCTAAGTAAGAAACATTTAAGTCAACTTTATAATTTACCCAGAATTCCTTGTTGCTGTATTTAAAACACTGACAGTTCCTTTGCATGACATCATTCTGGGAGTGTGGCCACACACACAAAACTGGAGAGTGGGCAGAAACAAAGCGCTGATAACACATAAAAAAAAATAACTCTGACAGATTTTTTTACAAAACAAATTATAGCTTTAACATCCGAAGCATGGCTGGCAATGGCATACTATGTGAAAAAGGCATTTGAGGAACTTCTATAAATCACTTTAAAGATGCTCATTTATACATATGGTGTTATCTGAGCAACCAAAATTTGAAATATGATGGTGAATGTATACTGGCCTGTTCCCTCAAAACTGGCAAAATTATTTTATTACATATACAGCAGTTTGCTGGTATCTTCAAAACATGAATACATTGTCATTACAATGTTGATTTTGACTTGCATAAGCCACCTGAGTTCAGATGTAACAAAGGAAAAACAATCTGTTCTTGTTTCTAAAGGTCTGTGCTACATGCTGTCAATTTTATACACTGACTGAGGACTTCTGAAGGTCCATAATTACTATGCTAGAGTAATAATTTGATTTCTTTACAGTGACTGACGGGAATTTGCTGAAGGTCGATAACAGCATAAAGTGGAACCTTTAGATCTCCAAACACTATCTGCAGAGATCACACTCGAGTTGCAGATCCTACAAAGGAGAACTATAATCTGGTTTAACAAAATCATATTGCCCTTTCATCAATAATTCATTGGTTCTTTTTTGCAAATTCCAACAGAGGGGCTTAAGTCTATACTGAACATCCACATTTTGATAGCCCTGATAATTAAACCCTTGCACTCTAGGTACAGGATCATCATGTTCTATGACAAACTTTTAAGCAAAGACACATGTCTGGGATGTGTTTCTGTTATTCTATTAATGTATCGGCTCTGGTTTTTCTTACAGCCCACTTAATTGCTATGAGAGTAATCTCTTCCGTTTTGGTTTAACAGGTTTTCACTTGCAGCTGTCTGCCCTCAGGATAGTCCAGTTGTTTGATAAGTGCAATATCAGGACTGCAACACATGCTGTCCTTTAGTTTTGAAAAACACAAATTGTTGGCTACTTTAGTTTTAGGGAAGGTGACTGTTACAATATGAGGAAGAAATGTACTTTGTTTTAAATGGTACTGTCATGACCAGCAGAATCTCTCCAATGAAAGTGTGGAACAGTGTTCACTATAGCATGTGAAAATCATGCTTCATTGCAACAAATGCAAATAGAATGTCCCATGGCAGGTGAATACACTCAATGCTCAGCTCAATGCAGAGATTAATGTTCTGCTCTCTCTCTGCCAACGCTATTGAATATCTATCTATGACCTCTAACCACCCCACCCAAATCCTCAATATGTTTTAGATCAAATTGAGGACCCAATGTATCCATACATTTATAGTATATCATTATTATGAATTTCACATTTGCAACTCTGCATTTAGGCACACCGACAAAAATATAAACTAGTTTTTTTCTAAAGATAATAAATACAGAAGTCATTTTCATATAGAGCTTTTTGCATTACATACCTCTTTTTATTAAACCAATCATAAGTGTCATAACTGCAAAAAAATCTGCAGTGCTTCCTATTAATTTTAGCATTCATCACATCCCCTTAGAGGCTTTTCAAGAGAAAAGTTTCTACATCTCTAATTATATACATTGAATAAATAGGACTATACTGTATGTTCAACACTGTAGCATCAACAATTTCATTTAGAAACCCTGAGCTCCAATCCACTGGATTTTATTAAACCATGACTATATAAAAATTAATCCCTGCGGCTGAGTTGTTGCCATTTTTCGTAACTTTTTATTGACTGTTTGCTAGATTGCATGTCTCTAAAGTATATGATTTGAGATGACAAATTAGACAGGTTAATATTAGGGGAGAGCTTGTTTGATTACAAAATAGTAACAGCTTTAAAGTTTTTGCTTTGTTAAAGTCAGAGTTGTAACAGTTTGATATGATCTAACATATTTGAAAAAGAAGCAAAGCTATCCACCCATCTATTGCAAGTGTTCACAATTTCAAATTGATACAAGGGTGCATAATGATGCCACTGCTGTAATGTAGTGAAATAATAAAAAGGACAATACTAACATATCACAGGTATTTATTTTTCTCCTAAGACATGCTCCCCATGAGAAAGCATAAATTCCTTCTCTAAATAGGGTGACAGCTCAGCCAGAGAGAGGTAACTGATTAATGCATTTGTGACAGCTGCGAAAAGTTATGAGACTTTTCACTTTTGCATTCATCCTGTAGCTATTAAATAATAAAAAAAAACTCACAGCTTTCAACAACAGTCAAAGACACATTTCAGTCTTCCTGATTTAGCAGCCACTCAAATATATATAGGTTCAAGAATTTAGGGGTTATCATGGAAGTGAGGTTTTTAAGAGGGAAAAATAAATAATGTAATGCAATTTTCTTTACATATTTGATTCTCAATATTTCTGCTTGTTATCTAATTTCTACACATAGTTCCAACAAGATGACCAGGTCAGAAAGTAGGCTTGTGTACTCCTTTCAACCAGAATGGGGTCTAATTTCCACTCTTTATCTGATATATACAGACTTCCAAAGACGAGACATGCTCACTTAACTCACTAAACAGATCTCAAGAGATTATCCTATTCTAATATATGACAGACCAGACAGAGGTGCTCACTGAATTTTACACCTGGGAAAAAAAAAACATAAAATAATGTGGAGGTGTTGCTTTAGTGTCAAAGATGTGCCTCACCATATTGTATGGAAGACCTTCCTAATAAGAGACAACAGCACAATTGTGCCAATACAAAACAGCCTTAAGAATTTTACATATGGCAGTACCATAAATCAGCTTACTCCATTTTTGTCATAGGTTTGCCCCCTCTTCTGCAATCATCCTTATATGTATAACTATTACCATCCTTATAGTCTCACTCAACTACAGTCAAATTGGTACACTGTCTGAAGTAAAACCCCATAAGTTATCCAACAAAAACACTGAAGCACTGACTTTATGTTTTGCTCACATTCTTCTTGAGGAGTATGCATCAGCACACTTTCTCTCATTCTGAGATTATACAACACTCTCCCTTAACATTTGATTGGGAAGGGAGCCATAGAATTATGGTAAAGGAATTAGCAATTAACAATAATCAAAAATAAGCTCAAGCAAGGCACACATATAGTCTGGTATTTAATTGTCTCAGTCACATAATAAATGAATAAGTTGTTATGAACAGTCTATTGGTGCTGCACATATACTGTACTATATGCTTCAGTAAAGAAGAGAAACTGGGAGATAAAAAACAGTAGCCTGTGTACTTCCTGGTGACATTCATCTATAACCAGTATCCACTATCACAAATCTGATTCATGCAAGGAAACATGTTTGCAAGCTGAAATGAAACATTTCCTAATAACCAGATTCAAATTTTAATTGCATTGGTAACAAAATCAGAGTTTCAGAACCTATTTATTTGGATTTTCAATCAAATCCCTAACGTTTACACACAGCTAGATAATCAGATTCAGATTCATCAATCTGGTTTTGCAGAAAAGCATTACAAATCAGAATATTAGCTATATGTAAATGGAATCTTTTCTTGTCAATTACAGGTTGAAAAGGTGCAGAAATACTTTTTTTTTGTTATCACTTTCATGTCCATGTTCTTGTTGTAGCAAACTCACACTGCAAACTGCTCCAGTGAAATGTTATCACAATTTTGACTGCAACTTAAAAAAAATATATATACACAATTAAAATATTATAATGCTCAAAAATGACTGAGCTTAAAAACAGTTTCTAAAGAAGCAACACCATTGCAAATACAATAGTTTTCAGCAATTGAAATAGTGATAGCATTTAACTGCACTAGTTGAGCAGTTTTGACAGCTAAGGGAGTGAAACCGACCTCCATTTTTGACTTACTGGGATCCGGGTTGTTTAAATATCATTTTCATGTATTTTATACAGTAAGTCTTCTACAAGTATATATTCTATCAATAAAACAGTTGTTTTTCTATCTATAAATAAGCAGTCTTTTATCTTGATTACTCAGGATTTGCAGGTGATATACATGTTAAATTTAGTCATGGGGGGGTTGTGTAACTCATTGTATTTAAGAGGACTGGTCTGATTACTAACCAAGTTTAAGGGAAGTGGAACGGTTACTGGACTGTTTTCAAGGTTTGGGCCAAATAAGGATACTGACTGACTGATAGAATGAACCAAGTTACCCACTGAATTTTTTTGGGGAGGGGTTGTCTCTGCTACTGACCAAGCTTCCTATGGACAGCACTACAAAAGTGGTGTGGGTCTACCAGTTTGACTTGCAGGATCCACATTGCTAACCAGGTCTGGAGTGGGGCTGGGCTTCCATCCTTGCTTGGTGGGGGGTTAAAGTTGCCATTTTTTTTTGACCATGCAAACTGCTAATATAGTCAGATTGTGACAAAATATGCCTTGTTTGAGGTTTGTAGTTTGCATGGTCAAATTTGAGGAAGCTGGCACAGCACTAGTTATTTTGATCAAGTCTGGAATCCTCATTCACTGTTATCACTTCTTAAGGGTCATATAATTTCTTTCATTGTAACCTAATTGACTGAATTTTGGCATGTTTAATTTGTAGTTATATTTTGGCTCTATCTTTGGAATCACTTATCCAATCGTGACTAAGCTTGGCAGCCTAGACATTCATTAATGACATGTCTTGAAGATATTGCAGTCACAGGCATGTTGAACTAATTGTGAATGAGTTCTGACTTCTGATTCACTGTTACTTTTTTAGGCATATCTTGAGACACACTTATCTAAATGTGATGAAACATTCTGTACTCATCTATTATTAACATATCTTTAGAGAATTATTGTGTTGGCAATGCTGGTCTAAATATGCATGAGTTCTGACCTGTGATGTGCTATAATATTTGTGGGGTTCACTTGAGAATCACTGAAAGAGATTCCCCAGTCTCTGGGTAAACTGTTTAAATATAATATTCAAATATAATTCAGCTTTTTTTTAATATTTTCTTATAGCATCTCCCTTCTTTATTATTGAGGAAGGCTGCATGAAAATTGAATTTTTTTTCTCCAGATGTAATCTGCTTTTTAGTTTAGGTTATTGCACATAAATTGCAGCCTATTCGAAGAACCAGACTGACTGAAGTTCATTATGTACAAATGTATAGATAGCATTATACAGAATACCTTACTATTACATCAGATAAAAAGGGGGAAATTAATACAATAAATTGTGTGCCTATATTACTAATATCACATCACAAACAGAGGAAAAAAAGCTTTTGCTACTTTCCTTTCTGTTCTTGTCCTAACGCCGCATTTTGTGACATTTTAATCAATTGCACAGCAAAATATTGTGATGTTACAATCAGAGAATCAGGAAGTCAGTGGAGTGGAAAGAAGGAAGTGTAGTCTGAGGAACAAAAATCCTATTTTTATTCAAATGTACAAAGTCATAAAAACTGAGGACAGTTAAACACAACAAATCAAATAAATATTAGCGGACTGCTATCTGAATATTGTATTCTAAATCATTTTCCTGGATACTACAGAATCTGTTAAATGGAACATAAACACTGTTGTTTACAATTTCTAATACAATTGCAAATGGGGTTAATACAATTGCAAATGGGGTCTATTTTAAGTAAAAGGGCAATAAACCCAGTTTTTTTATGTTTTTAATATAATTGTAAATCCTGGAATGTATGACATCTGATTAACAACTAGTGTAAAGCTGGTAACTGTGCTTGCAAATTTGCCCTTGACTTAGAGTATGACACACACAGGTGTGTTCTTTACATTTCTCCTGTTTATCCTTCCACCATAGGGTGATGTACCAATTGACATTATTTAGTAAAAAAAACACAATTGCACCTCTTAAAATTTTTTCCCAAGGGATAATAAATACTGAACCCGAAACATGTGCAGGCAAAGGTTCTAAGTACCACAAAGACAAACAGAATTCATCACGCTTTCTTAGTTCAAGTCATGAAAATGCGGAACTTGCCTTCTGTTGCTATTAGTGATACAGCTACTTTTTATATTTTTTAAGAACAATGCTCTACCTTACTTTTTGGATAAGTTGGTATGTCAATGTACATAGTTAATATTGTCTTGTATAATTTGTTTGTATTATTAATTTATTTCACCTTTTGTTATTCTATGTTCATGATGTGGACATCTTTGAAAATTGGCTGTTGACTCAAAGGTTTTCTGAAGTTATACAAACAATAAACCAAATGTATTGTTTCATGAGTTTGTTGTGAAAATGAGTTTGTCCATGCAATATGATTTTCTTAATCATTTAGCACTTCTGGGGCCAGATATTCAAAACTTTGTACCAGGTACAAACCGATTACACCACGATTGGGCCACATTTGCACTGGATTGCTATATTCAAAGGGCCAAATACCACAGGTGCAATGTGTTAGCGTGATGCAAAAAGATAATTTATGCACGGTTCAGAGTGAGGGGTGGGAACATGCGTACAGGCACAATGATATATTCAAATCTATAGCACCATGCAACATGTGTTAGCATGACATGTAGCATGGTGCAAATTACTGCTTATGAAAAGATAGCCTTAACTACGAGCAAACCAAGGATGGGTGGCATGGACACAGCACCAACAGGAAAGAAGGCTGTATGCAGCCAATGAGGAGGCAGTGAGGGCAGATGGCCACCCTGGGCCACACCATATGCACAGGCATACAAACTGTGGAATGCAATGCCTCAACATTGCCTAGAAGCTAACAATCATGTAAATTATGAAACTAAGCTAAAACTCCACTTGCAGTAACGAACTATTTGTGATTGTTTTTAATGTGATACTAAGTTAATATTTGTGATTTGTGTGTTGTTGTTCATTGTATGTATTTAATGTACACTGTATCATCTCAGCCACACATGTAGCTGCTCTGGGTAGCTCCTGAAAATGGGCCTTGGTCCTGTGTGCTTACCCGGTCAACAAAGTGATAAATATAAATAAAAAATAAAAGGAAGAGACATGCTTTACACAGATGGCACCACCCATCAGTTCCAACCCTGCCAGGCATTAGTGGGTGCCTCAGTGCCCATTGGACACCATGGCAGTGCTTCCATATAGCACACACCTCCAGTCCCCCATTGGGGTACACCAACACAATGCAGCACACATATGCAGCACTGGAGGAATGGAGGGTGTTGAGAGGAGGGTGAACAACTGGGCAGGCTGTACCACATAGTAAGTACTTCCACAAGGCTGTGGCTATCCACATAGTGCACATTTTCCAGTGTTGGGAATACCCCACACAAGTGTGCCTGTCTGTGGGTACGTGTCACCCCCCCAGCACACACTGCTCATCTGTATAGACAGCAAGGCACACACGGCCAGTCATGTGTATGTTACTGTAAGTGTCACATGCCAGTGGCACAGCATATGTGGGTCACAGGACAGCATGACAGTGGTGTCCACTGTCAGAACACACCTGCCAGCTGAGCCTGTCACTATGTGGAGAGCAGCAGCCATCGATGCCTGACACACCGTAAGCATTGCTGTGTCCCTCACAATACCAGTCACTATGTTACAGTAGCATCTGCTGTGCACAGTAACAGGGACTACAATATGTCCATGGCCTGCATCACTGCCACCAGTGCTATGGTGCTAGTCCCCTGGGGCACAATAATCTCTGCTGCTGTGCACATACATAGCCTGCGGTTACCAATAAGTTGATCCAGTCTGACATGCAGGTGGTGCAGTGAGCAGACCCAGTCTGCAGCAACCAACCAGTAGTTCCAGTCTGATCTACAGATGGAGCTGTGTGCACTCTGCAATAGTGCTAGGCAGTCCAGATGGTAATGCATGCAAATCAAGCCATAATGACATGCTAATGTGGCTGTTTGCCCATGAACTGCCTAAGTAGGCTCATTTGTATATCACTTTTGAATATAGCAACATTTTGTCCTGGGCAAATGTGTTAGCACCGGGGAAAAGAGTTTCCCCCTTGCAAATCTGTCAGAATCATAGCACAGTTCTGCAGTATTTGGCCTGCACTGTTGTTTGCAGTTTTTGTGACTCCACTTCTTTGCTAGTACACACATTGGCCACATAGTTCACTTTTGCCTTACTCCACATCTGTGTGCACTGGGCTGCTGCTGTGGTTTGCACTGCCTGGTTGTTATATTCAGAGCTATCTTACTTGCCAATCTATTTTTGCATTGCACTCAAAGCCCTGTTTGCACACCATTGTTTGCATGCTATATTCAACTGATTTAGCCCCAGAGCTATTCCTTTGAACATAGCTTGCTAATGTTTCTGGGCTATTTTTGCACACCAGGCAGTGCTAATTTTGCCCTGGGGCTAGGTTTTGAATATTGGGCCCCTGGAATCCTGTGACACTAGTTGAGTGGAATCCCTATATGGAAAACTTCACTCTAGGCTTCCATGCAACAGATGTGACTGGATTCCAGAACTCTAAAAAAATCAGTTCTGGGCAAGAAAAAACACAGCTTTAACAAGGGGTCCAAAATAATAGAAACATGACTATGTCAAATAAAACACATGAAACAATACACTGGGGCTATTAAACAACTATCATACATGTCTGGATTTACAGTTAAGGTAAAAACATAAACAACAGTTGTCCCCCTTCTTTTTACAAAATGTTTAATTTAACTTGTTCTGGACCAGTGGTTCTCAAACCTAAATCCTTACTGACCGAGTCAACACTTTTTGCTCTTCTTTCCAACTTGTCCATACCGGAATACCTTCTACATATACAGTGTACCTGTATTTTTATATTATACATTTAGGAAAAGTATCTCACTTTCATACTCAAGATGTTTTTTTAGAAACTGCTATACAAATCATAATGGAAAAAGGACATCAGGAGAATGGATAACACAGGGAAAGAAAAAGAGAGCATCTTGGCCGATGCATAGTAAGGATACATAACTACAGCATAAGCATCCTAGTGTAAACTGTAGGGTGAGGATGTACTGTACTGTTAAATGTATGAAATAGATACAGTAACAAAGTGACAATGAACAGTTAGGTTTTATGGATGTTTCAGCTTTGTTCTTAAAATATTTCCTTGGTGAAAGAATGACTCAACCCTAAGAAATTACATTCACATTCAATAAAAATATGTTAATGAAGAATAGATACAAATTAGCCAATTGCATTTTGATGCTTTTGCCCTTTTCTTTACTATTAATACATTGATCACATTATGTTATAGTCGGGTAACTGAGTACCACCTTACTTCTACTGTAAATGTGGTTGCTTCTCTCAAGGCCTTCTGCTTTAAATGTAGAACTCATGAACTCAAATTAGAAATACAGTAAACTGGACTTCTGGTTTGGCCATGACTAAAATGGCTGCTTAATTAGAGAGTTCTTCACCTCTGGCTAATATTACAGTTTTTTGATGAAATTCAAAACCATCAAAAGTCATTTATTTACAGATGTTTTAGGGTTTGTTTCACTGAAACAAAATATTTCTTTTTTTCTTCAATCTGTCGAGATGTTCCTGTCAAAAATGTTTTTCAAAACTGAGCAGACAAATGGCTAGTGTGAAGTCTCCCGTAACAGCGGTGGCTCTGACTCTGAAAAAAGATACTGATCTGACCATACATCTCATGCTGGAAAGAATTTTAGCTGAAGTGACAAGGGTTAAACAAACCATGGCCAGTCTGGAGGCAAAGATGGACAGCCTAAATTTACATTTCTTTCACACAGAAACTACCATGAGGCAACTAGACATCTAGGCTGTCAAATGAGACACAGAGATCCACTTAATGAAATCTGAACTTGAGCTGCTGTGGGAGAAACTCAACGATCTCGAATGTCCAGGGTGCAGAAATAACCTCTGCATCATCAGTGTACCAGAGGGAGTGGAGGGAAAAGATATAGCAGCCTTTCTGCGGAATTTGCTCACTGACATTTTGCACCTGAAAAATTGCCCTTTAAATATTCAGATGGCTCAAAGAGTACAGATCCCAGACCCGAAGCAGAGAAGAAGCCCCGTCCTATTCTAACCTATTTTCTACATTTCTCTACCAAAGAAAGGCTTCTCCAGTTAGCAATAGAGAAAGACTCCCTCATGTGGCATGGGCAGAGGATCTTCCTATGCCAAGATTACTCAGTCAGACTAATTAAAAAAAAAGAGCTGCCTTCATGGACCTGAGACATTTCCGGCAGAAGATGGGTGTTCACTATCAAATGGTATACTCTGCAACCTTCAAAATAGAAAGGAATGGGTTCTCCCATAGTTTTCAGGACCCCTCAGTGGCCAAGGGGTTTGCTCAGAGAATCTGGGAGGCAACATGGAATACCCAGGGAACCCAGCAGATAGCTCATCTAAGAAGCCAGTAGACACCACCACTCAACTGATGGATTTTACACCACCACCACTCAACTGATGGATTTTACACCACCACTCAACTGATGGATTTTATACCATATTGCCCAGCACCATCCACCAGCACAGTTCCACCAGAGCAATGTCAAAGAAAATGGGGATGATCAATGAAAAGGACTCAGAGCACCTCTACAAACACTACTAACTCAAACTGCCAACACTGCAGCAGAGGCAGAGGTTCCAGAACATCAGCTGCAGACTTATTGGCCTCTGACTCTCCACCTGAGCAATCAACAATACTTAAGCTATTACCAGAAGGGCAACAATCACAACAGATATCTCAAAACAGAGACTTAGAAATTCATGACTCCAACTTATCATAACCTTTGCACAAGTAGCTATCATGGGCTGATGTGTCCCATGATCAATGGGATCAGCCTCCTCTGCCTGCTTGGCATGAACTGTCTGCCAGAGGCACATGAACTTCATCATCATCATCATCATCATATTTTATTTATAAAAAAGCACCGTTCTTATAACCAAGGTGCTTGTATATAATGACAACTATAATAAATAATACCAACAGTAATCAATAAAATCCAGTAATTTAAAACTCTAACAATTATAATACCGCCCTTAAAAACCAGAATATGTCAGTTCAGATAAATAAATTTTTAGTGCAGTTTTAAACTCCTGGATGCTCAGGCAATCTCGCACCCGATAAGGTAGAGAATTCCACAGGGTTGGGGCCACAAAGCTAAAGTCCAGACCCAGATGTCTTTAAACGGACCCTGGGAATCTTCTAGCAACTCTATTGGTGATTGAGAGGTGGAGGTACAGGCGCAAAGGAGACTGCAAGTAAATAGGTCCCTGGTCATGTAGGGCTTTATAGGTCAGCAAACCAACCTTGAAGGTGATCTTTCACCACACTGGAAGCCAGTGCAGTCCACGAAGTACAGGCGTTATGTGACTGGTTCTAGATGCAGCAGTCAACAGCCTGGCTGATGCATTCTGTACTAGCTGAAGGAGGCGGACATCAACCCCCAGTAACTCTAGGTAAAGGGCATTGCAGTAGTCATGGTGAGAGGTAATGAAGGTGTGGACCAATGATGGAAGATCATCAGGAGGAACCAGGTGTTTCACCTGGGCGATATTCCTCGATGGTAAAAAGAGGTCTTGACAACTGTTGACACCTGCGATTTCAGGGTCAAGTCGTCATCAACAATAATGCCCAGGTTTCGCACCTGGCCTGAGGTAGTCAACGCAATACCCCTGAGACATAGTCCCGAGGGTGAACCTGCCAACAAACCCACCTCCCGATGATCAGGGTCCACAACCGGCACCTCAGTTTTAACCGGATTCAACCACAGCCAGCTCGCACTCATCTAGTCCTGGATCTCAGCGAGACAGTTATTAAATACTGAGAGGAACACATCTTGACCAGGTGCAAAGGACATGTATAGCTGAGTGTCATCTGCACAGCAGTGAAAACTCAGACCATACCACCTAATAATCTCTCCTAACAGCAGCATATACACTGCAAACAACATGGGTGACAAGATGGAGCACTGCAGCACCCCACAGGATAGGGAAAGAGGGGCAGAGGAATACATCCCAGACATCACTCTCTGAGTCCTACCCTCAAGGAAAGATTGAAACCATCTGAGAACCATACCAGACAGTCCACAGATGAGCTGCAGGCACTCCAACAGTGCACCATGGTCCACAGTGTCAAATGCTGCAGAGAGATCAAGCAGGACCAAGATGGAATGAGTCCTCCGATCTCTCACTATAAGGAGGTCATTTAGTACCCAGACAAAGGCCATCTCGGTACTATTCCTCTTCCTAAATCCAGACTGGAGAGAATCATAGATATTGTGGCTGGTCCAATAAACGCTATCAAATCATTTGCTGCTGATCTGTTTTTCTTATCTTTTGAGACCCACTCTAAATTCTGTTTTTTTGCTGTGCGCTGCATAACAAATGATGTGCCCTAGGATGTATGCCTTAAAGGCAAATTATAAAGTGGCTATAGATAATTAAGGCAAATTATTGCACTTAAAATAGAGGTCAGACTCTTTCAGAAGCCACCCTGGGAAGTCCTTACATGAAAGTAAAAAGGTGTCCATATGCCATCTAGAATGCCTAGAGGCATCTGATCCTATTAGAAGGGTTATGCTCATGCAGGCATGGTCTGAAATTATTATACGGTAGGACCAATTGAGGCATGCTGCAAATCCTGCATCTGTGGCCACTGGAGCAGGAAAAAGTCCAAGTGACTGCTCACATTATGTGGAGCTGAGTGAAAATTGAAGTTCCTGGCTATAGGGTGTAGGTTACACCATGGGTCCACCAAGTTAAACTCTTGGGCCATGGCCTGCAGTGCTGTTCTACTATTAGTGGGCATAAAGAGCTACCCTTCAACCTATCTAACAATTGGTCCTGGACCTCATTAATGTCCCTCCCAAGAATATGCCTATCTTCTGGTTTGAGAAAGGTAGAAATTTACTGGGACAGGTCAGGGTAGAAGTCTGGGGAGTCCTGATTAAGGCCATATATATTGACCAGCAGCAGTGGCTCAGAATTAATTAGCACCTTAGCTATTGCCCATCTACCTTCTGGGAAAAGGCAGATTTTATGATCTGCATCTGGAGCATTTTGTGAAACAAAATGGAAACCCTTCTTGCCTTTTTAGAGTAAGAGCTACTGACCATGTGTCCTACCCATTCCTGAGTTAGCTTTTGTGCTCTGCTTCTAAAAGGTGGGGTTCTTGAAAGAAAGCTATGTCACAGCAATTCTTTCTTAAGTGGGTAAGAATTTGCTTTCTTTTAATTGGGTAGTTTATACCCTAGACAATCCAGGATATAATTTGAATTGTGTTAGATCCCATCTCCCTACCAACTTGTAAGCGGGCAATGGTCATCCACCAACCATTAGCATTGGTTGGAGAAAGGTAGAAATTTACTGGGACAGGTCAGGGTAGAAGTCTGGGGAGTCCTGATTAAGGCCATATGGAATTCAAGCATGCATGGGACAGTCATAAGGCAATTCTAGGGGGTGGGGGTAGGAAGAAGTAGGCTGCTGGTTAACTAGGATCTGCAGCTTATCCAGTAGGCAGGGAAATGGGCAGACTGGGTGGGCCAAGCGGTCCTTATCTGCCATCAAATTCTATGTTTCTATGGTCAGTTCATGTTATGTCTTAACTACATTGTTATAGGAGCCACAACTCCAGTGCGCAACAAGAGTCCCCTCACCAACCGCAAAGCCTATAAGGGATAACCTTGTTGCAGTGCAGTCTTTTCTTCCAAAGAACATAGTAAAGGGTGGGTTGGGGGAGCATGATGACAAACCTCTAAGGATACTAACAATCCATACTTTCTTCCTTCGAAATATATAGGAGTAAATGCTTACAACTTAACTAGTGCAAACAAGTCTGAAAAACACAGCTAACCATAAAAAGCACAACGTAGCATTCATTTATAATGCAGTAAACACTGACAAGTAAAGAGCTGAACAGGGATAATCCCGCAGTTAAATAATGGGGAAGTAAGAACCTCTTATGCCTTACAACAACTGCTGAATTCTTCTAAGCTAAAAACTATTCTCTACTGATGCTCCTTCTCCTTGGGCTTAAGAAAGGGGAGAAGTAACTCAATGAACTGTCTCATACTTAATTTGGGGGAGGCAGAAAGGGAACTCCCCCAACCCAAGAAAGTTGAAACCATTTATTGTGGGATGAGAGTGCTCTGATAGAGGGAGAGAACGGGGGGAGGGGGGTTAGTACAAAAGGACATCTTAGTCTCCCTAAAGGGCCTAAGTATAACCCTGGGTGGGGATGCATGCCCCTCAACATGACATCCTTGGTTATTGCATTCCCTCTTAGTTTACCAATCCTAAATGCCCATGAAGAAGCTTCGCAACCCTATAAAGGTATCCCATCCCATAATACAGTATGCATGAATACTAATTATGCACCCTCTTCTCCTGCAGGCTCGACTGGGTGTGTATTCTATAGCTTATCAACCTTTAGTTTGGAGGTGAAGTAGGGGGCAGTAAAGAGAAATCATATATTCACTTGTAACTCTAGGTGGGTCTTAGGCCTAACAAAAAAAGAGTTCCTTAAATTTACATACAAATGGAATATAATGCACTGTTCACTTGTGCAAGAGGAGCTGTCATGTGATGTCCATGGTTTGCGTTCCCATGTTGAAGCTTCACTGGTGAAGTCAGGACCACATGGTAGTTGTTGGCTCAATGATTATGGTCATATACACCCCTTGCCCCTACCAAGAATTCACCCCAGGAGGGGGAGGACACAAGGATTTCCCCTGTGAGAGTCATCTTCCAGCCTCTCCCATTCTTCTGCCAAAGCTAGCTCTCACAGGTTTGATCCCAGGAGCAGTCCAGTGGCACCAATGGTGCCACCAAAGCCCCTCCATAACGTAGTCTGAGGGGATGCTGCCCACAAGCAGTCACCAGGAACATTGGTAGTAGTGTTTAATTCCGGGTGGCCTAGGAGGATGCAATATGAACTGAATTGAGCAGGGGGAGAAACAACATAAATGAGGGGACATCTAGTCACCCCCTTGCTAGGCCAACAATCTTTGCAGTAGTGTCGAGCCATGAGGGGACTTTACAATGCACTTCCTGGTAGACCTGGTCACATCAGTGGTAAAAGAGGCACCCAGTCTCTTGTGTGCCACAACTAATGTTAACACCCAGCGTCTGAGTCAGCCTCCTTGCTTGTGGATCTAAAACTCAGTGGATACAGGGGAATATGCTGCTTGGTTGTGTATGTGTATAACCTCAACTTAGCAGGCCAGTGCACTGCAAAAATAATCCCCCTATTTCTGTTTCCTATCTCTACTGCCATCAAGAGGTCCTCTTATACACTTTGAGGTGTCTGCATAATAAGCAGCTGCTCCAACACCTGGCCTAGTAATCTACTTGGGGCTGGCAGACCATTTCTTCATGCCAAAGTAAGGTATACTTTGGAGAAGGGGCAAGGGACACACTAGACCACCCCAAAGACATGGACCTTGGACCAAATAAAGAAAGCATCTCCAAGGAGGTGTGCATCAGGGAGGGGCTGTATACAGCTGCTAATAGAATGTGTGGGCCACCACACTGTAATCACTTTAGCAAGTAGAATATACTTATCCATGCTTTGTAGTGTGGAGCTCATTGGTAGCCCAGAGTACAATAAATGTTATCAGTTGTGATCTTATAAATAGGATAGGGACAGGGGGGTTCACTGCCTTGTAAAAACTGACTAGCCCATGGCTGTGTGTTGCTTCCTCAATGTGACACATTCTTGAGATCTGGGAAAGGGTTCAGCATGATTAGCTATAAAGCAAGAGAGTTCTCACCTACTGAACCACCCTGACAGGTGACCGAATCCTGAGGGCAGGTGGAATTCAAAGCTATGAGCTAAAGGGGGAAAGAGCCTCCCTCAGTAATTAGTAGGGATGCCCCAGTAACCTCGTTAATGTTTCACAGGAAAAAAATAAAATTAAACTAGGAAAGAGAAGACTATGGGGGGTGGAGTCACCACCAACTATATGCTAGTCCTGAGAAACAGAGAGCAGTAGCCTAAAATGCATCCTATTTCATTACCATATGTGTACTAGCTTGCCATCATATCAGTTTGACAACCCTTAGAGATTTAAATGCCAAGGAAGATGGTGGCCACAATGGGTCAGCCATCATCTGTAGTTTAGCAGCAGCTTTGCTAGATTTTATTTTTACTTTATTTTTAGTATTATTTGGTTAGTTTGATTTTATTTATTTTTTTGTCAGCAGCAGTGGAGAGAGAGAAAGTAGGTGGTTTTATTTCATTAGCTCACTGCTACTGTATTTGGATGTTTGTTTTCTGATCAGTCCTGCTTGCAATCAACGCTGGATGTGTGAACTGCTTGCTTATGGTTTGCGAACATTTGAATTGTGGATGGCGGAAAGTGAGCGGCAACGATTGTTGCAGCTGAACTGTGACCAGTCATCTACCTGTGGGGCTTAGGAGAGTTGGAGGAGAGCCATAGATTCTGTGTGAGGGAGAGAGGACTGCAGACAGAGTACGAACTGTGCTAAGTTGGTGGTGGAACGAGAAGACGGTCGTAAGTTGTGGTTTATTGAACCACCCCTTAAACTCATTCTTTTGTTGTGGAACTGACTTTTAAACTCCTTAAAGAACTGTTGTGGACTTGAGGATCAAGGACTAGCCGGTCAGGCTTGTCTGAGGTGGGTGTGGGGTGCATCTGTTTCCCCCGGGAAGGGTCAGGAGTGCCGGCTGGAAGGTGGGCATTTGCCTGGGCCCCTGTAACTGCGGGAGTTTACCTGATGGGGTTCGGGTGTCTCCGGCTGCTCTGTGGGGGATTTGGGTGTATGCTGAAGCCTGCCTGGATGACCTCTGGTCCGGCATTTAGGCCGGTGAAGAATTGCTGGAAAAAGGAATATAAATGGATTGGACTCACTGAGAACTGGCTGATTTGGAAATACTTTTTGATTTTATTCTATGAGGTTCTGACAGAGTCTTCTCTCCCTAGCCCTGCTGTCTGGATTGACTGGTGTCTGCTATATACAGTTCTTTGACTTGTTGGAGGCAGTGATAGTGCCTCTTTTATTTTCAAATGGATATATGATGTGGCTGTGAGAGTGCTACATCTACTTGGCTAAGATCTTATGGTTAGGGGGTGGTGAGAGCCCCCCTGCCTTTTCACTATTTGGATTGTGAGGATTAACGCTGTGGACTTTTGGTTTGGACAGTAATATTATTGGACATTATTGGACAATATTGAATTTGAGTGTTACCACCATTCTGATGACTTCTACCTGCTGCTTTATTTAATTGATTTAGTTTGGAGTTTGCGTTTTGGTTGGGTTTTAGATATTTTGCAGTGTTGGTAGCTGGGAATATGTGCTGGGAAGGTGCAGGGACAGTCAGGCAATATTCACCCTCCAGTCTCCGGGACCTCCATCCCCTCGTCTGTCCTCCACTGCCCCCAGAAGTGCATAGGTGGTGTCAAGCTCTGGGGATTTTGAGGAGGAGGAAGATGGGGGCTGGGACTGGCAGGGGAATGCAATGGAGCAGGCAGATTGGAGTAGTGGGAACAAGGAGATGCCCTGCGGTGAAATGGGTACAGAAAAGGAGTTCTCCCTGCCTGATTCCCATACCCAAGGGCTCTGCCATCGGCAGACAAGTAACGCGGTCTTCCTCAGTTACTCATCCTACTCGGGTGGTGTTATGCAATGCCAGGTCTATTAAGAACAAGACTGCTTTATTAGCAGATCTTGTGGGATCATCTGACCTGACTTGCATCACCGAGACCTGGCTGGATGAAAATGCTGGCCCAGTTTTGGCTTTAGCAATTCCGACTGGGTACTCAGTAATACACCACCCTAGGATGGATCGTAGGGGTGGGGGTGTAGCCATCTGTTTTAGATTGGAACTGAGCCTGGTGGAGGTTCCAATGGGGATCACCAACTCCTTTCAATGTATCCTGGGTGAGGGTGTAGGGTGTAGGGTGCAGGATTCTTCTCATCTACCATCCACCAGGAGATGGGAAAGCCTTCCTGCAGGAAGTCACAGACTTCATCGTCGACCTGGCATTGGATTCCCCCAGATGGCTGATCCTGGGGGACTTCAATGCCTGGGTCAACAATGAACCTTCGCAGTTTGGTCAAGACTTCCTCCAGTTAATGTGCTGTCTGGGCCTTACACAGGTTATTACCTCCTCAACCCATATTGGAGGTCATTCATTGGACTTGGTGTTCCTCCTGGGGATGGAGATATCCAACTTGGTGGTGGAGCCAGTCGGATGGTCTGGCTCCACCACTGAGTAGGCCAGCCTCTACGGAGATGACCCAGTACTGTCCTTTAAGGGGTGTTACCCTTTGTGGGTAAGGTTATTGAGAAGGTGGTTGCATCGCAATTGGATGTTCGTTGGACCAACATAGGTGTTACAACAAAAGAACAAAGTGCTGAATCTTTCGGACCAACCAAGTCCTTCTTCAGAAGCTTTAACAAGGCATACAAGTCACTTCCCAACCACTCACCTCAGATAAGTAGGAAATTATGTTGTTAAAATACAAAATTAACACATTGACATAAAATGAGGCCCATAAAGTAGTGGTGAGAACCTTTCATAAATATTGGGAATCAGGGAAGAGGGCGGAAAGGCTTGCAGCTTATAGAGCTAGAACTAGGCAACAAACCAGGCACATCACCTCGCTCCACCAGCCATCAGGCCAGGTTCTTAATATGTCCTCTGAAGCTGCAGAAGCCTTTCATTAATTCAATACAAAGTTATATGAATCTCAGAGTGGGGGGTACCGCCATAAACCTGAAAGACACTCCCTTCAAGAGTCTTACCCCCCAACAAACTGCTTCCTTAAAGACCCCAATCCTACTGTCTGAAATCCAAGCTGTAATAAAAACATTGCCCAAGAAGAAAACTCCTGGTCCAGATAGCATACTGGTGGAATTTTATCAGGCCTTTCTGTAGCAAGTGGCTAAGCAACTACTGGCGGTGTTCCAAAAGTCCTTCTAAAAGAAATATTTTCCTGTCTCAATGTCAGAGGCACTGATTATACTTCTTCCCAAGCCTGACAAAGACCCCCAGCTGGTAGCCAATTATAGATCAATATCCTTGTTTAATGTGGATGTTAAGATATTGGCTAAAATATTAGCCAATCGCCTAAGTGCTTTGCTTCCCAATATCATTGATCAACACCAAACTGGATTTATAAAGGATAGGTTGGTCATGGACAATATCAGAGCAGTACTGGATGCCACATGGGTGGCAGCCCAGTCAGGCAACCCAAGTGTGCTGGCCAGTATTGATACAGAGAAGGCATTTGACTCTATAGATTGGGATTATCTCTACCAGGCAGTGGCAAATATGGGTACAAGGGAAACATTCATTTAATGGGGTCAAACCTTTTATGCCTCCCCAACATTGAGAATTGCAACAAATTGTGTAATCTCAGCCCCAATCCAGCTGCAATGGGGTACACGCCAGGGCTGCCCCCTCTCTCCACTATTATTGCTCCTGGCAACAGAACCCCTCCTCTGCAAACTGAGGTAGTGTCCCCAGATTACCGGTATCGCTTATGGGTTAAGGCAGGTTAAAACCATGTCTTTTGCAGATGATTTGCTTCTTACTTTATCTAAACCAGAGGTATCACTACATGTGGCCCTCTCCATTTTAAAAGGCCTCAGGTCCTTATCCATTATTAAGGTAAATTGATCCAAGATTGAAGTCCTTCTACTCAATCAGGTTAGGCAGGATTCCTGTGTCATCAGTCTGGGTCTCAAATGGCAACAGCATAAAATTAAGTACTTAGGCATCTGGGTCACAGCAAGCACAAGAAACCTTATAGAGCTTAATTTTTCACTCCTGCTCTCAGTATTGAAAGCAGATTTCCATAGGTGGAGCAACTCCATCTATCATTTGGTGGAAGGATAGCAGTTTATGAAATTATGTTGTTTCACAAAATTTTATTCTTGCCAAATAGCCTCCCAGTGTCTATCCCAATGGCCACATTTTGGAGTATGGAGTAACTTTTTTCCTCATTCGAATGGCAAGGGAAGAAACACCATTTCAAAGTGCATAAACTGAGGGCCTTAGGCACTAGAGGTGGATCAGCAGTACCCTGGCTTTGGGCATATCACCAAGCAGACAGTATTCTTAAAAACATTTGTTGGCTAGAGGATGGGGGCCCAAACACCAGTGTGGTTTCTGTTGGAAAAGAGTCTCCACTTTACCCCCCCCCCCGGTTCCCTATTCTCCTAATGATCCCTACAGGTCGCCAGTAGTACAATTTGCCAGTCTGACCTGGCGAACGTTAATTAAACATCACAGTTGTAAAAATCACTCCCAAGGTAAATGGGAACCCCAATGGGAAAAAACATACCTTACTACTGATAAGTAAGTAAGTAAAATGTATTTTTAGAGCACCCCATCCCGGAGGCTCTGCGCACTGTAGAAATAAGGCAAACATACATTGATAAATGAACATAAAAAGAGAACAAATAATAATTTACAACAATTTTAAATCAAATTTAAAAGAATAAAATATTAAATAAAAATACAGCAGCATCTGAACAATTATTAACAATGTGGATAATGTGCCTTTAGGCCCCGCTTAAAGGGCTTGGTGCACTGCGCCTCCTGGGCAGCTAAAGGGATATTAACAGTGGCACATCTAAGGCACCCTTGGACCAGGCTATTGTTTTCATTTGAGGAACTCTCCTGTACATTCTCCCTGCCTAGAACAGATTTTTGTAAATATTTCCAGATCAAATGAAAGGGTCCTACAAGAGCTCACTAAGCTCAGGGTGGACAAGGCAAAGGGACCTGATGGCATACATCCCAGGGTACTAAAGGAGCTAAAGCTGGAACTAGCAGAACCATTATCAGAACTGTTTAGTGAGTCTCTGAGCACAGGAGAGGTCCCAGAAGACTGGAGTAGGGCTCATGTGATCCAGCTCCACAAAAGTGATAGCAGAGAGGAGGCAGGGAACTACAGACCAGTCAGTCTTACCACAGTAGTGGGCAAGATTATGGAGGCACTCCTTAAGGAAAGGATAGTGCAACACTTGGAATCCATAGGAACACAGGATTGAAGACAGCATGGGTTTACAACAGGAAGGTCCTGTCAAACTAATCTCATAGATTTCTTTGACTGGGTAACCAGAGTGGTGGACCAAGGGGGGAGCAGTTGATGTCGCCTACCTTGACTTCAGCAAAGCTTTCGATACTATTTCACATAGAAGATTGGTTAATAAGCTGGGTAGGCTTGGACTGGGTGAGAACCTGGTCAACTGGGTGGCAAACTGGTTGGTGGGCAGAAAACAGAGAGTGGTAGTAAATGGTATACAGTCAGAAGAGATGCAAGTCACAAATGGGGTACCTCAGGGATCAGTCCTGGGGCCAGTGCTCTTCAATATCTTCATCAGTGACATTGCAGATGGACTGGAGGGTAATGTTTGTCTGTTTGCAGATGATACCAAGATCTGTAACAGAGTAGATAATCCAGATGGGTTGGGCCGAATGAGAAGAGATCTGGATAAACAGGCAAAATGTTCAAAAAGGGGCAAATGGAGTTTAATGCAAGGAAGAGAAACCCTGAAGCCACCTATAGGTTAGGAGGGGAGTTGCTGGCAATCACAAGGGAAGAAAGAGACTTGGACATCATCATCAAAGATGACCTGAAATCATGCAAGCAAACCACTAAAGCAGTAGGTAAGGCTAGAGGGATGTTGCAGTGTATTAGTAGGGGTATCACAAGTCATAAGAGGGAGGTAATAATCCCCTCTTTACAACACACTGGTTAGTCCCCATCTGGAGTACTGCATGCAGTACTGGAGGCTGCACCTGCCCAAGGACATTAACAAAATGGAGGCAGTCCAGAAAAGGGCAACCGAAATGGTGCAGGGACTGCATCAGAAAACATATGAGGACAGATTAACGGAGCTCAAAATGTAAACCCTAGAGAAAAGGAGGGAGAGAGGTGATATGATCGAAATATTCAAACATCTTTAGGGCATTAACAAGGTGAAAGAGTCTGACAAGTTTCAATATAAGAAAAATAGCAGGACAAGAGGACACAGCATGAGATTAGAGGGAGGCCAATTAAGGGGGGAATGTGAGGAAGTTCTTTTTCACAGAAGGGGTATTGGATGCATGGAATGGCCTACCTCAGGAACTGGTGGATATGAATACAGTGCAGGGCTTCAAAGAAGCATGGGACAGGCATAAGGGAGCAATAAAGATGAGTATGAATAGATAGGCCATTGTCGGAGTACAGGCCTGTGGCACATTCATAATGTAGAAAAAATGGGCAGACTGCATGGGCCTTGCGGTCCTTATCTGCCCTCAACTTCTACGTTAAGGCGGTGGAGTTGGAGGTTATAAAAGGGGCCATTCTTGTGGCATCTCAGTTGTGCTTGAGAACCATTACCAAGAATAACAGGAAACAGACCAATCTGGTTCTTTAAAAAAGTCAGGGGAAAAATGTGCTCAGATAAATAATGCCATTTCTGCTTATTACAAGGCAAATCTTAGAATAAACAAGTTATTCTCTCAGTTATCCTGACACAACCATTTATTCTCTTAGTTTCCTTGTCATCAGCATTTATTCTTTCAGTCGACCAGATTTTTCTTCCCGCTATGTATTACTTCACATATCTTTGCATTCAATTTCAACAGCCATATTACTTTCACCTCTTCAGTTTCACTATGTCTCCTCTCACTTCCCTAATCCCTTCCTTGCTCTCCACTCTTCCTTAGATCATTATGTCATCTGCAGTTAGGCACATTTTGCAATGTATTACTTCCCATATGTCACTAATAAATGTTGAATAGAAATAGACCCAACAACAATCGCTTAGGCACCTCACGGGTAACCGCTGTCTACTGATTTGATCCCACTGTCCACTACCCTCTGACTTCTATCAATTAGCCAGCTCTAGATTCACCTGATGAGCCCCTCTTTACACCAGCGTATGCTAACTTCTTTAGAAGTCTTCTGTGCGCCACAGAATTAAACATCTTGTTAAAGTCCAGATATGAAACATCTACTGCATGTCATTAAAAAAAAAAAAAAAAACATTGGGTACAATTCAAGAAGGATGACACAGGGCTTGCATCAAGCCTTGCATCATCCCCAATCTTTGGCACAACTGCACCCGACACATCGTTCGCAACTGCACCCAATTCAGCAATGTTTGGTGCAGTTGTGATAATTGCCTCAGTTTACAGCAGCATGTGCCAATGTTTTGGTGCAAGTCCCCTAATCTGGCTCCCCAATTGGTGCACAGTTAGAACAAGAGGGAGCTGGTCTACACTGGTGCCAAAGACACAAAGGACTTGCAACAGAGGTTGCTGCGCACACCCTTTGTGTATTGCAGGTGCTGCACCGATCACCGCATGTCCGCCCTTGCGACCGACCCTCTGACTCAAGTCCCTTGTGTCGCTCTAAGCCCATTCCTGAATCAGGCCCATTGTTTTAAAAGTACTGTACCTTGTGATGCACATCATGATCAGGTTTTAGGGAAACATGAATGGCCTTCATTTAAAAATGTCTGCAGTGCAAATGACAACTCATAACCTTTTATTTATTTATTTCATTTTTGTCGACTGTGAAGTGAAAGGAGGGCTAGACAATTCTGCTTATTTTCAACCTTATCCAGTGGAGGGGGTATACAGATGGATGCCAACTGACACTGAACCAGATTAAGCTGTTGGTGGTATTTTAAGTGAATGGGGGAAATTTGGCCAAGACACTGTGGAAATTACTAACATACTAAGACGCCAGCAGAGTAGGCCAAAAAGTCTATCGAGTCTGCTTTAATAGCAGCACATGATCAAGACACTGTTGCTGCCCCCCATCTCCCCCATAATCCCCCCTGACCTCTTCCCCCACCAGAGTTACTCCCCCATTTCTGGCATTTCTCAGTTTTACCTTTCCCTTATATCTGTCCCAGCCCCTCTTGAACCCCCTACTGTATCAATAACTACCAGTTCCACAGGCAGTGCATTCCATGGGGCCATTACCCTCTCAGTAAAGTAATTTCTCCTAATCTCACTCCTGAATCTCCTGCCAACCAGCTTAACAGAATGCCCTCTGGTGGTCCCCTCCTCCCTTAGCTGGAACACCCTATTAAGGCTGACCCTGTTCACTCCCATTAGATATTTAAAGACCTCAGTCATATCCCCCCCCTGTCTCTCCTCCATGGAGTACATGTTCAGCTCCTCAAGTCTCTCCTTATATGATCTTTCCTCTACTCTTTTCGAGAAGTGCCATGGGATCTTTAACATCCACCTGAACTACCACCAGAACAGGCAGATGGGACCTCGGTATAATGTCTCATCCAAAAGATGGTACCTTAGGAGTGCAGCATCCCCTTTATGCTGCACAACAGTGTCATTATTGGGATTTAACCCAAGTGCCTGGTGTGGGGATAGAACCCACAACATTCTGATCATCCAGCCTCAGAAATGAGTGTGCAACCTGCTGAGCCACTGACACTGCATTTTAAGAAAATAAAGGCTATGCATATGTTTGCTTAGGGAGTTCAGTCTCAATTGACTCCCATTCATTTGTTCTACATAGTATCCAACAACTTGTAAATGGTAAGAAGAGCATGGATTGAGGAGACTCTGAGGTCCACTGACTATAATGCAATATAGTTCAAACAGGCCCTGGGTACCAGTATATCCTTGTCAAATCTGTGATGCTGGATTTTAAAAGAGTAGTCTTTCAACAGGTGGAGGAAACCGGTTGAGAAGAAAGTGAGGGGATGGATAAAATCAAGAGGCTGCAGGAGAGTTGGGGAGTAATAAAAGGGGCCATTCTAGAGGCAACTACATCATGCCTAATAACAGTTACCAAGAGTAACAGGCACAAGACACCAACCTGTTTCCAGAAGAAGGTCGGGGAAGAAGTTAGGGCTAAAAAAAAGAGCTTTCAATAAATACAAAGAGAAACAGGGAGAGGAGGAATATTTTGAATACCAGTGGAGTGAGAGAGAGGCAAAGAAGGAGGTCAAGGACACAAACATAATCACAGAACTGCATGTTATGAGGGGAATCAAGGAGGGGAAAATAGTTCTTTAGATACGTCAGGCAAAAAAGGAAGATGAGAGGCAGAATTATTAGGCTGATGGAGGGGGGCAGGGTAATAGAGGAGGATTAGCAGAAGGCAGCCATTCTTAATGGCTACTGTTGCTCGGTGTTCACAGTACAGGATAGTGGGTCCTTGTCTGAAAGTGGTATAAAGCCTGCTACAGGAGGGATCAAAGAAATAGGGCAGATAGTGTCAATGGGAACAAGGGTCAGCAAAGGACTAGCAGTCCTAGAAATAGACAAGGCTCCAGCACCAGCTGGAATGCACCTAAGGGTACTAAAGGTACTGGCATTTAAATGGGATGAACCCCTGGCGGGATTGTTCAGTAGCTATCTAAGGTCAGGGATGATTCCAAAAGATTGGAGGGTATTGGATATAGTCCCGTTCAACAAGGGAGGAGACAAAGAGCAACCAGGGAACTACAGAACCATTAGTCCTATCTCCATAACAGGTAAACTAATCGAGACATGAGTCAAAGAGGACCTACCTGGAGAGAATTGCACTCCAGGATAATAAGCAGCATGGGTCTATGACAGGAAGGTCTTGTCAGACCAACCTGTGGATTTCCTCTACTTTGACTTGAGCAAGGCATTTGATTCTATGCCACACAGAAGGTTGCTGAAGAAGTTAGAGGATCTGGGAACAGCAAAGGATCTAGTCAGATTAGTGGAAATCTGGCTGGAGAGAGACAGCAGAGGGTGGTGGTAAACAGCATCAAGTCAGGGAAAAGGAAGATCACGAGTGGGATGCCACAAGGCATAGTTCTGGGGCTGGTCCTTTTCAATATTTTCATCAGTAACATATTGTAGAAGAAGGAATGCAAGGCAAGATGTGACTCTTCACAGATAACACTAAGCTCTGTTATGGGGTAGACAGCAAGGAGGGTTTATGGAGCTGCAGAAGGATCTGAAAAGACTGGAGAGGTGATCCAGAGTTTGGCAAATTAAATTCAATACCAAAAAAGTGCAAGTTTATTCACATAGGGAACAAGAACCCCAGGAAGGAATATTGCTTGGGACCCATTACATTGGACACTACCACTGAGTGATGGGACCTGGCATCATAATAAGTGGTTCCTTGAAAAAAAATCTAGCCAATACAACAAGACCTACAGCAAGGCAATCAGGATGTTGGGGTGTATCAGGGTGGGGTTTGACAGCAGGAGGTAGGGGATACTGCCTGTCTATAGATCACTGGTGAGGCCGCTTCTGGAATACTATGCCCAGTTCTGGAGCCCCCAAGAAATGCCAAAGACAGACTAGATATGTTACAATGTAGGGTAACCAAAATGACCCAGGGACAGTAGGGCAGATCGTATGAGTCACAGGATTTAAGAATGCATGGGATAGACATAAAGGAATTCTAGAGGTCAGGGGTAAGGGGAAACAGACTTCTAGGAAAACAAACTGAACTTACAAGCTCAAATGGGCAGACTGGGTGGGCCATAGGCCCCTATCTGCCGACACTGTCTATGTATCTATGTATGTATCTATGGCTTAAGGCCCTGAACATGTACTCACTGGAGACAAGAAGGGATAGTGGTGATATGACAGGGACTTTAAGGTCCTGAAAGGAATGAAAAAGGTAGATTACAGGGAAATATTCAGCAGGACTGGCAACTAAATATGTGGAGGCATGAGTGGAAACTGGCAGTGGGGGATTCAGGAAGGACATGAGAAAGTTTTATTTCATAGAGAGAGCAGTTGAGCCATGGAACAGCTTACCAGCAAAGGTGGTGTGTGAAAGAACCATTAATTGCTTCAAAAATGGCTGGGACCAAGAAAAAGACTTATTATACATGAGGAATGCAAGAAGGCAGGGAGATGGGGGGGGGGGGCAATGAACCTTACTAGACATTAGGTCCTGGGAAGGAAGGGTAAAACAGGGCAGGCAGGATGGACAGATGATCTTTTTCTGTCAGCATAGTCTATGTTTTTTATGAAGCTAAGCAGATTAATCAGTAGTAGTCTCTTGATATTTCTAAACATTTGTAATGCATGCATATACCCTTGCCTCATACTCATCAATCCAAGTCCCAGCTCCTCCAGCCCCAAACTAGGCTAACACACTAAAACCCCATTTTCACAAAATGATGTCCCATATTGAGACTCGGAAATGTCTTCCTAACCATCAGACAATTACAGTATTTACAAGACACACACCTGAAAGTACCAGTTGGGAAAGGAGGACTTGACATGTCACTACTTGGTGAACCATTAAAACTATAACTAAAAAAATCTGCCAACTTTTACCCCTGCTTTATGTCATCTGGGGTGGGTGCTAAGTGTATCTTTTCAATTTTGGCTCCAGTTGTAAAATATGCCAATTGTTCTGAATCACTTTTTGCACCAAGTAGGACTGTGACACAATGTCATAACAAAATTAAGTCAAAATTGTTTCATCATACCAGTAACTACATGCATCCTACTATTTCTTCTCACATTTTTATTTAGTTTCTGTTGACCGGGTAAGTGCACTAGACAAATCCTGCCTATTTTCAGGAACGACCTGGGGGAGGGGGATACAGATGAATGCCAACTGACCTTGAACCAGATTAAGCTGTTGGTGGTAATTTTTAGTGAATGAGGGAAATTTGTCCAGGACACCGGGGAAAGTCCCCTACTCTTTTCGATAAGTGCCATGAGATCTTTTACATCCACCTGAACTACGACCAATCCAGGCAGATGGGACCTCGGTTTAATGTTTCATCCGAAAGATGGCACCTCAGAAGTGCAGCACCCCTCTCATGCTGCACTACAGTGCCAGTATTGGGATATTAACCTAAGTGCCAGATGTGGGAACTGAACCCACAGCCCTCTGATCTCCTGGCCTCAGAGGTGAGTGTGCTACCTACTGAGCCACTGACACTGCTAAATTAGCACTCCTATTTTGTAATAGGGTTTCTCTCTCTATCCCTTCAACACATTTTTCAGCCTTGTCTATACAACATGAATTATAACCCTTGTTTGTAAATCATTCTCAAAGCATAGGGATCCATCCTCATATGCCTGCAGATCTGTATAATTGCATCTAAAATGTACATACTGTGATGGCCTTTGGAAAAATTTTCAACAATATGTCATGGATGATCTGAATTAAAATGCAAAACAGAATTCCAGTCAGTGTCCTTCCTATACAAATTGGTACAGACACCATCATCGCTTTTCTTAATCAGGAGATCTAGAAAATTAATAGTATCCTGGCTCCAATTCAGTGAAAAACACAAATTTTAATTCATACTTTGCAAATATTGCGCAAATCCCTTTAATTCCTCAGATGATCCTTTCTTTACTAATAGTATGTTGTCAATAAATCCGCAGAATAAATCCACCAATTCATAAAATGGATTATTGATGCTTGAAAGTATGTATTCTTATACCCACATCCCCAAATATTTTCCTAATTGTATATTTAGGGGCCATAGAGGACCCATAGCAGTACCCTTGATCTGTAGACAAATGCGATTATCAAACATGAAGCTGTTATATTTCAAAACTTTTTCAGTAAGGGTCAAGAGATCTTCCACCACATCTGGCGTATATTGAGACTTATATAAAGCTTCTCATAAGGCATATAAAACCTCTTTGTGGAGAATGTTTGTATGCAGTATAGGGCTTGCACATTGAGAGGGACTAAAATAGTATCCCTCTTTATGTGCAGGTCCTCCTAAGTGTTCAATATATCCCGTGTATCACAAATATAAGTTGGAAAAGCACTAGCAATATTTTTAATATGCTCATCCACAAACATGGCCAGTGGTTGGGAACCAATACTGGCAACAAATGGTCTACCTGGCGGACTCAACAAATATTTGTGGCTCTTAGGGAGACAATATAATGTAGATCTCATGGAAATGTAATTTTCATAAAATCATAATTATCCTTTGAGATAACATTTGATGTTAACAACTCCTGTAAATAACAATCAATGTCTTTTTTATAGTCACAGTATTTGCAGGATCACGTGACAGTGCTTCATAATAGGCACTGTTAGATAATTGACAGTACACCTCTGTTTCATATTTACTGCAATCCACAATAACTATAGCTCCTCCCTTTGTCCACAGGTTTAATTACTATGCAGTCCAAGCCAGATAAGTGGGATAGGCACTTAAGCGAGACATCCCTTTGGGAAATGTTTTTCTGTAATTAATGTCTTTGGGCAGTTCTTTTGGTTAAATGACACAGTAATAATAGGAAATTCTACTTTAGTGGGACAATCAAACCTGGTCCTGATCCTGCCCAGGCATGTCTTTCTTGAATCCCTCTATCCCCCTCATTAATCCTTTTTCACACATAAAATGATGTGAATGTGTTCCTTCCCCTGCCTTTCATGTGCTGCATTGTCTCTTTCCTGCAATTTGTCTGTTCATCTTCCCTCACAACTCTGTCTTCTCTTTGTAGGTTTTAAAAGGTTCTGCCTGCTCAGAAACTTACTGCCAGGGCACACAGAGTTTAACACACAGCACACAAAACAAGATCAGAGTAAAAACTGTAACATTAAAGCTCACCCAAATTCACCACGCCACTTTGATGCACCACGTCACCACCACTGATGCCTGGGGGTCATAAGTTACATTACAGTACTGTATTATGTATATGAGCATGGCAAACCAATACAGAACTGTACCTATATACAGGAATCGGCAAGGTATGTGACTGAAGCCTGAGACAATGGGCTTCTGTTAAATGGGATGGCCGCTTAATCATAGAAACATAGAAACATAGAAGATGATGGCAAACAATGACCGCAAGGCCCATCCAGTCTGCCCGTTTCTTTTTCTACCTTATAAATGTGCCATCAGCCTTTGTTCTGTCAGTGGCCTATCTATTCATACTCATCTGTATTTCCCCCTTATGCCTATCCCATGCCTGTTTGAAGCCCTGCACTGTATTCATAGCCACCACTTCCTGAGGTAGGCCATTCCATGCATCCACCACCCTTTCTGTGAAAAATAATTTCCTCACATTCCCCCTTAATTGGCCTCCCTCTAATCTCATGCTATGTCCTCTTGTCCTGCTATTTTTCTTATATTTAAAAATGTTAGATTCTTTCACCTTGTTAATGCCCTTAAGGTGTTTGAATGTCTCGATCATATCACCTCTCTCCCTCCTTTGCTCAAGGGTATACATATTGAGCTCCGTTAATCTGCCCTCTTATGTCTTCTGATGCAGTCCCTGCACCATTTTGGTTGCCCTTCTCTGGACTGCCTCAATTTGGTTAATGTCCTTGTGAAGGTGTGGCCTCCAGTACTGCACGCAGTACTCCAGATGTGGCCTAACCAGTGTCTTGTAAAAAGAGATTATTACCTCCCTCTTACGACTCGTGATACCCCTACTAATACACCCTAACATCCCCCTAGCCTTACCTACTGCTTTAGAGGTCTGCTTGGATGATTTCAGGTCATCAGTGATGATGATGCCCAAGTCTCTTTCTTCCTTTGTGACTGCCAGCAACTCCCTTCCCAGCTTATAGGTGGCTTAAGGGTTTCTCTTCCCTATGTGCATGATCTTGCACTTCTTTGCATTAAATCCCAGTTGCCACTCTTATGACCATTTTACTAGTTTATCCAGATCTCTTCTCATTCTGCCCACCCCATCTGGATCATTTACTCTTTTGCAGATCTTGGTGTCATCTGCAAACAGACAAGCCTTATCCTCTAGTCCATCTGCAATGTCATTGATGAAGATATTGAAGAGGAATGGTCCCAGGACTGATCCCTGAGGTACCCTACTTGCGATTTGCATCTCTTCTGACTGTATACCATTTACCACCACTCTATTTTCTGCCCATCAACCAGTTTGCCACCCAGTTGACCAACTTCTGACCCACCCTGAGCCTACCCAGCTTATTTATCAATCTTCTATGTGGAACAGTGTTGAAAGCTTTGCTGAAGTCAAGGTAGGTGACATCAACTGCTCCCCCCTGGTCCACCACTCTGGTTACCCAGTCAAAGAAATCTATGAGATTAGTTTGACAGGACCTTCCTTTTGTAAACCCATGCTGTCTTGGATCCTGTACCCCTATGGATTCCAGGTGTTGCACTATCCTTTCCTTGAGGTGCCTCCATAATCTTGCCCACTACTGAGGTAAGACTGACTGGTCTGTAGTTCCCTGCCTCCTCCCTGCTATCACTCTTGTGGACGGGATCTCATGAACCCTTCTCAGTCTTCTGGGAACTCTCCTGTGCTCAGAGACTCACTAAACAGATCTGCTAATGGCTCTGCTAGTTCCAACCTTAGCTCCTTAAGTACCCTGGGATGTATGCCATCAGGTCCCATTGCCTTGTCACCAGAGCTTAGCGAGCTCTTGTAGGACCCTTTCTTTTGTGAAGGGAGTAGTGCTCACCTACCTCCCCCCTGTGTCCATGGTGCTGAGCTGTGGGCCCTGCCCTACCTTCTCTTCAGTAAATACTGAGCAAAAGTATCTATTTAGGATAGATGCTTTTACAGGGTCCTCCTCCTTACATGCCCCCTTTTCTCCTTTGAGCTTAGCAATACCCCTTCTGGATTTTCTCCTTTCACTAATGTTTCTATAGAAATTCTTGTCACCTTCTGTTACTGTTTGTGCTAGTGTTTCCTCAGTTTGGGACTTTGCCTGCCTTACTGCCTTCCCTGCTTCCCTTAGGGCAGTTTGGCATGCCTCCCTATCTTCATCCCGCTGTGTTCCCTTATATTTCCTGAAGGCCAGCCTTTTGGCTCTGACCTTTTCTGCTACTGTATTTGAGAACCAAAGTGGTTTCCTTCTTCTTTTGTACTTCCTTTTCTCTCTAACACAATGGGATGTTGCTTCAAGTATTGCATCCTTAATGCTTGCCCACTTTGCCTGTACCCCCTCACCTGTGTTTCTTTATGCCAGGGATAGCTCAACTCTGTTGGCCATCTTATCAAAGTCAGCTCCTCTGAAGTCCCATATTTTTGCCTGGGAATGGGATGATTTAGATGTAGTGGCCAAATTGAACCATACCATGTGATGGTCACTGGTGCCCAGGTGACCTTCTACCTGGAGATCTGTGATCCCTTCCCTGTTAGTCAGTACTAGATCTAGGATAGCTCTGTCTCTTGTGGGTTGTTGTACCAGTTGTTTGAGGCCCTCCCCCTGCAGGGAATCCACCATGTGTCTAGTTCTGGCAGATGTTCCTGCTGGTATTGATCAATTTGTATCCGGCATGTTGAAGTCTCCCATTATCAAAACCTCCCCTTTAGCTGTCATGTTTTGTATATCTTCTAACAGTAACGTGTCTATGTCCTCCCCCTGGTCTGGGGGCCTGTAGACAACCCCAGTTCTTATGGCTGTCCCATTTCCTGTTTCAGGGTGACCCACAGTTCTTCTGGCTCCTTATGTGTATTCTGAATTTCTGTAGCTTTGATATTTTCATTGACATACAGAGGCCTCTCCCCCATTTTGCACCTCTGTCTCTTCTGAAGGTACATAGCCAGGTGCTGAAGTCTCCCAAGTGTGGTTACTGGTAAACCATGTCTAACTAATTGCTACTATGTCCAGTTTAGCCTCTGACATTATTGCCTGCAGGTCTGGGATCTTATTTCCCAGTCTGTGAGCATTTGTGTACATGATTTTCCATTGGCCAAATTTCGGTGTGTTAGTTGTTGGGTGAGGTTTGGCATTTCCCCTGTGCATCGTATGGGAAGACGGAACTTTTTTCTTACCTGGTGATGCAAATGAACTGCAAACATGCTGAATCCTGTTTGACCACTAGCTGAGGGGGGAGGGGTGTTCTTTCCATTCAATGTATGGGGTGCTGCACCCCTCTCCCCATTTGCTAGATTAAATATTCTGCAAAGACATCAAACTTCTGCCCCAATGCACTGACTCCCTCCTTAGTCAGATGCAGTCCATCAAATTTAAAGAACTTTCGCTCCCAGAACTGTTGCCAGTTCCCTACAAATCTGTGTCCTTTTTCCTGGCACCAGCCCTTGAGCCACATGTTTAGCTCTCCTATCTCACCTTCTCTAACCTTCTGTCCATCTGCCCTCCTCTCCCAAACTGGCAGGATCTCAGAGAAGGAGATGCCAGATGAAATGGATGATAGTTTGTCACCCAGCCTTGTCAGGTGTTCCTTGGTCTCCACAACTGACCAGCTGGTGAGATCATTAGTCCCTATGTGTACCAGGACATCAATGTTTTCTCCTGTTTTGTGAACAATTTTAGCAATGCGGTCAGTGTCTCTCCACACTGATGTACCTGGGAGACATCTGACCAATACCCTTGGCTGGAGATGGGCATCAACTCCCCGAACCATGGAGTTTCCTATGATCAGAAGTTTTTTGGATTTCCTTTTTGCTTTTTTTGTTTTCGTTCCTGATTTGGGAGAGTTTTGTTGTGCTAGCTCCTGTGCTGCAGTGTCCTGCTCTGCAGTGTCCCCTGCCCTTTGTTTGATTTCAGAGATAGAGGCAGATACCTGTTTGTAGTGTTTATATGGTTTTTGGAGGTAATATGTTGGAGAGCACAGAGTGATGGGGCACCCGATTTGCCCCTCCTAACCACCTGCCAACTTCCTGAACCAACTACCATCTGCGGTCAAGGTTCTTCTGTTGGATGTTGGGGAAATGGCAGGTGGTTCTTATAATGTATTTCCTCTTGAATATGAAATTTGAGGCACACAATCTCTGCCCATGCTGCCCGGAGCTCATCCCTAAGCTCTCCAATGGCCCAGCATGTAGGACAGTGTTGTAAATCCTGTAAGACTGTCCTTCTGAAAAGTGTTCCACAGTACCTGCAGTTAATGATATCCATTCCAGATAAGTTGCTGGGTTTATAACCTGGTCAGAGTAATTAGAAGGAAGAAAATGCAAGTAATGGTTTGGTGGTTTTGTGTTTTTTTTCTTATAACTTGTTATAACAAGTTAAATTACTAGTGTCCCTGTAAATGAGCTCACCTTGTGGATGCCCCACTGATCCACCACTTCCTGCTTTGCCACAGGAAATGTCACAACTGTGGTACCCTATAAAAGGAGTGTAGTATGGGGTGGTTGTGGATGGGGGTGGGTGGCTGAGCCCTTCCCCTACCAAAAAGAAGAACCACAGATGAAAGAACAAGGAGGTAAGAGCAGAAACAATCAGTCAACAACAAATGCAGTAACCCTGAAAGCTTATCCTAATGTTAGATAAAACTGTAAAACCTGTAAAGCACCACCTGTAATAATTTCAGAGAAGATATACCTTGTAAGAAACACTTTGCTACAGAGAAAATGAAGCAGTAACAGAAGATATACCTTGCAAAAGACAATTTGAATCAGAAGATTACAGCAGTAATCTGTTAGCACACACCTGTAGGCACACCTTGTAATAATGCAGAAGAAGGTATACCAGCAACAACAATTTGAATCAGAGAAAAATAAAGCAATGACATGTTAGCAACAAACAGTAGCAATCCCTGTGAGTACAAAATAAAAATAATAACACACAATAAATCTGCTTAGCCAAAAGACGTCTTAATCCTTTTCCCTTGCTCTGGCAAGGTTTTCTGCTCTGTCCTTTCAAGTGATCTTGGAAGGAAAGAGCTCAGGTGAAGCTAGGTGCCTTGGCCAGCTAACCAAGTCTTCTACCTCCAAGATTATCAACTAACCTGACCTTTTAACCCTTCTTTCTGTTGGAAATTACTGACAGTTTGCCAGCTCTACCCCCCAGATACACACCTAATCCTCTGGAAGAGCTGTGGGAGGAAAGCAATTAGCTCCTTCAATGTGAGAAGGAGACTGAAACACCTCTGAGACAACAAATCTTTTCAACAAAAAAAGAATAAAATAAAACAGTGTCAAACAGTAATTTTGCTTAGCCCAATGATAAAAAAGTCAGAAAAATGTAAGCACCACCTGTAATAATTTCAGAGAAGATATACCCTGTAAGAAACACTTTGCTACAGAGAAAAATAAAGCAGTAACAGAAGATATACCTTGCAAAAGACAATTTGAATCAGAAGATTACAGCAGTAATCTGTTAGCACACACCTGTAGGCACACCTTGAAATAATGCAGAAGAAGGTATACCAGCAACAACAATTTGAATCAGAGAAAAATAAACCAATGAAATATTAGCAACAAACAGTAGCAATCCCTGTGAGTACTAAATAAAAATAACACCACACAATAAATCTGCTTAGCCAAAAGAAGTCTTAATCCTTTTCCCTTGCTCTGGTAAGGTTCTCTGCTCTGTCCTTTCAAGTGATTTTAGAAGGAAAGAGTTCAGGTAAAGTTAGGTGCCTTGGCCAGCAAACCAAGTCTTCTACCTCGGGATAAAAATCTCGCCTCCAAGGAATCTTGATTAACCATCTTCTACTGTATCCTGTTTACTTTGAACATTTTTAATTGCTTCTCATTCTTGAAATGTACAATTGTTGAAACAGGGAATTAAATGTTGTTAACATACTGTATAGCAGTTTATATTCACACCCTTTATATTTAGTGTTCCAAGCAAACCCTCACATATTCACTTCCTCTTATTTTCACTGGTTGAACATTGGTGCTGCTATATGTAGTGATCTACTTAATATTCACTGTCTTTTTATTTTCACTGTAATATTGAACCAGCGAATACAGTGAAAGTAAAATGACAGTGAATATTTCCTGTTATACAGTAATTCCTCTAATTGTTTCTCACATGCCTTTTAAATGGTCTGTACCATAAGATTCATAGGAGGTAAAAAAGTTGATTTTTTTCTTTCATGCATAGCTACCAAATGTCCCATTCTGCCTGTCTTCCAGAAAATCAGATACCGACAACATGGGATCCATCAAACGAGATTCATTATTATTTGTACAAGAATCCCATATCAATTCATTGTGAAAGAACATTTTTAAATTCAAATTATGGGTGAATTATTTCAAGTCTAAAATAGTATCAAAACAGTCCATAAAGTTAGTTGGAACAAAAGACAGTTCCTTTTGTAGTTTGCTCTTCTCAGTGTCTATCAGATTATACTCTGAAATGATATTAACAATATTTTCCTCATAATAATTCATCATCCCTTCCTCATCAAGACCATATTCTGATATCTTCCCCTCCAATTGTAGTTGGACTGATGACAGGAGTGGTGGTACTGTGTGTCTCAAACATACTCAGCAGGTCAGGCCCTCTGCTCCCACAGTGCCAACCTCCGAGCACAATAGTGTGAACAGGTAACAGACAGGGTAACCCTCCTGTCTGCTTTTGGGTCTGAATCACCTTTAGTCTCAAGTTCTAGGGGGATTCAAACTGTGAACCTTATGCTAGCGTACTCAATGTACATGCTCAGATATGTACCCTCTTTGGGGGATTGTGGTACAATCTTTTGTCAAGGGCATCAAGCCAGGCTTCCAAAATGAATCCTTAAAACTCTATAAAAGACCTTAGGTATATTCATGCCTTTTCCCAGTTTCAACACCATCAAGCTTTTGAACAGCTTTTGTCAGTCTTAACCCTCTATACGTCACATGCAAAAAAGAACTGGCAGATGCCCAGGCAGTCTTTCAAATAAAGATTTTACTAAAAGATGGTAAAAAATATGAAAAATGTAAACACAGACCAATATATCAAAGAGCTCACAATCACATAAAGAAAGACAAGGAAAGCTACAAAACATAATCTCCTACCACAATACAATAAGACTTTTTCTATCTAACGTATTACCTATGTACAGTGCTTAAGTTATATCAGAGAGCTCTGTCTCTCTTGAGTCCCAAAATGATATATCATATTCCCCAGTTACAAGGATACATTTCAACTCTATCTCCCCACCCCCATTTTGAGTCATCTAGCTCCTCCCTTTTAGAATAGAAAAGAAATACAAACATGATGTCCTATGAGGCGGTATGTTAAATAATGTCCTATCAGAAGGAAATGCACTTCCTAATTATGACTCCTTAATTAAACATTTTCTCTTTGATATTGTGTGGTTTCTTGTTCCCAAGGTAGATTAAAAGGGCTTTTATAACTTTTAGCACCATGGTGGTATCAATGTTCTTCCTATAGGAATCATAAAACTTTATGAGCCCTATATCCTGGCAGCTGGGTCAGTTCTAATTAAGACAGAAAAACAGGAGACCCTTAATTAAGTCTCTCTGGTCTTTTAATTACCTCCCAGTTTCAGGTTAATATATTCTGTACCTTCTCTGAAACCTGTGGGGGGGAGCACCCATAAGCACAGTCTGTCTTATGTGAGACAATTATCTACTATATTTTTATATTACAAATCTCAAACAACAATCATAGCCAGCTGGCCAAGTGTCACACTGTGATCTCCCGCTTCCTTGTCGGCCTACCCTTCCCCTGGTTCCTCAATGAACACTTCATCTTGGAACCAGGCTATCCTTGGACTTCTCCTCAGAGGAGGTCCTTAAGGCAATAGTATTTGCTGTGGGGGTTCTTGTCACAATGTTAGCTGGTTCAGGAGATACTCACTTGACTCTCTCTAAAAAATAATCCATTATTTCCATATTGGATGGTTCTTCTGAATCAGATCCACTTGTATTTGTCTCACCCCTAGTTATACTAGATTTTTTTAAAATAGAATTGAAGATTTAGTTTCAGTTTTATTCCAGTCAAAAATGTGACCTTCTAAATAATTGAGCCTATCCCTCCCATACTTTTTCATTTAAATTCTCTCTGACTCTCACTCTGTTGGCATATAGTTTCCTCTAATTGGGCCGTATGCAGTAATGGAACAGAGTGGCTACACACGTGTATCTGGGGCATGCAGCCACTCCGCATCCTATGTGCCCCACATGCAGGATGCACCAAGGGGGGTGTGCAGCACCTATGCACCCAATCCCCTGACCGTGCAAAGAACAATGCACCGGGGCGGCAAGGGGCATGCCAGCATCATGCACCAAGATGCATACTGCTGACCATTGGGGTGTGCAGGGGGTGCAGGTTACACCAGGGAGAACCCTGCTGTAAGCCAGCTATGTGCCCCGCGAACACCATGGGAGTTGCCCAACAACAGGGCGAGTTGTCCACCCACACTCTGGGGCCACTGCATATGGCTGCCTGGTGCCTCCCACCCACCCCAGCACACATCTGCCCCCCTCTTCCTGGACACCCCATACACAGAGGCACAGGGCATGGATGCTGCCCCCCACCTCCCCAAACAAAACTGTCTACCCAACCCCCACTAACATGGGGGACAGTGCCTCCCCCACACCGCTGACTGCCATCCCCCACCCCATACCTGTGCACCTCTCCAGTGCCATTGGTGGGCCAGCAGCATTGCCCACCACACATCACCACAGCTGCCAGCTCTTGGACATCCATGGGGTGCGCTGCGAACATGCGCCCAACAGCATATGGGATTCACTGTGGGTCCCAGTCCTGGCATCCGATTGGATGCCTGGACAGATGCGCAACTCCACCCCAATTGCCCTGTGGTGTCCAGAATACCATGGGGGTGGGTCCACAAATGGTTGTGGTCAGTGTTAAATACTGCCGGCGTGCACCTGTCCACAGGTGCAGATTTCCACTGGTGGGTTACATGCCTCTGGCATGTATTACCCACCCCCTGGTGAATAGAGCCCATTGTCTGCAATATTCAGGGTATTCTGTTGAGTTAGCAAATGTGACTACTTGTTCTTCCTTTGCTATAACTAACTCCTTAACTTCTTTTTCAATAACAGTGGCATCCTTCAAAATTAATTTAATTAAGCCAGCTAAAGAATCTAGCAAATTTGTTTGCCAGCATGCTAAACAATTGTCCCTTTTGGTACCAAAAGTGGGTTGTTTTGTCAAACGAAGTCCCCATGGGATGCTATTTACTTTTAAGTACACTTCCAGAGTAACTCTTTGCCAGTACAGTCTACGTGCTCATAGAACTGCTATTTCTTATTGGATAAATGCATCGCTGATGTTATGTGCTGAATCAAGTTCATTACTCATTTGTTCTGTGGTGCCTGGAAGCTGAGGCTCTATTCCTGAGTCTATAAGTAATGGGTTCGGCTCTTCCTCATGGTAAAAAAGAGAGTTCTAAAAAGTATAGGAGTAGTCCTGTTACCACAAATACTACTCATGCTGCTTGTCTGCCCTGTTGAGTCAAAAGACATTTTCTTATGGCTACTGCTTTCTTCTCTGAGCCCTACTATAAACAAGTGTCACAAACATCCAAAGGCAGCTAAGGAAAGACCTACCGGTGCCATCACAAAGCAGAAACACTCAGAAGCTAAATAAAAGTTCAGCCTCACGGTGCTGGACGTCAGTTTGGGGATTGTGTAGAATATCCAACACCCTAATCGGCTACAATAAATTCATAGCGTTCTTTGTGTAGGTCACGTCACATGTGTGACTGTTTTTTTTATTTCACTTGTTAGCACTTCTGCTTATATACTCATAGGAATTTCATGGAATGTTTTAGATTTTGATTCGTGTACAGAAGTGAAGGGTGGGTGTAGCGGGGGCTCTGCCCCCCCCCCAATTTAATGCAGGATTACGATACATGTTACAAAGTGAACAGGGGGTGGGGAGCAGAGTATCCCTAATCATATATGTCAGCTCCAAACAAACGGTACTCAAACTAGGCAGTCCCTATACTAACGATGCCTGACTGTTGGATATAATATTTTTGGAATCAGATGCCATGCTCTGAGGTGCCTGGTGGGGGATGTGGGGTGCAGAGTCCCCATTGACATATACAGTCAGCCAGCCAATTGATGGTCAGCCAATAGCCTAGTGGTGTTTGATAGAATGGTGGAAAATTCATAGCGATAAGCATGCATTGTATTCATAAAGGCTGTGTGCACACTAGACTTTTTAAATGTTTTAAGTGGCTTAAAGTGTTTTAAAAAGAGGAAACATGGTTTGCATCTGCACCTAACATGGTTTGAAACCGTGTTTAAAAACCGTGCTCAAACCCTGCAAAGGACCTTGGCTTAAAACCGGGTTTAAACACAGTTTCAAACCAAGCATGGTTTACCCTGCAGTGTGGACAGACGATCGAATCCATGTTTCCACTGATCCCTGCTGCAAATCGTGCTAACTTACGTCATTACAGGGCTGCAATGTGAATGTGGCGGCAGCAGCGCGACCATACTTAAACACGGTAGCAAAGTCTGAAGCTCAAGCAACAAGTGTGGACAGACATCCATGGTGAGCTTAAAACCATTTTAAAAAAACGGTTGTAAACCTGGACTGCCAGTGTGTACGTAGCCAAAGTGTTTATGCAAACCCACTTACGCTTGTCCGACATTCCACACAAACGCTGTCAATTTCATTAACTCCACACAGGTAGATATCAATAAATATGCCAAATGTATTGTGAAAAAATAACAAAGGTGACAAAGAGCAGTCATCCTACTGGCCTAACATTTTGCGTATGTTCTGTACGCTTTTTCAAAGGCTAAGATTTAAATACATATAGGTCTTAAAGTGACAGTACAATAATAACCATAATAGTAGTACTAAAATTGCTTAAAAAATATATAGTATCCACATATTAAAACTCCACCATGATCAACCATGTAAAACATATTCACAGGCGTATCTCCCCTACATCATATTTGCTCCAATATGATATACAGTATGTACAAAAATGTATGTACAAAAGTATGTATGATGTCACTAAGCTCTGTAAAAACTGGTCTCCCCGTGACTAACTATGTCACATTCTTAAAGTGATTGTCCTGTTTCCTGCTAACATCAGTAATACTCACTTACGTACAATTACCCGAAATTTTAATTTTAAGATATACCATTTTGTGGGTGCCAAAGAACATAGTACTACGGAACCTGTTGCAGTCATGTGTAATCTTTTGAGCAGATTTTTTTTTTAATGTTACTTCTTGTGTGCATGAGCTAGCTATGATGCATTCTATGTAGTGACATGGTCAGTAAAATGTAGTACAGGTTGAGCCACTTCTTATTCAGTCTACCCTCCCCCTCACCCAAGGAGTTGCATACCCCTTATACAGTATGCTGGGACTGAGGCTGTCTATTGTCTGTTTACAGAAACCAAACAAATTAGAAATTATCTGTATGTTTGCATTGTTTATGCATCCTATGTATTGTTCTTCTTCTTTCTTATCCACATTTAAATTACAGTATTTTGCCTTTCAACTCCTTGTGAGTATAGCAACAGTCATAAATATGTCAGATTCAATGCTCCCAGTGAACTGAAGTAAAAGAAGTTGCCTATCCTGTATGGGATACAGCTTGCAGTAGAAAGTGCTGGTATCAATCAGGCAGTAGTCATTGATAAAAGTCTGACTCTGGAATCCCAGATGTGGGTTGTAGTTAGTAGCTGATTTTACCATCACCAGTCTGCATCTTTTTCTTGAACCTGATGACTGAAAGCACTGATGAAGGTTTTTGTTGCCTTGTTCTTCAAGTACTGCAGTGGGTTCTACAAGGGGCTACCCTGTATGTAGCTAGATACAATATACCATTTACAGCTGGTGCAGAATGCTGCAGCTTGCCTCCTGATGTTTTTCTAGGTGGCTGAGCATATCACTTCAGCACTCCACATCCTTTTGCTATGAGTTTCAGTAGGAGAAAATGGAACAGTTTGGGGAACGATCTGGAAGGTTCAGCTGACAAATACATACTTTATAAACAACAGATGGGTTCCTGGGACACCCACATACCTAACAATTATAAACAATCAATAGCATCACTGAAAAATAAGTCTCCCATCCCCAAATTAAAAAGTAGTTATTTTTGACTGTGGCCAATTCATGTTTTACATCTAGTTCATTTCTAGTCATTAAAGGAATAATGCATGACAGGGTGTATGTCGTGCTGGGATAATGCCATGCCTGGGGGGTTGGGCACTAGGCCATAGGCCGAGTGTGTCACGCCCCAGGCGTATGCTAGTCTCAGCATGACACACACCCAGAGTGCATTATTTCTATTATACAATGGTTTGTTATATGTAAAATAAAAAATAATTTTAAAGAATGTTTTTGTTAGTGTAAAAAAATATTTTTGTTTCTTAAGAGGAGATGCAAAAAAAGTTATCAAGCTCCATGATGTCATCTACATTGGCTCAGAGTGCTGAGACTAGACCTGTGGCATTATGCTGGGATAACGCCATGGGTCCAGCCCCAAACTGACCAATCACAGTCCAAGATTCTTTCTTGCCATTGTATTATTGAGCTTTGGCACCTCTCAGAACCATTGATACTTTTATTATTACAGGATACAGGTCATTTCCATTTAAACAGGATCTTTACCCTTAGACTTCCTGTGCTTACATTGCTTATTCCTGCAGTGAGATCATAATCCTCTGTTTAAACTGTCAAAGTCTATTTTCAAGACAATTATTCCCATGTCACAAGCAGAGAATTACGAATTCAGCACAGGAAAAGCAGCAGGGAAAAGATAAAGTCAGGGAACAAATAAACTATAATCAAGGAAATGTCTTTAATAATAATTCAGTGGAATACCCTGAAATTCATTTTTATTTGAAATATTATGACATTTGAGTTTTACCAGTGCCAACTGCCATTATTCTGTTGGAAATGCAAATAGAAATTCAAATAGGAATGTAAAATACAGGTACTTTTCCCAATTCTGTTTATACCCCCTGATCTGCCACCAGCCTGGGCTTACTTCAACATTTGCCAGAACCACCTCCCTTGCTCCTGAGGCCCTTCTGTATTACTTACCTACCACCACCAGACACCCACAGCACACCAAGTCTGTGCTGTTCTGATGTGCCCCCCCCCAAATGGGACAAGGTTCCTTTCTGCTCCTCGGTGGATGCCCCACATTATCTCATCGGCCTTTCAGAGGTGAAGAGGGGAGATACATGGGTAATCAAGCAGGATCCTGATGTGGACATGGGTATTAGGAAGCGCGTACTCCCCCCCCGACTGGTGGTGGCACTTCTGCTTTTCATGTCCCAAGCAGAACAGACATGCAGTGATATCCTGATGGTGACATCAGGCACTCTCCCACTCCCAACATGATGACATCTTTTGCTTCCACCTATCCCTGCAACTGCATTGCTCCTATGTACACCAATTCTAAGCCAGCGCTAGGGTCAAACTGTAACCAAGTTCTGACTACCTTCCTCCCCACAGAAGGAGAGCTGCCCTTTTGACGTTTGATCCTGCTCCCGCTGGCTGACCCTCTGATGCCCCAGATAGGCTCCTGAACCCAAACCATTGATACTACATGTGCTAGCACAACAACAACACTGGCAGACCGGTATTAATACTAATCTTGATTCAATGATGGTTAACTTTTGTAGTATGTTGTCTCATATACATTATCAGCTGTCTTGTCTTTCCTGCCCCAGGGTCATAGCTGAAAATGGGACTGTCATCTCATATTATTCTTGTAGCATGAAATGTATGAAAAATAAACATTAAGAGTCAAGACATAAGTTCTGATCTAATAAATTCAAAAATATTGGTAGCATGTTAGCAACATAGTAAGCTTGTCATGAAACGTGTTACTACCATCCATTTACCACTGTCAGGGTCTGTATAATTTTTATTTTTAAAGACATATCATTCATCTGTGGTAGCTACCTCCGTCTTTTTGAATCTTGCTCATTTATTTTCTCCCTTGAAAAAACTAGTTGCACTTATTTGGACTATCTTTACAACACATTTATGGCACTTAGGTTTATTGTTATCATATGTAGTATGTAATTCTATTTCAGGGTTGGCTATTATTTAAAGTAATCTGATCCCAGGAATGGTACTGTATACTGTAAATAAAATTATTATTCTATGTTGTTTTTGTATAGAATATTTCTTCAAATCTTTAGCCTAACACTCTGTAAAAGTTGTTCACAACAACCATAATAAAAAACTGCAAAGGTGCAAAAGAAAAAGTGTCTAATCTAAATAACTTGAAATTTAACAAATGTATTTTTGCTGGATAACCCCACAGCACCACCTACCTTAAATTTGTTTTCTTTCTGCAGTTTATTAACTGGAGCAGTAAAGTACAATGGGGCTGACTGATTTCTCCAAGGACTTAATAGAGTAACAAAAAAAAATCCTAAGAAAATAGTAACAAATGTTATGACATCAGGCACTCTGTTTTGGTCCCTAAAGTTTTTGGTTTTTTTTTCCATTTTGATATGGTACAGAGATATTCATGTTTCAGGATGAGCAATAGGAGCTGGAGAAGTATACAGTATGTCTTTCCTTCTAGAAAAAAATAAAGAAATCTGCACTCCCATGCTTTGCTGCTGCCATAGGCAAATGGAAAAATGTCCTTCCACTTTTGTGTTCCCCCATCCAGTACTGTCCAACCCTAACACCCCACATATAAAATAGTAGAATCCCCATGTTCATCCCATGTATTTCTTAGTTGTTCCCAGCTACCTCCAACCCTACACCCTTCATCTAAAAATATCACTCCCATCCCATGTTCCCTCAGTTGCCCTCAACCTCTACAGACCCCAAGCCTTGATGCTACAACTATCTTATTTTATTTTATTTATTTATTTATGATTGGGATTAATACCTTTGAGTCTGAGACTCATTTACAAAGGTTCCAAGTCATACAGATACACAAAACAACAAATAACAGTTAGTTTACATAGGGATCTGCAGATTCCATAGTCGATTTACATTGTAGTTTCGTAAGGGTGTACATATAAACAATGGTTGCATGTAAATTAGTGGAAACTGTATCCTGAGCAAGACAGATTGAAAGTTAAGGCAATAACAGAGTAAGTGCAGGATAGAGCTTGAGGTCTAGTGATCCATAACATAACTATGTATAGAAGCAGCTGGAGAAGGCCTTGGCCGCACTTTTCTATGAGGGACAAGAGCATGGGAGGGGTGCATGGTCAGCCGGGGGGGTGATGGGAAGAGGAGGAGGGGGATTGTCAAGGGGAAGAACAGGGGGTGGGGTTGGGGGAGGGTAAGCAAGTGGGAGGGTAGGCAGGTGGAAGGAGGAGGGAAGTGGCATGGGAGTAGGTCAGTGGTAATGGGTGAGGGGTGAGAGGTAAGGGGACTGGTGGCAGAGGCAGTGGTGTCACGAGATGCAGGGGGGCAATGAGGTAATTTACCCTGTGTCCTACCACTGGGGGTGGTAGGCAGCAGGCTTGGTAATGTGGGGTTAGTGGATACATTTGCAGACATTCTTAAGGGCTAGGTGTGTATGGAGTCCCATTCTGAATTGACTAACCTTACTACACTCTATCAGTTCCTTGAGGAGTTCACTGAGCCATTTGGGTCCACGGTAGGAGAGAGGTCTCTGATCCTGTGCTGTTCACTTAAATGGCACCACCAACCCCCTTTCACTGCATTCTGAGTCCTAATGGTAGGTTGGGTGGTTTTGAAGAGGCAGGAGGTTGAGCCATGTGTCAATCCTTGCACTGACTTCTTTGCCGGTAGGCACGCTTGGTATAGAAACCTATTGTGGAGAGGGAGCCAACCTGTTTCTTGATAAAGGGCACAAGTATGTGTCCTGTGATCTGCCCCCAGAATTAGGCAACAGGTTTTGATCATTAGGGTTTTTTACCCTTTTGAGGGCAGTATCGGTACCGGCACCATGTATAACGAGGCCGTAGTCGATGGTGGATAAGACCAAACAGTCTGTGATCAGCTTCAGGGCTTCTGGTGTCATTGAATGCCTGTGCTGGTAAAAGACACCATGCTTTACATTGGCAGTCTTAACAACATGGTCGACATGGTTTATGAATGCCAGGGTGTCATCAAGATGGACCCCAAGATATTTGAAGGTGCAAACTTGTTCCAGTGTATCACCTTTGAGACTCTGGATCTGTAGCGGCCCAAATTTCTTTTTGTTTTTTTGGATGGAGAAAACCATGCTCTTTGTTTTTTTATAGTTGAACAAGAGTTTGTTACTGGAAAACCATTTTTCTAGTCTGTGGAAATTGTCTTGAAGTGCAGTGGAGATCTTGGCCATGTTTGTTCCTTCAAAGGAGATGACCGCATCATCAGCATATAGCATGATGTATGCAGGGTACTCTGAGGGTAAGGGGTTGATAAAGAGACTGAAGGGGAGTGGCCCCAGTATTGATCCTTGAGGGACACCTAGGCTAACCACCCTTGGCTCTGCGAGCATGCCTTTGATTTGACACACTGGGTCCTGCAAGAGAGGTAGCTGTCGAACCATTCCACTTTGTCACTTGACAGTCCAATAGTGAGGAGGTTTTGTAGTAGGAGTTGATGGTTGACAGTTTTGAAGGCCATGGTGAGGCTTATAAAGACTGACCCCACTGCCTGACCTTTGTCAAAGGTATTGTAAATTAGAGAGGTATAATCAACCAGTGTGGAGAAAGTCGTGTGATCTCTCCTGAACCCATGCTGCTGGGCACATAGTAGGTTGTACTTGGATAGATACTCTGTGAGCTGGTCCGAGACCACTAGTTTGAGGGCTTTAGATGGGGGGAAGGAGAATAGAAATGGACCTGTAATTGGACAGGTTGGTGTTGTCCCCAGTTTTGAAAATAAGAGTTACCAATGCTTCCTTCCACTTGTTTGGGAAGACACCCAATCTTGGTGAGGCATTGAACACTTTTGTTAGAGGTTCAGCTACCTTGTTTAGTACCAGAGCTATCATCTTCATGTCAATGAGGACAATACCCATCCGTGTCTTCCCTAGTGCATGTCTGACATATTTTATGGTTGCATGTTTACAGAGCTGCTTAAAGTAGAAAGGTGGGGGGTCCCACTTACAGTAGTGGCATATGAAGTTATGTTAGAAGGCATATTTGCTGCCGAGGGGGATAGGTAGTCCCTGGGTAGTACCATACTGAGATCTGTGAAAGCCTGGTTGAAAGCATTCGCTATGTCACCTGACTCCTGGAGTATCTCAGTTAGGGTAATAATTAATTCAGGAGGAGTTCTGGGTGCTTTTCTGGTACGTGACTTTACAGAGTCCTTAAACTGTCTTCCACAGCCCCAGCTCCTCTTCAAGAGGCCATTGTAATAAGCAGCCTTGGTCAGTCGAATGAGCTTGGTGCATTTGTTCCTGGCAGTTTTGTAGGCAACAATGTCAGGATGTTTCCCCGTTGCTTTGGCCCTATGCCACAAGTTGTCCCTTTGGTGCATGAGCTCAATGAGTAAGCCAGTGAGCCAGGGGTTGGTAGCCTCTTTAATGTTTTTGGTTCTATAGGGGGCAAATATGTCACATGCTTTATTAAATATTGTGATGAAGTAATTTAGGTCTTGGTTGCCATCATGTGCACTGTCCAGAGGGGACCAGTCCAACAGCAAGATATCTTGTCTAAAGGTGTTGAGCTGGCCAGTTCTCAGAGACCTATTTCTCAGGACCTGGGGAGCATTTTTGGTGAACTTATTCAACCATGTGAACATTACTGGGGAGTGATCACTGAGGGTGTCGGGTAGGACTGTGACCTCAGTGATGTGCGGTAGGTAGTGAGAAGCCAGTCAATTAGTGTACTTGAGACAGTTTTATAGTTAAATCTTACTATGGTAGTAGTCTCACCACCACCAGGCAAGTCCAACTTGAGTGCCATCTCCAAAAGACACTCACCTCACCACCCCTTCCCATCCCAGCAGGCCCAGTATTGACTTTCCCTGTGAAGGGCAGAGACATGAATATATACTGCAGAGTGTTTCACTATACCTTCTGTTCTTATCCCATCACAGAGAGAGAAATCCACAAGTTTGAACAAAGCAGGCTCACTCACCAAGGTACAAAATGTCAATCTTTATTTTTCACATATAGGATACTGTATGGTAGTCCATACACAGCAATGCTATTCTTACACCAAGTGGTTACCATGACATCAAGGACATTGAGAGAAAAGCTCAAGAGGTCCCTTTGATGTCATGGTAACCACGAGGTGTGAGAAGAGTGTAGTTGTGTATCAGGGCTATCATACACTATTCAATATAATGTATGGTATAAAACAGTCAAAATTGCTTACTTTTAGAGGTGTCACAAGCAGTCCTTACATTCTGCCGATTGTAATTCACTGCCATCCACCTGCCAGTCAACTCACGCATGTGAATCTTCAACCACCACTAGCTCTTTCAATAGCATTAATGGGGTCACTTGCTTTGTGTCGTAGGTAGTAATGCAGAATGAAAAGTCATTCTGCATTAGTGTCTACATCACTACTGCTGCAGCATGACTTTTTACGGTGGATGGATCTCCATACACAATTGCATTCCACCATACACTATAACTTATTTAAGTAGACTGATCAATCAATATCATATTGGATCAATATTTCACAATAAAACATACTGCTTCTTCAGGAAATGTATGGTCTAACTCAGTTTGTTCTTGATTGATTGGTCTACTTAAATAAGTTGTGAAAAATAAAAATGATCATTTTACTCCTTAGTGAGTGAGCCTGATTTGTTCAACCTTACAGATTTCAGTTTCAAATCTGTTTTAACTGGACTTCTCCTAGTTTTTTGTTTACCCAAAGATGTGAGTGGCCATGCCAGTTGCCAGGATAGTGGGTGGATTCTATGGAGATGTCAGCCCATCACAGAGAAAGTCAGAACTGGGCCAGCTGAGAAAAGAAGTGGGGCATGGAAGCCTGCACTCAAATTTAGACTAGACACATGGCAGTGAGACTACTACCACAGAAACAGTTTAGGGCATTATGTAGCCAACATTGGATATATCTGCTGTGTTTAGCATTAGTATGCATTGCCAAACATTTATGGTCTAGCTGATTTACAAATTAGTGCAGAAGAGGGGATGAGGCCTAATTTAGCCTCCTGAGAACCCCCTGCCAGCAGCTGACAAGTTCTGGATTGCCCTATGAACAATATAGTTCGATAGACTCCACCCAAACTCCACCTAAACAAGCAAGTCATGAGAGTGCTTGGCCAGAAATTTTATGTACTTGTCGGACATTTTAACTAGTTGAGGGGGAGCCTGGGACTAGGGAACCTATGAGTCATATATTATCAATGATGGGAACCTAATCGCTACTCCCCCACAATTAGGGGAAAAATCATAAGTAATGAAGGGGGACTCAGGCAGGACATAAGGGGAGCCATGAAATAGTTAACCTCAAGAAGAAACCAAAAGTAGGAATGAAAAGAGCTGCTACAGGGTCTGGAAGGGATTTTGCTTCACCCCAGATGCCTTGGAAATAAAATGAGTGAACCACAGGCGATCGTCGCAGACACCCAGATGGACCTGGTGGCCATCACGGAAATATGGGCCATGGAGAACAATGACTGCAGCCTCTTGATACCAGGCTACACACTGTTTCGACAGGACAGGAAGGGACCTAGAAGGGAGTAGCACTGTATGTCAGGGACAGATTTAAAGCCACTTCACAAGATGGTAACAAAAAGGAAGGGGTAGAAATCCTGTGGGTTCAGCTCACCTCACCTCCAGGAAAGAAGGTCTATATCAGGGTGGTATACAGGCTCCCAGGTCAAGTGGAGGACATAGATAAGCAGCTTTTGGAGTAGATCAAAGATGTCACACAGAAAGGGGATATGGTGGTGGTTGGAGATCTGAACATGCCAAATGTGGTCTGGAATATCCCTGTGGCCAGGACCCCAAAAAGTCAGAAAGTAGTGGAGGTCATTCAAGACTGCCTACTCACCCAACTGGTTAACTCTCCAACTTGGCAGGACTCCATCCTGGATGTGTTTCTGTCTGTCTAACTCAGAGACAGTTGGTGCTACAGAGGTTAGGGAACCGCTGGCAAATAGTGGCCACAACTCCATCTGGTTTGAACTATCTGGTTTGAACTATCCCTAGGGATGTAAGATCTCAATCCATCTTTTCCATCTAACCAGTCTACCTTTCTACCATATTTGCTCTACCTTAGCTTACACAGTGCAACCAGTTACTATCCTACCCCTCCTCTTCTCCATCTCCTCATTCTCCCCCTCCCTCTATCCCTCACCTCCTTAACTTGCTTTCTCTCCCCTTGTCCCTCTCCCTCCTCCTATTAACTCACTTTCCCTCTACACCTCCACCCCCTATGTCTCTGCATGGTCCCATAATACTTGACTTACTGTAAGTCTGCTCTGATGAACACATCTAGAGACCTTAGGGGTTTCTGGAGAAATATAAACAATATAGTCTGTGGTGCCAAAAAAGGACCACACTACTGACATGCTAATTGGTGATGTTAATTTCAGTAATGCCTTGACCATTGCAAACACCTTCAATGCCCAGTTCTCAGAACTTTCTGCGTTTACCTCCCTTTTTTCCCTCTCCAGAGTCCCATGTTCCGTCTGACACTTCCCAGCCTGGATCTGTCCCTCACCCACCATTATACCTTAAAGCTGTATCTACATAAGAGATGCGTAGACTCCTGGCTAGCCTCTCCCCATTTGCCACTGCAGGACACGACAATCTGGAGCCCAAACTCATTTAGTTTGGTGCTCCTTTCCTTGCTCTACCAATCACCCACATCTTCAATACATCCCTTAACACTGGATCTATCCCTGATCTCTGGAAGGTTGCTCAGGGTTGTGCCAGTATTTAAACAAGACAATCCTAAACTCCTTGAAAATTACCAGCCAATAGCCATTCTATCAGCTATCAGCAAGTTATTAGAAAAGGTGGTTGCATACCAACTCTCTGACTGTATTCAGAAATATGATCTCCTATGCCGTACACAGCATGTCTTTTGAAAGGGTCATAGCACCTCTTCTGCCCTTGCCAAAGTCATATTTGAGATAAGGTTTGCTGCTGATCAGGGTAAACTTACAGGAGCTATTTTCATCGACCTCTCAAAGGACTTCGATCTGATTAACCATACTCTTCTCTCTTCTAAACTTCATACCCTTGGCCTGGCTGCCCCTGCCCTAACATTGTATACAAACTACTGGAAAGGAAGGCAGCAACTTGTCAAATTTAATAGGGTTTTCTCTGAGCCTACTGTCGTCAAAACTGGGGTCCCTCAGGGGTCTGTTCTGGGACCAATCCATTTCTCCCTATTTGTCAATGATCTACTGTACCCCTGGTCCCAGCCCATGGTAAAACAATCCTATATGCAGATGTCCTAGTGCTCCTAACTAACTCACAGGATATTATTATCACAATTTCTTGCCTTCAGTCTGACTTTGGCTGAATACAGAACTGGCTCCTGGCAAATAAGTTAGCCTTAAATCTCAAAAAAACTCTGGCTATGCTGTTCGGCTCCAGGGGAAAAATCAAAGCTTGCCCTGTGCCCCTGAAAGTTGATGGCGAGAATGGATCCCCCTTGATGGTTGTTGATTCCCTTAAATACCTGGGAGTCACCCTTTATCCTCCACTAGATTTCTCCCAGCACATTAGAAATGTGAGTAAGGCTAATAAAAGTAAATTGAGCTTGGCCTACAGAGCAAAGAACTGTCTTACATTTCAGGCCTGACGTGCCCTGGCTAAAGGTATACTTCTCCCCGTGCTTTGAGATGGGCTCATTACCTTCACCCATGCCTCAAAAACCTGTCTGTCAAAATGGGATGTAGCTTATAATAACATTTGCCACTTTGCCCTCTCTGATCCCCGACTTACTCATCATTGTGAGTTGTATGACAAATTGGAGTGGCAATTTGGGTGAACAATAGGCTTGAGGGGCCTTAGCTCAGAAACAGTTTAGGGCATTATGTAGCCAACATTGGATATAGCTGCTGTGTTTAGCATTAGTGTGCATGCCAAACATTTATGGTCTAGCTGTCTTACAAATTAGTGAAAGAAGGGACAACCTCAAGGCACACCCCAACGCCTGTTGGTCTGTGAAAGGTGAGGATGGGGTGGGGTGTTAGGGTTGGAAACCCTAACACCTCATTTCCCTACTTTTATTGCATTAACCCCAACTGATACTTTAACAAAGTTTTTTGCAATGAATGTCCTTACTTTTTGAGATAGCATAATAGTATCCCAGTTTTGTGGGCGTTTTCTCATCTTTTTGCTCCAGATGTTTGACATGGGCTTTTTTGGACCCCACCTCATGAACACTGGCACTGTCATTTCATTACATGGTCCAAAAGATTATTCTGCACAGCAATAGCACTGTTCCGTGCCACAGCTGTGAAAACATATCTTCGGCAGGATGTGTGAAATGACAGTTGCACTGTTGATGAGGTGGTGTGAAAAAATGGCTATGCTGAAAATATGGAGTGAAAATAAAACAAGCATTTGTCAATGCCGAATATTTGCTTGCTGGTATTAGCATTAGAAATGCATGCATTAGACAGATGCAGAATAGGAATGGCAGTGAAGTACTGAACTTCACGCCAACCCCACCTCCACCCTGCAGAGATGGACACGCATTGGGGTATGCATTTGGGTTGTTGCCCATAACGTTCATGCCATTTCACCTCACCCTATCCTGCATACACAGACAATTGTTGAGGTGTGCCTTGGGGTGTTCGACTTTACAGTCACCCCACTCCATAAGGACATACGCTGAAATGAGTGCAATATAGGAGAATGGGGTGAACTCTGGGGCCGAAGAGTCTAAAGCACACCTCGATGCCTGTCACTGGCTGCAGAGTGGGTGGGTGGGGGCAGAATGGCATGAGCATTACAGTCAGCAATCCAAAGGCACACCCCTGATGCCTATCAGTCTATACAGGGTGGGACATTATGGTTAGAAACCCTAGTGCCCCAGGTGTTTGTTGGTATTTGCACTACAAATTTTCAACATGGCCTTTTTGTGACCCCCACCTCATTAAATAATTTGGGCCTTCTTCTCATGAATAGTGGCACTGTGATTTTGTTACTCTGTCCCGAACTTTGAGTTCCCACAGCATCTGTGCCATTTTGTGCCAGATGTAAGAAGACACAAATCGGGCAGGATGTGAAGAATGACAGATGTACCATTCAGAGGGAGGTGTGAAGAGATGGCAATGTTGAAAATCTGTAGTGAAAATTAAAAAAATGCATGAACTTCTGAGCGTACTTGGAAACTATGCAGCACATGTGCCTAACACAGTCATTTAATGGAATTATTTCACCAAATTTTCAACATAGGCATTTTGTGACCTCTGCTCATGAACACTGACACTATGATTTTCTTAATCTATCCTGGACATTGATTTCCCACAGCAACTGCACTATTCTGAGTCAGATGTGTAAATGCATATTTCAGGTAGGATATGAAAAATGCCAGCTGTACTGTTCATAAGGAGGTGTGAAAAAATGCCAATGTTGAAAATCTGGAGTGAAAATATTACTAATGCGCAAAATTATGAGGGTGCGTGGAAACTGCACAACGTACACTTGTAACACAGTCATTTTATGGACATTTGTCACTAAATTTCAACACAGGCCTTTTGGTACCTCTGCTCATGAACAGTGTCACTGTTATTTTCTTAATCTGTCCCGAACACTCACTTCCCACACAGCCGCACTATTGTGTGCCGGAAGTGTGAAAACACATTTCGGCCAAGATGGGAAAAATGACAGCTGTACTGTTCATAAGGAGGTCTGACAAAAATGCCAATGTTGAAAATCTGGAGTGAAAATACTACAAATTTGCTAAGTTATGAGGGTGCATGGAAACTGGACAATGTACGCTCGTAACACAGTCATTTTATGGACGTTTGTCACCAAATTTTCAACATAGGCATTTTAGGACCTCTGCTCATGAAGAGTAACTGTGATTTTCTTCATCTGTCCCAAACACTGACTTCCCACAGCAACCACGCTATTCTGCACCAGAAGTGCGAAAATACATTTTGGCCAGGATGTGTAAAATGACAACTGCACTGTTCATAAGGAGGTGTGGGAAAATGCCAATGTTGAAAATCTGAAGTGAAAATTTTACAAATTCACGAAGTTATGAGTGTGCGTGGAAACTGCACAATACACATTTGTAAAACAGTCATTTTTTTGGATTTTTTTCACCAAATTTACAATATAGGCTATTTGAGAGCCCACCTCATGAACAGTGGCACTGTAATTTCATTAATCAGTCCCGAAAGGTGATTCCACACAGTGACCACAAAATCACCTTTCTGGACCAAATAACACCATGACAGTGACTGAATTCATGAGGAGGGGTCCCAATAACCCCATGTTGAAAATTGGTACCAAAAGCCCCCAAAATGCCTGAGATATCCACATAAGTTGAAAAAAAAAAACATTTATGCCATTATACAGCTTACTGGTATTTCTTCAGTTCGCAGTCGGCTTTGAAGAGTGCAGACATGTTCCTGGTCCACCGAAGATTTTCGCGCTCAACTCCGGATGTAAGTATGGAGTGAGGGGGGTGTGGGTAGGTGGGGTGCACAGTGGGTGGGCTCAGGTTGGGGGAGGTGTCACCAGAATCAACAAGGGATGTTCTCTAGTTTACAGGTTTAAAAAAAATGTAATAATGTCACTGGAAGGTTTTCTGTCTCACAGGGACTTTTTGCACACTGGGGTGGGCTCCCAGTATGCCACCTGAGTGCTTTTTTTGGGAGGCTGTAGCCGACGGGGATTGGGCATCTCCATCGGCACATACCGAGTGTTTGGGGGGGCTAGAGCCAAGGGTGTTTGGGCACCCCCTTTGGCACACAACAAATTGGGGGAGGGAACATTATGCCAATGGGGAGTGGGCTCCCCCTTCAGCAAATGAACTGGGTTGGGGGCATGCCGACAGGTGGGTTGGGCACCTCCATCAGCTTTCATGGGGCTCTGAGGTGGTGACTTCATGTTCCTGGAAATGTTACACCAAGCAAGGTACTGCCCTGCAATGATGGGTTGCTCCCTCATTGCAGCGGAATTGCTGACGCTGCAATGATGAGGTGGCCCCTGATTGCAGTGGCCAAATTGTTACAAGTTGGTGGCACTTCTACAGAACCAGTGTCATCAGGACACTGGGCCTACATTGGTTGAGCACTGCCAAGCCCACGAATGCAGTGCCGGCATTGGTCACCATAGTGCCGCACCTCCACAACCCGCTTCTCGCCTTAGCTGCCACATAATGTTTCTTGCGCATGCGCGCAAGCAAAAATAATAAATTGGCAAAGATACGCACATGCGTAGGAAAATTTCAATGACCACATGTAACTAGAGCATACAGAGAGGTTTGGTGAATCTGGGGACACAGGAGTATTTTAAATTTTGTTATTTGATACACTATTAAATCATATTTCATATTGAGACCACAGTCTGTAGTGGTGTAGTTCTGACCTCTTTTCCACTATGTGAGATAACTGTATTCTAGAACCTTTTAGACGCTCTGAGGTTTGTGCACAATAATTATTGATTTTTTTGGTGTGACCAAGCCCCCAAACCGTGTGTTTTTCTGACATAGGAGTAGAATTAGATTTCTTAATTTAAGATGTCAGGGTCAGGGATGGATCCATCAGATTTTGGAAATAGGGGTGCAATCATCTTTTTTTGATGTGGAGGATCAGATTTGGGAGAGGTCAGGGGCAACTGAGGACTTCTGAGGTAAATGGTGCTCCTTTGGCATGTGGAGCCTCTGGGTCAACTGTGTATAGGGCAACTCATGGGACAGTGAAGGAAGATGATAATTTAATTCATGGTGCCTAGGAGTTGTGGGGGTGCACTTGAGAAACTGAGGGAAGTGGGACAAAATATGACAGGAAACAGCCATGAATGTTAGCCACATGAAACTGACTGGCAAACCAAATCAGAATCTTACATCCACTCTACATCCCTAGCCACAACTTTCATGGCTTCATCGGTCATGCCAGACAATGTTGATCCAACTACTAGCACAGTCATCCTACCCAACATATGATATATGATTTTTACTGTAGAATTTACATAGAAACATAAAAAATTATCAGCAGATAAAGATCACTAGACCCATCCAGTCTGCCGTAGGCCCTATACATGTATGCATCCACTCACCCTAAATGGTCTATGGCTTTTCATCACTCCCTTCCCACCCAAGGCTCCCTTGTGCTTGTTCCAGGCATGTTTAAACCCCTCCATTGTGCTTGCCCCTACCAGCTCTTGTGACAGACTATTCCAAGTGTTCATCACCCTCTCTGTGTAGGAAAAACTTCCTCACATTACCTCTTAATCTACCCCCCCTCCAATTTTATATCATTCCCCCTCATTCTGGTATCTTTTCTACATTGGAAAAGATCCCCCAGCTGCATCTTGTTTATACTCTTGAGGTATTTAAAATTTTCTATCATGTCGCCCCTTTCTCTCCTCTCCTCCAGTGAATACATATTGAGGTCTCTTAGTCTCTCCTCATATGTTTTGTGGTGCAAACTATGCACCTTCTTTGTCGCTCTTCTTTAGATAGCCTCCACCTTGTTTATGTCCTTATGCACGTGTGGTCTCCAGTACTGCATGCAGTACTCCAGGTGAGGCCTTACCAGTGTTTTATACAATGACATCACCACGTCCCACCTCCTACTAGTAATACCTTTGCCAATGCACCCCAGCATGCCACTGGCCCTCCCAGCAGCCTTTGTGCACTGCTTTGATACCTTAAGTTCATCAGATATGATAACCCCTAGGTCTCTTTCCTCTTTGGTGACAGTCAGCACCCCCCCATCCTGTAGCTCTACCCAGGGTTCCCCCTATCCAGGTGCATTATCTTGCACTTTTTGAACCTCAGTTGCCACACCTCCGAACATCTTTCAAGCTTCTCCAGGTCCCTCTTCATTTTCTGCACCAGTTCTGGAGTATCCATCCTGTTGCAGATCTTGGTGTCATCTGCAAACAGGCAGACATTTCCTTCTAGCCCCTCTGCAATGTCACTAATGAAGACACTGAACAGGACTGGTCCCAGTACTGATCCTTGTGGCACTCCGCTGGTCACCCCCTCTCCCCGGATTGGATCCCATTTACCATCACCATCTGCCTTCTGTCCGTCAGACAGTTTCTAACCCAATGTGTCACCTTATGCCCCATGCCCAGACTACTCATCTTGTTAACCAGCCTTCTATGTGGGACAGTATTGAAGGCTTTACCGAAATCTAGGTAGGTGATGTCTACAGCCCCTACCTGATTCACTTCCCTAGTCACCCAATCAAACAAATCTATCAGATTCGTTTGACAAGACCTTCCTGATGTGAATCTGTGCTGCCTCAGATCCTGGGCACCAATGGATTCCAGGTGTGCCACTATCCTTTCTTTCAGCAGTGTCTCCTTGATCTTCCCCATCAGTAACATGAGGCTGACTGGCCTGTAGTTCCCCGCTTCCACCCTACTGCCACTTTTAACCACACCTGTGTTGAGTGACTGTGTGAAAAGGGTGGCCAGTGGTGCAGCTAGTTCCCTCCGCAGCTCCCTTAAAAAGCTCCTTTCGTGGTCCTTTTGACTTTCATGCATAAATTACCCCTTCTTGCATTGATGCTGAAACTGTATTTCAATACTGTCTGCTGCAGTTAGTTTTTGCATTCTGAGCTGCTAAAAACTGCAGGGTGTACAAGAGCTTCTGTAGCAAGCTTGGTGTTGCTGTGGGCCCAAGGTTGTACTGCCGACATCACTATAGGGCAGAGTCAATTTAACAAAACAGAAAAAAATAAAAATAAAACTGACAAGGCATTTGGATTTTGGCATAATGCATTGCTAACAGGGTGTCTTGGGGAAGGGGGAACACGGTATGTACACTGAGTACTGGTAGTTTTCCCTTGCAGCAATGTTGCAGTTGTACAGTGTGAGTCACTCATCTGCCTATAGTGATGTCATCAGGAGCCAGCAGCCCAGCAGCTGAACAGCAAAGGCAAGTGCAGCAGGGCTCCAAAACAAATCCAAATTATGGAAGGCAGAGTAAACCTTGGCCAAAAATAACAAATGCACACACCCGTTCAGGTCTAGTACTGCATATAATGACTACAAGCTGTAACTTTTTGGACCATCATGAAAGGTACCTCTTTAATATCCTCGGGTGTATGTCATCTGGCCCCATGGCTTTATCAACCTTCAGCTTTGTGAGTTCCTCCAGAACTCTCTCCATTGTTGTACACATTATCTCATATTAAGTGTATCATTGATGTTCTCTTTACTGGTAAATTTCAATGAAGAGTATAGAATGGAAAAAAAAGAACTCTCCATTGTGAATGGACTGGTGCCCACTTCTCCCCCCCCCCCGATTGCCTCTGCTACCCAACTTTGGTACTACACCGTCTCACTCCTCAGTGAATACTGAACAGATGTATTTGTTCAGTAATTCTGCTTTGTCTAGATCCCCCCTCCTTACACTCTTCCCTCCTCCCCTTTGAGGCTCACAATTCCCCCCTGGTTTTTCTTCTATCGCTGATGTACCGATAGAATATCTTGTCCCCTTTTTTCACTGTCCATGCTAGGTGCCCTAGCCACTCGACCACAGGAGCAGCTCAACAAAGCACTGCGCCAGAAGCCTCCTTCACACTTCTGCATGACAACGTACAGCAACAGGGGTAGCAATTTTCCTCATACACTGAGAAACCTCTGTCTCTCTACGGAATTTAGTGCTTTCTCCAGTGTGGTTCTTCCTACGCTCTTTCGGCAGTGACATTATGACCTGGTACCTTCTCTGTCTATGCCTTGATTTTTCTAACAGCCTTCCCTGCTTCTCTTAGACATTCAAGGTACACCTCCCTGCCCTCCTCCCTTTGGGTCCCCTTATATTTCCTGAAACTTGTTCTTTAGCCCTTACTTTGTCTCCCACCTCTTTAAAGAACCATAGTGGTTTCTTTCTTTTTTTCCCCTTTGGCCACTATCCTAATGTATTGGTTAGTTACCTCCATAATGACGCCTTTTAGTCTCCCCCACTGTTCCTCTACCCCCTCCAATGCCTCTACCTTCTCCAGGGCTGCTTTTAAACACCTACCCATTTCACTGAAATCCACCCTCCTGAAATCTAATACTTTTGCCCTTGCATGGCTTAATTGAGTCCTTGTCTCCATGCCAAACCATACCATGTGGTGGTCACTGGGTCCCAGCTGCCCTTCCACCTGGATTCCTTTGATTCTGTTCCCATTGGTCCATACCAGGTCCCAACTCCTACACAAAGGACAATCCATGCAACTTACATAAAGGTTCTGATTCTCTGTGGCTGGATTGAAATGCCCCACTTTTTGTGCAAAAATAAATGGCTTTGATCATAGCTTTTAAAACTGTATTCAGTAACACACTGAAGTGCCTTGTTAATGTCTAATTCCACAATTAATGTAGGTTTCATTACTTTATTGATCAGCATCATGCCCTTAAAATGAAACTAAAAGCAATCCATATGCACAATTTAAAGGAGGCTACAAAGATGAAGAAGTTAAAAAGGCTTGTTCCTGCGTATTCTATGAACAATACAAAAATAATTTGCGATTTTATTTACAATAACCAAATCATTGACTGTCACCAGAAAAAGAAATGGGTCTTCAGGAATCTCACTAAGTTCAGAGAAGATACTGAAGGCACAAGTGGGCACGGGGTCATAGTGTTGCAACCAAAACAGAGCAAAGCACAATGCCGCATGGAAAACGCTGTACAATTAAATAATGTTGGCAAAGAACACCGACCACAACAACACCGCATACCAGCAAATAAAATAGCATTGTCTGTTTTTTTTTTCAGGGGACTTCCCCCCACGCACTCCCTGATGTGGGGGACTTCGCCTCCCACACCCCTGAAATTAAAATAACTAACTCTGAGGGGGGTGTGGACTTAGGGGATGTGGCAAAACTCTGGAGGGAGGAACATTTCAATTTTAAAATAAAAAAAGCCACAACAGTATGGGATCTTGGGGGAACAGAACCACAGACCCAGGTCCCCCACACCACCAGGTGCTGGTGCCCTAGCCACTCCACCACAGGAGCAGCTCAATAAGGCACTGCACCAGCAGCCTCCTTCACACTTCTGCATGACAACGTACAGCAACAGGGGTAGCAATTTTCCTCATACACTGAGAAACCCCTGTCTCTCTATGGAATTTAGTGCTTTCTCCAGCATGATTCTTCCTGCGCTGTTTCGGCAGTGACATTATGACCTGGTACCACCCAAGTGTTACGTGGTTTATCATACCACCAACAGAAAATGTACTTAATGCCATGATTCATAGATTCATAGATTCATAAATTCATAGAAGTGTGACGGCAGAAAAGGACAGAACTAGGCCCACCAATTCTGCCCATTTGCCAGCTATCTGCTTGGACTTGTGCCTCCACCCTTAACACTCCCATGTGGTTGTCCCATGCCCTTTTGAATTCCTCCACTGTTTCCTGTCCAACGACTGTTTCTGGGAGTCTGTTCCACTTTTCTACCACTCTCTCTGAGTAATAGTATTTTCTAATGTTACCCCTGAACTGTTCTCCCTCCACCTGCAGGCCATGCCCCCTCATCCTCTGACTTCCTTTCATCTTGAAGATGCTCCCCGCTGGCACCCTGTTTATACCCTTAAGGTACTTGAAGGTCTCGATCATGTCCCCCTCTCCTTCCTCTGCTCCAGGGAGTACATGTTCAAATCTCTCCACCTTTCTTCATAGGATAGGTGGCTTCACCCTTTTACCATTTTTGTCACTGTTCTCTGAACCCTCTCTATCCTCCCCACATCCTTCCTGAGGTATGGCCTCCAGAAATGGACTCTGTACTCCAAGTGTGGTCTAACCAAATGGGTGTACAAGGGTACTATGACCTCACTATTCCTACCGGTGATCCCCCTTCTGATGCATCCCAGCATTCCACTCCCCCTGGCCACTGTCCTCCTGCACTGCCCTTCCACCTTCAGGTCCTCGGATATAATAATGCCTAGGTCCCTTTCTTGCTCTGTCTCCTCCAGCTCTCTGCCCCCCATACGGTATCCTGCCTTCTGATTTATGTAGCCCAGACGCATGATTTTACATTTTTCTGCATTGAATTCAAGCTGCCACCTTTTTGACCATGCCTCAAGTCTCCCCAAGTCTCTCTGCATTTGTTCAACCCCTTCCTCCATGTCCACCCTATTGTAGATTTTGATATTATCCACAAACATACTCACGCCCCCCTCAAGGCCCTCCATGATGTCCCCTATGAATATATTGAACAGTAGGGGCCCCAGCACTGATCCCTGGGGGACCCCGCTCATGACCTTGCCTTCCCTGGATGCCACCCCATTTATTATGACCCTCTGCCTCCTTTTCCCCAGCCAGTTTCCCACCCATTTGACTACCCTCTGCCCCATCCCCAGTCCTGCCATTTTATACAGCAGCCTCCTATGAGGCACTGAGTCAAAAGCCTTTCTGAAATCCAAAAAAGCTACATCTACAGCTGTACCTTGATCTATTTCCTTGTTGACCCCATCAAAAAACTCTATCAAATTTGTTTGACAGGATCTGCCCCTTGTAAAACCATGTTGTCTTGGATTTATCAGACTGTTTGTCTCCAGGTAGCTGGTGATCCTGCCTTTTACTAGCTTCTCCATGAGCTTGCCTACCACTGATGTCAAGCTCACGGGCCTGTAACTTCCCACTTCCTCCCTCCCTCCTCCCTTATGCAGAGGGACCACATTTGCCTGCCTCCATTCCTCAGGCACCACCCCCGTTTTCAGAGACCAATTGAAGAGTGCAGTCAAGGGTACCACCAATACTTTCTTTAGCTCCCTTAACACCCTTGGGTGCATTCAGTCTGGCCCCATTGCCCTGTCCACCTTCATGCAGCCCAGTTCTTCCATTATTTCCTCCACGAGAAACGGCCTCATCTCCACCCCCCTTCCCCAGCCATTTCATTACCTGCTCTGCTGCCTTCTTCTCCTTCTTCCTCCCTCTTGAGCACTGAGCAAAAGTAGGTGTTTAGTAGGTCTGCCATTTCCCTGTCTCCTTGTAGCACCACCCCCTCTTTTGTTCTTAACTGGAGAATCCCCTGCCTAGTCTTCCTTTTTTCATTTACATATTGAAAGAAAGTCTTATCTCCTTTTTTGACCCCTCTCGCTATTCGCTCCTCTGTCTGTGCCTTTGCCCTCCTTACTTCTACCTCAACTTCTCTCTGGCTCACCTGGTATTTTACCCAGTTCACTTCCGTTGAGTTGTCTTGAACCTCCTAAAGGCTTTCCTTTTTGTCTTTACTGTTTTGGCTACTACCCTCGTATACCACAGAGGCTTTTTCCTCCTCTTATTTTTACTCTCTTTCTTGGCACAGATGTCAGTGGCCCCTACAATAGCTTCCTTGATCTTCCCCCACTTTGTCTCCATCTCCATCAACTCCCCAACCCCCTGCAATACCCTCTTCACTATTTCCCCCATTCTCCTGAAATCTGTCCTCCTGAAATCCAGGACCTTTAACCAAGACTGGTGAACCTCTGCAGTGTTTCTCATTTTAAACCTGACGGTGTTGTGGTCACTTGTACCAAGATGTTCCCCCACCAATACCTCTTCCAACCTTCCCCCATTTGTCAGGACCAGATCAAGAGTAGCTCCTGCCCTGGTTGGCTCCCTGACCAGTTGATTTAGGAGGGCCAACTGCAGGGAGTCCAATATTTCCCTGCTGCTGGTTGAAGCAGCTGAAAGAGTGTTCCAGTCTACGTCCGGTAGATTTAGGGCCCCCATTAGCACCACCTCCCCCCTTGCCACCATTCTCACGAACTCATCAGCCATACTTCTATCCTTAGATTCGTGCTGTGCTAGGGGTCTATGCACCACCCCCATATGCACTGACTCCCCCTTCCCCACTGCCAACGAAACCCAGAGTCCTTCTGCCTCTCCCCACTTACCCTGCAATTCTGATGCCCTGATACCCTCCTTTACATAGAGTGCAACCCCCACTTTTTCCCTCCCTGTCCTTCCTGAACAATTTGTACACTGGTATCTCCATTTCCCATCCCCGCTCCTGATGGCACCATGTTTCTGTTACCCCCACTATGTCAAGGCCCTCCTCTGCCATGTTTGCTGTTAGATCAGGGATCTTTCTACCCAGACTTCTGGCATTCGCACACACAACCCTCCATGCCCCTCTCACCTCCTTCCCTATATGTTTGTCTCCTTTACCCTTTTGCTGTGTGTGTAGGGCTTTTGGCCCCCCCCGCCTCCTGCCTCTACAGCCAGGCTTTTCCCTGCCCTCCCCTTGTTTAGTTTAAATGGTAGTGTCTGTCCACATAATCATCCAGTTTACATTTGAGCACTGCTTTCCCTTCCCCGTTTAGGTGCAGCCTATCCGGGGCATATAGACTTGTGTCACTCCATGTTGACCCTCAATTCCTATCACACCCTACCCCTTTTGGGCACACCAACCTACAAGCCAATCATTGAATTCCTCAATATTTTGCCTTGCCTCCATGCTGGCCCTTGGTACAGGTAGCACCTCCAAGAAGGACAGGGATTTGAAGTCCGAATTGCTCTAGAGCCTGGCCTGCACCTTCATCACCATAAACCTGGTCTGCACCTCCATCACACTGCTCTTTAATGTTGCCCGAGTAACAGGTGTCAATTTGTTCAAGTAGGTTCAGTGGTTTCTGATGTTTTGCCAGTTAGTTGTGGTGTGCCTCAGGGGTCCATTTTGGGACCCCTGTTATTTTCTATTTTTACTAATCAGCTTCCTGGAGTTTGTAAGTTTAGTGAATCACTGCTTTATGCAGATGATCTTGTAATTTGTGCTCAGTCAAATCTGTGTCTGAACTTTCATTCCCTAGAAAAGGATTTTGGTGCCATCTGTTCTTGGCTTACTTTAAATGCTATGGTTTTCAACTCAGCTAAAACAAAAGTTATGTTATTTGGCACACAATTTATGTTGGTGGACACCCCGGAACTGAGGATGTCTGATTTTCAGGGTGGTCTGCTTGAACAAGTGTCTCAATTTAAGTATTTGGGCACACTAATGGATCCCAATTTGACCTTTTCACCTCAGATTCAGTCAATGGTTAAGAAAGTAAATCAAAGAGTAGTGGTGTTATACAAATTCAAGTCACTCTTCTCATAAGTAACTAGATTAGCAATTGCTATTGGTTCTCTTCTTCCATATTTTGATTACAGTTCTTGTTTATATTATAACATAGGTACAAAAGAAATGCAAGCACTAACTGTGGCCTATAATAATATTTGTAGATTTATTTTAGGAGCCCCCAATAGGACACATCGGTGTAATCTTTATTCTCGGTTGTGGTGGTTTTCCCCTAGTTGTAGAATAGGATATTTTGTTGGCTATCTGATGTATAAATGTTTTCACTTTGGCTCCCTTTTTCCTCATTCTGACCTTGTTGTAATGAGAGAATTGCTTCCCAGCCTGAGGTTGGCTGACGGACCCCTATATTTTGTCCTCAGGTCCCAGATTAGATTAAGCTCTAGAGCTTTATCAATAGCAGCACCCTTGCATTGGAATTCACTCCCACTTGATGTTAGGATTGCTCACTCTGTTTTAACTTTTAAACAAAGGTTTAAAAGTTAATTATTACATAAATCTGTTTGTAACTGCAATTTGTAATTTGTATTGTGTGGTTTTGTATTGCTGTTGATTGTATTTGTGTATTTTAGTATGTTTTTTTGTCTGGGTCGGGCCTAAAAAGGGACCTTTGGTCCAGTGTCTTTACACGGTTACCAAAGAATAAATGAAAAATGAAATAGTTGGTAATTGCTATAAAGTGACAATTTGTACATAGAAACACAGGGCCTGTTTCACGAAGGGGTCTAGATCAATGCAAGGGACTTGCTTCGGATGGTCAGACATAAGGGCCAACTTGTGGGGATCCATGCAGCAATTACACTTCAGCAAAGGGTGCCAGCCACAACCTCCAACGCAAGTCCCTTGCATCATCCACACCAAGTTTGACTAGCTCCCCCAGGTCTAACTGTGCATCAGTGGGGGAGCCAGTTTATGGGGCTTGCGCCTAAGCTTTGGCACAGGCTGTAATATATTCAGAAAACTGTCATAACTGTGCCACCTGTTCCTGAATTGGGCGCAGTTGCAGAGGATGCATTTGGTACAATTGCACCAGGGATCGGGGTTGATGCAGGGCTTGACACAAGCCCTGCGTCAACCTTCATGAATCGGGCCACTAGAATCCGTTGACAGAAAAGGGTCCATAAGACCATCATGTCATAAAAACATAGAGAGTGATGGCAGAAAATTACCTAAGGTACATCTAGTTTGCACAGATTCCCTAAATTCCTGGGATCATTCTTGGAACCTAAAATGCTCTCCCAGGGTACTAACCCTTCTGGACTTTACCCTAATTATCTTCCCTAGTCATGTCGGCCCAGGTAACCACTACTCCCTTCATTCTGTCTCAGGCCTCTTTAAATCCCCTTACTGGGCTCGCTCCCACCACCTCAGCTGGCAGACTGTTCCAGGGCTCCATCACTCTTTCTTTAAAAAAAGTACTTTCTCACATCTCTCCTGAACCTCCCTCCTGCCAACTTCTATTCATGACCCCGTGATCTTGAATTTGTACTCAGGATAAATAATTTCCTGCAGTTCACTTTATTAATTCCTTGGAGGAATTTTAAAGCCTCAATTATATCTCCCCTCTTCCTTCTGGTTTCTAATGAGTATAGATTTAATGCCCTGAGGTGCTCCATATTGAATTTACCCTGCTGTCCCTGAAAAATTTTGATCGCTGCACATTGCACAGTCTCTAACCTATCTTTGTCTTTTCTGAGGTAAGGACTCCAGAACTGGATACAGTACTCCAGGTGAGGCCTCACCAGGGCTTTGTAGAGGAGTAGTATCATCTCTTTTCTCCTACTGTCAGTCCCCCTCCTAATGCATCCCATAATCCTGTTGGCCTTAATATGGGCCTTGTTGCACAGGCTAGTTTGTTTAAGGGAGTTACTGATGATAACGTCTAGGTCCCATTCTTCGTTTGTTGTGCTAAGTCTCTCCCCTCCCATCCAGTACTCTGTCATGATATATTATGTTAGAGCGCAATTCGGTATGCCGAAGTTCAACATACCGAGTTTACGGTCCTGAAATTAAAAATCCCACATGACTTAGATGCCCAAAAATACATTGTCAGACATCCCACTACAACAAACTTCCGTAACTAATATAACAAACTCTGAGGGGGGACTGACCTTGGAGTAAAAAATATAATAGTTACCGGGCAATATTATAAAACGTTCCATAGCCTGGACCAGAATCCAGGATAAACTGGCCAAGCTGTCAGTGGTTTAGCCCTCCACACCAACAGGGCAGCTCGGTAAACTTCCGGATCCAACGCAGCTTTTAGAGGTAAGCTAGCAACCCGTCACATCTGCTACCCTACCCCCTCTAGTAACACTGTCGGGCATGAAGCCAGCGGGATTTACACTGTCGGTATAGTACACCTGTCGGACAATACTGCCCAGGCAGGTGAGTGTTGGGATAATGAGCCACAGGATGTCATAAGGATATCCTTTGTCATGGGATTCTTTTTCCCCAGGTGCATTACCTTGCACTTTTTTGCATTGAATTTTAACTGCCAGACCTTTGACCACCTCTTTAATCTTAGCAGGTCCTTTTGCATGTTCCTTATTCCTGCCCATGTCTGCCATTCCTACTTAACTAATATTAAATGAGAAAGCCCTAGAAAAATAGACTGCATCAGCAGAAAAGGACTGGTAGGCCCATCTAGTCTGACCTATTTTCCCTGCCTAACACTACACATCAGACTCTACTTGGTCACAGGTGTCCTTCCCTAGCTTTATTTATTATGACCATGTACCCATCTCATGCATGGTTGAAGTTCCCCACTGTCTTCACCCCCACCACCTTCTCTGGCTGGCTATTCCAGGCATCCAACACCCTTTCTGTGAAGAAGTATTTCTTCACACCCCTCTTAAACCTCCCACCCAAGCTTCATGGCATGCCCCTGTGTTCTGGTGGTTCTCCTCCTATTTGAGGAACTCCCCTCCAGCACCTTATTCACCCTTATGAGGTACTTATAGGTCTCAATCATGTCACCTCTTGCTCTCCTCTCATCTAGGGAGTACATGTTGAGCTAACATACTAACATATTAACATACTAATTGCCAGCAGATTAGGCCTTACGGTCTATCGAGTCTGCTTGAATCTCAGATCCCTCATTGGGTGCCGAGGTCCTCCCCCACTTTGTGTTCCAGAAACCCCTATCATCCATCCCCACCCCCCGGACCAGGCCATCATCTGGTACATCCACTTTCTGTGTCTGTCCCACCCTCTCTTGAAGCCCTCCACTGTGGATCTCTGAACCAGCTCGCCAGGCAGTGCATTCCAAGGGTCCACCACCCTCTCAGTGAAAAAAACCCTCCTCTTTCCCCCCTCACCCTTGAACCTTCCAACTTTAAACCATGCCCTCTGGTGATACCTCCCTGCTTTAGTCTAAAGATTCTCTCCATGTTTACCCTATTTATTCCCTTGAGGTACTTGAAGACCTCAATCATGTCCCCCCTGTCTCGCCTCTCCTCCAATGAAAACAGGCAGAGCTCCTCGAGTCAGTCCTCATATCATCTTAGTTGCCCTCCTCTGTACCCTCTCCAGGAGCTGTATGTCCCTCTTCAAGTGTGGTCTCCAATACTGTACACAGTACTCAAGGTGTGGTCTAACCAGTCCATTGTACAGTGGCAGAAACACTTCCCTGCTCCTAGAGGTGATCCCCCTTACGATGCATCCCAACATCCTGTTTGCCTTGCTAGCCACTCTCCTGCACTGCTCAGAGTTATTCATACATGCATACACCATGACCCTAGGTCTTTTTCCCTGTTGAGGCCTCCAGCGCCTCCCTCCCAGGGTGTACCTGTGTTTAGGTTTCTCTGCCCAAGATGTAACACCTTGCACTTGGCGATATTGAAATTTAATTTCCATGTGTGAGCCCAGCTTTCCAGGGTGTCCAGGTTCCCTTGCAGGGCCAAACTCCCCTCTTCCCCCTCAACTACTGCTCCCATCTTGGAGTCATCAGCGAAGAGACTCATTTCATACCCTATACCCTCCCTGATGTCAGATATGTATGCATTAAACAGAATACTACCCAGGACCAAGACCTGCAGTACCACACTACCGACCTCTCTAGGGTTCGAGAGCTCCCCAACGACCACTACTCTCTGGGTGCATCCAGCTAGCCAGTTTTCAATCCATCTGACCATCAAAGAGCCTACTCCCAACCCCCGTCAGTTTCTCCACCAGACCACTGTGGGGGACAGAGTCAAATGCCTTGCTGAAGTCCAAGAATAATACATCCACAGACTTTCCCCTGTCCAGTTCTGATGTTACCCATTCGTAGAACTCCACAAGATTGGTTTGACATAATCTACCTGGCACAAATCCATGTTGTTGACCATCCAGGCCTCCCACCTCCTCCAAGTACACTCGCAATCACTCCTTTAGTATACTCTCCATTAATTTTCCCACCACCGAGGTCAAACTGATGGGTCTATAGTTACCTGGTACTTCCCTTGACCCCACTTTATGGATTGGCACCACATGTGCCTCTCGCCAATAGCTAGGTACCTTCCCTGTCTCAAGCGACCTGTTCAAGAACTCCGCCAGGGGTGCAGCCAGTATGTCCGCCAATTCCCATAGTACTCTCAGATGAATGCCATCCGGTCTAGGAGATTTATCTTTCTTTAGGGCCTGAGGGCTAACCACACCCTTTCGTGGAGATAGCATCATCCATCCCCTCCACCTTACTGGCCTTTTTATCCTTATCCTGATGTGACACCTCTGGGGTACCTCTCCCTCCCTCTTGCTCCATTTCTGTTGCTCCCCTCATCCCACTCACTACCGCTTCTATCCCCATCGTGCCTTGTTTTGTAGATATCCCATCCCCTTCTAGTGAACACAGAGGCAAAGTACTGCTTAATACCTCTGCCTGGTCCCTCGCCTCTTCCACCCACCCTCCTTCTGATCTCAATCTGCCGAGATGGCCCTTAGTTTTTCTCCACTCCCCAATGTACCGGCAGAACCCCTTTTCCCCTCCACGTATCCCCTGTGCCAGACGCTGATCTTTACTGGACTTTGCCCCCCTCACCATCCGGGTGACTTTTCTAGATGCAAGATGGTGCATTTCCTTTTCCCTATCCCCTCTTGTTTTACATTTTTTGTAGGCCTCCTTCTTTTCTCTGACTGCTACCTGAACCTCACTGGACCACCAGCATGGTTTATGTGACCTTGCTCCCTTACGTTTCACCTTAGCGCAGGTCCTGACTGCCTCATGAAGTCCCCATTTTATGACCTACCATCTCTTTTCTACATTTGTCATTGATGTAATCCCCTTCAAGTGATCCTTGAGAATATTTCCCATGCCCACAAAGTCTGCCCCCTGAAGTCCACTGCCAGTGTCTTAGATCTCTCCCCCATGCTTATTTGAAACCAGACAGTATTGTGGTCGCTCCCAGTCAGGGGATCCTCTTCTACCAGATCCCCAACTGCCAGAACCACGTCCAGGACATGCCCCCTTGTGGGCTCCATCACATGCTGTGTTAAGAACACAGTCATGTCCCCTCTCTCCCTTCTTGCCTCAGGTGTGTACATGTTCAAATCATCTAGCTTCTCTTTGTAAGTCCTTTCTGCTGTCCTTAGAATATCTTGAGTACCCTCCTCAGCACTTCTGACCCCTTTTTCTTGTTCTTCTTTAGATGCAGACTTCAAAACTCCTCTCTTTGCACTTTTTCTGTTGGTGTTTTCATACAGGGAAGCACTGCATTCTGCTGTTGAGAACATTGTTGTTACCAGGACTGAAAAGTTAATCACACTGTTTGGTAGGTTTAACAACAAAATTACTTCAGATATTCGATACAAGACTTTTCTAGTACTGATCGGGAACATCCATTTACAAAAAGGCATTTCTGCAGATCTGGAGATGTACAGTACAGTAGTCAAGTACACACTCTTATGATACTGAACATGTAAGGTTATCTATTATTCGTTATGCTTCAGATATCCAACCGATAAGTTTGAACACCCTTTGAGACAGGGAGAGTATGTAAACTTATCTGTTGAGCACTTGTAAATACTGCTATTGACATGATACTGCACCTTCATTGTTCATTTACAGTATATAGTGGTAGATATAGTGTATGGTAAAACGCTGTTGAGCATGGAAATCCATGCTCCCAACAGCGTAGTTGTGCTTGTCTCAGTGCGTCACTATCTTGTTGTGCTGCACTGAGTACGTCACCGGTACAGCACAACAAGATCGAACGATTTCGCGCATGCGCAATTGAGCAACCCACAGTGATGGAAGTCAGCGCTGCTCACACATCCTGAAGTAAGCCTTATTTTAAGAGGTAGATTTGTTTGGGGGATCACGGAGCACTGAGTATGCTTGCCCATACACTATAATATATTGTGTATGAGCAAGCATACACAAACAAGGCAGTTGTTAGATCTCGAGGTTTCCATGGTAACAGTCCTCTCGAGCTACGTTCTCGAGGTCTTTGGTTACCATGGAAACCTCTCGATCACAACTGCCTTGTTGTGTATGCTTGCTCATACATAATCCTCTATATTGCTATGATGCAGAATATCTAGATATAGTATGATACTGCATATCAAAAGAAATCCACATTCATTTCAATTGGATTATATATAGTTAGGGTTGAGTAGACAGTTTAATGTTAAACCCCAATGTTTGAACATTAACAACTTTGCAACCAATCAATGGGTTTTTCATCTTAAAGACTTTTGAGATGCCAGGACATTGTGGAAAACTGTTATATAAGATTTCTGAGCCCTTTTGGAAAAAACATTTACGTTATCAAAGGATTTCAGGCTACAGAAAAATAAGTCCTAAGAAATGCAGTTTTGATACAAAGGGGAAAACTATAATAATGGAAAAATTACAAGAAAAAAATGGTAGAATTCAATAAAATAAGTCTTATAAGGTGGTTGGACATGTTGGAGTTCGAGGACCAGAAATGATGGACTTGATTTGCTAATATTATTCCATTCGGATAAGTGATTTGGGTTAATGTGTGGTAAAAAGAAGAACAAAAAAACTTGTGTGCATGCCAAATACCACAGTTTAAAATTCTTTTAATTGTAAAAGGCATATTGGTGTGACCCCCACCAGTGGTGTAGGTCGCTGGGTTCTTGAGGCAACAAAAGATCAGGGATAGCATGCATACTAATGAGTTGATGAGATTTTATTTTTAAAGGTACAAGGTGATAAGCTACGTGTCAGTTCCTATTCCTGTCTGCCCTGCTTCCTCTCCTGTTGTTAGCAATACATTGTATAGCGCTCACTATGCAGCTGTAATAAAACTTGTATATGCTATCTGTAGTCTATTCAACATACACATGAATTTACAATTACAGCCATGTTGCACTAGTTCATAGTGGTGCATTCAGAAAAAAGAGATGGGGTGCTGCTTTGGAAGAATTTGTAGCTGAGATAGGGTCACTTCTCCAAGAGGGAGTTGTATGAACTCAAGGATAGGCTATAAAATATAGGTGCTGCACTGTAATTACTAGACTGTTAGAATACCGAAATTTATAATCACCATGCTGCCATTTCAAGATATTTATTCACTGGCCTCATGGCTATGTACAAGTTCATAGAGCAAACAGGTCGTTGCATATCATGGGAGATATCAAACACAGTCCAGATACAATATATCAATTTTGACTCCCCTCCTCCCCAAAAAACCCATTATGCACCAGAATACCCTTACCACAGATGGAACAGTTGTCAGCAGCCCTGGTGCTTCCCTCAAAGGAGCTTCATCAGAGGGTGTCTAGTAGCTGGGATAGAGCAGAGGCTAGGATGGGTAAAGGATGGAGAGTGATGGAGGAGAGAGCTGGAGAAAGGGATAAGGTGCTTCAGTAAGTGTAATGAAGTGTGGGTGAATTTGGGACATTAGCACTGTATCTGGAGGTGGGAGAACAGGGTCCCATTGAAGGTTTGCAGATCTTTTGATGACTTGACATTGTCAGGATACAAATTACAACTGCATGGGACAGTAGCAGTGACTGCTTTCTTAATTGCAAGGCTATACCTGTAGTTCAATGGGCGGAGCAACAAATCACTCCCCCATCAGGCCTTTAAAGGCCACTCCTCCTGGCTAGTCCAGGATTCATTTTGTTTGTTGCAGCTGGAGGTGCTGCCTCCCTTCACTCTGGGCTTTGTCCAGTTTCCTTTGCACCTCCAGCCGCTAGTTCTCTACTCCTGTTACTTCTTTTCTACCTCAGCCATCCCATTACTACACAGCTTCTCTCCTCCTCCCTCCCCCCCCTTTTATTGTTTTCTCTGCTCCTTGCCTGGGTTGCCCTTGTCTGCACCTGAGTTGGTCCCATTCTGGTCCCCTTTTTGTGATGCCAGTACATTCGGATGCCATCGCACATGCCCAGCAGCTGCGCTCCTTGGTGGGGCTCCATGCTGTGCTCGCTCTTCCTGGTACTGACTCCACTCTTCTTGTCTCCTTGACTTGCCATGCTGCCCCTGGGTGTGCATTCCCTCATCCTGTGTGCCGGCTGCTGTCACCACCTTCCACCTCCTGCCTGTGCTGCCTGGCTCCCTCATTTGACATTGCAGTGTGTCCACCGCTCCTTGCTGCAACACGTCCCCATTGCCTAGCTGCCTCTCCTGCTGGTTCTCTCCCCTTAGTCACAGCAGCCTTCATTCCCTGTTCCTCACATTGCACTTACTTTAGCAGACTGCCACAAACACCTCAGTGACTTGCTGACATAGCACATCGTCGGGTTACCACTCGGATGCCTCCATTTTCGGCTGGGACACTGTGCTCCTCTGTGTCTTCACCAGCCCCTGACTCAGGATTGGCATTTGCTGCTCGCATTTGGCCGTCAAGTAACATGCAGTATGTCTCAGTGCTTATTTTCTCTTTTCCATTGCTCTGTCTTCTGTGTGCATTGTCTAGTGAGGACCTTTAGTACCTGGGTTGCTGCTGTACTGTACCTACCATCTCTTTTTCGATATCACAGCCACTCACATGGCTTCTCTCTCGGCACTGCAGTTTGCCCGGACTAAACTGTTCTCCTGGGTATATGCCACCCTGCAACTGTCGTCTTCGTTTTGTGTTTTCCTCTTAGCCCCTGCTGGCTTTCATTCATTCATGGTGTTCCCCTTTCTTGTTGACCCTGTTGAGCCCGATCACAGTATCTTCATTTATTTCTTTTGCTCTTTATTTCAGTGTCTGGTGTTGGGGTGCCTTGTCGTGGCTTCTCTGTTTTTTCCCATGGTGGAGGACTGCATGGTCCCTGTGGCACCCTGGTTCCCAGCAGTCTGCACCTGTTTTTTTGTCCTTTGTCTGCCCTTCCTGTACCTCATTCATGTAATTTCTTTCATTGTCTCTCCCTGAACTCTCTGTTAGATTCCATTCATCTTGACCTCATCATTCCTGTGCCAACCTTGTAGCTCCTCCTACCACCATCATTTCTCATTCCTCTCCTGGTACTTGTTCCCCAACCGTTGGCTGTGGATTTCTCCCTACTGTTCTCGTCTTCTATCATGCTGTTTTACTTTGCTGTCTCATGACTCAGGACTTCAATGCTGCTTCTCCTCCATTTTTTCTTCTCTGCTGACTTGCCCATCTCCCACTGCTCCCACAACCCTTGCTTCTTTTCCTTCCTTGTCCTGTGCTTTCTTTTGGGGTTGTTTCCCTAGCATGCCATCACCATACCTATTTGTATCCCCTTTTATCCTAGTCCTGCATTCTGGACCACTCAACTTGTATATCTTCCACTCCATGTCACCCTCCATCTTTACTGATCCTCTTTCTTTCTATACCCTACTTGCCATCTTACCTACCCTAAACTGTAACGGCCTTCAAGGCTTTCACTCCATTATCGTACAGCATCCATTTCATACCACTCCTTACCCATACTGGTCTTCAAGGCTTCACTCCATTACTATACATCATCCATTTCATAGCTCACCTTCGCTGTACCGGCCTTCCAGGCTTCATTTCATTATCGCACATCATCCATTTCATACCTTACCTTAACCGTTCTGGCCTTCAAGGTTTTCAATCCACCATCATTTTTCATTCATTCATTCTTGACCAGTCTATCCTCTCACATCTACTTCTCCACTCATCATAGGCTGTGGGCTTCACCCCGTCATCATCGTTTCTCCTCCTCACATCGTTCATTCCCATTCTGCAGTCCATGCCAACCTTCTAGGCTTCCCTACATCAGCGAACCTCATATATTCATCTCGATCTTTCACTCGTCCATTCTGACTTTGTAGCTCCTACCTCACTACTCCTGGTACTTTGTACCTCACCCATCGGCTGCAGGCTTTGCCCGGCCATTCTCATTTCTACATTCATGCAGATTGCTCCAATCCTAATTCAGCTTCTCAGTGGACCCAGCTGGCATGCACTCCTGTGGTTGTTTCTACAATCTGTCTCCTCAGGAACCAAGTCAGGATCTCCATTCAATCCGACCTCTCTGTGGGTCTACTTGTTCACATCGACTACTCGAGCTTACCCCTCATATGGGTCTCATACTACCCTGACTCAACCTGTTCTCCACTCAGAGATGTACCTTCCATGTCCACTGCTCCATGACTCATGACTCAGGGCTAGCCTGTAGTCAATGGTCTCGCTCTGCACCCCCGAAGTCCACATCTAGAGCATGGAAAGTTTGGAGTGGGGTTCTTCTCTCTGGCCCATAGTGAGAATGTCTTCGCTCTGGGTGGACCTTCAGTCATCTCTCATTTTGGCGACTCCTCTGGATGTCAAATTTATGATTTCCAGTTGAGAGGGGTGAGGCTCTCATCAGCAGGGCCCCTTTGGCTGCCCATGTGGGTTTGGAGGTACCCTCTGTGCCATTTTCCATCTGACCACCTCTGGTTCACCTGGTCTGTTTTGTAGGCTAGTGTAAGCTGGCTGAGTACCTCAGTGGTCATTTCCTCTCCTCCTTTGCTTTTGGGCCTCTAGTTGCAGAGACATCACTCATGACCCTCAAAAACATTCCTGTTAGAAGGACAGAGTGAGAGCTTCTTCCAAATTGAAATCTTTTCCTCTTCCCCCAATCTCGACTCTAAATTGCAGTAGCTGAGCCATCACTAACCACAATGTCCTTTAGCCTGATGGGAATGTGACCTAGGCCTTGGATCCCCAAAGGTTTCCTCCTCAAAGGTTTTTGTTCCCTCTCCTCCATGCCAATGGTCATAATATTAGACAGGGTTAGTGCTTTCATGGGTTCCATAGTTAGGCTCCACTGTTGGATGGAGGCGGATGGTGGCCACAGCTGTTCCCTCTCTCTTTAGGAAGTCTGTCCTTCTGCATCTCATCAGCTTTCATTTTGTTCATCATCCTCGTCATCTCTCATTCCTCTCCTGTCCTTCCTATCTACATCTATCACCTTCAGTTTTGGCCTCGATATCTTCTGACTTCTCGCCTCCTTCGATGCTCGACATCCTTTTGGGTATTCTTTTTGGGCTGCTTCCTAAGCTACTTTTAGCCAAGGTAATCGTTCCTGCCACTCCTATAGGGGTGTAACCCTTCACTAGAGTTCCTCACCATTGTACCTCTACAGGGTGTTATATCCCACGGATAAAGAGGCCAACAGTCACAATCTATCTAAGTCACACAAGCATACATCATACCACATGTGTAAGTGCGTTGAACTGCAAAGCTATGCCTGTAGTTCAATAGGCAGAGCAACAAACCACTCCCCCCTCAGGCCTTTAAAGGCCGCTCCTCCTGGCTATTCCAGGATTCATTTTTTTTGTTGCCCCACCATCCTTCCCTCATCCTCCAGTGGCATGTCTCACTTTCCCATGGGCTTCTTCCTAAGCTATTTTTAGCCAAAGGAATCATTCCCATTGCACCTATGAGGTGGAACCCATCACTAGGGTTCCTCACCGTTGTACACCTACAGGGTGGTATATTCCATGGACAGAGGGATGAACAGCCACAATGTATCTAAGTCACACAAGCATATATCAGATCAGTTGTGTAAGCACACTGAATTACAATTTTAAACATTCTTGGTTAGTGCAGGAAATCTGTGACCATAGCGGGTATATCAATACTGTTTTATTAAGAAGGCTGTTGTGGTAGCCAGGGTAGGGAAATTAATAAATGTTGGCAGAGCAAGGTCATTTTAAGCTTACAACATGTGTAAGGGGATAGTAGTCCAAGGTTTAAAATATTACTTGGTATTACTCAGTAAATAAGGTAGAAGTAGGCATGAGCCTATCAAGATTACCTTCCCACACCATTGGGGCAAGTATGCAAAGCTGTGTCCCAACACGTACCTATCCAAGATAAGCTTAAAAGTGTTTGAGCTAGGGGAATCCACAATGTACCGAGTGGGCCTATTCCATGCCCTACAGGCATGAACTGTAAAGAAGTTGTTCCTAATATAGATGAGAATGGAGAACGATCCAGTCACAGGCAAGGGAAAACAGTTGTGCAAAGTTGTTATCCACATTTGAAAGTTGCACACTTTTTGTATTTTGCACTGTGACAGTTATACAGAGTTTTATTAAAATGTTCATGAAATTTTCACTTTTAGTTGTATGTTAAGTCATCTAGACACAAAAAAATATGGATTCCATTCCACATTCTGTTGTATTTGTCTGCTAAGTAACTTATGGGTGGATACATTTTTCTGCAGATTTGTTAACAGTTTGGTCCCTTTGAAAAAAGTCTGCAGTGCTAAAAAACTTATCAAAATACAGAAATTCTGCAATGATTTTTACATATTTTGCAAGGTTACTCAAAAGAGAATTGAACCATTTTACACAGAAGGGTTGCTCAGTTGGTGGTCCTATAATCTTTGTTCTTGTATTCCAAGGCTGAGAGAAGAAATGGCTTACATAGTCACTTCTGTATGCTGCATTGTAAGCAGACTCTTTGGCAGAATAGAAGGATATGTTTCTAATGGGCACCCCAACCAGTTCTGATGTGTTTGGTGAATGCCAGATTGGGGGCTGACTAGAAACCAAGGTATTTCAAGGCATGTACATTGTCTGGTAGGGCCATTCGGGGGGGGGGATTTGCAGTGAGTTTGTGAATAACATGACTTTCATCTTAGTGCAGTTCAGAAGTAGGTCATTTGCTGTGATTCAGGTATGCATCTTTTTAAAGGAGGCTTGTTGTGTTAAGTCGAGTAAATGGTGATTTGGGACTTTGCATATACTGTAGGACAACATTATCTGCCTAAAGATAGGTACCGGTTCTTGAGTTGGTGCAGGATATAGGGAGATCATTAAGGAATTGTCTAAACAGGAAGGGTCCCACTATGAATCTTTGGGAACCCCAAGGTAAAGTGGTTTAGAAGGTGAGACTTATAAATGGTGACTTTTTTGTAAGGAAAACTGCTATTTGGACTCGGCCAAGGTGTTGACGTTTTTGGATGAGGGTATACTGTGATTAAAGGTGTCAAAGTCTTTGTCAGACCAATAAAGATGGTTCCTATTAAACTGTCTGTGTTAAGGGCAGTAGCTATGTGTTATTAGACACCTTATGAAGTGTTGTTCTTGTGGAATACTTGGATCTGAGCTGAAAGGAAATCAGTAGACTGGCTGTTGCTGATGATATGTACCAGGAGTTAGGAATACACACACTTCTTTAGGAACTTGCAAAGGATTGAGAGAACAGAGATCAGTGGGGAGCCTGCTTTGTGAAGTGGTGTCACAATGTTGTTGTTTTGTTTTTTTTTCAAACTCAGGGGACGTGGTCCAAGCAAAGCAAGCCTTGAAAGAGTTGTATCACTGGGTCTCAAAAACGATTGTGGCTTTCATGATCACAGGTTTGAAGCTTACATGTCCTGAGCTTTTGCCATTTATATTTATAACTTGGGAAACGTTTCAGAACCTCTTACTTATAAATGTCTTTGTTGTGGAAAGAGGGATGGTTGCTGAGGTTGCAGTTCTGACAGGAGGGAGCTGTGATACAGTGGCAGCTAGAGATAAGAAACATTCAACAGTACAGCCCACCAGGATGAAGAACTCTGTGATAAATATGTCGGAGTGTCCTTACGTGGCAATTGGATTAGTAGCCATGGGATAGAATTGCATTCTTGCACAATCCCACATGACATCACTTGCAGAAACTGCAGTAACAGTGCTTCATTTTGGAGGGCAGCACTGTATCTACCTAAATCGCAGCAAATTCCATTTGCTTCAATGGGATGTCACAGTGCTATATCTAGAATTATAAAATATAGTCTGTATAATTTTACCTCCTCATTGGTAGAGACCACATCACATGGGGCTGATTTATTCTGTCAAAAATTTTCTGCTATAATGACCCAACCATACCATCTGTTGGGTCACTATGAAACAATTGCAGGTCACTATATAACCATTACAGCCAAAACATTTGTTTAGCTTTGATTTTAAATGCTGTTTGTTCTTTATTGCGTTATGTGTTCAGGTTGGGACTGAAAAAGGGCCTTTCCCAGTGTCCTTACCTGATTAACAAAATAAAAACCTAACAAACATGAATATTTAAATGAATCACAACATAACATTAACAAAAAGAAATTTCAAAACCAATACAGTTTAAAGGGGCACTGTCAACCCACCCACCCACCTCCCACAGGCCTCAAACTGTCTATAGTTTAAAAACTCATTTTGTAATTGTTCACATTCTGAAGAAAGTGCAGATGTAGCTAGTAGTTTGATTTTGATCATGTTTTTCCTTTTAAAAGTAAGAAGCAGACTGCACAGCAAACTGGGGTTACCACACAAAACATGTTTTTTTACATTCCTTGATCAACTCCCACTGCATCTTTCCTGGACTTGGGCATACCCCAACACAGTCTAGCCATTCAAGATGCAGTAGGATGAGAAGAAATCATTGCATTATGAGTGGCTGCTCTATATGGAGGTGTTCCTAATATTCAGGAAGTGAGCAATAAGAGTAAAGCAAGGATTTGAAACAAAACATGGTTGGGTAGAATTGTACCATTAGCATGCATTTCAGTTCTACTAAGAAAGAAGACAGATTTAGCAACCAGTAACACCAATTTATTTTATAAACAGTAAGCAATCATAAAATGCGGGTTTTCAACTAGAAATAGTATGATGCAAAAAGCAGTAACAGTGTACCTTTAAAATCAGCTACGCACATATAAGACAAAGAGAAAAGTAACTGCAAATCTCCTTCAAATCAACTAACCAGTCCTCTCACAAAAAAGAAAACTGCTCTCATTCTACCATCCTTGTTCTGCAAAACGACTTGCAACATGCAAAAAAGCAAGAGAACACATTAACAAAATGAAATATTCCAAGACAACTCTCAGGAGGGGGTGTGGCCTGACTGCAGAGCATGGTGAATGCACTCTAGTTGTACTCCCCACAGCATCTATGAATAAATGGCAAAAAAAAGTCATTAAAAAGTTTCAAATACCTGACCACAGCATGATTCAGAAGAAATCCAAAAAGCAAGATGACTCTTCCTTTAGAAGGGGCCATGAAGCTGACTTCCAACGTTGCTGACAGCTGCATGAGTGCAGACGATGGCAACAGAGACAGGAGCGGAAAAAGACTCCCGAAATGGAGCAATCACTGCTCTCCTGACCCTCATCACAAATCTGCAGTAGAAGGTAAAGGCAGGGCAGGTTTCATGAACCTTTCTACTCAAATCATCCATCTGCAGTCCGTTGTGACAGGGCTGGCTAAAAGCATCTGCTTCTTTTATTGCCCACATTGACAAAGCTGAGAAGTGACTTAACGAGATGGAGGACTTGGTCAGAGATCTCTCCTGGGACAACAAAGTGTTGAAAGAAAAAGTGGAAATGCTAAGCATGTGGGAAGAAGATCAGGAAATTAGAGTCCAAAGATCCAATATCAAGCTCACTGGACTTCCTATTGGACTAGAAGGAAAGGAGGGTGGGAGAGCAGTATAGAATTGGTTTTCATAGATATTGGGTCTCAATCCTGCAGCTGCTGCATATCAGCTACAACGAGCCCATCATACAGAAACCAAGCCAAAGCTTGGGGACAAGCCTCACCATTATTCAATAAAATATGTACCTTTTCCAGAGAAAAAGTAGGTACTCTATGCTGCAGGAGTTAAAGGTCAACTTGAAATAAAACGGGGATGAGTGTTCATATTTCAAGGCTTAAGTGCAGACTTGCAAGTACAGAGACAAATGTTGCAGACATTCTGGCTAGCCCTTATAGAAGAGGGTTGGAGTTGGCCCTGCTTTACCAAGCCAAGTTCCACATAGCCAAGCCAGGATGTCCTCCTTGTATTTTCACAAAGCCTCAAGATGAAGAGGACTTTATCAACCTGGAAGAGGCTGCAGCTGGGGGGGGGGGGGAATCTCATCCATTCTCTGTTCCCCAAGCTCATTGATTTTTTCTTAACTACTCCACCTTGTCTGCACTACTAGAACTTCAGCTGGTGCTGCAGCTGCCAACACCATCTGCTGTACTCCCAGACTACCAACCAGTGAATGTTTAGAGGGGTCTCCTGAGCAGAGATGCAGTGAATTTAAACTTCATCAGTGAAGTTGCCACAAAGTTGTGAAACTGACTTTGCAAAGCTCTGTGGGCTTCCTGTAGGCATTACCAACTTTGACTTTACTGACTTCACAACATTTTTCTAGGCAAAGGGGCACTTTTTTCCATAAAGTGACAACTTTGCTCGTGGAAAAAAGTACCACTTTGCCTTGCAAAAAAGTTGCAAAGTCAGCACTTCAAACTTCACAAAGTTCTGATGAAACAAAGTTTTCTTAACTTTGCACATCTGTACTCCCAAGAGTGCTTGGATTTAATCATCACTGGGCAATCTCTGAATCAGTTTAACACAACCAGCTACTCTCAGTGAATATAACCAGGTACTCTCTTCTGTTTTCCTAACTCATGCTGAGGCACTGAGAGCTCTACTAGAGGAGAACTTTTTATGCAGTTTGCTGGATCAGAGCTTGTGTTTTGCTGTGGGAAGGGGATCTTACAATGGAAGGCATGTACTGGCAAAAACTACACAGATGTTCAATGAAAACTGAAATAATAACAATCACAATCAAAATAGGTGCTGGGCGGGAAGCTCATTATTTTGCAGGGTTTGCTATGTAGACTTCGTGGGAGGTAACAAAAATCCTGAGGCACCAAGCTGTTCCCACTACCTCAGCCTATTCTGTGGAATTGCTGCCAATTAAAAGCATAGAAAAATATTTGCCTAGCACATGCTTCCATTCCTCACAACTCTCTGGGTGGGTTTGTCATGGGAACCTGGTTTGAACCATTAGAATTTGTACTTGTGACAGAGGGGCTGAGTGGGTATTCAGCTCTCTCAACAGTGGAACCTCAGCTAATCAGTAACATGGTGCAGCACCAGCCCTGATGACATCCCTGCTTCACAACAATGCAAATTCTTATTTATTTATTTATTCAAGTCTTGGATTACAACTTTTGAGCTAAAAGCTCATTTGCAACGGTTCCACATCAGAAATTATACAAAAAATAGTAGTGGAAAAAACACAGTCATAGCAAGGGTACACATGCAAATAATAAAATACAATTGTGGTCTTGTTAGCTAATGAAATACAGTAGTAGTCAGATAAAGAATTTACAACAAGGGTAATTAAGACTATATCAAGGTGCAGATGTATTGAAAGTTTTAGGAGCTGTGGTGTATTTAGAGGAGGCAGGAAACAGGCACGAGACAGAGAGAGAGAAGTGTGTGAAGAGCACAAGACGACAAACATGAGTAACCTAAGTTCCCTTTGTCAGCAAAGGAGATGGAGGATAAAGGGGTAGGGAGTTTAGTCTGGTAGGAGATATAGGGTAGTGATGGGAGGATTGAGGACTGGAGGGGAGGAGGAATGAAGTGTGATGGCAAAGGAGGAGGAGTAAGTGAAAAGGTTGTACTGGGGAGGAGAACTGGGGACGGGGAAATGGAGAGGCGGCAGGAAGAGACAGACAGGGAGGGAGTGGGAGGAGGAAGGGGTAGTAGAGAGCAGATTAGATAAGTAGGGAGTGAGAGGTCAGTTGACAGAGCATAGGTATAAAGTGCAAGTGGGATATGTTCATGGCCTAGGCCACTTATTTTAGTTACTGGGAGCAAGAGCATTTCAACTGATTGGTAAGGTGGGGAATGGAATTTTGGTTTGAATGGGCCTAATTTGGGTACAACTAGCAAGTCACCCGGGAGTGAGTTTAGCCACTTTGGAGCTCGATCGCCAAAGGACCACTGCCCTTGTGTTGTGCGGTGGAAAGGGACTTTGTATTGGGTGTTATGTGTCCCTCTCATCAGTCTAATAGGGGTTTTTGGGCATAGTATGGCCTGGTCACCAGGAGGGGTCAGGCCAAGGGTGGCTTTCTTGGCCAAGAGACAGAGTTGGTATTGAATCTGGCTATCCAGGTTCAGCCAGCCTGTAAGTGTGTATAAGTTGCATGTGTGGGTTAGAAGTGATATACCCAGGAGTAGCCGGCAGTACTTGTTGAGGGCAAGGGTGATTCTTTTCAGGGTAGATTCAGATGCTGAGCTGTATACGATGAGGCCGTAATCTATCACAGACAGCACTGAGCTAGTTATAGCAAGTTTGAGGGTGTCAGTTGAGAGGCAATGCCTGTGCATATGTAGTTGTCCAATTTTTCTGTTGACTGCCTTGGAGACATGGTCGACATATAGAGAGTAGGATAAGGTGCTCTCCAGAATAACCCCGTGGTACTTGAAGTTGGGCACCATCTCGAGGATTTCATTTTGTTTTGTGGGTGGATAGGGTGGCTGATTTATTTTTGTTGTACAAGGAGGCAAAAAGCATTGTTTTTGTTTTCTTATAGCTCAGTAGCAACCATACGTTGGTGAACCAGTCTTCAATAAGCTTGAAGTTACACTGAAAACTGCATTCCAGGTTGTCGAGGTCAAAATGGTTTGAGTACAGTTGTCATGAGCACCCAGCTTGAAAGCACACTGCAATAAACCAGAGGATGGTGCTGAACTCCAATGTGGTCCTTGACTTTGAACTAGCTTACCTGCTAGACTATATCTAGAACTGCACACAGTGCTACCACTCTCTGACCAGCATCTGCTCTAAAAGTAATCTGAGCTGTAGTGTTTGTCTCCATACTTCCTACATGATTATTTGTGCACCAAGCCAGCGGGTTTGCATCTCACCATGGCATCTGCCCCCTCCTACTTTAGTATGGGACTGAGGGTACTGGCGGGGTGGTGGGATGGGCCTGCTACATTTACTGTCAATGGGGCAATGGGGAGAGGAACAATGCACTCCTTACTACATCAGCATGAAGAACTACTACCCATGTTTACAACACATATGTTTTGAAATACCTGGACTAGTCAGACTCTTACTGTCCACTCTTGAGAGTCACCAATAGAGTGGGGGGACAGTGGGGATTTGGCAGCTTGTGACACTTCCCTGCAGACCACCAGCTGATGTGCTGGGGGGTCTTGCTGCTAATAATTATCCCTACTGTTTTGCTATTCACTATATCGCTGAACTGTGTAATTCTGGGGGTGCTGTTTGTTGCATTTTCCTACTGTCAGTTTTACTACTAAAGATCCAATGAGGCTAAAACATTTTTTTATTGTTTCAGTCAAGCCCATGCTTAGCCCTCCCAATTGGAGGGGGTTAGGGCTCGAGTATCTTCTTGCCAAAAGATCTAATCTTGGAGTGTTAACAACCTTTTTCAATGGTGCTTAGCCTGTTGCTTGCCATTAGTGTAGCTGGAGGGAAGCTGCACATTCTTAAGTGCCATTTGGGGGAGGAGGTGGGGGATGAGTCGAGGACAAAGTTTGGTTGTTTGTGGTTTTGGGGTTGTTGCATAATACTGGGATGTTTTTTTCCAATCATGGGACCAGGGATTGGAGAGGGCAGGAACTTTGGTGGGAAGGAGGTTGACCAGTTTCATCCATGGATAAAAATGGTTAATAGGGCTGGGGAGATGAGATAAGGGGAGTGGGGAGGAGGTTGTTGGGGGGATACAAAATTCTTGGTGGTGGGGGGAGTTTGATTTTATATATCTTTTCTTACTTACATACGCTAATTCTAAAATGATACATAACAGTGCTCTACTCTTACTAATACTATTGGAAATCTAAAAATTCAAAAACCTTTGGTATGGCGGGTGATACACTAAAAGTCATGACATGGGACATGGCTTTGCTCCAATCGTCATGGCTGCCTGACTGTGGAGCTCTGTAGACCTGGGGAATGATTTACAGGAGATGCACCTCTGGGCAGACTAACTCTGTCAGCTATATACAGGCATTGCACCAGTTATCCTTCTAGTAGATATCCCATAAGAAAATGTCTTTCCCGGACGCTTTTCTCGACCGCTACATGCTGCTGACAGTCACCGGTGCCTCGCTATGTCGCAGGGTAATAGGCCCGAGGTGCCCTGAAGCCTCTCTATGCAGCAAATCATGGAGATGTTTGCAGCACTGATGCAGCAAATGACCGAGGTGACTATAGCCTCAAACAACACCACCTCAGCCATACAACAAATGGATGCCAGAATGTCCAAAACTGAAGCCCAAGTCAGCCGAAACTCAGACAGGCTTGACTCGCTTACAGTGCTAATATGGGAACAGGAATGTACTATCCACAGCCTGCAAACTAAAATGGATGACATCAAAAACAGAAGTTGCTGGAACAATCTCTGCATCCTGGGCATATCTGAAAGGGTTGAGAGAAGGCGACCGGCAGATTTTTTTATACAACATGCTACTGGAGATCCTTAAGCACGACCTTCCACCGGGCTTTATGATAGAAAGGGCCCATAGAACTCTTAATCCAAAGCCAAGACCTGGAAAGTGGCCTAGGCCCTTTAATGCACACATTCTCAACTTCGCGGACAAGGAATGGATTTCATCCACAGCACGAGAGCTTGGGGCGCTGTCATGGCAGGGTCACAAAGTTCTTATATTTCAGGATTACTCCAAAGATCTGGCTGCCAAATGAAAAGCATAAACTGAATGCTGATGAATGATGCACGCCAAAGGCATCCAATTCACACAATGGTACCCCACTACGATGTGGTTGGAGGTCAATGGGGTACCTATGTTGTTTGCCACCCCTGAGGCCCTCATGGAATACCTCAGTAATGCACTGCCCAGCAACACTACCCCGAGCTGAAATGACAACCCACATAAAGGACAGTCTGACAATGGGGAACCCAACACTTTTAAATTGAGCACAGTTCCTGGATATCAGTTCCAAGGACTACCAGCCAGACCTTGGAAGCACCAACAATCCGGAAAACATGCCAGAAGGAGCTATCCGCATGATCGTACGACGGAGCCTGCATACCAAGGACCCAAAACAGAAATTTTCAATCTTCAGGAATTTGCTTCACTGAATCAGTATGCAGCCCTAATACTGGAAGATCAGGCCGAGACAGCTGAATTCCCCGAATATCCTGAAGCAGAAATGGTGCAAGAGGCCACAGTGTCCGAAATAGCATACTCCGATTCAGCCGCAGAGAAGCTCAACGATGCACCCATCTCCTCCCCCTCAGCCCCAGAAGTGGAACACGGACATTCTGATACTAGCACAGATAAAATGGTACCCATCCTAGTGCTGCATCCTCCACCTCTCCATACGGAATCTCTCATGGACGGAGACAGATAAGTGTCCCTTTTGTTCTTTTCTGAGGCAGGGTAGGGGCTGGACATCGGGGAATGCTCCCGTTGTTAAAAGGGAAAGTTTATGGTAGTTTTCTCCTCTGTTTCTTCTATGTCCTGTTACCCTCTACCTTGTCACCTGGAGAAAATATCCCAGGACACTCAATATAACATTTTTTCAACTATCAGTAGAAGCTGCTGATAAAAATAACCATAAACTGGAAGATGTACCCCATATCCTATCTTCTTAGCAGTTACCCCTCTCCATCCCCACCTATACTCCATTATGGAGGGACTCCTGGAATGGCCCCCCCCCCCCAATAATCTGCCAAATACTATCTAAAGGATAGTTGCATTGTCTGGGGAAGACAATGTTTCAGAAGACCCATAGTGCCATCATTACTTTACAGCTTTTTTACTGACCCACTGTTTCAGCCTGCAAACTCAACTGATAGTCTGACAGTTTGACCCAGGCAACAGTATAGGTGCATCCTAATATTCTTTCTGCTTTACATCCCCTCCCCAGGGCTAACCAGCCCCATACAGCGCTGGCACCACAATTGATGTTGGATCTGTCCTACAGTTGTTAACGTAGGATTCCCTTATTTACCCCACCCCCACACACAGACAGCCAGTTGGAACCTCTGGAGGACTATTACTCCTTGTTCCGTAAACCGACTATTACCAATATATTTGTGCAATATATGTAAATAGTGTTTCTGTTATTGGTTTTATTTTAAAGTTACTGTTATTTTATGTACAACCTGCTGCAACTTCTTTGTTAACTTTATTTAGCTTTGCTGTAACTTGCTGGAAAATAGCACTTAAAGTACTAATAATTGTAGTCATCTGGGATTTTTGTTAGTTCCTGTTTGGTGACTCTGACCCATGGAGCCCTTCAAGTGTCTCGAGCACTAGTTTCAATATCTTCTGTGGACCTCAGGACTATGGCTGATATATCCTCCATAACATGGAATTTTAGGGGTCTTAATACCCCAGTGAAATGGAAGAAAGTGCTGACACACTTGAAGAGATTGAAGGCTCAAGTCACATTCCTGCAGAAGACAAAACTTACCAAGCATGATCACGCACACCTGGTGAGAGACTGGGTGGGGCAGGAGATTCACGCAGGTGCCCCTACCAGAAAGAGAGGTGAAACCATTCTGTTCCATAAAGCCTTGCCATGGAACATAATCCAGAGAGTAGCTGACCCCCAGGGTCGATGGGTCATGGGCCTAGTTGCCACCCCGACTGGGAATATTCTTCTGGTCAACATATATGCCCCAAACGATGATAACCCCCTTTTCTTTGTTGACCTAACTGTGAGGATAGAAACTATTATTGCTCCAGATACCCCTATTATAGCAGGTGGAGACTTGAACCTTACTTTGTTTCCCATTCTGGACAGGAGTGACCTGAGTAAGGAAACTCATACTAAGGGGTCCCAAGCTGTTCATAATCTCTGCTCGGAATACCAAGTAGTGGATATCTGGCATCTTATACACCCCAAAGAGTGGGATTATACATTCCATTCTGGAGTTCATGGCTCCTTTAGTCGGTTAGATTTTTGGTTGATTTCTCAAACTTTAACACACTCAGTGAGCACCTCAAATATTCTCCCCATGATCATTTCGGATCATGCCCCAGTCCAACTAATTATAGTATGGGGTGATTCAGCTCCTAGAGTCTCCTCCTGGAAGCTTGACCCGCTGCTTATGCAGGACTCAAGCGTCTTGCGCTGGGCTAAATCCAAAACTGAATGTTTTCAGCTTGAGAACCCCATCTCGGATACTTCAGCACAAACTATGTGGGAGACTTATAAGGCTGTAATGAGGGGGAAAATTATAGGGTATGCTGTCAACAGAAGGAGGAGGGACAGGGACAAAGAACAGACCGAGCTAGAAGGAGAGCTGGTCATAGCCGAACAGGCCTTAAAAGCCTGCCCATGCCCCACATTGCAATCTCATGTAGGTAGACAGGTGCTATCCCTTAGAATCAGGTTAAACGAGCTCATATCCTAGAAGGCTGATCTACCATGCTAAGAGTCCGGCATACATATTGGGAGGGTGGGGCTAAGAGTGGGAAAATACTGGCCTATCAGATTAGGCAGCAGCAGGCCACTAGGTTTATCGATAGCTTAAAAGATCCGACATCAGGAACAATAACAACCAAGGCCCCAGAGGTGAATAAGATCATGACTAATTTTTATGCTCATCTCTATACCTTGTCCCGCCCAGCCACCAACTCTGATACTCAAGCATTTTTAAATAACTTAACCCTCTCCACTTTATTTCAGGACCAAAGAAATAGATTAGATGCCCCCTTCACTGCCCAGGAAATAGCAACAGCTATAATGGCTCTAAAATCAGGGAAGGCACCTGGAGGGGACAGATTCCCAGTGGAATTCCTTCAAGCAATGGCTCCCACTATAACTCCCATCCTAGGGCAAATGTTTACCGAATCTACAAAGGACAAAGGAATGCTGCCCCCCTCCTTTAGCAAAGCCACTATAACAGTTCTTCCTAAGAATGGTAAAGATCCCACTGTCCCCTCTAGCTATCACCCTATTTCCTTAATAAATTCAGACAGTAAGCTTTTTGCCAAAGTTTTAGCCAACAGACTAAGCCCTCTTCTCCCGTCTCTGATCCAGCCCTCTCAAGTAGGTTTCATTCCAGGTCAATACAGTACTGACCACACCCGAACTCTTCTGAATCTCATTCATATAGCCAAACAACTTAGTACCCCATCAGCCGCTCTGGCGATTGATTTCAAAAAGGCATTCGACTCCGTAGAATGGGACTACCTGCATACTGTACTGGGTGATTTTTTAGCTTTGGGCCACAGTTTCTGGCCAATATTCAGGCCTTATATGCACTCCCACAAGCTAGGGTCAGAACCAACTCCTCACTGTCCGATCCCTTTCCGCTTCATAAAGGCACCAGACAAGGCTGTCCTCTCTTGCCTTTACTTTTTGTTCTGGCAGTTGAGCCCTTGGCATCCGCCTTTCGGTAAGCTAAAAATATCTCAGGGATTCAGCTGGGAAACTCCTATTGTACAACCTTGATGTATGCGGATGACCTGCTAGTGACTCTGGCAGATGTCAGTGTGTCTATTCCCCTCTTGCTATCCCTCTTAGATCGATTTACATACATTTCTGGCCTAAAAGTCAATCAAACAAAAACCGAAATTCTCCCCCTTAACTCAGTATGTCATGAGGGCAGTATCCCTCACATAGGCCTTAAGTGGTCCCCAACCATTATTACTTACCTAGGGATCAAGATTGGTGCCAACATTGATAAGTGTGGGATAACAATCTGAACCCCTTGTTAGCTGATTTCAGGAGAGATCTGGAACGTTGGACCTGCCTACATCTCACTGTGGCTGGGAAAATCACAGCTTTTAAAATGTCCATGGCGCCAAAAATTTTTTATGTTCTTTCCCATATACCTCTTTTTCTTCCACATCACTGGTACCAAAAAATAGATAAGATGGTAGGCTCCTTTCTTTGGGGCTCCTCCCAGCCCCACTTTAGCCGGAATGCTCTCAGGGCACATTGGAATCAAGGGGGCTGGGGACTCCCATGGATGAAAGGCTATAAAATGGCATACCAATGTTCCCAAACTTTGAAATGGTTCCAGCCTATATCTACTAACTTCCCCAATGGCTAATCATAGAACAACAGATCAGTCATACATCCACGCTAGCTTCTTTATTATGGCACTCCAAAAGCCCCACTATTTCGAAGCATCCCACTATAGGCCCCTCTATCCACTACTGGCTAGTGGCTCACAAGAAACTTAAAAGTCACCCATACCCTCTGTCTCACACCCGTCTATGGCACAACTCTCATATACAAATAGGTGGCAGCCCAGTATTCTGGCAGTCTTGGCATAATAAGGGCATACACTTCCTCAGTGATCTTTTGTCCCCTAATACAGGGACAACTGCAACCTTTCAATATCTACAGGACCTATGGGATCTCCCTACTTCAGACTTCTGGTGATACCTGCAGCTAAGGAATGCAGTCCAGCCAATTCTAATGCAGGGTAAACTTTGAATGACCGAAGACTCTCCCACTCAGAAATGGCTTCTACAAACCGGAGGAGTGGCAGGAACCATTTACACCTCATTAAGAAATACCTTACCTAATCCAACATCCTTACTTAAAGCTAGATGGGAGGAAGTCCTGCATATTCAAATATCCGACAACCAATGGAAAAAGTGCTGGACTACCGCCCATATGGCATACAGGGATACCCATATTAGATTGATTCAAAATAAAATCATGCACTTTTGATACAGAACTCCCACTATACTTTACAAGGCCAAAGTCCTCCCACATGACAAATGCTGGAGATGCCTACAGCCAGGAGGTGCTCTCGTTCATATACTGTGGGAATGCCTCTTGGTAGCACCCCTCTGGACAGCTATAGCAGTTAGCAAGTCAAATCCTTAAACAACTTATTGTACCGGTGGCTCCTCTGATGCTGCTTGGGCTGCAGCTTACCACCACGCCTCTCTCCCTCCCCCCCCAATTTAGATGGCTGATGCTATTATGCATGCAGGTGAAGCATTCCATTTTGCGTAACTGGAGAAGCCCAACCATACCTTCACTGGCAGAAATCATACCCTCCCTTTCATCCTTTTATGAATTAGACAGATGTTCCCATGTATCCTTAGGACAAAGGGACAAGTTGCACTTGTGTTGGGCCCTGTCCGTGGCATATGTAGACCCCAGAGCAGGAATAGGGTGAAGTACATAGTCAGAACCTTTTGTTTCCTCCTGTTAAACTTCTAGCAATGACTTATTGACCTCTCTTTGACCAACAGGCTTATAATCTAATTTGCTTTGAATGTAGCTATTATTAACAGATATTTCTGCAAAATGTGCTTACAGCAGTTGTTGTAAATAGTTGTCATTAGGACACTTTAGCTGATAGTTGATTAGATTTTTTTCAGCTATATACTGTAGTTGAGTATCCTCATTATCTTGAGTTCAGATACTTTGTGGTACCTTCTCTTTCTTCCCCTGCTTATAGTATGGGAGCTTACTGACCAATGGAAGGTATCATTTTCTGAATACTGATGACCTGCCTGATCTCAGCAATGGTACCTCCTTTTTTGGTCCAGACCATAACATCTTCAGAATACTGAGATATTTTCACTATGGGGCCCCTGGATGGTGCAGCTTTATGATTTCTAGGCCTTGTCAATCAATGGCGGTACCTCCTCTTGGTCGCACAGTGCCCCTTATTGAAGGTAGCTCCAACATGTCTTATTTCCATTTAACTGCAGAAATGACATGCAATGTTTAGTTTTAGAATGTTGATGCAGTGTATGTAGTCAGGGACCCAGTGGTACAGCTTGTACTCCAGCTCCCACTGGTATGTTGGTACTAATACTACAGACTGCATATGTTTGGCTTTATGTTTCAGCTTTTAATTATTAGTTCTGTAACTATATTCCATGTATGTTCTCTGTGTTGTTCTAAAACTAATAAAAACAATTAAGTTCAAAAAAGTCATGACTTGGAATATACTGTAAATAGGATCAAAACCCATGCAAAGGGAAAAAAAAGTCTTAGGGAAAATAAAGCAATGCAGTCAGATATAATTTGTCTGCAAGAGATGCACATGGCAGAAAGTGAATGGTTGCATATGCAGAAAAACTGGGGAGGAGAACAGTATGGCTTGTATTTTATTTCTAAAGCCAGGGAAGCAGTAATATGGACAAGGCCACAACTCCCATAAATGTATAGGACAGTCCAAGCTGCTATCACCCAATGCTACCATAAGATCTCCTTCATGGGTATGCATGGGTATTTCTCCATCAGAACAAACAGAGGTGGCAAGATGTAGGATTTGATTTGTTAGGGAATTATTTGCTGGGGGCATCTTAAAGTCCTTCACCAACTTGAGATGAGAGTTTCACATCCAACCTGGTGATTTCTTTGCCTACCTCAGAATAAAGCAATACCTCTCAAAATCAACATTGATTCAACCCCCTATAGAGGAAATTCTCATCAGGTCTCAACTTTGCACTAGGCCATCAACAGCCTTTTATTTTTCTAGGTGCAGCACTCTTGCCTGAGATCAAAGCACTGGCAAACTGCAGTGAGGACCTGGATAGTGTCCTTGAGCCATGCATCTGGGAAGCAGTAACCAAACATGTGCACATATGTTCCAGTAGTCATACAGAAGATGGTACTTTTCTGCATATAGCACTGACTTGTCTCAAAGTGGCACCCTTTTGGGTTGTCATGCACAAAACCATATATCATTGCCACAGAGACTGAACAACAGTGAAGGCCATTACAGTGACAGAATCGGCTGTTCGCTGTAATGGTCTGCTGTTGTTCCAACACTGCTGTTTCTGGGGTGTTCACCCCCTTCCCAAAACAACTCTCGCTCATATTTGGTAATCAATAGTGAGGGGGTGAAGCCCCCACAAAAAACATTTAGTTCTTCTGATGGCACAATACCAGCTGTCAGCATTGTGCCATCACTGTAATGCCCATCAACAGAATTCCTGTTGATGCAGCTTGGTGGAACCACACAAAATCATAGTGAGGGTATTGCACTAGAGCCAACCCAACTTGCCCCTGTAGTTTATGTTGAAGGCTGATCTGAGTGGTGCACAGGGCAAGAGTGGACTCAGACCATGGGATCTTGCCTTGATTAATGCCAGGAAAACCATAGCAGAACATTGTATAAGCTCCCCACACTCTAGCATAGCTCATTGGATAAATAATTTACTATGGTGTATGAAACCAAAACATATACAATTAAATGCAAATGGCAAGAACAGATTTCCTCACAGAACCGGAAGTTCCTTCTGGAAACATATAATCTGATGGCAGATAAGGACCGCTTGGCCCACCTAGTCTGCCCATTTCCCTACTTAACGGATAAGCTGAAGATCCTAGTTAACCAGCAGCCTACTTCCTCCTACCGCCCACAAGAATTGCCATATGTCTGTCCCATGCATTCCTGAATTCCCAGAGAAAACAACAAAACAGTTTTATAAGAACCCCTAGATGTAGTCTATGTGTCTAACCTTACAGAAACATGCTGAATCAACTAATGTACTCTGCCACTTTGGCTTGTTATCATGTCAAGCATTAGCTCAAACAGTTTATAGCAGGCACTAGTACATGGTATGGGGGGGTTCAGAACTGCTTTTTCTTGTCTTTTATATAAATGCTATAAACCTGAGATAGATAACGTCATCTCGTCTTGGTGTTAACCCAAAACAGTATTTCCTTAATGAGTGTCTAATTATGTATAATTAACTGACTTGAGCAATTATTAGTCTACCAATGTATTTAGTAACTGCCAGTTGCATATAACAGACCTTGTGCTAATGCTGTATAGTATTAATTATTTACTTTCCTAAATGTACATGTTTGCCCAATGGCATTTCAATAAACTATATTTACAAAAATATAGAAACCCCTCAGGAAAGTCTGTTTTCTCCTCCCTTGATGCACATTGACTTGCATCGTACAAAGAAAGTATTTCAGAACTGAAAATGAAAGAAACTATACTTGTATGAAAGCAAACAAGCTTACAGAGCAGCATGGTCTCCTTCCTGCACCAGTATCTCAGAGATAATATTCACCAGCTCAGAATTCCCCTTCTCAGAGTTCTTGCATTACTACTATACCTCAAAGAGAACAGGACCTAAAACCCTCAGAAATCCCTATTCTCAGACAACACAGTCTTAAAGTACCACGCACAACCTTCAGCACTGAAACTTTCTTCAAATTCATTTAGTATTTAAAACCATTTATAAGTGTAATAACATATTTGAAACAAGGTATTATAGCTCAAAGAAACATTCCTTCTGACATTTATACCCTCAGTTGTGCAATTACTATACCATAATTCCCTGTCTCTAATGTGTTATTCATTGCATACTATCACTTATTCAGCCTATCATATAATAGCAGATAAGGGAGTTGTAGTTCAAAATGTTAGTTGTGTTTGAATTATCTGTGACTAGTTCACATGGCAAAAGTCAACCTGTGATGGCACGGTACTCTCCTAGGTAGAGTGTGAAGGGGGCAAGGGGGAACGGGCTTCTGTCACAGATGGGGTCCTCCTGAGGCTGGCAGGAGGCAAGTCCATGCCAACTAGGAGCTCTATAAGCCAGTCAGGTGATATCTGCCTTGGGTTTTGGCTTGCATTTGCAGTGTCCTCTAATGGGAAGGGGCACATGTCACACTGCTCAGGAGCCACCCCTTATACCTCAGTGGCCAGAGTCCTTCTAGAGGTGGTGTCTCTTTTTAAGACCCAGCAGTTGCACCCTGAAAGAAGGGGTGGAACAAAAAATAAGAAGCTTCCTGACACTACCGAGCTGAGCGCATCATGCTATATATTGTAGTTTATAAATAAGCACATGACTGTGGCCCTTCATTCCAAAACACTGTGTGTGTCTCTTGTGTTCAGGTAAAGGAGGTAAGGGACTATCAAGACAACATACCATAATTCCCTGTCTCTAATGTGTTATTCCTTACATATCATCACTTAACTCAACCTACCATGTTTGGGCAGATAAGGAAGTTGTGGTTCAAAATGTTAACAGTATCTGAATTATCTGTGACTAGTTTATAAGTTTTAATTGAGTGAGAAATTCTGGATGGCTGATCTATTTCAAGGAGGGTACTGATCCTTGATCAGAGGTTTCCTTGTGCTTTACTGTGTGATTCTCAAAGATTTCATAGAGCTTTACTTTTGTTTTCCTGGTTTGGAATACTGCCTTGTGCCTGAGACATCAGTAGACCTCTCAGTTATGATTGTTATGGATGGATTAGAACAGTGCTTATGTGGTAGAATACAGTAGGGATGGAGCTAACCATATTTGTGCTGCTGTCCACCAAGTCTGATGTAATGCATCACAAACTGCTTTGATTTTGTTTGAGAAAACAAAACACACTGTTTCTGGAATAGCCAAGAAAATTGCAAGTAAGTTGTTACCACAAGTGTTAAAAGTGGTTGTTACCCCCCAAGTGATAAATGTGGTGTAAGGCAGACTTTTTGGTGACAGAGTGATTCATACTTTGACTATGGAGTTTCAGGTCTCCTGAATCCTAAGTTCTTATGTGCTTGAGCATTAGCTATATCTTTGCACAATTCATACAGCATTTAGTATTTCCATTTGATCCAATTGTTTTTTTTCTTATCAAGTCTAATAGTACATCGTTTCAGTGTGAGCATTATTTGAACTGATACTGCGAATCTTGTTCAGTCCTAACCATACTTAAATATAAGTTACAGGGGTCTTTCTCAAACAACTTTTTATAGTTCAGTATTTTAAAATAATGGACCAAGCCAATAAGGACACAGGTATGAAGTTCCTGTCTATTGTTGGGTATCTGCATTTGCTGAATAGTTACCAAACCACAAGTAAGTTGAATGGTATTGCCTATTATTCCAATAGCTTTTCTTGTATCCAGCAAACATTTTTGAAATACACTAGTCAAACATAATTTCACTTCTGTTTCATTGATGTGTCTTTGTTAGGGTATTTATTTCTTTATTGCTGATAATTGTTACATGACTCAAAAATGTTGACCCCATAGGTCATCTTATCCCCTTGCTTCCCCTTCCCCAATAAAAACAATTTTATGTTTGAAAACTCCAGTCATTTCCAAAGCAACATATTTTCGATGTTACAAACAGAACATTATTCCTTCAGTGGAGTGAAGAGAGATGAAAAATGAGATGTAGTCTGAGGACAAAGATATTATTTTCATGCTAATGCCCTCTGTGATAAAGAATTTGAGTGCATAAGTATGGAAATGAATGCACATAAGGTTGAATAGATATTGACTATTAAATGTTTAGAGAGTGCCTGTCCGTGGAAGCATTTAAGAGATCCCTGAAAAGTTATCTATTTTTGCTGGCATTTGGTTAGTTTATTTTATGGTTATTTTACTGTTTTTATGTTTTTATTTATTAGTGTTGATGTTTTATCTCTGTTTTGTATTAGTGCTTTGATTTCTTGAAAAGCGCTTTATAAATAAATTTTGATTTGATTTGATTTGATTAAAACATTTCCAGCATAATGGAATGACATAAAGATACTATTCTGGCTGAAGCCGATATTTGTAATAAATAAAGTCAATTGTCACATTTATCAATTTTTTTTTCATAAATTGGATATCAGAGGATACACCAGATGAAGTAATTCCCTTTCTGAAAACCAGCAGATGCCAACCAGAGTTAAACTGAGAAGGCATGTCTCCAACAGGGGACTGAAGGGAGATTCTCCACCTGTTTTAATGGTGGTGCCACCTGTCTGATTACTATAAAATACTGAAGCCAGCTCTCATCATAAGACAAAACAAAATGTTCAGAATTATGCCTTTGTGACATAGTTTTGCATCTTTTCCTGAGTGACTCTGACACTTTTCACCTCTGCTTTGCAGCGAAAATCCATGTAGCACTTGCATGCCATTATCTAATGAAATTCATTTCTTTGCTGGGAACTTCAGAGGTATTCTCAGCAAGTAAATGTGAATGGCTAAAGTAATGATATTGTCATTACTTTATTCAGATTACTCAGTGCCTAATATAGGGAAAACCACATGACATAAAATGATTATGATTTTGACAAGAATGCTCACTTTTAAAAACATGGAAGCTGAATCTAATTCTGTCTTTTAAAAAAAAGGCAAGCAGACTGGTACACAAATCTCTGGTGCCACACTATGGGTAGATCTGGTTATTGCTGCTTTAAAAATCTTGAGAGAGAAAAAAGATATGGAGGTGTTCAGATTCCAAAGTAGGGTTTTATATGGAAACCCACAGAACCATATGAACAACAAAGGGGGCCTATAATAATCTGTGCATTAAAGCCTAAAGACAGGTATACTACAATAACTGCTAAAACCAGATTCAATGAAACAGGATACAAGGCACAAAAATAAGGACTTCAATTTACACATTACAAGAACCAAAGGCAGTGATATAGTTTTTTTTTTTTTTTGTCTGTAATAAGCTAAAATGTATACATCCAGGGGCCTAGAATCATTCAGTCTTTGCTAGGAGAAAAAGTAATTTCGCATTTTCTTACAGTACATTTACACATATCCCACAGAAAATCCGATAAACACCTTTTCCTAACACTCCTAGGTAAAAAACAAACAAAAAGTTATTTCTCAAGATGCAGAAGTTGGGGTGGGGTGAAACGGGGCGTGCACAAAACGCATACTTTCAATGAACAAAAAAAGTGTGAGGGACGTAGTTAGAGTGTGTAACCTGAAATTGTATTTAGTGCAATGACAGCAGCAGTTAATGAAATGTGCAGACTATTTATGAAATTAGACTATATTGCACTTATAAATAGAAGCAAGAAGACAAAACATTTTCCTTCACATTTCTGGTACTCGGTTTAAATAAAAATATGCTAGAACCGCACATATGTCAACAAAGGGCAGTGAAGGACATGCTAACCTTCCAGTTTAAAGAACTATAACTTAGTTTATAAATAATAACTCAAATAAATAATTATACTGTATAATACTTGAAGAGATTCCTAGGAAGAAAAACACGTGACAAAGCTAAATTCAGATCCGTTGCGGCCATTGATATCTTAATCTGATTAAATCAGTTTACCCTATCTTTCAAAAGTAACTCAAAAAAAGAAAAAAATAGAAAATAATACCACAGTTGAGAGAGTTCGAGATCAGGTATGCAACTATGAATTTGACTTTTAGTGAAAACGCACCCTGTCCTCAAACAGGGAAATAGATGACGCATAGCCATCATAACCCAATGTAATTTATTATTTAAATCCTGTGTTATAAGGTTTTGATGAGAAAGAGCAAATATAGACACACCTGCAGTTGAAGGAGACAGGAACTCAGTTCTCAGGTGAAATTGCACGTCTGACTCAGTTCAGGAAATTTGGGGCCAGTTTGTTTTTGTGTTAAATCCCCCATACAAGTAGGCTATCCCCACCGACGGAAATGTTCTTTTTAAATCAAAAGTGGTGAGTTTTCTACTTATTTTACATCTCCAATGTATGACTAGATTATAAATACTGTATATCGATTACTTGAATGTTATATGGAATTACTTATATAATATGCAGGGCACTTGACTCCCTAGAGATGATTACTAATTAAATATTTGCAATCTATTCCATAGAAAACAAATAAACTTCAATGCAGGTTTTGGCAGCTATTGAAGCTGTGTGGCTATGCATGGATTTTATTTTCCCCCTAATTCTTATAACATTTTTAAAGAATGTTCCGTGCTCCCTATCGATGTGTTCAAGGAATTCTGCAAATGGCATTTATGCATTAAAACCATGTGTTCTATACAGTAAGCCGCATTTGAGAAAAACCCTAGGTGCCTTATAATGTTGCACTTTCACTGACCAAGCTTATGCGCCGTAAATAAGACCCCTCTTTTTCGAAGGTTACTGAATTAAGATCACGGTAGATCTTGTTATGCTTTGTGTCCTAATACATAAACAACATTAATACTTCATACATTAACTCTACATTGCAGGAGCCAAACCTAAACTTAACAGAAGAAACCAACTATATGATTTCATATGGAATCTATCAATTTAAGGGGATCTTTACTTAAGTTACTTTCAGCACACATACACTAGTATATGTTGTATGTATATTGGGTTAACTTATTCTATTGCAAGCATTTAAACTCTTTAGTCTCTGTTTCCACTTAATAACTTACCAGTTGCTGATGCAGCCAATAGCCCCATATAGATGAGCAGAACTCGGCTCCAGTATTGCACTTCCACCGTCATTAGAGCAAAAATCCCACATTTACACCAATTCTTCCTGTATTTACAGCTGCATTCCGACCTGAGCACTGGTCTATTCAATTCAAAAGAGGTTTTCATCTCAGATTTGGTGGGAATGTATTAGATTGTTGAAAAGGAGGTTCGATATTTTTGCTTACAAAATCCCAATACATTGAAGCTCAGCTTCTGCAGCTGGAATGAACCAACTCAGCCCGTGGGTTAGGGAGACAAGATTTTCCCTGAAAATGTCGATCTTGGATCAAGCTTTTCAGATTTTCCCAATGAAACACCCGCGGGAACTGATCTTTGATTAATAATGGGTATTTTTTGAGGGGGGGAGGGGGATACCTGTGTAAGATGCGAACTGAAGATTATTAAAAATAACTAAACTATTTTATCACATTTGAATTCATCCGATATATGGCCCTTTCTGTGCAGTTCGGCATATTTTTACCTGCTTCAGCCAGCCACATGACTTAGTGATCTAATATATTAATAATTTGTGCGAATACAGGATTTTCCAGCTGAAATCTACTGAAATAAAGCTGGTTTAATGTCTTATGGTGTGCTTCCACCTCTTTAGTAAGCACCATGTATGTCGTACTGGTATCATATATATATATATATATATATATATATATATATGTGTGTGTGTGTGTGTGTGTGTGTGTATACACACACACACTCACACACCCTGCCTGAAATGAACTACGAACAATTTCTTGTATGCACAATATAAAAAAATATTTATTTCCAAGAGCTAACCTCTGTCTGGTGAAAACGCAACACTGTACTGTAGCCTTTTTAGGCTTTGCCCACAATTAATTTAAAAGTAATTTATACATGTCTAGAAACAGAGGGAAGGGTACACACGATAGTTATAGTATTTAATTACTCCCAAAAGCCGTTCTTCTCAAACGTACACATTTTTGCTTTTATGTTGCATTTCCACAGTAGTGTCATATATTGTTCTTCTAGATAAAAAAAAAAAAACAACCTTCTGTTAATGGTTACTGCACGCAGGCAGTGATGACTGAAGGTCTTGACTTTCCTATCCCCCAAACTGCAGATGTAGAGAGATGATGGGCACAATTTGTAGTTCAGATGGTCAGTTCTTCTTAAATACTAAAATGTTGCCTTATTACTGTATGAAGCTACTGATGAGGTAATGTATTCAAATGACCCATCCTTTGAAAATACACTGCAGCAAACTTTGTTCCCTTAAAAGGCTAATTTCTACTGTCTATTCAGATGGTCCCTTGTTAGCATAACTTTGCTCTGATTAACAGTTTATAGTGCCGTTATCTCGAAAATCGTATGCCACCAAGGATATTAGTCATCCTACAGTACAGCTACTGTAGCCCCATGCTTATTTTAGGGCTGAGCTTTTTATTCGTTAATTGAAGACGATGGAGTCGATCTCTCCATAAAAAAGAAAGAAAAATCCCCAAATTTTGACATATTCTAATACAGTACTTTAATATGCAGTAAAGTCTGTCTTTCTCTTCTGGCACTTCAAAAAAAAATTGCTGATGTGCTGCAGGTGTGTTCTATATACTCTGCTGCTATCTATCCCCTTGTCCATGCTGTAAAAGTGACAGCTTTAGGGGTATTAAATAATCAACTGTGTTAGTGGTATGTATTTGCTGCAGCTTCTGCAGCAGACTGACTCAGATTGCTCCAGTTGTCTTGAATGAGCCCATTTGACAGCTAGAAACAATTTATACCCAGAGCTGCAAATCTCAACAGAATCAATCCCCCACCCCACCCCTCGCTCAGTGGCTCTCCCTCCCTCTCTGCTTTTCATCCCTCCACCAGCTGTATTGTGAAACGATGCCAAGAACCTCAGCCAAGGCAACCAAAACAGTTACATGAAAGGGTTGCATTATGTCTATTTAAACTGCAGCGTCCTCTTCAAATACTTCATTGTCAAGGAGCATGGATCGAAATTCAAAAGGGCCGAGGAGCACATTTCGAAAACTTTCTTTTAGATTTGCTGTTTTTTTTCCCTCCAGACGCTGCTGCGGAATAAACTATTGAAATTATACTTTTTTTTTCCAGGCTGAAACGTCAAATACAAAGGCTGCAATGCAAGAAGCATAGTAAACCGCAGCACCCCAAGAGTCGACATTTCTTCTGTTGATTCTTCTTAAGAAAAACATATTTGAATATGTGGTCTGTGTTGAATCAGTCAGAGTAGTCTTCGCACGCATCTCCATGACAACTAGCAGAAAGGTCTTAGTAACGTCAGCGGGCTGTTTTTGTAAACCTCATTTAAAAAATGCGGGCTTCACGCCTCTACTCAAACAGGTAACATTTTGAAGACAATCAACGAGCAGATTTAGATAAGGAAATAGCATTTCATGTTAGTGAAATTTTGACATGTATAGCAACTTCAGACACGATTTACCCAAGACTTAAGTTGTTATAATAGTGAACGTGAATAAAAATAATTCATCAAAAATGTTCCCTGAAATTCTCGGTAATCATCAGACATATCTTGGCATCAATACAGGAGTATACTTGTTAATGTCGTAAAAGATAGATATTCAACATAATGGCATCAGATGACAATGCAGCCAAACCAGCTGTGCTGACCCTGTTATAGCCATGAGTGATGAGACAATGGGGTTAGCACAAGTTGGATGAATTATTCGTCTGATACTTCCTCGTTTCACGTGCAGATTTTGCACTGCGTTTGTCTTAGACGTACCTCGTTTTCTAAAGACACGAGATGTCTTTCCTCTTTTTCTGCAAAACTTTTTTTTTTTTTTTTGTTTGTTTGTTTTGGTCCCGCAGAGGTTTTTCCGAGCTTATGAGAGTGTGAGAGGCATACACGCCGATGTTAGGAGTGCCTTCATTGGCAGATATGCCATTTGTCAGTTCATTATATGCACTGAGAAATGTAACACTGGCATAAAATTTTAAGGATAAATATCAGAATGGGGAGTATAATGTTTTCTCATCACTGCAGCAAGATTATCATTTGTTATCCAATGCTCTAGGCACACAATTATGTTACATAAAAGTGATTAAACACACACACACACACACACACGCCCTCTAGAGGTCAGTAGAATCCATTTTCCATTGCTGAGGCCTGTTTAAACTTAAGTAATTATTATTCTCTCCATTAATCTATAGAAAAAGTCAAACCAGTAGTTGTCATCCACCAAATCCTCCTAACTAACTAACATACCTATATGTAACAGTATAAAGCTTGTTATAAGTTTTCACCTGTAACATCATGTTGTTACACCTTTGTGTATTTATTTATGTTATTATTTATTTATGTGTTAACCGGGTAGGCACGCTGATCCAATGGACCAATTTCAGGTGTGACCCGGGCCATACAGATGGCATATACAAAAGGATAGACACACATTATAATTTCAATTGTATGCAAAAATATGCCAAACAAGAAAATATATCCATTGTCCAATGAAAAAAATTAAATAGAAACAAAAAAGGAAAAGGAAAGAAACATAATTTCTCCCATTATATACTATAAAAATGTGTATCTAAAAGGGTGATACTAGGCTTGTTGGTGAACTCTCACAGTTGTGGTAACGTGTACTACTCAAGCTTGAATACCGATATACAGTTATTTGTTTGTTTGTTCAGAGGTTCATTCTGCTCTTCCCCCACTTCTTTGGTTGCTCTAATCAAGTAATTGTCTCAGCTGTCCTAAAACACAATAATCATATTTCTGGTGCTGACCCTTCCCCACAGCCCCCCCCCCACACACACATCTGGGGGCTAAGATTACCGGGCTTATCAGTTTTCTGTGTCTGAGAGGATTTTAGAAAATGAGGTTGGAAATGATAGACAAAAAAAAATGCATCCATCTTGATCACATAATGCCATGAAGACAGCTGCAACAGTCAATAAAGTGATAACATTCAATGAGTTGGAGTATACAAAGCAATAACTGGTTGCTGTGGATGATTAAATGCCGAGGTGAAGCTGAGGATTTAATCCCCACAGAAGCTGGTTATTGTAAGTATAGTCCAGCTCATTGACTGTTATTACTATTATATGAGTTGGAGTGAGTGAGTTTTGATTGAACTCAGTGTGGCAGCAGTCAGTTCCCTTGAGACTTAATTCAATCCCTTCCCTGCTAACCATCTGCACCCTCCCACACACACAAATACAAGGAGGCAGAAAAACTCTGTATGACAGGTTCTGCCCTTCCTTTTCATCCTCGTCTCGATTCCTGTCCTTCTTGCTGGCAGTGCTACTGAGGAAGGTTCTAATGGGGCTTCTTGAGGGGGCTGAGGCTGCCCAGTAACCACTCCTCACAAACGCTGCCATCTTCCTAAAAATTGCCGGCCACGTACTAGCAATACCTGTCACCCATCTTTTTAACTTATCCCTGTCTCAGGGCACCTTACCACCTATATGGAAGACAGCACATGTCATACCACTGTTCAAATTAGGTGACCCTGGCAATCTCAATAACTATAGGCCAATTTCTCTCCTTCTGGTCCCGTCCAGGCTTCTAGAGAAAATTGTAAATGCACAGCTGAGGACTCACCTTGAGTCTAGGGAACTGCTAAACCCTATGCAGTCCATATTCAGAGCTAAACATAGCAGTATCTCAGCCCTTGCCAAAGTTACTAATGACTGGCAGCATAATCTTGAGAGCAAAAACTTTATTTGTGCTGTTTTCCTTGATCTAAGCAAGGCTTTCGACACCATCGACCATAGTCTGCTCCTCTCCTCCTTTCAGACCATAGGTGTGGACCCCTCCTCTCAGCGCTGGTTTACTGACTATCTTATAGGGTGCCTTCAACAAGTTAAAGCCGAAGGAGGCCTGCCCCCCTTAAAAACTCTGCAAAGAGTGGTACCTCAAGGTTCTATATTAGGGCCCTTACTTTTTGCAATCTACATTAATAACATCGACTACTGTATAAAAGAAGCCAACATCCATCTGTTTGCAGATGATACAGTTCTCTACGTGAGTCGCCCAACACCTGAAGCTGCCTGCAATGACCTACAGTCAGAATTCAACCTTTTGCAAAGCCAACTCCTCCAAAAAAAGCTACTCCTTAACGCCAAAAAAACTAAAGTGATGGTCCTCTCGCCTTTCATCCATACAGCTAACCCTGTGTCCAGTGGGACAATTCCCCAAATTACCACAGTTCTAGGTGAAAAACTAGAATTTGTTACAAAATTCAAGTATCTGGGAGTTTGGATAGACCAAAGACTCTCCTTCATTGAACTTATCGAGGACTTGCTAAAATGACTTCAGCAAAGGCTTGGCTTGTTTTTTTAGAATCAACCAATTTCTCACCAGAGATGCCAAGAAACAACTGGTCCAATCCATTTTCCTATCATTGGTTGATTACGCTGATTTCCTCTACAGCCAATGCCCCAACTCTTACATGGCTAAACTGGAAACACTCTACCATCGAGTACTGAGGTTTATAATGGGACTTCCCCTTGACACGCATCACTGAACCCTATATGCGGCAGTGGGGTGGACATCACTAAAGTTCAGGCATCACAGAAACGCCGCTCTCTGGACCTATAGAGCCATTTCTAATAAGCTGCCTTACTATATCTCCTGCTGTCTTCCCCTGAGTATAATTTGGAAATACGCATTAAGAAAGTTACTCAGCTATTACACTTAAAGTACCCAAAGCAAAATCCCGCTTCGGCAGGGCAGCCATAAGCTTTGTGCTACCTACCTTATGGAATGATCTACAAAAAACCCTCAAATTAAGCATTCTAACTGGTATAAATGCCTTCAAGATGCTTTATTTCCATACAATCAGAGAAGTATGTAACTGCTTCACCCACTCAGACCCAGTACCAGTGTCTGCACTGGTATATAGCCATGCCTAGACCCAATTTTAAGTACTAACCCCCCAGCTTGCTCCTCACAAGCCTAATTGTTCTCTCTCTTATCCCCCTGTCTTATCAACACTAGGCCCGTCCATCCCCTTATCCTTCCTTTCCCAACCTCGGATAGGAGCTCACTACCCCTGGCTTGTGACATCCTACCATGCCCTGTACTTTATAGCATTCAATCCCGGGGCTCACACATACTCCTTTTCTCCATCCACTTTCTCTACATCCCGTTTTACCAACTCCTTTCTGTGCACCGTGCCCTCCTAGCCTTTCTCCCCCTACCTCTCTCCCTTCCCCTCCTACCTTCACCTCTACCTGGTGTATTTTTTTTCTTCCGTTACTTCCTCCTGCAACCTTAGATAACCTGCTTTATCTTCTTATAGAGACTTCTATGTATGTAAATACCCTGTAATCTGTACAATATCTGTACAAGTCTATGTACATATGAACTTCTTTTTCTTCCTCTAGGCACTTCCTGTGCTTGGATTGGGGGCCATGCTTGCCACAATAGTTACATAGAAACATAGAATTTGATGGCAGATAAGGACTGCTTGGCCCACTCAGTCTGCCCATTTCCCTACCTAATGGATAAGTTGCAGATCCTAGTTAACCAACAGCCTGCTTCCTCCTATCCCCAACCCTTAGAATTGCCTTATGTTTGTCCCATGCATTCTTGAATTCCCCCACTGTTTTTGACTCCACAACCTCCACAGGAAGGCCATTCCATGCATCCACTACCCTCTCCATCAAAAAATACTTCCTCACATTACCTCTGAGCCATTCCTTTCTATCTTCAAATTGTGCCCCCTTGTTCTTGCACATCTCTTTTTCTGAAAGACATTACCCTCTTGGACTTTGTTGATTCCCTTGAGGTACTTGAAAGTTTCTATCATGCCCCCCATCCCTCCTTTCCTCAGCAGTATACATATTAAGCTCCTTAAGTCTCTCTTCATATGTCTTCTGGTGCAGATCCTGCACCATTTTAGTTGTCATCCTCTGGACTGCTTTCATCCTGTCTATGTCCTTGCGGAGATTGGGTCTCCAAAACTGCACACAGTACTCTAGATGGAGTCTGACCAGCTGTTTGTACAGAGGGATAACAACTGCCTGTTTTCTACTGGTGATGCCTCTTCCTATACATCCCAGTATCCCCCCAGCCCTCCTTACTGCCCTCTCACATTGCTTGCCCACCTTTACATCATCTGATATGACTACCCTTGTGTCCCTTTCCATTTCTGTTATTGTTAGTATCTCACCCCCCCCCCCCCATAGTGTACTCTTCCCCTGGGTTTTTGTTTCCCAGGTGCATTACTTTGCACTCCTTAGCATTGAATCTAAGCTGCCATACATTTGACCATTCCTCCAACCTTGCCAAGTCCCTTCTCATCCTTTCCACCCCACCTTGTGTATCAATCCTGTTGCAGATCTTTGTGTCATCTGCAAAGAGACATACTTTTCCTTCCAGTCCCTCTGCAATGTCACTTATAAAGACATTGAAGAGGACCGGTCCTGGAACTGAACCCTGCGGTACCCCACTATTAATCCCCCTTTCTTCACAGTGGACTCCATTTACTATTACCCTCTGTGTCCTGTTCTCCAGCTAATTTTTTACCCAGGCTACCATCTTGGGACCCACTCCCAGGCTGGCTAACTTGTATATTAGTCTTTTGTGTGGGACTGTGTCAAATGCCTTGCTAAAGTCTAGGTAGGCCCTGTCCACGGCCACTCCCTGATCTACTACTTTGGTCACCCAGTCAAAGAAATCTATTAGATTCATCTGACATGACCTTCCTGCTGTGAATCCATGCTGTCTTGGGTCCTGTGCCCCTCTGGCCTCCAGGTACTCAACCATTCTTTCCTTCAGAAGTGAGTCCATCATTTTCCCTATCACTGAGGTCAAACTAAGAGGTCTGTAGTTTCCTTCCTCTGCCCTGCTTCCACTTTTGTTAAGTGGAATTGCATCTGCCATCCTCCATTCCTCAGGTACCACCTCATCCTCCCATGATTTGTTAAAGAGTGTAGTCAGTGGTATTACTAGTTCTACCCTTAGTTCTTTTAGAATTCTGGAATGAATCCCATCAGGTCCCACTGCTTTATCCACCTTCAGTTTTAAGAGTTCTTTCAGAACTCTTTCTTCTGTGAATGGGCTGGTATCAACCTCCTTATCCAGAGTATTTCTGTTGTTTGGTTTAGGTACCTCCCCTTCTTCACTTGTGAATACTAAGCAAAAATATTTGTTTAGTATCTCTGCCTTTTCACAGTCACCATCTGCCCACTCCCTCCCCTTTATTAAGCCTCACTATCCCTCCCTTGGTCTTTCTTCACTCCCTGATGTACCTAGAAAAGGTTTTGTCTCCCTTCTTAACTGAGTTGGCTATCTTTTCCTCAGTTTGGGCCTTTGCTGACTGCCTTGCCTGCTTCCTTCTGCTTTAACTGATACAGTTCTCTGTCCTGCTTCTTCTGTGATTCCTTGTACTTCCTGAATGCTATCTTTTTCTCCCTAACCTTCCCTGCCACCTCCTTTGAGAACCACAGTGGTTTTTCACATCATTTTGTTTTGTTTATTTGCTTCACACAAAGGCTTGTTGCCTTAGTGATGGCAGTTTTGATTATTCCCCATTGTTCTTCCACCCCTCCTGCCTGCCCATTTGCTAGTGCATTCCTTAGGCACTCACCCATTTTGGCAAAGTCAGCCCTCCTAAAGTTCAGGACCTTTGCCTTTGTATGGCTTGACTCTATTGCTGTGTTTATCATGAACCATACTGTTTGATGGTCGTTAGTTCCCTGATGGCTACCCATTCAACATCTGTGATCATCTCTCCATCTCCATTTGAGAGTACCAGGTCTACGATTGCTCACTCCCAAGTGGGTTCCAATGCTATTTGTCTAAGGCATGTTCCCTGCAGGGCATCTGGAATGACCCCACTCTTTGATGTGGCTGTAGCAAATGCAATCCAGTTAACATCTGGCATATTCAGATCCCACATTAACAATATCTCCCCTTTTTCTGCCATGCTAAGAGTACCTTCTATCATTTCCTTGTCCATTTCTTCCCCCTGAGACGGGGGGTCTGTATACAACCCCTGTGTGGATTGTGGTGGTATTGCCTGGGTGTCTGTTTTTCAGCAGGTCTCCGATTTTCCTCCTGAAAAAATCATGGTGCCTCAGGTAAGTACCTGTTTTTGTGATTTGATTTAGGGTGTTCCTTTTTGTCTCCCTTCCATCTATTGGGCATTGGTCTTCCCTTCAAGACCCATAGAGTGACTCTTGCATGTGTTTCTTGTCCTTTATTTTGTTTCAGGTGTTTTTATGTGCTCACAGTTTGAGGGGACATTTCCCTTTTAATTTTTTCCTCAGCTTGGTTGCGTTTGTAAAAAAAAGACAAAGGAGAGAGAGAGAAAGAGAGAAAATAGACTCTGAGTAGGATCAAAGTGGTTTAGGAGGTCTTTTGTGGGGGATCTATTGCCACAGGTTGTGTGGCAGTTTTCAACTGCTCCATTGAGGTTCGCAGCTTTCCTGACATTTTCTTCTGGGCCACATTCATTGGGTTCATGATGTCTTGTTAATCAGAGGCTTTCGCCAGCCTCAATGTGCCTTTCGCATGCCTGTGCTTGGGTGCACCCCCCCTTAATGTGCCAACATCATGCACAGTGTCATGATAGTCATGCATGTGCACTTCTATGAGACTGTGTATCTACACTTTTCTAATGTTAGATGCAGTGGCTCAGTTTTCCTTACACTTTCAGCACAACTGGCTGAGCACGATCTTTCTCCCTACAGCTGTTGAAGCTTCTCGGCTGGCAGGAATATTTTATTCTACTTCTGTTTTTTCCCATAGTCAGCAGTGGGGATCATAGCACTATTCCTCCATTCCATCATTATACTTAGTCACTTTAGATAGTTTTGTCATCTTTATTCTGCCTTTTTTGCATCTGTATGACTAGTGTTTTGGCACCATGGCTAATCAGGGACCTCTAGTTTTCAAAAACTGTAAGACCTGCAAGAGGGTAATGTGACCCTCTCTTCAGGCTTCATATTGCCCCCATTGTGTTACTCAAGCTAATATGTCTCTTACAGTTCCCTCCAATCAGAACTCTGAGCTAGGGGATTGCACCTGGTGTACCAGCTGACAGTGATTTCATAAATTGTTGTTGTTGTTCTGAGGAAAGCGTTTGGGCCCCGATGTACTGCAGGACATCCCATTAGATACACCTGACTGCAATCCATGCCCCTCAGGTCAGGGGGGAACACACAGGCACATCCAGATGTACCAGAGCAGGGCAAGGCTACTAATATGGATCTGCAAGCAGACCCCAACCATACAGAATTGTCAGGATGAGGATATTGGGGATCTTGGGGGAAATCCTGACCCAAACAAGTTACTTGATGATGAGAATGAACCCTCTGAGTAAGAGGTGGAAGGGGAGTGGATGGAGCCAAAGAGGAGGAGTCCTAGTCCTTCCCTGTTTGATACCAAATCCTATTCCTATCTGATAACTGAAGCTTGTAGGACATTACAGCTGAAGGAGTTGCAATCCATGGAGGCATTGGATGCAAATCCTATCCTGTCCACAATTCTCCTCTGCTCCAAAGAGTTTTACAGACTTTACTCACTGTGACCAGACTGTTGAACAAGAATGGGTAGGTGCGCACCAAAGAGAATATCTGCCAAACCCAGGATATGGTGTTTCCCCTTTGTGGAAGAAAATAAGCACAAGTTGGAAACCCCTCCCCTGGTGGATAAAGCTGTACATAATTCTATCAGACACACTACTTTAGCAAATTTGCATGGTAAGCAAGTGGATGCTTTGGGCAGAAGAGTCATTGCCTCTAACAGTGCAAACTCCATAACTCCTATGCCTGCTTTATTGTTGCCAGAGCCTTAAACTTGTGGGTTATAACCTGGGCAGCTTTTTCCCCTGAATTTGGAGGGGGCAAGCATTCTGTAGTTGGTATCCATGGCCTCCACCTTCCTAGCAAAAGCCATGGTGGAGAACTTATGCATGTCAGCTAGCTCTGCCTGTCACATTGTGTCTGCTAAGCGAGGCATGTGACTTCGGCATTGGGTCACTGATCAGACAACAAAGTCCAAGCTATTTAACTTGGACTTCAAGGGAGGCTTATTCTTTGGATCAGGCCTGGATGATATTTTGGAGAATATCCAGGATAAAAAGGGCCACCTTCAAGCATCAAAACAACAGCAAAAGTCCAGTTCAACTCCAAAAGGTCAAGGATGCAGCCCACAGAGGCAGTATCAAGGTTTTTTTTTCCCTTTTGAAACTTCAGAAACCAGAGGAGTAAGGGATCCCATTCTGGTTTCAAGAGCAATAGTAGCAGAGGAGTACTTGCCTAAAGACAAAAAGGAGGCCAAGGGAAAAAAGGTGGCACCTCACAATGATGTTACATGGGTCCATCTCTGCCTCCCTTCCCTTGGTGGAAGACTGCACAATTTTTATACAAGATGGAGCCAATTGCATTGGATGCTTGTGTTCTGGAGAGTCTGGTCTTAGGTTATGCAATAGAATTTTCAACCATTCCCTCAAAAGGGGAGTTTTTGCTGTCCCCAGTACCAAAGGACCCTGTGAAGAGGCAAGTGGTGTTGCAGACATTGAACCACCTCACACAGATTGTGGTGATTTCTGGTGCTTTCCAGTGAACAGGGGCAGGGATTCAACTCATTTTATTTTGTGGTTCACTAAAAATACCATCAACAGCTTAATCTGGTTCAAGGTCAGTTGGCAATCATCTGTTCTCCCTCCCTCGGGTTGTGCCTGGAAATAGACAGAATTTGTCTAGTGCACTTACCCGGTCAGAAAAAAAGTAAAATAAATGAATTAATAAATAAATGGTTCCAAAAAAGTCAGGGGGTTTCAGGCCTATTCTGGAACTGAAACACCTAAACAAGTTTGTTCACCACATGATCTTCAAGATGCAGTCCTTACGTTCAATCATTTGGGCTGTCCAGCCAGGAGATTATCTAGCATATATTGACCTGAGGGTTGTATATCTCCACATTCTCATCTGGCAGTCTCATCAGAGGTTCCTCAGGTTCATGGTCTTGGGGCAATACTTCCAGTATAGGGTGCTCCCATTTGGGCTGGCAACAGCCCCAGGGCTTTCTTGAAGATGCAAATAGTCCAGGTGGCTCAACTACGACAAAATAAATGTCTTGTCTCTCCCTACCAGGACAACCTGCTCATTCAAACTCCATCTGCACAAATGATGAGGAAGTCAGTGATCAGAACTCTGGAGGTTTTGGAGTCCCATGGCAGGGTAGTAAATTAGGAACAAAGCTCTCCCATGCCATAACAGACACTGGAGCACCTGTGATTGGTATTCAAGATGGATGAGGGTAAGGTCTTCCTCTCATTAGCCAGGAAGGGGACCCTGTTGAGAGAGGTTCATTGGCTGAGAAGCCAATCATTGGCTTCAGCGCATAGTCTACTGTGGATTCTGGGCCTCATGACAACTACAATAGAGCTGGTTCCCTGGGCTCACATTCACATGCATCCCCTACAGATCAAGTTGATGTCAGCCTGTGATCTGACCTCAGAGGACTATCAGGCCAGGATTCCAATTTCCCCACTCCTGCTGCAGTCTCTAAGTTGTGGGAGAGTTTAAAGAATCAGAGCAAGGGGTCTCCCTTGGAAGTCAGTGTCATGGAGATGCAGGCTGAATGCCTCACTTTCCTTCATTTTCAAAATCGGGTGCAGTAAAAAGACGTGAAAATAAGGTCAGGCAACACTGTCATGGTGGTGTATATAAACAATTAAGGGGGGGGAACAAAGAGCAGAGAAATGCTAAAAGATGTCACCGATTTCCTGCTGTGGGCAGAGGAGAACCTTCTCTCTCTGTCAGCAGTTCACTTGGCAGGGGATATGAACATTCATGCCAATTGGCTAAGCCACGAGAATGTCCACCAAGGGGAGTTGATGTTGAACCCAGAGGCATTCAACCTTCTGTACCAAAGATTCTGTTGTCCACAGATTGACCAGTTCACTTCCAGCCAGAATGCTCAAGTGCATCAGTTTTTCAGCCACTAGCGGTGTCCACAGGCAGAGGCAGAGGATGTCTTGACACAAGTATGGAATTTCAACAGAGAGTATGCCTTCCCTCCTCTGTCCCTCACCCCAAAGGTCATACGCAAAATAAGGCACTCAAGAAGAAGCTTTCTTCTAATAGCTCCAGAGTGGCCCAGAAGGCAATGATTCTTGGACTTAGTGAACCTAGTTCAATATGCACCATTTCACTTTCCAGTACTGCTGGACCTTCTCTCCCAAGGTCCCATACTACATCTAAATCTGGGAGTGATGCACCTCACAGCCTGGTTCCTGAAAGGAGGAGACTCCTAAGACAGGGTTTCTCTTGGAAGGTAATGGACAGCCTGATGGCTGCCAGAAAGAGTTCCATGTCAGCAGCTTGTGCTTGCATATGGATTACCTTTATGTCTTGGTCCAGAGAGAAAAATATCCAGCCTTCTAAAAGCATGGTTCTGTAGATTTTGGATTTTCCTGCAGAAATGAGTGGAAAAAGGTTTGGCCTTGAACACCTTGAGAGGTCAGGTGTCAGCCTTTGGAGCCTTTTTGGGATCATCCTTAGGTACTAACTAGGAGGTTATTTGTTTTCTGTGAGCTGTCAGTAGGAGTCAACCTTTGTTCTAATCCCCTGTTCCTCCATGAGAGCTGAATCTGGTCCTGAATGCTGTTTGTAAAGAGCCGTTCAAACTGCTTTTGTCAGTACCATTGGATGTGGTGACTTACAAGGTGTGTTTTTTTAGTTGCTATGTGGTCAGCCAAGAGGACTGGTGAACTACAGGCTTTGTCCCACAAAGAACCTTACTTCTTCATGCATAAGGACAAGGGGGTGCTCAGAACAGTTCCAATTTTCATTCTGAAGGTCCCTACAGACTTTCACGTAAACCAGGAAATATGTCTCCCACCCTTCTGTCTGCAACCAACTCACCCAAATAAGGAGTTACACAAGTTAGATTTGTGATGGGCAGTTAGGACATACTAAGATGGACTGCCGAGTTCCAGAAATCCTATAGGTTGTTTGTTCTTTTCAGGGCAGCCAAGAAAGGACAAAAAGCCTCCAAGGCCATCCTAGCATGGTGGATGAGGGAATGCATTGCCAAGGCTTATGTTGCATAAAGGAAGAGGCCTTCAGCTCTCATCAAGGCTCACTCCACCAGAGGTATGGCCACATCCTGGACCGAGAAAGGCAAGGCATTTGTCTTAGAATTGCACAAGACAGCTACATGGTCCTCCGTCCACACATTTACCAAGCACTATAGATTGGATTTTCAAAGTTCCACTAATGCAGCCTTTGGTTGCAGAGTTTTACAGGTGGCAGTTAGCAGGTGTAAATTATTTTCCTGTTTGCAGTTGACGTATGGGACAATATTGTCTACCACCTGTTTTTTTTTTAATAGGTACTGCTTCTTAAAACTCATTTGTAATGAATCCCATTGACAATGTATAGTGCTACAGAAAGAAGAAATTTCTTCATACTTACTGTAACTTCCTTTTCTGTTAGCTCAAACATTGTCAATGGGGCCACCCATGAGCCTTGTTCCTGCGGGAGAATATTGTCCGGCATGTCAGCACTGGGTTGTTGATTGTTTTGTAATAAAACTCTGATTGTAAGTCTGTCTGGACATCCTTCTATAGTTTACCTGCTGTGCTTGTGTATATAGATGTGCAAAAAAAGAGCAGTTCCACATTTAAATGTTGGTTACTAGCATGCAGATTTAACAGGTACGAATATGATGATAAATAAGGATGCCTCCTTTGTTACAGGTGAGTACTTACACTGTTTGCAGAGTTTTTTTCACAGTGTTATCTGTTTACATTTATTCCTTTGACAAGACTTTTCTAGCTGACTTGGTACTGCAATGAATTTTCACGCCATTAGAGAACTGGAAAACAAACCTTGGTTTCTTACTTCCACTCACCTGATGAGGTAGGCAATTGTTTACTGTATCTTATTCTGGTTAATGTTCTATCAATGTAGGCAGCTCATATGTGTTCTTTTGTGACAAGATGAATGGTATTTTCTATACAGATCTATTTTTTTCATATGTAGAGGCACTGCGAGGACAATAGTGACTGGTGAGTTGCTGCTGTCCAGAATATTCAGGTACCTAGGATTCTATGCTGATTACAGCCTTGGTCTGTGCCATTTCCACTAGTAGGGATGCATGTCACCCATTCATAATAAATCCTATTGACAATGTTGGAGCTAACAGAAAAGGAAATTACAGGAAGTATGAAGAAATGTTTTCTTTACACAAGTAAAGGCATTGGTTACCACAGTGTTCTGAGCTTGTATCTGCATGTTTGAGGATTTGTCCCATATCATGAGGGCCAGTGTCCCACATTGTGAGTGTCTGTGCCCTACATTTTACTGACAAAAGGTTGAGCGGTATGTCTGACAATATGGAGATGAAACCATGTTAGTTACAAAAATTTATGAAACTTTGATTCATGTTTTTCTCACAGGCTTTTAATTCTGTAATGGGGCAATCCCAAATTTTAATAGTCTCCAGAAATTGTATTCTCAACAAAGAACAGATCCAATATGAGTTTAACATGAACAATTTTTACTGAAGATTTTTTTTAAAAAGATAACATATGACAATACCATTACATGGAAGAGCATCAGTAACAAGCTATGACATTAAGAAACTGTCAGCTTATTGTGTGAAGATAACAGAGAAATGTACCACAGGTATTTCAATTGTCAGTACATTTTTTGAGTACCATAACTACTAACATGTAGTATTAATTATCTGGGTCTAGCATAAAGCATATGATAATCCACATAATGAGATAAACAGATCACAGAAACAATGGTATCTACTTAATCAGTTCACTTCTTTAACTGTGCAGCTGGGTTATAAGTGAAAGACAAAGAATGAGCAAGGTATATTCAAAGTGAGTATAGTACTCTGCCCCCTATCTAGGAGTAGGTGACACTTCAGGAAATCCATGAACAGGGGTATCCTTTCCTGCAACATTAGTTTATAGGTTCATAGGTGTTTACGAGTTCAAATAGGCATTAGCTTTGATAGGAACTCGCCACTAGACACTAGTAGTGGTATGACTATTTTTTATTGCCCATGTAATTATCTAGTTCTTATTCACCACTTGCACAGCTTCTGGTAGCTTTTTCTATAGGTCTACTTTCTGACAGTAAAAAAAAAAAATGCTTCTTAACATTATCCCTTATGTTATCTCCTTTAAGCATATATTGTGCCCTCTAGTTCTTCTGCTAACCAAGCTGAAAAAGGTTCCCCTGATCAACCGTAACCAACTCCTTTCTATTTTAAACACTGAAATTAAAGCTTCTGATAGCTTTCTTTTTTCACAGAACAACATACCAATCTTCTCAAGATATTTCCAATAGCTTAACTCTCCATCCCCTTGTAATTTTAATGGTTCTGTGCTGTACCCTCGATTGCTGCAAAATCTGTTCTGTACGGTGGTGTACTGTACAAAATTGCACAGGGTTCTCCAAACATAGCCTTACCCAGTGGTGGAAATGGGAGGAGTGGGGGTGGGGAGGTGGGCAGAAAACTGAGTTCTAGGAGTAAATTAAGAGCCTGACTCATTTCTGCGATAAAATATGTGGGTAGTGACAACACACAACACAAAGAGGTTTTAAAGAACACACTGAACTTCATGTGTCAACAATTTATTTAAGGAAATAAATTCCAAATTATAAATATTCTTACTTCAGAAAAAAATAAAACAAAACAAAATCAAATAGTTCTTTTTCTGAAGTTCAGTATTCCCAACTGGAGTACTGCCACAGAGTGATGCCTTCAATGCAACAGGACCACTATCCTCTGTGCATAACACCTATCTGTCTGTATAAGAACTTTGCAAGCCTTTTATATACTGAAGCTGCTGACATCAGAGGTCACCTGATCTGCTCCCTATTTCTAATACAGACAATTACCTGCTCTAATACAACAAAATGGGGAAACATCAGGGACCAAACAACAATTCTATCTTTATTTAATATAATGCAACATTTCTATCAAGTATATTCATCATATAATTGCCCCTTTCTTATAGTGCATATTCAAGGGTCACTTAAGGATTTAGCTCCTCCTTTTTAGAGGACCTCATCACATACATGGCTCACAAATATAGACCTCCAGGGGGCCACTGGCCCTAATGGGAGGCTTCCTAGACAGAATATCTTGGAGGTTACTAAAATAACAGGTATGGCTTTACCCTACTTTTATTCTGCATTATTTCTTTATCCCCAAGTGTACCGGTGAACAAATGTAGCATGCTTACCCGGTATCCTAGAGATGTATCCGGGTAATGCCCTCAAGAAATTATGGGCTACCAATAATCCCAAACTGTTTATATTTTAAAACATGGGCACTTACCCTAAGCAAATTAATTCTCATGACCTTATTGTTCCTTGCATATTGTCTGGAGCTTTTCAGCATTTCTCTGCCTTGCGCCAGGCGTTTTGCAACCACACCGTATCTTGGATGAATTCTCAGGAGTCTAGTTATGTGAAACTCCAGTTTAGAAAGAGCCGATATGAGCAACTAGACCATCTGAGAGCTCCGAAACCCACTTATCTCTCTTCCAAGGTAAATGGGTTTCTCTTTTCACTCTATGCTTCTGCGCTGAATGATTTCGCTGATTTAAACATCAGCTGCCACTCTAGAGACATAAAACAAAAATGGGACAACAACCGAAGAATTGCACAGAAACTACCCGGGTAGATTTAAAACATTCTGAGCAATTTTATTACGGTCTTTGCAACAACGGAAAGGAAAAATACTTACTAGCATAAAACTGAAGGGGGGGTTAGAAATGTAACTGGCAGCAGTGTACCTATTATTTGCAAACGAGTGAATGCTCTTAAACTCTACATAAAGCATTGCTGAATCAGTCAGCAAGATGGGAATTTGAACTGCAAAGCAAAGTTATAATAAGAGCAGCATTTTTATGACTGGCAACCATTTGGACATAAAGAGAAAAACAGAGGGGTTAGGCAGAGTCAAGATACCATATTAGGAGGCCACCCCAGTATGGTAGAAAATATGAAAAAGGTCAAGAGAGACCAGGAAAAGATCAAGATTGTATTACTGCAGTAGATTCAGAAAGGGGTTATAGGAAAAGAGGCTGTCCAGTGGTGCCATAAAAAAAACAAAAAAGGAAGGGGGGGCCCTATACTTTCACATACCCCGAAGCTTAAGCGAAAACCAGTATCACTTCAATTAAGCCAGTTTTCAAGACAACCTACCCATAAATCTGGATAGGATGGAGCTTCCACCCACCCTCACTAGGAAGCTCCACTCCAGGGCACCCTAAACAAAATTAACTACAAGCCAAACAACATGCATTTGTTTAGCTTTTCTAAATAACAAACACTATCTTTTTAATTGCCCCGGGTGTCATAACTGTAACAGTCTAGGCCATGAACAAACATATTTTAACTCATTCATCTAGCGTTAAACATCTCTATTTGGCTTCATGTCTGGATAGAAAATCTGCATTAACATGAGCTGTACCTGCTCTATGTTTTACCTCAAACCTATATGGTTGTAGGGCTAGGTACCATCTCATTACTCTATTGTTTTTATCTTTCATTTGTGATAGAAAACATAGAGGGCTGTGGTCCATGATAAGGGTAAAGGGTGCTCCCCACAGATAGAACCTCAAAGATTCTATAGCTCATTTTGCGGCAAGGCACTACTGCTCTATCATGGAGTACTTTTGTTCCCTATCGTGCAGTTTCCAGGATATATGTATATATATATATATATATATATATATATATATATATATATAGATATATATATATAGATATATATATATATATAAAACAGGGTGTTTCACCCCCTTGACTGTCTGACTTAACACTGCTCCGATACCTGTACCTGAGGCATCGGAGTGTACCTCAAAAGGATAGGCGAAGTCAGGGCTACGGAGTACCAGTGAGGAGCACAATGCTGCTTTTATTTGAACAAAGGCTTGCTCACACTCTAGTGTCCAGTTAACCTGGTTCCCATATCTCTTTTTGGTTATGTTTGTTAGAGGGGTTGCTATTGCTGCAAAGTTGGGAATGAACCTCCTATAGTATCCAGCTAATCCTAAAAAGGAGCGTATATGTTTCTTAGTACTAGGCACCGGACATCTGGTGAGTGCTTCTATCTTGGTGACCTCTGATTTTACTATGCCATTCCCCAGGATGAAACCTGAATATCGGGTTTCTTGCATGGCAAGAGTGCACTTTGTGGGATTAGTCATCATCCCTGCATGATAGATAGAGTTAACCACTGCCCTTAGGTGTTGCAAGTGAGTCTCCCAATCTGGATTGAAAACAATGATATCATCCAGGTAGGCCACACAAAATGTAATATGGGGGGTCAATACCTGGTCCATATATCGTTGAAACGTCACAGGAGCTCCATGCAGTCCGAAAGGCATGGTCTTGAATTGGTATAGTCCCATAGAAGTGCTAAATGCAGTTTTCTCTTTGGCAGCTTCTGTTAAGTGAATCTGCCAGTATCCCTTGGTCAAAGTTAGTGTGGAGATAAATTTATCATTTCCAGTCCTATCAATAATATCATCCATGCGTGGTATGGGATAGGCATCAAATTGTGCCACTTGATTTAGGCCCCTGAAATCCAAACATAGCTTGATGCCTCCCTCCTTTTTTGGGACTATCACCACAGGGGACCCCCAAGGGCTTTGAGAAGGTTCAATAATATCTAGGTCTTTCAACCTTTGAATTTCCTTTTGTACTTCCACCCTGCTCCTTTCAGGGAGTCAGTAGGGTTTCTTTCTTATCGGAGGTGAAGAAGTTATAACTTTATGCTCAGCTCCTTTTGCTCTCCCAGGTTTACTAGTGAAAGTGTCACTAAATTCTTTCACCAGTGTCTGTAATTCCTTGTTCTGTTTATCTTTCAAATCTGGGTTTATGTGAATACTATCTATCCCTTTTTCCCCATGTAAATGCTCATATGCCAGATCCATCTCTGTCTGACCTGTGTCTGGTATTACTATCATCTGTATTTCAGCCCCATTTCTCTCCTACCACTTCTTTAGTAGATTAATGTGATATATTTTTTTGTTTCACCCTTCTATCCGGAGTTTCTACCTCATAGGTCACTGGGCCTGTTTGACGGAGCACTTTATGTGGGCCTTGCCACTTCATGAGTAACTTATGTGTGGATGTTGGAAGCAACAACAACACCTGTTCTCCTGGTTGAAAACATTTTGTACTATCGGTTCCTTTATCATAATTATTCTTTTGAATCCCTTGTGCTTTAACTCCCAACTCATGGGCCTTACACGCATATGAGACCAGCCTCTGACGTAACTGTCTCATATATTGAGTGATTCCTGGGGATTTTAAATCTGTCCTTTCTTCCCAATATTCTTTTACCACATCCAAAATACTCCTGGGGGTTCTACCATATAGAAGGGCAAAAAGAGAGTAGCCAGAGGAGGCTTGGGGTCCCTCACGGTATGCAAACAATAGGAAGGGGAGGCACTTATCCCATCCCATTCCTTTCCTTCATCATGAATAAACTTTTTAATCATCCTTTTTAAGGTTTGATTAAAACGTTCTACCAACCCATCTGTCTGAGGGTGGTAGGGTGATGTCCTCAATGCCACAATACCCAACAGGCGGTATAATTCTTTTAACAATTCAGAGTTAAAATTTGACCATCTATCCGCTAAAATTTCCATTGGGATACCTACCGAGCTGAATAGCTTTACTAACTCTTCAACTATTCTGGGAGCGGTAACAGATCTCATCAGAATGGCCTCTGGATATTTTGTGGCATAGTCACAGACCACTGGGATGAATCAGTTCCCTTTGCTGCTCTTGTCTAGGGGTCTCACAATATCCATCCCTATTCTTTCAAACGGGGTTGTTACTAGGGGTAAAGGTACTAATGGGACCATATCTTTCTTCATCTTCTTCTGTGCTGTCAGCTGACACTCTGGACAATTTTGGCAAGACAGAGCTATGTCTCCATGAATTCCTGGCCAAAAGAATCTTAACAAAATCCTATTCATGGTCTTTTCTCTCCCAGTATGTCCTGCCCAGGGTATATCATGGCCTAGTGCCAATATGTCCTTTCTATAACACTGGGGCACCAGAAGCTGCTTCACCTTTTCTTCTGAATTTGGATTCAAACAAACATGGTACAATAAACCATTTATCACCTGTACTGTAAGTATCCCAGGTTTTTCCTTTTGCCCCACCTGTTGAAAAAACGGTTTTAGTGACTCATCTTTCTTTTGTCGCTCACTCATATCAAATTTCACATACATTTGAGCATTACTTTCAGGTAACCCACATTTATTGTATCTCCAACTGTTTTGTAGTTCATTTTTTCGTTACCAGTCTTTTTAGTTCTGCCTGGTTCCCCATACACCTCCCCATTGAAAGGGAAGACTTCCCCAAGCATTAATTATTTCATACTTTGTGCCCTCATTGTTACTGCTGCTAAATTAGTGTTAGAGTTTAATAATAGGGAGGAAACATCAGGAAAATCATGTTCCAGAACTACTGGAACTGGTAGATGGGGTAGTAACCCTGCAGTTACCAGGGATGCATTCCTATTAATTTGAAGGGGTACTTGAACTGTGGGATATTAATGATTATCCCCATATACATAAATCACTTTTATGGGGGGGGGGCTCTTTTTCTTTTCCTTTTTCCATGATTAACTCCCTTCTAATCAGGGTATATTTACTCACTGAATCAATTAATCCCAACACTTTCTGGCCCCATATCTGAACCACTGTAGTTGGAAATTTAGAGTTTAGCAGCGTCAAATGAGCCCAATCACTTTTCTTAGATGGACAAAATCTAGCTATGTGTCCTCTGCCTTTACAGGTATGACATATTATATCACTAGAAAATGTCCATTTTCCTCTATCAAAGTCCAATGATTTTAATGGAACAGTCTGAGGGTTTCTTACCACTGCCAGTTTAAATGCACACTCATAAGTATGGTTCCCTCCTTTTCTGTAAGGTTGATGGGCTGCTAAAAAGTCCTCTGCCTATGTTATGGCCATTTCAGCAGACTCAGGGTTATGATCTTTAATCCATATTTGAACCTTCAGTAGGCAGTACTTGTAAGAATTGTTTCATTACAAATGTTTTTATTATGTCCATCCTAGATTTCCCTTCTGGCACAACCCATTTCATACATAATTCCCTTAATTGGATATATGTCTCTCTTGGGGGATCTTGAGGTGAATGTTTAAGCGCATGGAACCTCTGTCTATAGGTTTCTGCATTAATGTCATAACGCTTTAATATTTCTTATTTAACCAGATCAAAATCATCGGCTAAATGGAGGGCCATATTAATATAGGCCAGTTAGGCCTTTCCAGAAAGGAAGGGGCGAGCCTCACCACCCACTGTTGTTTTGGCCAGTCACATCCCTTGGCCACCCTTTCAAAGGTGGTCAAGTAAGCCTCTATGTCATCTGTAGGCAAAATACTGGATCATTTTATGTCTTTTGGATTACTTGTAGATGACCCACCTCCAGATCCATGTCCCACACCTAGATTCTGTAGCAACTGTAATGTTTCTACCCACCTGGCATCCTGCCTTCTTCTATCCCGATCCCTCACCTGGGCATCAGCATCCATCTGTCACTCAGTCTTCATTTGGTGAACAGCTAGCCAATGCAGTAAATCATTGATGTTTTCTGGGGGAAGGTTGTCAACCTCGGGGTATCTATCCTGCCATCCATCTTCATCCTTCTCATCCACTGGTGTCTCCTTGGGCATTCTCCATCTGATATCTGGAAGACCAGCCCTGTACAGAGGCTCCTTTGTCTTCTCTGACTGGGAATGGGTAATCGCACCAAGCTTTTTATCTGTTCCAGTTGCCATATTGTCACTCATACCAGGACTGGTACCATCTGGTCTCTGCCTCTATCTATTGGACAACCAGTCAATATCCCACTTCTGACACCAAATGTGATAAAAGATGTGGGTAGTGACAATACACAACACAAGGAGGTTTTGAAGAACACATTGAACTTCATGTGTCAACAATTTATTTAAGGAAATAAATTCCAAATGATAAATTTTCTTACTTCAGAAAAAATTAAACAAAACAAAATCAAATAGTTATTTTCCTGAACTTCAGTATTCCCAACTGCAGTACTACCACAGAGTGTTGCCTTCAATGCAACAGGACCACTATCCTCTGTGCATAATGCCTATCTGTCTGTATAAGAACTTTGCAAGCTTTTTATATACTGAAGCTGCTGACTTCAGAGGTCATCTGATCCACCCATATTTGAAATACAGAAAATTACCTGCTCTAATACAACAAAATGGGGCAACATCAGGGACCAAACAACAATTCTATTTTTATTTAATATAATGCAACATTTCTATCAAGTATATTCATCATATAATTGCCCCTTTGTTATATATTCAAGGGTCACTTAAGGATTTAGCTCCTCCTTTTTAGATGACCTCATCACATACATGTCTCATAAATATAGACCACCAGAGGGCCGCTGGCCCTAAAGGGAGGATTCCTAGACAGAATACCTTGGAGGTTACTAAAATAACAGGTATGACTTTACCTTACATTTATTCTGCATTATTTCTTTATCCCCAAGTATACTGGTGAACAAATGTTGCACTCTTACCCGGTATCCTAGAGATGCATCCGGGTAATGCCCTCAAGAAATTATGGGCTACCAGTAATCCCAAACTGTTTATATTATAAAACATGGGCACTTACCCCAAGCAAATTAATTCTCATGCCATTATTGTTCCCTGCATATTGTCTGGAGCTTTTTGGCATTTCTCTGCCTTGTGCCAGGCATTTTGCAAGCACGCCATATCTTGGACGAGTTCTCGGTGGTCTAATTATGTGAAACTCCAGCTTAGAAAGAGCCGGCAAGAGCAACTAGACCATCCGAGAGCTCTGAAATCCACTTATCTGTCTTCCAAGGTAAATGGGTATCTCTTTTCACTCTATGCCTCTGCGCTGAATGATTTCGCCAATTTAAACATCGGCTGTCACTCTAGAGATATAAAACAAAAATGGGACAATGACCGAAGCATTGCACAGAAACTGCCCGGGTAGATTTAAAACATTCTGAGCAATTTTATTACGGTCTCTGCACCAGTGGAAAGGAAAAAAAATACTTATTTGCAGAAAACTGAAGGCGGGGTTAGAAATGTAACTGGCAGCAGTGTACCTATTATTTGCAAACAAGTGAATGCTCTTAAAGTCTGCATAAGGCCTCACTGAATCAGTCAGCAAGATGGGTATTTGAACCACAAAGCAAAGTTATAATAAGAGCAGCGTTTTTATGATTGGCAACCATTTGGACATAAAGAGAAAAACAGAGAGGTTAGACAGAGTCAAGATACCATATTAGGCCACCCCAGTATGGTAGAAAATATGAAAAAGGTCAGGAGAGACCAGGAAAAGGTCGAGATTGTACTACTGCAGTAGATTCAGGAAGGGGTTTTAGGAAAAGAGGCTGTCCAGTGGTGCCATAAAAAAATGAAAAAGAAGAATGGGGGTCCCTATACTTTCTCAATTTCCAGGAGTAAAATGAAGAAGGACAGCTCCTGGGTCACATTTACGCAACAAAAGACATAAAACTGAATGAATGGCATGCTAAAATGCAACATGTAATGAGTAAATGTATCCCTAGACCTTTGTCAAGTATGTTTAACCCAACATAAAAGGTGCTGAGTTCCCCAAGTAAAAATTGTGTCCATTTCCCACACTGGCAATACAGTACCATATCTCTATAAAGGGGCAGAATCACTTTCATTGAATACTCTGCCTCTTTTAATGCAGACCACCATCTGATCAGCCTTGTACACTGTCACTGAACATGGACATAAGAGCTTCAACATCCTGTAACTGGTGGACAGTAGGTCTTTTTCATTGTCCATTGCTGATAGTTGTTTACTACTATATTTGCACATTATAAAATGGGAAGGGAGAATCCTACATCCTGATTGGTTGTTAGCAGTGCATTAGAAATGTCTAATCCATAGCTAAAAAGAAGTGCTGGCCAGGTGGACACAGGTCAAGAAAGAAATCAATGGGCCAGCAGAACGTTTAAAACCTGTCAGATGCCATTTTTTTCCCTCGCTTAGCCCACACATAAATATACGCACACATATAGGTCTTTCCAACCCAATCTCTCTCTCAGCAAGACTGATCCTAAAAGCAAGGGAGCACTCACATTAGTACACCACAGCATTCCTATTCTGATGTTTTTTCATGTAGTCCTCACTGATGTTTACTATTTACAATCACTGTGGTTTATCGTCCTGCCCCCCCCTGCAGCCGACCGACTGCCCACCACACACTCCAGCTATTAGGCTGCTCAGCTGCTCACAAATAAAAATGAATTACCCACAAAATTCTCATAAAGCCACCATGCATTCCCTGCTGAATTGTTATTACCCTCATTATGATGACATTGTTCTCGCATGTGAAGTAGTTCACTCCCAAGTCAGCTAGTGTCCATTGGGAGATTCTGAGCAAAGCCACCATGGAGGGTGACTGTAGAAATTGTAAGAGCAGCAAGGGAGAGTGTCACATGAATACAATCAGAGCAGACTTCATTTAATTGCTGAGCTTGTTGGTTCATCTGACCTGGCTTGCATCACCAAGACCTGGTTGGATGAGAATGCTGGTCCAGTTTTAGCATCAGCAATTCCAGATGGGCACTCGGTGATACACTGCCTGAGGATGGATCATAGGGGTGGGGGTGTTGCCATTTGTTTTAGATCAGAACTGGGCCTAATGGAGGTATCAGTGGGAACCACCAACTCCTTTGAATGTGTCATGGGAGAGGGTGTGGGGTGCAGGATACTTCTCATCTACTGTCCACCAGGAGATGGGAATGTTTTCCTGCAGGAAGTTGTGGACTTCTTTGTCGACCTGACATTGGGATCCCCCAGATGGTTGGTTCTGGGAGATTTCAATACCTGGGTCAACAATGAACTCTCACCATTTGGTCAGGACTTCGTCCAGCTAATGACTTTGCTGGGCTTCACATAGGTTATTTCCTCACTGACCCATATTGGTGGTCATTCATTGGACTTGGTGTTTCTCCTGGGGATGGAGATATCTGATTTGGTGGTGGAACCAGTCAGGTGGTCTGATAATCACACCATTGGGTTCAGTTTTGAGGCTGCCCCTAGTGCACTTGGTAGCACTCTTGCTGTTTTATCACGTACAAAATACATACAGAAAATTTCAGCTACAGTGGCCAATGTAGGACAAATGTAAAGGAAAAAAAATAAGTAAATTAAGCTCATGTGGGCACAGAAACTATTTTAAGCAAAATTTAGCATGAAATTTGCATTTTTTTATTATTTTAACCATATATATATATATATATATATATATATATATATATATATACACTAGAGAATGCCATTTGATAATCATAATAAGACATGATGGGGTGTGCATTAGACACTTTTAATGCACAGTCAGGGGTTAAAGGCACTTAGCCACTCTGGCCATGTGTTAGAGGTGCCTGATGTACACCCTGTCATGTTCTATTGCTTACTTATCCATAAGCAGAATTTTGTCTGGCCTATGTGAAAGGCCTTACACAAATCTACATTCATTTTTAGCTTCTGTTTTTTTCACCTTGAATTTTATCCTGTTCCTCTTCAATGATCCCCTTCTTCTGGCAACCCTCATCCTCATCAGCCTCCATTGCTGGTCTTCCCAACTCCTTACTGACCTCAATGGGTGGGTGGGCACCTGGTATGCTATGCAGAGCCATTGGCATCATCTGGCATCATCCTGCCATCAGAGGAGCTCTTTTGTAATGTTGGGGAGGGGTTTGTATATATAGTAAACAAAAATACATAAGTTCTCATATTATCATAGATATCAATGCTGTTACAGACACCAAATCAGTATGGGTTCAGGCACATCTGAATAAGAATAAAAATCTAATAATTGGGATTTCTACAGACCACCTTCAAGTTCCACTGAATATATCAGACAACTACTTAAGGAAATAAAAATGGCATCCGGCCATCCAAACTGTATCATATTGGGAGACTTCAACCTCGCAGGCATAAATTGGGATACTTTGACAAACTCCTCTATCCCCAAATCCATGTTATTAGATACTATCTCCAAACAATGTTTAGAAGAAATGGCAAAACTTCCAGCCAGAGGGGGAAATATATTGGACTTAGTTATTACCAGTATCAATACCAACGTATCTGATGTTACTATACATGAATCCCTTGGAAGTAGTGACCACTTGATCTTAAAATGTAATTATACGGGTAGCTACAATATCCATAAGAATAGATTTTTGGCAAAATACTATAATAAAGCAAATTATGTTAAAATGGAAGAAATGTTGAATATGATGGACTGGGACAAATTATTGAGTTACAAAACCACAAAAGAGTTTGGGATGTAATCAAAAAAATACTAAATAACCTAACTGAGTGGTATGTACCAAACAAATTAATAAACAATAAAAAAGGTAAGATTCCCCCATGGTTCTCTAAAAAGGTAAAAAAACAAATAATGCCAAAAAACGGGCGTATCGCAATATGAAAATCAAAAACACTGATGTCGCCAAAAGTCATTACAGACTTGAGTTAAAAAAAAGCATTTAATAAAATTAGAGAGATGAAATGTAGAATTTCACCTAGCTACAACTAAGTCCAATCAGAAGGGTTTCTTTATATATATTAACCAAACTGAAAAGAAAACAAATCAGCCCAAAACATTGATGACTAATGAAACTCTAATCAATGACACTACTGAGATAGCTAACATATTTAATGAATATTTCACATCAATGTTTAAAGGATGTGTAAACAAGCTATATTTACATGGAAACACTTACTTTTCTGCAGCCTTGATGCAGGTTGTGTCTTTTCGCAACATCGGACTACCTAAAATATGCACCTGCTTTTTATTTTATTACTTTTAAAGTATGCATTACACAGAAGCATTCAGCATGCATTTCTAACTCCCACAGCCTGCGATCTCATGAGGGTATCTAAGGAGATGACATAATGTTAGCCAGTCCCACATTAGCGAAACCATATTTCAGCATTCTAGCTGGTGTAATTCTCTCTAAATAAATCTGTTTTTATCATCAAATTCCCTTTATGGTTGTTATATTTGTGTGCTGCATTACCGCATGAGTGTTGCCAGTGTTTAGATTTTTGGTGGTTACATGAGTGAGCAGTTTTCTAAAAAGCTTGCCACCACTGGTATTCTCCCTGTCACTCACTGCAATCAGCATCCCTGACAGACTCATAATTAAAAGGACCCACTATCATCACCCATGTCTTTATTTTTATTTTGTTTAAGCATAATTGATTAAGTGTATGCCATGTACATTATGTTACACAGCCTGTCAGCACATTAGTAAACACAGAGCATGCTGTCACTTAATTTCTTTCATTTTAACAGTGTGAGACACTGTGATTTTTTTTTTAAAATCTGTGTTACAGCATGCATCGTATCTCTATATGTTATTCTGTTAATGCGGTTCTTAACATAAACATGTCACAACTGTGCACTACATGTTTTACTGATCTATTTTTTCCTACTATTGTCATACTACATTTCCCATGATGCATTTGGTGTGTAGAATGTGTAGCTCATATAAATATATATATATATATATGTATATATATATATATATATATATATATATATATATATATATATATATACATATATAGATATTTATTTTCCTTTTGAAATATCACAATAAATTATTTATTTGGACACTTTTTCTCATTTGTATGACTACATTATTTATCTGTGTGATTTGTTGGGTGCTGAATCATTACTTGCTTCACATTAACCTTTAACCCTGTGTTGGCATTTGGAGGGAAAGTCTGTGACAGTCTCACTGGAGAGCGTTAGTCAGTGAAGATCACCTCTCTGTCAGATTTTGAAGGCTCTATTATTTTTTGATGTTTATTACAAGTTTTCTGGGTAATGTATAGCATAATTTTATTGTTATTATCTTGTGACTGTGATATTTGGTTATTACTTTAATTTAATTTAATTTTATTTATGTTATAAACATCACTAAAGGCCCAGTGGCACTGAGGGTTGAGGCGCCGAACACCACAGATTGCATCATGCCAGCAACCTTGGTTTGGGGGCAAGCCCAGGCCACTGGGGGTCAACAGGGAAGGAAAGAGATCAAGTATCTGGAGGACTGCTCTCTCTCTTTCTGGGGAGAGCTTGGGGATGCGCTCAGTCATGAAGTGACCTCTGGTGGCAGCTGGTGGTAGATGAATGTAGCAGCATGGCGTATGCTTGGGAATGGAGCCATGGCACTATATTACCTTGCTGGCTGGACTCCATGGGGGACAGCCACCATAAGCGAAAAAAAAAAAAAACAGCTCGATGAGGAGATGATGAAGGCCCCAGAAATCTCCCTCTCATCCCCAGTGCCAGGCCAGGCCACATCAGGGATCCATGGCTGACTTCCTTGAGGGATGGACCCTTTAATTTCTGATAGAGCTGCCAAGGAATGGTGGGCCCTGCTCTGGGGGGGGGTAATCCGGAGCACTGGGAAGTCCCTCGAAGGAAGGGTGAACTGGTGTGGATGGTCACAATGCAGATTAGAAGTGGTAGGATTGTCTGGGCACCTCCAAGGGATGCCTCAGAGAACTAGTGCAAAAAATAGAGTTCAAAAAATAAAATAAACATCACTAAAATATAGATCAAAAGCTCATTCACATATTTGGATATGCAGTGCTATACTGTGTGGTGTATGGGTATAACAACAAAAGCCGTAAAGGCTGTGAAATTCATTTTTTTCCTGTTTCCAAAGGACAAACTGACTCACAAGACATGGATACATTTTTGTCATGCATAAAGATTTTCAGCCTTCACAGTACAGCAGTATGTGTTCAGTTCATTTGGAATGCTTGTGCTATGAGTGAGATCCTGAAAAGCTGGCTGAATTGGGATGGACAGATGCAAATGCAAAACTGAAATCAGGCAGCATTCTGACTATATTCAAGTCTTTGATCTCCAGTCCTTCAATGTCACCACAGAAGCAGAGGTCTGCTGTCATGGAATGTAACAGAATTCAGGTGCTGTATCTTGTTGTGCATACAATCTATGTCCATAGTTTGTTTGTATATGAGCACCTTTTGACTCATATAGTGCAGGCACAGTGTTCCTCCATCCCCCACCCCCAGTGCATCTTCATCCAGCCTTTATGCTTCAAGTCCATCATACAAGTTCAATTGCACCGATGCAGCTGTATTTACCAGTCTGTTGGCATTATGAGCACTTCAAGTGTCTCAGTGCACTTCCTTCTTCAATACATTGTACAATCAATGTGCCCCCCCAACACAAACCAGTTCAGGGATGCAGTACATCAAAACATTAAGGCAGACGGAAGGCAGGGTTTAGCGGTGCTGGCTCATTGTGAGTGCTACTGGGATGTTGTATGCTTTTCTACTGACTCTGAGAGGCTCCCATGTTTTTTTTCTCAGCACTTCCCTGAGAGGTTGTGGACCCCTGTTCCACTCTTGGCACCGACCACCCATCCCTAGACTTACCACACCTGGTCAGAGCAGCCATGCAGGTGTTCCCTCCCAGGAAACATGACTCACTAAACCTGGTTTGCCCACCAGTGTACTGTCACTGGAGCTGGACCCTCCCTGCAGACCATTGTTGCAGCAGTACGAAATGCAGAAGTGGGTGCTGTCATTAGTTGTCTTCATTTTTGTCACTATTTTCCATGTGAGCAGTGAAGTGCAATGATGAGAGTGTCCATCTCACCCCACTGACATGCGGTGCTGGCTGCAGCCATATCCCCAGTCTCTGCCTGATGCCTGAATTGTGACAGCAATCCTCCCTCTCCCCCTATAGAAGTAGAGCATTCAGTTTGATGCTCAATCCTTCTTCCCCTGGCTGGCCCTCTGACTCCTGAGTCTGTCCCCATACTCAAGATGTTGGCACCACAGATAGATGCCTTGCTACTGCAACAGTGTGCTATGTTTTTGTATTTATTCACTGTACTAAGAAGGTACCAGTTACTGTATGATGCTGAAGTCATGACAGTGTAGTAAACCTGAACTGGGAGATAGAATATGTGAGATTGAATTCAGTGACTGACTAGCAAAAGATCTTTAAAAAAAAAATAACCAAAGTCATAAAAATACAAACAATTATAACCAAGGCCACTGTTTTTCAGTTTTTACTAGAAAACCTGGTAAAATTCCAAAATTAGGGCTGCCTGAAAACCGGTAAAAGCAAAGATTTCATGGAATCTGGCATTTTATATCAGATCAGTAAATCTACAAAACTTGTATTTTTCCTGTAATTCCTTCCTGTACTAGTTTCAGTTTGCTTTATTTAATGCAGGGAGTTCAAGGCGTTCTTCTATGTAAATGAATCTCTTAACAAGTGTGTTGAAATTCTTCTTCTTTAATGTAAATTCAGCCCCCTACATTTCGCTCCTAAGAGCTTGTTCACGGGGTATTTTATAATCTGTTTGAAACAGAAAAATAGTTTTGCTTTAAATTCATTATGTTTCAGATTTGAATTTTTTTTATCAGAACACAATATCTTTAGAAGTTAATATAAACTTTTTATCTACCTAATTGCTTCATGTTTTGTGCACACAATTTCAACAGTCGAAAAACTTGCTGTCCTATAAACATAAATACAAGATACAGAATTATCCTTCAGTGCACAGAAAAATGCTGACATAGATAGTATTGCTGCTGTTAATAGCAATTTTAAAACTTGAACCCCCTGTAACAATGCATACCTTGGGAAATGCTTTAATTATTCCTATGGCTTTGAGTCACTGCCATATGGTGTACCAAGTGATTGAAACCATATAACGAGCTGGTCCTACAAGACAAATGTACTTGTTTACTTCAATGGCATTAAGCCTGTTCTTTCAATATTTTCAGTGCACTCCAGCGATATTACCTTCTCAAATTTTTAGAAGCCAGCATTTAAATCCTTTTTTATGACTCGAATCTTAATCTCTTACAAGGCAACTAAAACAAAAAATGTTTGTAAGCCGTGATCGGTAATGTCATTTCCCGAAAGCTCAAACAGTTCCGTCTGAGTGCTAGTACCTCTTGAGCTCACTTGGATTTCCTGCGGGAGTGACGAATCACTCCATGTAACTCTCATGATGCGAAAGTGTTGCTAGGCAACTATACACTCATTCCCTAAGTTAAGGGAATAAACGCGGTATTCTAAGCGACTCTTTTTTAGCAAAATCAAACTATGGTCAGCGTTTTTTAACATGGAGAATTATTGTAATTTTAATACCTAGTAGAAGGAGGCAAAGTTAACCTGGCAACATACTATAACAATAACATACAGATGTTTTAACAACACTTCAAAGTCCACAGTTTGACATAGATAGGATTCCAATAGAAGTGCATTTAAATATACTATGAATGATTTATCAATATCAGAATATAATTATATTCTAATTATTATGTTTTATTCATTCAGAGCTACAAGGCATCAAATATCCCCTACTAGATGAAATTAATATATCTCCCCATATTAATTTAGGAACATACCTGCCAATTACATTCTAAATTAATGCCTATTGTAGGTTTGAGTGTTTTCAATGAAAATATCCATTTCACCTCTATCTTTTCCAGTAATTTTATATAGTTCCCACCCTTTTTTCTGTTTCAAACAGATTATAAAATACCCCATGAACAAGTTCTTAGGAGCGAAACGTAAGGGGCTGAAATTACATTAAAGAAGAATTTCAACACACTTGTTAAGTGTTTCATTTACATAGAAGAATGCCTTGAACTCCCTGCATTTACATTTTGTACTTTTGAATATAGGGTACCTTCAAGGGAGTTACAGCTCAAAGATTTTCACCATTTCCCAAATTGCACTTGTTGTGTTTGCTTTTTGAATGTACCTTGAGGGTGGGTTACATTTGATTTGGATGTTGGTGTACCAAGATTATAGGAATAAAGCTTATTAAGAGTAATTTTAGAATTTTAGGCATAACAGTCAGATATAAATATAAGGAACATTTTTATCTACCATTAAAAGTAGGTTCTTTTAAAATGGAGGAAGGTTTAGCTGCATTACAATATATTGGAAACAGTGTTCAAAATACTTTACATTTCACTACATATTCGGAAGATGAGAGAAAAACATTATTTCAAACCATGAGGGGAGGCAGAGACCTGACAACGCAAATGGGGGAAACTCCCACAAATTTAGTACAAAAAATTGAAAACTATCAATTTAGAGATATGAGATTAGAATGGCATGGGCTGACTCTTACACAGTATTTGGAATATAACATAATTCCCAGAGGCCTTAGGATAGCAGTAGAACTTAATATTGGTATAAATGCACAAAAATTATTCACAAAATAGGATGGTATTTGAAATAGGGCTAGTTGCGATTTTATGTACGCTTTAATAGGGGCAATAATTGATGAAAGAAAAACTTTGGTAGAGGAAATACAAAGAAATCAAGAACTTTTAAAGCAATAATTAGAAATGGAAGAGTTTACACACACCATAGAGGAAATTAAGAAGAAATTATTGGAATATGAAAATAAAACAACAAAAAAAATTAGAAAATGTATTAGAAATACAAATGACTATAAAGATAATAGGGTATATACATATAAACAATATAATAAAAGGAGAATATCATGTCATAATACAGAGAGTGGCACTGATAGCAATAATAGCTATACTAGGGAATCATATTCACAAACAGAAGATGAATATTAATACACAGGCAAGTCACAACAGCCCAGTACATCTACAGAAGATACAGCAGAACATAGATATGATTTAAGAAATACTAACACGAATAGATTTTTTCCGAGACAGCAGATGGGTTTTCGAGAGGCCAGGAGGGGGAAGGGGTGAGGAGGAACAGGTGGAAAGCTAACATGAATATCAAATATGGCCAAAGGGATATCCAGAGAGACCCAGAAGTAATTCCCTTTTTAACCTAAGTAAAAGGAAACTATCTAAAATTGAGGAAAATGTTTTGGGTCTGGGATTATCTTTTGCTCCCTCTCAACCAGTAAATTTATTTGAGTCGGAAGTTGATTTACAGTGTTTTTTTAGATGTTTAAGATTAAAAAATGTATTTGCATCAGAAATTTCATTGAATAATGAAGAAAGGCAGTTAAAACAAGCACTGAATATTAAATCCAAATTCCCCCCAGGACAGAAATCATGGGATTGAAACCTTTTATAATGTAGTTGAAAATGAAATTATGCAATTACATAAAGATAAGACACCCTTATGGCCCAAACAACATAATTTGACAAGAGAACAGAGACAAGCTTTGAAAGATTTAAGTGAACACAAAGAAACAGTAATAAAACAAGCAGATAAAGGTGGGAGAATAGTTATCCAGGATAGAGATAAAAATAGAACAATGTGTTTGAATTTATTAAATAACAGGACACATTATTCACAGTTAATGGGTGATCCTACTATTTCATTACAAGAGAAATTGAGAGAAATGTTGGCAGAATTTGTGGATTTTAATTGGTTACAAGAATGGGAAATTAGACTTCTTATGAAGGAACATCCAAGAATTCCAACATTTTATGGCATCCCAAAGATCCCTAAAGATTTATTAGACCCCCCTGGAAGACCGATTGTTTATTTATTTATTTTTTATTTATTGAAATTGTTTCACCAGGAAAGGCAACTGAGCAAAAAGATGCTCATCTCCCGGTGTGACCTGGGGGGAAGGGTTACAGTGGAGGCAGATCATATACAGGCACAAAAAAGTATATTGCACAAAACAGATGATGTACATAACTGGGAGGGATAAACATGAGCACATTATTTGTACGAGATGGAACAATACAGTAGAACTATAACGCATTTAACAATAGGTGAAACAGAACAGAGATCATAACATGAAGGATAAGGTATACATAACATGGAACACTTCCGGATTAAAACATGTTTAAGTGCCAGTTGCAATGCATGAGTGGTGGTAGCATGACCAGAGCTGAAGCGAGATGCATCAATTGACAGTAGAAGTAGGAGAGGAGGGGGTTGACAAGGTTGGGGGTGAGAGGTGAGCAGTAATGCATGAGGGTGAGAAGTGTGGGTAACTGAGGAGGGAGGGAAGGAGAGGAGGTAGGGGAGATAAAGAGGAAAACAATTAGGGGTGATGAAGTGTGTGGGGCAGTGTATAAGCCAAGCAGTGAGGCAGACCACTGGTCAGGCACAAGGGGGGATGGTGGGAGAGAGCTGGTGGGGTGGGGGTCAGGGGCAGTTGCAATTTGGTGCAAGGAAGTTAGTGAGAGATGAGGATAGGGAGTGTTTGGATGATGAAAGGTGGATCTGAGCTGGCAGGTGATTCCAGAGTTTAGGGAAGCGGTAAGAGAAGGCTGATTGGCCGGCAGTGGTCCTGCGGTGAGGGATGACCAATAGTCTTGCATCAGAAGATCGGAGGGAGTGGAGGGGGGGAAGGGAGAATGCAAGGTAGGGAGGGAGGGAGCCGAGCCAACAGTTGGAAGTGAATTTGGCACAGTGAATTAGGCACCGGTTGCTCAGGGAAGGTAGGGCTAGAGAGCGATAGAGCTTGCAGTGGTGAGAGAGAGAGGGGGGAGCATCGAGGGTGAAACGGCAGAAGGCATTAAAGAGGGGGTCAAGTTTGGTTAGGGTGGTCTTGGTGGCGGAGTTATAAATGACATCACAGTAGTCAAAGTAGGGTAAAATCATTTTCTGGACTAGTTCTCTTCTGACCGGTAGAGGGAGACAAGAGCGGTTACGATAAATGACACCTAGTTTTGGATGCAGTTTAGAAATGATGGCATCCACATGTGTGGAGAAGATGAGGTGTCGATCCAGCCAAACCCCTAGATATCTGAAAGAGGGCACATCCTCGAGGATGGCATTATTTAGGGTATGGAAGCTGAGGGGGAGGGTGAATTTGGATAGCCACTGTCTAGTGCCGAAGGTCATAGAGACAGTTTTTTTGGCATTTAGGGATAGCTGGTTGGTATTGAACCAATGTTGGATTTTGTTGAAATCAGTTTGGAATTTGGAGGCGACTTCTTCGTGGGTCCGACTGGAGGTATAGAGGACCGTGTCGTCCGTGTACATATGGATTGCGGTAGAGGAGCAAAAGTTAGGCAGGTCATTTAGAAGGATGGAGAAGAGGATGGGGCCAAGAACTGAACTTTGGGGGACACCGGTGGTGATGGGGGGGAGGTGTGATCAGCAATTTTAGTGGATTGGGTTCTATTTATAAGGTAGGCCCTGAACCAGTTAGCCTGCAGATTCTGTTAACCCAGCTCCAGATAGGTGGGATAGGAGGAGAGGGTGGGATACCGTGTCGAAAGCTTTTGCTAGGTCAATGAAGATAGCGGCAGTGATTAGTCCATTATCCATCCCAGTGAGGATGGAATCCATGAGTCATAGCAGGGAGGAGGTGGTCGAATGGTGTTTTTGGAAACCAGACTGAAAAGGGGTGAAGAAGTTAGTTTCAGAGAGAAAGGCAGAGAGTTGGGAAAGCACTAGCTGTTCCTGGAATTTGGCGAGGGTGGGGAGGAGGGAGATGGGGTGGTAGTTTGTAGTGGAGGTAGGATCACCACCTTTTTGGAGGGGAATGACAGTGGCATGCTTCCATTCAGAGGGGAGTTCCTCGGTGGAGAAAGAGAGATTTAGTAGGGCCATGAGGGGAGTAGCAATGGCAGGGGCAGAAAGGAAGAGGAGTTTGTTATCCAGACCATCAGGGAATTTGCCTTTGGAGGGGTTCAGGGAGTGAAGGGTAGCGAGGGTTTTGGCAGGGGAGATAGGTCTGAAGGAAAAAGTGTTCCTACCAGTTGGAAGGTGGATAGGTGACTGAGGAGTAGGTGAGGTTGCTGGGGGAAAGGATTTTAGGAGGGCCTGTGCACAGGTAGTAAAATAGGTATTAAACTCGGAAGCGACCAACGGGGGTCAGAGAGGAGAGTCCCATGGGAGAGGAGGAGAGGAGGGGGGCTTGCTGTTTGGGGGGTGAAGAGGGAGTTGATGACCTTCCAGAATTTAGAGGGGCACTCGAGGTTTTCATTTAGGGTATTGTTGAAGTAATCAGCCTTAGCTAAACAGGTGGCCTTTGTGCATTTGTTGTGGAGCGTGCAGTAGGTAATGTAGTTATCTGGGAGGGAAGTGGATTTGTAGTTTCGCCAGGCCTTATCACGGGCTTGTTGGCAAGCTAACAGCTCAGGGGAGATCCAGGGTAGGTGAGACCCCTGGACTCTAGTCTGGCACAGGGGGGCGTGTTTGTCCCAGATGGCGAGGAAGGTGGTTCGAAAGTGAGAGATGGCCATATCCATGTTAGAGCAGGTAGGGCTTGGGACCCAATCTGAGTGGTCCAAATCAGCCAGGAGGAGGGAGAGTTTAAGGGATTTGTAAGACCGTTGGGATATGAATTTGGGAGGGGTTTTAGTTCTGTGGATCTGGCGGACCAAGTAGATTAGATGGTGGTCACTGATGGAATCAGGGAGGAGGCCTGAACTGACAACGCGGTGGGGGTGGGAAGTAAGCACCCAGTCAAGGAGGGAGTGATTACTAGACTTATGATTAGAGCGAGTGGGTTCCAGGATGGTTTGACTAAGATTTAGGGTGGTTATTTCAGTTTGGATTTTGTTAAAAGTGGGTGCTAGCCAGTTGTGGTTGAAATCTCCCAGGATATATAGTTCACCTGACTGTGTGAGAGATGAGAGCTGACCTAGGAGGTTGGTGACTGTAGTGGTTGAAGTGCCTGGGAAGCAGTAGATTCCAGCCACATAGATAGGTAAAGAGGAGGGGGGGACAGTTTTACCATTAGTAGCTCGAAGGCTTTGGGTTCAGCTTTAGTGAGGGAGACAGTGAAGTGTAGGGTTGATTTGATGTACATAGCCACTCCACCACCTCTGGAGGGCCGGTCTTGCTGTATGATGGTGTACCCTGTAATAGTGATGGTATTGTCTGGGAGGCTGGGGTTTAGCCAAGTCTTGGATAGGAAGATTATGTCAGGGACATGGTGGGCTGCTAGGACCTGGAGCTGATTGAGTTTAGGGGCTAGGCTATGAATATTTAAATGGAGAAGGCAGAGGCCATGGGGAAGATAGTCAGAGTGAGAGTTGGTGGATGTCCTGGCTGAGGGGTTTGGGGTGTAGTGGTTAGGGCTTGAGGACAGGGTAAGGCCAGGGTTAGGGTGTATATCCCCTGCTGCCAGAAGAAGTAGGGCAATAGTTAGGTGGCAGCGTAGAGTGTGGAGGGACCGGGGTTTAGCCCTGTGCAGGTTGGTGGAGGTGCTGGGCCGGGGAGAGTGGAGGGGAGAGGAGCTGAGTGGGAGAGAAGCAGAAGGCAGCCAAAGGAATAGACAGAAGAGGAGGGGGGGTGGGGAAGTGAGACCATGAGATGGCTGGTAAGGAAGCAGAGGACTTATAGGGGGCTTTTGTAGGATGGGTCAGAATAGTAGGTGAAGGGGAGGGTACTGGATAGCCGCTTGGGGGGGTTAACATGGGAAGGGACAATAAGATGGAGGAGAACAGTAGTTCTCGTGGCAGTTGACGCACGCAGCGCATCGATGGGCTATCCCCCCACACAAGGGTGCTGTAGAAGAGGTGTTTATTACCTCTGGCACCTGCGATGTAGTCCACACTCCTGCAGGGAGCTTCCTGTGGGGGTCGGTCGGCTGTTTCAGGAATTGATTCCGTTTTTGATCCGGTCTCAAAATACATCAACTATTATTTATAACCACTAATTGAAAAAAATGCAACATATATACAGGATTCAACAGACATTATGAAGCACCGAGAATTCATTTCAGATAAGACAGATTTAAATAACACAATTTTGGTTACTTGGGATGTAGTGGATTTATATACCTCTATTCCCCATAGGGATGGTATCATAAATATGGGAAAAATCTTAGATAAAAGACCAACTGGAGTAGCACCTAAAACTGTAATGTGACAGGAATTAGCTTTATTTGTTTTACAAAACAACTATTTTGAATTTGATGGAATATTTTATCAACAGGATAGAGGGACTACGATGGGTACCACGATGGCCCCAAGTTACGCAAATGTTTACATGATAAGTTTTGAAGATGAAATTGTATTTAATGATGAAAAAATATATATGTGGATACAATTAAATTATGGAAAAGATTTATTGACAACATATTTTGTAACTGGGGAGGAACAGAAAAAGATTTATTAGAATTTAATGAAATTTTAAATTTGATACTAATTTAAGATTTACTCTAAATTACAGTGTATCTAGTATTTCTTTTTTGGATCTCTTAAAGTACAAAATGCACAGTTTAGTACGTCTATCTATAGAAAAAGTACTGATAGGAATGCATTATTCCATAGCAGAAGTTTTCATGAACCTAAATAAAAAAATAGCATTCCGTATGCACAATTGGTGAGGGTTAAAAGAAATTGTAAAGAAAGGAATGATTACCAAGAACAGAAAAAGGATATGATTAATAGGTTTCTATTCAGTGGTATAAAATGACAGTTTTGAAACAGGCAAGTTGTAAGATAGAAAAGAAAACTAGGGAGGAGCTTTTTGTTAATAAAAGAAACAAAGAAAAGGAGGATAGAGTAGTATTAGCAGTTAAATATAATCATAAAATGTCAGATATTAGGAAAATAATTAATAAACATTGGCATTTGGTGGCCTTGGACAACCCTAAAATAAAATCTTTGCAACAGAAACCTATTATAGTAGCTAAAAAAGTAAGTAACATCAAAGATAAGTTGGTACATTCTCAATTTAGAATTATTGAAACTTAGAGTACTCAGTTATTATTAGGTCCTTTACAACCTGGCATGACGAGATGTGGAAAATGTACAGCATGTAATAATACCAGTAAAAAAAGTACTTTTAAACATCCACATTTCAATGAAGAATTTGTGATAAAGGAACATATAGACTGTAATACCAAAGGGGTTGTATATGTTATATAATGCCCTTGTGACAGGCTATATGTTGGTCAAACAAAAAGTGCTCTCAAAATAAGAATACTAGAACACAAAAATGATATTAGGAACAAAGATGAAGAATCACCTGTATCCTTACATTTTAATCAGGCAGGACACACGGGAGCCTCTTTGAGGTTCTGGGGGTTAGAAGTTGTTAAACCCCCACCAAGAGGTGGGAACTATATAAAATTGCTGAAAAAGATAGAGGTGAAATGGATATTTTCATTGAAACACTCAAAACCTACAATAGGCATCAATTTAGAATGTAATTGGCAGGTATGTTTCTAAATTAATATGGGGAGCTAAATTAATTTCATCTAGTAGAGGATATTAGGTGACATGTAGCTTTGAATGAATAAAACATAATAATTAGAATATAATTATATTCTGATATTGATAAATCATTCATAATATATTTAAATACACTTCTATTGGAATTCTATCTATGTCAAACTGTGGACTTTGAAGTGTTGTTAAAACATCTGTATGTTATTGTTATAATATGTTGCCAGGTTAACTTTGTCTACTTCTATTAGGTATTAAAATTACAATAATTTTCCATGTTAAAAAACGCTGACCATAGTTTGATTTTGCTAAAAAAGAGTCGCTTGGAATACCATGTTTATTCCCTTAACTTAGAGAATGAGTGTGTAGTTGCCTAGCAACATTTTCACATTGCGAGAGTTACATGGAGTGATACAGTACTCCTGTGGGAAGTCCAAGTGAGCTCAAGAGGTAGTAGCCCTCGGAGGGAACTGTTTGAGCATTCGGGAAATGCCATTACTGATTATGATTTACAAACATTTTTTGTTTTAGTTGCCTTGTAAGTGATAAAGATTCGTGTTGTAAAAAAGGATTTAAATGATGGCTACTGAAATTTGAGAAGGTAATATTGCGGAGTGCATTGAAAATATTGAAAGAACAGGCTTAATGCCATTTAAGTAAATGAGTATGTTTGTCTTGTAGGACCAGCTCATTATGTGGTTTCAACCACTTGGTACACAATACGGCAGTGACTCAAAGCCATAAGAATAATTAAAACATTTCTCAAGGTATGCATTGTTACAGGGGGTTCAAGTTTTAAAACTGATATTAACAGTAGCAATATTATCTATGTCAGTGTTTTTCTGTGCACTGAAGGATAATTCTGTAACTTGTATTTATGTTTATAGGACAGAAAGTTTTTCGACTGTTGAAATTATGTGCACAAAACATGAAGCAATTAGGTAGATAAAAAGTTTATATTAACTTCTAAAGATATTTTGTTTTGATAAAAAAATGTTCTAATCTGAAACATAATGAATTTAAAGCAAAACTATTTTTCTGTTTCAAACAGATTGTAAAATACCCCATGAACAAGCTCTTAGGAGCGAAACATAGGGGGCTGAAATTACATTAAAGAAAATGAATTTCGACACATTTGTTAAGTGTTCATTTACGTAGAAGAACACCTTGAACTCCCTACATTTACATTTTGTGATTTTGAATATTGGGCACCTTCAAGGGAGTTACAGCTCAAAGATTTTCACCATTTCCAAAATTGCACTTGTGTTTGCTTTATTTAATGCTCTGTATATAAAGGCTTCTTTAATTCTGATGATTTATGCACATACTAAAAGAATGATAGCATAATCCCAGTAAAATCCTGAAATTAGGGTAACAATTACCGCTGCAATTCTAGAATCTGAAGTCTTGAAAATGGAATTTCATTGTTTTAGTTACTGTAAATCAGTGGCCTTGATTATAACGTATGTCTGCTTGCATTAACAGCTGTCTTGCTTCATTTACTTTCATCTGCTGTAGGTGGCAGTCATGTGGAAGTCCTCCAAACTCACTGAATTCTGACTGCAAACTTGCATCAGTAGAGGCAGTATAGATACATGACTCCATAGGGCAGGTGTGGGTGGCTCAGCGCTGGTCAGAATGGGTGAACAGCATGACTTTGTGGCAGACAGGTGTGATAATAGGAAGAAGGAAACAGATGTAGCTTAATAGTAAAGTGGTCTAGTATTAGAATAATGGAAAAGGCGGTAGAATGAGCAGGAACTGGAGTAGGTGGTAAGATGCCTTCTATGTGAATTAACCATCCATGACATGTTTAATATCGGGAGTATGATAGAGAAAGGGTGAAATGTAACTTTCCTGTGCTAGTACCTGTGGCTATTAATGATCTTGCAAACCAGCTTACTGAGACAGTGAAGCCTAACATTTGAAGGCTAGTGAATAATTATTATGACACACTGTTCATCCCTGCCCTGTTCCAAGATCCTCCCTGTTGGGGGTGGATAGCATGAATGGAGAGTATAGGATAAGGAATGAGGAGACTGAAGTATTTATCAGGTGGACAAAGGAATGATGTTAGGAGGTGGCCATAATAAGTTAAGTAAGGTTTCGTAACATCATGTAATGCTTTGTGGTGCAGCATAGCTCCCCCAAATGAAAATATAAGGAGGGGTCCAAAAACAAAAACAAGCAATGAAATAATAACCTCCAAGAAAATTAAAGATATGATTTGCAATGCAAGGAGCTTGAATAACAAACATAGTGAGTTAGTGGCTACATTAACAACTAAGGACATTGATATAGTCCTCATTTCCGAGACATGGTGGAGGGAAGATGACACATGGAACAAAAATATTCCAGGTTTTGAACTATTAAGGCTTGATAGAACACATTAAAAAGTTGGAGGTATTGCAATCTATATGTCTAGCATAATACAACACATAGATATAACAAAAAATATTAAATTACACAATGTAGCTACAGAGACCTTATGGGTTCAAATTAAACAACAACAACAACAAAAACAACAAGGAAGAAGAGTAATAATAAGCCTTTGTTACCACCCATCAACAGCTGATGAACTGATTCTCAATGCACTAATTGAAGAAACTATTCAAACCATGGAACTAGGAGATGTTATTTGGGCAGGAGATTTTAACTTTAATAATATAAACTGGGCCGAGGGTGTAACTAATAGTGCACTCAGTGTAACGTTTTTATTATTTACACAAGAATATAATCTAATACAATGTATACACTCCCCCACAAGAATTAGGAATATACATGACTTAATGTTATGTACAGAAAACAATGAAATTACTAATTGTAAAGTAGATGCCCCATTAGGCAACAGTGATCACTCTTCCATCTATTTTTCAATTAACTGTTTAGTCCAAACAATAAAAGGTTGTACAGAAATTTGTCTGTACAAAACATCGAACACTGACAAACTAAATAAAGATACGATTAACATTAATTGGGAATAAACCCTTCATGATAAAAATGGGGAAGAATGCTGGAACCAAATAAAAGGCATACTTCTGAACACATGCAATACACTTATTAAACGTATAAAAAAATACAATAACAAAGGGATAAAACCAAAATGGTTGAATAAAAAAACATTATTAGGGTAATAAAACAAAAGAGCAAAACATATGCAACATAGAAAAAAACTAATAAAGAAAATGACTGGGAAGAATTCAAGGCTGCCCAGAAAAAAAATAAGAACAGTATAAACAACTCCAAAAAAAAAATTGAAATTAGGCTGGCTAAATCTGTAAAAAAAAGGGTAATAGTAAGCAATTTTTCAGTTATATCAATTCTCTGAAAAAATCAAATAATAAATTAACAACTATCATAAATAACAACAATGTTAGCTCTGATCCAGTCTGTATAGCAAATATATTTAACAATTACTTTGGTTCTGTGTATTCTGGACCTCGGCAGTCTTACTGCTCAAAAACCAAGAAAACCCAGACAATGTTTTATACAAAGGAAGAGATAAAAACCAAAATATAGAATTTTGAAAAAAAATGTTGTGCTCCTGGGATTGATGGTATTACTCCCCAAATGTTATTGTTAACCAAAAAGACCATATGTATCCCCCTTGAAATACTGTTTAACAAACTCATGCACACTGGAGAAGTTCCCACAGACTGGAAATTGGGTAAAATTACGTCCATTTTCAAAAAAGGAAAAAAAAAAATGACATCACAAATTATAGGCCAATTAGCCTTACCTCTGTCCCAGGAAAGGTGTTTGAAGCCATACTTAAAGACAGACTTATAGCCCATATAATGAAAAATGACAAAATCGATAAACAACAGCATGGGTTTATGGCAGGACGATCATGTTTAACAAATCTCATTAGTTTCTATGATAATATTAGCAAAATTTTGAATGATAGTAAATCAGCTGATGTGGTCCAGCTTGGTTTTAGCAGGGCCTTTGACAAAGTCCCCATTGGGCTATCATAAATAAATTACAAAACCTGCAAAGTAGATGGTAACATAATAGCATGGATAGTTAGCTGACTGACATACAGGACACAGACAGTATCCTTTAATGGATTCCTGTCTGCTGTGGGGAAATTGTCAAGTGGGGTTCTGCAGGGCTCAGTTTTGGGCCCCGTGTTATTTCAGTTATTCTTTTCAGATTTAGGTCACAACAAATAACAGAATAGTAAAATATGCTGATGATACAAAACTGGGTGGTCCAAGTGAAACATTGGAAGAAAGACAGTCCATTCAAAGAGATTGGGATTACATAACTGCCTGGATATGCCGATGAGGAAAGATGTTTAATACAGATAGATGTACCATTTTACATATAGGAAAAAAGAAAAAAAGGAGCAACTATGTATTAAGCATTAAAACCTTACAAAAAAAAAGGAAGTTATCAGAGATCTGAGAATTCAAATTGATTCAAAATTAAACTTTAACACTCAATGTACAAATGTGACTGCAAATGCTAATAGGGTGTCCAGCTCTATAAAAAGGAATATAAAAAGTAGAAAATCAAATGTCCTGCTCCCACTGTATAGGTCATACATCAGACCCCACATAGATTATTGTAGTCCATTGTGGAACCCTTACAGAAAAGCTAATATACATATGGTGGAACGTGTACAGCGCAGGTTTACTAAAATTGTAGAGGGGGTCAAAGACCTTTCATATAATGCAAGGCATAACACATTGCGACTGTTCCCATTGAAAACCTATTGAAAAAGAGGTGACTTATTGCTCTTTTATGACATAATTAATGACAAAAAATTAAAAGAAGAACTAGGAATCAAATTTAGTAACATACATGCAAGAAGAAGAAGACACCCACTCCAGGTAAAAGGTTCCAAATTTAGGGGGAATCTAAAGAAGTATTTATTCACCAAAAGAGTGGCAAACATGTGTAATGGACTATCAGAAGACATTGTAAAAAGTGATAGTAAGGAAGCCTTCAAAAGACAATTAGATACCCATATCAACAATGGAGGAAACCTAAATTACTATGCAGACCAATAGGAGCTATCATGGGCCATGGCCTTCTTTGCACCTTCACCACAATAGTGACAATAGTGGTGCTCACAAAGCTTCTGTAATCTGAAAAACTCAGAAACTAGGCAATTAAGTAAGTAGGTGAAGGGACAAGGTATTTGAACAGAATACAAGAATGGTAATGAGTTATGCACATGCTTCAAGGTACTCTGCCTAAAGTCCAGGAGCATAGGGATTTAAATTAGCAAGTTCAAGGCAATAGTGTTGGATGCAGGATTACATCTCACAGCCTTGACAGAAATATGAACCGTTGTTAATAATTACTGGGACCAGCCAATGCAGGGATCCTAAATAACAGATACCGCTTTAAGGAAAGGAGATGACGAGTAGCCCTCTTTGTCAACGAAGGCATGCAGGCAATTGAGGATGGGTTCATGATAAGAGTAAATCGGAGACAGGTCACAGTACCCCAGCAAAATAAGTGTCACATTTTGTGGTTCACACGGACAAGGAGACATGTGGTTAGTTAACTGTTGGCCTAAACTGGGAATGAGGCCAGAAAGGGACTGTTCATGTTGGTGGATCTCAGTCTACCCAAAATAGCTTTTGACATCCCATTGGATAAGAGCACCAGAGGTCAGGCCCTGCTTGATACATTGTATGACTGCCTGCTTATGCTACTTATTGGTGAACCCATAGAACCGGCTACCATACTTGTGATGGTACTTACCAAGCCTGAAATGCTATGTGGTGTTAGTGTTGGAGAACAATTGGTGTCCAGTTACTATAGTGTCACTCAATTTGAACTGGTGCTGGGTAACATTACACCTTTGTCAAAGATGTTGTTCTGGACTGCTGATGAGCTGACTTTGACCATATTAGGACATTACTTTAAAGTAAGTGGGCTTGAGTGGACAGAACAGATGGGTTTAGTATAGTTGGGCACAAATGAAAGTAGCATTTCAAGATGAAACTAAATACTGGTTGGGGTTGGTTGTCAAGGGTATCAAGAGCTATAGGAAAATGGAGTTCTATCAGATTGTGATGTTGACAGTGGTTGGCAAGAAGGTAGCATGATATAATAGTGCTAGGGATTGGGTGCCTACAATAACAGTGACCCAAACCCCAGCACATGTGTTGAGGGCTACCATAAGGTAGGATGGCCGGATTGGGGGGAGTTGGTAACTATAGCGATGGGATGTCACTATACATATGCACATGGGGGAGAATGAACACACACAGTAAGGGGCGAGAGGGAATGTGAGGGGTGGTGCCACAGTGGGTTGCCAAGCTGACCCCATGGCAGGGTTTTTGGGTTGGCAGCATTGGTCAGCAGAGTACTTGGTTTAGGTCGGGGCACCGATGCATTTTTGTTGCTCCCAGCCCAAACCTTTTTTTTAAATGTTTTCACTCCCTCGACATGCTTCCCCTTGGAGTTGAGAATCCTTAAGTAGGGGGGTGAGGGGAGAGAAGTCCCCGGTGCCATTTTGCTGTGCGCTGGGGTGTCAGAGTGCTGAAATAAATTTTCACCACTCTTGACTTCTGAATCACGGTGATCTCAGGGATGTCTGCACACCTTACTTTTATGATTATTGAGGTGCCATGGTGAAGTTATCTTATCTGTGTCTGCTTATTTTACAGTTTTTGGATACCATTTTCAACAATGAGACATATGCTTCATCCTCTCAGAAACCACAACAGCTGAGCAATCCAGCTGAGCAGTCTGCATCATCAAATGTGAATGCTGAACCAATAACTGAGAAACCTACTCACAGTCCTTACCATAATTCACTCCATACTGTGAGCATTCAGACTGAACTACCTAATATATCACACATCCATAGCTTCTCAGTGTCAACCAAAATGTACATGATTTCTGATTGTAATATAAGTGACATGGCAGTACCCTCAACTTGTGATGTCAGGAAGAGGTCAACTAGAGATGTCTGGTGTTAAGCCAATATCAAGCCCCTGCAGCATACAGAAGGATTCAGGTGTCAATGGAGGAGGAAAGTACCAGGAACATTACAATGTGCTCAGTCGGCATTCAGTGATCTATTATGCAAGATGAACAAACCACTTACTTTTAAGAAGTGGATGAATGCATAGATGATGACAGCTCTGACATTGGCAAACCAAAAATGACATCATCTTTCAATGATGATCCAGATTATACTCCATTAGATGATGAAATTGGTGAGAGTAATTTCACAGATAGCGATGATGGAACCAGTCAGGCATGCGGTCTGCAATTGGAATTTGGGAACAGTGATGTAAATCCAGTAGATGAGAAGTACTTTTTGGTATCTGAACAGAGTTTGGCGGTGTTGTTTTCAAAATGCGATAAATGTGGAAGGAAGGCAACATGTAGTATCACAAGAATAACTGGCACAATGGTGGCTGTGAGAGCAGAATGCCATGAGGAGCATGTTCATATGTGGTATAGCCAATCTTCTTCAGTTACAATGCCATGGGGTAATGCTCGTCTTACAACTGCCATTTTTTGCACTGATTTAATGGCTGCTAAAGTGTTGCATCTGTTTATAAATATGAACATTCCTACATTCTCATTCATAACATATCACATGATTCAGCATTCCTATGTGGGGACAGCTGTGAAAGATGTTTGGAAGGAGGAGCAGAAGTCTCTACTGATGAGGTGTCATTGGCGATCACTGATCATTGAAGCAGATGGACAATGCAACTCCCCCAGACACTGTGCAAAATATGACCTTTACACGGTAATGGATTTGCAGTCCAAGAAACTTTTGGACTTGCAGTTAGTGCAGGTAAGCCATATATGTATTTGGTTATAAATTGTGTGAGTTGATAAGTATTATAGGTGCATTTTCCACAACATCTATGCCGTACTCTTACTGACATGAGGGACTGCAAGGAATATACAGTATATTGAGGTTTCATGTATTGTCTTAATAATGGATATTACATCTTTTGAATGTAGCTCCAGTCTCCCATGAGGCTTGGAATAAAAAACCATGCTGAATGATAAACATGACATTCACTACGTGGCCCTTGTCCACTTCCCTCATTAACCATTCATAGTGCTGTAGTGGTTTACTTTTTCTCACGATTCACTACCTGAAAAATCAGCCCCCTCTCCCTCTGTATAGTCTCCATGACCTTCACCATAATGAATGAGACTTTCACTGGTTAGTAATTTGACAGTTCCTTCTTTGTTCAACTTTGATGGCAGTGCACCACATGGGACATAATCCAGTACTATGGTGCACATCATGTGTCCAGTGTGTTATTGAACTGGCCTAAAATGAAGACATTGAACAAAACAGATCTATGACCGGATGGCGACAAACTTTTTGTCAACTGACAGTACAGCAAAACCTTTATGTTGACCACATTTGTGGTCGGCATAAAGGTGGTCACAGTTTTCTATGTTTCCTTCAGGGGGCTTCTGAACCCCACCACTTAAAACAGTCAACTCTGAGTCAGAGCTGATTAGAGGAGGGGGTGCAAGACCCCTAGAAAATAGTGCTGGAGTCCAGCGCCGATACTACAGTGACCTGGCTCTGTTGTCTCTGTAGTGTCGGTCACTGTCGACATGCCATTGTCAGAGATGGATACTGAATAAAACAAAGCCCACCACTGTACCATGTTGTTCCATAGTACTTACTGGACTTAGCTTTCATGTCTCCACCATAAAACCACGCCCTGTCATCGGCATTTAAGTACGATCTAAATACACCACATCAGTTTCTCATATGCACCCCAACTGAACATTTCAAAAATTCAGGAAGACAAAGAGAGATGTGGATAGTGAAAATTAACCAAGGTTGGCTACTGAAGCAATTAAGAAAATCTGGCTAGCAAAGGCACATAAGGATGCGCAGATAGCTGAAGGAAGTAAAAGGGGGGAGAAGGCTTTCTTTCGCTACATAAGTGAGAAAAGGTTCAAGAAGAAAGGGATTTTTAGGCATAAGAAAGTGGAGGAGTGGGTGGAGGATAGTGGTAGAAAAGCAAATATACTAAAGGAATACTTTGGTTCCCTCTTCATCATGGAGAAGTACGTACCATTGCCTTCAGGTTTGGAGAAGAGGAGCACTGGGGAGGTGAACACAGATGTAGTGATTGAGGATGCTAGAGTGAGGGAGGGGCTGCTGGCATTGAAATTGGAAAGATCACTAGGTCTACGTGTTAATCTGACAACTTAGCCAATGAGAGAAGATATTTCTATAAGTGACATTTTATAAAATATACTCTGTATTTTATTGTACCAGTACACAGGATTTAAAAATTCATCGGCCATGGAATTGGACGGGCTTACTCGATAGCTGAAGTTTCTGGATAACAACGGATGCACCATAGATCAACTTGACAGACATGTGCGAGTGAAGTCATTTATGAAGCAAGAACACCCAAATATTAAACATTGCTTTGATGTTTGGCATATGGCAAAAGGTAAATACAATATGCAACACTTAATTCTTGCACCAGTACTGCTCATTCAGTTAGTGATAGTAATTTGAAAGCAGCATTAAGATGAAATGTATATTTTTTATAAGTTAAGTAGATTGAGCTGATTCCGTTATTATTTCCACAGGCATTGGAAAAACACTAGATGCATCCTCAAAGAAGAACAATTATGGGATTATGGGATCATTCAACTATGGATCCAGTCTATAATGAACCATATGTTCTGGGTTGCATCTACTAATGACTCAGACCCAGACATGATTCAACAGAAATGGCTCAGTGTGCTGAACCATGTAGCCAAAGAGCACACAGGGCATGGTGACAAGTTCCCACAATGTGTTCATGGTGAGACTGATAAAAATAAAAAGTGGATTGCAAAGGGTGAATATAAATAGTTTTTTCAATAGTTTTTTTCATATTATGATCAGCATGTTGTCTGTGATGTAAACAACATCCATTGTTATGCATCTTGCCATAGGTACACGTGTGCACAAAGTAATGAGCGAGACCATCAAAAGCTCTTACTTACTGCGAGACCTGAAACAGATGTCACCCATGTACCAAACCTACTCACTAGAGGTTTTCCATGGGTTGGTGTGCCATTTTGCACCCAAGTTTTCCCACTTTTTCTACCCCACAATGTACGCCAGGTAAAAATAAGTTGTGATTTTGTTGACATAAGGAGATCCATTGCATACTCAAAATAACATGGTTAATATGTTGCATATATTCCACTCCACTAATACATATACCCTCATATAGGCATCTCCTTGCAGGCCTGCACTTTAATGAAAATGTTGATCGTGCCATCGAAAAGACACATGAAGGTGAACAACAGCACCATGTACTTACCCAAAAGCAAGCAAGGAAAAACAGGTAGTCGTGAAGCCTATTTAAGTCCCACCTATATTTGTAATTTTTTATTTTTAAAAACAGCAGAACCAATAAACTATTTATGTAAAAATTTATTGTAAATAAAGAGAACATTTTTATTTCCAGTTACTTTGTTGAATTTGATACATTGCCAAAAAAAAGTTAAAAATAATAGAAATTTGTCGCTGTCATTACATTAACTGTCTGTTACTCACTTACTACTTTGGAAATATGGCACGAGGTTCAGCACAGTGCTGTGTTTGGCCCTAGGGGGTGATTGACTGTTACAAGAACTGTTGCTATTGTCTTACAGCTATCACAAAAAATATTCCACAGTAATGTTACAAGTTTACTTTTGAATGTATTCAGTATAATTTGATTTTGTGTATCTATTGCATTGTGCCATATTGTTGGCTCGGGTGTAGCCTGCAAACGGTCACCTGGATCAGTGCACCTTCCTGGTAGTCAAATAGATGAATAATTACCTAAATAAATACACACATATTCGTTATTGAGAATGGTTTTCAAATACAAAAATGTTTTCTAGCAACAGTTTCAGAATGATGATTAAGAATCAGATTGCATCATTAGAGCAGTACAGGTAATGGTACCTTGGTTTGCATCAATATGGTTAAAATCTAATATATGTTTTTGCACACAGGTTACATTGCCAACATCAAATAAAAAGTTATCAACCTTCGGTCACAATATCCATCCTACAGTTGTGCAGCACGAAGATTTCATTCCTGAACCTCTTTCCAAACAGTTTGGAACACTAGACTAACAGCAACTAAGTCTGAAGCACAGTTCTCATTTCCCTGCAATGCAGACACTGCCAAGACAGGAAACTTTGCAATTCAGGAAATAATACATAACTTACTTTCCAAACAAATCTGGTCAAATTCAACATGGATGCTATTTACAAGTCATTACAAGAATGTAATAGACATTGACAGTCTTACGTTTTTGCTTTTCGCCACAGTACTGAATTAAACCTAAAACATCATGAAATACTGTACTATCATGGTTGTTGGTCATTTTTTTGGAATTTGAAAGCTTGGTTTTACTACTTTCTGATATGCATCTTGTCAAATGTATAATGCCATTTATGTTTAAAATGTATGCCTGATAGTAGATGACTTTACTGATGACTTTAACTAATACTCACAGTAGCATGTGACTTGGGCGCCTGAATTGTAGCGCCGTCCGAAACGGCGATGTGATGTGGGTGAAAGCCCAAAAGGCAAGAGGGCAGGGTGGGTGACCGGATGTGGTGGGGTGGGCGACCCTAGTGACAGGATGTCGCTGTATGTACATGCGCGCGGCGGGGAGCAAGCACAGTGAGCATGGCCTTGGAGGGGATGTAGGGGGTGGCGCTGTGGTCGGCTGCTGAGCTGCACTGTGGCATCAGGGGTTGGCCTCTGCTTGTGGTGTGTGGGGTTCCCTGGTTTGAGTCTGGGTCCGGTGCTACATCATTTTGTTGCGCTGTCCCAAAACTATACTTTTGCTTTGCCCCCCAGACATGCACCCTCCTGGAATTGAGAATCCTTAAGTAGGGGCCAAAGCCCTTCATGAGGGTTTGGGAGGGCACAGCCCCCACAGAAAGCAAATCCATTGAGTCTCCCACGCCATTCCTCCTTGCGCCGAGGTTGTCAGGGTGGCAAAATGGTTTTTGCCACCCTGACATTGCGATAATGCAGGTCACTGTAAGGCGCTCGCCATTATCACATAGAACCATACTCACAATACTTATTATTTACCTCGATGTGTTTGAATGTTTATATATGAACATACAAAATTATCATCAAATTCAGACCTTTTTGTCTATCTAGTCTGCTCTGTTCTGCAGAACTTCTGTCTTCAAGACTCCAGCTGACATGCTCCCCTTGCACCCCCCACCATCGATTTGGCAAATGTATGCCTCACTCCAAACCCCCAGGCAACACCCCACCACATCACACATTGTTTAATCCCTCCCTCTGAAAATGTCACACACACTTTTGCAGTGTCCCACAGTCCAAAGTGAAATCACATCTTTCTGAAGCTAATTTCCATCCTTCAACAGCCCTTAATGAGGAATAGCACCTCCACATTTCCCTCCTGAAGTTGCATCTGTCAGACTTCAGATTGTGGTCCATTGGTTCCTTGTTCCTTGTAACTACCCCCCCCCTTACTTTCTCCCTTCAGCACACCATAGTCCTCTCATCCCTCCCTTCCCTCACACTTCTCCCTTACTCCCTCCTTACCTTCTCCTCCATCTATAGGTATTTTGTATCAATATCCTTTCTTCATTCGTACCATGATAGCACTTCTTTTTATCTGTTTATTGCGATATGGGATTGTTCCATCTCCTTAAGTGCTAGCACTCCCTTGTTAGGTGTTAGGTGTTACCATGTATGAAGATAATTGTATCATAATTATTGTAATACCTGTGACGTCAACTCAAGTGTTACCACTTCTTTGTTAGGTGTTTCCATTAATGAAGTTCTTGTATCATAAGTATTGTCATTCCTGTGTCGGGGGGGTTACAACACCAAAAGGAGAGTGGACCATGTGCCACAAAAAATGTAGGCAGCACAAGAAAAGGGGATGTTCCCATGAATGTATGCACATGGGCATATTCATAGCAAATGATCCCCGCAAGGGTAGTAACTGTGCTGTGCAAACATCTGCCATAAAAAGCAGATCAAACCCTGCCAGCCACCCACAGGCAGGCTGTGAAAGCAAAGGCAGGTGCACTCCAGCCTGCCTGCCGCAGTAGTACAGTGGAACCCCCACCCTATGCCCATTCAACACCGATGCACACACAAGCATCGACCTTCCCCCGTATCCCATAGTGTAGTGACCACCATCCCATCCTGTTCCTAAATGCCCATGTCAGACAACCACCCCATCCCATCATGTCCACAAAGCCAGTGAGCAGTACAGCCCACCACACTCCTCCATGGCTGCCCACCGTGTATTTTGTACAAAGTTGTGAAATACTGCTTACAGTACACAGTGCAAGACCATTGATTGACAGTGTTAGCCAATGGGCTTGTATTGTATAAAGTAAGCTGTTATTCATTCACAGTTCAGCATGCAGGCCACCATCTACGTGTGCAGTGGGTTTTGCTGCTCATTGTCATCCTGTACATGTTGTGATGGGGTGGAGCTGGGGGGGAGATGTTAGTGCCTCAGTGGATGTGGTGGTGAGGGGTCCACTATAGTATGGGAAATTTTGTTGTGGCTATAATCCAATAGAAGTGGAATAGGGATAGTTACATAAGGTGCTGCCACTACACTATTTAAAATCTGCATGGGGAAGTGATTAGTTATTTATATGACCAGGGATCAGGATGGGATGGTGTTCCAATACACTACGGAAATTGTGGATGGGGGTATACTGTAAGTTATCAGATGATATGCTTGGCACCTTGTACTTGTTGTCAAGACTGCACCAACCTGTGTTAATGAAAGGCACATTTGTATGGCTGCTAAATTGTTACATGCAATCACTTGGTCATATGACCTGAACCACACTGCAAACTATGTTCAATTAACAGTATGGGAAATCAATACTGTCTCTGTCATTCATCTAAAAGGGTATGGTGTGTGATTAGATTATCAGTCTTGGTGTTTGACTACACTACATAGCATCCAGCATCAGATGTGTTACAAATAGAACGGAACTGGATGTATAGTATGTCTCTTAACATATTATGTCTGCAAGTTGCATGATGGTACTTACAGTCAAGACCACAAACATATATTCATATGAGGTTTAATAGAAATTGCAATAGACACTGGTCACACACAATCTGCATAGTTGCTGATGGAACCTTTTTCAGACTGTGGCAAGAAAAAAAAAATCTTACGAATTGCGCCTGCACAGCTTTTTGCTAAGCTCAGTCATATTAGGGCAACATTTATCGTATGTTATCTGTTGTTATCACTAAAACTTAACTGAACGGTACTGTTCAACCATGAAAATATAAAAAGCATATAATTAAGCAATAAGGCATGACAAGGTGTGTGTTATTGTGTAATAGTAACCAGCTTCCCCTTTTTCCCATAGGGAAAACATGGCATAATTTGCTGTTATAAAGGAGTGTTTATAACAGCAAACATGTACACGGTTTCCCTTGCTGTGCACATGCTCACACAGCAGTGCAACCATTCTAGACCGCTCACTGCTTCCACATCACCAAAACAGAACCGCCAGAAGAACTCAGCGGTAAGTCGTTTTCTTTTATATTTTCCCCATATACCATGAAAACATTCAAAGACCTGCACAAAGGAAAAACAAAAGTTTAAAGAAAGGCAAATCTCGGCACTGGACAAAAACGCAACCGAACCTAGGATACACTGGCAGCTCTTTATTTTATATAATTGCTGAGGCGAAAAAAGAAAACCCAGCAATTATATAAAATAAAATAAAATATGGGTCTGTGTGTGTGTAAACTCAAATTTATACACACCCTTGGGGTTAGATGCTTCACATACTGTATAGCCCTCGAGCTTTGCTCTTGGGGTTTATGTAGCATCAAACCCCTCGGGTGTGTGTAAATTCTCATTACGCACCCAGACCCATACTTTATTCTCTATATAATGTCACTCCTGGGGTGGGTTGAAGCACGAGGCAAAGCTGAGTGCTTCCACCACCCCAAGAGTGACGTTATTACACAATAACACACACCTTGGAGTGCCTTATTGCAATTATACAAATGGTTCGATGTTATACAAAATAAAAAAACATGAAAAAATGTTTTTAGTAGATTTTTTGTGTTTCTGAAGAGACAACAGCGATCAAAAGGTCCAATAAAGCAATACAGTGATGTTATTGTGTAATAACATCACTGTCTCAGGCACCCACTGACCAATCAGAATACAGGAAATGTCCCTGCCATTGTATAATGACCAATTTAAAACACAGTTCTCACAGCCAAAAAAAATAATTTTCATTCAGCCTTCAACTGCTAGATATGAGAACCAGAAAATCACTTTAAAATGAAAAAATGCTGGCAGTGGATAAGACAAATAACATCACATTTGTGTAACAAATTACAGCCATCAGGACTCATATAAAGTAGCAGAACAATTAAACATAGCTGCAAACCGCCAGTCAATATTTAGAAAATGTCAATCAGTCTGCATCTTGCACCGGTGGCGGCTTGAAGCCGGTGTATTCATCAGAGGGAAATGCTTCTCTGATAGAAGATATGGCACAACCAGGGAGTACTCATTAATTCCAGCATCCAAGGTGATGCCAGATCCAACTAAAGAACTTTCTGTAGGCTACATGATGATAAGTCCTGTAGGTAAAAGCAAAATTTATTTCAAATTACATGTATATTACGTATTTCATAAAATTACAACAAAATGGATATTATACAAAGGAGTATGAAAATCCTGTTACCTCATTGGTCAAAACACATCAAATGCCCAAGGGTATATTTAAGCAATATATCCAGAGAAGATGTGGGCGATGCCAGGATGCACCCAAGCCTGGTGTGGTCCAGTCATGTGGCCGCAGGCAGAGTGAGTGAACCATACCAGAAGGGGTAAATCCTGCCATCACCCAACATCCTCAAAGGGCATATTACGATTATACAATGTCCCTTTTTTTTCTACAGAGAAAAATAAAAATTAAAAAGATATATTTTTTCATTTTGAATCAATTTTTTGTGTGTTTTGATTGATACACCGGAAGAAGTGGTCCTCGATTACTGTGGCTGTTAGTGGAGTGAGCAGTTCATGCTTTGCTGAATCTTGCTATCAGGGTAGAAATAGATTGGAATATGAGGGGTGAAAAAACTTTCAGAAGGAAGTTGCATGGAAGGATTTGCCTGGAAACTATTTCTGCAATACAGTTTCATCTGGGTCTTTGCTAGAGTGTTTAGAGAATATGTTGTGGTGAGTGTCAGTTTTGTTTGTGTTTTGGTGAATTGGTGTGCTTTCTTTTGTGCGTTGTGGGTTCACTTGTGTGCCACAGAGCTTTAGTGGGGTTTCCATCCATCGCCGTCTTTGCCACTTCTGACTTTGTCATGCTTGGAGTGATTTTTACTGTTTGATCTTCGGTGGCATTTGGAGTGATTTCAGAAAGGGGGTCCTGATGCAGCTAACTGGCGGCTAGCACATTTTATCGTTGGGTGACAGCAAGATTTACAACATGTAAGTCATGTCAAGTAGCCAATCAGGATGCTGTATTTTTAGAGCCATTTTATAACATGGATTAAACAATGGCATCAAAAATATTGCTTCCTCATTGACTGCCTGGAACAATTTACATGTTGTAAATCATGCCATCAACCAACAGGAAGAAGTGACAGATGACAGTGTGCTGCTTCTGGCCCCATCACTCTGAAATCCTTTGATTTCCTACAAAAACAAAAAGGAAAAAAGTGTTGACAAGCCAGTAGCCATTTCTGCATGACAGCCTGTAACTGGGAGGCATCTACTCTGTGCTCTCTTATGGGAAGCTGAGACAGAGCATGAAAAATAAAAGTTCAGCTGAAAAAAAGATGGGAATCCCTTCCTTCACCAGCCCAACAGCGAAGTGTCTGACAAAAGAACTACTAGTAAGTTCGGCAAAAGAGTCAGTAGATTTGAGTGTGCCGGAACGTAGAGAGCTTCAAGACAGCCTAAAAGACCCATCTTTTCTACTTGGCCTTTGGGGATTTTACATAATAATCCTGATTCAGTTGTTGTATTTGAACTTGTATGTGATTTGAAATTGAATTTTTTATTATCTTATTTGTTTTAATTTGTTTCTATTTATAATTCTGTACAGCACTTTGGTTTTGGAATTGCGCTTTATAAATAAAGGTTATTATTATTATTGGTGGCCCATGTGCATAACGCACCAAAAAAAAAGTGAGTTGTGCCTCCGTAGCAGAAAAGAAAACAAGCAACAATTATCAAAGGCTGTCCTGGCACATACAATTAAAATGGAGCCATGACACTGTCAAAACACAACCTTGGCATACACTTCCTGGCACACGAAAGAAGGCACCAGGCAGACAAACTAAGTGTTTCACTGGAAATATGGCTTGTTTACACATACTTTAAAGGAATAGGAATTTTGTGGGGGGGGGTTAGGGTCAGTGCTCAGGAGACAGAGGTGACCAGCGTAGTGTGGAACTGATCTAATCAGTGGCTGGTCCTGCACAATTGGTTCATTCAGCAAGGGAAAGTATGGATCTCTGGAGAACACAACAACATGTGCACTGGTTTATGCTATTTACAGAATTACTTGAATAAATACAAACACATTTTGGAAAATTACAACAATTGTAAAACAATGGTAATATTACATTGGATAAGAAAGAATAAAGTCATGAACTTGTGCTAAAGATTACTTCAAATGGGTAAAATACAACTAGTCATGAAAGTTAACTAGTTGATAAACAGTGGAAAACATGCATATTACAATTTACAACATAGGAATATATTGACCAACCACCCCACCCCCACCACCACCACAATGCTAGGCAGTCCTACCCCTGTACCCCCACCGCACCACACATGCTGGCAACTGGCGTAGCACTACACAGCATGCCAAGGCCAACCCCCAACTGTTCTGCTAGTGGACTCGAACTGTACGGAGGGGAATCAGTCTCCCACCATGAAAACTGATTCATGGGGGATAGAGGGGAACAAACCCATGCAAAGGGGAAGTTGTAAGGGTGGGCCAACAACCTCCCCATGGGTTGGTGTAAACAAGAAGAGAGGAGTAGAGAGGGCAAAAAGTACCAGGAGACAGCATAGGGAGCACAGCAAAGGGAGAGCCATGTGCACCAATGCCAGAAGTCTGGGCAATAAAATCCAAGACTTAACAGTGGTCATAGCTGAGGTGGACCTGGACATCATGGAGACATGGGGTCATGAGGGCCAGGACTGGGACATGGCAATACCAGGATATGTACTTTTTAGGAAAGATAGCGTGGATAGGAGAGCAGGGGGAGTTGCCCTCTATGTGATGCAGCACATTAAGGCTACAGAATTGCAGGGAAGGGGGGGCTGAGGCTCTATGGATATCACTGGACAGGGTAGGGAGAGGTCATGTGTACCAGGGTGATATATAGACTGCCAGTGCAGCAGTATATGATGGAGAGGGCAATGATGGCGTATATCCAAAGGATGGCAAACAGAAGTGAAGTGCTGCTGATGGGAGATTTCAACATACCAGATGTAGAATGTGGCATCCCATCAGCAGCATCCACCAGTAGCGGGAAATCATGGACTCACTACAGAGTGCTGTCATGAAGCAGCTGGTAAGGGAACCAACCAGGGTGGGGGCAATTCTAGATTTAATCCTTAATAATGGGGAATGGGTAGGAGAGATATCCATATGAGAGAACCAGGGAATGAGTGACCACAGCACTATCTGGTTCACAATAAACATGATGGCGGAGGTCCATAGGACCAAAGTAAAGGTGCTGGCTTTCCGGAGAGCAGACGTTCATGAAATCGGGGAAAGTGTTCAACAGGCATTTATAGGAAGGGGGGAACAAAGTGGTGTGGAGGAAATGTGGGGTCAAATAAAAGGGGCAATATTGGAGGCTGCTAGCCTCTGTGTCAGGAGGGTGAATAAGAATATAAGAAAGAGGAAATAACTTTGGTTTAACAAAGAGGTGGTGGAGAAGGTCAGGGCAAAGAGGATAACATTTAGGAGGTGCTAAAGGACACAAAGGGAGGAGGATAGGGCTGCATAACAGGAGAAGCAGAAGGAAACAGGTATGGAGTTCAGGAGGGTGAAGGTAAGAACAGAAGAGAGTATAGCCAGCATGGTCAAGGAGGGAGATAAGACCTTCTTCCGGTATGCAGATAGTAGGTGGGTGGTTCGGGGGAACATCAGAAAATTATACTTTACAGAGAGGGTAGTGGAAAGCATGACTAGGCTCCCAGAGGGAGTTCTGGGGCCGGGAACTGTGGGGGGTGGTTCAAGAGAATATGGGATAGACACATGGGTCTGTCAGTCCCAGGGAGAGAGGTGGGTGTATAGGAATAGCAAAGTCTTAGCAGCCTGCTAGGCACACAGGGCAGACTGGGTGGGCCTGGTGGGCCTTTTCTGTTGACACATTCTATGTTTCTCTGTTTCTATAGTACGGGCCCATTGGTGGTGATGCGCTCATAATATGTACTGTACAAGCTCCCTAGCAGAGCAGTCTGTGTCTGGCTGTGGAAGAGTGTGGAGGGCTGTGCCAGTCACTGGCACAGTTGATGCTAGAGGTGGATGCACACTCTACCGGGGTGGGGGGGCCACTAACGGGTGGTGGATGCTGTCAAAGCCCGGACACGATTAGTATGCAGAAGCTCAACTACAATGTCCATTGGGGGAGGGAATCTTACACACATCCATGCCTGGGTGGGGTTGGGGGTTGAGTGGATTTTGGGGATGGAATGGGGCCATTAAGCATGGCATGTATCACCACAGATGAAGGATTGGTGGGCAATAAAATAAAAACAATTGTTTTGTCTTTGTTTTACCCTCTTACCTCACTAGCACCTGGACTCTCTCCGGTGTGGTCACATGATGGCGCTTTCTTCCACCCACCTGAAGTTTTCCACAGCCGTTCTAGTGCGTCCCTCTTCAGCCTTCACCCGGTCACCCGACCATCCAGCTCTGAGTCCCCAAGGGTGGAACCACCTTCACTCACTGGAGCTCAATCTCAGAATCTAGTGGGGCATTCAGGCTTATGGCAGACCCCAGAGGAGGCATCAAGAACCTGGCACTGGGCATGGGTGCATCATCACTGGACCCACCATCACGTGCCACAGCTAGGGCATTTTTCCTTGTTCTGGATCCCTGTGAGCACAGATGTGCAATGACACCCAGCACGTCACAGGCATGCTCCCGCACCTGTGCATAAGTCATTTACCTCTGCTCTGACCCTGACAATTGTGACACAGGTTGCACCATCACCCAGCCAGCATCAGGAGCCTCTTGAACTGTGGCAAGTGAACCCACCCTTCCCCAGGAAAGGAGATCAGTCCTCTGGATGTGCTATCCTTTCCTATCCCTGCCAACACCCGATGATCCAAGTCTGTTCCCGAACCCAGGACACCGGCATGGAGCGAGGTGTGGCCACCAGTGCCCCAACCCTCTCAGCCACTGGACCAACTGATAAAAACAAAAATTTCAGCATAAAATACTTGAAATAAACATATAAATACATCATACTCATTCAAAGGGATATAGTCATCAAATGGCCCCTCCAACTACAAGTACTCGTAGAACAAAACTTTGATGACTCTGGGATTCAGGCAGTTGAGATGGAAAGATTCATTGTCTGTGACACAGTTCAATTCTTCATTTCCAATGAGTTTACTGACAATCTCTATTTCTGTACAGCAGACACATTCAAGGTCGGCAGACATAGCAGCACAATGTCCACAAGTACACCTGTAAGCATGTAAGCAAATGTACATATAAATAAAATGGCTATAAATGACAATAAGCAATATCTTACATACTGTACAACTTAACACAAACATGCACAATTTTCATGTGACATATATGAAATAATTTAAGTGCACAGAGACCATTTCTTTTTCTTTTTTTGTCTTCTCTATTTATGCTCCACCCCATGAAGCATCCCCCATCTGACCACTCCTTTGGTGTGCCTAGGTCCCCTGCTCCCACGCAACACTGCTGCTATCCAACAACTCCTATCTGCAGCACACCATCAGGTAACATGACCTATCCCTTCATCGAGAGGTTCACTCTCTTCAGAGGAGGAAGAGCTTTACCGGGCAACAGCTTATGCTGTGGTGCAGCAGAGTCTGTCTGGCCTGTCTCCAAGGCTTCATGGTGTTGGGGGATAGCACTAGTCATTCAGCCAGGCGGGGAGACCATTTTTCGACCATGCCCACAGCAGTTCTTGGCTAGGGATATGCAAGGGGCATGTTGAGGAATCATGTCACCCAGGCACATGGCACAATCTGCTCATGGGTGCCAAGGCTCGACCCCCCCCACCAGAGGTAAGCGTCAAATGGACACTCTGGAACCCCTCCCTGCTGGTCTCTGCTCCAGATATCCATGCTCGGGGCATGAACCCGGGTCACCAGCATGCTGAGCGAACTACAGTCCATTTTAGAATGCTCAACATGCAAAACCAATGACAGTGAGTTACAGTGAACCAAAGACATAGCACTGACATTGGATACTGATGTGTGTTGTCATTGGATTGTAAATTAGCATAAGGTATGTTGGATGAGACATACAATGTTGTAGAGGAGAAGGACACTATGGTGCTAGGAATAGGTGGCAGACAAAGTAAGGACTAAAAGGGCTGGGTGCACAAAATACAAGGAGACACAAGAAGATGAGAACAGAGATGTACAACGAGTGTTTCTAATGGAATCAGTGAGGCCTGTAAGAATAGCAAAGGTGTCTGACAGATGTACGTTTAGCATAGACAGTTAAGAAGGTGGACCAGACATTATGCAGGTATATCAGCAAAAGGTGTGGGGAGGAATTATACATTTCAAAGTGTAGAAAGTGGTATGTCACTTTTATTTTTCTATCTATCATTTATGACAAACAGTATACTAATAAGTATGTTGTAAGGGGGTACAAACAGTGTGATGGATGTCACAGTAGCCCCGGTGTGGGTTGACTGTACAGTACAAAATATAACAGCATTAGGCTAGCATGATGGTAACATTTTCAAACACTGCAAAAATTAAGATAGCATATGGTCATTAAGGGATGTCGACCCCGTGGCCATGGAAAAAGTACTGTCCATTTCATCATGTATATATCAGATAGTACCAATAAATAAAATGGGGCATAGTCAAGGATGTGGGATCCATTTGGTCAGAGTATTGAAGTATCTGGCAGGCCAATAAGATATGTTGTAGAGATAGTGGCTGCTAACATCCCACGGTACTGACATTTTTATACATGTGTAACACATTCTGCAAATTTACAGGGCAGTGAACAAACTCCAAGAATCACAAAGTGGGAGTATTTCATGAAAAATGGTAGTGAAATACTGCTTTAGTCCCCTCGTTGTTTCCTCTGAAACACTAAAGAACGCCTTGTGTTTATGATGGCAGGACAACTGTATGCAGCTACAGAGGTGGGAGAGGGGGTACAGTCTGTATCAAGGATGGATGGGCTGAAGTACATACTATGAGCATCCACCACAACTACTTACTGTAACTGTACCATATGGGCAACTCACAGACATTTTGAATACATCCCAACTTCACCGCAAATGGTATGGTGTGATGGTTGGTGAAGGGCCTATAATGCTTAAGCAATACACAGGCCAAACTAAACTCAGTTGTTAATTTGGCCTAGGTGGGATACTATAGGCTGCTTTGCATGGGATGGGGGTTGAGCTGCTTGTGCTGTAACTGCAGTTGAGATACGGATGTCATGGATTATAGCTGATGCAGGCAATACTTTGAGGGACAACGACTGCAGCTGCATGTACATGAACAATACTGGAAACTGACAGACACATTGAAGCCCCACACCACCACAAAATCATAAGGGAAAGGTTTGGTAGGAGCGGCAGAATGGATACTCATCAGGAAGCATAGATACAGTGTACACATAAATTAGTTTTGTGCTGCCACGGATACTGGTTGCAACTCTGGAATGGGAAGGGCGGCTATGGTCGTATTGTTTCTAAATTTCACAAATGGCCTGTACCATACCTGCAATCTACTAACACAAGACAGATACAGTGAAGCTGACAACAAAGTTAACTAGCAAAGGGTAGTGGCGAAGGGGGTTGAGGGGGTTGCGGTTTGTAACAGGAGTGATCTCACAATACCACTGGCTATTCCATCACCATGTGGCCATATAGCACACTATATGATACCCACACACACCACACCCACATTCAGCTACTGTCCTGATGTTTCATGCAGGGGGTGTGTGAACAAATACCATAGTAATATTTATTTTTTATAAAAGTCCCTAAACATAACCTCACCCTTGTAAGTCACTCAACACTTTGCTCTGCAATCAGTGGCTATAAATACTGCCATCATTCCACAACCCCAGCATCCAAAAAACAATACACAAAATATTCTCACCATGTCCAAGCAAGGTGAGAAACCACTACTCGACCTACACACATTTCATTACTCACAATACTCTGATCAGCAAATCTTCAACATTTACCAGATAACAAAAAAAAAATCATTGTACATGAGCATCACAGCGCAATGCTGCTAATGTACAGAGATAAAAAGTGGAATTGAGGGCCAGATATCCACAATGTGGTTTGTTTCACTGATGGCATTTGTGGGTGTGCGGGCGATCATGCGTGATAATATCAAGTGAGAGGTCCTGTGATAACCAGTCATGGACTGTGTGTTGTCAAAACGAGATAGCAACACAAAGAAAGTACCAAAAATGGCAAAACATGTCCATTATGTAAAACTGTGGCCAAAACAATATATCAGGCCATGAACTGGAAAGGCAAAAGGGGATCTCAATCAGTATGTGTCATACTATGGGGTGCTGGGGGGATCAGAGACAAACAGCACTGTTTTATAACAAAAAGAAGCAACATTGATACTTGGGAAGAAGTACAGAGGTGTGATAAAATAATAAAACCCACAAGATAAGCTAAATAAATAGAATGATCAGTAAATCAGCAGTGGGGACTCTGAGCTTACCAGGAATTGAGTTGAATGTGCTGGCATCCATTCTGGACAGCTAAACAACCTATCAAAATTTCTGACTCCTCATTTGAGGAGTCACTTTCAGATGAACCAGCATTGTCAACAAAATCATCAGCCTCTGGCTCATATATCTAAGGCTGGATGTTGCTGTTGAGGTTGATATTGAAATCCAAAACAAGATCTGGGTCTGCCTCCGCCATTGTTTCCGTGCAATTGGGCACAGATACAGCTCTTCTATTGCTAACATGATGGCATTGCATCACGTGACCACCTGCACTCATTATCTCAGCTTTGGATCAGCAGCTACAGTGTAGGGAATAATAAACAATGAAAATACAGGTAAATATTATTGATTTGAACCATTTGAGCATATGATATATTGCGCGGGGTGAATGTATTTCGGTCCTAAAATCTGAGCCTGTTTACACTTCCTTTAATCTAAAAAGTGACTTTAACTAATCCTTGAACCAAGACATAATGACAGATGAACCCTTTTCAGAATCAGCAGTTTACAATGTTTTAAAACCAACTAAAGCCAGTTCAGCACCAGGGAACGATGGGATCCATCCAAGTTTAATTGGAAACCTAGCTAACAGCCTCAAAAAATCTTTCTGTACTTTAACAAATCTATCATTACTGGTGATTTTCCATTAGACTGGAAGACAGCAATAGTAATGCCAATACACAAAAAAGGCAGCACTACAACCCCCCCCCAAAAAAAACTACAGACCCATCAACTTGACATCAGTCCCAAGGAAACTATTGGAAAAACTTATTAAAAATGGATTCAAACATGAGTCAACAATACTAGGAATTATGGATACTATACAACACAGGCTTTGGAAAGGCAAACCATGCACAACTAACTTAATAAGTTTTTATGAAAATGTTAGCCTAAATTTAGACATGGGGAATCCCACCAATGTGATTTATTTAGTTTTCAAGAAAGCCTTTGACATCATTCCACTTGATATACTACTACAAAAATTGAGATCCATGTGTTATAGTGCATATCTCTGTAACTGGGTCCAGTTGTGGCTACGGGACAAAACTCAAGAGTACAAATTTCAGGTCATCTATCCAATATAGGATTAGTTACAAGTGGGGTTCCTCAGAGTTCTGTTTTGGGCCCCTTATTATTTAATTGCTTTATTTTTGATTTCCACATTGGTCTGAACAATCAATGTACCAAATTTGCAGATGACCCAAAAATATCATATGGATTCGACTCAGAAGGTAAATATTCAACAATGGCTGGTGACCTAAAATTAATAGAGCAATGGGTACAAAAAAATGAATCTCATCTTGGAAAAGTGTACAGTCATATACTTAGGATGAAACAATCCTCTAAGACCATATACTATCCTTTTTTTTTTTTTTTACCTTTGTTTAACCAGGAGAGACACACTAAGCTGAAAGCTTGTTTACAGGTGCAACCTGTGAGCACAAGGAAGTTAAGTGACTTGCCCAGGGTCACACAGTATGCAAGTGGGGGCTGTGGGATTCAAATCTAGGTCTCCAGGTTTGCAGCTCAGAGCCTTAAACCACTGCACTATACTGCCTCCTAACAAATCTTGAGTCACACTTTACCAGCTGTGGAAAATGAAAATGATCTAGGTATCTGGATTGACGGGTCTCTCAATATGCATAGTCATATAAAGAACATCACAAAAACTGTGAACAAATATATTAACATAATAAAGAAATATTTTATAACTAGAGATGAGCACACCATAATAGGTTTATATAGGTCATACGTAAGACCACAAATTGATTATGGATCCCAGTTCTGGTCCCACACCAATAACATAGAGGATAGTGGATGGGCAACAGTGAACAACAACACTGTTGTTCACTTCGAGAGGTTGTCTTGACAACCAGGTAAACCTCAAGAGTGAAGCTCGAGAGGTTTTGGTTGTCATGAAACCTCGAGAAGTTACAACAGTGTTGTTGTTTACTGTTGCCCATCCACTATCTTTTATAGTGTATGGGCAAAAGTAAATCACGAACTGCTTGTGCCCTCTCCTCAGTCACGCCATGATGTCGGAGACCCGCCTCCTCCCACCCCACCGTGTCGAAACACTCCACTCATTCCCGGTCCACAGCAGTATTTATTTGTTAGTAAGTGCTGGCAAAGATTTAAAAAAAAACTCATGGACCTTATTATCTCCTCCTGTGCCTTCGCTTTCCTCCATTGTATGACCGCCTACACAGCGCGAGTGGCGCATGCTCAAATGTAATCATGCCATTGTACCATCGATGTGACGTACTCACAATGATACAACAACATTGTGATGTCACATCAATGATACAACAAAACTAGGGAAAGCTAGATTTCCAGTGAATACAACATTCTAACATACACTATATCAAAATCTTAGATCTCATAATAGACAGAGATTCAATGAACAAATACACTTAAAAGACAAATCTTTTTTCTATTAGGGGGCCCTCGCTTGTGGAACAGACTCCCATAACATATTGTTGAAATTGAGGAATTCCAAACATTTAAATGTCAAATTGACAAATATCTGGGCTTCTAATAAAACGTATATCAACAAGGTGTGAAAGACAGACTCAATGGGCTTCACCTGCTTCTGTCTCTCTCTACCAAATTACCAAGCAACCATGTTTTCTCCCTGTTCGAGGCCAGCACACGTGTAGTGGCATGCACATACAGCATGATGGCAGAGTCCCCCTAATTCTTGGTCTGGACTTTCTGTCCAGCCTTGAACAGCAAGTGATCATTTTCCACTTGTTCCCTGTAGAGAAACTGATGTTTATAAAAATAAAAACAGTGATGTGTCAGGGAAGGGAGATGAATCAGACAACAGGTATTCAACCAAATTAATACAGACAGTAGAACTTGAAAGTAAGATCAAAGAAAAAGTGAATGTGTTCCTAGTACATCACAGTCATCAAAATATATTTGCTATATCCCCAGAAATTATAAATCAGACCCTGCAAGCTTTTTTTGAAGAACTACAGGGATCCTTATATGATGGAAGAATCTAGGAGGAAAAAACAGCACACTAGGGAAGGCTGGTTTAATGCAGAATGCCATAACCCCCAAAAACATCTTGAGTGCTGCAAACAGCAAAAAGAGAAACTAATTCAGATAATGTTTTCAATCTAAAGTATACAAGGAAGACTTACAGGATTATTCTTCACCAAAAGAAAAAAACCTTATTATGAATCCCTTTGGGAGCAAATGTTAGAAATAATTAATAGAAATTATACAAAATCCATTTGGGAATTGGTTGCTAGGGGAATATAGGGGGAGAAAAGATGTATTGGATAATTATACTGAAGCAAAGTGTTAGATCCAATACGTCAAAGGGATATTTTTTGACCCAGATGCAAGATTTTCATGGATCAAACTGGATACTAAATTCATTAGCTTAAACTTCAGTTGTTTTGTGAGAGATGAGGTAGTAATAGCAATTCAAAAATTAAAACATAATAAAGCTCCAGGTCAATACAAAATAGCCAGTGAAATATATAAGTGCATGACAGAAGAGTGGGCAGACGTTCTATTACTAACATACTAATATACTAAAATGCCAGCAGAATAGGCCCAATGGTCTTTCGTGTCCGTTCATTTGGTCAGCCCCCACCCTGGGAGCTGACTTTGCTGCCTCCCTCGCCTTCTCTGGCTTCTCCCGTCCTAGTTCCTGATTTTCTCGCTGCACTGGATTTTGCTTCCAAAACCCTTCCCCTGTACCTGTCCCACCCCCTCTTGAACCCCTCCACCATCTCTGCCTCCACCAGCCCCCTGGGCAGCGCATTCCATGGCTCCACCACCCTCTCAGTGAAGTAGCACCCCTTCTTTCTCCCCTGAATCTTCCCCCTTCCAGCTTCCACCCATGCCCTCTAGTTTCCCCTTCCTCCTTCCTTCAAAGCACCCTGACTGCTCCTCCCCTATTTACTCCCTACATGTACCTGAAGACCTCTATCATATCCCCCCGATCCCTTCTCTCTTCCAATGTGTACATATTTAGGTTTTCGAGCCTCTTCCCATAGATCCTGTCCCCCAAGCCCCAAATCATTTTGGTAGCCCTCCTCTGGACCTTCTCCAGGAGTTTAATGTCTCTCTTTAAGTGTGGCCTCCAAAACTGCATGCAGTACTCAAGGTGTGGCCTCACCAAGCAGTTATACAGAGGGAGTATCACTTCCCTCCTTCTGGAGGTGATCCCCCTAGCGATGCATCCCAGCATCCTGTTGGCCTTGGCTGCTGCCCTCCTACAAGTCTTCGAGTTGTTCATCTTGACATCCACCACCACCCCCAGGTCCCTCTCAGCCATCTAAACTTGTAGCATTCCCCCCCGGGGTGTACACTTGGTCCGGGTTTCTGGCCCTCAGGTGCAGTACCTTGCATTTCCCTGCATTGAACCTCAGCTTCCACTTTCTAGATCGTCTTTCCAGAGCCTCCAGGTCCCCCTGTAGGGCCACCCTCCCCATCTCCCTATCCACCACCACCCCCAGTTTTGAGTCATCTGCAAAGAGACTCATCTCACTCCTGATACCTGTCCTTATGTCAGAGACATAGGCGTTGAACAGGAGGGTCCCAAGGACTGATCCCTGTGGGACACCACTAATGACCCTCCTTGGGGATGAGACTATCCTGCCAACTACGACCCTCTGGGTCTGGTCCTGGAGCCAATTGTCTATCCATCTGATCATCTGGTTCCCCACCCCCATTTCTCCCTGCTTATCCAACAGGCCCTTGTGAGGAACAGAGTCAAATGCCATGCTGAAGTCTAGAAAGAGGACGTTCACTGGTCTACCCAGGTCCAAGGCACTTGTCACCCAGTCATAGAACTCCACAAGGTTTGTCTGACATGATTTCTGGGACGAATCCATGCTGTCTATCGTCCAGGCACCTTGACTTTTCCAGGTCCCCCCCAGCCTCTCCTTGACAATGTCCTCCATCACCTTGCCCACCACCGATGTCAGGCTGACAGGCATGTAGTTCCCTGCCACCTCCCTTGATCCCCTCTTGTGTATAGGCACTATATGTGCCACCTTCCAGTACTGGGACACCCACCCTGTCCTCATAAAGATGGTGAAAAGCTCTGCCAGGGGTTTTGCCAAGACATCTGCAAGTTCCTTCAGCACTCTGGGATGTAATTTATCTGGCCCCAGTGCTTTTTTCTGTCTTAAGGGACCTGAGGGCTTCCCTCCCTCTCTCTGCTGTAATTTCCACCTCCGCTACCTCTTCTCCCTGCTTAGCCTTCTCCCCTCCTGCCAGTGATGCCTCCCCCTCTCCCCAGACCCACCGATCGGTAAGGGTCCCCCCTCCTCAGTATCACTGTCTCCTTCCATGTATGATGCAGCACCCCCATTTTCCTTAGTGACAACTGAGGTGAAGTACTCATTTAGTACCTCAGCCTGCTCCCCTGGGTCTTGTGCCCATCTCTCCCTGTTTTAATCCTGCTAATCTGCCCCTTCACCCTTCATTTTTCCCCCAATGTATCTAAAGAACCCCTTGTTCCCTCTCCTAATTTCCCTGGCCAGGTTCTGCTCCTTTCATGCTTTAGCCACCCTCACCACCCTAGTGGCCCTTCTTGCCATCAGTTCGTACTCCCCTCGATCCCTTTCACTCCTTGAGCACTTGAATTGCCTATAGGCTGCCTTCTTTCCCTGCACCACCTCCTGGACCTCCCTGGTCCACCAGCAGGGTTTTTGGGCCCTACCACATTTTCATCTTACTCTGGCACAGGTGCTGGTAGCATCTTGCACCCCTCTCCTGATTATTTCCAACCTACTGTCAGTGTCCATGTCTGACCCAATCACATCCAAATGCTCCTTAAGGATTCTTCACATTTCCTTAAAATCTGTCCCCCTGAAGTCAGTTACCTCCGTCTTTGTGCAGCCTTCTACCCCTCCTAGGTCCAGGCAGAACCAGACCATGGCATGGTCACTCCCCGCCAAAGGGTCCCTTACCTCCAGGCCCCCATTGTCACTGTCTGCCAGAACCACATCCAGTACCCGCACCTCCCTGGTCGGTTCCCCCACCTGCTGAGTTAGGAACGCATCTTGAAAGACATCCAACAACCTCTGTTCCCTGGCCACCGAGGATGTCATAGTCTCCCAGTCTGTTCCTGGCATTTTTAAGTCCCTCCAACACCACCACCCTTCCCCTGCCTAATCTGCGGTGTCTCCCAACATCTGCCACCAGACTTTCCTCCAGCTCCTCTGCCAGCGCAGGGGTTCTATACAACACTCCTATTTTTACTCTCTTGCCCCCCCCGTTATCAAGGTGACCCAAATTGCCTCCACGGTTCCCCCGTCTCCTCTACTCCCCCATGCCAATGCAGTTTTTGACTATTATTGCTACCTCTCCTCCCCTTCCCTCTCCCCTGTCCTTCCTGAACATTGTGTAACCCCCCCAGGTTCAGGTTACAGTTGTGTCATGCGGTGGCCCAGGTCTCAGAGACCACTGCCACATCTACCGCTCCCTCAGTTAGCATCACCTGGAGCTCAGGCATTTTATTTCCCAAGCTCCTGGCATTTAGCAGGACTACCTTCCACCCTTTCCCTATACTTCCATTTCCCCTGTTCGTGTTCCCATGGGGATTCCATTTTCCCCTGGTCTGCACTTTACCAGTTGGCCTTTTCCAGCATTCCTCCAGCTCCCCAGAGGGGTGGAGACAGAGTCCCTCCTTTATTGAACCCTCCTCGACAGCCTTTTCTCCCATCCCTCTCCCCTTCACAAGGCTAAACTTTGAGCTGTAGTTTTTGCCTTTGTCAAAATCATATTGAAGTGAGATTTCCACAGTAAATTGTTTGAGAATGTAATTACCATATTACAACAACTGTACAACTCAAAATTATATACCCTCATCTTGGTTGGGTTCAATAATTTTCCCAATTCATAAAAAAGGTCTGAAGACGGACCAAGGCAACTATAGACACATAAGGTTATTTGATATTATGCGGAAGATGTTTTCCAAAAATGCTACTATGGAGACTTTGGAGGAAGTCAAGAATACCAGTGATCTGTCCCCACTGCAAGCAGTTTTCCGGGAAGTTACTCAACACTGGATAACTGTTTCATAGTACAACATTTATCAGAAAAATATGTGAAATTATGTAAACAAAAACTATAGCTGACCTATATTGATTATAGTTTGACATTTGCTACAGTTAATAGAAGTACCTTATGAACCATTATGTACAATTGAAGCATATCCCCCATATTGATAAACATCATAAGAAACTTATATAGAAATACTTGGGCAAGGGTAAACATAGAAACATAGAATTTGATGGCAGATAAGGACCGCTTGGCCCACCTAGTCTGCCCATTTTCCTACCTAACAGATAAGCTGCAGATCCTAGTTAACCAACAACTTACTTCCTCCTACCCCCCACTAGGACTGCCTTATGCCTGTCCCATGCATTCTTGAATTCCCCCACTGTTCTTGACTCCACGAACTCCTCAGGGAGGCTGTTCCATGCATCCACAACCCTCTATGTGAAAAAATACTTCCTCACATTACCTCTGAGCTGTCCCCCCTCTATCATCAAATTGTGCCCCTTGTTCTTGCACATCTCTTTTCTGGAAGATGCTACCTCTTGGACTTTGTTGATTCCCTTGAGGTACTTGAAAGTTTCTATCATGTCCCTCTTCCTCTTCTTCTCAAGGGTAAACATATTAAGCTCCTTTAGTCTTTCTTCTTGTATGTCTTCTGGTGCAGACCCTGCACCATTTTGTTGCCCTCCTCTGGACAGCCTCCACTCTGTCTATGTCTTTGGAGATGGGGTCTCCAGAACTGCACACAGTACTCCAGATGGGGTCTCACCAACTGTCTGTACAGAGGGATAACAACTTCCTGTTTTCTACTATTGATGCCTCTTCCTATGCATCCCAGTATCCCCCAGCCTTCCTTACTGCCTTCTCACATTGCTTGCCCACCTTTAGGTCATCTGATATAATTACCCCCAGGTCCCTTTCTATTTTTACTGTTGTCAGTATCTCACCCCCCATTGTGTACGCTTCCCCTGGGTTTTTGTTTCCCAGGTGCATTACCTTGCACTTCTTTGCATTGAATCTGAGCTGCCATACATTTGACCATTCCTCCAACCTTGCCAAGTCCCTTCTCATCCTTTCCACTCCATCTTGTGTATCAACCCTGTTGCAGATCTTTGTGTCATCTGCAGAGAGACATACTTTTTCTTCCAGTTCCTCTGCAATGTCACTTATAAAGACATTAAAAAGGACCGGTCCCAGTACTGAACCCTGCGGTATCCCGCTAGTAACCCTCCTTTCTTCACTGTGTACTCCATTTACTACTACCCTTTGCCTCCTGTTGTCCAGCCAATTTTTTATCCAGGCTACCACCTTGGGACCCACTCCAAGGCTGGCTATCTTGTGTATTAATCTTTTGTGTGGGACTGTATCAAATGCCTTTGCTAAAATCTAGGTAGGTCATGTCCACAGCCCCTCCCTGGTCTACTACTTTGGTCACCCCAGTCAAAGAAATCTATTAGATTCGTCTGACACGACCTTCCCATCGTGAATCCATGCTGCCTTGGGTCCTGTGCCCCACTGGCCTCTAGGTACTCAACAATTCTTTCCTTCAGAAGTGATTCCATCATTTTCCCTACCACTGAGGTCAAACTAACTGGTCTGTAGTTTCCTGCCTCTGTCCTGCTCCCACTTTTGTGAAGAGGAATCACATCTGCCCTCCTCCAGTCCTCAGGTACCACCCCATCCTCCCATGATTTGTTAAAGAGAGTAGTCAGCAGTGTCACTAGTTCTACCCTTAGTTCTTTTAGAATCCTTGGGTGAATCCCATCAGGCCCCATTGCTTTGTCCACCTTCAATTTTATTAGTTCTTTCAGAACCCTTTCTTCTGTAAATGGACTGGTATCGACCCCCATCTTCAGATTGTTTCTCTTGTTTGGTTTAGGTAATTCCCCTCCTCTTCCTTTGTGAATACTGAGCAGAAATATTTGTTCAGTATCCCTGCTTTTTCACTGTCACCCTCTACCCACATTCCCTCCCCTTTATTAAGCTTCAGTATCCCTCCTTTGGTCTTTCTTCACTCTCTAATGTACCTATAAAAGGTCTTATCCCCCTTCTTAACAGAATTGGCTATTCTTTCCTCGGTTTAGGCTTTTGCTATTCTGACTGCCTTCCCAGCCTCTTTCTGCTTTAACTGATAAAGTTCTCTGTCCTGCTCCTTCTGTGTTTCCTTATATTTCCTGAATGCTGTCCTTTTCTCCTTAACCTTCCCTGCCACCTCTTTTGAGAACCATAGCAGTTTTTTCCTTCATTGTGTTTTATTGATTTGCTTTACACAAAGGCTTGTTGCCTCTGTGATGGCTGTTTTGATCACTCCCCATTGTTCCTCCACCCCTCCTTCTTGCCTGTTTGCTAGTGCTTTTCTGAGGCATGCTCTCATTTTCCCAAAGTCAGCCCTTCTAAAGTCCAGTACCCTTGCTTTTGTATGGCTTGATTGTATGGCTGTGTTTATCATGAACTACACTGTTTGGTGGTCGCTTGTTCCCAGATGGCTACCCACTTCTAAATCTGAGATTCTTTCTCTGTCCCCATTTGAGAGTACCAGGTCTAAGATTGCTCCCTCCCTCCCGAGTGGGTTCCAATACTAGCTGTCTGAGGCATGCCCCCTGTAGGGCATCAAGAATGACCCTGCTCTTGGATGTGCCTGCAGCAAAGGTGCTCCAGTTAACATCTGGCATATTCAGGTCCCCCATCAACAATATCTCCCCTTTTTCTGCCATTCTAAGAAAGCCTTCTTTCATTTCCTTGTCCATTCCCTCCCCTTGAGATGGGGGTCTGTATACAACCCCCATGCAGATTGTGGTGCCATTTCCTGTCTCCAGGGTGACCCAAAGTGCCTCATCTGCTCCCTGTTTACCCTTTAGTTCTGTTGCTTTGATCCCTTCCTTTGCATAGAGAGCTACTCCTCCTCCTCTTTTACCCTCCCTGTCCCTCCTGTAGATTGTGTATCCTGGTATGTTGACATCCCAGTCATGGTTCTCTGTGTACCATGTTTCTGTGACTGCCACAATATCCAGACAACCCTCTTCCATCAAGGCCACTAGTTCAGGGAGCTTGTTACACAGACTACGGACATTGGTACTCATCACCCTCCACTTTTTGATAGCCTTACCCCTTTTAGCCCCATTTCAGTCCTTACTGCCTTTGCCTTTGTTTACATTTAAATCTGTTCTGCTCCCTAATAACTTCTGTACCTTGGTGTTTACCTCACTAATCACCATGTTTTGTGGGGGGAGGCTGGGATTTTCCTGCTCCTTTTCAGTGCCTTCCCCCTTGGCTAGTTTAAATGCTTGCCAATGAAGCATTTAAACCTTTCACCTAGGATCCTGGTCCCCCTCTGGACAGATGCAGACCATCGCACCAGTATAGGTCTGCATCCCTCCAGGTGGCTCCCCAGTCCCCAATAAAGCCAAAACCCTGAGCTCCACACCAGTTTTTCAATCACTCATTGAATTCCCTGGTGAGGAGTGCCCTAGCATCTCTCTTGCCATAGACAGGCAGCACCTCTGAGAAGGTTACCATATGCGCTACTTGTCTAAGGCCCCTTCCCAACTCTACAAACTCCTCTTGCACTGCTCTGATCCCATTCCTAGCCAGGTCATTTGTCCCTAGGTGGACAATGACATCCAGCTCCCTCCCTCATGCAGCTCCTCCCACATTCCTGAGGATTCACTTTCTGTCCCTCCAAGCCGTGGCACCAGGAAGGCACCTTACCTCCCTCTCCCCTTCCTCCCCCATTTCTACCCCCTAATGATTGAGTCCCCCACCAGGAGTTGTTTCCTTCCCCTGTGGGGTCCCATGCCACCCTCCTGTGGGTCTCCTTTGTGAAGGTTCCCAGCATCCTTCTTGGTCTCCACTGCAGGTGCCTCCATAGAGGAACCACTAGCCACCAGAAGAGCAAATGAATTGTGGAGAGATACAGCTGGAGGGATGCAACTCTGTTCCACCACCCTCTCCCTCTCTGAGCCCACCCTGGTCCAGCCTCTCCTCTTTCTTGGCAACCTCTGAGGTAGTGGCATTAGCCCTGGTGGTCCCTGGGTGGGGGAGGACGTTTCACAAATCCTAGCCAGGTCAGCCTGGAGACGGGCAACCTCCTGTCTCAGACCAGAGAGGTGCCTGCAAATAGGGCAGCATCGCAGCCTCCAGAATGTCTCCCGAAACACTGCCACCCCACAGCCATTGCACTGCACCACTCCTAACATGTCTTATTTGTGTCACCTCTACTGTTTCTCTGGATGCTTACTCTCTCCTCTCCTTACAACTCTCACCCTTCCTGTTCTGGGACAGCAACTTCCTATCTTCTTCAGTAGCCTCCTTCTTCCTTGCTCAATATCAGACCACCAGCAGCTGGGGGGGAGAGTGAGCTACTTTTTTCCTTTAGGGTTGACAAAACCAATGTTTCTCTATGATCCTTTCCTTCCTACTGCCAAACAGGAAGTTCCTGTTGACAGTCAAATCCAGTGGCTATAAAAGTTAGGGAACCAACTATCAAATGTATTCAGTACTAATAAAGGGGTCAGACAGGGCTGTAGTCTGGCCCCACTGCTCTTTTCTATCTATATCAATAACGTATTGGGGGTATTACAAAGTTCTAAAACAGATTCACCTAAAATTGGCGCCACCCCTTGTGCTATGCTGGCCTATGTGAATGACATCATTCTTTTCTCCTTCACAGTTGGTGGATTACAAAATAAGCTGAATATTTTGGCTGCACATTCTGAAACACTATCGCTTCAAATCAATTTATAAAAATCTATAGTTATAGTGTTTGGTGCCAGGAAAGTAAAATACACATGGTCTATTAACTCTGAATTGTTTGTGTTAGTTAAAAACTACTCTTATTTGGATATTACATTCTCAAACAATTTACTGTGGAATTCTCACTTCAATATGATTTTGACAAAGGCAAAAACTACAGCTCAAAGTTTAGCCAGATTTAATTACCTACAGTGGCGTGCCCCAGGATGAAATGCACTTTTAAAGCACTCTGCAGTATGCTGCATCAGGCCTACTGAATAAAGCAATGTAATTTCACTGGCAAGAAACTGTGGCATTCACTTCATCCTGGCAGCGTCACATTTTCCTGAATGACAAAAGGGACTGATTATCATTGAAATTACAGTGCTTTATTCAGTAGGTCTTCTGCAGCATTCTGCAGAGTGCTGCAAAATGCTGCAGAATTGAGTTTCATCGTGGGGAACACCACTGTATATGGATGAGTTACAATAAGACCTATGTTAAAAGCACTACAAGCAAAATATAACACACAGATATTATATGGGGTAGACATTTGGGGACACTCATTTAGACCTGGGCTAGAAAAAACAATCATGCAGGTACTAAGAGCCTCCTGGGGCTGTCAAAAATCCACCCCAGGTCAGTTTGTGAGAACAGAATTAGGCATTCCAAGCCTACAAGCTTATGCAGATAGTAGGGTACTCTGTTATTGGATTAGGGTAACCAGACTGCCAGAAGACAGACTTGTTGGTTAAACAATGTCTTACAGAAAAATTAAACTGGGAAAAAAATGGGATGTCTTGAATCAATCTGGTATAAATGTTAAAAAAACATTTGAAAGAACATGCATTATCTTTTCTCCCACTATATTTCACAAAAACTATTAGCTTGAGTGATCAGTATAAATCATTTATTAAGAATAATATTGTAAATCATTACAAAGTGAAAGATCTGGGGTTAGTTAAAGGAGAAGACTCCGGTATATTTATGATTTGGATATGTCTGATGTATTTATTACGCATTATATCAAGTACTGTACATATGTCAATAAGAGATCAGCCACTTCTTCTGTTGCAACACATATCTAGAGTTTGAGGCTCTGACACAAGGTAGTAAAATGTCAAGCAAGCCTCCATTTACATGCAAATAAGTCACTTGTAATATAGCCCCTCCCATTCCTTGATGTCACTGCAGCAACAGTGCAGAACAAAACATAAGGGTATCAGTGCTGTCTATCCTGTTTTTAGTTTAAGTTTGCAATGTCTTAAGACAGTGCTGTCATGCAACTCACACAGAGAGTGGTACTTGTAGCCTTAATACCGCATGTGTAGAGCAAATAATACATCTAACAGTATTTCATTCACAGGAAACAAAAGCTGTTCCTGTGTACTGTTCATTTCTCTCTGTGAGACAGTTGTAACATGTTATAGAAAGCAGTAGATTGAATCAGTTAATCAACCAATCAACCAACCAATCAATTAATTGAGCAGTCAATCAGTCACTCTGTAGTGAACCAGGTGATCACACTTGAGAGGATTCATTTACAAGGTAGGCTTGAGCAGTTTCCCAAAGGATCACACAAGACTGAATTCCTCCTTTGCACAAATTATACACTCCCCTTTCAGCAGCCTGAAAGTGGAGAGCTAGATCACTTACTTTATAAAATGTATTTTTTTACATTTCAAATGCTCCTTACATCTGGGTTCTGACTGGAAATACCAAGATGCAGAATGCATATCACATGGGATGAATGAGCTAAGCAAATACAGAGTACTACAAACAATGAGACTGATTAGTTTCTTTATCTACAACAGCTGAAGTGTAACATCTGATTTGTGAGGGACATCCTACTTCAAATGCTGGCATTACAAAGGTGGGGGGGCTGCCACAGCTTGTTTTCAGTACCTTCAAAGTGAAGTTCTGTAGCTCTCACATCACTGCTAATGATTTATAATGGGAATGGGGCACTGTTAAAGTCATGGACCTGAGGGGCCATCACAGTTCCCAAGGAGGTTAGGGGAACTTGTTAAGAGTTAGAGAGTAAGGGACTTTAGTAGGATTTGAACCACAGTTTCCCAGTTCTTCTGCCTGTGCTTTAACCACTGGATTACTTTTCTTCCATATGCTGCAGCTGATGTTATCCTGGTAACCTATTTCTTATTATAGCTGAACTCTTTATTGCCTTACATCAGTCATCCAATCACTGACTGCCTAGTTACAAAGGGAAAGAGGCATTTGTGCAAGATTGTGTCTCATTGCTGATGCCAATCAAAACAGAGAATGCTAACACACACAGAACATAATACAACAGCTATATAATACCACTTAAGACTCTTGCTGTACCCAGAGTCATTTATTAGGTAAACTGTTTTTGCTAACAGAAACATTAACACAACACATAAAGGCACTTCCTTATAGGCATACTGTATATACATGTCAAATCAATGCTGAATCACACTCATATGGTCCTAGTCCCTATTAGACTGGCACTTCAGGATGTGCACAACACTTAGAGTTCCCCCATTACTCAAGTGGGGGACCAAACATTGTGGGTTCTGTTTACTGGTGGAACAGCATTTAGTGCAGCACCATTATCTGTTGCTCTGATGACATCATCATCCAGCAGCATTGATGGTAAAATGGAGGACAAACACATTGATAACTTCTGGGGGCTGTATATTTTTATTTATAATCTAGATTTGGGCAGCAATAGGACTGCTGGCAACTAGAGGAGGAACACAACAGTTACACATAAGGAGTTGGGAAAATATGGATGTGAAACTATGGGAGACTTCCCCTTTAAAAACTCAAATTATGCTAAATGGTACAGTGCAAATGATTATCATCATGGATATAGATTTTATTTGGATATACTTGAAGATCCAAATAAATGAAAAATATTTACTTGATTCAAATTGGAACTGTTTGAATCAAATATTAGGTTTGCTAAATATGAGAAGTAGGAAAACCCCTCTGATCGATTGTGTAATTGTGAGGGGAAAGTGGAGGAAAACTTGATGCATGTTATCTTGCAATGTAAATGGTATGATAAAGTTTGTTGTAAATGGATAAACACCATTGTTACTTCATTAACCAACACAGAAGATAACACCATTTTACTAATACTCCTGACCACAGAAGACATGTTTATAATATCAAGGGTAGCAATGTAACTTTTGACAATTGTGAATATTAGGAAAAGAATGTTAAAAAATATTGTTAAGGCCTAGTTAACCAGGAACAACATGTGATTTATTTATGCAACTATTAGTGTAACTTTTAAATTCATATAATGTTTTGAAAGTATTTTGTGTATTTATGTCTTGTAATGATTGTTTTTATTTTATTTTTATTTTTTATTTATTTGTTCTAGGATTACAAATACCTTTGAGCCAAGGCTCTTTTACAAAGGTTCCACGTCATTGGTACAATTGAGACAATCATAAGCAAAGATAACAGTTTATAAAATAAAACACATAGTCTTGTAGATGAAAAAAGAACAATAAGGTGAAACTTTGGGGAAGGGAAAGGAGGAGGGTGCAATCAGGGAGACTAAGTGGATGGGAGAGAAGGGGAGGTAGGTTGGGGGGGACAGAGAGAGGAGAGGTGGAAGGTGGATAAGAATAGAGGTAGTGCAGCCAGGTGGCATTTTAATAATTTTAATAATTGATTAGTACATTTTCTACTACTACTACATACAGCATGACAATCTTGCATGCCTCTACAGCTGTACCCAGTATTCAAATGAGGTGACCATTGCTACATTATCTAGTCTCTGCTAGGTTTCAGCTAAGCAGCGGTACACAATCTTCCTCCCCCTTTGAGGGACTCTCAATACTCCTTTGCCCAACTGTCCCTGAGCAACTCTGGTCCATTCCTGAACCCAGAATGCCAGTATGAAATGATGTACATTAGTCCACCACGCCACTCTGCTGGCTTTCATTTTCATCATTTTGGATTACTTTTTGAGTATATTAAAGTCCCTTTGCAGAAGGCCTTCCTGTTCTGTGGAGTCTGCCAACTACATTAAAACCCTCAAGGAATCTGAGATTCTCAATCTCTGCTCCAACCCATCATTTAATGATTAGCTGATTAGTAATGTCTTTCAGTCGGATGAGGTTGGGAGTGGAGTACTAGGTGAACAGGCTGCACTAAGCCCCTCAAGAACAGCTGGGGAGAGCTGGCAGGATTGTCGCATGTATGTTTTAAAATAGATTTTCAGATCATATCTGGGTGGTAGGGTATTTTTTTGGGGGGGTATCACTATCTTTGTAGTGGCATAAGGAGGAGGAACGAGTGGGAATTTGGCAATTTGTTTTGTTACCAGAAAGCAATTACAGGATATAAAATGAAACATGTAGATACTGTGAACCCATTTTATAGGCACCCCTCAGGAGGTGATGACTTTTCTATCAACTCTCATGGCTTGTAAGGTCATAACAAACTTATGGTGTGTACACATGACCCATGATACATCATTCTGCATGTTCCACACAATTTAGCAGAAATAGGACATTAAGTACTGAGAAATGTGGTTTCCCAGAGTATCCTATGTTCTTCCATCCAGGTTGCAAGCTGAGACAGCTGGGTTTCAATCATCTGCAGTCAGGAACTGGATGCACATACTAAGCTTGATATTTACTGTCTAACTGATCACCCCATATAAGCATGTTATCCCCACCCAAACCTCAGTTGCCAGTTCCTATAGCAACAGCAGGACAAAAATATTTTATAGAAAGTCAAATAGCAATAGAAAACATAATCATGACTCAATAGAAAATGTGAACTTTAGCGATGACAGTTCCTGTATGAAAGGACATGCTATATGCTGAAACCAGATTTCTAGGTATGACATGTTTCATTTCATTTGTACCTACTTCAAGTATTTACATCCAGGCTACAATGAGTGTGAGTGTGTGTGTGTGTGTGTGTGTGTGTGTGTGTGTGTTGTTGAGGGGGATATCAATGAACCAGAAAAAATATATTGGTGACCATTAGCAAAAGAGATACACCACCATCAACAACAACAACAACAGCTCCATAAAATGTCCTTTAGTATCCAGGAAGAATATATTATTTGCAGTCAGAAACTTTCTTGGACTTACTCAAATGGTTCTCCCTATTATCATTAATGTTTATTTTTCTGTATTGAATCATTGCAGGCTGCTGGACCTTTCTTCTAAACAGAACATTGGCCAGAGCTTGCATATCTATCTAGTAGTGCTTTGTAGTTATGTGTACAGTGGCCCAAGTAGCCACAATGTAAAAGACCAGAAGACAGATTAAATGTCATGCTTCCAAAGAGGTTACCACCTCATTGGTAGAATACCCTTGCAGAGGATTTCAGTGGTTTCTACCGGCTGCCTTTTTAACAAAGCTAATACAATTTCTTAACCATCTAAGAATTTTGGATGTTGAATCCTTATTTCCCTTAGTTTTGGGGTAAAACATAACAAACAATCATTAAGATTCAGAAATCTCTGAATTTTTTCTGGATTGTGCTTTAGTTCTTTTCTGATTTTCAACAAATGGAATCTCTTATTTGTCATTACTAAACGCTAGATACATGGAGGTGATGACTGCTTGATTTATGTGGAATTATGAATTCAACTAAGGAATTAATTCAAAATGTAGTCCTCAGGAGTCAGTATCACATTGTCTGGGAGAACAAGCAGAAGATTTTCCTACACAAGCTAGCTCCCAGTTTACTCACTGTACAAACAAAACAGATAATGATCAAGACCACTAACATGATAATTGTATACAATATCTTGGTTAAATGTAATGGCACATAAGTGGCCCTGTCAAACATTTAAGACCATGGCTATGTTCCATGGAGGGATACCCTCACTATCCTTACATTTAGCAAGGGAAAGAAACTCATGACAGAAGGGGGATGCTTTACTTCATGGCTGCACTTCCAATTTTCCTAGTGCCATTCAATTCTCCAAATGATTCAGTACTGCCTGGCCTCAAGTGTCACTGGCTAAGGCCTTGGGGATGCAGAAATTGGCTCTTGTCTCCAATATTTTAACCCTCAACAATTTCCTTTAATAGGAGTATTTATCTTGAACTAATTTGGTCCATGGTGCTTCACTTCCTGTTTCAGGCTGTTGTCTGCCTGCATCACCTGCTGTTTGAAATCCTGGAGGGAAACATCTTCCCAGATTTTGCTTCTGCAGCCACCATCTAAGGTCTCTTTCACCTCCAATGATGGAGGTGACTGACATGAATCTGGCAGCAGAATATGACAGAGCTGACACAGAAGCACTGCTGTTACCCACAGTTCATGCATCTGAGAGAAGCATTCAGCATAGGTCAGTCTTGAAGATTTCACCTCCGTGGCACAGGCTTTGACATGGCTTGACAGCTCTCTTATTTGATCTTGTACAAACAGAGACCTGGAAGTTATCATATCTGATGACCTAAAGGTGGCTAGGCAGCATGACAAGGCAGTCGGGAGAGCTAGCAGGATGCTGGGGTGCATTGGAATAGGGATCACCAGTAGAGAGAGGGAGGTGGTGATACCCCTGTATGGATCACTGGTGAGACCTCACCTGGAGTACTGTATCCAGTTCTGGAGACCTCATCTCTGGAAGGACATAGAAGGAGTGGAGGCGGTTCAGAGGAAAACAACCAAAATGATTCAGGGTCTGCATCAAAAGCCCTATAAGCAAAGACTAAAGAACCTTAATATGTATACACTGGAGGAATGGAGGGAGAGGGGGATATGATAGAAGCTTTCACATACCTCACAGGTATAAATAAGGTTCAATAGGAAAGCATCTTTTAGAAAAAGATGTTCAAGGACAAGGGGTCATGCTATGAAGCTGGAGGGGGTAGAATCAGGGGAGATATGAGGAAGTACTTCTTCGCAGAAAGGGTGATGGATGCCTGGAAGAGCCTCCCAGTGGAGATGGTGGGGGAAAAAACTGTAATGGTGTTCAAGAAAAGCATGGGATAGGCATAAGGAAAACTTAGTCATAAAACAAGGAGGGATAAGTTAGAGATCAAGTAGGGTCTGCGGTGATATAGTACGAAGGGAAAAATGGGCAGACTAGGTTGGCCAAGTGGTCCTTATCTGCCATCAAATTCTGTGTTTCTATGTTCAAAATCCATAGATTTCCAAGGTCTGCATGACTGTCTGAGTGCCTTGGGAGACTGAAGTTTAGTCCCCTGATGCTTTGTCCCTAACGCACATATTTCAGTCATTGAAATATAAGCAACTCCTGGTCTCCTGCAGACAGGTGGGCTATTACAATTATAAGCCCAAAACAGCTCAAGAGGATTGTTGGAGCACAAGGGCAAAATATACTTTAAGTACTAGTCCCACAGCCCAAGCTCACAGACCGCATAAAAGAAGGCCTATATTGATTTAGAGCAAATTATCAAAAGATATTTATTTCATAAACTTGTTTAAAAATGGCAGCATATATTTCAGTGGTACACAACGCATAGAGGGTGTGCAGAAGGTCAAGTGGTGCTCTCAAACAAATTCTAAACTACAAAACACCATAGTTTGGGCACTCACCACCACATATTATGCTGAACACTGAAAAGAAAGTTAAAAAATGATTTATTCCATAAATACAGTGCCTGACACGTTTCTGGTCCTTTACTCTACCCTTTCTCAAAGGCTAACATATCAAAACTAAAGACAAACACATCTTATAGGTTATAACAAACATGATGTCACAATTACAATAATTGTTTCATTGGTTGCCACTCATTCCAAATCACATTCCATGTCTTCATGGCACAGGACTAAAGGAGAGAAAGGGGGTTAGGAACAGGGAACATAAAACAATTAATTAAAAGATCACAGATATATTTTTTACTAACCCAAGAACAAGAATGTAACATAGTCCATGAATTCCTATGGCTATATTTAAATCTAAAAGTCTATATTCATTATAGTATAAATATTTCCATTAAAAAGAACAAAGAACATTGCATAAAAAACAATGCATAAAAAGCTATTACTTTACATAATAAATCTCAAAATCAAAAAGTGCAACTATCTTTTCTCGAGATACAGTTTAATTTCAAAACCGGTATTTAAACCTGGGGGGCTATTAGCCTGCAACATAATAATCCAAAAAGTTTCCCGTTTTAAAATCAAGTTGTTATAGTTACCACAACGTGGATTATTATTCACTTTGTCTATTGCCATACAACTAAAACTGTGTTCATTACCATCTTTCATATTAGTTATATGTTGTGCCATTGTATAGGTTAAAGCCTTCCTTACTATTGCTCTTTGATGCTCCCCCACCCTTATTTTAAAACAACGTATTCTTTTACCAACATAAAAGGAACCGCAAGTGCAAATAGCTAAATAAATCACTCCGCTGGTGTTACACATTGTAAGCTGCCTTATTTCAAAAGTTTTGTTTGTGTTTCCTATACAAAAATTATTACCAGTTTTTATATATTTACAATAGATACAATTATTGCAATTATAGCAACCTGACGGTCTCGTAAGCCAGGTAGTTACATTATTCTCTTCTTGAAAATGACTGTGTACCAATCCATCTTTTAGACTAGCTGCTTTCCTATAAGAGAATCTTGGTAATGTGTTGGCTATTTCTTTCAAATTATCATCTGCTGCCAAAACATTCCAGTGCTTCTTAATAATTGTTGCAAATTCAAAAGACTGTGCTGAATAAGTAGTAACAATATTCATTCTATTTTTAGGTTTGATTCTGTCTATCTCCTGTTTGTTCTCCAACCGGGATCTCCTAGCAATATTTTGTACATCCTGTCTAGTTTTAATAATATTCTGTGTACTATATCCCCTTTCATAGAATCTTCATTGTAGAATATCTGCTTTTTGTTCATATGTCTCATTATTGGTGCAATTTCGTTTAGTACACATAAATTCTCATCTTGGAATGTTACTGATTACATATGTTGGATGGCAACTAGATGCTAAAAGAATCATGTTGCCATCCACTGGTTTTCTATACATTGCTGTTTCTATATTACAGTCATCTCTGCTTCTTGAGACTGTCAAATCAAGATAAGGAACTTGCTCTGAATGACAGGTAAATGTGAAATGAAAATTACTATTAGTGCTATGCAAAAATTCAATAAATAGATCTAAAGCTTCTCTTGATCCATCCCAAATTAACAAATTCAAGGGGGGGGACCAGGCCCTAGTGGGCCCCCCAGCCAGGCAACATTTTTTTTTCAGGGCAAATGCCTGCTTCGCCAGCATCTTGTATCTAACAACTCATGTGATTGCTCACTTAAATGACCATCTATTGTGTCTGCCTCACCTAATTTCTGGTGCAGCCTCTAGCTCTCTAAGTCTTCCCCTCTCACACAGTTCACATCTATCTTCTCTCCTTCTCACCCATCACCCCAGGTACTTACTGTCCTTTACCTGGGATCACCCTTTCAAACTGAGCTCTCCTATCTTTTCCCACCCCATAGCTTCATGTGGCAAGGCCTTTGGCTGCTTCTTCTCATCTACCTATCATTCCCAATTTTCCCCTCTTTTCACTACTGTCACCCTACTTCCTGCCTGTACTTATTCTCTTACTCCAACTGAAATGTTTTATCATAATAAGTGATGATTAGACTTAAATTTTTGCGGGCACTGGCCCCAGGTCTGCATGTACCACCCCTTGCCAACCTGTCTCTGCAGCTCCCCACACACTGGATGGTGTGGTGGGCTGGCATAAACAATGCCCCCCCCACACACATACACATACCCATGGCACCTCCCCAGTAACTCCCCGTCTGGTCGTGGGCACCACACGGCTAGCAGCACTACCCACCTCTCACCTCCACGGCCACCAGCCATGTGAACATCTGCAGGGTTGCACTGCCAGCACCCCCCCACCATGCAAGGGATCCACTGTTGGTCCCAGGACAGGCATCCATGCAGGTAAGTGACTGTGCTCCCAACCGCCTCATGGAGTACTGCGCCCCGGGAGCCATGCCCATGGACAGGCCACAGCTGTTGGGAAATGCCAGCAGCATGCACCTGTCCACAGATGCAAAGATCTATGGGCAGGATACACGCCTTGTGTGCATAAATCCCACCTGGTGGAGCATAGGCCAGTATGTTTGTAACCCTCCACACTGATGTGGAACCTTTGTAAATGAGCCACTTTGCGCACAAAGTATTCAATCCAAGATTGAATAAATAATTGAATAAATAATAATAAAAAACTTTTTCCCCCCAGGTGGAACCATGAGCAGCAGAGTCAGACTCAGAGAATTGGACACTCGGAGGCTGGAGGGGCACCCCTCCAGCATGGTGAGCACACCACCCCAGTGACATCCAGGACCAGGAGTCTGAGTAGGATGAAGAATATTAAAATAAAGTAAGTAGAACAAACACTTCATTTTATTTCAAGTTTAAATGTTACGGTTTACCCCCAGGGTCACAAAGAGTTTTATGGCAATTTGGGTTTTGAAAAAAATTAAATTCTGAATGAAAGAAGTGAAAAATAAATTACAAATCTATATCTAATATCAAGAAATGGCCTGGGATTATTTGATGGGTCATATAAGATATCCTATATGCAGTGGCAGTGCTACTGTCCCCTTCCCCCTCCCCCTCCACCCCCACACACACAGACACACATTGCAACCTACAGGACCCAAATCACCCAAGTGGTTACATGGAAGCCCCACCACACTCCTCACAGAGAAACAGTCAGAATTGGTGGTATTAAGCTGTTATTCTTAACTAAAAACAGCACAGCAAGCAAAAGAAAAAAAAAAACATATAGCTGGTTTGCCCACTAACTTTGCAGCAACAAATCTTGACTCACTCCGAGCTGGGAGACTGATGATAACTTGCAACTAGCTAGGCCTAATCCTATACATTTCCACTTCTATCTAGTCAGATCAAATCAAATGCTCATTAAGAAGGCCATGCACTGGATCTTAGTAAATGTTGTCAAATCTTCCCACAGTTGGTAGAGGAAAGATATCACCATTCTTTAGCAGTTGCAGCCACTTCGAAGAGTGGGGTTATTCTAGATGCCCTACAGGGGGCATGCTTTAGACAACTAGCATTGGAGCCCACTCGAGAGGGAGCAATCTTAGACCTGGTTCTCTCAAATGGAGATGAAGAGAGGATCACAGATGTAGAAGTGGGTAGCCGTCTGGGAACTAGCGACCATTGAACAGTATGTTTCACAATAAACACAGCAATAGAGTCAAGTCATACAAAGGCAAAAGTACTGGACTTTAGGAGGGCTGACTTTGCCAAAATGGGTGAGTGCCTAAGGAATGCACTAGCAAATGGGCAGGAAGGAGGGGTGGAAGAACAATGGGGAATAATAAAAACTGCCATCACAAAGGTAACAAGCCTTTGTGTGGCGAAAATAAACAAAATGAAACGATGTAAGAAACGACTATGGTTCTCAAAGGAAGTGGCAGTGAAGGTTCAAGAGAAAAAGAAAGCATTCAGGAAGTACAAGGAATCACAGAAGGAGCAGGACAGAGAACTGTGTTAATTAAAGCAAAAGGAAGCTGGGAAGGCAGTCAGAACAGCAAAGGCCCAAACTGAGGAAAAGATAGCCAACTCGGTTAAGAAGGGGGATAAAACATTTTATAGGTACATCAGGGAGCAAAGGAAGACCAAGGGAGGGATAGTGAGGCTTAATAAAGGGGAGGGGTGTGGGTAGAGGGTGACTGTGAAAAGGCAGAGATACTAAACAAATATTTTTGCTCAGTATTTACAAAGGAAGAGGGGAGGTACCTAAAACAAACAGTAGAAACACTCTGGATACAGAAGTTGATACCAGCCCATTTGCAGACGAAAGGGTTCTGAAAGAACTCTTAAAACTGAAGGTGGACAAAGCAATGGGGCCTGATGGGATTCATCCCAGAATTCTAAAAGAACTAAGGGTAGAACTAGTGACACCACTGACTACCCTCTTTAACAAATCATGGGAGGATGGGGTGGTACCCGAGGACTGGAGGAGGGCAGATGTGATTCCCCTTCACAAAAGTGGGAGCAAGGCAGAAGCAGGAAACTACAGACCTGTTAGTTTAACCTCAGTGGTAGGGAAAATGATGGAATCACTTCTGAAGGAAAGAATTGTCGATTATCTAGAGGCCAGAGGGGCACAGGACCCAAGGCAGCATGAATTCACAGCGGGAAGGACATGCCAGACAGATCTGATAGATTTCTTTGACTGGGTGACCAAAGTAGTAGATCAGGGAGGGGCTGTGGACATGGCCTACCTAGACTTTAGCAAGGCATTTGACACAGTCCCACACAAAAGATTAATATACAAGTTAGCCAGCCTGGGAGTGGGTCCCAAGATGACAGCCTGGGTAAAGAATTGGCTGGAGAATGGGACACAGAGAGTAATAGTAAATGGAGTCCACTCTGAAGAAAGGGGGTTACTAGTGGGGTACCGCAGGGTTCAGTATTAGGACCGGTCCTCTTCAATGTCTTTATAAGCAACATTGCAGAGGGACTGGAAGGAAAAGTATGTCTCTTTGCAGATGACACAAAGATCTGCAACAGAGTTGATGCACAAGGTGGGGTGGAAAGGATGAGAAGGGACTTGGCAAGGTTAGAGGAATGGTTAAATGTATGGCAGCTTAGATTCAATGCTAAGAAGTGCAAGGTAATGCACCTGGGAAACAAAAACCCAGGGGAAGAGTACACAATGGGGGGTGAGATACTAACAACAACAAAAATGGAAAGGGACCTGGGGGTAGTCATATCAGATGACCTAAAGGTGGGCAAGCAGTGTGAGAGGGCAGCAAGGAGGGCTGGGGGGATACTGGGATGCATAGGGAGAGGCATCACCAGTAGAAAACAAGAAGTCAGAGTGATATCAATAGCAACTGTTCCTCTTACCTAAGGCACTGTTGTTTGTGCAGTAGTTACAGTCCCTGCTACCATCAGCTGTTAAACGCCTTAACTAACAAACTCTGATTTTATAAGAAAGCATGTACAGTTTGACATCTGTACCAATGTATGTAGTTAGATTCACAACAGAGTCATAAATTTAAGTTGTAAGAAGTAGAACACTTAATAGGAGAATGCGTGGTAGCGTTGTCTGAACTGCAAGTAAAACTGACAGTCGTAATCATTGCCTCATTTTCAATTCACTTAGACTACTCATTTTTAAAAGCTAATTACACAGAGGGGTACAAACCATCATAGTCACTCTATATACGTGATGGCAGTGTTACAGGTAACTGTCTGACGTTAGATGGAAATTAGAGCAGTGCGTGGGGGGTGCTTGGATAGATTGCTAGTGTTAACGAGTACTTTGTTAAGGGGGTACTGTACTAAAATGAGTGTTGCAAATGTTATATTTTAACAATTTTGGTAATTGGGGTCATGGGAATGAGCACCACACTACAGTCGGACCATCCGGTTAGCTAACAGTAATGCGCATGCCCACTGTCAGTATCCCGATTAAAAAAAAAAAAAATCTTACAAGAGTTGTGATGCTCATTTAAGTAAAATAAATAAGTGCTGGGGCACAGAATACAATTTACTACAACAGTGGATAGTAAACAGAAACATGATTAAAAAATGGTATCTCGATAACAATCAGCTGAAGCGCCCATAATGTTCACTTCATTACGGGTACATCCATGGGTGCCAGGTTTTTAAAAAGTTTGTGGGTGCTCAGAGTCCTAATAAAAGTCCTGGGATCTGGGGGCCGCCTAGGCCCCCAGAAGCTATAGGGTTTTTCATGCTTTCTGGTGCATTTTGGTAGTTATTTTGATACATTTTGGAATGAGTATGCTGCCATCACAACTACTCCAATGTAGAGGATGCCAGGGTACCATTGGGGGCTATTTGATGCCTGAGCAGGTGCTAAGATCAATAAGAGAGTGCCCGCCTGGAGGGATCTTTCATGCTCTCAGTTTTGCAAGCATGTCAGAGTATTGATGTTAGGTTGCAGACGCAGTGCCACCACTCAACAGTGTGCAAGTGTATCCTGAAGGGCTCTTTGATGCCTCCAGTTAAGGACCCATGGAAGAATGCCTGGGTGGTGGGCTCTTTGATGCCCTCACATGCTTTAAGGATGTCCTTAGTGATGGCTACAGACAGTGCCACCACTCCACAGGGTGCAAGAGTGCCTTAGAGAGCTCTTTGATGCCTCCATGTGCTCCAAGAAGACATGGAAGAGTGCACTTCGTGGGCTGTTTGATGCCTCCAGGCTCAGCCATGTGCTGCAACTGCAATAAGACATGGAAGAGTACCCTGTAGGACTCTTTGATGCCTCCAGGATGGTGCTGCAAGAAGACATGGAATTTTCTTGTCTTTTTTCAGCACCTGGTAGATGCAAACTAAAATTTCAAAGGTCATCCTTTTAGCAGCTGGAGGCATCAAACAGCCCTCCAGCCAGGCACTCTTGCACCCTGTGGGGTGGTGGCAATGTCTGCAACCTAAAATCACAAAGGACATCCTTAGGGCACCTGAGGGCATGAATGAGCCTTCCATGGCACTTTTCTATGTCTTCGTGTAGCACCTGGAGGCAACAAAAGGCCCTCTATCTAAGGTACTCTTGCACCATGTTCAGTGGTGGTGGTGCTGTACCCTATAATTGCAAAGGACATCCTTAGAGCACCAGGGCATCACAGAGACCTTTATGGCACTGTTCCCTGGCTTAGAGCAAGGGCTCTTTGATGCCTTCATGTGCTGCAAGAAGACATAGGAAAGTGCCCTGGCTGGAGGCCCTTTCATGCTCCCAGGTGCTCTAAGGAGGTCCTTTGTGAGATCACAGAGTTGCAGACAGGCACCACTACACAGGGTGCAAGGGTGCTTGGACGGCTCACTGACATCTCCAGATGCTGCAAGAAGACATGGAAGAGTCTTGTCTTTTTTCAGCATCGAATGGAGGCAAACTAAAATCTCAAAGGGCATCCTTTGAGCACCTGGAGACATCAAAGAGCCCTCCAGTGCAGTCTTGCACCCTGTGGAGTGGTGGCACTGTCTGCAACCTAAAATCACAATAAACACCCTTAGATCAACGGGGGGCATAAAAGGACCCTCCAAGACACTCTTCTATGTCTTCTTGCAGCACTTGGAGGCATAAAAGAGCCCCAGTCAGACATTCTCCCATGTCTTCTTTCAGCACCTGGCCTGGAGGCAACAAAAAGCCCTCTAGGGCACTCTTGCACCCTGTGGAGTGGTGGTGCTGTGCCCTAAAATCACAAAGAACATCCTTAGAGCACCTGGGAGCATTGCAGAGCCCTCTATGGCACTCTTCTCTGGGTTGGAGGGCTGTTTTATAACTCTATGTGCTGCAAGAAGATACAGAAGAGTGCCCTTGAGGGCCCTTTCATGCCCCCTGGTGTTCTAAGGATGCCCTTTGTGATTGCAGGTTGAAAACAGTGCCACCACTCCACAGGGTGCAAGAGTGCCCTGGAGGGCTCTTTGATGTCTCCAGGTGCTTAAAGGACTGCCCTTTAAGATTTTAGTTTGCCTCCACAAGGTGCTGCAGAAAGACAAGGAACTTCCATGTCTTCTTGCAGCAGCTAGAGCCTGGAGGCATCAAACAGCCCTCCAGGAAACTCTTCCTTCCATGTCTATCTGCAGCATCTGGAGGAATCAAAGAGCTCTTCTGGGCACTCTTAAATGTCTTCATGCAGAACCTGGAGGCATCAAAGAGCCCTCCAAGGGAAGAGTGCCATGGAGGGCTCTTTGATGCTCCCAGGTGCTCTAAGGATGCCTTTTGTGACTTTAGAGTACAGTGCCACCACTCCACATGGTATAAGAATGCCCTGGAGGGCTCCTAGATGCATCCAGGTGCTGCAAGTAGACATAGAAGAGTGCCCTGGAGGGCCATTTCATGCCCCCTGGTGTTCTAAGGATGTCTTTTGTGATTTTAGGTTGCAGACAATGTCACCACTCCACAGTGTGCAAGAGTGCACTGGAGGGATCTTTCATGCATGATCCAGGTGTTATAAAAGGCTGCTCTTTAAGATTTTAGTTTACCTCCACCAGGTGCTGCAGAAAGACAAGGAACTTCCATGTCTTCTTGCAGCACATGAAAGCAACAAAGAGGGCACTCCTGCACTCTGTGGAGTGGTGATGCTGTATCTTAAATCACAAAGGGCAATCTTAGAGCACCTGGAGGTATCAAAGAGCCCTTGCTCCATGGCACTCTTCCATTGGAAGTCTCTGATACCTCCAGGTGGTGCAAGAAGACATGGAAGAGTGCCCTGAATGGCTCTTTGATGCCACCAGGTGCTCAAAGGATTCACTTAGCACGTTATTTATTTATTTTAAAGTTGATAACCGGGAAAGGTACCATGAGCAGAGCTCATTTCAGAAATGACCAGGGGAAGGGGGAAGCATGTGTCAGTGTAATGGTATTACAATTTTTTAGGACTAGCCAGGTCAAAAGCAGGAGTAATTGTAAGTTGCTAGAGACAGTTGTTGATGATTTTCAATAGTAAACATAACTGTAAATGGCAATGCCATGAATGATTACACATTATTTGACCATATAGAAGGCGTTCTTATGAACTGTTGCTCTCCCAATAAACTCATCAGCTATTTTGTCCATGTCTAATGCATCAGTGTGTTCCTGATGAATGTGAAGCAGAGCAACACTATTTAAGTGTCTCTGTGACATTGTTGATCTAAGATATGTTTTCAGTCTCCTGAGTCCTGAGAAAGAACGCTCAGCTGTACAAGTTGATACTGGTACTGTCAGTAAGATCTGAATAAATTTTACAAACTCTGGCAGTAAATCATGAATGGCTTGTTTTTCTGTGATGACACAGTACACATCTTGCAATGAATCAACAGTTTTCCACTAGCTTTGCAATGTCAATGAACATGTCACGGTGTAGTTGCAGGCGCCTGCATCTAAGTCATTGCCATAAAATTAGATATGGAATCTAATAGGCCTTGTCCTATCGCAAATTGTTCTGCATCTAACATAAGCTTCTGAGCTGGAGTCTGAAATCTATCTTTGACTGAAAGAACAACCTGATCAATCACTTGGAAAAATATTCTCCTGAAGTGGTCTTTTGGGGATGCATCAGTAACTGATTGAGAGCCATCATCTATACGATGAGGAACTTTGCGTTGACGCAGAAGAACTGGTTCATCTAACTGCAGTTCCTCAACTCTTCCATCCACTGTACTCCAGAAGTTGTCAAACTGCCCTCTGTATTGTTGCATAGTGTCGAGAAGAGTTTGAATCATACAATTAGCTTTTAGAAATTGAAAAGAGGTTGCTTGAAGGGCTGTGTTTATGTTATCACAGTGAGAGAAAATTTTTAAGAGAAGACTCAAGAAGAAAAATCCTTTAAATGATCGTAGCAGTGCCAAGAACCCTCCAGCTTTTGCCCCACACTCCCAAGTATTCTGTGAGGACACACTGTCCAGAAATTCCAATAATGCTAAATAGTTTTCTAGAATCAAATTTAAACTATTTGCCCTCACTGTCCACCTTGTTGGAGCAAATGCTCATAAAGAGCCAGGCCTAGTGTCTTCCATACCGCTTTGTATGTTTTCAAAAAAAGTTAGCCGTTTTGGACAGTCTCTAATGAATGTTATGAGTTCTCGTAACTGATTTAGTATGTCTCAACATTCTTGTATTTTGCTGATGCAGTCCTGTACTACAAGGTTCAAGGAATGTACCAAACAATGTACGAAAAGGCCCTAGGCTAAACAGCATTTAGCCTAGCCTGCACTCCAGAGTGAATACCAGCCATAGTAGCAGCTCCATCATAACACTGACCCCGGCATTTATTTATATCCAAGTCAAAACATAACAAAACATCTTTAAGGATACTGAATAGTGTAGCAGCATCTACAGCTGGTGTTTCATGAAATCCTAAAATGCTTCTTCAATTCCAAATCCTCAGTGACAAATCGAAACATATTGAGACTTGCTCATGAACAGTAATGTCCGTTGTCTCATCCATCATTACAGCAAAATACTGAGCTGCTCTGATTTTGGAAACAATTGTGTTTTCAATCTTGTCCCATAATGTCCAGCATTTCATTCATTATGTCATGAGACAACCACCTGTAGCTATCCCTTAACAACCACTGCTGCAACTGTGGACAATCAGTGGCTTGCACTTTTAGCACTTGCATGTAATTTGAACTCTCATCTGTATGGCCCCTGATAGCAAGCCCCTGTCGGGCCAGTAATCTTAATGTTGTCATAATTTTTAAAAGTGCAATCCTTGCATCTACTGCTCGCTGCCTACTGGCATCAGACATAATGCTGTACACATTTTGCTTAACATGTGTTTTCATTACAGCCTCACTGTGGCAGCCACTTTTTTCATGGGATTCAGATCTTTCTATTGCCTTATGCCATGCACTATAACCAGTAACTGTGAATGCTTCATCAGCTTTTGTGGAAAATGTGAGCAGTTTTTTCTCTCTTGCCTCTTTACACACTGAACAGAAGGCTTTTTTTTGATTGGAATCATACAGTAACCATTTGAACTGGTCAAGCCACCTTTCTTGAAAGGTTCTGCCTTTTTTCTTGGTGACTACTAATGATTCCTCCTGTCTTGTTTTTTCTTTTACAGACAGAGTGCTGCTGCTGCTACATGGCTCCTCAACATCAACCACGTCCACATCCCTAGTAATGAGAACTTGTGCAGCTGGCCCAGCTGCTGTTTCCTCAGCTTCAGTCTCACAACTTGCTACGTCACTTGTTGATGGTGCTGCTGTTGTACTGCTTGCCTCACTCTGTTTAGCCCATTTTTTAATAAACTTGTCCATTTTAACTTACAGTGTGTGTTTCTCTTGTGTTGATTCAGAATAGGTTACACTGATAGTTACTGGTCTGGACAGAATATGATTAAAACATTTAAGTCAGTGGAGGTCAGAATAACACTAGACAATCAGTTCACAGCACTTTGTTTTTGACACAAGGACCCCTCTTAAATCCTAATAGTCTGATTTATTTTGTTTTTTTTTAATTGGTTTTTGGATGGTCAGACACTGGTAGGGACTGGACAGGAGGACTGTGACTGGCTGCTGGATAAGACTCAGATGCTCACCCTCTCACACAGACTTCACAAGCACCCACAGACAGAGCACTGCCTATTGTCACTTGGACTATATGGCCCAGAAGACACCTCTGTGCTTTGCAAACAGCACTCTGACTTGTATTTTTTCTTTCAGACGGTCAGACTCTGGTAGGGACTGGACAGGAGACCCCTCTCTGACTTGATTTTGTTCACTTTTGGATGGTCAGGCTCTGCCACTGGTGGTACGGGCACGACTACTAGACAGAAGTACTAGGCTGCAGCACGTCAGTGTCACAGTCAGCAAACAATGACCAACCAACTGACTGTTCAGTTCACTCAAACTGAAGCAGCAATTATGCCACTATGCCAGCAACTCTCCCTTCCTCTCCATCCAGACTGAGACCCCCCCCACGGCTGGCTAACTTTGCTGCAGTCTGCAGACGAAAGACAACCCACACCACACCGACACACACACACACACAGCCTGAGCCTGGCCCTAGCCCGAACCCACTGCAGAATTTTTTTAACGATGCAGTTTTTGTTTGCTTTTTAGTCTGTCCTGAGTCCTGCAGTGTTGCCACTTGCCAGAGACTACAGTGTGACTGTCAGTAAAAACTCAACCAAACTGAACACACTGTGTAGTCTAGGCTCGCCTCTAGCACTGCAGTTTTAACATTTTTTTTTAAGTCACTCTTCGACAGGGCGGTGGGTAGTACCCCTCCCTTGGTCCCTTAGCTAGCTAGCTAAAGAATCGGTTGAGCAGGTCCACGCAATGATGACCACAACATGAAAAAACGACTTGCTCCTCACTCAGCTCACACAGCAATGGAGGATCCTCACTGCGTGCTAACGCTTGCCTTGACCAACTCACTCCTTGCATGTGATATGCAGCTCTCAGTTAAAGCTGATGTCTACCTGCATCACATGACCATCTCCTTGACGAGTCATGTGTCTCTTATCTGCAGCTGCAGCGAGCGTCAGAGTACAGTAGGTGCACGGCATGCAGGCGGTTCGGGTTGGGTCGGATTGTAATTTCGGAAATCGTCGGACGGTCGGATCGAGAGTCGGGTAGTGGGACTCAAGCCAGAAGAAGGAGAGAGCAGCTGCACATTTGGTCTCTCACTCGATCTGTCATCGGTCTCAGAGAACAATGTCAGTCTGAGTCAGTTACGATAAAAAAAGTACTAGTGTCAGATCAGATGGTGTTTTATTTTATTTAGTTACAAATTTGTTGACTGGGGATTTGGAAAGCACACTAAGCCCTCAGCCAAGGTTCGTTCTCAGGCAGCACCTGGAAATGTTTCACTTTCACTAATCACTATATTCTCTGAGGCCAGTTCCCAGTGAGGTTTATTTAATTTGTAGTAAATAGTTCTTTGCTTGGTTCAGTATCAGATGGAGCCTGTCCACCACAGAAATTATTCTGATGCAGTTCCCCCGAGTCCCAGCACTAGAATCCCCCTTGCCTTTGCCTGTGCTGACTAAAGAAGCACTAAGGAGATTGTTGGGGGGGTGTAAAAAGAGCAGTCAAGAAGGCAAAACAGTACTCATGTATTACCGTGCTCAATGGGGTCTCTCTAAATGGCTTTAAATTTATTTTAAAATGCTTTGCAATTTCAAAAATCAACTGGTGCATTTTTTTTACTTCAGAATTAATTGCTAAGTTATTTTTCATGGTAGCCAGGTGTGTTACTTCACTGCTATAATTTTTTCACTCCAGTCTAGAGCTCAGTTATTTCTCATTTTGTACAGTCTGTAAAAAATGTGTTTCACTATCATATACTAAAATTTATAATAGTGATGCTCTGGTCCTGGACCAGTAGTTGCTTTTCCAATAATATGTTGTCTCTCACCTCACTGTCAAGCTAGTGTGCCACTGCCAGCCTGTGTGTGTGCGTCCGGTGTCCATCGCATTGCCGCTGGGGGGAGAGTGACAAAGAACAACATTACATGATGCCTACAGTACTCAGCACAACACTCAATAGTACTGTACCTTAGCTGTTTTGTTTTTGTGCTGTTCTATTCTGTTTTCCTTTTCTCCTCCTTTAAGAGAATGCCCAATATTCTGAATGCATGATAAAACACTGATGATCCAAGATGGCCAATTAGATAGTCCACTACAGTGAAGCTGGAGACAGCCTGGGTTAAAAACTAAACAAAACTCCTGTTCAGAAGGCAAGCAGTATAACCCCCCCTGTAGATCGCATGCTTCTTAGATGTATTATAGAAGCAAGTGGGTAAAATATTCCCTTTTTAATGGTGAGCTATAAACATAGGCAAAAGCAACAGCAACTGACATGTTCTCAGTGCTTTACTGCCCATTGGATTACCAGATTGGAGATGTTTTGACTCAGGACAGTGGCACAGTGGTGGGGAGACAAAATGTGCATTCTTGGATGCCAGTCTGACAACAAAGTTTACAGTTTGGTCTCAACTTAGTTGTTGTCCCCTCCCCCACACAATCCGATGTTCGCAATGTGGCCCCCCCCCCACACACGCATACACACGCTTTCAGAAAATGCACATTCTACACTGAATCCCCACAAGGGTACTCCGTCCATGCAAAATTCAAAAATTCACCAGACTAGAGGGAGGGGGGCTGTGATTACACATAGCCCGCCATTACAAGGGCAGCAATCCATTTTTAATTTAACTTCGCCTGGAATACCTTACCAGTTGATATTTCTCTTTGGTTAGTGGTGTTGGTGTGTTGAGTCCTAGTTATGGTGGCAGCAGTCCTCGGGATAGCAGTGGGGGTCTGGCAGAGTCAGCAGGCGACCTACGGAGTTAGTAGGGGAGAGTGATGACTGAAACAGTCCCTCGGGAAGTAATGTTTCACTTGAGTGTGGGATGTTGATTTTAGCGACAATGAAATCAGCTGAGGCATTGCAAATAGGTGGAGGTTGAGCTCTGAGAAGAGCTGAGGCAGTGAGCTTTCTGTCACTTTGCTCTGTGAGATCTCCGTGTCGGCTCTGTGGTTCAGCATGTTGTCCAGTCGGACACTACCTCTGTGTGCTCCTCTCAGCTCAGCATGTTGTCTGATTGGCATCCTAGAGGGGGCGAGCCATTTGAGGAGCCTTTCTTCTTGCTGAAAACATTTGAATTTCACAGCACTTGACTGACTGATGAGAGCAGCCTCTGATTGGTCAGCTAATCGTGTTAGTGACTGGTCCTGGCTTAATGTTGTAATGCTCACAGAGTCTGCCAGGGGAACATGGGAAGGAGGAGATGGGCACCAGCACAGAGAGTGCAATAAACATCCAGGCTGCAGAAACTGTTCCCACCTTTGTGCCTCCCCTGAGACAGCTTTGCACCTCGGGAGGTGTGCCTCACCATTTGAGAACCAGTTAATCTAATATTTGTCTCACCTCTCATGCAGCTGCTGCTGCGCCTGCAAGCGGATCACTCAGAGCAGGCTTGAAAACTGATGTGATGACAGCTGCTGCCTGGCTGCTAAACTGAACTACAGTAGTCTGTCATTGATTCTACTCGTTGCGCCAGTGCCAGGTAGCGGTTGCTGCTAAAGGAGGGGGAGACCGACTTGTGATGGACCAGGTGCAGGGTCGGATCAGGCGGACGATGGTCAGGTATCAGGCAAGCAAGCAGGGAAGTGGGGAAATGAAAAGGCAAGGTTAGGGCCGGGGTAAGGTATAGGAGGGAGGACAAGAATTTGAGGGTGCTCATTTAAACTTTGTGGGTGCTCAAGCACCCGAGCACCTGCACTGTCGGCACCCCTGGGTACATCCTACATTTGTGCCTCACTCTTAAAAAACAGATGACTGTACAGTTGAGCTGCAGTTAATGTACAGTATGTGTGAACGCAATTGATTTATGATGTGTTTCATATACTGTAGGATATGTGCCAGGAGCAGCCATTTTTTCTAAAAAGATTTTAGCTGCACGTTAACTTACTGAAACTTCTTCCAACAGTATTTTTGAAAGCATCCACTGTTATCAGGCTCTACATGGTAGGTTAACATGGGTTAATGTAACCCTAGTTGAACTCTGACAACCAATCAGAGTAGGGGAATAATTATTGCATTATAATAATCAGAGTTTGTCATCAGCATGTACTGATTATTTTGTGTTCTGGGCTGCAGCCAGAACAGTGTCAGCTGTGGCACAAGTCAAATAAAAATAACTACAAACCAGTTTAACCCACCTCACCCTTGGAAGTAGTTTTCTTTGTCATTTCATGTTTAAACTTATAATTTAGTGTTTTTCCCCCTTCAGTTTGTTTATTTTTAACCACAGTGAAGCTAAATGACATTATCCAAAGTGGATCAATTCAGAATTGGTTTACTGGCAGATCTTAATCTTGTCAACAGGTCAAACCAGAGTTGAGTCTGGTCACAAGACAAACTGCTCTGATTTCCATAGTTAAGTTGAGGCTGCATGCTGGGGATCTGGATCTTGACTTTGTGAGAGGGGCGTGCAAGTTGCAACCATGGTTCTTCAGATCAGACTGTGTTCAATGTAGTCAACAGTGCTGGGGAGGAGCATACATGGGACCTAGTGCACTGTTAGCTGCATGTTGCAGCATGTAGACCTCATTATACCCTGATTCCTTGCACGGTTTGTGAGCTTTGACTGCTGATGTTGTTACTATGATACAGTATCTTTAAAACTTATAGTCTTACAATAAAGAATTGCATTTGTGATTTAAATTTACTTAAAAAAGTACAAAAAATAGGCATTTTTATTTATTTTCACATTCAAAATTTTCTGCGATGCATAAGTCAGATTTTTACATCTGCCATTGTGAGGGGGCCCCTTGTGTATGCCTTCCCTGGGGTCCCTTGCATGCTCAGTATGACCCCGATCATGTGCATAATTTTACATTTTTTGGTGTTGAAGCCCAGTTTCCAAACCCTTGACAAGTCTTCCAGTTTTCCCAGATATTCCTTCATTTGCTGCACCCCCCTGGTGTGTCCACTCTGTTGCAGAGTTTTGTGTCATCCACAAACAGATACATCACTCCTTCTACCCCCTTTGTGATGTCATTAATAAAGACATTGAAGAGGACCAGTCCCAATACTGACCCCTGAGGCACCCCACTAATCACCTTACCTACCTCCGAGTGAACTCCATTTACCACCACCCTCTGAGTTTTGTTACTTAGTCAACATTGTACCCATTTTACTATCTTTGGACTCACTCCCATGCTTCCTAGCTTGTTTACTAGTCTTCTGTGAGGAACGGTGTCGAAGGCCTTACTGAAATCCAGGTAGGCCACATCCACCTCTCCTTCCTGATACACCTTCCTTGTAACCCAGTCAAAAAACTCTATCAGATTTGTTTGGCAAGCTCTCCGCCCTGTGAACGTATGCTGCCTCAGATCCGGCAGTCAACTGTTTTTAAGGTATCCCCCAATCCTTTCTTTAAGTAGAGATTCCATAACCTTGCCCACCACTGAAGTTAGGCTTATGGGTCAGTAGTTTTCTGCCTCCTCCCTTTTCCCACTTTTGTGTAGTTGGATCACATCTGCCCTCTTCCAGTCCTCTGGAACTTCCCCTGTAGTCAGTGAAAAACTGAACAGGGCTCTCAGAGGAGCAGACAGTTCTTCCTTTAGTTCCTTCAATATCCAAGGGTGAACCCCATCTGGCCCCATGGAAACACAGACACATAGAAATTGCAGGCAGATAAGGACTGCCAAGCCCATCCAGTCTACCCGTAAGTCCTACACTTGTATGTGGCCTATGACCCTACCTGATCAATGGCTTTTCACCTCTCCTTCCCACCTCTAAGGTTCCCTTATGCCTGTCCCAGGCATGTTTAAATCCCTTCACTGTCCTCGCTCCCACCACCACCTCACTCCCACCGCCTCACATTCCCCCTCAACTTGCCATCTTCCAATTTCATATCATGCCCCCTCATTTTTGTACTCCTCCTATATTGGAAGATGTCTCCCCACAGCACCTTCTTTATGCCCTTAAGGTGTTTGAATGTTTCTATCATGTCACCCCTCCTCTGCTCCAGCGAGTACATGTTGAGGTCCTTTAATCTCTCCTCATATATAATCTGGTGCAAGCCCTGAACCATCCTTGACATCCTTCTTTGGACCACCTCCACTGTGTCGATGTCCTTACAAAGGTGCAGCCTCCAGAACTGCACACAGTACTCCAGGTGAGGGCTCATCAGAATTTTATATGATGGCATCACCACCTCCCACCTTCTGCTAGTGATACCTCTGCCTATGCACCCCAGTATGCCACTTGCCCTCCCAGCCACCCTTGTACTCTGCTTAGACACTTCTGGGTCATCTGAATTGATAACCCTCAGGTCCCTTTCTTCTTTGGTGATCGCCAGCAACCCCCCTCCTGTAACTTTCCCCAGGGTTCCTTCATCCCAGGTGCATTATTTTATTCTTCTTTGAATTGAACCTCAGTTGCCACATCTCAGCAAGGGGGAAGTTTTGATTCTGAGGAACTTTAATCTGCTGGATGTAGATTGGGGCATTGTGGCTGCAGCTACATCAAGAGGCAGGGCCACCCTCGACTCCATACAATGGGTATTTTCCAGGGCTGGATTTGGAGCCCACTAAGGATGTGACAGTGCTGGACCTGGTACTTACAAATAGGGACAACATTGCTGATGCCACAGTGGGAAGTCCATTGGGTGCAAGTTATAGGACTGGAAAAGAAAACACTAAGGCAAGGGTTCTGGACTTCAGGAGTGCAGATTTTAAAGAAATGAGAAACTGCTTCAGAGAATGCCTCAAGTGGGAAGGCAGAGGGGGAGTGGAGGCTCATTGGAGAAAGATTAAGGAGGGTATAGCCAAAGGAAATGGCATGTGTTTGAAGGCATGGAGCAAGGGAAAAAGGAGGAAGAGGCTACTATGGCTTTCCAAGAAAGTAGCAGTGGCAGTGAAGGAGAAGAAAACAGCATTTAGAAAGTACAGAGAGACCCAGAAGGATGAAGACAGGAGGTATAGCAGGCAAAACAAAAGGAGAGAGGAAGGTGAGTGAGAGCAGCTAAAGCACTAACAGAGGAGAGAATAGCAAAGGAGGTCAAAAAGGGGACAAGACCTTCTTCAGGTATGTGGGGAAAAAGAGGAAGACACGGGGAGGGATAATGAGAATCAGGAGGGCAAGGCAAGACTGTGCTGAAGAAGATCAAGAGAAAGCAGAAATATTAAATGATTGCTTCCACTTGATCTGCACAGTAGAGGATGTGGGGGATGGACCAGCATTCTGTTGTAAGCACCAGGGAGAGGGGGGAATGGACACAAGCCCATTCTCAGTGAAGAGGGTCCAGAAGGGACTTGAAGCCTTAAAAGAGAATAAGGTGATGGGGCCAGATAGGATTCATCCAAAGGTCCTAAAGAAATTGAGCACAGTGCTGGCCACCCCTCCGGCAGTACTAGTTATCACTTCATTGGAGATGGGGGAAGTTCCAGAGGACAGGAGGGATGCTGATGTGGTCTCTCTGCACAAAATTGGAAATAGGAAGGATACTAGCAACTATAGGCCAGTCAGTCTCACATCAGTGGTGGGGAAGATAATTGAGACTCCACTATAGCAGATATTCATGGAGCACCTGAAGGCAAAAGGGATAAAGAATCATTGACAGCACAGTTTCATAGGGGGAGGGCATGTCAAACTAATCTCATAGACTTCCTTGACTGGAATACTAGCGCGATAGGAGAGTGACTAGTGGGGTGCCACAGGGTTCAGTGCAGAGACGGGTCCTCTTCAGTGTCTTCATAAGTGAAATTGCAGAGGAGCTTGAGGGGAAGGCGTGCCTCTCTACTGATGATACAAAAATCTGCAACAGGGATGACAGGAAGAGGTTGAGAGAATGTAAAAGAACCTGAGGAAACTACTGGAATGGTCTAGGGGTGGCAGCTGGGTTATAATGCAAAAAAGTTCAAGGTTATGTACTTAGGGCTACAGAATTCAGGGCTGTGTGTAAGAAGAGGGGAGTGGAGCTTACAGGCACCAAACAAGAAATAGATCTAGGGGTCTTCATATCTGATGACATTAAAGTGGCTGGACAATGTGACAAAGCAGTGAGAAAGTCTAGCAGGATGCTGGGGTGCATTGAGAGAGGGATTTCTAGCAGGAGGAAGGAGGTGGCACTGCCATTGCATTGTTCTCTAGTGAGGCCCCACCTGGAGTACTGTGCCCAGTTCTGGAGGCTGCACCTCCACAAGGACATTGAAAGGGTGGAGGCAGTATTGGGAGGGAAACTAAAATGGTGAGGTACTGTAGTTGCACAAGAAGTTATATGAGTAAAGGCTGCAGGAGCTCAACATGTACTCACTAGAAAAGAAGAGAGATAGGGGTGACATGACTGAAACCCACAAGTACTTTACAGGCATGAACAAGATGCATGTAGAGGGTCTATTTCCGAGAAACAAAAGGCATTAGAACAAAGGGGCATGTAATGAAGTTAAAGGGGGGAAGTTTAGGAGAGATATGCAGAAATATATCTTCAAGAAAAGGGCAGTGAGCAGGCCCGTTGGTGCTGAGGGTTGAGGCACTGGACGCCATACTCTTGAGCCATGCCCGCGACCCGGGTTCGTGAACGAGCCCAGAGAACTGGGATCAGCAGGGGGGATGAGATTGAGCATCTGAAGGACTGCTCTCTCTTCCCTGGGGAGGGATGGGATGTGACCGCTCAAGAAGTGACCTCTGGTGGTGGCTGGAGGTAGCCCAAAGAAGCGTCATGGTGTATGCCTGGGGGTGCAGCTGTGGCAACATGTTGTCATGACAGCTGGGCTCCACAGGGGACTTACAAGCTAAAACACCCTCCTTCCTCTCTCCGATAGGTGATGGTGCCTCCCACCCAAGGACCACACTCCTGAAGATGGATGAGGCACACTCCTCATCCCCCCTCCTTGGCCTGGTGCTCAGTACTACAAGAAAGAGCGCCCTGGGCGGGGCCGGCCCTTCCCCGGAGGGTAGACCCAGGGGATGCCCGGTGCCAGGGAGTGGAGATGAGCCAGATCATGCAAGGAGGCAGCGTCTGTGGAATGGAAGTTTGCCGGAGAGAGTTCGGGGATCAAAGGATGGGGTGGGGAAAAATAAAATTTGAAAAAAAAAAGAAAATGGCAGTGGATGATTGCAACTGCCTGCCAGAGTGGGCAGTGCAGGCAAAGACTGTGGAGAGCTTAAAACATGCATGTGATAGGCACAGGGGCATATTAGGTAGAGGGACAGTAGGAGGGAATAACAGCTTTGCCCAACTAGGGTCAGTGGTGACAGAACAGGTAGGGAGATGGGACAGACTGGATGGGCCCAATGGTTCTTTTTTGCTGACAAAATCTATTTTTCTGTGTTTCTAGGGAACTCACTCTAGTGAAGGTTATCCTCTGCTTTCCTGCAATTCAGAGTCATGGGGTGTATTTATTTTATTTAGTTTTTGGTAACTGGGTAAGTGCATTAGACATAGAAATGCCTATTTTCAGGTATGACCCAGGAGGGTGCAAGTTGGAATACAAAACATCAACAGTGGCTAAAGTACAAGGCTGACAGAGAGTACAAGTCAAATACAATTCATCAGCAGACAGTAAGACAAGGTGTAACAAATAGGAGCTCATATAAGTGCAAATTCACAAAGATCATAATTGATTCAATCAGTAGAGAGTAGTATCTCATACATAAATGGAGACAATATAGTAAAGGGACAATAGGAATACAAACCAGAGTGTTAGATGGGGAGGGTTAACTGAGTTGAGAGTATGGAAAGTGGAAGCAACCACATGGTCAAAGCCATCACATCCTCATGGGACTATGTGCCTTGTTAAGGTAATCAGTCAGCCCAACTAGGAGGAATAGTGCAGCTAAAGATTTCTATTGCCCTGTTCTCTGCGCCTACAGTCTACCTACTAACCTTGACAGACTAGCTATGTTTCTGAGCCTGGGTGCCAAACATCTCTTCTGCCTGCAGCAATTATTCAATGCACTCTACACATTCTGCAGGTAGTACAATACAGACCTTGGAAGACTTTGTGGATGGCCACTAGTGGGGGTATTGCAACCATTGCCAGAAATCCCAAAAGCAGAGGTAACAAGAGAAAGGGGAAATGAGAGCAAAAGAAAAACTGAACATATTGTAGTAGCAATAACAATATTAATAATAATAAAAATAAATATTTTCCTAAACTGTTTTCATGCTAGGATTTTACCATGCTAAAAGTTGATGAGGACTCTGCCTGCTGCTGTTGCAGAGGTATGACAACTGAGGTTTTCAAAACAAGCAGCAGTCATACAGTATATAAGGAAGCATAGACATCAAATATAAATTAATCTAGGTGTGTGACTCCAGTTCCTAGTTAAAAGGAAACAAAACAACATCTGTCACAGCCTGAAGCCTGGAAGAAGGCACAAGCATAACAGGTAAAGTGAAACTGGAAATCATGCTGAACATTATGTAACCCCCCCCCTTCACTCAGGGTAGCACATAATTGGCAACTGACACCACAGATGGCATTTGCAGCAACAGTCAATTCACTCCACTGGCAATTATTTCCCTGGCTCGGTCTTGGGAAGAAGGGGAGCACCCAAGCAACATTTGTGTTTGAATGGGTTCCAGGGTGGGCCATGGCACTAGGGGTACCAGAGACTTGGCAGTCCACACACACACAGCTGCCCACAAATGGAAATAGAGTCAAGTAGTAGGTTTTATTCTGACAGCTGGACACTAAGAACATCTGCCCACAGGTGTTGCAGATGCAGTGACAACAGGTACACAGTTCATCTTTTCACAGTAGTAATTTGCACAGTTACAGGTACGAAACCCATCCCCATTTACCCGGGGGCACAAACTATGTTTCTCCTGTCCATCCCTCCTCTGGGCTATGGACACTGGGCAAACTCAGGATTTACCATCACAGGAGTGAATACTTCAAGCTCCCCCTTACCAAAGTTCCCACAGGATCCTCACTTGTCTTCCAACTGCACGAAGCAGTAGAGTGAATATCCTGGGCATTACATTTTCTCCTCCCTTGTTAAAAAGGCACTGTTACTATAGTCCAACTTCGGATATAGGGGGCATCTTTTCTCTTATCAGATCCACACTGAGGAGGCACTGTTTGTGTCCAAACAGCCCTCACTCAATGTCTGAAGTCCGAACTTTTAAACATTACAGGACTCCCTGTGCATGGACAAATCCTGACCTTATCCAGAAACTGGGCAGCACTTTACATAGAGTCTTTCACCCCACAATTACTTATTGTTATAAAATATAACTCCACAAAGGAGTCTTCACCCTCACTAGGGCACAGAAACACAGCTGACCCTTGCAACTGCTTGATGTCGCTCACATTTTCTGACTTCAGGGCTGGCCGAGCCGGGGGGGGGGGGCCTTCTCCAAGCAAGCTTCACACTTCTCCTCTGCCAGCAGCCAGAATGTAACACCCTTGACTCTGCTCTCAGGCAGGAAACTATCCTGAGCAGCATTCAAAGCCATGATTCCAGTGTGGTTTATGCTCCTACGAGAGTTCTATCCCCTTGGAGAATCTGCCAGACTCACTGACAGAAGTTGCCAAGGGAACCATAACAGGTTTTATGGACCTGCACTGCCCAGAAAATCTACCTAGCAACCTAATCTAACCTAATCTACCAGGGTCCTAGTAACCCAGGGGACCCCAGGTGTTACAATTATATATAGAATAATGTATCTAGTGTTGTACATTATGATTTTGTTTTACAAACCTAAGGTGTGTGATACCACATAAAGCACAAATGGTTTGTGCTAGTATCACACACTGAGGGTGTAAAAAAAAACCAAATGATGTCAACATTCCATAGTTTATTTTATGTAATTACTAATTTTTTTTTGATTAGAAACAAAAAAAGTAGCTGAAAAAGCTTTGTAAATGCTTGAAGAATTTATTCTGTTTCCCACTCCCGTGTCTTTAATAATGAACACATTGCATGTACACAAACATTTATACAGTGCGTAAAAAGTTTCTTGGACAAAAAACATACATTTGACAATTCTTTTGTGTGGAGGATGGAATAAATTGGAAAATGTCACTGAAACTGTGGTGAGTACCCTGTAACACAAACAGAAAAAAGAAAAGTAAGTCCACTAAGAGATATTTTGTTTTCTAGTATAGTGCTTTTTTACTTTAATGGGGTTGGGGCAGCTATGGCATAAGCCGGTGAAAGCTGGATATTATGGCATTTGAAAGTGCTGCCAATCCAGTTACAGCATTAAATTACCTAACCAGCAGTTATAGCTATTTTACAGCAACAGTTATACTATATTGCAAGAAACTGTGAACCCTGAGGCATGATACACAGTCACAGTGGTGGTGCTGCAAAATTCCTGTTCAAATAAGCCCCCACCACCGACCACCAACCAGCATACTCCATACAAAAAGTGCAGAGATGCAATGAGATGGGGTGGGTCAGAGTCCCCAGTGACTAAGTTCCAATGCAAATCTCTTGGCAATATGTCAATGGGCACAGAAAGGATTTGCACCCAATAACAAGCTGAATTGTGACACCAATATAGTTCTGCCATTAGCAACACACCAGAGACATGGCACTATGCCAAGGGTAGAATCTGGGTGTAATGGGTGTAATGGTGCTCCCTCCATAGTGTTTACTCACCCACCCAATCCTCATCTATAGGCTCAGTTCTGGGCTAACATTCATTTAATTTGTTTTTATTTATCATGGTTCTCCTGCTGGGAAACATGCCACTTCCTGCACTCTTGCCATCCATTAGTGCCTGGAGTGCAGTACAGTCCCCTCCCCAGCCTAATGTCTCCTTATGCTGCCCTTTTTGACCAGTCTCTTATTGATTCCTGTACCCCTAAGGCATCTTGAAAGCTTGTATAACTAAACATACGAATGTAGAAAATGTAAGACAAAAGAAAGACCAACAGTCCATTGTTTTCATCTCCTGACACCGCTGTAGCCGAAGAACCAATATTATGGGAATTATAAATGTTTTACTTGACTTGAACCAATCAGTGCATAGAACCACAATCACTCTTTTCCTCCATACAGTGGTCGCTCATGCAGGAACATTAAGAGTGGCCTTCCCCATTTCAGAGTTGGAGCTGGGGGACTTTGTTAATTCTTGAAATAAAAAAACTTAAACTAAATCACTGTAGCTACTTCAAAGGATTTATAATAAAGTTACCAGAGTTTTCCCACGTGTCTCTTAAGGATAAAAGACTCATCTTATGATGTTTGGGCAGCCAGGACCTCTCAGCTTCGCTTCATGGTCCTCCCACTCAAACTCATGCTCAGAATCTCATCTAGTACAAGAGACCCCCAGCAGAGGGAATAGCTATGAGATCCTAAAACTCAGTCTCCTGAACTCCACAAGCCCAAGTCAAGGAGACCGAATTTCAGAAGACCAACGGGTTTTAAGTGCCTTAAGGCTTTGCCTCCTGCACTACCTACATGGGGAGCTCCACCCCCCACATCCCTGTAAATAAAATAACCAACTCAAAGAGGGAGCAGACCCCAGAGTAAAAAATAAAAGTTACAGGGGAGTGGAATAGCGGGGAGCTAAAATAGTAAGCACCAGGATAAGAACCCAGGACATCCAAAAGGCCAGCATAGCCCTCCTTGCCATGGCAACAGCTTGGCCATCTTTCTCATCCTCTGAAGTCTTCTAGTGCCTGACAAGGGGTAGGGTAGCTGTTTGTGACAGCCACTACCTTACCCCTGTTGGCATCACATGTGTCTGGCTTCCTGGCTGTCAGGCAAGTGTGTCTTGGGAGTCTGAACTCAGTCCCATGAGTTTCGGGATTCTGAGTTTCAGTATTCTAAATGGGTACCCAGCAGAGTCCCTATTAACTTACAATAGATGTAGCAATTGGTTGATAGGAAGTGCAGCTAGTAAACTCAAATTAGTTTGAAACTGTGAAAAAAAATCTGTGGTGCTAGAACCAGCTGACAACCTGAAGCCTAACATTCTACCCGTTCTACCAGGTACAGTATACTAATTCTGCTATGAGATTTCCCTGTCATGCTCCTGCCATCAACAAAAATTAAATACTGTACCTAGTAATGTTATTCTCCATAAAGAAGTGATCCAACATGAGATTTCATTTGAATTATTGATTTTCAGGGAAATCCTTTCAGCGAGCAAATGCCCTTTTTCAGAGGTGACCTAGGGCAGCAGATACAGACAGTAAGAAATGTGCATAAGTACTTAGTCATGGCAAATAACATGCTTACATTAACAAAAACAATTATAGGTTAAAAGGTGTTCATCAAAAGATTGAAATGCTAACTTAAAAGGTATAATTTTGGACACATCATGAGGCAAAGAATTACATAATTTAGCAGTTCTACAAATAAAGAGCTTTAGATCAATACAAGTTCTTAAAGGAAGCTGTAGTCCTCTGTTCAGCATGGATCTAGTTTTAAAGCTATCTGATACCAGCATGGAATTTTCAAAAACATGAATTGGTGACCATTTGAGGAGTCTGTTTTTTTTAAGTACAAACAGTAATGTAGTATGACTGCCTTAACTTAAAAGACAGCTTGCCCATTTGAGAGTACAAAGTTCAGAGATGAAGGTATGGTAAAGGCAGGGCTATTTTATTTATCAAGTGTCTTATACCAGAGTCCCAGGGTGTTTTACATACACATATCAATAATTAAAAAATATACACGAATTACCACAAAATAAATAACACATAAATATGTTCAAACAATTAATCAAAAAAGTGGGGGGTACTATTCAGAAAATCAAGTAACTGTCCCAACAACTTGATCAAATAAATAACTTTTTAATCCACTTTTAAATGCCTCCACCAAGGGCAACTCCTTCGCTTGACAAGCAAGAAGTTCCAGATAATTGGGGCTGCCATGAAGAACATTCAATCACCAGATTGTTTAAGGCAAGATCTCGGGATGACCAACAAAAGTTCCTTGGTGGAGTGGAGACAGCAGCCAGGATTATACCAGACCAAGCAGACTTTCAGATAGGCAAGGCCCGATCTATGTAGGAATCTGTATATTTACAAAGCAATCTTGAAGGTGGTGCACCACCTAAATTGTAAGACATGGTCCCTGAATGATACCCCTAAAATCAACCTGACTGTGTCATTCTGAACCAACTGTAGGCAGTGCATCAGTCCCCCTCTCAGACAGCTCTAGGTAAAGAGCATTAGAGTAAGTCCAGACATGAGACCACAAAAGCATGCACTAGGGTCACCAGATCCTTTTATCCAAGATAGGGTTTCATCTGGGAGATATTGCTTAACTGGAAAAATCCACTGGAGGCCACGATTGACAACAGATGTTCTAGTGTCAGCCCAGAGTCCACTATGACTTCTAGATTCTTCACCATCCCCACAGCTCTCAGAAGAGTGCCATTCAAAGATGGTAAACTGATTGCCTCTAAACTTCCAGCTGACCCTCAAGGATCTGGTTCTAACCGGCATCAACTCCATCTTGGTCGGACTGGTAATCAGTCAGTTAGAGGTCATCCAGTCAAAAATGTCTTTAAGGCATTGATCCTGCATGGAGACTACCTCCTGCCCATCAGATGTAAATGTTAAGTATTGCTGAGTATCATCTGCACAGCAGTGAAAACTCATACCATACTGTCTGATGACCCATCCTAGTGGCAGCATGTACACTGTGAACAACACAGAGGACAGAATTGAACTGTGAGGAACCTCACAGTAGACTGACACTGCCTGCAATGAATAAGTACTCATCACAACCTGCTGCAGTCTGCCAGGAAGGAAGGACTCAAACCACTTCAAAGTTGACCCCGCAAGTCTACCATATTCTCCAAGGCACTGTTTCAAAACTCTATGCTCAACAGTGTCAAACACTGTGGACAGGTCCAGGAGAATGAGAATAGAATGTTTCCCCCTCATCCCTTGCCAGAAGTTGTCCATCAAACACCATGATGAGCATGGTCTCTGTGTGGTGTTGAGGCCTGAAATCTGACTGGAATGGCTCATAGATGTCATGCCTCTCAAGGTGTGCCTACAGCTGCATTGCCACCACCATCTCAATAACCTTCCCGAAAAAAGGAAGGTTTGAGACAAGTCTGTAATTAGCTAGCACATCTGGGTCCAATGATGGTTTCTTTAGAGGGGTCTTACCATGGCTTTTTTAAAAGCTGAGGGAAACAACCCTCTGAAAGGGAACAGCAGAAAATGCTAACACATATTGGACTCAGACTGAGTGGGTCCTCTTCCAGGAATGCTCCAATCTTTGCCCAATTGCCACCTCAGCTCATTGTTATATCTCAGTGAACTGCAATAGGAGGTCAGTGGGTGGAAATGGATCAGTGCTACGGAGTCAGGCGCCACTCTTATATCCAAATTAGAGCTACAGATGTGCTCTCCAGGATATAACCCAATTCTGCAGCATTTTGCAGCATTCTGAAGCATGCTGCTGCAAAGTTACTGTGGCAAACAGTGTAGTTTCAATGGCAATTAGTCCCTTTTTGTCAAGCAGGAAACTGTGGCATTCACTTCATCCAGGCAGTGTCACAGTTTCCTGCATGACAAAGGGGATTAATTCCCATTGAAATTACATTGTTTAATGCAGTAATTCTGCTGCAGGATAATGCAGAATACTGTGAAAGTGGGTTTTATCCTGGCGAGCACATCTGTATGAACAGCTACTGCCTCTCCTACATCACTGCTGCTTCTATACCAGAGATGTCCAACACTACCATGAGCTTTTTCAGCACCAAAGCACATCTCAGATGGTGCTGGACCATCTCCATGGGGGGACAGTGTCCAGGGGTCTCCAGCAAGAAAGCCAACAGTGTGGTGCTCCAACTGTGTCGAGCTATGCCCCTGCCAGCCAAATGTACACGTTCATGATGGTATGTTTTATGTGATTTCTGTGTATGTTAAAATGCCAATGTGAAGAGATGCAAATGTTTTTTTAATGGCTGATAGTCCTGTAACCTGCAAAACAGCTTGCTTGGCAAGAAGCTAATTGCATTTCCTGACTAACTGACCCAGAGGTAAAAAAATCAGTTCATATAATCATAAACCTTACAGGATCTTCCTTGTATCTTAAGTGAAGGAAGCCAGCTCAAAGCCCAGAATGTTTTAGCAAGGAGTTGAGCAGCAAATGACCATTCTGACAGGCTAATGTGAATTTTATCTTACGAGTGTGAATTGTCTACAGGGGACTTCAAAAGGCTTAAACTCTGAATGTCAGATCTTTGTTAATTATATGTGTCAGGATTTGATTTTTGATATTCTTGGAATTTTGCAAACAGCAGAACAGTGACATCTCCTGGCCAAATGGAGTAGTTGTTCTGACTCGCCAGATGGGTAAATAGACCAATTTCTTTAGAACTGGGATCATTAATGACACTGCAAGTTACAGAAGGTATTTAAAGAGCTAGTGTACTGCTTGGTGTAAATAGTAATTTTCAGGTGCAGTCAGCTATCACTTCCAGTATCTGAAGTATTTTTGTATTTTATTTTTTGCTAATTAGAACATTTTCCACCAGGCAGTACTGGGGTGAGGTGTGGAGCAGCACTCTGTATGGAGAAAAAAAAAAGTCAGTTCTGTTCCTCCCACTACATCGCAGAAATGAGACCAAACACCTTGAGGCACCACAATTCTTGCAGCCTGAGTAGTGACTGTCACAAGTTACCATTCAAAATGCAAGAAACTGACATCACTAGTAACCAGGGAGAGCCAGTCCCTGCTGCTTCATGTGAAAGTGAAACCCGACAGCAAGAAATGGTTCTCACTGGTTACTAGTGATGTCATAGTCAGTGTCGTTGCAATATTGATGTAGTGGGAGGAACAGAACGTACTTTTTTTTTTCCTCCACACAGAGTGCTGCTCCACACATCACCCCAGTACTGCCAGGTGGAAAACCTTTTAATTAGCAAACAGAAAAGAATAAATACTTGAGATATAAGAAGCGAAAGCTGACTACATCTGAAAACTACAATTAATTACAGGCAGTTTACAGGCAGTACATTAGCTCTTTAAAACCCTCAGCTCAGGGCATGTACACACTTTTCATCTGTTCTCTGTCCTGAACACACAAAGAAGTAAAACTGCCATGGCACAGAAACTAAGAAATAGAAACTGCACTTACTCTTTACAGACTTCAGTTCACTATAAACTAAGGTAGAACTTTAGATAACTGTCAAAGTGCATTTTTTGTACAGTTCCACTTTTTGTTTTTGTTATGCTGTGACCAAAAAGATTATTAAACCTTTTTAGTTGTAACTGTATAGTTAGTAACTATTTAGTAAAAACATTTTGTTTTTAAAAAAAAAAGCCTGAGTGAGATTTTCTTATATTGGCTGTGCAATTGTGGGCAGTTCAGTACTAATCTGTGACTAAACTGTTATTGCTACGGGGTGCCATCATAAGCTACCAAATCGAACAAAGGGTCTGAAAAGGGAAAGTCTGGATAAAAGATAGGGAGAATATGAAAGTCTCAAAGAAGGGTCTGTGGGGATTTGAACCAGGGTATTGCATGCCTTGTGGGAGAAGACAAAATCATGGTTACAGTGCTACCCCTAAGAGGTTGTAATGCATGGATCTTCCCCTTTGTGTAACAAATGAGAATGGGTTCTCATTTGGCTACAAGACTCAAGACTGGTACTGTACCCTGATCCAGAGTAAAGAGGGGACCCTGGGACTTCATGGCAAGTGTTCAGTTGTGAAGTCAGCAAGCATTATAGAGGGACTCGAAGATGGTATGCCCTGTTTTCCCCCTCTGTGTCATGGATTGCACTTAGGGGTGTGCACTGTGAGCTCAGTGGACCTGACCCTCAGGACTGGGTTCATGACACCAATCACCCCACTGGATCCACCCTGACATCAAAGATGTTCAGCCCCAGGGTGAAGATGAGATCCATGGTGTGGCCATGTTCATACATTGTGCAGGAAACAGCCTGCTTGAGGCCCAGTGAATAAATCAACTGGAATAACTGCCAAGCAAACTATGAGGATTCATTGTCAGCCCATATGTTGAAATCCCCAAACACAATTAAGCTTCAGGTGTTCAACAAAAGGTCAAAATGAAGTCTGTAAATTCTTGAAAGAACTCCTGTTCCTGCCCTAGAGGGCAGTAATCAGTGAGAATCATGCACCTCTCACCTGCATCTCCCTTCACAACCACACATTCCAGCAAATCCATCTACTTCAATGAGTACACTATTAGCATCAAGGTTCTAAAACAGATTGTCACCCCACCTCCACCACACTCCCTCCTTAGTTGGTGTACCACCGAGTACCCAGCCAGGACTATTGCCTCCAGGAATGGTCCAGAGTCATCCCCAAGATATGTCTTGCTGAAACATACCTAATCCCCAGAGAAATCCATGATGAAGAACGTGACTCAAAACCAAGAACAAAATGACAAGCCCCCTTCATCACAGTGTGCACCCTTGGCAGTGAATTGTCAGATGCACAAGAATATATGACTACTCCATAGTTAGTTACATGCAAATAACATTAAACAAAACCAATTGTTATGTTTCTTTTGGAAGGTCACTCTTGTTTCTATAGAAAAGAAACCTGATGGAAAACTAGTAGAATTAACAATGTGTTAAATATGCTCAGTATACAGCAGTACACTGTTAAGGTAATTTGTTATATATTTATTTAGAAATTGATAACCGGGATGGTATGCTGAGCTCAGATGCAGTACTAGGTGCAGCCTAGGAGGGTGGTGGTGGTGGTGGTGGTACAAAGTGATAGAGACTGTACAAAGAGACAAGTACCTTTTGATATACCTAAAGCTACTCTCCTGCTCTGTCTCAACTACATTTAATAATATATATTAAAGATATTTCATTTTGGTGAGGAAACCAATTTCTTATTAGTAACAAAAATAACTGATGTGTTTTGTTCTTTGTTATTCACAAGTCATTTATAATCAGTGAATCATTGCTGTATCATGTGGAAACCTAATTGTAGATGGAACAGAAAATAGACAGTTATTTCTGAAAAACATACTGCACTATGGACATACAAAACTAACTTACAGCAGTTATTATCTAAGGTTAATGTGTTCGGAAATAATTTACATTGGAAGGGTTTAAAAACAAATCCTTGAGAGACCCATATTCTAACCATCAAAGTATCAGAAAACTATGTATTAATTTTACCCTTTGGGAGTGATCTAATAATTAATTCCAGAACCAAGCAAGGGATTTGACATATTACACAAGATTACACTGTTTGTTTATTTAATTTTTATTGCCCAGGTAAGCATACTAGAAAAATAAATGCCTCTTTTCAAGTACGACCCAGGAGGTTGTACTGAAAAAAGGTTTCTGATCCTTTGCCAGTTAGAATAAGGGTCCCTGAAGGATCCATTCTCAGGCACTCTCAATATAGTTTATTTCTGAACACTTTAACCTTAAATTTTTAAGTGAAACCCATGATCTGCCATGTCACATGACATTGTTTAAATCAGCACTTCACTGACCCACTGTCTTCTCCCATGGTGCTGTCATGCCCCCCACCTCTCTTCCCTACCCCTACCCCTCCACCTCCTACCCCCACCCACCCCTTCCTCTTACCATTACCTCTCCATCTTCTCCTCCTTCTCCTCCCTCTGTCTATTCTACTGATTTTTGTCTCTCCTTGACAAGGGCATGCATTGTACAATGCCTCAGTATAGTGTAACTATGAACTTTACCAGTGTTGTACCATAACAAGTGTTTAGATATTTTCTGCCGAAAGACTCTGTAGTTGAATGTTTATGTATCACATTGTACCTGTTAACTGATGTGGAACCAATTGATAAGCATCCACTCACTGGTGTTATCCAAGATTTTAAAATAAAAAAATAAATAAATAAATAAAATAGAATTGGCTGAGACTCCTGTCTAGCCATGCCATCTGGCAACAGAGACCAGGAAATATCAAGTCCCTGTGTCAGCTGCCTGTTTATCAAAGATATCATTGTACCACCCAGAATTTTTAAACTGATTAACCACAATTTTTTTATCGTAGCCACAATTTTTTTATCGCTTTCTGAGCAAGAGTGATAACAGCCACCTACTGCTATCATAGCTTACACATTTCCCCCATTACAAAGAAACACAACCCTTGAATCCACCCCAGTCTTGAATGGCACATAAAATCAGAACCCTTTTTATTTAATTCAATTTTTTGTTACCAAGATATTTTAAGAGTATTGCCTGCCACCACTCGAGTTGCGTGTTCTGCTTTCGTGATACTGACAATTTCATAGTACTGGTGGCATTTCCAATTGCACCTTACCTTGCCTACCTATACTTTTCCCAAAACAGTTTAAGAAAATACAGTCAACCTGGTGAGAAACAGTTGCATGCCTCTTTCCAAAGACCAATTAGACATTTTTTTCCTACAGGACTACTCCATTTCATGAAACCCGCTACAGTCTCCGCAATCGCTAGCAACTTATTGCTGTTGGTTCCCTTCATGTATCCCCCCCTTCACTACATGCATACTGTTTCATAACAGAACAGTTTACATTCCATTCACATTACCCACATACTGTCATAATCAGTGATTGCCAGTGCCAACAGAATAGTATACGTTGATACAGTGACAAAATGACAGGTCGCTGTAGGTCTCTGTAATGGTTGTGCTACAGGGTCTGGACTCCTGGCACAGCATCTCTGGGTGTTGTGCCCCCTCCCTGAAACACTTCCACCACGGAGGTAATTGTAGCAATATCTGGGAGTTGCATGGGAGTCACAGACCCCCACAGAAAACACACTACTATTCCCGATGGTACAATGTGGACCGTGATCGTGGTCAGCATTTGTGCTGTTGCTGTAAAGCCAGTCAACAGGTTTGCTGTCAAACTGGCATTGTAGAACTCAACAGAACTCCTTTCCTCTGCTCTAGATTGCAGCTTGTACACATAATCCCTGCTACCCATGGACCGCAAAAAAGCCCACTGCAGATCGACCGCCAGCAGGGAAAAAAACACAATCATAGAAGGAAGTCTTTTCTGTTTCCATGTGTAACACTACACACAGAACCAAACACATTAACAAGTGTATGGGGATGGGGGTGGCTGGGGGGGTAGAGAGAGAGAGAGACACCTTCGGGAAAAAATATGCTCTTAACAACAGCAGTACCCTCTACTGGTAATGCACCAGTACAAGAACTATTTAACTACAACCTGCTTTTTTGAATTATTTTTATTTTTTTTAGTTTATTAAGCATTTTATTAACTTTTTCCTTACATAGTAAACCAGATGCCATTTTCAAAGTGCAATAATACTCTCCAAGGTGGGTGGTAGGTGCTATTCCTGACCTTCCAGGGGCTATAGTTCCCTCCTCCAGCAGTGTCAGGCCTCATTACACCCCAAGGTGGTCCAGCATAACTCAATACCACCCACCCTGTCGGGTGTTATTGCTTCCATAGAACACCCTGCGTAGTCATCACTTTCCATAGCCCTGTGTATTATGTAAGCTGCATTAATTCAGACGTAATACTACTGTTCTTTTTGAAAACCATGCCAGACAGTTGTTTGTAAATTATGTATCCAAGTAGGAAACCAGCTTGTCATATACAATATGTTACAAGTCCTTGGGCAGAAGAAAGAGCACAGAAATCATCCTATAATGACCCACCTTATAAGAACTATTACTTTTTGATATAGGCATACTAGCAGCCTGTTTCCATACAGAAAGGAAAATGAATGTCTAACTTATCAACAGCTATTCTAACAATTTTCTTGTCTACACCATTACTTCCAATCCCCTTGTTAGAGCTGAGATATTTAATGCATTACTTAGCTCTAACAACATTTTGTCCAACTTCAGCGTAAACCAGGGACCTTTCTGAGGTCACTGGGCAGGCTGAGCAGGCTTGTTCTCCCCTTTGAAACAATTTGCACCTGAAGCTCAGCTGAAGGGGAGGAGGTTGTTTTCACCTGGGAAGGCAGTGAGGCTGCAACTTCCAGAACCATTTTGTCTGACTTCAGGGCCAATCTGAAGACCTTTCTACTGAAACTCCATAGGTCTGTAACCCTCAGGAGTGTGTGACCTCCAGGAGCATGTGGATCATAGGAGAAGGTGGATGGCATCTGTTCTAGAAGGTCTGCAGGACAGCCACAGGACATCAAAAGTATGTCTGCAGTTCTGCAGGGAACTCTGCCCAGGGCAGATGAGGACAGGCTTGTAGCATGTACTAAGGTGCGTGTGTGTATAAGTCACCCAGATTGGCAAGATACTTTGCATCTGGCAGGGAGCTAATTCTATTTAGGGGGTCAGAACAACCTAGGGAGGGTCAGGTAATAAATAAAATGTGTAATAGGATCACTGGAGTGCAGAAGGTGAATGGGATATATACTAGAAGTCATCGGTAGTTACACAAGTTGGGAGAGGAGTAACAAAGTTGAGTAGATTTCAGCTAAGAAGAAATTAACTAACCTGTAATTTAGGTATACTGTGCTACTAGAAGTAGGAATGAAACATCAACATGGCTGGGGCTGAGCCAGCTGCAGGGACTGTGGGGCACCTATTCCTTGGTCTATGCTCTGGAGGGTTGGTCACTCCCCATATGCAGGAGGTCTGAGGAGTTCCATACACAGCTGCAGGCAGCATTAGGAGAAACACTCCTGCTGTGCAGATGGCTGATTTGGGTTCCAAAACCACTACCCAATCCCATCTCCCACAGAGGTTCAGTGGCACAAGGGGGATAGAGGGCAATGAGAAGGGGAACCGGGGGAATGAAGCAGTTTCTGGGTGTGAGGTAATGTCCTTCAGTAGTGACCACAAAGTGTTTTTCACCCAAGAAGGATGTGCAGTTACCAGGCAGGGAGTGTGACACCCATCAGAATTGTGGAAACCAAGAATGTAGCCAGTAAAGTACTTACTGTATAGTTGGGGATTTTATGGTAAGGGGGCATAGAGAGGGTGGTGTGCTGGAATGGGATAATGAGGGGAATGCCAGATGCATGCTAGCTGCACTGGCCATGAGGGATATGAACAGGGCAGTGAAGATGATCCACAGGATGGGAGAAGTGCCACATATCCTTATACACTTGGGTATATACAACATGGCAAACCAATGTCTGAAGAACATTATATTCAACTTTCAAAGGCTGGGGGGAGATTAAAGGGGAAGAAGACAGCTTAGCTAGATTTTTTGCAGTGCTTTCAGTCTAGGACACAGAGGAGGGAGGGGGGGATTGGACAAAAGAGTGAGCCGGGGGAAACAAAAATTATTCAAACTAAAAACCTTGCACTCAGGACCCCATGTGAAAGCTATCACTAAGAGCAGCTATGGTGATGAAACCTATTTTATTACAGCCATATGGTTAAAAATTTTAATATGAGGTCCACACTCCTGCTCCCGTCCCTACTGCTACCAACCTGAGCAAGCACCAAACCCTTCACTCTGTCCTAACCATACTTAAAACCATTTATGTTCTTGATGCCCACCACCTACTCTGACATACTGTTCCATGGCTCCATCAACCTTTCTGGAAAAAAGAACTTCCTCACGTCCCTCTTAAACCTTCTTCCCACCAGTTTTCACTCAGGACCTTGGGTTCTTGCCTCTGAACTCCTGCTAAAGTTTCCCACAGTTCACCTTTTGTATTCCCTTCTGTAACTAGAGGGTCTCTGCCATATCCTCCTTCTCTCACCTGGTGTCCAGTGAGTGAGTACATCTTCAGTGCCTTAAGACAATCTTCGTAAGATCTGCACTGTTGGCCCTAAATCATCTTGGTCAGCCTGAATTGTACCATCTCCACTGATTCAGAGACCAACACTCAATTCATGCAAAACAATCTGATATCAGTATGTTACAAATGACATAAAATATAGAGAAATCCACTACAAAAGTGCTGAAGACAAATAGGTGCTCTGTTAAAAAAATATTTAATAGGTAGCGACACACCTGGGACTCTGCCACCACATGAACCATTTCCAGCCTGTTTCCTGTCATTCTTTAGGTGAGGATTCCAGAACTTAACACAGTATTCCACATGTGGCCTCACCAGTGACCTATATAGTGATAACAGTTCTTTTTTCTGATGTCAGTACCCCTTCCGATACACCCTAGCATCCTATTAGCATTACTATAGGCCTTGTTACATTAGCTTGTTTAAGGGAGTCACCAACAATAACTCTCAGGTCCCTTTCCTCTGCTGTAGTACTAAGTGTAACCCCTCTTAGCCAATACTCTCTCCTGTTTTATCCCCTAGGTGCATAGTCTTGCATTTTATGGCACTGAATTTCAATGGCCAAACCTCAGACCAGCTTTCTAGCTTTTGTAGATCCCTCTGTGTCTCCCTAATCCCCCATCACTATCTACCCTAATGCAGAGCTTTGTGCATTTAAGAAGAGACACAACTTGCTCTGAATACCTTCTCCAATGTCACTGATGAACATGTTGAAGAAGAGAGATCCAGGACAGCTCACTGCAGCACCACACTCATGCTCTCCCTCTTTTCCGCTTTCACCCAATTTTCCACCACACTCTGCTGTCTCTCCTTCAGCCTGTTTCCTACCCATCTAACTATGTCTCTAGCCATGCACAGGTCCTCCAGCTTCCACAGCAATCTGGTGTGGCACCGAGTCGAAAGCCTTGCTGAAATCAAAGTAGAGTAAATCTACAGTTTGGTCCTTACCTCCTACCTTTGTTACCCAGTCAAAGAAAACTGTCAGGTTGTTCTGGCAAGACCTCCCAGCCACAAACCCATGCTGTTTACTATCCTTTAGACCATTGCTCTCTAGGTAGTCCACAAGGTCTTCTTTGCTAAGTGACTCCATCAGTGTACTCACCACAGAGATAAGGCTGGACTGTAATTCCCCAGTTGCCCCTTGCCCCCCTGGTGTAGTGGGACTAGGTTTGCTACTCTCCAGTCTTTCAGAACTGCCTCTGTCTGAACTGAGCTACTGAATAGCTCTACTAGGAGTTTGGCCAGTTCTGCAGCCAATTCCTTGAGTACCTTTGGGTGTTGGATGCATCCCTTCTGGCCCTGTGGCTTTATCTACCTTTAGGCTTCAAGACCCTTCTGGACCCTTTCTCTGATAAATACTGGCTGACTCATTTCAAGAATGCTCCTGACCATAGCCTTGATGTGACTTTCAAGCAGGGACCCATTCTCTTCCCTTGTGAAGACAGAGCAGAAGCAATTGCTAAAGACTGCTGCTTTTTGTTCATCTTTCTCTAGTACCTTCCCCACTGTTGAAGCCCTGCTTCCTTTTTTCCTTAATATATCTAAAGGATTGTTTCTCTTCCCCACACTTGAACACCTCTGCAATATGCAGCTCATGAGTGAAGTTCTGCAGTGATCAGTCTTGGGGCTTGCCCAATTCAATATGTTCATTAGCTATATGGGAGAGGATATCCAGTGCAAGATGGGCCTCTTTGCTGATGACACAGAGCTATATGGCAGGTTATACTGTGAGTAAGGGGTGAGGAAGCTTCAGAAAAACCAAGAGATCTGGAAGAGTGGTCAGAGTTCTGGCAGTTAAGATGTAACACACCACCAGGAAGTGCAAGGTTATGCACTTAGAAAAAAGGAAGACACACAGCATACTAGAGGGGATTGATTAGGCTGGCCACTACTTCAGAAGACAGGGATCTGTGAGTGATCATCCCTGACTCCTTCAAGCAAACCAACCTGTGCAATAAGGTACACAGTAAGGCACTGAAGAAGCTGAAGAGTATCAGAAGGGGTTTTGATAGTAGAGGAATCAAAGTAATATTGCCCCGATTTAGATCGCTGCTGAGGCCTCACCTGGAATAATTTGTTAAGCTCTGGAGCCCTCACCTAAGAAAGGGCATAGACAGGCTGGAGTCAGTATAGAGAAGGGTTTCCAAAATGATCCAGGACCAGCAAGGCAGACCTTGTGAGGAATAGTTAGTGGCCCTGAACATATACTTGTAGGATGCCAGTCACAAGGGGGGGGATAACAGAGACATAACAGGGACAGAAAAAAAAAACATACAAAATGAGCACCAGGAAAGATGACTGTGGTGCTCGAGGTGCAAGAAGCAAGAAGACAAACAAATATGCTGAGCACTGACAGAATTAAAATAGTATTAAAGTATTACCATTTATTTATCAAAAAGTGCAGTATCTTTCCATCACTGGTAAAGCAGATGAAAACCATTGGAAGCCACAATAGCTTGTCATGTGTAGGGTTTTTGATAAATAAATGGTAATACTTTTATTATACCATTTTGGTGTTGTCTTATTCTGTGGGTGCTCAGCGTATTTTTTTGTTTGACATACCAGGGATGCAGGGAAGTGGGGAATCATGAGGATGCATAGAAACTTGAGGATGAATTTGGGGACAGCTGATAGGGAGTGTGCAATCAGGATTATGAGGACCAGGAGGTGTCTTGGGGTGAAATGGGTATTAGGGAGAAGCCTGACATGTTTGGTACCTATACCCAGGGTTCCCATCAGACTGAGTGGGCAGGTAACTGGAGCTGGTAGCCTCTGCTCATCCTCTTCAGGCAGTCCAATACAATGCCAGATTGATGAGGAATAAAACTACAATTATAGCAGATTTTTTGTTTCATTCCTCAGTCAACCTGGTTTACATCACAGAGACCTGTCTAGGTGATGCTGCTGACCCTGTGTTGGAGGCAGCCATCACAGCTGGATTCTCCATGGTTCACTGTCAAGGAAGGATAACAGGGGTGGCCATCTGCCGTAGATCTGAGATGAACTTAGTGGTGCACCCAGTGGGGAACTCCTTGTCAGTTTAATGTGTGGCTATGCTTGGGGTTCTAGATGCAGGCTGTGGGATCCTCCTTATGTACTGGCTTGTGGAGTATAAGGGGAAGTTCTACAGGAAATTGCAGACATCATAACCAACAGAGAGTTTGAGTCTCCCAGATGATTAATGCTGGGTAATTTGAATGGAACACAAGGATTGCATGCACTCTAATTAAAAGGCAGGTGCAACCCCCCCCCCCCCAAAAAAAATACTGATAATGGGAAAGATGAAAGTTGCACTCAAAGTACAAATACTAAAATAGTAATCAGCAGATTTGAATGTGAAGTACCAAAAAAACCACACCAGTACCTGCAAAAATACTGTAGTTGCCAAAGTAATTTAATTGCCACAAGTTGCAGCATTTTTCTATGGATGAGCTTTTATTACATTTCTAGTTGCATGAGTTTATTTCTAGAGAGGCTTTATGCAGTGCTACATGTTTTAATTTACTGTGTTTTTATTTTTGTAGATCTTGGTACCACTTTTTCGTTGTATGAGCTGACATGATCAGCTAGGATTAATTGAGAGCTTCAAACTTAATATGTCACTTTAAGAATGTATTATTTAAGAATGTTCTTGCTCTCCTGGCTCTGCCCCATGGTGAAGCATCACATGATAGGACAGAAGGTACTGGGGTACAGCTACACCATGCTGTTTCTTGTAAACTGCAGCTTTTGGAAATGAAATTACTTTGACAACTGTTTTTGCAGTTACTGGTGTGTTTTCTAAGTACTTTGCATTCAAATTTGCTGATTGCTCTTTTAGTATTTGTACCTCAACTGCAACCTTTGTGTTTCTCATTAAGGGTGATTTTTTTAAATGTCTGCATTGATGACGGACTCTCACATTTTGTTAAAGATTTCCTCTGGATGATGGAGTCCCTGGGACTTACAGAAGTAGTTACTTCCAAGAATCTTTAAATTTGTCATGCCTTGGATTTGGTGTTCTCCTTGGGTCTTGAGGTAGAAGGCCTCAAGATTGATCTGGTCAAGTAGTTGGATCACTGCACTGCCAAGTTCACCTTTGGAGCCCCCCCTGTAGTCCATCCTTTGTGAAAATGGCCTAGCACCGGAGTTCAAGAGGGCTGCAGTCAGAGGGATAGGGACTTCATTTGGTACTTGACATCTTTAAACAAGAGTAGCACACTAAGCAGAAACTTGTTTCCAGATGCAACCTGGGAGCCCAAGGAAGTTAAGTGACTTGTTCAGGATCACACAGTATGCACCTAGATGGCTGTGGGACTCAAACCCAGGTCTCCACATCTGCAGTTCAGAGCCTTAACCCTCTGCGCTATACTGCCTCCTTAACTACGCTATCTTGGCTGTGGCAGTGGCTTGTGCTGTGGTGTGGTAGCTTTTAGCATAGTGGTCACAACAGCATTTAATGAGGTGGCACCAATATGTGCAACCTCCTTGTGTCATGCCATGACTTGCTGTGGTATGATGGTGAGCTACATGAGATGAAGGCAAGGGAGCAGAGGATGGAGCATTGTTGGAGATGCAGGGCCAAGGAAGACAAACTGGATTTGAATTTGAACTACTGTGACTATCAAAGGGCAATATCCCAGTAGAAGTCAGAGTTTCTTCCTAGAGAGATTACTGCCAGGAAGAACTGACTAGCTCATCTCTTCCAGACAGTAGATAGGCTACTCCATCTGACTTGTCTGGAGTCCATGAGAGTTTTTTCATCCACTGAATGTGAAGAGTTTGCTTGATTCTTCTCAGGCAGGGTGTCCTCTGTTTGGGTCAGGATCTCTCCATGTGGGCTCTGGCAACCCAGCAGATCTGAGACGAGAGTCCAAAGATGTAATCACTTGTCACGTGTAGGGCTTAGATTGGTAATAATGGAAAAGGAGGCTGAGGTGATTTCTGTGCTGTGAGCAGCCATTTTCAAACTGGATTCTGGTCCAACATGGCTACTGGCAAGCTGTGCTAGGCATCTGGGCCTGGTGTTTACTGGGATTATATGTTGCTCTATGTCAGGGGGGGTTCCAGCTGTGTTGAAAAATGCACTAGTAAGGCATCTTCTGAAGAAGCTGTCCCTGAACCCGGACAACTTGATGAATTACCAACCTGTCTCTAATTTACCCTTTTTAGGTAATATTATTGAGAAGGTGGCTGCACTGCAGCTCAAGAAGCACCTCATAGCATATGTCATCTATGAGCCTCTCCAAACCAGATTATGTCTAAGCATAGCACTGAGACTGCATTAGTCTGGATTCAAAATAATCTTCTTAGGATGTGGGACAGAGGTGAGTGGTCAATTCTTGTTTTCCTCAGTCTGTACTTAGCTTTTGATACTATAGACCATGAGCTGATGTTGGACCATCAGAGGGAATACAAACGTCTCACTGGCAAACTCATCTGCTGGTTTGAGTTCTACCTTAGGAACAGGAAAGATGGTGGTGTTGGGGAATTTCTCCTCATTCCTAGTATCACTGCCTTGTGGTGTTTCCCAAAGGATTGGTACAATTGCCCATGCTGTTTGCAGTGTATATGCTGCATTTGGGAGGGATCATTAGATGGCATGAGTTAGGATTTCACTGCTATGAAGATGACACTCAGCTTTACCTGTGTTTTATTTATTTATTGGGATTTCGGAAACAACCTTTGAGTAAGAACTTTTTACAAAGGGTCCACATCATTTAAACAGTACAAATACAGACATAACTGAATTCACAGTACAAATACAGACATAGTTGAAATATCAGTACATAATTGAATTCACAGTACAAATACTGACATAGTTTCATTATCAGTACAGGAAGTAGCTAAAACATAGAAAACAGCAAAGAGTTTCTTATGAGTTTCATTAAGGGTGTAATACAAAGTACTGTATGGCATAAGGAAGTATATGAGAGAGAGGAAAATGAAGGCTAGGGAGAGAGTGGTTAGTGAATGGAGTGTAGGAATAGAGCAGCCCAGGAGGAGCATTGTCACATTACATTACAGCTTCAGAGCTGAGAAGTTGGGGATGGTGCATGTGAGAGTGTGTGGTAACATGGGAGAAGGTGTAAGAGAGAGAGAGAGAGGAGGGGAGAGAGAGGGAGGGGAGAGAGAGAGAGAGAGGAAGGAGGGAGGGAGAGACCAAGCAGGGAGGGAGGTATCATGAGAGGAGATTGATGGAGAAAAGGGGGTGGGAGGGGTGAGAGGAGGGGGGAGAGAGAGGAGAGAGAGGCGATGAGGTGTGAGACAAATGAGAGAGTGCAACCACTGGCAGAATAACAGCTATGGAGCATGAGGTGCTAGAGGTTTGGAAGTGGGGTATGGAGTGGGGAGGAGTGACTTGTGTGAGTGAGTCCATGAGTAGTTGCTGGTAGACAGGGTTAGTGCAGGCTCTGGAGACCCAATCTGAACAGTTTAGTACTCACAGACATTCTTTTGCAGTAGAAACTGCTCAAATTTGACTTTGAATGTTCTAGTGTTAACAGTATTTAGAGTGTTAGCTGGGATCTCATTAATCCACAGTGGGTCATGGTAGGAGAAGGATCTTTGTCCAAGAGCTGTCCTTCAGAATGGGACACAGAATGGGTGTAGTTCTTTATTCCTGGTCCTGTACATGGAGTTGGTTAGGGTAATCAGGTTGGTGATACAGGAGGAGTTAAGCCTAGCATGGCTTTCCTACCTAGGAGGCATGTCTGGTATGAGATACCATTATTGAGACTTAATACATTTGCTTAGCTCATTGCCTCCTATAACATGCCTGTAGATGGCAGCAAATGTACTGCAGTGTGTCCCAGAATGATTACAGAAGTCAGCTACAGATTTCCTGTGTGCCCTTGCAACATCTAGAGATGTCACTCATATGTTTTAATATTACTTGCCAGCCAAAATTGATTAGAATTGACTGCATAGTACCATTAGAAAGGTAATTTTGTGTTGAACAACGTTGTCACTGATACTTCATGTTTATCATGCATACTTTAGGAGTTACTCACATTTGTTTATGGCACGGTGTGTATGGCAGACATTTTGGCCATCAAGCCTCACCTAAGCACCTTGAATAAAACGGGGGAAAAATACATGTTTTGTACTAGAAAAAATAGCTTTTTAGTACAAATGTACTATTGTAACTACATCTAATGTACGGATGCTTAATTTGGTGTTAGTATGTTACATATTTCCCAACCAAAAATGGTGATTCTGATTGCCCCGGATTGGGCCAGGCAGCCCTGGTACTCACTCCTTCTGTCACTGACAATCCGTCTTACCCTTTGCCTCCCCAGGAATCACAACCTGTTGACTTGTGCCCAGGGAAGGGTTTGGTATCCGGACCTTAAATCCCTCAACCTCAAGGCCTGGCTCTTGAGGAGTTAGAGTTTGCTGATTTACACCTCTCTCAGGGTGTTCTAGAGATCCTAAAGGCTTCTAGAAAGCCTTCCACCAGGGCTACTTATAGTTCTAAATGGAAAAGGTTTTCCATTTGGTGTGCTGGGAAAAATATTTCCCCAGAATCTGCTGATTTGCCCATTGTGTTAGATTATGTTGCCTTTTTTTGTGAAAAGAAAATTGTTATTTCGACTAGTATAGAAAAAAATGCTTATTATTAATTGCATAGCACCATTGGAAAGGTAATTTTGTGCTGAACAACTTTGTCACTCATACGTTGTGTGTAGCACTTACTGTTCATGAGGTATTAGCATTTGTTTGTGGCATGCTGATTATGGATTGATTTTGCTTAGAATGGCCCAGGATGCAGTGTTAACAGTATACAGGAGACAAGCAGTGGAACTCTCAAAAAGCTCCTGTGGAGAGAATGAGTTAATATGTTGTCTGATGTGAGACATCAGGTGCAGTGGATGTACTCAGTAAGTACTTGGCTGAGATCCTGGACTGGATGTCATCAAGCTAGTTAAGACTTAATCCTGACAAGACTGAAGTACTAGTACAGTAGTTGATTTGGGTCATAAGGGGGGAGTAGAACGGCTGGTGAGAAGGAGACAGTACATTGTCTTGGCTCATCAAAGCTTTCAACTGCCACAAAGTTAAAAAATCTGTGGGTCTGACACTTATGGCTCAAGTGTCAGCTATAGTCTGGAGTGGATTTTACCATCTAAGGAACATCAGCAGGATTAGATCCAGTATCCCTTACTGGGACCTGGTGACTCTAGTACGCACACTTTTGATGTCTCGGCTTGGCTACTGCAATGCTTTATACCACAGGGTCAGTGGAGTTACTTTATGATGCCTGCAGCTGGAGTAGAACACTGTGGCAATACTACTGACTGGACTTTTGAGGATGTGTCATGTCTCTGGTATTGCAGTAACTGCATTTGTTGTTGGTGAAGTGGTGCATATCCTTTAAAGTTGGGTTATTGACTTATAAGGTCCTACATGAATTGGGTCCTGGTTTCCTGGTGGAGCTACTACACCCTTAAATGCCCTCGCACTCTCTCTGCTCCTCTGAAGTGGACTTTCTAACTGCACCAAGAGCCAGGGTGACTAGTCCAGTGTTGTGAAACTCTCTCCCAGGAGCCATATGGGAGGCCCCTTGATGAAGGCCTCAAGAGGGGTCTTAAGATATATCTCTTTCATCAGATGTTTGGGGAAAGATGGACCCAATCATTGATTCCCATTGTTGATTCCCATCCTACTGTGTTGTATTCACTTATTATTCAGCCTAATGGAGAAACAAGAACAGAAAAAAAATGTTAGCAGAAGCAACTGAGAAATTGAAATCTTTAGAAAAAAACTGTAATAGATGGAAACAATACGAAACTACAGGAGTATACAGAATAAAAACAAAAATCTTAATTCTACAGAAATAAACCAAGTGACATGCAATTGGCTAAAAAGTTAAAAAATACTGGCAACTAACTAGTGAACAAGCTGCTGGAAAAAAAACTTGCCAGAAGGCTTAAAGTTACTGATCACAAAATGAAAGTTACAACTGTACAAGATAAAAATGGCATAGCACAAGCTGAACAGATTAAAATAATAGAGAAATTGTTTGATTTCTACAAATCTTTATATATCAGAGTTTGACCCATCAGAATCTGATTTACTATATTCTAAAAATCATGCAGGACATATTGTTTCTCCATGTTCATACTGTACTGTGGTTTATACTGTAGTACTAGGATGACAGAAGGCTATATGTCCATGTAAGTCATCCCCACTTCTTGGTGGTTAAATGTTATACATAATATTAAAGTGAGCATCTAGTTTAGTTTTAAATCTGGTAAATGGTTCCTCAATTACCTCCTGTGGGAGTTTGTTCCACAGTCTGATTTCTCTTGGAAGAAAAGCATTGTTTCTGATCGTTGTTTTGGCCCCCACTATCGTAATGGCTTTGTTATGCATGTTTAAATTATACTCACTTTAAATTTAATGCCAAAGGCAGATGTAAGTTCTGTGTCTTTTAATATTTTGTAAAGGGCAAAAATGTTACCCACTTTGTCTTCTCAGTTTCAGAGGCCAGAGCTTTAGCTTTGCAAGTCTCATATGATAATTTGTGTTTTTCAGCTTAAAAATGTGTTTGATGTCAGCCTGATGGTGCTGAGGGTTGCGGCACTGGACGCCATACCTCGCGCTATGCTGGTGACCCATGTTTGGGAACAAGCACAGGCTGCTGGGGGTGAGCAGGGAAGTGAGAGGATCGAGCATCAGACAACAGTTCTCCACTTCCAGGGAAGCATGGGCATGTAGTCCCGTTCCTTGGCTGCCCCCCCGGTGGAGGATGGGGGGTAGTGCCAGAGCCAGGGAGACAGATAGTGTTGCATTGTGATGTGTGTGCACCTCCACACACACACATTCATGCCCGTGAGGGGGAGGGACCACAGAAAAGAAGAAAATTGGCTGCCGGCTTCATGGAAGCCCATCAGGTACTCCGGTGCTGCAGCCTCATGGAGCTCTAGGGCTTGCTCAAGATATGTGCTCAGAAGGGGAGGGGGACAGCCCTTCCACCCCACCTCAAGTGGTAATCCGAGGGGAATACAGGGCTTAGAGGTGTTCCGGGGGGGGGAGAGCAAGGCAGCGGCCAGAGACCAGTGGGGACAGAAAGGCTGCCGGCAGGCTGGGGATCATAAACATCTGAATAAAAAAAAATAATTTGCTTGGTGTATCTTCTTTGCACTTTCTCTAAGATCTCAACATCTTTTTTAAGATAGGGTGCCCATACCTGTGTACAATAATCGAGGTGTGGTCTCACATAGGCTTTGTATAGGGGCGTAATCACTGATTGTAATTTGTTAGAGAATGCTTTTCTTATACAGCTAGTAAGATGGTTTACTTTTATTGCCACTGACCTGCATTGATTGCTATTTTTCATATTACTGGATGTGATTACTCCCAAGTCTCTTACTTCTTCCACTGATTTCAAAACAGTACTGTGCATTTTGTACACTTGTTTTGGGTTCTGTTTACCACAATGCATTACAAAACATTTATTGTAGCTAAATTTCATATTGTTGGTATCAGCCCAGTCTATTATATGTTGAAAGTCCGCATTCATGCTAGAGCAGTTATATATATTACTGACATTTCCGCCAAGTTTTAAGTCATCTGCAGATTTTATAAGAAGATTTTGACTGTTTATTTGTAGGTCTTGTATAAAGATATTAAACAACAGGGGGCTCAAAACTTATCCCTGTAGAGCTCCACTGATCACCCCTCCTTCAGGTGATAGGAAGCCATTTACACAGACTTTCTGCATTCTGTCAGTTAGCCAGGGTGATATCCATAAGATAATGCTTGCTTAAACCTTTAATTTGATTAACCTTTCTATTAATCCTATATGTGGCAGAGGGTCAAATGCCTTTTTAAAATCAAACAGTATAATGTCTACTGGATTATTTAGATCTAGGCTATTTGTGACAGTGTTGTAGAATGCAAAAAGGCTGATGTTATAACTCCTATTCTCCATGAATCCATGTTGAGTTTTGTCTAAGAGTCTCCTGCATTTCAATCCCTGAGTAAGCTCTTCTTTTATCACCCCCTCAATCACTTTACTAACTATGGAGGCAAGACATAAAGGCCTATAATTTGATGGTAGATTTTTGATTCCCTTTTTATAAATTGGGACCACAGTGGCCCTTCTTCAGTCCCCTGGAACAACACCTTCATCTAGGATTTTGTTGCCTATTATTGAGATAAGTGCTGCTAAGATGTCTGCCAGTTTCATAAGTAGGTGAGAATGAATGCCATCTGGCCCATCGGATTTGTTGATGTCTAATTTATTGAGTTTCTTCTTAATGTTTTCAGGTGTACATAAGGGTGTGGGATGATCTTGCACAGACCTCGTAATATTTGGTTTGGGCAGAGGGTTTGAACTCTGTGTGTAACTGGAGCAGAAATAGTTATTACATTTAGTAACCATATCTTCTGGCTTATTAGAAGTACTGTTATTTTGAATTAAAGGTCCTGTTACTCTACATGCCTTCCTTTTAGTGTTAATGTATGAGTAAAAACCCTTTAAATTCCATTTGGAGTGATCAAGCCTAAATTCTGTATATGACCATGCTTTTTTAACAGATTTTTTTAAATGTTTAAGTGTTGATTTATATTTGTTGATGCTTGTGACAGTTTTTTTTTTTCATTTGTGGAAAAGGTTTTTTCTTTTTATTTATTATTTTTTGTATTTTATAATTTATCCAGATTGGGTTCTTCCCCCTATTGTTATAGTCTTTTTTCTTTGGGATGTTCTAGTTGACCAGCCGATGTATGGTACCAATGAAAAGTGACCAAGTATCTGCCCAATTTAACTGAATTAATTTATTTTTTAAGTTTATTACTGAAAGTTGCTATTTAATGGCTCCCCAGTCCGCATTGTTATAATTAAGGAATACAGAGCTTCTTTTAGTACTTTTAATAGGGTTCTTGTCGGCCAAGGAGAAATATACTGTGAAGCCAAAAATCTTATTAAACCCACTACAAAGCAAGAAATCAAAGAAACAATGCAGAATATGGCAATGGGAAAATGTCCAAGACTTGATGGGTACACTCCAGAATTTTGCTTGGCATTATTATCTTCCATATTACTGCTACTTGAAATGTTTTTTACACAAAGCTAAGTCCCCCAGATTGCCAGAGTCATTTAGAATTGCATATACTGCATTGCTTCCTAAGAAAGGAAACATACTAAAATATGTTGAAAACTATAGATGGGTTGCCACATTAAACAAGTATTATAAAACATACACTAAGTTACTCAACAATAGAATTCTTCCACTGTTAGAAAATGAATACACCAAGATCAAAACAGGTTTATACTACAAAGGTCCATTCACATGGGACTATACAGTATATAAATGTATTATAGATCATTTAAAATCTGTCCAGAAAGACAAACAAAACAAACAAACAAAAAAAAAAAAACAATATCCCTTGATGCCTGTAAAGCATTCAATATGCTGGAATGGGGATATTTATTTCAAGCTCTGGCATACTTTGGATTTCCAGATACTTTTATAGATTCCATAAAAATATATATGATAACCCAAAATTAAAAATTTAAATTAATAATACTTGTCAGAAATGTTTTCTCTATTTAGGGGTGTGCGACAAGGCTGCTCCCTTTCTTCCACCATCTTTATGATCAGTTTATAAATTTTATTAAATGAAATGAGGCAACACTGATGTAAAAGGGATACAAATAGTTTCAACTGACACAAATATTAAAGCTTATAGAGACAAACTGCTATTATTTCTGAAAGACCCTGAAAATAGTTTAAAAGCTTGAAAGAACTAAAACTAATTATTAATAGGTTCTCAAAGTAACTGAATACAGGATAAATGAAGCTAATTCAGAAGCATTTACCTTTACCTGCTACTTGGTCAATAATATTCAACAGATATTCAAAGTCTCTTATTAATGTGAGGAAGGCTTGCAATACCTACAGTAGGTGTTATGTTAACCAACCATTTAGATAGACTATGGCTTTTGAACCATCACACCATAATAACAAATTTAAAGGACCAATTACAAGGCTGGGGCAACATTCCAATGTCTCTATAGGGAAACATACAGATAATAAAAATATTTGCAATTCATAAATATATATTTATACCACAGGGATGAGCGCTTTCTCAGTAGGATATTCTGTGTCATTTCTACTGCAGTGAGAATAAATCCTGAAGACATTTATCCATACTCTGCTGATGTCACCAGAGTGAGAATAACTGCACTGCAGCTTGCACTCTAAAGGAAACTGCTTCAGAAAACACTTTGTCCTTTACCAGGAGAGATACACACTAAGCTGAAAGCTTGTTTACAGGTGCAACCTGGGAGCACAAGAAGGTTAAGTGATTTGGTCAAGATCCCACAGTATGCAAGTGGGGGCTGTGGGATTCAAAACCAGGTTTCCAAGTCTGCAGCTCAGAGTCTTAACAGCTCAGAGCTTTAAACCACTGCGCTATACTGCCTCCTTAAGTTTTTTCTTATCTCTTTCCCACTGAAGCTGCAACTTACTCAATTAGCTTTGCAAATGACTCTCACCTGTGTCCCATTGTGTTTCTGACTTTCCTAGTCCATTACTGTGCTAATCTCAGCTTCAAAATAACCTGAATTCTAAATGAAACTCTTTTACAAAGCACTTTCTGTTTCTCAGCGCTACCTGCAGCAATTTGTCTTTCTCAGTGAGCCTCTGACTCACTCAATTAGCTTTGCAAAACACTGTCAGCTGTGTTTCTCACTCCCAGTCCATTCAGAACACACACACACACACGCTGACAGCACACACAGAATGAGCAGGAAACACACAGAATCAGAAAAAATGTTCCTAAAGCTCTCACCCCTGTGGTATAAATCACACACATGATGGGCAGATCATGGGATATGGAAAATATTCTCACTCCTGCCTCGTGAGCTGTGTATTTTCAATTGTGCCTTCAGCACTTGTGAGAATACACAGCTCACTCTGCAGGAGTGAGAATATTTTCCATTTCCCACACCTGCCCATCATGTATCCCCTATACATATAGATAGATAGATAGATAGATAGATAGATAGATAGATATGCGATATGCAATCAATGGGGCTACTGGAAATATCACTGATAGTTCCCCCTCGAGAAGTTTGACCTTATGTCCAAACAGGTGGCAGAGCCATGAGTGGGGTCACAAGATCAAACTGCACAAGGTGAAATATCTGTGATATTTCCAGTAGCCCCATTGCATATTATTATGTAATGTTGTTTTATTTTTATTTTATTTTTTTCAGCTTCGGGAGTACATGACCATGGGGAGCTTTAAACAGGCACTGAAGACTTTCTTATGGAGTCAGGCATTTCAGGAGCTGTTATGGATTTATTAATGGTTTGTTTAAAATGGAATATTTTATGGAATCTGTTTTTAACATTGCACAGCATCTTGGCACTTGAAAGGCGCTTAATAAATAAAGGTTTTTATTATTATTATTAATTTTTTGGTTTGGTTTTCATGTTTTTTTTTATATATTTGTTGAAGTATTTCTATCCCTGGTATTTTCTTTTGATGACAGGCAGTAGTGGTAGTGGTAGTATGTAGGGAAGCTGGCATGGTTGCTAGGGTCCCTCCATGCTTACATTGCTGAATGCAACATTTTATTGGCTGAGTTTTCTTGTTGGCAGGCTGAATAGCTTTTTAAACCTTGTAGCAGTAGCACTTGGTTAGTGAAGGAGACATTTGGTACTTTTGTTTAGTTTCAGTTATTTTAGCCCCCTCCTTCATGTTATAGTATATGGTTAGGGTTTATTGTGGATGGAAAATGATGGTTTTCCAAATCCTGTTGTAGGACAGTTCAAAGGTAAAAAAAAAGTTGTTGTACTATCATTCTGATGTCACAACGATAGTACTACAACTTCTTAACCTTCAACTGTTTCCTGATTGGCTGAAACATTGGCTTTTCAAAAAATACTGTACAGCATGGCTGCTCTGGTAAGTGAGTGGTTGAGCATGGGCTTTTCAGATAGTTTGGACATGGACTGCCATAGTCGGCACCCTGTTTCCAAACTATCAGTTTGTCAGCAGTTTTTTTTTTTAAATAAATCAGTTGTCCCTCCTTACAAAGCTAAGCCGGATGACAGTGAGCAATGGTACCTTCGGGGTCAGCAGAGCGGAAGTGCAGCGAGGACTGGGAGAAAATGGCAGTGTCTGGACAAGGTACAGAAACTAACAAATCCTTGTAAAATTAATGTGGCACAGTTTGTAGGGAACCATATACTATACAAAATAACAGATAGGGAACTGTGCATGTCAAGGCCGTATTTCCATCTTGGGTGTTTGATGACATCATAGGGACATCTCGAGCTTCACTCTCGAGGTCTATGATGTCATCAAAACCCTTGATGGGAACACCCCCTTGTTGTGCACAGTTCCCTATCCATTATTCTATATGTTTAATTTGAAACAATTCTGTATCTGGTTTATCCTGCTTTTCATTAAAGTCAGTTTGTTCATGCAGAGGAAGAAGTTTCAGCCAGCTGCCAGCTGCCAGAATCAGTGTCAGCAGTTTGAAGGTAGGCAGTTCAAGTCAGGGTACTGCAAGTCAGGGCTGGGAAGTGAGAGAGGTATTTGGTGCACTATTCAGAAAGGGAGGAGTTTTGCATTGTAGGATTGGCACAAGAAACACGATGTGACAGCTTAGGAGAGAAGCGGTTTGTGGAGGCGCGGCAGTGTTACAGCCAAGGGGGCACTGCATTTGGGGGTTTGGCAGTGGTGGACCAATGGAGGCACAGTGTGCCAATGACACTGGTTTCCAAAATGTGCACCAAGTTGTAATGTTTTCACCACAGCAATCAGGGGCCACCTCATCATTGCAGCATCAGTCATTGTGCTGCAATGAGGGAGGGACATGTCATTACAGGGCGGAATGTTAGCTAGCCTAATACTGTTTGTGAACATCGCAGGTGGCTTGCCACAGCATTCACAAACAGTATATGGCAGCCTCTCACACTGAGGGGGTGGCCAATCCCCCTCAGCAGCATGTGCCCCCCAAGCAGTCTTTGTTGGCCGACGGGGGCCCCAATCCCTGCCGGATTCAGTGCCTGCACTGTTTATTTAGCCAATGGGGGAGCCCACTCCCCATCGGCAAGATGTAACTTCCCAACCCACTTTCCTTGTCTGCTGATGGGGGAGCCCACTCCCGTCAGCATGATGTAAACCGCCCCCTGGTTTTGTTGTCTGCCGACGGGGTGCCCAATCCCCCATCAACATCACGTTCCCCCCATTTTCTTGTGTGCTGATGGGGGTGACAATCCCCGTCAGCTACAGCTGGCCCCCCAAAAAGAGTCCTTTGGCATGCTGAGAGCCCACCCCACGTGCCAAATGCCCCTGTAAAATTGAAAACCGTCCCACGTTGTCTTTTTATTTTTTTTCCCTGTAAAGAAAAAATGGTCCCTCACAGTCTGCCAGACCCCCTCTCGTAACCTGCACCCACCCACTGTGCACCCTGCCTCCCCAGACCCCCTTCACCCCATACTTACCTCTGGAGTCTGGCGCGATGATCTTTGTTGGACTGGGAACACGTCTGCACTCTTCAAAGCCGACCGTGAACTGAGGAAATGCCCGTAAGCTGTATAATGGAATAAATAGTTTTTTTTCAACTTTGCTGCATATCTCAGGCATGTTTTGAAATTTTGACACCAAATTTTCAACATGGGGTTTTTGGGACCCCTCCTCATGAATTCTGTCACTGCCATGCCGTTAACTGGGCCCGAAGGGTGATTTTGCAGTCACTGAGCAAAATCACCTTTTGGGACTGATTAATGAAATGACAGTTCCAGTGTTCATAAGGTGGGCTCTCAAAAAGCCTATGTTGCAAATTTGGTGGAAAAATTCCTAAAAATGACTGTTTTATAAGCATGCATTGTGCAGTTCCTACGCACACTCATAAGTTTGCGAATTTGTAACATTTTCACTCCAGATTTTCAACATTGCCATTTTATCACACCAACTTATGAGCAGTTCAGCTGTCATTTTTTACATCTCACCCAAAATGTGTTTCTGCGCATGTAGCGCACAGTGGTGCAATCGGTGTGCGAAATCAATGTTTGGAACAGATTAAGAAAATTACAGTGACACTCTTCATGAGCAGAGGTCTTAAAATGGCTATTTTGAAAATTTAGTGAAAAAATTCCTAAAAATTACTGTTTTACAAGCATGCCTTGAGCAGTTCATACGTACGCTCATAAGTGCATGAATTTTTAATATTTGCAGTCCAGAATTTCAATGTCATTTTACCACACCTACTTATGAGCAGTACAGCTTTAATTTTGCACATCTCACCCAAAATGTGCTTCAGCGCATGTAGTGCGCAATGGAGCAGTTGGTGTGCGAAATCAATTTTTGGGGCAGATTAAGAAAATCACAGTGACACTGTTCATTTGCAGAAGTCCTAAAATGTCTATGTTGAAAATTTGGTGAGAAATGTTCATAAAATGACTGTGTTATGAGCGTGCATTGCACCGTTTCTACGCACGCTCGTACCTTCGCACATTTGCAATATTTTCACTCCAGATTGCCAACACTGTCATTTGCCTGCAACTCCTTATGAACAGTACAGCTATCATTTTTCACATCCCGGCCTAAATGTGTTTTTGCACCTCCGGCGCAGACAAGCGCAGCCGTTGTAGAAAATCTATGTTCGGGACACATTAGGAAAATCACACTGACACTGTTCATTAGCAGAGGTCCTAAAATGGCTATGTTGAAAATTTGGTGACAAAAGTCCATAAACTAACTGTGTTACGAATGTGCATTGCGCAGTTTCCACACACACTTGTAACTGCGCACATTTGCAATATTTTCAAGCTATATTTTCAACATTGCCATTTTTCCACACTTCCTTATGAACAGTACAGCTGTCATTTTTCACATCATGGCCAAAATGTATTTTTGCACTTCCGGCACAGAATAGCTCGGATCTCTGTGGGAAATCACTGTTTAGGACACATTACAAAAATTACAGAGACACTGTTCATTAGCAGAGGTCCTAAAATGCCTATGTTGAACATTTGAAGATGAAAGTCCATAAAATGACTGTGTTACAAGTGTGCATTGCGCAGTTTCCACGCATGCTTATAACTTTGCACATTTGTAATATTTTCACTCCAGATTTTCAACATTGCCATTTTTCCACACCTCCTTATGAACAGTACAGCTGTCATTTTTTACATCCTGGTTGAAATGTGTTTTTGCAGTTCCGGCATAGAATACCATGGTTGCTGTGGGAAATCAGTGTTCAGGACACAGTAACAAAATCACAGTGACACTGTTCATGACCACAGGTCGTTAAATGCCTATGTTGAAAATCTGGTGATGAAACTCCATAAAATGACTGTATTACTTGCATGCGTTGCGTGGTTTCCATGTATGCTCGGAAGTGCAAGCATTTTTAATATTCCCACTACACATTTTCAACATTGCCATCTCTTCATACCTCCCTATGGATTGTACAGCTGTCATTCTTCACATCCTTCCTGATCTGTGTTTTTGTACATGTGGTGCGGAATGGCACTGTCACTATTGGAAGTCAGTTTTCAGGACACATTGACAAAATCACACTGCCACTGTTCATGACAAGAGGTTTCAAATAATTTCATGAGGTGGGGTCACAAAAAGGCCATGTTCAAAATTTGTACTGTGAATACCAACAAATGCCTGAGGCATTACGGTTTCTAACCATAATGTCCTACCCTGTACAGACAGACAGGCATCGGGTGTGCCGTTGGATTGCCAACTGTACTGCTCATGCCATCTCAGCCCCATCCCCCCGCCACTGACAGGCATCGAGGTGTACCTTGGACTCTTCGTCCCAAGACTTCACCCCATTCTCCTATGCTGCACCCATTTCAACATATGTCCTTATGGAATGGGGTGAGTGTAAAGCCAAACACCCAAAGGCACAGTTCAACACGTGTCAGTGTCTGCAGAATAGGGTGAGGTGACATGGCTTGACCATCATGGGTGATGACCCAAAACCTTACCCCAAATCCTGTCCATCTCTACAGGATGGAGGTGGGGTTCATGTGAAGTTCAGTACTTCACTGCCATTCCTATTCTGCATCTGTCTAACTCCTGCATTTCTAATGCTAATACCAGCAAGCAAGCATTCGGCATTGACAAATGCTTTTTTATAAATACAAACTGTGAAAGAAAGAAAGAAAGAAAGAAAGAAAGAAAGAAAGAAAGAAAGAAAGAAATGAATCTCTCAGTGTGAATGCCAGTTTCACACTAAAGAGGTTCAGAGAACCAGCTGATGTGTGGGTGCACTTGGAGCTAAGTGATGGTTTGACTGCAGTTTGTGCCCCTGGTGTGCTTAAGTGTAGATAGTGCACTGCATGACCTACTGTTTAGACAAATGAGCTACAGTGAGGATAAACATGACATCCTCACTGTAGGTTGGACCACACTAGAAATATCAAAAATATTCAGGATTTATCCTCACTGGCAATACAGACATAGAATATGTTCTTCAGGACATTATTAATAGCCCTTCTAATCTATTCTTATCCCCATAAGATGATTTCTCCTCCATGCGTTGATGGTTTACTGCTAACAGACATATTGTCAATGCAAAGAAAATGAAAACCATGTCATTTGGCTCAAAGACTCAGCTTGCCAGATGCACCATGGGTCCCTCATCCTCCCTCCACAGGCTGGCCCTGGATGGATCCCTTCTCAATAACACCACTTCCTTTACATACCTGAGGGTTACACACAACCCTTCCCTCTCCTTCCCTAATAATATAGGGCTAGTTTTGAAAAGGGTTAACCATCAACTGGGTGTTTGTTACTGCCTGAAGCATCTCATGACCCCCAGTGTGAGACTGGCTGCAGGGCAGTGCTCACTCCTACCACTTCTTGACTACTGCTCTCCCATTATTTCCCTAACCTCATCCAATCACCTCACTCACCTTTACAGTGCCTTCAATAACATCTACAGATTGGTCACCCTAGCCCCCTATAACACCCACCACTGCACCCTCTACTCGTCACTCAGGTGGCTGTCTCCTCAGGCACATAGGGTTTTACTCAGAACTAGACTCATAGTGGATTCCCTGCAGGGGAAGGGCCTCAAACAACTGGTACAGCAACCCACAAGAGACAGGGCTATCCTAGATCTAGTACTGACTAGCAAAGAAGGGATCACAGATCTCCAGGTAGAAGGTCACCTGGGGGCCAGTGACCATCACATGGTATGGTTCAATTTGGCTACTACATCTAAATTATCCATTCCAAGGCAAAATATGGGACTTCAGAGGAGCTGACTTTGATAAGATGGCCAACAGAGTTAAGCTAGCCCTGGCAAAAGAAACACAGGTGAGGGGTACAGGCAAAGTGGGCAAGCATTAAGGATGCAATACTTGAAGCAACATCCCATTGTGTTAGACAGAAAGGAAGTCAAAGAAGAAGGAAACCACTTTGGTTCTCAAATACAGTAGCAGAAAAGGTCAGAGCCAAAGGCTGGCCTTCAGGAAATATAAGGAACACAGCGGATGAAGATAGGAGGCATGCCAAACTGCCCTAAGGGAAGCAGGTAAGGCAGTAAGGCAGGCAAAGTCCCAAACTGAGGAAACACTAGCACGAACAGTAAAAGAAGGTGACAAGACTTTCATAGATACATTTAGTGAAAGGAGAAATTCCAGAGGGGGTAGTGCTAAGCTTAATGGAGAAAAGGAGCATGTGAGGAGGAGGACCCTGTAAAGGCATCTATCCTAAATAGATACTTTTGCTCAGTATTTACTGAAGAGAAGATAGGGCAGGGCCCACAGCTCAGCATCATGGACACAGGGGAGGGAGGTGAGCACTACCCTTCACAAAAGAAAGGGTCCTACAAGAGCTTGCTAAGCTCAGAGTGGATAAGGCAATGGACCTGATGGCATACATCCCAGGGTACTTAAGGAGCTAAAGGAGGAACTAGCAGAGCCATTAGCAGAATTGTTTAGTGAGTCTCTGAGCACAGGAGAGGTCCCAGAAGACTGGAGAAGGGCTCATGTGATCCCGCCCACAAGATTGGTGCAGGAGGGAGGCGGGAACTACAGACCGGTCAGTATTACCTCAGTAGTGGGCAAGATTATGGAGGCACCTTAAGGAAAGGATAGTGCAACACCTAGAATCCATAGGCACAGGATCCAAGACAGCATGGGTTTACAAAGGAAGGTCTTGTCAAACTTATCTCATAGATTTCTTTGACTGGGTAACCAGAGTGGTGGACCAAGGGGAGCAGTTGATGTCAGCTACCTTGACTTCAGCAAAGCTTTTGACACTGTTCCCATATAGAAGATTGATAAATAAGCTGGGTAGGCTCCGTGGGTCTAGAAGTTGGTCAACTGGGTGGCAAACTGGTTGACTGGCAGAAAACAGAGAGTGGTGGTAAATGGTATACAGTCAGAAGAGATGCAAGTCACAAATGGGTACCTCAGGGATCAGTCCTGGGCCAGTCCTATTCAACATCTTCATTAGTGACCTTGCAGATGGACTAGAGGTAAGGCTTGTCTGTTTGCAGATGACACCAAGATCTGCAACAGAGTAGATGAGCCAGATGGGGTGGGCAGAATGAGAAGAGATCTGGATAAACTAGCAGAATGGTCAGAAGAGTGGCAACTGGGATTTAATGCAAACAAGTGCAAAATCATGCACATAGGGAAGAGAAACCCTGAAGCCACTTATAGGCTGGGAGGGGAGTTGCTAGCAGTCACAAAGGAAGAAAGAGACTTGGGCATCATCATCACTGATGACCTAAAATCATCCAAGCAGACTTCTAAAGCAGTAGGTAAGGCTAGGGGTGTTAGGGTGTATTAGTAGGGGTATCACAAGTCGTAAGAGGGAGGTAATAATCCTCTGTACAAGACATTTGTTAGCTCCATCTGGAGTACTGCGCAGTATTAGAGGCCACACCTTCACAAGGACATTAACCAAATTGAGGCAGTCCAGAGAAGGGCAACAAAATGGTGCAGGGACTGCATCAGAAGACATATGAGGACAGATTAACGGAGCTCAATATGTATACCCTTGAGCAAAGGAGAGAGAGAGTGTATATAATCGAGGCATTCAAACACCTTAAGGGCATAAACAAGGTGAAAGAGTCTAACATGTTTAAATATAAGAAAAATAGCAGGACAAGAGGACACAGCATGAGATTAGAGGAGGCCGATTAAGGGGAATGTGAGGAAATTCTTTTCACAGAAAGGGTGGTGGATGCATGGAATGGCTTACCACAAGAAGTGGTGGCTATGAATACAGTGCAGGGCTTCAAACAGGCATGGGATAGGCATAAGGGAGCAATACAAATGACTATGAATAGATAGGTCACTGACAGAGCAAAGGCCGATGGCACATTTATAAGGTAGAAAAAGAAATGGGCAGACTGGATGGGCCTTGCGGTCCTTATCTGCCGTCAACTTCTATGTTTCTATGTTTCTATACTCATAGGCTCCCTTCCATTCAAGTCCCTCCATGATGGCATTAATTCTCCATTATTCAGACTTCTAAGTATCATACAGGGCTCAATAAACCTGAGGTTCTCCACTCCATGCCTTCTCGCCTGTCCTAGGTCCAACACTGACATGGGGCAGAAAACATTCTCTAGCAGTGCCCCTAAGCTCTGGAATGCCCTTCCAGCCGCATTCCAATTCAATTCAATTCGTATTTATTTATAAAGTGCCTTTCAAAATCAAGGCGCTGTACATAATAATAAAACAGAAATCAACATTAAACAATCAAACTATAAAGGAAAAGCCAAGTTAAAAAGATAAGTTTTTAAAGCAATTTTAAAACTATCAACGGTCGGGCATTCTCTCAACCAATGAGGTAGAGAATTCCACAGGGTAGGAGCTGAATAGGCAAAAGCACGAGATCCTGATAACTTCAAACAAACCCTGGGAATCTCTAGCAATCCCTCATTGGCAGAGCGGAGGGGGCTGAGGGGGCAGTAGGGAATCAGAAGATCTTTCAGGTAACCGGGTCCCTGATTGTGTAGGGCTTTAAAGGTTAGTAAACCAACCTTAAAGGTGATACGCCACCGCACAGGCAGCCAGTGCAGTTAAGCGAAGCACAGGCGTAATATGACTGGTTCTTAGAGTCCTGGTCAAAAGCCTGGCTGCAGCGTTCTGCACTAGCTGCAGGCGGCGGATATCAATCACTGGGAGCCCTAGGTATAGGAAATTACAGTAGTCCAAACAGGTTGTAACAAAGGCATGAACCAAGGTCGGAAGGTCCTCCTGGGGAATCAGATGTTTCACCCGGGCGATATTCCTCAGATGATAAAAAGAGGTTTTGACAACAGCTGACACCTGAGATTTCAGGGTCAGACCGTCGTCAAAAATAACGCCCAGATTTCGCACCTGTCGAGAGCTAGAGAGCTGCACCCCACCGTGATAAGCCTGATGGATGTGCCGGACCTAAACCCCTCCCAGGATGACCTGGCCCACAACCAATACCTCGGTCTTATCCGGATTAAGCTTCAACCAACCTCGAACTCATCCAAATTCTGATTTCATCCAGACAGTTGTTAAGTACAGAGAGTGCATCACTCTGATCGGGAGAAAGGATAAATACAGCTGAGTATCATCTGCATAGCAGTGAAAACTCAAGCTGTATCTCCTGATGATTTCTCCTAATGGCAGCATATACACTGCAAACAACTTGGGAGCTAAAATGGAACCCTGCGGTACCCCGCATGGTAGGGAGAAGGTGTCAGAGGAATAAATTCCGGTGACGACTCTCTGAGACCTACCAGTGAGGTAAGAACGAAACCATTCATGGGCTGTACCAGACAGTCCACAAAAAACCCGCAGCCGCTCCAATATCACCTCATGGTCTACAGTGTCAAATGCAGCAGAAAGATCAAGAAGGACCAGAATGGTATAAGCCTTTCGATCTCTGGCCATTAGGAGGTCACTCAATACCCGAACAAGGGCAGTCTCAGTACTATGCCTTTTCCTGAAGCCAGATTGAGAGTATCATAGACATTATAGAGGTGAGATATTCATCCAATTGCAGTGCAACTGTTTTTCAATAACCTTACCAACAAATGGCAGGTTAGAGATAGGCCGGTAGTTAGCTAGACAGTCTGGGTCCAAGGAGGGTTTTTTAAGGAGTGGATGGACAACTGCTTCCTTGAGGGGATTAGGAAAAACCCCCCTCTCCAAGGATTTCCAGACAATGTCACCAAGGATTGGGTAGATGACTTCTACACAACCTACTAACAGTGGTATAGGACCCGGATCCAAACTACAACTGGTTGGACGCATTGATTGGATGATCTTCACAATGTCTACGAATTCCGGGTGGTGAAACTCCAACCAGATAGGCCGAGGATTAAGTACGACCGGTTGGCCACCGTGACCCCTTAAAGGAGAGGTCGGACCGATGCCGGACCTGATGTCGGCAACCTTATCTGCAAAGAAGCGAGCGAACTCCTCACATCTAAGTTGAGAAAAAGCTTCTCTAGGCTGAAGACAGACTGGATTGCACAGCCTGTCCACAGTCTGGAAAAGCTGAGCCGGTCGATTCTCTGCAGCAGAAATCTCTCTGGACAGGAATTCTGCCTTCTTATGAGTGATTTCTGATTGGTAGCCATCATAATGGGCTAACAATCTAAGCCTGTCAACATCAAGGCCCAATTTCCGCCAGGCTCTCTCCAGCCTTTGGCCTACTCGCCTTAATTCCTTCAAGGAGCCATCGAACCATGGACTCCTTGGACGGATAGTGAGAGGCCGAACACGAACAGGAGCAATTTTGTCCAGTGCATCTCCCACAGCCTTATTATAGGCGAGTACAAGATCATCTGGACTCATGCATTCACCCGACAAACTCGATAGGTCCAGCACCGCCGTAAGGTCACTGGGGCCAACACCCCTTAAAGGGCGGTATTGGACCATCTCCGTAGGGGCAGACCTATTAGAGGGGGCCCTGAAACTGAATCTTATGGTGTAATGGTCCGACCAACTGACTGGTTCCACCCCCAAATCAGTGATCTCCATAACCAAGAGGAAGACCAGATCTCGTGAATGACCTCCAATATGGTTAGAGGTGGTAACAACCTGTGTCAGGCCCAGTGCACTCATCAACTGGAGGAGACTTTGACCAAATTGAGAGAGTTCATTGTCGATCCAAGCGTTGAAGTCACCCAGAAGTATTAATCTGGGAAACCTCAACATAAGGTCGACAATGAAGTCTGCAATCCTCCCAGAATTCGCCACACCTGGTGGACGGTAGACGAGGAGAATCCACAACCTGCACCTCGCCCAGGATATATTCAAAGATCTGGTGTTCCCCAATGGAACATCCACAAGGCCCAGTTCAGATTTAAACATAATGGCACACACCCTCCCTACGATCCTGCCTTGATGGTGTATTACCGAGAACCCGGCTGGAGTTGCCAAGGCCAATATAGGGCCAGCATTTTCATCCAGCCAAGTCTCGGTAATGCAAGTCAGGTCATCTGACCCAACAAGATCAGCTACAATAGCTGTCTTGTTTTTTAGAGATCTGGCATTGCACAACACCGCCAAGGCAGGATGAGATGTCGGGGAAGACCTCGGTACCTGTCCGATATTTTTGGGACTCTTGGGTATGGGGACAAGATAGGAGCAACCTCTATCTTGACCCCATTTTGCCCCAGGACATCTTCTGGACCCTAAAACCCCAATCCGCCCTCCCCTCTCCTGTCCCCCACAAGGCCCAGCTTTCCACCTTCGTCCTCGCCTCTTCAGAATGCCCAATGCCGACACCTAAAATAGGTGTCGGATGATAATGGTGGGCACTCAAAAGGGCGAAGTTCCCTGAGCCTAGTGGGGGAATAATGCCCAACCGTCATTATTAAACAAATCACTAAAAAAAACCTAACAATGAACCTAAAAGTACCACAATTATAAACGCACTCATAGAAACATAGAAACATAGAAGTTGACGGCAGATAAGGACCGCAAGGCCCATCCAGTCTGCCCATTTCTTTTTCTACCTCATAAATGTGCCATCGGCCTTTGCTCTGTCAGTGACCTATCTATTCATAGTCATTTGTATTGCTCCCTTGTGCCTATCCCATGCCTGTTTGAAGCCCTGCACTGTATTCATAGCACCACTTCTTGTGGTAAGCCATTCCATGCATCCACCACCCTTTCTGTGAAAAAGAATTTCATATTCCCCTTAATCGGCCTCCTCTAATCTCATGCTGTGTCCTCTTGTCCTGCTATTTTCTTATATTTAAACACGTTAGACTCTTTCACCTTGTTTATGCCCTTAAGGTGTTTAAATGTCTCGATCATATCACCTCTCCTCCTTTGCTCAAGGGTATACATATTGAGCTCCGCTAATCTGTCCTCATATGTCTTCTGATGCAGTCCCTGCACCATTTTGGTTGCCTTCTCTGGACTGCCTCAATTTGGTTAATGTCCTTGTGGAAGGTGTGGCTCCAATACTGCACGTAGTAATTCAGATGGGCCTAAATCCAATGTCTTGTACAGAGATTATTACCTCTCTCTCACGACTTTGTGATACCCCTACTAATACACCCTAACACCCCTCAGCCTTACTCTACTGCTTTAGAGGTCTGCTTGGATGATTTTAGGTCATCAGTGATGATGATGCCCAAGTCTCTTTCTTCCTTTGTGACTGCTAGCAACTCCTCCCAGCCTATAAGTGGCTTCAGGGTTTCTCTTCCTATGTGCATGATTTTGCACCTCTTGCATTAAATCCCAGTTGCCACTCTTCTGACCATTCTGCTAGTTTATCCAGATCTCTTCTCATTCTGCCCACCCCATCTGGATCATCTACTCTGTTGCAGATCTTGGTGTCATCTGCAAACAGACAAGCCTTACCCTCTAGTCCATCTGCGGGTCACTAATGAAGATGTTGAATAGGACTGGCCCCAGGACTGATCCCTGAGGTACCCCACTTGTGACTTGCATCTCTTCTGACTGTATACCATTTACCACCACTCTCTGTTTTCTGCCAGTCAACCAGTTTGCCACCCAGTTGACCAACTTCTGACCCACCCCAGCCTACCTAGCTTATTTATCAATCTTCTATGTGGAACAGTGTCAAAAGCTTTGCTGAAGTCAAGGTAGGTGACATCAACTGCTCCCCTTGGTCCACCACTCTGGTTACCCAGTCAAAGAAATCTATGAGATTAGTTGACAGGACCTTCCTTTGTAAACCCATGCTGTCTTGGATCCTGTGCCCCTATGGATTCCAGGTGTTGCACTATCCTTTCCTTAAGGAGTGCCTCCATAATCTTGCCCACTACTGAGGTAAGACTGACTGGTCTGTAGTTCCCCGCCTCCCTGCTACCAATCTTGTGGAGGGATCACATGAGCCCTTCTCCAGTCTTCTGGGACCTCTCCTGTGCTCAGAGACTCACTAAACAATTCTGCTAATGGCTCACTGTTCCTCCTTAGCTCCTAAGTACCCTGGGATGTATGCCATCAGGTCCCATTGCCTTATCCACCCTGAGCTTAGCAAGCTCTTGTAGGACTCTTCTTTTGTGAAGGGAGTAGTGCTCACCTCCCTCCCCTGTGTCCATGATGCTGAGCTGTGGGCCCTGCCCTACCTTCTCTTCAGTAAATACTGAGCAAAAGTATCTATTTAGGATAGATGCCTTTACAGGGTCCTCCTCCTCACATGCTCCTTTTCTCCATTAAGCTTAGCAATACCCCTCTGGACTTTCTCCTTTCACTAATGTATCTATAGAAAGTCTTGTCACCTTCTTTACTGTTCGTCTAGTGTTTCCTCAGTTTGGGACTTTGCCTGCCTTACTGCCTTACCTGCTTCCCTTAGGGCAGTTTGGTATGCCTCCCCTATCTTCATCCCGCTGTGTTCCTATATATTTCTGGAAGGCCAGCTCTTTGGCTCTGACCTTTTCTGCTACTGTATTTGAGAACCAAAGTGGTTTCCTTCTTCTTTGCACTTCCTTTTCTGTCTAACACAATGGGATGTTGCTTCAAGTATTGTATCCTTAATGCTTGCCCACTTTGCCTGTACCCCCTCTGTGTTTTTTTTGCCAGGGCTAGCTTAACTCTGTTGGCCATCTTATCAAAGTCAGCTCCTCTGAAGTCCCATATTTTTGCTTTGGAATGGGATGATTTAGATGTAGTAGCCAAATTGAACCATACCATGTGATGGTCACTGGCTCCCGGTGACCTTCTACCTGGAGATCTGTGATCCCTTCTTTGTTAGTCAGTACTAGATCTAGGATAGCCCTGTCTCTTGTGGGTTGCTGTACCAGTTGTTTGAGGCCCTCCCTGCAGGAATCCACTATGAGTCTAGTTCTGGCAGATGTTCCTGCTGGTATTGACCAATCTGTATCTGGCATGTTGAAGTCTCCCATTATCAGAACTCTCCCCACTCTCTCTCACAGAGGAAGGGAGAGCAAACCAAATAAACAAACATAAACCAATAATAAATCAAAAATAACCAAACAATTAAATAAAATAAAATACAATAATTTAAAACGTAATAAAATAACTTATTAAATATTAAACAAATTTGAATTTTAAACAATTTTATATCTTAAAATAATGCAGCACCTCTCACATGCAGCAAATACTAAAAATATTAAATAAACTCCCAACACCACCTCTCACATGGCAGGAAGTCAAATTCAAATTTGTAATAATAAATAACCATCACTCACTACCTACAGTCCAAAGACTAAAACAATATTCTAGTGTTCCATCAATAACGTCCCAAACAAACAGAAAAGTCTTCATGTAAAAGTTCGAAATTCAAATAAGCAGAGAAATCCAGAAATCTTCCAGCGACTGCTCCTCAGGTTCCAGTAATTAATTATCAAACCAATAAAATACAGTCAGGAGATATGTTCCTATAGGGAGTATTGCCCCCACTCAGACAGTAGCCAACAGCTAAAGCTGTCTCGCAGGTCAGCACTACAGCTGACCCCAAGGCAACCTAGAAGAGGCCCTGGTCTCCCCCAGCTCCCTGGGAGGCACCCGAGGCCACTTCTGCCTGGCTGGAGACCGCCAGGTAGGCAGCACACCCTAAAAATTAAAACCAACTCCTGTGATAGCAGAAAAACCCTGTACCACCATATATTAGGAGAAAATTGCAGGGTCCTAAGAAAGCTTGATCCTCAGGGATATAATGGATCTCTGAGCACGGTTCGGATATTCCAGAGTTAAATCAGTTCACAGACCGTGATTCCAAGTAGCAAAAATCATCCAAATGATGCAGGGGCTTCTCAGTCTATCACAGCACGACAAAAAATGTAGACAAAGCAGTCACCAGGCTCACTAGGTTGGGGGGGGGGAAACAGTACAAAGGCAAAAACCCCACAACCCAAAAAATAATGTGAACGATACAGCCTCACCAGGTAAGCCCCGATTCAATAATCCGGCATCCAGGTCTCAGCAAATCAAGGAGGTAGGCAAAAAGAACGCAAGGAACACAAACCACACGTAAAGCGGAGCCAAAACTCCGGCCGGCGCAGCTCAACCGCCGCAACTCTAATAGGTCCTCCAGAAGAGCCCACATTCAATTCCAGCAGAAAGGCCCACGTCCAGTGCCAGCAATCGAGTCAGAGCCTGACCGAGAACCCAGCCCAGCCTCACGACAAACACTCGCCTAGAGTCTCTGTCCAGAAAACAGCAGCCGCGTCGCCCACACAGACCGACGAAACACCGCGGCTGATCGACGATCAGTAAAATCAAATAAACTAAACCCAAATATGCGAGGGCCAAACGATAAAGGTACCAAAAGGCAGTCAGAGACAAAACGAAGAAAACGAACACCACAGGTAATAGAGCGGCTAGCCCAACGTGGCCGCCATCATGCCTTAGGTGCATTAGCATTGTCCACACATTAGGGTCCCCCTAGATATTCAGGGCATGCTATAAAATCTCACTGCTATCATTCATGGTTTGCTTCTGCAACTTCTGATCTCTGCCACCCCAGCTCACTTGGCAGGCTCCTCACCCCATGAATCAGTGAGTGCCAGCTGGTTGGTTGGACAGTTGTTCACCCAGACTATGCTTATTCTATGCTTTGCTCTCTTATGGACCAATTAAAATGCATTATAGTAGTTGAACCTTGTTCATTGTTCCAATAGTATATAGTAATTTGTCATCTCCTGTACTTGATAACTGCTCATGTGATGAGTATGTCTCTTAAAGTGTTTATTCTTGATATTCACTGTATATTATCTATGTACAGCTTTGTACCTCTATATTGTAAATGTTCCTGTATCTCTCAACTCTTATCATGTTCTGTATGTGCCATCTAGATGGCCCAGGTTGTACCAGAAAATACTTTCTGGGACTAGTGGTGGGCAAAATGGCCCCACCTGGCTCCACAAGTGATTCACAGAGTGAAGGCGACCAGTAGTGCCCGTGAATGTGAAGCAGAGTATTTCACATTATATTGGGTAACGTGAAGTCCATTTAAAACAATGACTTCACATTACTCCGCCTTCCCAAACCACTACTCCGCCAATTCTTAAGGCGGAGTACATTTAAAACAATGTACTCTGCCTCACTTTGCCTTGTTTTTAAGCTCCAAAGGCAAATTTTGCAGTGATTCATGAGATTTCAGATCACATGGGCTCTAGATTGTTCTGCACAGCCTCAGTTTGGATAGTGTGTGTAGGAAGCTGTAGGAGACAATCTGCTCTGAGAGCTCTCTGCAATTCAATCCTTCTAAAAGCTGTTAAAAAAGCCTTTTTGAGTCATTTGTTTTGCTGAAACTTTAGTTCATCGATTATAGGATACCCTCCTGTGCTCATATCATTGTGCATTTTTTGTTTGTGTGTGGATTTTGAATGTTAATGGATACCTAAACAACATTTTGACAACAAACTATTCAAAAATCTGACTTCAAACAGGACTAAAGGAAAGGTTGCTGAATTTGTTAGTGCTAAAACTACATTTCTGTAAGTTACCTAAATGTGGTTCCAAAGCATTTGAAAAATGTAAAATCAGCCTTCCAAGTTCAAAAAAACGGCCTTACCTGCTTCTTAAAATGGCCGCCAAATGTGTTAAGTAACGACATCATTGGAGCCAAAGTCAGAGAGTTATATGGTCTCTGTAGTGCTAACTAGTTCTTTTTTCCCTTTGTATAGAATTGTTTCACCCAAATGGTCTAAACCATGTGCATTACTTAGATCAATATGCATGTGGGGCTATGGTTCTGTTCATTTTGTTTACTTTAGCATACTGAAATTGTGTTTTAATCCAACTGACTTTCTCTTTGGAAAACCACAGTGCAGTACACATCTTGAATAACCTGGTCATCTAGTGGTTATGGCGGATCCAGGATGCTATGATGGGGGGAGGGGGTGCTGGGAGTGTGTGCATACTTGATATGCACTTTTTATCATTTTTATGAAACCTTTATATTTTCTGCTATTACGCTTTTCTAGTATGTTTTTGACAAACTACAAATGTAATCCATATTTTTGAATGTAAACATTTGTACAATCAATAAATCAAACTTTTTCAACAAAGTGAAATGCAGCAGCAGCAAGTATTTTACAATGGGGGGTTACAGCCACACCCTTCATCACCCCATAGATCCACCACTTGTTTGTAGCAAAGTGCTTCTGTAGTCCAATGCCAGAGTTCATACTTTCTTGGAAATCAAAAATATGCATGTCTTGTCTTGTCTTTTCTTCTTTATCCATGGAAAATAATAAGAAGAAGAATCAGTATTTATATAGTGCTTCCATACACATTGTATCCCAAAGTGCTTTACAAGCAATGCTAAACTGGTAGTGAAGTGACTGAATGTGTAGTGGCAGCCAATTCATACATTAATACCCACACACAGCCTTGGACAATTGCATGAACTGGTTTTATGGGAAGGGGAATATTACCCAGGACAATAGGGTCAGGTAGCGATCATGGTGCTGGCAGACCCACATCTTATTTCTCACAGTGATCTGCTCATATTTCTCTCCTTCTGTCTTCCCCCTTCCCTGAATATAGTAGTACCTTGCAGGAGTGGCCTTCTCAGTCCCCCTCTGGTATTCATTCTCACTACTTCTCCCCATACCAAAAACTGGTGAGCTCATCACCCTTGTGCATCATGAATGTAGGTAATACAGTCCCCAGGTGTTCTGACATATCAAAAATAAACAAATCTTTCCAGTAGGTCAGGCTAATAGCAGCAGGGGACAATGGGAATTGTAGGCTTTCCTATCCTTAAAAGATCTAGGCTACCTTTGATTAGGCACTATTAAATGATGGGTGTGCACATCATTATGCATGTCATTTAATAGTGCCTAATCATAGGTGGATTAGATTTTATATGGATAGGAATGCCTATGTTTCCCCTTGTGCCCTGCTGCAATCAGTCTGGCTTACCAGAAGATCATGTTTATTATTAATATGTAAAAATGACACGGGCTACTGTACTAACTGCATTCCTGATGCAGAAGGGTAGTGAGTTCACCAGTTTTTGGTGTGGGGAGCAGAAGAGAAGAATGAATGCCAGAGAGGGACTGAAGAGGCCATTCCAGCAGGGTACAGCTATATTCAGGTTTGGGGAAGACAGGAAGCGGGATGTTTAGCAGATCATTGTGAGATCTGAAATGTTGGGCTTCCAGCACCATGATCACTAACTGACTGTGAATGAGAGCAGCCAGCGATGACAAATACTCAGTGGCAGGACTGCACTTAAAGTGTTACTTGAATTCAGTGTAGGGAGATTACCCTCAGGTAGTGGGGGTGTTGACGTTTGCTAGGACAGTATTGAGGGAGCTATGTATGGATCATTCAAGATTTAGGACAGTAGCCAACCAGCTCACATTGTGGAGTAGGACACTAAAAAGTACTGGAGAAGATTTGCAGGGAACTGTCCTGCAGGGTTATGCAGATCACAGGTAAAGGAGTAGACTGACACTGGAAGTCTGGTGGATTTGCTCAAGGCATTAGTATGCCTCTCCTGCTAATAATATTGGTATCCATAGTAAGTAAAGCCCTTATGAGGGCATGAACAGCAGTTTTTCTGGTGAGTCCTGAGGCTTATTGCTTGGCCTTCCTGGAAGACCCAATTGTTGGTTAATGAGGTGGGACAAAAACACAACAGGGGAACTGTACATAGTGCCTTCACTGTACAGAAGGGTGGTGATCCACTCAATGTTTACTGTGGGAGCAGAAGTCAAACATTGAAAAAGTGGACTTAAGTGTGATTTGGGAGGTATTTTTTAACAGTGCCAGCTGATGATCCGTATCGGTGTAGGTATGCACAACTCTCTGAGGTATACGATTACAGTGCAAGGTGCGATAAGTTTCTTCATGAGACCGCAAGCTCATATGCAGCCCCAGGCAGTACTAAGGACATGGTATGGATGGTGGTGTATTCAGCAGAAGCCAGGATAGGTGCAGGGGGTTCACTTGGAAAAAGAATACAAGAGAAGCTTTTTCTGTGAATTAACAAGAATGCATGAGCTTTGGAATTGGACCAGACTGGTACTTCGCTGTGTGACCCTGAGCAAATCACTTAACTTCTTTGTGCTGCCAGGCCACATCTGTAAACAAAGTTTCAGCATAATGTGTCTCTCCTGGTTAACAAAAACAAAATTCAGTGCATCACATAACCACTTGATCATCAGGTATTTGAAGTGTTGTACTGTTTTGCAGTTTGCCAAAGAGAAAGTCAGCTAGATTGCAAAACATTTTCAACAAGTTAAAGTAAATAAAATGAACAAAATTGTAGCCTAACATGTGTACTGATCAAAATAATCCACATGTTAACACATGGTGTTGATCATTCTGGTAAAACAATTCAAAACAAAGAGGGAAAGAAGAATTAGTTAGCCTTTAGAAAATGGGCCTTTTATTTGGAGGCATCTGATTGGCTGGTACCCATTCCACAGGGGTACATTAAGTTTCAATAGATGCCCACCAACTAAAAAGTGCCAGCCTACAATGCCCCTTCACCAATTCTACTATTCCTGTGCCCACTATGCTTCCTAATTGGCTAGAATCATAATATGAAATTCGAAATTGCCACCATTTTTTTCTCTTGCTTAGCGAGAGATCCTGCACCCTCCCACTGCCCAATTTAGTGCCAGCTACCACATGAACCCGCACCACACCTCCCTGGTACTCACGTCTGCCTACATGAAGAAAAAAAAAACACGAGCAAGCAAAAAAAAAAAGCCGTAGACCGATCAGCTTGACTCGCTTTCTTCTCCTTGTCTCGATCTCATCTAAACTGCTTTGCCCCCCACATGTCCTTTCATCCCCTGTCATCACACAGTGGCTTAGAAAACGTTTTTGTTTTACTTGCCGGCTTGCCACTGCTGCTCTGTCTCTGTCTTTCCCACTCACAAACACATTCCCTTCTGCTGGGCTGCGTTCACTTTCCTTGCTTCAGTTACAACACGGATGTCGCGCGACCCCCGAAGACAAACTGAAGACTTGGGCATCAGGACGGCGACAGCGCAGCACATTACCAGCCGTAAATATGCTGGTTGTTAACTTTAAAAGTATTCTTCTATTTCTTTTATGGGCTGTATTTTACCGGACTGGCGACTTCAAGACAAACTGAAGGCTTTGGGTATCAGGACGGCGACAGCAGTACATTACCAGTCAGAATATGCTGGCTGTTAACTTTAAAAGTATTCTTCATTTCTTTTATGGGCTGTATTTTTACCGACTGGCAGGGCTTTGACATGCTCGGTCTTCTGAGTCCACTGGGTTTTACCGGACTGGCAGGGCTTTGACATGCTCGGTCTTCTGAATCCACTGGGGGAACATTTAAATAAAAGCACAGTACAATCAAACTGCATGTTTTCTCACTCTTCAGAGGGCCCCAAAAACCAAAAACATCATTCTAATGCAGGCGGAGGAACTATTTTTTTACAAAATGACTTTAAACTATTTTTTATTAATTTTCTTTTATTTAACTTATGTTTTTTACACTGCCCTATTTTCTAACGTATTTTTGGTGGTAGGATAATATCGACCTTCCAGGTTATATCGCCGCCTGCGGCCGGGCCTCCACTACGCCCCTAGGCGGTCCGGTATTGCCCAATACCGCCCACCCTCTCGGGTATTATTGCTTAAATATTGGTCTCTGGCTGTGATGATGTCATCATGACTATCACTTAAAACAGTTGGCAGACATCTTAGGGAGAAGGCAAGGCTGTTTTTTGTAAGTGAAAGACTAATGTTTACATTTTTCAAAGGCTTTGAAACTGCATTTATGTTATTTACATAAATGCAGTTTTAGCAGGAATGTAAACAGTATCCTTTACTTTACCTCACAATGAAGCCAGATTTTGGAGTTTGCAGTTTTAAAAAAACCTCTGTTTAGGTATCCTTTAATGTACAACATTCAGTATTTGTACTGAGAGACAGTGGAAGTGTGCTTTGGGGGAGGGGCGTATTTGTGGTGTAGGTAGATTATCTTGGAGAAAAAGACAGTGCTTTCTGTTTTGGTGATGTTTTTCTTGTATAACTGTTAATGTACACACAGTAATATTTTCAATAATTCTTGCCATTTTTTTGCTGATTGTTGTGGTGCAGCAGTGCACAATTTTAGTTTGTTTAAAATATGTGGTTTTATTACTGAAGTTTTCAGTTTGCTACACATTACTTAGTGTGTGTGTGAGTATGTGTGTGACGCATGTCATCAAATTAGACACCTTTTATTGTGCCACATAATAATTTCAGCAATGTGAACCTGTTATCCACTGCAGTTATGTGATTTTTGTACTTTTTGTGGTATCTTTACTGGTACTAGTACTAGTGACTATTACTGCAGCAGTGCAGTACACTGCCCCCGCAGCCCACCCCAACTGGCAAAGGTATTCTTTTCCAGATTTGAATTTCTGATGGTGAGCACTGGTTAGGTGTTGTGCCTTTGCATATCGTTCTCTTCAGTGTGCAGTGCAGTCTTAATCTGTCAGTGCATTGGCATCTCATTAGGGTCCAATCTCCATCTGTAACTTAAGTCACAGTTGTTTCTTTGACTTCCCTTCAGAGTACTGGACCAGTGTGGTGCATAATTCTGCATGAACATTGTACTCATTAATATGCATTTTTAAGTCAGGAACATTATCACGAGTCACTCGTGATACAAATCACGTTCTTCATCATCACAGTCACAAATGCAGTCACAAATCACTATTCACAATCACGTCACAAATCACAACATAAATTTTTTTTAGTTACTTGGGTGTATTGCAAGCCTGTTTTGTAGTATCTCTCCAGGCTTCAACACCCCACCATTGTACTCATTAATGAGCGTTTTTAAGTCAGGGAAATTTGTGCTACAGCTCATTGTGGAAGTACAGTCGTAGGTGTCACAAGCCCACTTAGCAGGTCAGGCCCTCTGCTCCCATAGTGCCAACCTCCGAGCGCAGTCTTGTGAACAGGAACAGAACAGGGTAACCCTTCTGTCTGTTTTGTGGGTTCAAATCAAACTTTGGTCTCAAGTTCTGGAGGGATTCAAACTGTGAACCTCCTGCTAGCATACCCAATGTACAGACTCAGATAATTCTGCTCTTCGGGGCACCAGATATCTTTTGCCTACGGGCACCTAACCAGGTGTACAAAATGAACCCTTAAAACTCTATGAAAGACCTCAGAATAAACTCTTACCTTTCCAGTTTGGTATTACCAATAGCTTTGCACAGTGTCAACTTTAACCATATATGCTTCACTTGTCAAATGAAAAATTTCAAATGCACTCCAAGTAGTCTCTAAAATGAGATGTTTACTTAAAAATAGATAAAAATGTAAAATGTAGATACAGAACTATATATCACAAAACCATACAATCACTTACAAAAACAAGTTTTAAAGTGCAAACAAAATCTCCTACCACAGTACACTTAGAATTGTCTTTTCTAATGTATGTCTTGTAACAGTGCCTGATGTTGCTTTTTCAGCGTCCAAACATGTGTGTCTAAATGGAATACAGACTACAGTTTAAAAATGCTGTGTTTCAACCCTCTTCATGATGTCATCATCTAGCTCCTCCCTTTCAGGATACATAAAAAAAGATATATATATATATATATATATATATATATATATATATACAAAACAGGAAGTCCCATCAAGGTATTGAATTCTGTGACTCCAGCAAGACTCATTTTCCAAATGATGACACTCTTAATTAAGACTATGATTTTTCAGTTCCTTTGATCCATGAGCAGCTTTCTTTCTCAAACACATCAAAGGACTTTTTATGACACCTGGTGCAATTACCTGACTTTCCTGAGGATGTCATAAAATGGATATTCCACTTCCTTATGACACTAGCTACAATTAACTGACCTTCCTGAGGACATCATAAAATGGATATTTCTGGTCTTAGCATCAAACAACCCTGATCCTAAATAAGGCTATAAAATGTGAGTTTTTGCAAGTTAATCTCATCCCAGAGATCTGCTGTTTAACATATATCCTGTCTTTTGAACTGATACCTGGGGGGGGGGGACTATCCAGGCACAGCATTTCTCATGACAGACAATCACACTACATTTTGTTATATTACAAAAAGCATAGATTAATCAGAACCAGCTGTCCAAGTGTTACAATTCCTCCCCATCTAGACTGAATTTGGGGGCTCTATCCCCTGCATGGGATGAGCTTCCCAGATCAGTTCACTCCTCATAGACACGAAACAACCCATCTGAGTTCTGATTGGTTGCTCCAGCCCTATTTAGAATTGTCATGTCATACCCTTGCAAAGCAAGACTCCATCTTAGCAATCTACCATTGTTTTTTCCCATCTGTGTCAGCCAAACCAGGGGATTGTGGTCAGTCTGTACCACAAAATGCTGCCCATACAAGTATGGCTCTAACTTCTTTAGGGCCCACACTATGGCAAGACACTTCTTTTCCAAAGTGGAGTATGCCCGCTCCCTGGGAAGTAACTTCTTACTCAGATAAGCTACACAGTGATCTTTCCCTTGGCTGGATGTCTGACTCAGTACTGCCCCAATACCCATGTCTGAGGCATCAGTCTGAACTATAAAGGGTCTGCTATAGTCAGGTCTTGTCAAAACAGGAGCACTGCATAGTGCCTCCTTCAATCTTGTAAAGGCTTTCTCACAGGCTGGGTCCCATGTTATTTTTCTTGGCATTATTTTTTTTACCAGGTCAGATAGGGGAGCATACAGGGCACTATAATTATATACAAATTTTCTATAGTACCCTGCTGTCCCAAGAAAACTCCTGACCTGCTTCTGTGTTTGTGGTCTGGGGTACACCTGGATTACCTCTAGTTTTATTTGGTTAGGATGAAGCTGTCCCTGGCCTACCACATGCCCAAGGTATGCCACTTCTCCCTTGGTCACCTGGCACTTCCTGGCTTTGACAGTGAGCCTGGCCCCCTGTATCCTGCCCAACACTTCCTTAGGTGGGACAGGTGTTCCTCCCAGCTGACTCAAAAGATGTCAGTGTCATCCAGGTATGCCACAACATACTTCTCAGCACCATTTAATATGTGGTTCACTTTGGAAAGTGGCTGGGGCATTTTTCATTCTGAAAGGCATTACTTTAAATTCAAATAAGCCTATTGGAGTGATGAAGGATGACCTCTCCCTAGCTCTGTCTGTTAACTCTACCTGTCAATACCCCTTGGTCAGGTCAGTGGTCGTAAGGTAGGTTGCCCCTCCCAACTTGTCCAGGAGTTCATCCGTCCAGGGCATCAGGTGGGTGTCTGATTTCATGACTTCATGACTGCATTCAATCCATGATAGTCCACACAGAAATGAGTACAGCCATCTGGCATGGGTACAAGGACAATGGGTGTGTCTCAGGGGCTATGGGATCTCTGGATTACCCCTAAATCCAGCATCTCCTCCACTTCCCTCCTAATGTCCTTTTGGACAGCCTCTGACACCCGATATGCTGTCCTCCATATAGGCGTCTGTGTCCCTGTCTCCACATCATGAGTTGCTAAGGGGGTTAGTCCAGGCTTGGCACTAAACAACGGGGCAAAGTCTGCTAAAACCTCCCTTACTTTCTGGATCTGGTCCGAGGTCAGCTGGGGAGACAATTTAACTGCCTCCATAGAGGACTCCCACTTACTTTCTTCCAGCAAGTCCAGAAGGGGGTCTCCTTCGTCCATCCCCTCCCCAGGACTACACACTGCAAACACCATGTCAGCCCTATTTGAATATGGCTTCATCACGTTGACATGGTACATCCTTTCCTTCTGTCTTCTGTCAGGCAACTCTATAATATAGTTCATGTCATTTACCTTCCTAACCACTTTGTACAGTCCTGCCCACTCAGCCTGCAGCTTGTCTTTCTGGACTGGAAGAAGGACCATGACTTCCTGACCCACCATGTATGAGTGAGCTCTGGCTCTGCAGTCGTACCATGCTTTCTGTTTCTGTTGGGCAGCTGCCAGGTTGCTGTGGGTTGTCCCCATAAGCTCCTTCAGCCTTTCCCTAAACCTAAGGTTGTAATCCACTATGGGAGTTCCCTGGGTGGTGTGCTTACCTTCCCAGTCCTCCCAGATCAAGTCTAGGGGCCCACATACTCGGTGTCCATGCAAGAGTTCCAAGGGGGGAAATCCTGTCGACTCTTGGGGCACCTCCCTGTATGCAAACAACAGGTGAGGAAGGTATTTCTCCCAGTCTTTCCCATGCTGTTCAGCAAATGCCCCAAGCATTGACTTCAGGGTACTATTGAATCTTTCCACACGCCCATTGGCTTGTGGATGATACGGTGTCGTGCATCTCTGCAGCACCCCACACTTCTCCCATAAACATTTCATCAGGTCTGACATAAAGAAACACCCTCGATCGGTGATAACCTCTTGCGAAAACCCAACACAGGAGAAAATCCCAAGTAAGGCGTCTGCCACTTTGTCTATCCTCAGTGAGGATAGGGTGACTGCCTCTGGGTCCCGGGTGGCATAATCCACCACAGTCAGGATGAATCTCTTCCCTGAGGAGCTGGGGGTATTTAAAGGCCCTACAATATCCATTCCCACCCTCTGGAATGGCTCCTCCACTATGGGCAATAGAATCAGGGTGGCTTGGGTTTTCTTGCCTGCCTTCCTTATTTCTTGGCACCAGTGACAAGACCTGCAATACTCCTTCACCTGCTGGGTGAAGTTAGGCCAATAGAAATTCTGGGCCAACCACTGCATAGTGTACACGATTCCCAGATGACCAGACAAGGGAAAATTATGTGCAATCTTGAGAAACTGCTCAGGATACCCCTGGAGAATGACAAGCTGCCTGCCTAGCACCCCTCCCTCTGTCTGCACAGCCTGAGTATACATCAGTTCAGTTTCCCAATAAACCTTATGTCTGCCGTCACCTCCCTGTGCACCGCCAGAGTCTGCCCAAGCTCTCAGCTTCTCTAGACTAGGGTCACTTCTCTGAGTGGCTGCAAACCCCTCACACATTCCCAAGGCATGGGACAGGTCCCCTTCAGTCACTAAACTAGGGTCCGTAGCACTAGGGTCAGGGCACTCAGGATCACTGTCAGTCCCAACTCTCTGACAATAAGTCACCCCTCTGTCTTTGGAGTAACCATCCGTAGCTGTGTGGTTAACTGCTACTGGAGAAATTTCTACCCCCTTTTCATTAATCTCCCCATCTGTAGACACAGGCTGGGGAACCAGCCTCTCAGTAGTTTCCACAATGGCTTCTGTGTGGTTCAGGGAACTACAATTTTCCCTTACTGCTTGGCTATGGGTAATTGCACACACCATCTCCTGTTTGAGATTGTTGACCAGGATCATATCTACTGCTAAGGTTTGGGCTACAGCCACCTGTTGCACAGTTTCCCCTGTTTCACCCCAGTCTAGGAGAACACTAGCAAGGGGCAATGTTTTCTCTTCACCAGTGAACCCTTGTACAGTGATGTATTTATTAGGTATAAGCTGACCAGGCTGTACTAGATCCCATATTACCAATGTCAGGGATGCCCCTGTGTCCCTTGACCCTTGTGTCTGTACACCATTCACTATGACTGGGTGCATGTGTTCCCTCATGTTCACAGGCATGCTTCCAGGGACACACAAACAACCCACTTCCTTCCTAGCACCACCTTGGGTATTATTGCTCATCCATTTGGGACACTGTCTGGCAATGAGCCCAGTTTCTTTACACAACCAACATTAATTTCTTTTCTCAGAGAAATCTTTTCTCTGAAACCTGGGGCTAACTGGTTTCTGTTGAGGCAGTGAGGGTTTTAGCTGCTCTGAAGGTGCGCTTTTCCCTTTCTGTGCTGTCATGCCCACCCCATTCGCTCTCAGGGTAGGCTTGCTCTTGGCATAGCGGTCCAAGAGTTCAGCAGCCTCTTGCACTGTTTTGGGATCTCGGTCCTCCAGCCAGGTTTTTAGTTGGCTGGGCATGCCAATAAAACTGTTCTAACAGAATCACATTTTCTATTTTGTCAACAGAGTTTGCTTCAATTCCTTCCCACCAACATTTTAAAAACTGATGTTTTTTTCATGGCTAGCTCCTTGTAGCTCATGTTAGGGCTTCTCCTGAGCTTACAGAATTTTGCTCTGTATGATTCAGCAGTTAATTCAAATTTTTTTAACAGCGCAGCTTTAAGTTTGCTGTGATCATCAATGTCCTCATTGTCCATTTGACCCAATGCATCCTGAGCTTTCCTGGTAAATAGCGGGGACTCCACTGGAATTTTAGCCTGAATACAATCTTTTTCAAAACAATTTAAAAAGGCTTCCATATCCTCCCCCTCTTTAAATTTGGCTATCAATTTGGAATTCAATTTGTAACCCAGTCCTGTAGTCACAGTTAAACCCAAGACACTTACCTGCTCTGGTGCCGCTGGTTGGAGTCGTAGCGTCTCCATTTCATGTTGCCTCTGGCATTCACTCTCTTCACATTCTGCATCTCGCTGTTCACGGTCCACCTCTCGCTGTTCTTGCTCCCTTTTTTTCCTCTGCAGCTCACTGGCACTCCCACTCCTCACTCTCAGCCTCCCGCTGTTCCCGCTCTGCCTCTCATCTCTCTCGTTCTGCCTCTCACTGTTCTCGCTCTCTCTTCTCCTGGAACTCCAGCTACATTTGGGGCAACTCAGTCTGCAGCTTGAGTACTTCTGGATCCAGGATACTGGTGACCTTTCCCTGCTGCTGTGGCTCTTCACTAGCACTGGCCCTGTTGCCCTCCTCATTGTATCTGGACACTGCACTGGCTGCTAGCCCTGCCACACTCACGTTTTGGTCCTTTTCAGTCACTGTCTGTGACTCAATGCTCTGGGTATCTGCTACCATCAGGGCATCCATAAGGTTCTGTTTGGTGGCTTTCACTTTGAACAGGACTCCTCTGTCCCCACACAACTGCTTTAAGTAGTCTACAGTGTGCCTGCTGTAGTTGGAAGCCATCTTCTTCCCTAACTATGGCTACTCTGACTTGCACTTTAAAAAAAAATAAAACAGGTAGGAACTTGACTGTACACCAAGTGATATAGTTCTGTTTCCTTTTTAAAAATAAATCACTGCCTTTGTCTTTCTTTGCAAATGAGCTGACTGTCTCAAGCTGACACACTGAACAATAAAAGCTTGTAATACCAAAATTATTGCACTGCTGCCAACCAATCTGTTGCAAGCCCACTCAGCAGGTCAGACCCTCTGCTCCCACAGTGCCAGCCTCTGAGTATAGTCTTGTGAACAGAACAGGGTAACCCTCCTGTCTGTTTTTTGGGTTTGAATCAAACTTTGATCTCAAGTTCTGGAGGGATTCAAACTGTGAACCTCTTGCTAGCATACCCAATGTACAGGCTTAGATAATTCTGCTCTTCAGGGGGCCAGATATCTTTCGCCTATGGGCACCTAACCAGGTGTACAAAATGAACCCTTAAAACTCTATGAAAGACCTCAGAATAAACTCTTACCTTTCCAGTTTGGTACTACCAATAGCTTTGCACAGTGTCAACTTTAACCATATATGCTTCACTTGTCAAAATAAAGAACTTCAAAGGCACACCAAACAGTCTCTAAAATGAGATGTTTACTTAAAAATAGATAAAAATGTAAAATGTAAATACAGAACCATATATCACAAAACCATACCATCACCTACAAAAATAAGTTTTAAAGTGCAACAGAATCTCCTACTACAGCACACTTAGAATTGTCTTTTCTAATGTATATCTTGTAACAGTGCCTGATGTTGCTTTTTCAGAGGCCAAATGTGTGTCTAAATGGAATACAGACTACAGTTTAAAAATGCTGTGTTTCAACCCTCTTCATGATGTCATCATCTAGCTCCTCCCTTTCAGGATACATAAAAATAGATATATATACAAAACAGGAAGTCCCATCAAGGTATTAAATTCTGTGACTCCTGCAAGACTCATTTTCCAAATGATGACACTCTTAATTAAGACTGATTTTTCAGTCCATTTGATCCATGAGCAGTTTCCTTTCTCAAACACATCAAAGGACTTTTTATTACACCAGGTGCAATTAACTGACTTTCCTGAAGATGTCATAAAATGGATATTTCAGGTCTTACTATCAAATAACCCAGATCCTAAATAAGGCTATAAAATGTGAGTTTTTGCAAGTTAATCTCATCACAGAGATCTGCTGTTTAACATATATCCTGTCTTTTGAACTGATACCTGGGGTATCCAGGCACAGCATTTCTCATAACAGACAATCATACTACATTTCTTTATATTACAAAAAGCATAGATTAATCAGAACCAGCTGTCCAAGTGTCACAGTAGGCATTTGCATCCCCTTCCCAATATAGTTCCATATTGTTTATCTCACTCCATCAACACCAAATCATGTTCTTCATCATCACGGTCACAAATGCAGTCACAAATCACGATTCACGATCACATCACGAATCACACTAGTTTTTTGACTGGTTACTTAGATATATTGTAAGCATGTTTTGTAGTATCTCTCCAGGCTTCACCACTCCACCATTGTACTCATTAATAAGCATTTTTAAGTCTGGGAGTTTTGTGCTACAGCCCATCGGGGAAGTACAGCTATAGGCATTCACGTTCCTTCCTGTACAGCATGTGAGTTACAGTACTGTAAGTAATGATGGGTGAAGTGGCCCCAATTTGCTCCATGAAGTGATTCACTGAGTAACGTGGAATCCACAGAGAACTCCACAATGTGAAGTGGAGTATTTCGCTTCATAATGAGGAACGCGAAGTCCATTGAAACCAATGACTTTGCATTATTCCACCTTCCCCAAACCACTTCTCCACCAATTTTAAGGTGAAGTACATTGAAATCAAAGTAAATCGGCTCACTTCGCCCTGTAATTGAGCTCCAAATGAAAATCTGCAGTTATTCATGGGTTTGCAGGTCACATGAGCTCTAGATTGTTCGGCACAGCCTCAGTTCTGGCCTGGGTAGTGTGTGTGCAGTGGTAGCTGGAGACAGTTTGCTCTCAGAACTCTACGATTCAGAACCTCTAAAAGCTGTTTAAAATGTCTTTTTGAGTAATATTTTTTGCTCAAAATTTAGTACATCGATTGAAGGAAACCCTTCTGTGCTCATATCATCGAGTGTTTATTGCTTGTGTGTGGATTTTGAATGTTAATTTAGAACAGTCAGTCTGTGTACTGTGAAGTGTGCTTTGGGGGAGGGGTGTATTTGTGGTGTAGGTAGATTACATAGATACATAGACAGTGTCGGCAGATAAGGGCCTATGGCCCACCCAGTCTGCCCATTTGAGCTTGTAAGTTCAGTTTGTTTTCCTAGAAGTCTGTTGCACCTAACCCCTGACCTCCAGAATTCCTTTATGTCTATCCCATGCATTCTTAAATCCTGTGATTGTTTCAGCCCCCACCACTTCCTCTGGCAGGGTGTTCCACTTGTCCACCACCCGTTCTGTGAAGAAATTCTTTCTCATGTTTCCTCTGAATCGTCCTCCCTCCAACTTCATCCCATGCCCTCTAGTCCTGGAACATCTTTTTTGCTTAAAAATAGTGTATTCCTGCACCCTGTTCCTCCCTGTAAGATTAACTGGGAAAAAAATGCAGTCTTTCTGTTTTGGTTATATTTTTCTTGTATAGCTGTGTTAATGTACACACAGTAATATTTTCAGCAATTCTTGACATTTTTTGCTGATTGTTGTGGTGCAGCAGTGTTCAATTTGTCTTTTTAAAACATTTGGTTATATTACGAAAGGTTTTCAATTTGTTACGCATTACCTGAGTGTGCATGTGAGTGTGTGTGCGATGTGTGCCATTAAATCAGACACCTTTTATTGTGTTACAGAGTAATTGCAGCAGTGTGAACCTGCTATCCACCGCACCTGCATGATTTTTTTTATACTGCTTTGTGGTATCTTTACTGGTAGAGGATTGTTACTGCCCTGCACTAATCCCCCAACTGACAAAATGTATTCCTTTCCAGATTTGGATTTGGGACTTGTAAGCACTGGTTAGGTGTTGTTGTGCCTTTTTGTGTGCATCCCTTGAGTGTGCAGCACAATCTTAATCTGTCTGTGCTTTTGCATGGCACCATTAATTCTGGGAGATTGCATTTCTTGTTACACTCTCTTTTCACTTCGTCAGCACTGGGGAATTTTCTGGACACAAGACAGTAGCATTTTGGAGATGCACATTAATTCTGGTGACTCTGTGTGTGATCTGACCACTGCGTGCATGACTGAGTGTGGCATTCATTTTGGGAGACTTTGCATTTCTTGTTATAATCTCATTTCACTTCTTCAGCACTGGGGAGTTTTCTGGACACAAGACAGTAGCACTTTGTGAATGCACATTCATTCTGGTGACTGTGTGGGTGGGATGCTGCCAGTATTGTTGTCACTCTGCCTTACTTCGCATTTAAGGTGGAACGACAATGCACAGTAATAATAACAAGGTGAAGTGAGCCTTTCCTATGGGGCACTCTGCGTAGCGAAGTGCCAAGGTGAAGCTGCCACTTCGCATTCACTTCGTGGGTGGATTTTAAATTTGCTGCATCTCTTCCTGGGACCAGTGTGCTTACCCGGTTATCAAAGAGACAGACAGTTAGATAGATAGATAGATAGACAGACAGACAGACATAAGTTCCACAGAGCTGGTTTAAAAAATTCATTTGATTTTTTGGAACTTTCTGTGGAAGCATAAACAACACAAGATTTTATGACTTAAACTGTGTCTGGGCAAAGTTTAAGGGTGCATGGCATGTCTAGATATTGAATCACATACCATTTAGCATTTATGGTCAAACTATCCATTGCCTGGGCACTACAGTAAAAGATGTAACAGTGAAAAAATCAATTCTAAATTAATTTCAGAAATCTTGATGGGATATTAAAAACATTTGGTATTTTCCAACTAAATGTATAAAGCCCAACAGTTTAATAGTTAAAAATGTAAGTAAATCAGTTAAATGATTATCTGCATGATTTTATTAAGCTCTTTAGTTTCTCCAGTTAACTGTATTTGCCTTCAATGTTTTATGTCTGTAGATTGGAACTAGTAATGCGCTGAAATACCATGTAATGTATAGCATGCACCATACCTGTCTATTGTCTGCATGTCTGCCTGTAACTAAGCCAACACTCTAACAGTCAACTGTACTGCCTGTAATTAATTCTGGGTCCCCCTCTAAAAAAGGGACATCTGGTTCCAGTGGGCTTAACCAAGTACCACAATTCAATAAATAAATGAATAAATTAATAAAAAATAAATAAATAACTAAACAAATAAAACGCAGTCTATAACCAATGCGTCACTGGCAAGTTCTATTCGGATAATCCAAATTTTAAAGTAAATGAGAAAATCTTACATGGGAAATCTTAGATTGTGAAGGGTGTCAAGAGATGGCATGATCTGATGGATAATAGCAAAATTATGGAATGGCCTAAATGCAGGGACAAATATACATTGGAAAGTCACCAGTACTATATTTCCAGCTATGCAGTCTTTTCAAAAAAGATTTTAAATGTTGGGAAAGAGCTGCAAATAGTATGAATTTAGAAAAAGAATGGAGGCAGACACATTCACTTCTGAAAAAAATGAAGATAGTGAAACCATTAAAAGTTGATGAAATGAACTTAAAATGATTCCTGCTGATCAAAAATGGTAATCAGCTTGTAACTCTGTCCAGAACTACAAATTATCAAGAGATAACTCCAATTTAAAATTATTAACAGGGTCTATTTTTCCCCATATAAATTATTTAAAATGAACATCAAATCAGATGCATACTGTTGGCACTGTGGGCAGCCACATGCTGCTATACTTTATGCATTTTTTGATTTTGCCTTTAGCAAGAGCTGGTGACTCCACTCATATGATTTGCAGGAAGGAATGGGTTTTCAGTTCTACAGAAGGAATGATGCTTAGTTTGTTATATTAGAAATGATGCATAAAAAATGTAATGGAACAGAGGGAATTAGACATCACTAAAGCCAACAATATGGTAGTTAAAAGGGTTGATTTTAAGCACCCAAATGAAACATATGAACATATGAATATCTGGAAAGCCAGCAGAAACAGGCCTCACAGTCTATCAAGTCTGCTCGATTGTGCAGCTAGCCCCTCAACTTGCAGCTGCCTTGCCCTCCCCTCCCCTTCTCATAACCACTCCCCACTCTGTCTCACCCTCTCGTAAATCCTCCCACCATTCTACACGCTGCCACCTCCTTGGGCAGAGTGTTCCTCTTATCTACCACCCTGTCCATGAAAAAGTGTCTCCTGATTTCCCTCCTGAATCCCCCCAATCTCACCCGATGCCCTCTCGTGTCCCCCCCCCCTTCTGATCTGAAGAATCCCTTCTGTATTAATCCTGTTCATACCCTTTAGGTACGTAAATGTTTTGATCATATGCCCTCAATCCCTCCTCTCTTCCAGGGAATACATTTGCACCTCTCCCAGCCTCTCCTCATAGGATTTTCCCTCAAGCCCCTGTATTATCTTCGTTGCCCAATGCTGCACCCCCTCCAGCAGTCTGATGTTCCTCTTCAGGAATGGACAACAGTACTGCACACAGTATTCCAGGTGTGGCCTGACCAGTGACCTGTACAGGAGCAGGATCAGTTCTCTGTGCCTGGAGGAGATTCCCCTCACTATGCACTCCATCATCTTGTTTGCCTTTGCAGCCACCTTCCTGCACTGAGCTGAGTGGTTCATACTTTCTGTTATTAGTACCCCTAGATCCTTCTCCTCCACCATGCTTTCCAACTGTATCCCTCCCAACTGATATTTCCTCCCCTGGTTCCTTACCCTGAAGTGCAGTACCTTGCGCTTCTTGGCGTTGAACCCCAACTGCCATGTCTCTGACCATTCCTGTAGTTTAGTCAGGCCTTCCTCCAGCCCCCTCCACCACTCTATGTCATCTACCACTGCACCAATCTTAGTATTGTCTGTAAACTGATTGATCCTACTCCGGATCCTGTTTGAGATATTGACTATGAATATCCCGAACAGCACCGAACAGAAACATTATCCACTCCAAAATGTGAATGCAAGTACTCTTCCTCAGTTTTCTATATAATGCAGAATTGTTTTAAAATGTTGATTTATTTTGGAAATAATATAGCAAAGACATAGAAAATAGGGATTTGTGTGGTTTGAAATTCAAATGTTTTTCTAACTGGCATTCAGTGGGCTTCCCAATTTTGTCTGGGCAGGACTAGGGGATTCCATTAGATGGTAAGTTAGTGACTGTTTGTAATTGCCTAAGTCTATACCTTAAGTGCAGTTCTCACATTTCAAGGGATTAGTGTGGTTTGAAATTCAAGTGTTTTCTTAACTGACAGTCAGCAGGAAGAAGAGCTGATTGTTTATGAACACTGCCAGGAGTAATCCCACCCACCCAGCCAGCCACCCCTCAACCCATCTAGCTCAAGGCTCTTACTCCTTATATAGGGCATGGGACATAGGGGAGTACACTAATCGGTACATTGCTACCCAGGAAGGGGAGGAGCTAGTAGTTAAGGGCTAAACAGGGGAAGGCCACAACAAACATGATGAAGTGATGCAGTGCAGTGGTTGTGGAATGGTTGTCTTCAGGGAGACATTCTCACAGCTGCAATGCTGCCCTATCTGCAGACACCTCCTTTGGCTGAGGGAGGAAGTCACCTGTCTCCGTGCTAAGCTTGCCTGGTTACAGGGGGCTTTCATTCTAACCCAGAGACCACTGAATCCACAATTGAAACTTCAAAGGATGCCCAGCAGGAGTAGTGGTTGGATCACAGTGGGCTCAGGCAGGGTGTGGGAGGTGGATTTGAGGCACATCCCCCAATTGGTCCAGCTAATAAACCCCTATGATGCTTTGGAGGAGCAGGATAGCCCCACAGGTTCATTCACAGCTGAGACCAAGGAGAATGAGTGGGTCCTATATGATGGAACCCAAGGGAAGAGGATGGGAGAGAACCCAGAGGAGGAGGAGGAAACTTCTACTGATGGGAGACTCAATTGTCAGGGGAGTTACTTTAGAAAAACTAGCAGGAAGGACAGGGAGGTCAAGTGTATCCCAGGAAGCATGGCATTGAGGAATGGGAAGCAGATCAATAGGAACACAATGGCAATAGCAAGGAGGGAGGAACTGGATGTCATCGTCCACCTGGGGAAGAATGACTTGGTGAGAGACAGGGTGGAGTTAGTCAGAATACAAGAAGATTTCAGTAAACTGGATTGGGATCCTTAAGCAGGTACCTCACTCTGTCTCCTTCTTGGAGGTTCTACCTGTCCATGGCAGGGGGGAGGAGGCTAGGACACTCTGTATACAGAAATTCAGCTCCTGGTTGAAGGAATCATGTGGAAGGGAGAGGTTTGGCTTCATGGGGGACTGGGACCCAACCTGGATGGATGTGAGCCTGCATATGGACAACGGCTAGCATCAACCTGGGAAGTGGACCACAATCCTGAGTGATATGTTTGAATGCTTCAGCAGCAAGCATATAAACTGGCCAAAAGTGTGGAGCCAGGAGAGTCAGGAGGCTTAGTAACACCCCCCAGGCACAAACAGGAAAATAATCTGACGGCAAGTACAACTGAAGTTGTCAGAGAGGATACCCAGGTGGTGGAATTGGGACCACACAAGAAAGGTAACTGGGGTCATGGAAGGAAGCAGGAGAGCAGTAAAAGGGGCAGAAGGAGTAATCTAAAATGCACAACATGGAAGGCCATGGTAACTAATGCCCAGAACTTGGGAAATAAACTCCCTGGCCTGGAAGCCTTGATAGTGGAAGCAGACCTAGATACAGTAGCAATAACTGAAACCTGGTACACTGCAAATTATAGGTGGGAAATGTACGGGGTTATGTACTGCTCAGGAGGGATGGGATGGGTAGAAAAAGAGGGGGGGAGTCACCCTGTATGTCAGAAAGGGTATAAAGGTGACAGAGGTACAGGGTAAGCAGTGGGAGGCCAAGGCACTGTGAGTCACCCTTGAACCTGGAAATGGCACACCAATACGCACAGGGCTGATATACGGGAATCCAGGACAGGGGGAGGAAGTGGATGGAGAGCTAGTGGATGAAATACATGAGATGGCAATTAAAGGTGAAATTCTGCTAATGGGGGATTTCAGTATGCTGGATGTGGATTGGGCCACCCAGTCAGCTGCTTCAGCCAGAAGCCCTAGTACAGTACAACCTCAATTTTCTGAACCTCGATTATCTCGATCTCCTTATTATCTGAACTCTGACATTGTCCCCCAACTCTCATTTACTTAATGTTATTTATCTGAACTCTTAATTATCTGAACAAACCTGATGTCTCCCAGAGCATTCAGATAATCGAGGTTGTACTGTATTTTGGATGTTAGCCTGGCTGATTCCCTGTAAACAATCTGTATCTTTCCCTGTGATCAATTGCTGTAATCACTGTAATGTCTGTCTGTTTATAACCTATGTGAAGTGAAACCCTTGTAAATGAGTCTGTGACTCAAAGGTACTCTCCGAATCTATAATAAATAAATAAATAAAAATAAAAGAAACAGAAGCATACTAGATTCCCAACAGGAGGCACAGCATAGGCTGCACCTGAGTAAGGAGGTCTCAGAGATTCTAAAGAAAAAGATGGGAGGGTTCATTACAGAAAAGCATCATTTAAACTAGGTGGGGGTAAGGGTGGGCAGCAAACAGAGCCACCAGGCAAGGGAAAACATCAGCCCCCCCCCCACCATAGACAGGCAAGAAGAGGGAAGCAATCAGCAAAGAAGGGGAGGGGAGGGGAAAGGAAGACGGTTTAGGAAATCAGGGGGAAAACCTCACAGTGGAGGGTGGTCTTACTGAATGCAAGGAGCCTTTATAATAAGATCGAAGAACTGCAAGCTTTGATGGCAGAAGAGGAGGTGGCTATAGCTACCATAACTGAAACATGACCACCTAGTACCAAGACTGAGATCTAGTGATCCCTAGGTACAAACTATACCGTAGGGATAGGGACAAAGGGAAAGGGGGAGGAGTAGCTATATATGTTAAAGAGGGGATAGTGTGCAGCAGGGAGGAAGACAAGGAGGGCAAGGCAGAAGCCTTATAGGCTCATCTATAGTATTCAAAGGAGAGGAAGGTGAGATTGGGGGTGGTGTATAGGCCTCTCTCCCAGAATGTGGAAATCACGTGGAAATGGAACAAAAAAAGGGGTGTTGCAGTAAGGGCAACACAGTGGTGGTTAGGGGCTTCAGTCTGCCGGAGGCGAATTGGAACACCCCACCCATCTCACGTACCAGAGAACAGGTCCTCCTGGAGGCCTTGCAAGATAGCTTCCCCACACAGAAAGTGTTGGAGCCCACCAGAGAGAGGAACATTCTGGACCTGGTACTTACAGACAAAGAGATAGTCAAAGACATTGAGATGGAGGACCCACTAGCAGGGAGTGACCACCACACAGTGTGGTTCTTCCTCAACCTGGGGAAGGAAGTAGCCAATACCAAAACAAGGGTGGTGGATTTTAAGAGGGCAGACTTGGGCAGGATGGGAAACATCTTGAAAGGGTACCTAGGCTGCATCAGCCCAGGCATGGATGCAGAACAGAAATGGAACATCGTAAAGAAGACTCTGGCAGAGGCCACTAGCTCTTGCACAAAGTGCCAAAGCAAGAAGTCCAGGAACAAGAGACCTAGCTGAGTGAATGGAGAGGTAGTGGATAGAGTGAGGGAAAAGAGAGCAGCCTTTCGAAAGTATAAGAGATCCTGCCAGGATGAGGATAGGGAGGAGTATGTGAAGAAATCCAGAGAGGTGAGCAAAGTTGTGAGAGCAGCCAAGGCTTTGAAAGAACTAAGGCTGGTGCAGGGGATCAGGGATGGGGAGAAGGATTTCTTTAGGTACATTTGAGAGAGGAGGAAATGCAAGGACCAGATTGTGAGGATTAGGAATGAATGTGCACGGGGAGAGCAAGTGGCAGAGCAGGTGGAAGTACTAAATGAGTACTTCTGCTCAGTGTTTACCAGGGAGAGGGATGGCTTTATACCTCAAGGAAGTGGTGGAGAGAGGACTAGTGGAAGGAGGTGACAGATGTAGAGATCCCAGTTGAAAAGGTGTTGGAGGGGCCTAAGGTCCTTAATGGTGGACAAGGCACCTGGTCCAGATATAGTGCATCCTATTGTACTCAGAGAATTGGCTGGGGTCCTGGCAGGACCACTGGAAGATTTATTCAACACCTCCCTGAGGACAGTATGCGTGCCGAGGGATTGAAAGATGGTACTTGTGGTGCCAATTCATAAGACTGGGCCCAGAGATGAACCTGGGAATTACAGACCAGTGAGTCTTATAGCCATTGTAGGAAAGGTAATATAAACTATACGTAAGGAAAGACTGGTGAGGTTCCTGGAAGAAAATGGCTTACAAGATGACAGGCAACATGCGTTTGTGTCTGGGAGATCCTGTCAGACCAACCTTGTTGACTTTTTTGACTGTGTGATGAGGTCACTGGACAAGGGCCATGCAGTGGATGTCCTATACTTGGATTTCAGTAAGGCATTTGACTCCGTGCCCCATGAATGGCTAACCAGCAAGTTACATAGCCTGGGAGCAGGGAGGAAATTGGTTGGGTAATTATGAACTGATTACAGGGTAGGTAGTAGAGGGGTGGTAGTTGGTGGGGTACTCTCGGCACCAAGGGAAGTAACCAGCGTGGTGCCGCAGGGGTCGGTGCTTGGACCGGTTCTAGTCAACATATTCATTGCAAACATTTCAAACAGGATAACGAGCAAGATCAGCCTCTTTGCAGATGACACTAATATCGATGCTGAGGTAGATAGTGAGGAAGGGGGTAAGGTTTTGCAAGATTTGGTGACCCTTGAGTGCTGGTAAGTCACATGGCAGCTGGGGTTCAATGCCAAAAAATGTAAGGTCTTGCATTTGGGGGCAATAAACCTAAGGTACAAAGATCTGGGAGTGCTGGTGACAGGAGACATGAAACACTCGGTACATCACAGAAAGGCAGCAGCAAAGGTGAACAGAATGCTGGGATGCATAGCCAGGGGGATCACCTCTAGGAGGGAAGAAGTCATTTTGCCCCTGTACAGGTTCCTGGTGAGGCCGCACTTGGAGTACTGTGTGTAGTTTTGGTGCCCCTATTTGAAAATGGACATTAGACTGCTGGAGGGGGTCCAGTGTAGGGCAACAAAGATGATCCTGGGGATGACAGACAGGGCATATGAGGAGAGACTGAAGGAGCTCAACATGTACACCCTAGAAGATAGAAAGGAGAGAGGGGAGACATGGTTGAGAACTTCAAGTACCTAAAGGGCATACACAAAGTTAATTCAGGGGGCTAGTTGAAATTAAAAGGAGGGAGGGACACCAGGGGTCACGGTCTGAAGTTAGAGGGAGGAAGGTTCAAGAGAGAGATGAGGCATTATTTCATGGAGAGGGAGGTGGCTGGTTGGAATGCACTGCCAGAAGTGGTAGCATTGCATATGGTGGGCAGCTTCAAGAGAGGGTGGGATAGGGTCAAAGGGAAGGTCAAACCTGGGGGAGGGTGGGAGAGGTGAAATTGGAAATGGGGGGCACTAAGCTGAAAGAGAGTGCAAGGGGAAGGGGCAGCTGCAGTCTAATAGACAGTGTGCTGCACACTTGAGCAGACTACATAGACCAAATGGGCTGTATCTGTTGGCAATTTTGTATGCTCATCGATTCCCTACAGGAGGCAGGACTCAGGCAGTTTGTGTTTGATCCCACCAGGGACAGGGCGATTCTGGATCTAGTGATGACCAACGGGGATACAATCAAATATGTCCAGTTAGAAGGGCAACTGGGATACAGTGATCACCACATAGTGTGGTTCAGCATGAGGATGGGGACTCAGTCAAGTCACACTAGTTCTAAGGTTTTGGATTTCAAAAAGACAGACCTTGCTGAAATGGGGAGGAGTATAAAAAAGCCCTGGAGAAAAGGGATGGGGCCAGGGTTCTAGAGCAGTTGGAGCACCTAAAAGGAGCCATAGTGGAAGTCACAAACCAATGCATCAGATTATTATCAAAAGGCATGTGAAGGAGAAAGCCACCATGGTTCTCAAAAGAGGTGGCAGACAAAGTAAGGGCTAAAAGGGCAGGGTTCAGGAAATATAAGGAGACCCAAAGGGAAGAGGACAGGGAGGTATACCTAGAGTGTCTAAGAGAAGCGGGGAGGGTGGTAAGGAGGGCAAAGGTGTGGACTGAGGAAGAATTAGCGCAGACAGTAAAGAAAGGGGAGAAGACATTCTACAGGTACATTAGTGAAGGAAGGAAAAATGGGGAATTGTTAGGCTAAAAGAGGAGGAAGGGAAGTGTAAGGAGGGAGACATGGATAAGGCAGAATTACTGTATAAATACTTCTGTTCAATATTCATGGAAGAGAGGGACAGACAGGGACCACAGCCAAGCAACAAATGTCAAGGGGGGGCTGGATGTGGACAGCAGTCCATTCACAGGAGAGAATCCTGCAGGAGCTCACTAAATTGAAGCTGGACAAAGAGATGGGGCCAGATGCTGTATACCCAAAGATAATAAGGAAACTGCAAAGAGAGCTAGCAGAACCTCTTGTAGCCTTGTTCACTGAGTCACTCAACACTGGAGTGGTGCCAGAGGATTGGAGGAGGGCACATGTGGTCCCTCTACACAAATCTGGCAGTAGGGAGGAGGCAGGGAACTATAGGTTGGTCAGCCTCACCTCAGTAGTGGGGAAGATCATGGAGACACTGCTTAAAGAAAGGACAGTGGAAAATATGGAAGTCATCAGTGCCCAGGACACTAGGCAACATGGTTTCATAGTGGGTAGGTCATGTCAGACAAATCTGATAGATTTCTTTGATTGGATGATGAAGGAAATAAATCAGGGGGAGTGGCAGTGGACATCGCCTACCTTGATTTCAGCAAAGCCTTCGACACCGTCCCACATAAGAGGCTGGTTAACAAGATGGGTAGCCTCTGGGCATGGGAGACAATGTGGTAATCTGGGTTAGAAACTGACTAATAGACTGGAGACAAAGGTGGTGGTAAATGGGGTACAATCTGAGGAGAGGGGGGGTGACCAGCAGGGTACCTCAGGGATAGGTTCTTGGGCCAGTCCTGTTCAATGTCTACATTAGTGACATTGCAAAGGGGCTGAAATGAAAGGTCTGCCTGATTGCAGGTGACACCAAGATCTGTAACAGGGTGGATACTTCAGAAGGGGTGGAAAAATGATGAAGGACCTGGGGAAGCTTGAGAAATGGTCTGAGGAGTGGCAACTGAGGTTTAATTCAAATAAGTGCAAAATTATGCACTTGGGGTATAAAAAACCTGGAGAGAGCTACAGGATTGGGGGGGGGGTTGCTGACAGTCACCAAATAAGAAAAGAACCTTGGGGTTATTTCAGATCACCTAAAAATGTTAAAGCAGAGTACGAGGGCGGCAGGGAAGGCCAGTGGCTTGCTGGGGTGCATAGGCAGGGGTATCACCAGCAGAAGATGGGAGGTAGTGATGCCATTATAGAAAACCCTGGTCAGGCCTCACATGAAGTACTGTGTGCAATTCTGGAGGCTACACCTTCGAAAGGACATTAATAGGCTGGAGACAGTCAAGAGAAGGACAATTAAGATGGTACAGGGCAAGCCAGCCTGGTGGTGCTGAGGGTTTAGGTGCAGGATGCCACACCTAGCACTACGCCGGTGACCCAAATTCGGGAGCCAGCTTCGGTGTTGGGAGTTGGCAGGGGAGGGTTGAGGAGTTAGTGCCCTTGTGGTGCTCTCCTCCCCAGAATGGAGGGATGGGGATTGTCCAATGTGCCAGCGGCCCCTGGTGGAGATGGGGGGGCACTGCAGCATGTTGGGCAGCACAAGTTCAGCGTGGCCAACACTGGGATGGTTGCCATGCTCCAGAGCATCAGGCGTGCACCATGCATGGGAGAGGGGGACCACAGAACAAGGAAAAACTGGTACCTTGGGGTAGGCGATGGCACCAGCCCCCATGCCAACTGCTGGGTTCGTCCTGGATGGCCTTTCAGTTCCTCCTCCCAGGTCCACACTAAAGCAGCTGGGAATGATGTTTGCAAGTGCGCCCAAAGTGGAGGGGCAGACCCACCCCGGGGGGGTCAAGCTGGGGGGACCAGCTGCAAGGTAAGGGGGGGAGAGAAGAGGTTTAGACAGGCAGACTTCGGTTTGGGCAGGATCCAGTTGGATGCCCGAGATAGGCTCCTCGGTCCACGATCCGGAGTGAAAAAGAGTTAACAAAAAAAAAAAAGATGGTACAGGGCTTGCCCCACAAAACTTATGAGGAGAGATTAAGAGGCCTCAATATGTACTCACTGGAGGAGAAGAGGGAGAGAGGGAACAATACAGAAACATTCGTGTACCTCAAGGGCATAAATGAGGTGCAGGGAGGAGACATCTTCCAATACAGGAGGAGTACAAGAACGAGGGGGCTTGACATGAAATTGGAAGGTGGCAGGTTAAGAGGGAATGTGAGGAAGTTCTTCACAGAGAGGGTGGTGGATGCATGGAATGGTCTGCTACAGGAGGTGGTGGGAGCAGGCACTGTCATTGGATTTAAACATGCAAGGGACAGCCATAGGGAAACCATAGAGGTAAAGCAGAGGGAGGGTCAGAAGCTGTAATCAAGTACAAGGCTTACAGATAGATTAGATGGACCTAGCAGTCCTCATCTGTCGACAATTTCTATATTTCTGTGTTTCTAAAATGGGATGGTTAGTGGCTTTATGTAACTTATATGATTTTGAAACATATTCTAATTACAGGTTTTCTAGAAGTCAAGTAAGATCCAGGAACATGCAAGAGTCATACGTTTTATTGACATGCAGTCCTTGCATTTTGTGAGTGAAGTTTCTAGTTTCTAGTTATTATTTCGAAAGTATGTATCTTTTAGCAACAGTATTACTGAATTAATCACTTATATAATGTGTGACTAGATCTTCTCTCATATTGTGTGTTTACTACTGTGACCAAATAAAACTTTCACTTGTAAAGAAATGTATTTATTATTTGGAATTCATGTTTTGTAGATATTTTTTCATGTTTTGGTGTTCTATTCTTGCTCTTATTGTACAGTGCCCTGTGCCCCTGGGGAAGGACGCTATTATAAATAAACTTTTACTGACTTACTTACATAAAAGTTTCTGATGGGTATTAAGAGGATGAATAAAGAAAACGTGTTTGTTACTGTAGAAATAGGGACAAAGTTACAAGAGGGTGAGGTAAACTCAGCAGGGATGTGAGGAAGTTCTTCAGTGAGAGGTGAATGGAGCCATGGAACAGAATGGCAGAGGAAGTGGTAAGTGCAGGTATTCTAAATGGATTCAAATATGGCTGGAAAAGAGCAAGAGGACTCACAGTCCCAAAGGGGAGTACAGGAGGATGAGTAGTTGTTGGGGGGGGGTAGAGAGGGGCAGCCCCTAAGATACTAGATTGGGTGAAGGTAGTATAATATGGACAGACTCAATGGACCATCAGTCTTTTTCTGACAACAGATTCTTTGTTTATATGTTTCATTTTGGTACATTATTTGAAAGTAGAAATCTGGGTTAGATTAAAAGATTCAGCATGCCGCACTGACACTGATTCTTTAGTGAGGTTTTTTTTTCCACTGGCTTAACTTTATCTGGAGTGCAAAATGCTTGTATTTGGATTTATTTTACCAGGACAAAGCTCCATTTCATTTACAAGGAGGTCTTAGTTAGGACAGGTAACAGTACAAAAGGTGAGAGAACAGTAAATATAATACAGGGTAACCAGTTAAAATGCCATTTCTTGAATAGCACAGTGAAAACCATGCTTCATGAACAGCGTCTGCCTTGACAGCGATAGGGTCAGAATAGCAAATGTTAAGTTACCACTATTCCTGTCACTGTCAACGCAGTGGAGGAAGCAGAGAAGTAATGAAAAAGTGAGGAGCCTGGATGAGCTGCTTTCATGGTGAAGAGGTCTAGGTACTGGCAGCTCAACCAGTATAGCTCTGGAGATCAGGGTTCTGTTCCTCGTCTCCTTATTCTTGCAATTTTGCTTTTCCCCCACCCCAAGTGTATTATTTTTAAACAGCCAGAAACAAAAATCCTCCCCCAAGTTTCTACTTTTCTCCGAGATCTGCTCCCCTCAGAGTTGGTTATTTAAACATCATGGGGTACAGGGGGAAGAGCCCCCCATTTGGGAGAATGGAGGGGTGGAGCCCTCTGCAAAAGTAGTGTATATTATGTTTTTTTATCTATGGTAGAGGTCATCGTTATGGTTTCTGACTGATACCATTAGTGCTGTGTTGTCTTACGGTGTTTTTACTGGTGCTGTTTTCAACAGCACTGTTTATGCTGTGTGGTTCTTGATGGTGCTTTTCTCATTTGCGGCATTATAACCTAATGCCATAATACAGTACACATACTGTAGTACAGAGGTTAAGGTTAGCTCATAAGAACAGGTCACCTGATATAATCTAATACTGAGGCTGATAATAGAAGGAGGAAAAAATAAATTTTGAAGCAAAAAGAAATATAAAGAAATGCAATGGTTCGCAAGTAATATAACACAATTTACATAGTAATTTAATAGCATACACATTTGTTAACACCAAAATTGACCAAGAATTACCTTAAAATAAGAGGGACTAACCAACAAATTTTGTTTAAGCAAGTCCTGCAAAACATTCTAGGCTGTAGGGGCAGCCTAACTTAAAGCCATTTTACCATATTTTGAGACGTGTCTTGGAACATCAAGCAGAATAGCAGTATGCTTCTTTATATGGCCCTCCAGATCTCCAAAGGAGACTTGATATGTCTGGTGGAAAAAAATTCTGTAAAGGTTTTAAGGACCATAAATGTAGATTCCTAAGCCTTTTGGGGTCAAGTGAAGACCATCCCACTTCCATATAGAGAAGACAATAATGGTTTTTGGCCTGTAGTTCAGTAATATAGCAGAGTGCCCTATGGTATATCACATGTAGATTAGCTAGCTGAGTTGCTTTAGTACCTCTATATATGAGATCACCATTGTCTAATAGGGGAAGAAAGGTCACTTGGACTAGTCTTTTCTTTGCCTCATGGCTGAAACATAATTTATTTCTATAGTAAAACCCAAGTCTTTGATATAGTTTTTTACAGAAATTATCAATGTGAGGGGTGAAGGATAACTTGCTATCAAGCCACATGCCCAAGTACTTAAAGGAGTCTATGATTTCCAACCTTTCACCTGACAGGATTCTGATGCCCAAGGTGGGGGTTGGTAAGAAGATTTAGGATAGAATACCATATATTTGTTTTTTGTGACATTTAGAAAGAGTTTTGATGAACATAGATTAAGTTGGAGTAGATCAAATGCTTCTTGAAGAGCATGCATAGCCATCTCAGGTGTAGGACATGCAATGTAAAGTACAGTGTCATCTGTGTAATAATGTAGCTTAGCATTTAAAATGTTAGTACACAACTCATTTGCACAAATCATAAACAACAATGGTCCCATTATAGACACTTGTGGCACACCTTTGTAAATTTGTGCACAAGAGGATGATTGTCCTTCAAACTTTATTTGTAGGCATCTCCCAGTAAGATACTCCCTAAATCAGGCAACAGGCAGAGGGGACTTGACAAGCAGGGTGGTAGCAGAATTTGGAAGGCCACGTGTGCAAACACTCAAAGTCTGGGAAATAAAATCCCAGACATAGTGGTCATTATGGCAGAGGCTGACCTGGACATTGTCGCCATTACCGAGTCATGGTACAGTAAGAACCATGACTGGGATTTAGCCATACCAGGCTATACTTTGTTTAGGATGGACAGGGTGGGTAAGAAAAGGGGAGACATCACAAACCTTACAGGGAGAGAGTGAGGGACCCAATTTGTACACGTTGGAACAGAGGAGGGAGAGAGATCTTCGGTGGTGGAAAAATGAATGGAATCACTACTGAAAGAAAGGATTGTGGAATAGCTTGACTACAGTAGCTTACAAGATCTGAGGCAACATGGATTTACTAGGGGGAGGTCATGTCAAACAAATCTAATAGATTTCTTTGACTGGATGACCAGGGAAGTAGATCAGTGTGGAATGGTGGATGGGGCCTGCCTACATTTTAGCAAGGCCTTCAACACAGTTACACATAAGACACTCAAAAACATGCTGGGCAGCTTAGGAGTGGGTCCAAAAGTGGTAAACTGAATAAGAAATTGATTGGAGGATAGGTGACAGAGGGTGGTGGTAAATGAGGTTCACTCCAAGGAAGGGAGGGTGACAAGCGTGATGCCACAAGGATGAGTACTGAAACCAGTCCTCTTTAATGTCTTTATTAGTGACGTTGCAGAGAGGCTAGAAGGGATGGTATGCCTTTTTGCAGATGACACTAAGATCTGCAATAGGGTAGACACTCTGGGGGGGTGGATAAAATAAAAAGAGATCTAAGAAAACTTGAGAAGTAGTCAAGAGTGTGGCAACTAAGTTTCAATGCAAAGAAGTGCAAAATAATGCACTTGGGGTGCAGAAACCCGGGGTGGAGTACAAATTGGGGGGAGTGATACTGGTGACAAACAAACAGGAAAGAGTCCTGGAAGTAATCATATATGTTGACCAAAAGGAGGCCAAACAGTGTGACAAGGCAGTGGGGAGAGACAGTGGGATGCTAGGGTGCATAGGGAGGGGTATCACCAGCAGAAAGAAGATGGTTATCATACCTCTGTAAACATCACTGGTGAGATCTCACCTAGAGCACTGTGTCCAGTTCTAAAGACCTCATCTCCAGAAGAAAATAGACAGAGTAGAGGCGGTCCAGAGAAGGGCAACTAAAATTGTGCAGGATCTGCATCAAAAGCCCTATGAAGAGAGACTAAAAGACCTAAATATGTGCACTGTGAAGGAAAGGAGGGAGAGGGAGGATTGGAAAGAAACTTTCAAATACTCCACTTGTATAAATAAGGTTCAAGAGGGAAGCCTTATTCAGAGAAAAATATGCTCAAGAACAATAGGTCATGCTATGAAACTGGAGGGGGTAGACTCTGGGGAGATGTAAGGAAGCACTTCTTCACAGAAAGAGTGATGGATGCCTTGAACAGCTTCCTAGAGGAAGTGATGGGGGCAAAAACTGTTACAGGATTCAAGAAGGCATGGAATAGGCATAAGAGAATCTTAGTGGTATGGAAATTGAGGGTAAAGCCAGAGATCAAGTAGGGTATGCGGTTTTACATTAGATAGGTAACATGGGTAGACTAGGTGAGCCAAGTGGTGCTTATCTGCTACCAAAGTCTATGTTTCTATGTTCCTACATGACAGCATCTGGGCCTATACCAATAGCCATAAGTTTGTTCAGCAGAATTTTGTGGTCAACATTGTTGAAGGCTTTGCTAACTTCTAAAAATAATGCTGCATTAGCAAGATTTGATCAAGTGCATGCAGTGAGCCAATCGTTGATGACTTTAACAGACACAATAGTAGTACTGTGCTTTGTTCTAAAGCCAGATCCCATATGAGTAACAATGTTAAATTTATCAAGGTAGTCTCTAAGCTGCTCATTCACCAGTTTTTCAAGCAGTTTGGTGAGGACAGGTAAAATAGAGATGGGCTGATAATAACTTAAGGAAGCCTTAACTCCTGATTTAATTAGTGGTATTATGTGAGCACTTTTCCACAACAGAGGAACTGCACAACTTGAAATCAGTCAAAGAGATTGGGTATTGGGCAGGTAGGATCAAGTAACCCATTTTTAGAAAAAAGAGCTCCATATTATCCATGTCAGCACTTTTTTGGGTGGTCAAGATTTGGAAGGAGCTATTCCACCTGTTTATAGGAGAACTGCTGGAATTGGAAAGGGGCTGGGATATTAGCGGTCTGATTAAATATGTTTTGGGAAAGGTAGTAAGGTTTTGGCTATGGGGAAGTTTTCAAAAGCAGTCTTGACAGAAGCAAAGTAGAAGTTTATTTCTTCCATACTTAATTGTTTTTCTGTGCATACTTTATTTCCAGTTTGTAGCTGTCTAGGTAACGAAGAAGGAACTGACCCAGGTTAAGCCTTTTATGGCTTGTCAAAATTTGGAGGGGTCATTCTTATTATCGTCCAACAGTAACAAATAATAATTTGCTTTGGCCAAACATTGAACTTTGTGCACTGGTTTCTCTTTCTTCTAAACATTATCCAATCCTGCTCTGTCTTAGTGGTTCTAGCTTTTGCTAAATGCAGATCTGTATCTTTCAGGGTGTGCTTAATTTCATTAGTAAATCGCAGGGAGTTTCTTTTCTTATTCTCCATTTAGTAAAGGGAGCAATCTGATTTATGACTTTTAAGACCTGTTGGGTGAAGATTTCATATTCAATGTGTATTAATGGTGCTAAATAGAAATCCTGACCATTTATAGCAACTAGGCGGTACAGAAATTCTTGTTTTGTGAAGTGAGTGAATGAATGTTTGAAAATAAATGAGGGCTTACTGTACAACTTTTTTCCTCTCCTGTACAAGCCACCACATTATGTTCACTAAAAATATTATCAAAGACAGCTATAAACATGATTTTTGAGGCCTGTTTGTAAGAATAATGTCCAGAACAGGTGAGTTTAAGGGATTTGTTTAGTTGGGTCTGGTAGGTTTTGAGACCCATGCAAAACCAAATTAACCACATAGCCTCTTTAGATCATTTGATTTTGTAGTCAGCCTGTCAGCATTTCATTGTTATTACTGTTAGCAACTTTATAGCAACTTTAGGTAGGTGTTGTAGAATGTCTGATCCACCTATAAGGAACCTGTAGCAACACATTATATTAATCATTTCAGCTTTTGAAATGGTTATAGACATTGAAATACATTCAAATTCAGCTGGCTAAGATAGGGTAGCAGTTAAGATGTCAGCTTGTTTCTTACATAAAAAAACATTCCTCCACCCTGTGTAGAGCGATCCTGTCTATATACATCATACATTGGAACTGCAATCACATTAGTACCAATAGATAAATTAAGCCATGTTTCAGTGGGCAGAAGCACATCTAGTTGCAAGTGGGTAACCCATGTTTTTAATATATCAGATTTAACATACCACGAATGTTAATGGTCATAATTTTTAGCCCGCTGGACAAGGCAAAGTCAGATGGTATAATATTTATGGATGGAGGGCCAGGGTTTAGCTCAATATTTCCTGAGCAGAGGCGTAGCAACATAAAGAGATGTTTACTTAAATGCATAACATTTTTATATACACGTTTACTATGTCTGGTATTAGCTTTGCAATGCGTACTTGCATGAGGTGTCCTATTAATCCTGCTAGTTAATGAGCTAATAAAAGCCAATATCAATGGCTTACAGGACAGGGACTTATAGCTAACTAGGTGTGGTTCCTGTACAGCATGTAACAATGTGAAGAGTGGCAATACTTTTGTTGAGATGGTCTCAGGAGAGACCGTTAAGATACATTAAATTTTGTATACAATACTTAGGCTGTGATATATGCTTATATTTATGTTTCTGCTTGTGAAGTCTGCTCTCTTTTCTATGGAGATAAGACAATCTATAAATTTTGATTTAGGATCAGTGAACATGTCCTGAGCATCATTAAACGAACAAAAAAAAAAGAAAATTCCCACATCCCAGGATTTTATTATCGAGTCCCCCTAGAAAATGGGCATTTGATGCTTTAGAGTTTCTACCCCATTAACAAATCAAATAAATAAATTATATGATGTGGCAGTTCATATATGTGCAAAAGGTCCTGAAATGTATGGGCCTTGGGAAAGTTAGACTTAACATGAATAGTGGTGATTTGAACACACACAACTGTTACGTACAGAAATCATTGGCAATACAAATTGAGAGCTTTATGTCTAGCAGGTTTGAATGGTCATTTTCAACTCAGTCCATTTTTAAAAAAAGAGAATGTAACTTTTTATATATATGTAGTTGTTTTCTAACTTGGCGTGTATGTTTATGTATGGCAGAATTGTTATTTATTAGGGTCATACTTGGCCTATTGAACTACTGATATATTTGTTATTAAGTTTACACTTTCCATTTATTCTTGCATATTATCATCAACCCCCTTCCCCCCACCATCTGTATTGTTAGTTATCAGCTGGATCTCTTCAGCCCTTCTAAGTGATTATAGATATTTTATACATATAGGGTGGGATATTCAAAGCAGTTGCACATGGCACAACTGAGATGCACCTGCGCAAGTGCGGAAATGCACCAAAGAGTGATATTCAGCAGGATCCATTGCACTGCTCAATTCACAGTGCGCCAATGCACAACCCTAATGAATGTATGCTCAAGTGCAGGGGGCGTAGCCATGACTAAGTGGCTCAGTGAGATATTCAACGCAAGCAAATGGCACAAGAATGGAGCAACAGGGACATGTGTGGAGCAAACTTGAGCCCATAAAAAGAGGGAGCAAGCAAGGGACGGAGGCTTGTGCCACGGGGGAGCAATAGAGAGGGAGAGCGAGTGGGCAGGCAGGACAGCAGGAGGGGTGCAAGACAGAGACAGAGGCAGGCAGAAAGTGCAACACAGTATGGGACTGGGCATGTGACACTGATTGTGCCTGAGTGTGTGAGCGACTGTGTGTGTGTTTGTGAGACAGGTGTGGGGGCAACAACAGCAGTGTATGTCTGCAATACCAGGCATAGGAGGGGCAGCAAAAGTGCCTGGATGAGTGGAAGGTAGAGGCTACAGACAACAGGCCACCAGCTGGGAACCCTGAACACAGGTGTGCCTGGTAGCAGAGCACACAAGTGGCTACATAACCGGGGTGCCTAGGAGACAGCCAACCGGGGGGGGCAGGACAGCCCAGGCCATGGCTAGTGCCATCTTCCAGATGGAGCCAGTAATGAGGGGTGTGAGAAGGCAGGAGGCAGAGCGGCGTGGTCATGGAAGGGCCTGTCGGTGGTATGCCTGGAACAGGTGGTACCGTGCCGGCACCACCTTTGAACAGTACAGTGATACAGAGATTGTGGGATGGTACCACCTGAACCAGGCAATTCAGAGGCAGCTCTGTGAGCTGTGCAGTGATGAGATGCAGGCACCCACAAGATGGAGCCATGCCCTGTCAATGGAGACCAAGGTCACAGCCGTCATGTGCCTGCTCACCACAGGTACCTTCCAGAGACCAGCAGGGGACACCACAGGCATAACCAAGTCAGCCGCATCACGGCTCCTCACACAATTCCTCAACGCACTGCTGCCACATGCTATGGACTACATCCATTTCCCAACACACAGGCAGAGCATACAAGCGGGCTGTCTGGGAGTTCCACATGGTGGCACGTATGCCTGGCGTGCTAGGGGCCATCAACTGCACCCACGTAGGCATCCGCACACCATCTGGCTTGGAGGGGGTAGCCTACATCAACAGGAAGGGCTACCCCAGCATCAACTGCCAGGTGGTGTGCAATGCCAGGGGGCGCATAATCAATGTCTGTGCCACACACCTTGGTGGAGCGCATGATGTCTTCATCTAGCACCAGTCAGCATTGAGCCACAGGTTTGAGAGTGGGGACATCCTTATCGGCCACCTAGTAGGTGAGTATGCTGTTGGAATGGGCAGGTTGGCACAACAGGGCAGGGTGTGGGGGATGTTAGACCAGGGGCATCAGAGGGTGTGGCCGGGAAGGCAAGGAGGTGCAGCTACACAGACCACCATGTTAAACACACATGTCAACACACAGGTGTCAGTGAATACCCACTCCGGCCCGGGCTGCTCACCCCATACCAGTGCCCATCGACCCCAGCGCAGGAGTGATACAGTGAGGCACACACCAGCACAGGGAACATCATTGAGTATGTATTTGGGCTGCTGAAGGCCCAGTTCCATTGCCTGAACAGATCTGGTGATGCCCTACAGTACAGCCCCTCAAAGACCTGCAGCCAATTCCTGGCCTGCTGTATGCTACACAACATTGTCACCAATGGTGGGATAGCTGTCGAGGTTGAAGGGGGAACAGCAGGGTGATTATGCGGTCGCCGGGCCAGGTGGTGGTGAGAGCAGCCCCCCCCCAGGCAAAGGGAACCCTGACTGAACAGGATGGCCCAGTAGCACCAGGACTCAATTGCAGAGGAGCACTATGGTGCACACAGATAGGCGAACATGACCCCACACACGTCCCAGGGACCATGGCACAGCATGCAGGCATGCAGGGGCGGGCCCCATGACAGTAATGGCTGGAGGGTAGTGTGGATGGGCATGGGACTGGACCCCGTGGAAGCACCCTGTACTGCACTGCACACCCCACCCACACACCCCCACACACACACACTTGCATGCACACGCACATGCACATGGTACCCACATGTGCATGCCCAGAGGCCACCAAAGGATGTGTGTCAGATGCTGAACACCGGTGCACAGTAGCAGCCGGCATTGTGTTGTCATCATAATGCACATGCCACAGTGGCCAGCAGCTGGGTGTGTGTGCACAAGGCCTGTGTGCGGCATCGACTATGGATGCCATGTCCCTGGAAAGCTCACACACACACCACACCAATGTGCACACAGGGCAGCAGCAAACAGCGGACAGGGAGGATTGAGGCTCAGGACCACCGCACAGCTGCCACGGACACGTGGACGGCCCTGCAGAGACCGCCCAGCAGATGCTGGCTGTGTGATGGCCACAGGAGGTGTCTGTGATGGTCCCCCAGGTGTGTCACTGTGGGAACATGACTGGTCCCTCACAGGTGTCTGCAGGATCCCTAACATGCCCACTCCGGGCATGCCTGGAATGCCCACAGCAGATCCTGGCATTAACACAAAGGGGGTCACATGACACCATGACCGACGGGTGGAGAATGCACTCTGCAGGGTCTTCGGTGGATGGCCATGCACCAGGGTGGCCAGTGGTGCTAGGCTAGCCATGACCGCAGTGGTAAGCTGATCCAGGGCTGTGGTTGTGTCCTCCCACATACATGTGGTCTCAGCCAGGAGCTGTTCATAGTTCCTGTCATGCCTCCCTGCAGCCTGGTGCAGCTCTGCGTGGAGTGCATGCACCCCTGCCATGACCAGCACCTGTTGCTCCATGTAGGCCCATAGCAGACGGGTGTGCTTGGTCAAGGAGTTGGCACCCTGGGGGGAATGGGTATTGTGCCAACCCACAGGTGGTGCTCTACCCCACAGCCCAGCCTCCCATGCTGGTGGGGGCTGCACAGTGGGGCCCCCTTGGGGCTGCTCAATCTGTGGTGCACCATCAGTGGCCACTGCTCCCGGCCCCCTTCGACCTCGTCTAGCTGCCACTGCTGCCGCTCTGGCCATTGTGCACCTATCAGCACCAGTGCGGCTGCACCACCACCGCCACCCCCTTCAGCCTGCGCCTCACCGATGGTGCCCACAGCAACGCCGGGTGTGGGGGCCAGTGGGCAGACAACTGCCACCAGGGCACCATTTGCACTGCCATGGTGGGTGTGTGGTATGGGTGCATCCCCCAGAACATCAACCCCACTACCCAAGATGATGGCCACATCATCATTGGTCTGGACCCCGCCCTGACCTGTGTCTAGGCATACTGGATGCCATGGCTGGTGTCATGCTAAAACACAGCCAGGGCCTCATCCTCAACCATATCACAGGCATCTGGATGGACAGTGGAGTTGGGCTGCCTGCAGTCCAGCCCCTGGACACCGGTGGAGGTGGATGGATGGTCCTCCAGGTCCAGGACCACCCCCATGGCAGACACTCCCACCCCTGCCGCTGCATGCAGGAGCTCTGGAGCTGAAAGGGAACACAGTCGCATTAGTGCTGCTGGCACACACCCCTGCCCCCCTGCCCCAGGTGTTGCCGTACCTACCATGCAGTGATGGGCTGTCCCCCATCTGGAACCCACTGCTGGGCACTCTCTTTACAGCACTGTACCACATGGTTGCCACCACCAACTCCTATTGTGGCAACAGCTGTGGCACATCAGGCTGTCCACCGCCCATGGCCACATGTGCAGCCCAGATGGTAGCCACCTTCTTCTTAATCCACCTCCGGTCTGTGCTGACCTTCTTCTTGCACTCCTGTGCAGTCCTTTGATGGATGCCCTGCTGGTTCACAGCCCTGGCCACACCCTCCCATGCTGTTGACCGGGCCTGTGGGGTGCCTGTTGAGCCACTCAGGAGAGGCTCCTGGTCCAGGTAGGCCTCGAATAGGGCATCGGTCTCTGCCCTCGTGAAGGTGGGCCTGCACTTCCGTGCAAGCCCACGCTCCTCAACCTCCTCATGATCCATCATGCTTAGTCCTGTGGGGATAAACATGTGGTCAGTGATGGCTAAAACCCACACCGCCCTCCCATTCTACTATCCTGACAGGCCCACAGCCTGGTGGCTTACCTTTGAAGGATGCAATACCGGTCTAGAGCCTGTGCAGTCCCATGGTGCCTTTATAGCACATCATATGCAAATGATGGGATGAGCAACTGAGATGCAAATGCCTCCGATGCACCGCGGATATGCTGATTAGTTGATTTGCATATGCTGGCTCAATATTGCGAAACTGCGCATGGCGAATTGGTGTTGCGCATGCACAGGCCATGGCGAAACAGTGTGACATGTGCAATAGGCCCGGCAGTGTGCATGTGTGCAGTGCCGTTGCATACGTCAGTGGCACAGCCTATGCACACTGCACTATATGAAGTACAGCACTCTGCCACTATTGGGCATGTGGCTCTCATGCGCTGTATGACCTATGGCACCTAGGCACTATTGGACCATGGACCGTGGGGCCCACATGTCCCTATTGCGCCCCATGCATGGTGGGCCCAATCGCGCTGTCGCGTACGGTGCACGTGCCAACCTTTGATCCCACGATTGCCTTTTGACCTTCTGGGTGACCTGCGGCACTTGCTAGTGCTGCACCAGCTGTGTCGTGCAGTCCAGTGGCTGCATGATTGGTGATGGCAGTGCATCACTGATCGAGTCGTGCACCCCCAGCATGTGTGGCTCGGGTGCTACTGGGTGCCGTTTTGGTTGTGCTACTGCAGAAACAACCATGCTGTGCCACAGCAGTGCCTGGGTACCTAACTGGTCACAAGTGGACCTGGTAAACCTTGTGGCCCTTGTGGAGCCACATGCAGACAGTTTGTTTGGCCAGATGCCCCTGAATCAGCCACGGATGGAGGTGTGGCAGGAGGTGGCTGAGGGGCTGGAGGATGGACAGGGGCACAGTACAGCAGTCAGCAGTGCCACCACTGCTATGGGGACCTGCAGTGGAGGGACCCTGAGAGGCTATGGGCACTACTGGCATTCATCTGGTGGGGTGCTGTGCCACATCCAGGTAAGTGCACTACGCCCATGTCCGTGCCCATCCAGTGTTCTGTGGGGGCCAGCAGGGTGGCACACCATGCTGTGGGAGGGCTGGGGCTGCGCGTTCTGTTGGCTAAGGCAGCATACCATGGGTGCACTGTGCCACCACACTGCAGCTGCACTGGGCCAGGGGGCATGCTGTGCTGGGGGGCATGTGGTATTGCCAGGTACTGATGTGTCTTTCTCCATGTTTCCCTACTTAGCCTTCAGGATAGAAGGAGGGCACGGCTGGCTGGCGCTGTGGGTGGGCCAGGGTGGGCCACCGCAGGAGCTCGGGCGCAGGATGCAGGCCACATGGGTAGTGCTGCTGGACAGGCACAGGGTGCACCACAGCAAGCAGGTAGGCACTGTTCCAAGGTATGATGTTGTGCAGGTGAGGGTGAGCCACAGCCCCCTGTGCACATGGCCATTACAGCTGTCCACCACCCACGCTGTCCATTGCAGCATGCCGTGGCTATCACACATGTGTGTGGCTGCTGCTGGTGGGCTGTGGGTGCACCCAGATTCTAGCTGTGCCACTGCCATCCCACCGCTCAGCCCTGTCACCTGCCTGCCATGGTTGTGGTGTGCGGCACATGGGTGGTGTTGGTGTGCAGTGTTCTGCATGGCTGTGGATAATTGGGTTGGCAGCTTGTGTGGGCACACACACTGCAGGAGGCTGTGTGACATCTCAGGGGTGCATGTCATCACTGTCCACTGTGCATGGTGGGTGGGCTACGGTCATACGGCCATGCACTCATACCATGTCCCCTCCTTTGTCCTAGGTGTCTGTTGCCCTGATATCAACACCAGTCTCCTGAGGTGGATCCTTCAGGTCACCACTGCCATGCTCCAGGTGGCATGGCTGCTACAACAGGCACTCTGCAGGCCGCAGCACAGATGTTGGTGTCAGGCACTGGTGGGGCATGGATGCCCATAGGGCCCATTGGCCTGCAACTGTTTCCCTTCCCTGTCCCCCCTTGCCCTCCCTTGTACCTTTGTCTAGCCATGTCTCCAGTCCCCCTGCCTCCCTTTCCCAGCCTCCCAGTTTGTATGTGGTCTCCCCATTCCTTCCTCCCTGTAACCAGTTACTTGTTTATATGTAGATAGTTGTTTTATGCCTGTTTTAATACACATTTCTATGATTAGCCATCTGTGTCTGCGTCAGCTTTGCAGCTGGCATGTGGAGCCATGCTGCAGTGGTGTGCATGGTGGCTGAGTGGTTAGTCTGGGGTGGACTGAGGTTTGTGCCTGGTGGTCTCAGCCCCTTGGCTGGTGGCTGTGGGCTCTCTGTTAGTGTTGTGTGGTGTGTGCATTGTGTGCTGTTGGCCTGTGTGTTGCCAGCTGTGGCCCAGGTGATGTGTCACATGCCTTCCTATGGGGGTCACAGGTGACTGTTTGCCAGTGGCCATTGGTGCCACCCTGCTTCTGTGCACCACTGTGGTGCACATGGTCGGGGACCTGCTGCCATGTGCCTGCCATGCCTCCCTCCTGGCATCCTCTACACCCTAGTGGTGGTCTATCCCACCCTGGTGGCATGCTCCTTGCTGTGCCTGTTGCCTGTATCCTGGTGCATGCACCTCTGCCTCTTGCATAGCCCTGGTTGCACTATGGTGCATGTTGGTTTGCTCCCTGGTGCAGCCCTGGTTGCGCTTTGGTGCATCCCTGTGATATTCAGCCATGCTGCACTGGCACTTGCTGTCATGCGCAACCTCTGAATATCACCTTCAGTGCGCCATGGTGGAGTGGACTTCCACTGCACCACTACTTTGCCTGCCTCTGGTGCGTGTCTGAATATCCTGGCCAGATACTTTTAGGGCTCACATGAGTGGTTTGACACACTATATATTGTGAACAATGACAAAGTGCTGAAGTCTTGAAAAAGTGTCAGCAAGATGGGAAACGTTGGCGTCCACATGATGATTCTGCTCATGAAATGGTATGATACATATAGGATAGTGTATGAGAGTCTGTACACAACCATGGTATTCTCATACTGAGTGGTTATGATGATGAGGACCTCGAGAGCACAGCTCAAGAAGTCCCTTTCATCATGAAACCCATGAGGTATAGAGAATACCATGGCTGTGTATTTGGGTTCCTATACACTTTTCTTTATAGTGTATGGTGCCCAAAAAGAAAAGTTCACTTTCTTTTTTCTTGTCAAGTTGAAGTGTTTGCCATGGGGGACCTGCACTTATGGTATGTCGGCTGACCAGCCAGGATGCACGTACCAGGAGTCAACTGCCCCCTTGTCCTATCAACAGTGCTGTTGGGTAGAGTTGCACTGTTACGTGCCTACTAACGCAGAACAAAAAGTCATTCTTCGTTAGTAGGTACGTCACTAGTGCAGCAGAATGACTTTTTCATGTGTATGGATTTCCATAAACAATTGCATTCTGCCATACACTGTAAAGCTTTTTTTAACCATTCCATGGTTTTGGATATGTCTTTCAGTTTTATTGGGTAGCAGTGATGTCTGAATTTCCTAGCAGTTGCTGACCATGCAGTTCTGTGACACCATCCACTTGGCTTTCCTTAGGTCCATGTCTTAATTAAAAAAAACATCAATCAATCAATAAGAAATTAATAAAAAATTAGATTACAACAGATCACTGCAGTTTCTTCTGATCGCTTAGATAGGTACTCATGTTATTTTTTTTTTGTTTTAATGTCCCCAGGGTTGACTGCATAGTTGCAAAAACATTAGCTACAGTTGAATCCCTCTCCTGGGCCACATGAGACAGGACTGCAGGAACGCCGATAGCATTAAACTTGAAATGCAAACTTTCTTAACTTCTGCCTGCTGAAGGACCTTCAACATTCCTGCAGATTTGCTCATCTGACAAGGATTTATACCTTGACATTGCTGCATCTGTAACATGACACAGAAATATTAAAAATCAGGGTTTTAAATAATTGATTAGCAGTTTTTTTCTTGGGACTGTACTAACTGTATAAAAAGTATTTATATAGATTTTCTAGAAGTGCTGTGTTTGTTAAACACAGTAAAGCAAGAGCTATGCATTTTCACAAAGATTTAGTATTTTTATGAGCAAAACACTAATCAATTTTTAGAGTTAAATAAATCCCTGAAAATGCATATGCCAACGATGCAAAACAATTTGTTTATTATCATAATGTAAAGATCACCTGGGGTCATGTGTAAAATCATAGCAGGATACCCCTTCAGTAGAATTGGCAGAGCTGTTTGCAGGTGAGGAAGTCATCATGTACCCCCAACCCCACTCAAGTAGGAATTAGACAACTCATCTGTAGTGCTTGGTATTATTCTTTAAGGTTGCTCCTATTTAGGGGTGAGTTGTGGTAGAAGTAGTGTATGCAACAGATCACTTTATTATAGATGGAGATGATTTTCAAAGCTCCCTTGTAGGTCAACTGAAGGCAATGTGCAAAACAGTGTACAGATTACACCAAGGCTGCATCTCTTTCAGGAAGGAAGCAATGCCATGACTTTTGCTGACCATCACAGCTGCTCCATCACTACCACGACCCACCAGTTTTCTTGTTCAACTTTTGCAATGTAGTGCATGAAATTTTGTGCATACTTATTATTCTGATATGTTGAGCCAATGAACAGTCATTTCATATCATGTAGGCTGCTTATACATGCAAAGTCTGTGAAGCGGCAGCTTTTCTTAGTAATGGCATGACAAGTCCAAAATAGTTTTCTAGCTGATCTAGAGTGTCCTGATTCATGGCCTTCAACATTTATTATGCTTTGCTCATACCTGAGGCAGGGCACCAAACACCATGCTCCTGCAGCAGGTCTTCCAATTTGAACCTTCCTCCTTTCAGGGTCTAAAATAGCGACTTATATGCACCATTAGCCACCATCCCAAACTGTGCAGTCCAACCCCATCCCCACTTGCTGCCAATAAGTGCCACCTACCAAGCATGTGCAACTGGAATAAGCCAATCAGTGTTCATGTCAGTCAGGGCATGTGCACTCACCCATCTCTCAATAGCTGCAGAGTGCTGTTCCTGCCTCCTATGGCTACCCCTGCCTGGCATTTTACATAACTGGCCAATACAGGCCTATGACTAGTACAAGGAGGCATTCCCAGTTCTGTTCCCACCTCCTCCATACTACCTCCTCCTGCATTTTACAAAGCTGGCCAATATTGGCCTCTAACTAGTGCAAGATTGCATTCCCAGACTGTGTTCCCAGCAATGTCCCTGCCTGCACTCAATGTGTGCACATGGATGAGAGGTCCTCTTAGGGTCTCTTAACACTACTGCACCTGTACTTTTGACTGTCCAGGGATCCAGACACCCAGTGCACTTTTGCTGCTTTGAACAGCTGCACTAGATGATGGAGACAATGGAACCAGAAGTACATCAACTCTGCAATCGCACAGCCTCCAGCAGAACCACACTAGCCAACATGGACAGGTAGTGAGGCATCTGCACTAGTCCAAGTCAGTTTGTATTATGCCCCGGGCTAGAAACTCTGTGTTAGGATCGACGCTTGATAATTCATACAGAGAGACAAGGTTCTCAGTTTCAATCCATATATATTTTATAAATGAACTCCTATTTACAAATTCAGAACCTTGGAAGGCAGACTGCAGGATTTTTCATACTGACTGAGATTCATAATCCCACTGTGTGTATCCTATCCTGCAAAAACAAACAAGGATACAAGCAGGAACACCTAGAAATCAGTATGTGTTTACAAAGCATATTTATTGTATTCATACTTGTTTATAAAGCGGGGCATAATGAACCTAATGTTCCTTCTGACCATAAAGTACTATGTTACAGGGATTTTTTTTTAATTCTGCAAATGCTGTATTCAAGGAAAATACATAGATAAAATATTAACCATCATCATATTTGTAGTGGCACTCTTAGTTTCTGGACAGTGACACTAGCAGGCAAATAATGAATTGAGAGAGCAGTTGCCAGGCATTTGAGCAAGTAGGTACAGTCAAAGAGATGAAAATGCCACAAAACTGGGACAATGGCCATTAATGGACTCTGTAGCCGCAGGTTAAAATGTTGCAGTGTGCAGATCCTAAAGCAAAAGGGGGAAGTGCTTGGTAGATCCAACATCCTGTTAGATTACTGTAACTCCAGGTGGATGTCTGTTGACACGTCTCTGGTTTCTGTGCATCAGGGATCATTCTGGGCACTCCAGACTGCGATCACTAATTTGGTGTTTGTGCAATACACAGCTCTTTTATAAAATAAATGTTACTGATTTTGTGCCTTAGGTTACAGAAATTAAAACACTGAGCTACAACTAAAATGAAGGGAAATCTTGAACAGAACTTCAAACAAGTAATAGGTCCATAGCTGCAGTGCACTCAGGAACAATTCAAACTGAGAACAAAGAAATCACAGTACAATGGAGCCAGCACTGTGCAATCACTTCATTCAGCCAGAAATGAGAACAGTGGCTATAACCATGGAGCTTCGACTCAAACAGGAGTCTTCTTTTCACTGATCTGATCAGTGTGATGTGATCCTACCCACAAAATGAAAACATTTTTTTTAATTAGAAAATTAACAAAAAGGAATGATAAGTATAGAAGAGAGAAAAACAGTACTAACAGTGTACTAGATCATGAAGTTAGCCCTTCCAATCAATACATATACTGACTATATAATAATATACAGTATCTGAAATAGATTACAAGAACTTGGACATTTTCTAAAATATTTCCAAGTTGTTATTGTTGTATGTCTGAGCGATAGACTACCAGAGAGGTATAATTTGTGTTCTAATTACACCCTCTATGGGTGTGTTGGTGCCATGATACAAAACTGTGTGGCCTCAATGACTCATACAGTGGCTTACTAGAGCACCAACCCATAGCCTCTCCGGTGGTCCAGTGGACCCCTAAAATGAGGCATTGGATGGAAAAAAAGAAGTATGTTTATGCGTGACAGAGAAGTCTTTATTTGCTGCAGTGACTGTATAATGTTGCAAGAGAAAATTGTTCCTCTGAAAAATGACACAACATAATTGTTAATTGCTGCAGGTCCTAGTCACAGGCACATTTTGGGATGCAAGCAAAGTACTGTTTTTTTTTTATTTTAAGTGAATGATTCAGAGAATATGGTTATCACAATCATCATCTTAACATTCTGTGACTCCCCATCTCATCCTTATCAATCACCCTCCCTGCCACCCATTTCCCTATTTAATAACTATATTACCTTCATTTAAGTTTGATCTAAAACTCATGAATGGGAGCCAGATCCTAAGATACAACCCAAATTGATTTTCCATTGTATAATGCATTTCTTCAACTCTATATAAATCTGTCATTCCCTGAATCCACTCTACAAAAGATGGCAAAGATGTATCTTTCCAATGTACCAATATAAGCTTCTTTGCCAACAACAAATCCATAAAGCATCATCCTGTAACATCCCCTGAATCCACCCCATCTCCTCCTGGTCCAAACAACACAATTCCCAGATCAAATGGAAAATACCACCCAACAAATTTTCGAAGTAGCCCAAATATTTTTTGCCAAAATGATTCCAGCTTGCGACAGGATACCAACATATGATCCAATGTACCTCTAACCTCCACACATCTTATACATAATTCCAGATTATTAACACTTATTTTATTTAACCGCACCAGTGTCAAATACATTCTATGTAATATGTTTATATACATGTGTTTTAACCTATTGTTCTGAAATGGAAGATCTTCTAAATTAACTAAAGATTCCCACCTGGTATCTGAAATAGATTGCCCCCTTTCTTTTTCCCAGCTTTGCTTAAGTCTACCCAAAAAGGCTGATCTAACCTTTTCCCTCAAGTACCTATAAATTTCACCAATTAAATGTTTAAAGAATACAAATTATCAAAAAGAGCTCCAATCCCCCCCTTGCCAACCGTTAATGATTTTTGATTATTCTTATATATAAAGTTCCTCACCTGAAGGTATGCAAAAAATGCTCCATCAGATAAGTCATACCTATCTCTTAACTCATCAAATGAGGAGAATCTGTCTTCAATCAAAAAATCCTGCAGTGAGCACAAACCTTTTTCCCCCAATTTGTTTTGTATTAATCACCTACCAATAGATGGGGAGAAATGATAATTATTAACAAGAGGTATCTTATAAATTAATTTATCATTCCCCCCCCCCCAACAATCTCCTAGCTAAATTCCAGGACCAATTCATAGCTTTAGTAGAGTGAAGAACCTTAGAGTACAAAGAGAAGTTAGCCTTATTTATATTAACCTCAAAACTATGTACCAGACACAAAAATGGGACTCTCTCTCTGCCTCAATCTGAAAACATGCTGGCATCTCCTCCCTATCTTTGGCTCAGTAACCCAAGCAATCCAATTGAGCCACCAAATAATAATATTCAAAATTAGGCACAGCCAACCCCCCCCCTTTTCCTTTGATAATAATAGTTTTTTAAAGGCAATTCTTGGTGTCCTTTGTTTCCATAAAAATTTATTAATTGCCCTATTTAAAGTGTCAAAAAATACTTTAGGGATAATAATAGGAACCGTCTGAAACAAGAACAACACCCTTGGCAGAATGTCCATCTTAACAATATTAACCCTCCCAGTCAACACTAATGGAAGATTTTGCCATCTTATAAGATCTTGTTCAATTTTTTTAAGTACTGGTATAACATTTTTTTCATATAATATATTTATATCTGAAGAAACATAGACCTCCAGATACTTCATATATGGCTTATGATAAGTGTATAAAAATGATCTCTAGGTAATTCACTTTCATTCAAATTCACCACAGCCTCTGGCTTACCCCCAATTAATTTTATATCCAGAAAACCTACTGTACTTTGAAGATATTTCTAATAAGTGATCAAAATCTTTGGCTGGGTCAGTCAAGAACAAACAAAATGTCATCTGCGAACAATGACATTTTATATACCTTTTATCGTACCTCAACTCCCCTGACCTGAGGGTCTTTCCTCACCAACATAGCCAATGGTTCTATAAATAAAGCAAAAAGCAAGGGTGACAAAGGCACCCCGCCTAGTGCCCTGTTCTCACTCAGAATAACATGAACAGTTCTGATTTGTCTTAATTGATGCCAAGGGAGCATGGTAAATCAATTTTATCCATTCCAAAAATGATCCTTTGATGCCAAAGCTATTTGATAAACAAAACACAAATCTCCACCTCACCCTATCAAAAGCTTTTTCAACACCAAGGGAAAGAATAGCCAATCTTGTATCCAATGCGTGATCTAATAAGTTAATTGTCCATCTTACACTATGATTTAGTCTCCTGCCAATCACAAACCCACTTTGATCCTAGTGGACAATTTTTGGAATAACACACACCAACCTATTAGCCAAAATGTTTGCAAAAATCTTGTAGTCAGTGTTCAACAATGAAATAGGTCTGTAAGAACCACAGAATCAAGGGGGTTTATCCTTCTTCAAAAGCAAAATAATAGACGCTTGATTGAAAGTTGGTGGAAAATCCTAGCATGTCTGAAAATTCCTAAACAAATTAAATAATAAAGGAGCAAGATCTTCCTGAACATATTTATAAAATTCCAAAGAATACTCATCTGGTCCTGGAATTTTATTATTTAACATATTAATTATGACATTATTAATCTTTGCCATTGATATTTCCATATTCAGACTTTCCCTATCCGACTCCACTATCCAAGGCAAGTCAATCCCTTTTATATAATCTTCAATTTCAAAATTATCCATCAGGCCTTCTTCTTCTTTATACAAATCTTTATAACATTTTTGAAGTTCCTCATTAATCTGGTTAGTGTCAAAAATCTTTTTCCACCTCACCTCTCCCTCTAGATTAAGAAAATCAATTCTATTCTGATTATCCTGTATTTTTACTTGATATGCCAGTAATTTAGATGGTGTATCTGCACAAAAATAGTATTTTGACCTAGACCTATACATCTGTTTCTTCACCTTTTTCCAACTGATCTTTTCCAATTTTTCTTTTAGAAACATCATTTCTATTTTAATTTCATTAGTTCCTAATTCTGCATATCTTTCCTCAATACAAGTCAATTCTTGTTCCGATTGATCCAAGTATCGTTGATTCTTAGTTTTGACCATACTTTCATAACTTATAATAGAACTTCTCCAATAAGCCTTAAGGGCCTCCCAAATGTCAACCCAAGAGCAACTATTAGGGAAGTTATATTGCAAAAAAATTCCAATTTCTTTTCTCAAAAAGGCCCGAAACTGCAAATCCTGCAATAGCATACTATTAAATCTCCAACTCCTTGGTCCTAAATGTACATTTTTTAACAAATCTAGCTCCACATAACATGAAGCATGGTCTGAGATCAAAATACCATTATATCTTACAAACACCACAGATTGCAAAAGAGGCCCTGATATAAGAAAATAATCGATCCTCAACAAACCATTATGAACATTAGAAAAAAAAGAACATTTCTTTAAATCTTGATACAAAGCACAGAAAAGAGCCAAAAAAGCCAGATCCTTAGCATAGTTTTTTATAAGCTGTACCAATCATACTTTACGTTCTGGGACTGAAAACATCCTATCCAGCTGAGTCAGTGCTACATTAAAGTCGCCCCCTATTATCACCGGAACATCTGAAACTGTGGCTTGTGAAAAAATATTAGTAAAAAAGGACAGCTTTTCCTCATTTGGAGCATATATGTTAATAAAAAAAAATTTAAATTGCCCTACAGTAATTTTTGTGTTTACCCAACGACCTTCAATATCCACCCCAGAGCGTTCAATTTTAGGGTTTAAGTGTATTTTAATAAAAATAGCAGCCCCACTTGCATTACCTGAAAATGAAGTAGAACTACCCAGTGCTTTGAAGAGGCTAGAAAAGTACATCACATCTTTTTTTCCCAAAATGCATTTCCTGTAGCAAGACACAATCAACTTTTTTTTTATTTAAATAATTAACAATTTGTTTGAGCTTAATCCTATCTCTGGCTCCCTTCACATTCCAAGTTAGTATTTTAAAAGCCTGCATCATTATATAGGAAAAGAAACATTGTTTCTCATTTTATTTTAACCCCTAACACAGGCAACAGGGAAATATCTCCAAATAACCAATCCCCTTTCACATTCACTCCTATATACTCTACATATTTAGTTTTAACAAACACCTTTTTTTCTTCATAATCACCTTATTAATCAACTTTATACTCCCCCAAACCCAATTCCCCCTTACAGGCCTTTCTGTCCACAGAAAAAACATTTTTCTACCCCCAAACTCTAAGATAGCTAACTGTAAGCTATGTGTATAGATGTTATATCTTGAGCCGCTTCTGCTTCCCCCATTACACATATTTTCCTATCTAATTACCTTCTGAGTACCCCCTCTTTCCTCTATAAACCCATAAATTAAGAAGTTGTAAATTCCGTGAAACCTTTATTAAATAAAAACGTTCTTGCTTCTTGAGGTGTAGAGAAAAAGAAGGCCTTTCCCTCTATAAAAATCCTAAGTTTTGCAGGGTGAAGTAAAGCAAAAGAAATGGGTGTTTACTCACCTGGTAAAGGTGATTGTGTTGGTTGACATCCATGGCACTCCAGACATTACCTCATGGGTTGTGACCCCACCTGATAGGCTAGTGATGCACATGACTCAGGATCAGATTTATCCCATATCCCGGTCCCAGAAGCCCCTGCTCTCCAGTTCGAATCTTCCAAAGCTGAAAATAAGGTTAGTGAAAAATGGAACAGCAAGAAATGACCCCCTTACATAGTGTAATAGAAATAAGGCGAGTATACGCGGAGATAAATGAAATCAGGCTAGGGCCCTAATTTATTCCCCTGACAATACAGTCTAGACTTGATCCCCTAAGGGGTCAACGGTGGACATCCTGGATGTCGAATGCATGGAATGAACATTCAGCTCAGTGTAAGGTTGTTTGTCCCTAGTCTGTACGCCTCTGACTACTATGTTGGGTGGGCCGAGGAGTGCCATGGATGTCAACCAACACAATCACCTTTACCGGGTGAGTAAACACCCATTGTGATTGGTTGACATCCATGGCACTCCAGACATTACCTCATGGGTAGATAAGAAGCAGTACTGTGTATGTGGGAGGGAGACAAGTGGTCTAGGGGTGGAAAGAATCGGTGTTGGCAGTGGCCGCAGAGAGGACTTAGTGCAAAGGTAGTTTGCAACTGGGACAGGTGATCTAGGTGGTAGTGTCTGGCAAGGTGTGGATAGAGGTCCACGTGGCTGCCTTGCAGATGTCCTCTGCTGACATGTTGGCCTCTCTGCCCAGGATGTAGCAATTGCATGAGTGGAGTGAGCCTTGATACCCGGGAGGTACCTGTTGCTTGCCAAGTAGGCCTCCTGGATAGTTCTCCCGCAGCCAGCCAGCGATGGTGGTCTTGAGGCTGCTCTCCCTGTCTCTGTCCCCTTGAGACTATGAACAGTCTTTCTGTCTTTCGGATAGGTTGTGTCCTGGACAAGTAGGTGGCTAGAGTGTTGCCCACATCCAGGCCTTTAGGAACAGAAGCGTCTCCCGAGTGGGAGTCTCCCTGAAAGGTGGGTAACTCGATAGTCTGTTCCCTGTGGAAGGGAGATGAGACCTTGGGTCGAAAGGCCGGGACAGTCCGTAGGCGTACTTTGTGGGGCGTGAACACTGTGTAGAGTTCCTTGCAGGACAGAGCACCTAATTCCCCAATTCTGCGGGCTGAGCATATCGCCACAAGGAAGCAGGTCTTTAACCCAACCCAGAACAAATCTACGTTCTGGAGGGGTTCGAAGGGGGCCGAGTTGAGGGAGTCCAGCACCAGGGGGAGGTCCCAGGGTGCGACGGTTGGGTGCACTCGTGGCCGTAGCATCTCGGCCGCCCTTAGGAAATGCAGGGCGTGTGGGTGGGCCCCGGGACTGTGCCCGTCTATAGGCCCCACAGCTGCTCCAATGGCTGATAGCTGTACCCTGAGAGATGAATGAGCCAGACCCCTTATCCAATCCTCGCTGGAGGAATAACAAGATAGTGGGCATGTCGGTGCGCTCTGGGTCCACTGTCTGGTCATGGCACCATCTGGTGAACACCGCCCATTGCCTGCTGTAGGTGGAGGTGGTTGACGAGCATCTGGACTGCAGCATTGTAGCGATGACTGAGTCATGGTAGCCCACGTTCCTTAGTCTTCTCCTCTCAGGAGCCATGCTGTCAGTTTCAGGGTCCCGGGGTTCGGATGTAGGAGTGGTCCCTGATTCAGCATGTCGGGGCGGTAGGGCAGTCTGAAGAAGGCCACCGCCATGGAAAGAATCGTGGTAAACCACGTCCTCTGCGGCCAGTAGGGAGCTACCAGAATGATGGTCCATCTCGAGGAGCGAATTTTGGTCAGTACCCGAGGTAATAGGAGAAGAGGGGGAAAGACGAAGGAGTGGTCCTGGGACCAAGGTTGTGACAGGGAGTCGGTTCCCCATGACTGGTTGTCCCTGTACCTCGAGAAGTAGTTCCTGACCTGTGTGTTCTGAGCCGTGGCCATGAGGTCCATGGGGATAGGTCCCCAGGTGTCCTGTATCATTTGAAAAAGGCTGGTGTGGAGATGCCACTCTCCTGGGTGAATTTGCTGCCAGCTCAGCCAGTCTGCTCGAATGTTGAGCCTTCTGGTGAGATGGACCGTGCTGAGGTGAGTGAGGTGTGTCTGGGCCCAGTTGAGGACTCGTGCCGCCTCCCTCAGCATTGCTCTGCTTCGGGTGCCTCCTTGTTTGGCGATGTATGCCACCGTTACCCGGTTGTCGGATCGGATCAGGACTGATTGTCCCAAGATGTTGGGTTTGAAGGCTGTTAGTGCATGGTAAACTGCCCGCATCTCCAGGATGTTGATTGATAGCCTGGATTCTGAGTGGGTCCATAGGCCCTGTGCTGTCCTGTTGGCCAGGCAAGCACCCCATCCCTGAAGACTCGCATCTGTCTCGATGGAGACCTGGGGAATGGCCTCCAGCAGGACACCCCTGGTTAGGTGTGATCTGACTGTCCACCAGGTTAGTGACTTCTTCACCGCTGGGGGTAACGGGAGAAAGGTCTTCAGGTTGTGTTCATCTGGGGATCCCCATCTGAGGATGTGGGTCTGTAGTGGCCGCATGTGCCATCTGGCCCATGGGATGAGGTTGATACATGAAGCCATGCAACCTAGCAGCTGTGCCAGGGTAGCCATGGATGCCTGGCGGCTGGCGCGAACTGTGCGTGCCAGGAGGAGTAGGTTGAGGATCCTTGCCTCGGACGGTCTTGCCCATCCCTGAGCAGTGTCTAGGCTGGTGCCTAGATGCTCTATTTGTTGTGTGGGTGTTAGGTGGCTCTTGTCCCGGTTCACTACCCAGTTATGTTGTTCTAGGGCCCTTAGAGCTAGGATGGTATGATGGAGGGAAGTCTCCCTGGAGCGGGCCCAGATCAGCCAGTCGTCGAGGAAGGGGATGATGTCGAGACCCTGTTCTCGGAGTCTGGCTACTAATACCACCGACACTTTGGTGAAGATTCTCGGGGCCGAAGAGAGTCCGAATGGTAGGGCCTGGTATTGGAAGTGTTGGCCGAGGATATGAAACCGGAGGTACTGTCTGTGGGCTGACCTGATGGGTTTGTGGAGGTACGTGTCCTTGAGGTCTATGGACGTCAGGAAATCGCCCACCCGAAGACTGCGGAGGGTTGACCTCAGGATGTCCATCTTGAACGTCTGGGGCACCACATGTTGGTTTAGGTGTTTGAGATCCAGGATGGGGCGGAGGTCTCCATTTTTCTTTGGCACAAGGAAGAAGATGGAGTATACTCCCGATCCCTGCTCGTGTGGTGGTACTGGTTGGATTGCCTTGTTGTCGATCAGGTCCCACAGGATCTGTTGTACCTGATGAGTGGTGGCCCTCTTTTCCGACACCGGTGAGGTGACAAACCTGTGTCTCAGGGGAGTCCCTGATAACTCTATCGAGTATCCCTTGGACATGACTTCGTGAACCCATCTGTCGGAGGTGGTGTGGAACCACTGGTGACTGAAGAGCGCTAGTCTTTGACCCACGGGAGGGGAGTGGCCTTTTTCTAAGGGGGTCTTGCGCGAGTAGTCATTGCGGCTTGCCTCGCTGGGCTCTGCCTCTTCCTCCAAATCTAGAGCCACTGGCTTTGAAGGATGAGGTGTAGTAGGATTGGGTGGAGGGGGCACGAGTTGAAGTGTAGTGGCCTCTACCTTGAAAGGGAGTGGTTGGGTGAGTGTCCCTGTGGGTTTGGTACGACCTCTGGCTCCCGCGAAATCTCTGCCTATTGGAGGGGAGATAGGAGTGCCTAGTCTTGTTTCTGAGAAGTTCCTTGCCCTCCTCTTTCTGTTTCAGAAACTCTAAAGACCCTCCCAAAAACATGTTGCCCTTCAAGGGTAGATTTTGCAATAAGGTCTTGGACTCATTGTCAGCCTCCCATAACTTAAGCCACAAGGCCCGTCTGGCTCTGTTTGAGATGGCTGTGGCCCTTGCGTTCAGTCTGAGGGTGTCAATAGCCATGTCGGCTAGGTACCTTGCCGCATCGATGGTGCACTCTAATAGCTCTGTCTCTCTGGATTTGGGGTTGGCCTGCTCAAGGAGTTCCTCCAACCAACGTATTTGTGCCCTTGCTGTGTAGATGGCTGCTGTGGATGCTCTTGCCGCCATGCCCTCTGTTTCAAAAGCCTTCTTTAACATGTCCTCGACCCTCTTGTCTGTAGGGTCCTTTAGAGAGAGACTGTCCCGCAGGGTAGGATAGTCCGTCTGCTGAGGGCGGCCACCTGGGGGTCGACTGTTGGGGAGGAGCACCAGGTGTTTGCTTTGTCGTCCTGCACGGGGTACATGCGGTCCAGGTTTCTTCGGCATTCAGCCTGGGTCGGCGGATTGCCACTCCTGGTTGACAATGTCCTCGATGGCCGGACAGATGGGGAAGGACTCTCGAACGGTGGGTCTCTGTTGGATCAGAGGATCTAGCTTGGATTGAGGTTTGTCTTCCTCCATCTTGAAGCCCATGGTGGTTTTGACGATCTTGATGAGGCCTGGAACCATGTCGAAGGAACATAGCTTGGAAGTAAGCGACGGGATGGCCTGTTGTTCCACATCTTCTTCATCGGAGATGGCCCCGTCTTCCTCTTCTGGTAGGTCGGTGTCCTCCCCGGTGTCGGGTTTGGGGACATTTGGGTTAGGTTCCGTCAGATCCATGCTATCTTCGTTGGCCCTTCCCCCAACGTCTTGATCCAGAGGCGGGTTTGCAGGTAATCTCTGTTGGGTGAGGGACTCCAATTTTCCCATCACCTTCAGCATAAAGTTCTGCTGACTCTCCATCATGGCCACGGTCGCCTGTTGGTTCTGCAGGAGAAAGGCGCCTGGGTCCAACCAAGATGAGCTGCTAGGGCCAGGGTTGCTGGGACCCATGGAGGTGGACTGTCCCAAGGATGGGTCGTCGTTGTGGTGAAGGCAGGCAGGGCACAGTGGCCCGGGATGTGGGGCAGGAGATTGGAGCTGCATGCTGTGCACTTCTTGGCCTTGACCATCTGGGGAGACAAAGGACGAAGCGTTACCATGGGTGCCAACTGGGCCTACACCGGGCGGTGGGGCCCTGATAGGCAGATCAGAGCTGCGCTCTGTACATAGGATAGAGAGAGAGAGAGAGAGAGAGAGAGGGTGTGTGATGGCCTAAAATGGGGGTCGCTGTGGTGAGGGACCCACATGGAGGCAGAGACTCTGGGGATCGCTATAGGGAGGGACCCCAGAAGGTGAAGTTGCTGGTGATTCACATGGGCTGCTGTGGGAGGAGCCCATATGGGTGCACAGGGTACACCAGCCTTCTGATTTTTTTTTTTCAGAAGCTGGGGGGGGGGAGACAAGCCAGGGCTCCTGGGGCTAGACCAACGTCCTGCCAGTTGGTAATGCTGGGATGGGACGCGGTCAAACGTCTCTTTAGGCCCCCCCCGAAAACACTCCTGTAGACTCCCGATCCCAGGAAGTGAAGGGGAGGATACTTGGGCCATCGCAAGGAGCTTGGCCCATGAGAGAGAGGGGGATCCTTCCCCTGAAGACTCGTGGGGACCTGGAGGAAAGGGCCGTAGAGCTGGAGGGCCTCGTGGTCTTATTTAGTGGTCAGAGTCCCCGGGCGTGAGAATAGGAGGAGGTGAACACGCCAGACCACGTGGTCGCGGGGGAGCTCCGAGAGGAGCTGAGGCCTCACGCCATGGGCAGGGGAATGGTGAGAGAGCTGAAGCTGTGCCTGAGGCCGGTGTCCAGGAGCGTGTACGGGGGACAGCTACATGGCCGCTGTAAGCAGGGAGGATCCAGAGCCAACGGCGGAGACCCATGTAGGTGTGGGTGGAGAGAGCCAGCCCGCCACCCGGAGACACATTGCTGAACCTCCTGACCTAAAGGGAGGTGAGAAGCACCTGCCTGAGCCAGAGAGGCCGAGGGGGAGGGCCGGGCAGTGTGGCGAACCGGTGCGTCGCAATTCCGTGCGGCGCCTGCCTGGGCTCAGAAAGGCCTGGGGGAGGAGCATAGCAGCGTGGCTGCGATCGGAGGGCACTACTGATTTTGGAGCTTCGGTGGTGTGCCACCTGCACTAAGATAAGCCGAGGGAATAGGGTAGAGCCAGAAGCATTCTGCAGAGTTCCCAGGGGGGAACATGAGGGGCTTGTGAGCGCCCTGGGCGAACGAAACGGCCACAAAGCCTTTGGCAGCATGAAGACACGAGGGGCTGTTTCAACAAACTGATGTCCTCTCGGGCAAAACTCGATATTAGACGAAAACAGGTAGAACAAAACATACAGCAGTATAAAAACCAAAACCAGGAAAGCTTGCTTTCAACATGAGAAGGCCCTCTGTTAGATAAACCCCTATAACTACAACAGGCAAGGGTTTCTCCACGGAATTACAATGGAACAAACGAATTTAAGAAAGGCGTTAGCTCTCTATATTTATACCTGGTTTGTTTCCTGCTAAATAGAGGGGTTATGTAGGTTGAACAATTAGGATTTAAAAGTGGCTTACCTTAGTAATTTGGACAGCAGGGACCCTGGTGTGCTAGCCTGATCAGATGCAAAGTTTGAACTGGAGAGCAGGGGCTTCTGGGACCGGGATATGGGAGAAATCTGATCCTGAGTCATGTGCATCACTAGCCTATCAGGTGGGGTCACAACCCATGAGGTAATGTCTGGAGTGCCATGGATGTCAACCAATCACAATACCTTGTTTCCTTAACAGATCTCTGATATCGTCAAAAGATTTATGCTTACTCAGACCTGAGGGAGGGAGGTCAGGAAAGGCCTGCAATTTCATTCCCTTGTATACCAAGCATTTTTATTTCCTTGCCTTAGCCAAAATCTCCTCTCTGTCTTGGAATCAAAAAGTTTTGGTATACATAAATCTTGGCCTACCATCCTCCCTTTGCTGCCCAAATGCTCTCTGTGCTCTATCTATCTCAATTTTTTCCTCAGGATATTTACATCCTATTATTTATGTTAACATTTGTTCACAATAAGACAAAGAATTCTCCCCCTCCACCCCCTCTGACAAGCTACTAATCTTAATATTCACTCTCCTTGACCTAGCCTCCAAATCTTCAACTTTGTCTTTTAACATGACCAGTTCTTTATTTGCAATAGCAAAATCTGTTGTCATTTTAGGAATCATGTCTTCCATATTAGATACCTTCTGTTCAACCTGGTCTGTTCTTAACACAACTTCATTCATTTTTTTCCACAATATCAGAGAATTTTTTATCCAAAGAGGCTGCTGCCAAATTAATATTCGCAAAACCTGATCTTAATTCCTCTAACAATGAAGTACTTTCCACATTACCAAATGCTCCCAAAGGCATTTCTTGTCACAGGGAGATGGGAGTGGGTGAGGGGTCAGGCCTAGCCAAGTCTGCCTCCTGTCTTTTTCTTTCATCTAACAACCCACCCTCTCCTTTATTATGTTTCTCTATGTGTTTCAATTGCCTCATTTTTACTGACAAAGCCATTTCCAAATTTGGATATACAGTTTTTTGGCACACTGGAGATCTTAAGTATGTCACAATGGATTGCTGAAATAATGAAGCTGGAGTTTTAATAGTTTTTTTCCCAGTGATCCACAATGTCACATTCTCTGCATTAACAACTTGTTTATCCATTTGCTGCTCACTAGTATACTCTCAGGTCAGACTTTCAGTAATTATACCATCTTTAACAGGTAGACTCTTCCTTTCTCCCCCTTCCCCTTTTCCACCAAATGCATTTGCTGACAAAGAGTTTCCCCCTTCTCATCCTTCACCCACAAACAGCCCATCCCACTCCAAAACACCATGTTTCAATTCACCAACAGCCCCAAATAATCTTGGTGTGGATAGGTAATTCTCCATTTGGATGCCAAGAACACAAATATTATATTATTAATTATGGCAATGCATCTCAGCATCCCATTGGCTTTGTCTGCTGCTTTACAGTAATGTACAGAGTTCCTCAGGTCCTTTGTGATGATCACCCCAGGTCCTTTTCCTCCTCAGAGTTGGACACCTGTACTTCTCCCAACCACTAACTGGCCCCTGGGTTCTTATCTCCCAGGTGCCTGACCTTGGACTTCTTGTATCTTCATTCAATTCATCTACCCTTCCCTTCCAGAGTGAGTTATCAAATTCTTCTGCCCCAATATCTCCCGGAGAAATAAAAGAAGCTTTTGACGTACCTGTTGCTTGGGCCTCACCAGTACCAAATGATTTTACCTGATTTTTTAAATAAACATCACTCAACAAATTAGTTTCATTCGGGGCTGTGTTGGTTCTCCTCAGACGGTGTTTTCCAACCAGCAGTTCTTGCTCAGGACTATGTCGCAGCAAGTCATGAACACACCAAATCTTTTTAGACATACTCGATGAGGGAAAAAAAGGAAAAACTTCTAACACTCTTTTTATTTACAAAACCCGCCTCTTCTCTTTTTGCACCCCAATGCAGAAACTTCACCAAATTGAAGAGAAGGGAATAATTTAAACTGAAAAAAAGTTGGGGGGAGCGTCCCATGAAGCGCTCAGCTCACACAGCTTTTGCACTCTTCCTGCCATCTTGTGCACATACTCTTCGTAAGCAAAGTACTGTAATTAACTAATAAGAACACAGAACCTGATAATCACTGCCTTTGTGGGCCATCATCCAATCACTTCCCTTGTTTGTGTTTCAAGCATATCTTATAAGTACCTATGGCTAGCATCCACTGTGATGTATTCCTAAATATTTTAGAACTGCTCAATGTTTTGGTATCAGATCTCTGATAAAGATCAGTAGCTTGCCAAACAGTTAAGCTGAGTTGTAGTGACATGGTGTATCTCCTCTACACTATCACAGTCAACTAACTCCCTTTGTCTCCTTTAAGAGCAGCCAGAGGCTGTGGATACTCATGGTGATAGCTGAGCTAAAACATGCCCATGCTACTGAAGTGTACTAAATGTACACCAGAGAAAAAGAGAGAGAGAGAGAGAGAGAGAGCAAGATGAGGCAGATTGTGAGAGACATGAAGGGAGAGTCTCTATCAATGGCTGGAAGTGCTGAAAATGATACTGCAAGATAGTGATAAGAACATACAAACATACAAATATGTGAGCAAAAACAGGCCATTTTAGTCTATCTAGTCTGCTTTAGTGTTCAATTCTCAGACAAATGCACTGGAGCTGCCCCCCCCTTTTCCACATGGAGACGTCCTCCTTCCCCCTCTGATCCTCCCCACCCATCTTCCTACCTGTTATGACTCTCCCTTTCACTCTGCCCCAACTCCTTTTGAAGCTGTCCACTGTTTTCAATGATACCACTTTCTCTGGCAGTTTGTTCCACTTGGGAACCACTCTTTCTGTGAAAAGAGCCATCTTATTTTCCATTTGAATTTTTCCACCACTAATTTTAGACTATGCCCTCTAGTGGACCCATCCCCCCTGAGATTAAAAATCCCATCCCTTCTAAGCTTCTTTATACCTTTAAAGTACTTAAAGGTTTTGATCATGTCCCCTTCTCTCTTCTGTCCTGCAGAGAATACGTATTGAGCTCCCACAGCATCTCCTCATGTGATTTTTCTCATAGGCCTTGGATCATCCTAGTTGCCTTATGCCGCACCCCTCCAGTAATTTGATGTCCTTTTTCAGATATGGGCAGCAGAACTGCACACAGTACTCCAAGTGCAGTTTCACCAAGGAACTGTACAATCGTGGAATGACTTCCCTTTTCCAGGAGGAGATTCCTCTGGCAATGCATCTCAGCATCCCATTGGCTTTGGCTGCTGCTGTACAGTAATGCACAGAGTGCCTCAGGTCCTTTGTGATGATCACCCTAGGTCCTTTTCCTCCTCAGAGCTGGACACCTGTACCCCTCCCAACCACTAACTGGCCCCTGGGTTCTTATCTCCGAGGTGCAAGACCTTGTACTTCTTGGTATTGAACCCCATCTGCAAGATACCCAACCACTTCTCAAGCCTAGCCAGGTCCACCCTGAGTTTCTGTCTCCCCTCTTCTGTGTCCACTCTCCCACAGAGCTTAGTGTCATCTGCAAATAAGCAGATTTAACCTTTGATCCCATCCAATATGGCACCAATAAAGATATTAAACAACAGTGGTCCAAGCACTGAGCCCTGTGGGACCCAACTGGTTATAGACCTAGGCTTCAATACTTCTCCTACTAACAACCTTTGGTTTCTGTCTTGTAGCCAGCTCTTAACCAACTCTGCTAGCTTCTCTCCAACTTCCAGTTTCTGCAGCTTATGGAGCTGTTCCCCATGGAATCATGTGAGGATAGTGACTGAATATGAGTGACCATCAAAATGGCGACTCATATCATAGTGCTATCCTCATGGGCTACTCTGCAAGGGTAGCATGCATATGCAAAGGTGATCATAGGGAAGGGCAACTGGAAGGGAAGAATAGTGAGGGGAGGTGGAGGTATAGGAATGAGGGTTTCTGATGGGGTAGTGTGTCTCCTGCAGCCAAGCTGGCCATGTGGTGTGGTGGTGAGGGTGGCTGGCTCCAGCACAGCAAGTACTGGGTTCAGAGCTGGGGACAGAGGAAAGATTTTGCTGCTGGCTGCTGCTTCCATCTTTTTTTTCTTAATCCAGAGTGTCACCCCTTCCCCGACATGCACCCCCCCTGGAATTAGTAATCTTAAGCAGGGGTGTGGGGGGACATGGGGGAGCACATCCCCCCCCGCATAAACTCTTGGTCTAGTTGCTCGATGTTTGGTTGCCGGCATCTAAAAAATTGCCAATTTGCTTTTTCAGCGATACACACTCACAGTAATAGCGGTCACTCTTTTGCAGTTGCTATTATGACATGGAACCATCTCCCATGTGGCACAGAGTGAAAGGCCTTGCTGAAGTCCAGATATAGGAAATCAACAGCCTAGCCCTTGTCCACAGACCCTGTGACCCATTCAAAATAGTCTATCAGGTTTGTCTGGCAGGATCTCCCCAAGACATAACCATCTTGCCTTTCATCCTGGAGACAATTAACCTCCAGAAAGTCCACTAGTCTCTCCTTTAGTATGGTCTCCATTTATTTGCCTACAATGTGGTAAGGCTGACTGGTCTATAAGTACCTGGTTCATCCCTGGGTCCACTCCTGTGGAGGAGCACCACATGTGCCATTCTCCAGTCCTAAGGAACACACACACTGTCTCAAGCGAGTTGTTAAAAAGGTGATGTTGAATAACAGAAGTTCTGAAAGACAAAAATACAGATAAAGAACTACTGAGTTTTTATACAGTCAGCTGCAGGCTGGCTGTAGTGATTTTGTGTACGCCCTGAGTAGCTCTGCCTGAAGTTAAAAAAAATTTGCCATTTGTTCCAAGAGCAGCTGACCAAGGTGGTAAGATGAGAGTCTGTGCTAACTGCCATACTCTGTTCCCTACCATATCTGTATGTTGATGCTACTGTGGCATGTGGGTGGAGGGTGATGGGTGTTGAGGAGGTGGGGGCAGAGATAGTCTACAACCTTTTGTGGGGCTTGGAGAGTGTGGCCTGGTGTTGAGTGTGTGGGACATTGAAGGGGTTGTTGTTATATCTTCTTTTTGCAGAACTGGGGGCAGGAAGATTGCTGGATATGGCTGAGTGGGTGAGGAAGGAAGGGGCACATTTATGATGGTGGTGTAGTAGCAGGGCATGGAAGGTGGGTTTTGGGTGCTTCTGGAGAGTGGTGTAGAAAACATTGCTATTCTTTATAACAGGAAAACCATTTAATTAAAAAAGTACTTTGCATAGTGAATTGCTGGCAAAGTGCCAACTATGCATTACCATCACATAGCACAAAGTTTTGCACTTCACAAAAAATTCACCAGTGAAGTTTAAATTCACAACACACCTACTTCTGTGCTTTGTGTGTTAGATTAGAGGGCTGAAAAAAAGCATTTCAGAGTAGGTATGTGCTCTTTTAGCCCATTGTCACGTGGTATAAGTTGACCAATGAATTTGTAGGACTTGTAGGATTTTTAGAATCAATTTTTTAATACTATTTAAATCAAGCAGATGTCATTATGCATATTACCTAATACAAGGCAGGACAGGGTTAGAAAAGGGGAAGAACAAGAATCTGGTTTTATTTAGCTCTTTTCCCCCACACTGTATTTTAAAGTGCTTTACTGTACCTTTCACAAGAGTTTGGCCCATAGAGAAGTTAAAGAGGGGATTTGATTATGAGCAAATACACTACTGGCATGAAGAATACTCATGCATGTATGCAAAATTCACTAGCAATGTAATTTAAAGTCATTCTGGTCATTAATTTTAGGAATAACTACTGTACATGAAAACAGGATCTTTTCCTCTTACAGTTTCCATTCAGCTGAGGTTCCTCAAGGAATTGAATTCACAGTGCCCTGCTTTGGAATCCCAGTATGTTGCTGTGGAAATAATTATAGTGTCACATTCAGGACATTAAAGCTACAGTCCCTGAATAAGCCTCAACTGTACATGAACCATGAGGAGCAAAGCACCTGTTTTGATGGGTCCCCACTTGATCCCTGAGCTGGAGACAATTTCGATCCAGTTAGTTAAATCCTCCTTTGGTTTAAATAGGTCCCTTCCAACTCTGTATATAAGGGCAGAATTTGATTTGGAGAGCTACAAAACATTAGCTGATTCCTTAACTTTGGGGTATTTGATCAAGTGCACAAGAACTTCTGTTGATGGACTGGTGAGGGCTTGTCTAAAGGAAAAGGGACGTTGGAGATAGTTGAGCTGTAGAAACTCCCCATGATTAACCCATGTGTACTCTCTTTTGGAACAATATTAGTTAACCTATTTGTTTAAGTATTATAAAATAGGAATTACAATTTGTATGAAATATAAGAGTTATGTGAAGAATAAAATCAGAATGTATAATCAGGGTGCAGACCTGGATGTTATTGCAAAATCCAGGTTCTGTCCATGGTATTCTACTAATGAGGCCTGGTTTGGCTTCAGATTTTATCTGGACCAAAATCTGGACCCCAAAAAGAGAAATGCTTTCATGAGTTATAAATCTGAGACTTTTCCCAGTAACATGCTTGTCACAAGATTTGCATATTTGTCCATGTCCGCTGAGACCCCTTGTTCTTGTTCTGTATGAGGTACAGAAAATTTAGAGCATGTTGTATTTAAATGTGCATGGTACGACAAACAGTATATTTTCTGAACTGAGTGAAATTCCAGGTGATCCACTTCCTTTTCTTTTTACAGTGAATGATCCAATTATTACAATAAGCATGCTAATTATTTTTTGTATTATAAAAGAATTAGGAAAGAGAACCCCTTCATGCATCAATGAGAGTCTTTGTGTAAATAGAGTTTTAAATTGTTGTCTATGTGTGTATCTCTTTTAAGCTGTAATGGCATGCTGCCCATCAATAAAGCTTGTTGCATCTAAAAAAACACAAAAGCACCCATTTTCATTTACAGTAAATAACAATAGTCATAAAAAATGAAATCCCTTTAAATTCAATGTTCATGGAAAAATAATGCAATTGTGTTCCTGTGAAGTCAACTATTTTTCCTGCTGGAGGTCAGACCCCATATTTAAATGAAGTTAAGAAGAGCTCAGGGTTGAGGGGGAGGAGGAGAGAGAGAGAGAGGGAGGTTAACTATGGGGAAAGAAATAGATTGAAAGGGAACTGGTGGACCACAATGTGACAAGGCCATGGGCAGGATTAGTGGGTTGCTGGGGTGCACAGGAAGGGTTATCTCCAGCAGGAGGAAATAATTGGTGCTGTCACTGTATTGCTCCGTGGTACACACCCACCTGGAGTACTGTATCCAGTCTTGGAGACCAAATCTTAGACAGGACATAGAGAGGGTGGAGTTTATCCAGAGGATAGCAACAAAAATGGTGCAGGGTTTGCAAGGGAAGCCCTACAAAGAAAGACTGAGGGATCTTAACATGCACACCCTGGAAGAGAGGAGAGAGAGAGAGAGGTGACATGATTGAGACCTACAAGTACCTAACAAGGTTGAACAGAGTGCAGGTGGGGAGCCTCTTTTAAATGAGAACCAGCACTAGGACCAGGGGGCATGTGATGAAGCTGGAGAGAAGTTCAGGAGTGATGTGAGGAAATATTTTTTTAGGTGGTAGATGCCTGTGAAAGACTGTCTGTCAAAGGGACGGGGGCTAGAATGGTGTGGAGAGTCAAGCATGCATGGGGTATATTAGAATAGAAGTGGGGGGGTGGAGTCAACAAAGACCAGCTAGGACCTGCAGATGTAGCATAGGCAAGGAATAATCAAGCAGACTGGATGGGCCTAGTAGTCCTTTTCTGCTGACAAATTCTTTTTCTATGATTCTATGAGAGGGGGGATATGACAGTGAGATTAAAAGTGTAGTATGTATTAATTGGCAAAACATTTCATCATATAGTTTTTTAGCATTAATATATTTATTAAATAATTAGATCTGTCATCAGTAAATTTTTATTTGTTTCAGATGTTTATAAACAGGTTTACTGTATTTACAAACAGAGCACAAGCATTTGATGAAATCATTCACTGAAGACGCTATACAGTTGACATTACAAATGACATTCAGGGGTACAAAACCTTTAACACCATACTGGAGGCCAAGGCTTAAAAACATAGAAACATAGAATATACTGGCAGAAAAGGACTGCTTGGCCCAACTAGTGTGCCCAGTTTTTTTCTCCTGCCTATTCTGTCCCAGCAGACCCTAACTGGTCTTCAGCAATCCTCCCTCACCCTTTTTAACCACTAGTATTCCCCAATGCCTATCCAATGCATGTTTGAAACCCTTCCCAGTCTGTGCCACTACTACCTGGGGGGCTGCTACAGGCATCCATCCCTCTTTCAGTGAAGTAGTGTTTCCTCATATACCCCTCTAAAATGTCCTTTCTTCTAGCTTTGTTGCATGCCCTCTTGTACTTTGCCATTAGAAATACACTCCCCACCTCTACTATGTTCACTCTTATGAGATACTTGTACAGTAGGTCTCTATCATGTCCCCTCTCTTTCTCCTGTCCTACAGAAGGTACAGTAGATATTGAGATCCTTCAGTCCCTCATACAGTTTCTCATACAACCCATGTATCATCTTTTTTTTTTTAACATTATTTGTCTCCACTTTCCTGGAGAACTCCTTCCAGCAACCTCGGGGGCTCCCAGACTCTTCCTCCCCCAGTGACCACTACACCCCTCCTCTCATGTTCCCCAGCACCACCTCCAGGTCTGAACCCTCTGGAGGTAGGTCCGCCCTATCCACCCAGGGCACTTTATCTAAGGAAAAAGTGCCGGGCACATGAGCGGACCCATAGAGAGGAGGTTAGTCTGGGATTTGGAGTGTGGGCTGAGGAGGCTAAGGTGCCTTCATCTGTCCCCAGGAGTGTTTTTTTTTCTTTTATTATTATGTAGATCTTTCCCCCTTGGAGCACGGCAAGAGGAGGTGACATTATGCCGCAACTCTGTCCCTGCATCCACTGCATCACCATGCTGGGCACCCCTGATTGCCACCAAAGGCCGCTCCAGGAGCGAATGCTTCTCCCCTACCCTCCCTGGGAAGAAAGAGTTGTCCTTCGGACACTCAATCTCTTCCCCTGCTGACCCCCAGTGGCCTAGGCTCATTTCTGAACCTGGGTCGCTGGCGTGGCATGAGGTGTGGTGGCCAGCGCCTCAACCCTCAGCGCCACCGGGTTGGCCCATGTATCATCTTAGTTGCCTTCATTTATTTATTTAACTTTTATTTAACAGGTAAGCATAATGAGCCAAGGCCCTTTTTCATATATGACCCAGGACTGTATCAAAGACAGTCAAGATGTTACATGAATATAAAAGCAATCAAAGCATCAGAGAATACAATAAGAAAAACACAAAATATAGATATTTACAACAGTATCAGTATAATAAAAAACAATCACATTGTAATTGGCTAAAAAGATGCTTTCTTAGACGTGTTTTAAAAACATCATGCCCTATCCCACCCTATATTGAACTCGGGAGGTTGTTCCAATTTTTAGAAGTGCTAACAGTGAAACCGCATTCACCCATGCTTGTTTTGGTATTTGGAATGACTAATTTCTTTAATCCATTAGAGTGTAATACCATTCTGTCATTTTTGAGTTGATATAATATAAAGAGAGGAGAATCATCCTTCTGTCTTAGGACATTATCAGTTAAACAGTTAAAGTTGTATAAGCAGCTCAGCTTAGAAGGAAGTCAACCAGTTAACTGATACAGTGTACAGTGGTGCATATAACACAGAAGTTTTAAAGCAAACCTACATATTCCATGAAATGTTGAAGTCAGTAAAGATAAATCAGTTTTTGCTAAACCAGAAAAAAGAAAGGAATTGTAATCACATAGGCAAGAGTACACTTTTAACTACCGCAATTCTGGCTTGAGGGGTCAGAGAATTTTGTAATTTAAACAAAAACCTAATTTCTGGTTTATTTGTGTGCTTATTGACCTGATATGACTAGAAAAAGTTAAACTTGGATCCAAAGAAATGCCCAGCTATTTAAATAAGGTGACCTTTTCCAGCATGTCACCAGAGGTGTCCTTTATTTTTAGTGGAGGGCATTTAGAGAGTCTGGGTTTTGAACCATCAACATACTTTTGGTTTTTTTTTGGTATTTAAGGACAAGTGATGTCTTCTCAGCCAATGATTAAGTATGAGAAAGTCAGCATTTAATGTCTGAATTAATACTTCAACAGAGGATGAGCTACAGTACACTATAATGTCATCGGCATACATTATAGTCTTTGTGTGATTTAACAATGAAGGCAAGATGTCAACAAAAATGGAGAACAGGAGGGGCCCCAGGATCGAGCCCTGGAGCACCCATTGCTCCAACCGTCTAATACTGGACAAATTTCCTCTCTAGCTTACCATCAGCAGGCATCAAGATAAATAACTGTCAATCCACTCACACTGAAAATCAACCAGTCCAATACCTTCCAGCCTTCTGAGCAGCAGGTGATGGCTTGCCAAATCAAAGGACTTGGACAGATCCATGAACACAGCACCAGTGAGCTTGCCATGGCTCCACTGATGTGGTCCGTGAACCTGGACAAGGCAGTACCTGTGCCATGGCACTTATGGAAGCCACACTGCTCGGGAGTTCAAAGGCCACTGGAGTGGAAATATTCAGAGAGCAATTCATTTACAATTTTCTCTAGAAGTTTCCCCAAAGGGGGAAACAGTGAGATAGGTTGATAATTATCCACATCCTCAAGACACTTACCCTTACAGATTGACTTGATAATAATTTGCTTCCACATGCTTGGAAACTGTCCAGTGATTAGTAAAAGGTTAAATATTTTTGTCAACGGATGGTACATATAGGCAGCTATTAACTTTAGAAACCTTGGTTCAAGCCCACATCTGCCAGAGCTCTTACTGGCAGACATTTGTCTCAATAATCTGAGCACCTGTTTAGATTTCATTGCACAAAAATAAAATCAAGAGTTTGAATTGACATTCAAATCAGAAAAAAAAATAATTATTGTCAGTAAAATTAAAGTTTTGAATATATTTGGATAAGTCTATTAACATGTTAAGAAAGGCTTCACTTACTTCCTGCAGGTTTGATACTACTTTACCATTATTGCAGAATATTTTTGACTGCTGCTTTGTTTTGGGATCGACAACAGACTTTATTGATGACCAAAATTTCATAAGTTTCCTTAAATTGTCATTCTGTTGATTTTGATAGTAATCTGATTTACTTTGTCTAAGTTTGATCTTGCACTGATTTCTTAGCTTACAATAATTATTAAAATCAGAATCATTATTGGTACATTTAAAAAGTTTCCATGCATCGTCTTTCATTTTCATCAAGTGGAAAAAGTCTGGAGTAATCCACTTAATAATAACTCCTCTAACCCTCCTTAAAATCTTAAGAAAAAACTTATTCTGTAGTTCCAACAATGACATGGTAAAATAGTTTACTGCGGCATCCACCTCAGGAATAACATCTAAAAAGACAAATCTATTGAACTTAAATCCAGGAGCAAACCATCATCAGTTCTTCAGTAAATTTCCTAAAAGTTATGAATCTTGGGGGTGGGTTAACTCTTTTGCCTTTCCAAGTGCAGTAATTCGTCAAGTGGTCACTGATTGAATCCGGGAATGTACCTTTACTCTTTGCTTTTGTGGGGTCATTGGAGAGTATCCAGTCAAGGATGGTATGTTTCTTGCTATGCATATTCATGTGAGTGTAAGAGGTAATAAGATGGCATAGCCCTGCATTAGTAATGCTGATATCAATATCAGGATCAAATACAGGATTCCAATGAATTTTAAAATCACCCATCACCAAAATATCTCCACCAAGTTGCAAACAGCCTATAAATTGCAGGAAATCATTCAAGTCATTTCAACCCAGTTTGGATGGATTATACACTGTACAAAACTTCAGTTTATAGCATCCTCCCAATTTCAACTCAAGAAGTAACCACTCACATTCAGTGTTTGGTTGTTGTTAGTGCTCAAGACAGTTAGTTCTAATTCATCCTTGCAATAAACCAACCCCTTCTCTCAGCCCGATTTTTATAAAATAACTTGTGGCCCTCCAAGGCATAAAGGCTATTACTAATTGTGGGTTTTACCCACATCTCTTTCAAACTAAGCATGTCCAGATTATACTAAACTACCCAGGCCTCAACCTCATATTTTTTTGATACAATGCTTGGCACGTTTAAGTGAGCAAATCTAAGCCCACCCAATTGCCAAACATAATTATGTGTGGCATTAACATGGGATAGAGGCCCTGGGTTTGTTTCAGCATCTCCAGACATAAGCAATATGATCCAAATTAGTGGAGTTAAAAGGGAGACTGGGATTGGTATACTTAACTATGACTGAATTCACATAATTTCCCAAGTCATATTAAGACCTCTTCCTAAAGCTACCCAAGTGTTTAATACTGTCAGGAATTAAAGTAATTAAACTGTGAAGTAGATTAGCATATACAAAATCACCTCTCAGCCTGATATAGTCATTAATACTAGTTTAGGTATTCAATATTTGTGGTAGTCCTTGATCTAATAGTAATAGGCCCAGAAAAATAAAAATCATCCCCTAGTGAAAACACCTCACGATTAAAAGTAATATTTTGACTGGAACTCTAATATCTAAAACTTATTACACCTAGCTATTTTCAATCAGTTAGGCAAACAGTTAACAAATCCAGTACAAGTACGTTAAGTATATAAAATCTTACAAATAACAGGGAATCCAAGACAAACTTAAGCGTGTCTATAAAAAAATTTCCCCCGAGTGGTGCTCGCACCACTTACGCTCATGCCTGAGCACTCATGTCTCAGGCCGGCACAAGCTTTTAAATGGCCAGTAGCTCAACCCCCGAAAGTCCTTCCAAACCTTGCCAGTAATGCAGTTCGTGATGGTAGCAGGTAACAATTATGCACAGCAGGCATAGCAGAGATGACACAGTGCTCTGAGGTCCATGATGGCAATGGACAAACTGCTCAGATGAATGTCAGGCCAGCATGAGCTTTTGAATGCCCAGCACCACCCCTTCTAGCTCCGATTGGCCAGTAGCTCACCCCTGAGCTCTCTCAACAAGCCATATTATCAGCGGCTAAATGGTGTACAGGGGAGACAGTTTATGTACAGGAAAGAGGCAGCAAATGAATTAAAGTCCTTCCAAACCTTGCCAGTAATGCAGTTTGTGATGGTAGCAGGTAAGATTTATTCATAAACAAAGCAAAAAGACTAGCGCACACCTTCCCCCCCACATAGCATAACATCTAAACTTTCAAATGCCAAAAATGGCTATATTTACTTTCAAGCTCCATGTGAGGAGAGGGTCCTCTTAGTTTCAGACTGGAATTCCAATTTGAGTAAGCTAAATCACCAACATCAAGGTGTGGCCCTTCGATTTAGTCCCTAACTTTCCAGTGCCTCAATGGCTACTAGCTAACTGCTTTTATACTGTGCTCCCAGAAGGGATTTTGCACAGGTGATTTAACTTTCAAGTCTTTATACTGTGCTCCCAGAAGGGGTATAACACAGACATTTTAAAGGGAGCATGCTATAGAGGAGCACCATAAACTCCCCAAATTCAAGTAAAACCATAAAACCAAAGATAGCTGCTCAAACCTTTAAATTACTATACACTGGAATTCATATTTCTTATAAGGGGTGCTGCTAGATGGTGACAAATAACAAACAAAGCAAAAAGACTAGCGCACACCCTCCCCACATAGCACAATATTTAAACTTTCAAATGCAAAAATGGCTATATTTACTTTCAAGCTCCATGTGAGAGAGGGTCCTCTTAGTTTCAGACTGGAATCATTGAGGTATTGGAAAGTTAGGGACTAAATCGAAGGGCTCCACTTTGACGTTGGTGATTTAGCTTACTCAAATTGGAATTCCAGTCTGAAACTAAGAGGACCCTCTCCTCACATGGAGCTTGAAAGTAAATATAGCCATTTTTGGCATTTGAAAGTTTAAATGTTATGCTATGTGGGGGGGGGAAGGGTGTGCTCTAGTCTTTCTGTTTTTTTTTTTGCTTTGTTTGTTATTTGTCACCATCTAGCAGCACCCCTTATAAGAAATGTGAATTACAGTGTATAGTAATTTAAAGGTTTGAGCAGCTATCTTTGGTTTTAAGATTTATTCATAGCACAGCAGAGATGACACACTGCTCTGAGGTCCGTGATGGCAATGTACAAGCTGCTCAGATGAATGTCAGGCTGGCATGAGCTTTTAAATGCCTGGCCCCACTCCTTCTTGCTCTGATTGATCAGTAGCTCCCTCAACAAGCCCTATTACCTGCGGCCAAATGGTGCTCAGGGGAGACAGTTTATGTGCAGGAAACAGGCAGAAAATGAATTAAAGTCCTTCCAGTCTTTGCTGGTAATGCAGTTTGTGAGGGAAGCAGGCAAGATTTATGTACAGGAGGCACAGCAGAGATGACATGCTGCTATAAGACTGCCTTTACCCTGTCCTTATCTTTTCTGATAAGTGGCCTCTAGAACTGTATATAATATTCCAGATGTGGTCTCACCAATGATCTATACAGTGGTAATATCACCTCCTTCCTTCTGCTTGTGTTACCTTTCCCTATGCACCCCAGCATTCCACTGGCCCTGTCCATTGCCTTGTCACACTGCTCCGTGTGTCCCTTGCCTTCTTAATAACCAACAGCACTCCTCTCCCCCACTTCACATTTTATACTCATCTCCTGGGTTGCTATGCCCCTCCTGGGTTGCTATGTCCCAGGTACATGATTTTACACTTTTTGGCATTGAACCCCAGCTGCCATACCCTTGACCACTCTTCTAGTTTTCTACGGTCCCTTCCCAGTTTACCAATCCCTTTTGAGTATCCACTCTGTTGCATTCCTTTGTGTCATCTGCAAAAAGACATACCTTCCCTTCAGGCTCTACTGCAATGTCATTTATGAAGACATTGAATAGAATCAGCCCCAAATACTGAACTCTGTGGCACCCCAGTGGTCACTCTCCCCCTATTAGAATTATTGCTATTTACCGCCACTCTCTTCTGCCTATTCATTAACCAGTTTTACCCAGTATACTCTGTTGGCTTCCACCTCTGGACTATCCAACTTCTTTTTCAGTCTCATATGTGGTACAGTGTTGAAAGCTTTACTGAAGTCCAAACATGCCACAACCACTGCCCTTCCCTGATCTATTCCCCAGGTCACCCAGTCAAAGAAATCTATCAGATTTTGTCTAACATGACCTCCCCCTAAGGAATACTTGTTGCCAGTGTCACCATCCTGAATTCTTCTCTTTCTTGTGCCTGTTCAGGAAACTTAGGCTCAGAATGAGCTGCCATTCACAAGTTTTCTTGTGGGTGAGAAAGTACTGTATAGCAGGTTGAATTTGCACCCTTTATATTGAGCGTGAGTCTATACATATTTGCAGCTGACAGAATTAGTGTGGATGGCTTACTCTTCAATACTATTAATCACATCTTTTTTTTCACTATCCATTTATTTTCACTGATTTTCATCAATAGCAAATAGAGTAAAAATAAACAGATAGCGAAAATGACCTGTTATATATTATTTGGAAAAGAGCTTTTTTCCCAGCTGTGAAGCGGGAACCTCTTCCACTGCTTTCAACTTCATCAACTTTGTCAGGTCTAGTTCCAGAAGAATCCTTTGATCCTGTTTGTGAGTTGGAATGACTCTTGGTCTGCTTAACCTGGAAATGTTACAAATTTAAGAGTTAAGCTTATAGTATCGGCAGCAGTTAGGGTTGCCACCTTCTAAGAAGCCCAAAGTGGGACATTTCTTACTGAAACTGGGATTTTCGCAGGACAATGTCATCTTGACCAATGTAACAGACATGTTTTCTCTAAATAATCAGAAATAAGACTAAGTGTTGTAGTTTTTTAGTTGTTTCTTGTGTTTTTTTATTATTTTAAGGTATTTTAGTTAAGGTATTATAGTTTTTTGCAACATTTAGAGGAAAATCAGAAAATATTTTTTCTACTATAATGTCAGGACATTTAGTATTTTTCCTGTTTTTCTGCAGGACACAGCTGCCCAAATCAGGACTGTCCTGCGAAAATAGGGACAGGTGGTAACCCTAGCAGCAGTAACTGCACACTACGCACTAGGGGCTATGACTCACAGCTTCATTAGTGAATGTCAGAAGTCCATAGTGGGCTTTGAACTTCTGAGTAGGAATCCTTGTGGAAAAATAACCAACTTACAGGTTAATTGTTTTTAGTATTTTTTTAAAAAGTGGTAAATCTCACATTTAGCAATGTCTAATGGAAATAAATCCATGCCCCTTGCCACCAGCTGCACGAGCCTTCCCAGATCCCGTCCAGCAGGGGTTTCATCTTTCCTGCTGCCCGCACCTGGTTCTCGCTTCCATGCCACAAGGGCTTGGTGCCCTCGTGGGATGGATTGTAGCTGCTCCGGGTTTCATCCTTATGGAGCTGCAGCTACAGTCACGATTGTACTGCTGTTCTGCTTCTTTGGGCGTTCACCATTTAGGTAGCCACTCTTTCAGTGTCACCCACCCCAACTGAGCTGATGTTTTAGCGCTCTTCCTGGCTGCTACCGGGACTATGCCTAATCTCTGTAGGAATGGAATTCCATAAGGATGGAGCTGAGTAACCAAAGGAGGACTCCCCCACTCTTGTTCTAAGTTTTGGAATTTCAAGCAAGGCATTGATTCAAGATCTCATGAACAAACAAGAGGAGCACGCACCACTGATAAATGCCACTCACTGTTGTAGTGTCAGGAAATGTTATTTGGGTGCCAACTGTACAAAAAGTTAAAAATGAGCCCAGGAGCCAGTAATGCCTGCCAAGTTTCAAAAGAAATAGCTTTTCAATGGCAAGTGAAAAGAAGCTAAAAAATGCAGCCTTTGCCTTTGAAAAGGCAGTTTCCTGTGGTGTCCCTGGTTGCTGGGCTAATTTTCAACTTATTATATAGCTAGCATTCAAATAAAATGTCTTCACTCTATATCAGTACCTGTCACATTTTTTTGGTGATGAGTGCTCTGGTTGTTTGTTTATAACTCCATGTGCTAAAGGTTTGTATGCACACAGAGCGCCCAATTCTAGAAAGCATATGCCAAAGCGCAACGCAGATGCGCCACCAGAAATGATGTAAGTCGCAACTATGTCCAGCAAATGCACCAAACACAATTCTAAAATGCGAGATGCACATTGATGCAACACAGTACGTCAATTGCTACTTACACCGCTGTTGTTACAAACCCGCAGGTACGATTTGGCTGATTTAGGGATCTGCAGTTTTATTTTCTTTTATAACAATAATTAATGCCTCAGTTCAATTTGTAAGTCAATGTAAAGATTTTCATTTCCACAACAGCTAAAAACAGAGTATCTTACATTTTTTTTCTGTAGGACTCCCCCTTTTAAGTTTTCTATTTTCATGGTTCAGACATGTCTGAATTAAGAGAGAATGTTGGGGCAAAGTGATTGCTGCACCATCTCATAAAACTATTCTTTGAGAGATTAAATAGGCATTTCTCACTATCAGCCACACCCCCCTTGAGCAAGTTAGCAACTTTAAATACCTAGGGATCACTTTAGACCCGGCCCTCAACTATAAACAACACATTCTCCTCCTTGCCTCAGCCCTAAACTTGAGATTAGGTGTGCTTTATAGGCACAAACATTGCCTCACCCCGGAAGCCCTACGGCTTACCGTCAATTCCTTAGTCCTTGCTCTCCTTGACTATGGTATTACCATATACAGTGCTGCCCCCAACTCAGCACTAAACAGTCTCCGCCTTGTACTCAACAAAGCCTGCCACCTCATCCTAGGCTGTGATTGCCTCACCCACAGCTGCACACTTTACAACTCCTCAAAATGGCTAAACCTAGATAGCAGAATCTGGCATCATACTTACCTAATGACTAAGAAGATACTTCTAGGACTAGCCCCTCCCTCTCTCTCCTCTATTATTCGCCCAGCAGACCCAGCCAGATCCACATGAAACTCAAACAAGCCACTACTATGGATAACCCGCCCTCATACCTCCCAACTTCAAAGGACCTTCAGCTACCAAGCCCCTAATCTGATTAACTCTCTATCTATCCAAATAGCAAATGAAACAAGGCTAGATCCTTTCAAAACTAGACTGAGGGAACTCCTCCAAGACTCTAACGTATGTGGTTGCACCTGACATTATTCCTGCAACTTGCTGTCCTACCAACTCCCATAACTATCCCAGTTTCTGTTGCAAAATCTCTCCTAATCCTCTACCTGACTATCAGCCAGTTACAGACTCTTCTGCAAGTATATGGCTGTGCTTAACTGTGACTCAACTACTATATTGACCTAATCCCCCTCCTGATCTACCCTGCATGACATGTAATGAATTGTAATGTAATTTTTTGTTATTTAATATCCTGTACTGTCATCTCTGTTTATCAATTGTTTGCACTGTCCCTTGATGTATGACGTGGAACCTTTGTAAATGAGTCTCTGACTCAAAGGTCTTTCTGAATATTGCACAATAAACACTAAACAAACAATTCCCAAAAACAAGATTCCTAGTACTTTGGGAGGCATGTGAAGCAGACCACTTCTGCTCTTGTGCTTTATTGTTTAGGGTGGAGAAGCCATGCTAGCCCTTCTGTCTTACTTCAATCATTTGAGACACACAGTTGTGTGTACTTTAGAACCTCATTTCATGCCAAGACACTATGTATCACCATTTTTGTAAATGGTTATTACTGGGGCTGTGCAGAATGCGGAAATACCATGATCAGAATTCATGCAGAATGGTAATTCTGCTTTCAAAATGGCTTTTTTGAATTTCTTCCACTGAATTCTCAAAAGCATTTCTGTGTATAATTGTCAGCTGATCATTTAAACCTCAGAACAGTGTCCCATGGACATGGGTTGTGGAAAAAAAGAATCTGTAGTTTAAGTAAACTGCTGATTATTTACCTGCAAAACCCATTTCACATGCATAATGTTGGAATTCTGTTACCAATGGTATTCTACAGATTTTTCTGAAATTTCTGCAGAATTCCATTCCATCAGAATTTGAACATTCTGTACAACTTCAGTGAAAAAAAGAGTGTTGTCAGTGCTGGGATGGAAACTTAGTTGAGACACTTTCAGGTGTCTCTTGCTTCCATTGAGGCTGTAGCCTTCTGTTTCTCCAGATGGGAGACTAATATTCATGGTACTTTCCTCTGGACACATTATTATGCACACCTAGTGTTCTGGACTTCAGTCATTTGGAGCTTTAGGGATGTAGAGTACATCTTGATATTTCAGGGCCTCTCTGTTACCTGATTTTCCAAATGCATCTCTTTGCAGGGTGGTAGCTGCATGAAACCATCTACTTTAAAGCACCTTTATCATGGGACTTAATAGCATTTTGTACCTCCCTCTCTCAATTTCACTTTTTAGTCACTCTGGTTACATGCCACCTGAATAATTATGGTCTTTACCCATGTTTCCAACCCCCAGGCAAACCTAAGCATAGTGCAGGGTCTCTTTAGGATATCCAGACTGCAGTTCTAGACACAGTAACCCTAGTGCTGTTGATTTATAACCAGCAAACTTACTTCCTGGGTCTAGGGAAAGTCTTACTTATCTGAATTACTGGCAACTGTTCCCAACTAGTTGAAGTCTCAGAACTTATGATGCCATGTGATTAACTATCAGGATCAATAATGTAGTCATAGAGACAAACCTTTGAGTGTGGACCTCACCAACACTGTACCTATGGGTGCTATATCTCTCCATTTGCAAGCTCACAAACAGTGGAGATAAGACCGGGCTCAGGACCTAGTCAAAGCAGGTACCATGAAAGTAGGTGCCCCTGCTCTCTGCTGTGGGCTCCCTAACCTCAATAACCTAAGAACCCATCAACCTAACCAGATTCCTTGGGCTCCATATTTATACCCTCTAAGACCATAGTAAGCCCTGCTTGGTGCTTTGAAACCAGTTTCCTGTTGTTACCATTTTTACATGTTTTATGACATGTATATTTCACAGGACATTATGGACTAAAGACTCTTCCATAGAAGAGACTGCTGTTTATATACGGCATGTTCAGCCCCTACTTTGTTGAAGAGGTTACACATATTTTGAGTCTGTCCCCTTGCATAGCTGCTATTTCTTTTAGAATGAGGCCTTGTCAAGCCCAAGCTCAGAGAAGAAATGAATCAAAGAGAGATCTGACTTTACCTGGTGGAGAGGCAATTTGAAATCTTCTTCTTGTGGAAGACTATACAGGTAGTATCATAGCAGAGGATTTGCAGCTCACAGACCTTCTTGATTAAAATGAAAGTATCAAAATTAAATTTGTATTCACAGTGACATTTGGGCATGCATGAATTCATAGGTGTCATAAATCTTCATAGAGAGAATTCATGCCTGCAGACTTATGACCTTGGAGCCAATCCCATCAGATCTCAGAAGCTAACAAGGGGAAACATAGAAACATAGAAGGTGATAGCAGAAGGAGACCATACATCCATTAAGTCTGCCCTAGGATTTCCAAGACCTGGTGGGGGCCCCAGGATCTAACCCCATTCTGTTTTATACCCCTATCTAGTCCCTCAGTTCCTCCTCTAGTCCTTGTGCTATCTCATAAGTTTTGGAAAGCTGATACAGTCCTTGCACTCACACTTCTGCCGGTAAGCCATTCCAGGGCACCACCACTTTTTTCATAAAAAATGCTTCCTTATAGCCCTTCTGAAACTCCAGCCCCATAGTTTCCATTCATGCCCCCTGGTGGTTGATCAGGTGACTCTTTGGAATAGTTCTGTGTATGGCACCTTATTAATGCATCTCAAGGATGTGAAAGTCTCGATCATATCCCCCATCTCCCTCCTTGTCTCCAGCGAGAACAAGTTAAGCTCCCTTAGGCATTCCTCATATGAGAGACCATAGAGGGCTTGTATCATCTTGTTCACTCCTCTCTGCACATTATCCAGTCTATCCCTGTCCTTTTTAAGGTGTGGGTTCCAAAAGAATATGCAGTACTCCAGGTGGTGTCTCACCAGGGACACGTAGAGTGGGAGGATCACTTCTTTGCTCCTGCTGTTGAATCCCCTCCCAATGCCACCAGCATTATGTTTGCCTTGCCATATGCCTTGTTGCATTGGCTCAATTGTTTAAGGGTGTCACATATGATGATCCCTAGATTCCTTTCTTCCTGAGATGTGTTGAGTTTGACCCCTTTGAGCCAGTAAGCTGTCCTTGGAGTCCCCTTACCTACAGTATGTGTAGCATGTTGCACTTTTTGCATTGAACTTCAGCCGCCAGATGTTAGACCACTTTTCTACCTTTTTCAAGTCATTCTGAAGTTCCCTAATTACCTCCTCACTGTCCATCCTACTGCCCAGTTTAGTATTATCTGTGAAGAATACTAGCTTGCCCTGAATATCTATGCCTATGTTGCAGATAAACATATTAATCAGGACCTGGTCTAACACTGATCCTTGGGGAACTCTACTGGTGACTGGTAATTAGTCAGTTGGGAAACCTCTAAAGGATACCAGGTGCTGCAGGAAGCTGTGTTTGTAGCTCTGATTAAGCACTTTCCCCGTGTTTATAAGTAAACACGTCAATGCTCCTGTGTGGTGTTAGGGAGATGTTGTTTTGTTCTGAGATGCCATATTTCACTTGAGACATTAAATGGAGGTCCTGTCTGCCTGTTCTGTGGTAGTTCAGGTGGATGTCATAGAACCATGGCACAACTTTGAATGAGCAGTGTAATATTACACCATGTCATAGCTAAATTTCCCAGATTTATGATCCCCCCCCCAATGGCTTAATCTGGTTCAGTATCAGCAGTACTTCTTGTATACCCATAACACACAGACACACACACACACACACACACACACACACACACAGAGCTAAAAACAGGAAAATATTTCCCAGCCCTCCTTTACTTGTCAACAAGAATAATGAAATAAATAAACAGACAGCCTGCAAGGTTAGAAACAGCAATTTAATTATGTAGCATAATACCCCCCACCCCACTTCCAGACCCGGAGGAGAATCTTACATAAGATGGTAAATACTTCACAGTTAAGACCCTAATATACTACATAAAATAGAGAGCTACTACTGTGATTGTCATGCTTACGCTAAAGTCTTCTGCACAGAATTACTGTGTTGCCACCATTGGAACTTTTACCAAGGGAATGGTTTAGCAGTCTTTCTTCTCTAGCCTGTTGCTCATATGCAGTCTTATGAGTGTACCATCATGGGTATGGGTTAACTGCATCATGGTTGCCTGGTGCTGTCCCAGAACTTCTCTCTTGTGGATGTATCAGTCTGCCTTAAGTAGTCATATCTTTGGTGAATGGTATTCACTGCCTAAGTATGATTAAGACCACACACACAATATATTATTATAAAATACTATCTCTTTATTTATTATTTATAGAGGTTGTTTCCAGCAAGATGGATGCAAAGTAAATTCATTGTACTGAAAGGTATTAACAGCACAGGGTAATGTAGCTTAACTGACTGTTACTCTGAGTCAGACAACTTTCTGTGCCTCTGAGTGTGACTAATCTCCTCTCTTTGCCTTCCTTGTCTCTATGATCCCTTTGTGCCAACAGAGGTGAAGATGTATGACTGCCAACAAAGCTTACAGTTAGAGGTGGGAGAAGTGGTTAAAATTCGCTCCGCGGAGTAACGCAGAATCCATGAAGTGCTTGCAATGCCAAGCGGAGTACTTCACATTATAATGAGGCACGCGAAGTCCATTGAAACCAATGACTGCATTATTCTGCCTTCTCCAAGCCACTTCTCCACCAATTTTAAGGGGAAGTACATTGAAATCAATGTACTTCGCATGACTTCTCCTTGTAATTGAGCTCCAAAGGTGAATTTTGCAATGCTTTATGGGATTGCAGGTCACTTAGGCTCTAGATTGTTCTGCACAGCCTCAGTTCTGTGTAGTGTGTGTGTAGTGGAAGATGGAGAGTTTCCTCTCAGAGCTCTGCTATTCAAATCCTCTAAAAGCTGTTAAAAAAGCCATTTTGATCCATTTTCTTTGCTCAGACTTTAGTACATCAATTGTAGGAAACCCTCCGGTGCTCTTGTCATTTAGTGTTTATTGTTTGTGTGTGGATTTTGAATGTTAATTTAGAACAGTCAGTCTGTGTACTGTGAAGTGTGCTTTGGGGGAGGGGCATCTGTGGTGTAGGCAGATTAACTGGGAGAAAAAGGCAGTCTTTCTGTTTTGATTATATTTTTCTTGTGTAACTGTGTTAATGTACACACAGTAATATTTTCAGAAATTCTTGAAATTTTTTTGCTGATAGTTGTGATGCAGCAGTGTATAATTTCAGTTTGTTTAAAACATTTGGTTATATTACTAAAGGTTTTCAATTTGCTTTGCATCACTTGTAGAAGTGTGTGTGTGTGTGTGTGTGTGTGTGTGTGTGTGTGTGTGTGCGTGCATGTGTGTGATGCATGCCATTGAATCAGACACCTGCCACAGAGTAATTCCAGCAGTGTGAACCTGTGATCCACTGCACCTACATGAATTTTTTATACTGATTTCTGGTATCTTTACTGGTAGTGGACTGTTATTGCCGTGCACTACCCCCCCAACTTGCAAAAGGTATTCTTTTCCAGATTTAGATTTGTGACTTGTGAGCACTGGCTAGGTGTTGTTGTGCCTTTGCATCTGCATCTCTTGATTGTGCAGTGCAATCTTAATCTGTCTGTGCGTTTGCACTTTGTAGTACTCCATTAATTCTGGGAGACTATGCATTTCTTGTTATGCTATCATTTCACTTCGTCAGCACTGGGGAGTTTTCTGGACACAAGATAGTAGCATTTTGGGGATGCACATTAATTCTGGTGACTGTGTGTGACCACTGCACACATGACTGAGTGCACCATTAATTCTGGGAGACTTTGCATTTCTTGTTGTGCCATCATTTCACTTCATCAGCACTGGGGAATTTTCTGGACACAAGACAGTAGCATTTTGGGGATGCACATTAATTCTAGAGACTGTGTGTGATGTGTGACCACTGGACGCATGACTGAGTGCACCATTAATTCTGGAAGACTTTGCATTTCTTGTGCTATCATTTCACTTCGTCAGCATTGGGGAATTTTCTGGACACAAGATAGTAGCATTTTAGGGATGCACATTAATTCTGGTGACTGTATAAGACCACTGCACACATGACTGAGTGCACCATTAATCCTGAGAGACTTTGCATTTCTTGTTGTGCTATCATTTCACTTCATCAGCACTGCGGAATATTCTGAACACAAGATAGTAGCATTTTGGGGATTCACATTCATTCTGGTGACTGTGTGTGGCCACTGCACGCGTGACTGAGGTCACCATTAATTTTGGAAGACTTTGCATTTCTTGTTGTGCTATCATTTCACTTCATCAGCACTGGGGAATTTTCTGGACACAAGACAGTAGCATTCTGGGGATGCACATTAATTCTGGTGACTGTGTGTTACCACTGCGCACATGACTGAGTGTGCAATTAATTCTGGAAGACTTTGCATTTCTTTTTGTGCTCTTATTTCACTTCATCAGCACTGGGGAATTTTCTGGACACATGACAGTAGCATTTTGGGGATGCACATTAATTCTGGTGACTGTGTGTGACCACTGCACACATGACTGAGTGCACCATTAATTCTGGGAGACTTGCATTTCTTGTTGTGCCATCATTTCACTTTGTCAGCACTGAGGAATTTTCTGGACAAAAGACAGTAGCATTTTGGGGATACACATTAATTCTGGTGACTGTGTGTGACCACTGCACACATGACTGAGCGCACCATTAATTCTGGGAGACTTTGCATTACTTGTTGTGCTATCATTTCACTTTGTCAGCACTGGGGAGTTTTCTGGACACAAGACAGTAGCATTTTGGGGATGCACATTAATTCTGGTGACTGTGTGTGAAGGGCTGCCAATATTGTTGTCACTCCACCTTATTTCAGGTTAAGGCGGAATGACAATGCAAGTAATAATTACAAGGTGAAGTGAGCCTTTTGCTTTGCCACTGCACATAGCAGAGTGACAATGCAAAGTGGCCACTTCATGTTCACTTCACCAGCAGAATTTAAGTTTGTTGCATCTCTACTTACAATAAGTGCCACTTCTGTTTTCCTATGCTTGTACAAATGTTAAAATGGTATCTTCATCTCTGTTAGTGAATTAAACAACAAAAGTTTTACCTTCTTGAAGCCCACATCTATTTGAAAGATAAAATAACAGAAAAAAATGCTTATGCTGTTTATCTAGATTCCATATGTTGCAAGCAATATAGAAAGAGACCACATTGGGAGCCAGATGCTTCCAGTAAGCTGAGAACAGAGTTATGTGTTTATTTAGTTTTTGGTGACTGGGTGGGTACACTAAGCAAAAAAATGCTTATTTTCAGTCATGACCCAGGAGAGTACAATTTACAAGCCATTATAGAGAGTGTTTTCAAAGCAGTGACAGAATCAAGTCAAGACAAAAATGACAGTAAATCTGTACATGGAGAAAATTATGATTAGAAGAAAAGTAATATGCAACAGCAGATACAGATAAAATACCAATAAATGCACAAACATTTGAAAAAATATTTACAGAAGAATAGCTTTAATAAATATCAACAGTCAACAGGAAAGAAATTAGGGGCAGGCACACTTGGACACCCTGAGGAGATGTTCACTGTACTTTTGGTGAAAAGAGGAAGCAGAGGGACTATGGGATTTATGTGATAAGAGTACCTCCTTTTTTTTTTTACTTATTATTTTTCCACTCCTACTGTCCCTTCCAATCACCACTCCTTCCATCCTCAAGGAATGACACTCTCCAACCCTTACCAACCAACTGGGTCTGCCCCTAGAGTGCCACACTGCCATTGGGGCACTTGATGGTCTGGATTACCCCCCCGGGTGGGGTGAGAGATCCCCCACTCCCTCTTTTCCCTGTGGTGAGCTGCACAGCAGGGTCTGCCCTGGTCAGTGGGTTGTGAGACTGGCTCCGGAGGACTTCATCTAGGTGGCTGGAGGGCTTTTTCCTCCAAGTTGTATCCCCGATGTTGGCATGCAATGAGGACAAGGCTATCGATGTGCATAGAGACGCACGTTGAATTTGGTCCTCTGCCGATGTCTACCCATGCATAGAGTGCCTCCCCAGCTGCACTGACCACCCTGTGGTTCCCCCAACAGGTGGCAGTAATGCAGCAGAGAGTATGATCCCCTCCCCTGAGAAGGAGAGCAGTCATTGGGCACTTAATCTTTCTCCCTCACTGCCGACTCCTGTCAACCTGAGTCTGATCCCAAACCTGGGTCTCCAGTGTGGTACGAGGTGTGGCATCCAGGGCCTCAACCCTCAGTGCCACCGGGCTGGCCAGAGTGCCTCCTTTTAAGTGAGTCCCCAGTGGGTGAATGCAGGAAGCAGAATGCAGAAAGGGTGATGGGTGACTATGGCGAGCAGCAGAGAGAGTGCAGGCAGGAGGCAGAGGCTGCAAGGACACGTCACACCATGCAACTATGCTATGGGGCGACATACAATGGGCAAACCCACTGTGGCAATGGAAACAGAGCCTGTGCACCAGTGCACCGAGACAAGAGCACCCCATGGTGGGTGAGGGGATGAGGCAAGCGGCACATGACACCATGCAATGGGTAACCAGTGGATGGTGAGGAGAAATATATATTGCAAATACAGTTCTCCTCTGTGTCTGTGTTTCTGTGTGGAGGGGGCTTACAGACCACACGGATGGAGGTACAGGACACCAGGGGTGGATGCCAACAGCGTGGCACCACCCATGCATGAAGCAGGCATATCAAGTCAGGGCAGTGTCTCAGAGCGCATGGCGGGGGGGTGAATGGTACACAATGGATGGCTGTGTGGGTGCATGCAGTGTGCATTGTGCTCCTTCCCACCCTGCCCCCTATTAGTATCGGCATCCAGACTCACTGCCCCATGTCTCAGCAGCCATCATTGCTGCATCCCAGTAGTCTTGCCAACAGCACATCCCCAAGGGCTGCTCTCGGACAATGACGGCACCACAGATGTGTGACAGTTGGATTAGTGGGGCATGCGTCTCATGTGGGGGCCTCTGCAGCAGTGCAGCATGGCTGTGGAATGTTGCCCGATCATGGTGGGGGCTCCCATGGGCCTGCTGATGGGGGTGCTCTGCTGTGGTGGTCTGCTGGGCTACAGGGCAGTGGTCATTGCCATTGTGTTGTGCATGTCCCTATTTCAGGTTCTGTCCTCCATGCCCCTTGCCACCAGCTGCACCAGCCTTCCCAGGCCCTGTCCAGCAGGGGTTTCATCTTTCCTGCTGCCCGCACCTGGTTCTTGCTTCCATGCCACAAGGGCTTGGTGCCCTCGTGGGATGGACTGTAGCTGCTCCGGGTTTCATCCTTATGGAGCTGCAGCTACAGTCACGATTGTACTGCTGTTCTGCTTCTTTGGGCATTCACCATTTAGGTAGCCGCTCTTTCAGTATCGCCCACCCCAACTGAGCTGATGTTTTAGCTCTCTTCCTGGCTGCTACCGGGACTATGTCTAATCTCTGTAGGAATGGAATTCCATAAGGATGGAGCTGAGTAACCAAAGGAGGACTCCCCCACTCTTGTTCTAAGTTTTGGAATTTCAAGCAAGGCATTGATTCAAGATCTCATGAACAAACAAGAGAAGCACGCACCACTGATAAATGCCACTCACTGTTGTAGTGTCAGGAAATGTTATTTGGGTGCCAACTGTACAAAAAGTTAAAAATGAGCCCAGGAGCCAGTAATGCCTGCCACTTTTCAAAAGAAATAGCTTTTTCAAAGGCAAGCGAAAAGAAGCTAAAAAATGCAGCCTTTGCCTTTGAAAAGGCAGTTTCCTGTGGTGTCCCTGGTTGCTGGGCTAATTTCCAACTTATTATATAGCTAGCATTCAAATAAAATGTCTTCACTCTACATCAGTACCTGTCACATTTTTTTGGTGGTGAGTGCTCTGGTTGTTTGTTTATAACTCCATGTGCTAAAGGTTTGTATGCACACAGAGCGCCCGATTCTAGAAAGCATATGCCAAAGCGCAATGCAGATGCGCCAACAGAAATGGTGTAAGTCGCAAATATGTCCAGCAAATGCACCAAACACAATTCTAAAATGCGAGATGCGCATTGATGCAATACAGTACGTCAATTGTTACTTAAGCCGCCGTTGTGACAAACCCGCAGGTACGCCAATGCACAACTGCACATACACCAAGAAAAAGGGAAGATAAATGCCATGGTGAGATTCTAGAAGCAGCAGTGCCACAACATACACCATGACAAGCAGGTGTAACATTCACCAGGTGGGAGCAGGTGTAACTTACACAGCATATAAAGGAGCAGGGACAGACAGGCTGGACACACTGCAACACACCATGGGAGATAAGACAGAGAGTGTCTGAGGAAGGCAGGCACACAGGGTCAGTGTGGCACAGGGTACAAAGGGTGCACAGTGGCCACAGGCACAATGCTGGGATGATGGCGGCACAAGGCACAATGCCCCTGTCATGGCCACTGATACATGTAAACACTGAAACCACGACAGAGACACAGCACTGGGTGGACAATTGGTGGTGAGACACACCAACATCTGTGCTAGTGGTGCCACCTGCAGGGGAACAATGGTACCCCAAGGTGGAAGGGCACAGCACAGGCACCGTGCCACCACACAGCTGGGAGGTACAATGTGAGGTGGTATGGATGCCATAGCATGCATGATGACTCACAGCACACAGGACACCACACAGATTTGGCCTGGGGACAGTGGCCTGGGCTGTGAGCAGCACAAATGGCACACCAGCCTGATGCACAGGGAGGGAACACTAGGAACAACAGGCACCATCACCAGTGTGCATTCCTGTGCATGATGACAGACACACACACACACACACACACACACACACACAGTCACACACACACACACACACAGCCATGCACACCTGGAACAGACACAGAGACACAGTGTGTATGGCAAAAGGTTTAATATAAACATCGGGTACAGGGATACAGGGTAACAATGGAAGGGGGATAGGGATGAAAAATAGGCAACAGCAAGATACAGAAACAAAACAGTAAACCCAGACCCATTCAGCCACCCACAACAACTCCGAACACCAACCCGCACCCACAAACAACCCGAAACAAGCCCAACAACCAAAACACAATCCCACCCACAACAGTCAACATGAATAAGCAGCCCCGCCCACCCGAAGACAACCCACAACACCCATATGAACAGTCCCACCCACCAATACCAACCACCCCTATATACAAGCCCACCCACAAATACAGCCCCACCCACGTCTGGATGTTGCTGACCCATGGGACCTAGGTCCACCGCAGTTCAGTGAGGAGGGCACCCACCGACCCATAGAGGTGCCCAATGTCCTGCAATATGGCTGACACCAGGACCACAAGGCACTCCCAGTCCAGGCCCCCACCCTGCACAGGATCAGCCCCAGGCCCCTCAGCCACAACAGGCAACACCTCTCCCTGCTGCATCCCTTGCATGGCTGCATCCTGCCATGGTCCAGTGTCCCCTGCTGCAGGGCCAGCAGCGCATGGTGCAGTGTCCGGCAGTGAGGCATCCTCACCTGCCCATGCTGCAATGTCCTCATCAGCGGTCCCAGTTGGTGGCGCATCCATAGCCTGGTCTCTGTCAGCTGCAACTGTGCCCTCTGTGGTCAGGCTGGGTGTCTGTGGCTGTTCTGGCCCCTGTTGCCCAATATCAGTGGGGTCCCCCTGAATCAGCTGTGTGTTGACTGTAGCCAGGTTCCCATCAGATGCCACAACTGTGGAGGAGGTGGAGGAGGAGGAGGTAGGTGGCAGCACCCTGGCCCTCTGCTGTTTGTGCTAGGTGCGCAGCAGGTACTCTGCTGCATTGCAGGCCTTCACTTCAGCCATACCCCTCAGCAGGGCCCTCTGCCACTGTGGCAACCTGCTATGGACACCTGTAGGGATGTAAAGGATACGGTCAGTGCTGGGCCCAGATGGGGGGCACACACACACACAGGTAATCAATGTGAGGGTGCAGCATGAGCCACGATTTGGCCACCTACCATGGCCATAGCACAAGGGGAGCAATATATGTACTTACCTGACCTCCAGTGAAGCGTCTCCTACCTGAGGCCGCCGATGTGGCTCTGCTGCATGCTGTGGGTTGTGCCAGTGGAACCTGTGTGGTGAAGGGACAGGAGAGAGTGTGTGTGAGGCACTACTCACCATGGCCACCACACCAGCACTGCTGCAACAGACCAACAGCTATAGGTATACATACCATCACCTGGGACATGCCCAGACCGCATGTCCATGTCCCGGTGCCCTGCCATGTGAGCATCCACTGCAGGATCCCAGCCTCCCTCCATGACAGGTCCTGCCAGTGGTGTGTTAGCTGGCGGATGGTCCAGCATGTCTCTGTCATCTCCGCCATGCATGCACCGATAGCTGTTCACGTCCATTCCCGCTCCGTGACACTGCTCCTCTGGTACCCAGGTGGCAGCAGTGTCCTACCCCATTGCTGAATGCAGTTGATCAGCAGTGCCATCTCAAGGGGGGGTGAAGTTTGGGGCATGCCCACTGAGGCTGAGGGATGACCCCAAGGATATAATGGTCATCTGTGTGGCACCTGTAACAGGGGAAGAAATGGCACACAGATCACTACACAATGTCACTGTGGATGTGCTTGCCACCCACACCCACCATGTGCAATACTGGACACCAGCCGTGGGACATGGGTCAGGGCTGGGCCACAGGACTGAAACTGTTTACCACCACCTCAGGAGGTGCACCCCGTGCCAATGACAGGCACAGTATGAGGTGTGGAAAGGCCGAGCAGTGCCATACAGGAGCCAGGCACACAGTGACCACAGTGAACCAACAGAGCACCCGTCCCCTGCAGAGGCATGTCGCAGCCTGACCCTGCATAGTGTGGGCATAGAGCACTGCATGCAGCTCTGCCACACGTCTGCACCACCACCCCCATGTGGGGCAGCACATGGCCACAACCACCAGTTGCCCATGGAGCAGTCCCAAAGCCAACCATGGGCGCGGGCATGGAGAATGACAGATACCTACCTGGACCGTGCACCGTGGTGGCTGGAGTGGGGAGCGCTGATGGATCTCAATGCACACCTGGATTGAGAAAAAGCAGGGCAACATAAGCCTATGGCACAATCGGTGACCCTCAGAGCAGCTGTGGTATAGCAGCGTGAACCTACTTGGGCATGTATGGTGGAGTTGAATCCTACACAGGGGACAGAGAACAACAATGCCAGGTACACAGTGCTGTACAGGTATTGGAAATATGCATGTTGAGTAATGGCATATACTCACTGAAGACCCATACATGTCCGCTGTGGAGCTAGGGAGGGAATGGACATGGGTTAGTACACAGCCATATGTGCCACTGTGGCCAGCTGCCTGTGGGTGCTGCAACCCCCCCACTGTCTTCATCCCACAGGTATGTCCCCGCACCTGGCCCTTGATGGCCCCCAGGACACCCTGCTGTAACTGACCCTGCACAGGGTAGATGTGGCCAAGTGCATGCCTGCAATGACAGCGGGTGGCAATGTAGACAGGCCGCCATTGTGTACCCAACAGGCATAACGTAGGGCGTGGCATAGGGACAGTGGTACACAGCCAGTCAGGCATGCAGCCATGCACCTGTGTGTCCAGCACAGGCAAGGACCTATGCTGGTCCCCTCCGCACAGTCTGAAGTGACGTGTGGTGGCCCCCCAACCTGTGACGCATGGGACAGCCAGGACATTGGCTGCCATGTGCCGCACACAGGCATGGAAGGCGCTACACGGAAGGACATAGCAGCAGGAATGGATACGGCACACAGGCCAACATGTGGGGCAGCCCACTACTGCAGTGACACCCCCCCACCACACAGACATGCATCCCTGTCGCAGCGGCACAGTGACAGTGTGACAGGGCCATGGCCCCAGTTGAGTGGGGCACACATGTCAGGGGCGCAGTGTGAGTACATGCACCATCCTGGCAGTAGACCCCAGAGCAGTTGCTGGCAGTTGAAATAGTCAGTTGCCATTCAATGCAGTTTCAACCAGTTGCAATTGCATTGGATTGCAGTCATAAAATAGTGGAGTTGAAATCCACTGCAGTTGACGATTCTGAGGCCCATCCAGGTTTGTTTTTGTGGTGCACTGCAGTATGTTCTCTCTTTTTTTCTTTCCTGGGGGGGAGGGGGCCAGGGGGGCTGTGAATATCTAATGGTCCTTAACTGCTGGCACTGAGCCTTACAGCAAATAAAATGCACCCTGGCTCCTGAACATGAAGCATCCAACAATTAGGAGAAATAGAAGGAGGAGCCAGGAGCTTGAGCGTGTCTGTGACTGGCTGCACAAGGTGGTGGGGAGAGCGTGCCTAGGTAGGAGAGAAGACTGTCAGGAGAGGAGGCATCTGTGTTGGGATGTGGGCAACATAGCGAGCAATGTTTTTATGCAGGGATGAACTTTGGCGGTTCAGCCTTTAATTTAAAAATAAGTTAACTGTGTCCACTGTCTTGACGTGTCTAGTGCTCAGATAGAGACTAGTGTGTGGCTGTGTAGGTCCCAGTCAGTTCCCCAGCAAAGCCAGGCAGCGACCATGTGAAGGTAGCAAGTCAGTGGTCTGGTTGTGGTCAGGATCAGCCTGTGACCCCAGCTGGGCCCTTCAGAGTCATTGAGGAGCGGTAGGTGCACTGGTTCCATTGCATGGAGTACAGGAGTGGGGATGTGGGTCTGGGATGGGGACCGACTGTGTGTGTTGGGAGGAAGGAGCACACAGCTCCAAATAAACACCGGCACCACCACCGAGCAGAGCAGCAATGGCAGCCTGAACCATGGAGCCACCTGATGCTGTCGACTGAATCATCACCTGACACCTGACCAAACTGGCGGTGGTCCTGCTGCGTCCTCCACACTGCTGTTCACCACCTCCTCAGCCATGGGGCTGTTGCAGTCACCAATCTCCTCAAGCTCTGACATGGGCTCTGGTGTTGCAGTCACAGGTGTACTGGCATCAGGGCTGCCTTCAATGGATGTAAGGCTGCCACCGTCATCTGACACCGTGCCGGTAGCCTGGGCCATGCTGGCACCATCCTGGCCCTGCAGCTGCTGCTCCCACCTTCTGGCTCTGCTGAGGCCACCTGCACCAGCTGCCACAACACCTGTTGGATGGGAAGCTTGGCATTGCACCCACCACACATCTGTGCAGTCCCACCTGGTGTATGCCACCACTGTCCATGCGTCCTGCGCTTATGGCATTGACTCCCCACCATTGCTGCCCTTGCTGTGCCATCCATCCTGGTACGTCATCCCCAGTTGTCACATGGCTGCCCCATATGGCTCCCCACTGCACAGTGGCACCATGCACGGCTATGCCCATGGGGCACCACTGCGCTGCGGGGGCCAGCACCACTGGGTGACTTTGTTGTCCCTGCCATCCATGCACATCATCTGCAGCCCTTGCCCGTACTCCGTGAGCACTGGGACAGTGACCCATGCTGCCTCCCTACATCCCAACCCTTGTTAGTGCACGGCCCCCCCAGTACACAGTCTATGTTACTGCATCACCCAGTACAGCCTAGCCCATACCTCAGCATGACCCCCCCAACAGTACACAGTGCATGTTACTGTATCACCCAGTGCAGACCAGCCCATACCTTGGCATGCCCCCCCATGGTACACAGTGCATGTCACAGCATCACCCAATGCAGCCCAGCCAATGCCTCAGCATGCCCCCCCAACAGTACACAGTGCATGTCACAGCATCTCCCAGTGTGGACCAGCCCATACCTGTGCATGGCCCCCAACTCTGATTTCATGTGCACGTGCCAGCCCCTCCACAGTTGGGCATAGCTAGTTCCTTTGCACTGCTGCACATGTCAGCTGCACACAAGCCTGTCCCTGGCTGCCCCTGGCCATTGTCTGGTTCCCTTGGCCCACTCTGTGGCCAGCTGTAGCCATGTGGCATTCCTGTGGCATGCCACCCCACCGCTACATCTGCCTACACATTGTCACCCCACCCACCCCACCTTTTCTGTTGGCTGCAGTGCTGTTGCAGTGTCTGGCCTGTCGCATGCATTGCTGTTGTTTGTCCCTACCTGTGGCAGTGTGCCATCTGAAGGTGCCCAGCTGTGTTACTCCAGCGATGATCTGCTGGCTGAGGTTTGCCGCTGTCTTCTCTCAATGCTGCTGAGTGGCTCCTGCTGGGTGGGTCCATCCCCTGTGCCTTGTGCACTGCGCCTGTTTTTCCCCACCTTGCGCTTCACTAGCCCCTTGAGGTTGTTGTACTTTTTCTGTACATCCCGGACTGTCCTGTGCTGTGCAGCATTTTCATTGACCCTGCATGCCACCCTGTCCCATGCCCTCTTCCATTTTTCATTCCTCTTCCTATCCCCTCCACAACCCATGAGGAGTGCATGGTGCCTGTCTATTTGCTCCACCAGTGTGTTCACCTCCTCATGGCTGAAGTTCTTCTTCCTCCTCTGTCTCTCAGCTGCGGCTTCTGCCATGGCTGTGGCATATCTGCTGGTGTATGTTGGGCTGCAGCTGCATGTTACATCCTTTTATATGGTGTATCTTGCATGTCGCGACTTGCTCAGTTGTATTTGGTGCATCTTTCGCAGGTTCTAGAATAGGCCGTAAATCGCATGTCGCAGTTGCTGTTGTGTAAGTTCCCTCAAGTGCGTTACTTGTGTCTGGCGTAATTTCCTTTCTAGAATTGGGCCCAGTATATCTATACCTATGACAGTATCATAGCCTAGTGGTTAGAGTTCACTTGCATACTGTGCGACTCTAAGAAAGTCAGTTACCCTCCCTGCGTCTTGGATCACTCCTGAAATTGAGGCTCATTGTGCCTGTCTCAGAATAAAAAAAAAAATCTGAAATAAAGTCAAAAGTTAAATACCTTGGCTCAGGGTGGCTTGTACACTGATATAGTTTTGGCATATTGAAGATTCAAAGTAGAAAAGTAAGTAAATTTGGGATATCAGATAATCTAGAACTTTCAAATGTCACAGAAGAGGAGGGACAAGGTAAAATCCCTACAGCAAAAAAATTTCTTCTACAGTACAGCCCATATGGATATTAAACATTATGGTAGGGATAAGGGTTGGACCATTCTCAGTTAATGAAATCATTTGGGAAACATGATATATGAGCCAAGTGATTTAAAGCTCATAGGGAATAATCAGCAAAGATAACACAACTCCTGTAATGCCTTGATGGTATTATGAAACTACTGTATAATGATAGCCTTTATTTTTTTAATTAATGGTTCTATAGCTTTAATTTTCAAAATTCTGTTGTACATGAGGATTTAACATTACTAACATTTTAGAATGTAAACCAGCCATCATATCCAGCCATTGATTTATAATCCCAGAGTTTACAGTGTTACGGTGAACAATATTCAGTTACTGTATATCATAGATAAAGTTCTCTGGTTTTGGATCATGTCATGTTCCAGATCCAGTATTAATGATGACTAGGTAAACAGGGAACAAAGCAAATGATTGTTTTCTAAACATTTATAGAAACATATGATCGCACTCTAAGAACCTTAGTGTATTGTGGCTCACTACAATCAGCAACATCATTTGCAGTGATATGAGTTACAATTGTGGAGGGTATTACCATACTTCTAGGAATCTGTTTTCCAGACAGAATGCATTTTATTTTATTTATTTTATTTTTTTGGTAACCAGGTAAGACCTGCTAGACACAAGTGCCTGTTTTCTGGGGCGACCCAGGAGCACTGGGGTGGTTGAGTGACTTGTTCAGACACACACAGTATGCAACTGCAGGAGAAAATGTATGTGGGGCTGTTACATCCTTTATCTCTTTATCTGTTCATCCAAAATGTGCAAGGATTGTAATTTTAACTTCTTGTCTGCTACACCTGGAGGTACAGGAACTTAAAAATCACATAGGTCAGCTTTCCTTTGGACATCTTCGGCCAATAGTAGTTAACTGGTGAAAGCTGAGGCTGTCATGGTCCTGACACTACTGTTACATTTGAAGCAATCATTATCATCCTGTGTTTTCATTATGACCCTGTGGAGGTGAAAGAATACAGGGAGGCAAAGAAAAAATATGCTGCACCTGTTGAGAATCAAGGGGTTCAGTTGGGATTATCGTGTGTGTGGCTGTGCAAATGCAGGAAAGAGTGGGATTTCTGCATTTTCAAAATGTGAATCATATTGAATGAAATGGTCTCTCATGCCTGAAAGATGAAATTCAGAATATCCCAGTTGATAAAGACTCATGGGTGATGCCCCAGCTAGATGAAAGTCCACCAGATGTGTACCATGTGTTGAATGCTCATCTCCATATCTCCAGAGACTTTTTGGAATACTTTGTTGATCTGCAGCTCACTTGCTTGTTCAGATATTGATGTGAGATTGGCTGTGTTTCCTTCAACTGCTTTTTCTAAGACTGTTGTAGCAAAGCCTAATATACCAGAAAATCCAACTACGATAATAAACCAAAAATATGTTTAGCAAAGTAACTATGCAACTTGCTCACTATCTTGGACTTTGCCTACTGAGATTATAGTAGTAAATCCCATAGCTGGGTATCCAGAAGTTCTAATAAAATAGTGCATCTTAAAAGCATATCAGTTTGTAGCCAAAATAAGGCTTCTTAAAACTGTTAACACTAAACAAAAAAAAAAAAAATCTGTGTAATACATGATCTGCTTTTCCAAACAGGGCATGTTATGCCAGGAAATTAATAAATTGACATTGTAGATCGAGGGAGCTGTACTGACCAGTTGAAGGACTCCTTGGCCCTGCTCATGAGATGCTAGTATTCTGTAAAGGATGTCTCATCTGAAGGTGCCCTGGAAATTACCATGATCATGAAACTATTTTAAAATGTTTAATACATTATTGATGAACTTCAGTCATTAACGTATAACTATTGCCACAGAGTTCACTGCTGCTACGGTAAAGGTTGCCTCACCTACAGTACACTCATAGGGTTACAAAACTACTCACATTGTTTGAGGTCCTCCTAACCAAAGCACGCACATAAGACCACTCTTACAACAGTAAGAGTAGCTTATGTTACCATATGAACACATACAAGAGATGGCCCAAGTTACTTTCAGTGGTGAAAATTTTATTTTTTGCATTTGATGTTCCTTGCTACACTTTATGACTTAGGGATTGGCAATGAGTTACAGAACCTTTAACTTCTCTCCCACTAGTTTAAATCCAGGCAAGCTTGGTAGCCACAGAAAGACATTATCATTTTCCAACTATGTGATAGCCTGTGTGAAATAAGATGTGCTGATTTCAGTTCAGTATCTAGAGGGCAGCTATCCGTATCATTTAACAATCTTCACAACTGACACAAATTAGCATCACCGTTTGCAGTCTCAGATGAGGAGCTAAGGCTAGAATGAAACTGAATCTGAACTACCGTACTTTATGTGCTACAGGAGGGTGTCTTTCACGGGCATGGTCGAGGCATATTGGTGGGACAGTTTGTGGAAACATACACTGTGTCAGTTTGCAACTTTCATTAGAACTAATATTCACTAGAAAATAAAGAAAGAAAAGAAAAGAACATTGAGCTCCAGCAGTTCTTTAAAACCAGTTAAATTTGTAAAGGGACAAAAAAAGAAAAAAAAAAAACACAGCCGACTGTCTCTAAAAGTGCCACTAGCAAGTACCTAGTACTTAGTCAACATAGAAAATAAAATAGTGGTGACCACACCATAGCTGGAGATATATAAATTATTTTATTTTAAATTAAAGCAGCAGTCGGCCCGGTGGCACTGAGGGCTGAGGTGTGGATGCTACACCTTGCACCATGCTGGTGACCTGTGTTCCTGAGCAGGCACAGATTGCCAGGGGTCAGCCAGGAGGAGAAGGAGGATTAAGCATCCCATGGACACCTTTCCTCCTCTTCAGAAGGTGGGTAGGAAGGTCCGCCAAGGTGCCGGCTCCTGGTGGCTGGTGCATCCTCTGGGCCAAGTGGATTGGGCAGCATGAGCGGCATGAGACATGCAACATACGGAAGTGTGCATTGTAGTGGCATTGATGCCATTGCACACCCATACTGGGGGGGGGAGTAGGGAATACACATACAAAACAAATCCCTCTGCAGTGTGACAGCTGCCTCGATGGCGCAGCTCCCTCCTGAGCCCACCCTCCAGGTCTCTGCAGTAGTGGGGTACGTACCCACTGTGTTGTGGCCTGGGAAGGGCTGCAGTGATGGGGGAGAGCTCTGGCCCTGACCAGGGCAGTGGACGTGAAGGTTGGTTGGAAGGGGGAACCATAGGTACAACCCCCCCAGCCGAGGAAATAAATAAATTAAAAAAATTAAAGCAGCAGATCTTCACTTCTAAACACTCCTATGTAGCACCTCAAACAGGCTTCATCAGGTGTGAAGATCTGCTGTTTTAATTTCAAATAAAGTAATTTACAGTACATACCTCCAGCTACAGTGTGTGCACTACTAGCGACACTGCCAACCCTTTTTGCATCATATTATTTAAAGCTGAACCTTCAGATTTTATAATTTCTTACTGTCTCTAGCATTCATTGATGTTTCTTGTTATTTTATCTGCTTCCTTTCTTGGTAGAACTGAAATGCATGCGTATGGTGCAATTATATCCAAAACTGTTTTGTTTCAAATGTATCATCTACTTCTATTGCATACTTCCTAGGGGGTGGAGCATTTAACTTCCAGTGATCACTCTGCCTGACACTCACTATCCCAACACTGGGTGCCTGAAACACGGGTGCCTGACATTGGGATTTGTCCACATCGGAGTTTGAATCTTAAAGTGGGGGTGGTGCTGGGGTGCAGCCTCCAGAAACATAAAATAAATTCTGCCACGGGGGAAAATCTCAATGTCGGGCACCCGTGTTTCAGGTACCCAGCATCGGGATAGGGAGAGTCAAACAAAGCTATTACAGGAATTACTAGTAGACCCCTTCTTGGACATTAAGAACACCTCTACATAGTGGAGCCACTCAAAATGTAACAGACTCCTCTCCTCCCACTGCATCTTGAGAGGCTAGACCATGTTGGGGTAGTTCCCAAATCCAGAAACAATGTAGGGGGATCTGATCAAGGACTGTAAACAAAGTTGTTTTGTGTGTGCTAACACCAGTATGGATGGTAGTCTGTTTCTCACTTTACAAAAGCAAAACGGAATTAGAATCAAACTACCAGCTACATCAACAAATTCTACAGAATGTCAGTAGTCATAAAAGGCTCAAGATGGTTGACATTGTCCTTTTAATAAAAAAATATGGAAAGCCCTATAAAAACCTTTTTTTAAAAAGACCAACATGTTCAGGAACAGTTCAAGTGTCTTTAAAATGTTAGGAGTCAAATTTCTTTAATAAATGGCTGGGGGCTGGTTTTAATGTCTTGTGGGGCATATAAGAGGTCTTTCAAAGTACTGTTTCAGCAAACTGTAACCCTCATGCTACCCCAGCAAAGATAACTCAGACAATCTCTCTTAGTCAAGCTGTCAGTTAATTCCCCAGTCCCCCAAACTCCATGCAAAGCTCACTCCCTATAGAATATTTGTCCCACTCCAATCTACAGGGGTACAGAGCAAAGAAAGAATACCATATGCATATTCCCCACACACCTGTAGTCAAAGGAGAGTGAAGGCAAACAACACTTACATCACCCTGGCTGACAAGGAATCCTCATCCATGTCACCATGAACAAACATTTTTTTAGAGTCTGTTCCCAGAACTATTCCCAGAGGAAAAGATATATAGGAGAAAGCTTGTAATTTTATGTACTGTATGTATGTATGCATGCATTTGGAAAGCTTTACCAGGAAAGAAATACTGAGCTCATAGCAACTTGCTGAGTATGGAAGAAAGTACAAGAAGCGAACAAGGGGCAGGTTCATGAAATGGCTAGAATACCTGTGGTTGAGGAAAAATGTGGCACAAATAGGTTCCCATTTGCAGATCCACAAGTAGCAGCAGTTTTCCAGCAGCTCCAGGTATTCACAAAGGTGGAGCCAGATTACAACTGCCTCCACTATTTACTGCCACTTGCTGGTGCTGTTGCTGGGGAATGCCTCGCAGCTGCAGTAACCAGGTACAGCCAGTAGGACCAGTTGTAACAACTGCTGGAAGTGCTGCGGCCTTGAATTCCAATCTGCGTAGCTGCAAGGAGTTTGGGCTACAACTGCCATTGTGGTTTGGGGCTTGGTCCCTGTTTCATTCGTGAATCCTGCTCAGACATAGATAGTATTTTAACAGCATTACAAAAAATAGTAATATGCAAGTGATACAGGACCTGAGTATAATCTTAAACAGCTACTGATGCCTCGAAGAATATTTAAAAAAAACTTATTAATTAGGTAAATGTTTGCTTGCATTCCATTTATACTTTAAATATTTCTTCTCCCCATAACTTATTACTTAGGAAATGTGTATGAATATATGATCGTTGTCCCTTAGAGTTTATTTTGAGTTCATTTGCCTCTATAGTTTACTCACTACTCCAAGTTATAATCCTCTGTTGTGACATCACAGTCTGTTGCCATGGGAGTAACTGCAAGGTCACAAGTAGTGTTCTATGACCTCGGGTAGGGAGAAAGCAGCAAGGATAGATGAACTCTTCAGGAGTAAAGATCCTGTTTTCATGCAAATGATCTCGGTAATAAATAATGGGGAGAAGAAATACAGAAGTAATAGGAAATACAAGCTGGATTGTGTCTAAATATTATGTTTTGTTAAAGTTCTTCTGAACTCTAGCCAGCTGTCACCAGTTCTTTAAACATTGCAAGGCATAACAGTACAAAAAGGTGCAAGTGGTAGATAAAACTGAGTTTGGATAGACAAGGGAAATTACCCCAACAGGTATAGCAGGAAGAGGGAGAACAATATAACCAGAACAATATGAGTCAGGGGGAAGGAGATCAAATAAGATAAGGGTCATGGACAGTAGCAGGTGGGAGCAGAAAAGTCATGAAGGAAAGACCCAAGGGAGAATGGGGAAGAGGCAGAGAAGATTGACAGTAGAAGGATGGACCAGGGTTTAGGAAAGCTATATGAGAAGTCATCTTGACCAACAGTAGATTCCCAATTTGGAATAAAAAAGGAATGGGAAACATTGCTTTGGAGAGGGTTAGACTAAGGAGGGGCAATGGCAATGTTAATGGTAGTAGCGTTCAAAAGAGATGTATCACAGGGTTCAATTCTCAGACCATTGTTATTTCAGCTTTTTATAAATGATATCCTTAAAACATGTATCTCATCAGACATTTTATTATATGCTGATGATACAGTGTTATTAACTCACTCAAAGAACATTACTGACATAAGCAAGGCATTGAATCAGCATTTTCATAGTCTACATAGTTAGTTAAATTTAAATAAATTGGTTTTGGATACCAGTAAAGCTCAAACCTTGCTGCTTGGATCTGCCCTAAGGTTTTAAAGTACAAGCAAGATTTCTGTATTGAAACATATCTAGGTGTCCCACTTGAGTCTGTTGATTTGTTCATATATTAGCATATGTATCTTGATTCAAATTTGTGGTTTGATTGTCATATAGACACATAGCTTGTTTGCATCAAAAGTTGGGACAGCTACATAGGGTCAAAAAGTATTTAACTCTGGATACTAGAAAGCAGACTGCAACTCACAACCTCCCGTCAATCATTGACTATGGCTCTTTAGTTACAGATGGTGATTCAAAAACCATTCTTGATAAATAAATTCTGTTTAAGATAGCTAAATGTACATCTCTAGGAGGAAAGAGTACACCACTGTATGAATTTAAGGAGCCTTGATTAACTACAGTACAAGAAGAAGTATGGCCTATTTGAACTCTTGCCAAGTTCACATTTAAAACTATGCACAAATATTTGAACACAGTGTTTGGCAGAACTATTAAAATCTGCCTCCCTTTGTCTTAATTCCTGATCTTGTGAAGTAACTATCTCTACAGTCTTCATGCCTACTAAATTGGGTCAATCTGCTTTCAGGTACTGGGCCACTGTTTTATGGAACTGATTAGCTGTTACTATGCTTACTTAGAGTTCTATCAGGTGGTGACTGAAAAAGGCACTTGGTGCCAGTGCACGTACAGTACCCGGTTATCAAAGTGAAAATAAATAAATAAATATCAGTTCTTTTAAAAAGTCAGTTTGTTTGTTTATTATGCTTAACGGGTAGGCACAATGGACATGAAGTCCATTTACAGGTGCAACCAGACAAATCAGACAGACATAACATATGAATATACATAAGATAAAACAATTACAATAAATAACATAGAAAAATAAGATGAATTCAAATCAGTCATGAAACTTACATTCCGATAAAGACACAAAATACTGAAACAACATTCTAGAAAAAAGCTCAGTTGGTCCTACATTCCTAATACCAATAGGGACCCCATTCCAATTGTTTGAAGCAGCATAGGCAAATGCACGCTGCCCACTAGATGTCCTCATAAGGGGAAGTTTAAGTATAGTATTATCAGACCTGGCTCTAGAGTAATAGTGAGACTGATGTTGTTGAAAATATTTTAACAAACTTTGAGGGGCATCTCCATGCATCAACCTTTGTGCAAATTTCAATAACAAAAATTTATAGTTTAGCTAGATGGTTAACCATCCCATCTTATGCAAAATAATACAATGGTCTGTTTGCCTATCAGCTGAAAGTGCAAACTTGCCAATTGTTGGCAACAAAACAGATTTTTTTAATACAAAACTTGTGGAAGCATTATCTGTAATTATGGCAGCATACTTAACTGTAGGGTATAAGCAAGATTTAGCAATTGTGAGTCTTGTCTCACTAATCAAAAATGACCGTTATCTATATAACAATGCAATTTTGGAATTGATCTTAGAAGTTATTGTAGCCAAATACAAATCAAAAATCAAACTAGGGTCCAATGTAACCCCCAGATATTTAAAACTCATTACATTCTCATGTGTTGTCCCATTGGGGCCAAGATTTCAAGGGAAAAGCCCATGTCCCTAAGCCAAGGAGCAATCCCAAATACCATAGTTTTTTGTTTTCGCTTTGTTCAACACCAATTTATTTGATGCTAACCAATTGTATACTCTGGACATCTCATTTGTTAACTCAAGATTTAACTCACTTATTGTTGACCCATGCAGATAAATTACTGCATCATCTGCATAAAGAGTAGATTTAGCAGAATACAGTACTGAGGAAATTTTATCAAAAATCAAAGGAAATAATATTGGTCCAAGTACAGTATGGAGCCCTGCAGGACTACACACTTGACCAAAGCTTTATCAGAGATAGTTCCTCTAAACTTTACCATTTGGGATCTGTTATGGAAATAGTTTGAAATCCAACAAAGAGCAGACTCACATAAGCCCAAAGATTCCAGTCTAGCAATCAACAACTCATGGTTAACCAAACTGAATGCTTTGGTTAAGATCTTGAACGCAGCCCCAGTCAAACAATCCCTTTCCATCCCTCCTAGGACTACATCCGTGAACTCGACTAAGGCAGTCTCTGTACCATGTCCCTTCCGGAAACCGTGCTGGCTTGTGGATAACAGTCCACAGCTATAAATATTTTCAATAAATTGTCTATAGACAATTCTGTCTTGAATTTTTGACAAAGCAGACAAGATGGCAGTTGGTCCGTAATTCCCAAAATCAGGCACTAGGCTGGACTTATAAACTGGTACAACTAGGGAATGTTTCCATAGATTAGGAACTTGACCAGAGACAAAGGATAGATTAATTAAAATACAAACAGGATACGCCAGCTCTTCAGGTGTCTCACGTAACAGATTAGGAGGTAAGACAACATAACTGGCAGAACCATCCATTTTCAACTGTTGCAAACATTTTAGTACCTCATGAGGTGAAGAAATTATTATTTTTTTTTAATTATGTGTTTATCCTCCTTTTGCCCTGCAGGCAGACATCTGTCCTCCTCCACCCCCTGGCCACCCCTATGCCCCCCGGCACTTCTCTGGCCCTGTGTCCCCATGGAGTACCCCCCATGTTGGGGTCGAAGGGGAGAAGGCTGTTCTCCCCCCCTCCCAAGCAGTATCCAGAGTGGGCCTGAGGCCGCACCGTCAGAGTAGTGGAGGGGCTTCCATGAAGCCGTCAGGTGTTTTTTCTGCTTTTCCTTGGACCTACCACTGTGGCTGTGAATGCACAAGTGTGGAGGCACACATGCAGCATGATGACACACTACTTTGTTTCCCTAGCTTTGATGCTACCCCCAGCTTCCACTGGGGGACAGCCAAGCATTGAAACAGCTTGCCCACCCTTCTCTGAGAGAGGACAGCTGTCATTAGATGCTCACATCCTCTCCCTCCCCTACTGCCCCCAGCAGCCCATGCTCATTCCCGAACATGGTTCGCCAGCATGGCGCAAGGTGTGGCTTCCAGCTCCTCAATCCTCGGCACCACCAAGCCAGCTAGGTGAAGTAATTCTTAAATAGAATTTAGGTATACCCATTATGTCAATAGTTGAATCATTCTTAAAGAATTCATTAGATTTAGTAAAATAAGAATTAAGATCAGTAAATTTTGTATTAAACTTGTTGCCCATTGTTAAAGCACAAGTAACTATATCAGGCCCATCTTTTATATGGGGTCCAATCCCATTCATAGGCTTAATCAGGCCATTAATCATATACCAGAATTTATTAGGGTCTGATAGTCCATCAGTTTGTTTTTTCATTAAGTAATCCAGTTTGGCCAGTTTAATCTGGACTTTACAATTGTTACTTATGGATCGATATGCATGAAATGTTGTGGGCAAGCCATCACGCTTATACTTTTTCCAGAGTTTATCACGTTCTCTCATTCATTTTAACAAGGGTATGGTTATCCATCCAGATTTTTTCCCCGATTTATGCCTTTTAATATACGGGACAAAAATTATTTAACACTGCTGTAAACTCTGTTATTAAAAAAATCTAAGACATAGTTTACATCCAGTATTGAAAGCAAAAAAGACCAGTCAACTGTACGTAATTTTGCACAAAATTCACATAAATCACAGTTAGTAAAATTGCTAACCATTTTTCTATAAGGTGCAGGTTTTCTAGGGCTTCTATGTTTCCAAATGCACAAGACTGGATGGTGATCATGCAGTGAATCAGCTATCACTCCACACTTTAGAATGTGACCAGGCCTGTCACATTCTACATCTAAAAGAAAATAAATGCATTCAAGTTTTTGAGAATTGTGTACTGTTTTATTTTTACATTTGTATTGTTTTGCAATGTATAGCTTTTTCTTCTCTTCTGTTATTTTGTAATAATTCCTTGTACCTATGGTACACCAGGTTATACCTGAAAAGGTACATTATGTTCCAGTGTAATTTATGCTGTACATGAAACTAAATGAAACTAAGAGGGCTCCATACTAACTCCAACCAACTGTCCAAGTTATATTTTATGGGTGGGATATTCAGACTGTGCCAGGCTGTGGCGCAAGCCTGGGCGCAGCGCAACTAGGATGTGCCAGGTTGCTGACAGGGTGATATTCAACGGTGCTGCACCATGGCTCAGCACCGTTGAATATCATGCTGTGGCCACCCGAAATGTGCATGGTGCACTGGCACTGCACCAGCGCAAGTGGCCAGAGAGGGGCAGGGGGATGCACTAGCGCAAGTGCCGTTGCGCTAGGTGCATCACCCACGATATTCAAAAGTGCACATGCAAATGGCACCATAATGCATGCAAGGTGCAAATGGAGACATTTGCATGTCATTATGGCACCATTTGCATGCAGGTGCGCCAATCCCCAGCGACTTGCGCCTGGCATCTTGCCAGGCTGCAGCCGTCGGGGACTGATGCCCCCTGCACAAGTGGTAAAGTGCCACACTGCCCGATCGCAGGCCTATGTATTAAATTTAAGGTCCAATATCCCTGGTGGTCCAGTGGACCGCGTCCAGCCCAATCGTGGGCATTAGTATTGAAATAAAGGTCCAATATCTCTGGTGGTCCAGTGGACTGCGTCTAGCCCTATTGTGGGCATCAGTGATAAAAAACAATCCATCCCGGGTGGTCCAGCAGTATCCCCCCTCCCCACCTGCCCACTGAGCCCCACCACCCTACTCCCCCCCCGATCAGTGGCGGGCGGCAGCTCCCCACCAGCAAGCCACTCTGCCACCAGCTGACTGACTGCGTGGGCCAATGGGCATGCACCCCGTACCGTACTACACAGTCCAGTGCATCGGGATTTGTGCCACGTGCATTCCCCTTTTGAAAATCGCACCTGGGCACATCAGTGGGTTGCGCCATGCGCAACCCTTCTGAATATCCCACCCTATATATATTTTACATGCCTTAAAACTTCATAGGATGTTACAAGACATATCATTAGCAGTGAAAGTCTTTAGACTAGTGTGTGCAACTCTTTTTATGGTCCCCATCCACAAACAATCTGTGTGCTTTATTCGGCCACATAACAGAATTGAGTAACAACCTTCACAGCATACCTGCAGAAGACAGCTGTACACCAATCCACAGTGCATACCATGCACTGGGTGGACATGCTATGTACACACTTCGACATAGCACATTAGTGCCACTAAGAATGAACCAAGGTCAAATTTGCATTCGGTGAATGTGCCAAAATCCAGAATTTTGGACACCTGCAAAGCAGATCTGAAGGAAATTGAATTCTCTTTCAGCATTTCTCACTTTGATGTCATGATGCAGCATTTTTTTGTAGTGAGAACAAGTTAGGGATGTCCAACTTGCTGGCAAGCCTTATGTCCTGCAACAGCCAGTCAGCAAAGATGGAAACTGAGAAGTCCTTACACTGTGCTCATCTTAGTAACACTTCAAGATTTCCCTCACAGGGAAAAACCTAGCTACTGAAGGATATAAGGTAATTTTATTCAAAAAAGAGTGACACTTGCTTAGAAAACATTTGAAATAACCTAGAATTCTGCATTTTCATTCTAATTAGCACTACATTTTTCTATACATTTTTTTTCTCTTCTTGATGGCTGGGGAGGCTATTCAGCCCTGTTCTTGCCTCCCAAACAGTGAGTGCTTCTCATGTTACTCACCTGGTCCTCATTTCCCCCATAGCTTGTCCCACCATGGCAGGGTTTGACAAAACAGGGCTGTCCACTCTCCCATGTTCATATATTCAGATCAACTCCTTGGATCCCTGGGTAGCAGTGCAGGATGGAGGCAGCCAGGCAGGACTTCATGAAGCCCTGCCATTAATTTTTCCTTTTTTTTCTGGTTTCTGTCCATACTGTAGTGCATGGATATGTATGTCTGTGTGTGTGTGTTGGGGGGTTCTGTCCATGCTGTAGTGCACAGATGTGTGTGTGTGTGTGTGTGTGTGTGTGTGTGTGTGTGGTGGCACACACGCATCAGGCAGTTATGGCCTTGCCCTATTTTGCCACCCAAGCTGCACTGCCACAGGCCTCCAATTGCTGGCAATCTAGGACCAGGCAAGCAGGCCTCCCCATCCCAGGAGAGGAGAGCAATCTTTCAGATGATTGACCTCCCTCACCTTGGTCAACCTCCGACAACCCAAGCTCATTCCCAAATTTGGGTCGCTGGCATGACAGGAGGTAAGGTGCCCAGCTCCTCAGCCCGCAGCACCACAGGTTAATTATCACTACAGTTAACAAGAGTTTTAGGCAGGCCATGCTAGTGAAATCACACTGCCAAGGAGAGGAAATGGTGCATATAGTGTGCCTGGATTGGCAGCTGTAGGAACATAATTCATACAAAAGTGACTTTTGCTCTGAAAAACTTTGAAATCACAACAGAAGTGTGCCTTATCATTCCAGTTAGCTAATTATTACTACATTTGCAGGGGACTCACATCAGGATACAATGCAATACCTTGCAGTATTGCTCCAGAGTGCTGCAACTCAATGGCAATCAAGCCCTTTTGTCATGCAGTATTTTGTTACATATCATTTACTGCAAGGCATTGCATTGCATCCTGGCTTTACTGCTCTGTAATGGTAATTTCAGGTGAGCTAGTGAAATCATGCTGCAGAAGACAGAAGAGAGGGCAGAGAGTGAATCTCCATTTGCAGCTGCAGGTATTGCAGCAACAGGAGCAGGGCACAGTGACTTTAAGCAAAAACAGCAAGAACCATTCTAGCAGCAATGTGTGTGCCAGGAAACGAAGAGCTACAAACACAGTGGCAAAAACTGGCACAACACACTGCTATCTAAAGGAGAAAACTTTGTGTCATAACATATAGTAAAAACCTATACCAAACATACTATCAAACTGTAAGGCCAGGGCAACACTACCCTGGCCTGTTTTGCGCTAGCATCGTGACGTCATGATGCACTGGTAGTGCAAAATTGGTCAGGCTAGTGTGTCCCAGCTTCACTGTTTGGTGGTATGTTCAGAAAAGCAGATAAGGGTTTGGCCTGAGAGACTGCCAAACTGAATAAGATTTAACATTAAATACCCTATTCAACCAGGTCCCAATGTAGCTTACAAAGGATATTAGTTATATGGTCACATTTCCTAAAAACTGTCAAAAAAGCATGTTTTACTGTATGCTCTGAAAAAAATTGAAAACAATTGAAAGATTACTAGACACCAAAGAAAACTGAATTGTAATTATCTAATTGGACAGTGAAATATGTGACTCAAAGAATGGTGAAGGCAAGGATGAACTGGATATGATTAAAATATGGAAAGCTAAAATTATAGTTGTCAAGCAATAACAAATGGTTCTTTGGCAAGAAAAGAACCCTCATGCAAAAGCACTAGGGCAAGGATTGCAAAACCTGTATGGTCGGTAAAGCCACACTTTAAAGAAGCACAAACTACTCCATTCCCTCTGTAACACAGATAAAGATTTAGAACTGTGACAAACAAATTTGTAGCATGAATATGGGACCTAGTTGGGAAATACTGACATGCACCAGATGGTCAGAGTTACCATGTCTTGTGAAACAAGCATTTGTCAATGCCGAATGTTGATTGGGTTGGTCTGTTGAGCTTGCTCAGTGGCCCGCTGTCACTGGCTCAGTCTGTTTGTCCCGGGGATGCAGGCTGCTTTTTTGTACTGGGCTGCTGCCAGCATTGGCAGCTTGTTCTGCTGAGGAAGAAATCCGCAGCTGTCTCGACAGAGCGCCATTGAGGTGGCTCACTCCCCCTCTCTCACTCACTCATTTTGTTTCTCCTGGCGCTGCAGGCTGCCCTTTTGTACTGGGCTCCTGCCTGTGTTGGTGGCTTTTCTACCCACAAAGAAATCTGCAGCAGTCCCGACAAAGCTCCGTTGAGCTCGCTCACTCCCCTTCTCTCACTCGCTCATTCTGTTCTGCCGGCTCTGCAGGCTGCCCTTGTCTACTGGGCTTCTACCTGCGTTGCTGCTTTCTTATGCCCACAAAGAAATTTGCAGCAGTTACAATACAGCTCTGTTGAGCTCACTCACTCGCTCTTTCTGGTTTTCCTGCCACTGCAGGCTGCCCTTTTTGTACTGGGCCCCTGCATGCATTGCTGCCTTTTTCTGCCTACAAACAAATCTGCAGCAGTCCCAACAAAGCCCCATTGAGCTCACTGACTCCCCCTCCCTCACTCGCTCATTCTGTGTCTCCTGGCACTGCAGGCTGCCCTTTTGGTACTGGGCTGCTACCTGCATTGGCGGCTTTTTCTAGCCAGAAAGAAACTGAAGCAGTCCCGACACAGCTCCATTGAGCTCGCTCACTCTCCCTCTGTCACTCTTGCATTCCTTTTCTGCTGGCAATGCAAGCTGGCCTTTTCTACTGGGCTCCTGCCTGCATTGCCACATTTTCTGCCCACAAAGAAATCTGCAGCAGTCACGCTAGAGCTCCGCTGAGCTTGCTCACTACCACTCTGTCACCCGCTCGTTCTGTTTCTCTTGGCGCCACAGACTGCGCTTTTGTATGGGGCTCCTGGCTGCGTTGGCACCTTTGTCTGTCCACAAAGAAATTCGCAGTTGTTCCAACACAGCTCCGTTGAGGTCGCTCAGTCTCCCTCTCTCTCATCGCTCATTCTGTTTGTCGTGACGCTGCAAGCTGCCCTTTTGTATGGGACTCCTGCCTGCATTGGCTCCTTTTTCTGCCCACAAAGAAATCCCAGCAGTCCTGATAGAGCTCCGTTGAGCTCACTAAGTCCCCTTGTCTCACTCGCTCGTACTGTTTCTCCCACCGCTGCAGGCTGGCCTTTTGTGCTGGGCCCCTGCCTGTATTGACGCCTTTTTCTGCCCACAAAGAAATCCGCAGCAGTTCTGACAGCGCTTCGGTGAGTTTGCTCACTCCCCCTCCCTTACTCACTCTCTCATTCTGTTTCTCCCAGTGCTGCAGGCTGCCCTTTTGTACTGGGCTCTTGTGTTGGGGCCTTGTCTGCCCACAAACAAATCTGCAGCAGTTCCGATAGAGCTCAGTTGAGCTCGGTCACTCCCCCCTCTCACTCGGTCATTCTTAATCTGTCCCAAACACTGATTTCCCAGACTGACCGTGCTATTGTCTGGTAGGAGTGCAAAAACATATTTTAGCCAGGATGTGAAAAATGACAGCTGTAGTGTTCATAAAGAGTTGTGAAAAAATGCCACTGTGGTTGAAAATGTGGCGGGACAGTATTACAAATTTGAGAAGTTACAAGGGTGCATGAAAACAGTTCAATGCACGCTTGTAACACAGTCATGTTATGGAGTTTCGTCACCAGATTTTCAACATAGGCATTTTAGGACCTCTGCTCATGAACAGTGCCACTGTCATTTTCTTAATCTGTCCCGAACACTGATTTCCCAGTGACCACGTTATTCTGTGCCGGAACAGTGAAAACACATTGTGGTCAGGATGTGAAAAATGACAGCTGTACTGCTTATAAGGAGGTTTGAAAAAATGGCACTGTTGAAAATCTGGTGTGACAATATTACAAATCTGCAAAGTTATAAGGGTGCGTGGAAAGTGCGCAACGCACACTTGTAACACAGTCAATTGATGGGCTATCATCACCAAATTTTCAGCATAGGCATTTTAGGACCTCTGCTCATGAACAGTATCATTGTCATTTTCTTAATCTGTCCCAAACAGTGTTTTCCCACAGCGACCGCTCTATTCTGTGCTGGAAGGGCAAAAACACATTTCAGCCAGGATTGGGAAAATGACAGCTATACTGTTCATAAGTAGGTCTGGGAAAATGGCAATGTTGAAAATCTGGAGTGAAAATATTATAAATTCGCGAAGTTACGAGCGTGTGTGCCAACTGCTCAACGCACACTTGTAACACAGTCATTTTACAGAGTATCGTTACCAAATTTTCAACATAGGCATTTTAGGACCTCTACTCAAGAACAGTGTCACTGTCATTTTCGTAATCTGTCCTGAACACTGATTTCTCACAGTGACCATGCTATTCTGCGCCGGAAGTGTGAAAACACATTTCTGCCAGAATGTCAACAATGACAGCTGTACTGCTCACTAGGAGGTGTGGCAAAATGCCAATGTTGAAAATCTGGCATGAAAATATTGTAAATTCATGAAGTTATGAGCGTACATAGCAACTGTGCAACGTACACTCGTAAAACCATCATTTTATGGATTTTTTCCACCAAATTTGCAACATAGGCTTTTTGAGAGCCCACCTCATGAACACTGGCACTGTCGTTTCATTAATCGGCCCCGAAGGGTGATTCTGCACAGTGACCACGAAACCACCTTTCTGGGCTGATTAACACCATGACAGTTGAAGAATTCATGAGGAGGGGTCCCAAAAACCCCATGTTGAAAATTTGGTGGAAAAATTCCCAAAAATGCCCGAGATATGCACTAAAGTTGAAAAAACCCTATGTATTACATTATACAGCTTACCAGCATTTCCTCAGTTCGCGGTCGGCTTTAAAGAGTGCAGACGTGTTCCTGGTCCACCGAAGATAGTCACGCTGAGCTCCGGAGGTAAGTATGGGGTGAGGGGGGTGTGAGGAGGCAGGGTGCGCAGTGGGTGGGTGCGAGTTGTGGGAGGGGGCAGGGAGACTACGAGGGACCGTTTCCTTTTTTTCAGGTAATAAAAAACCAAAAAAATGTTGTGGGACCGTTTTTTACTTTACAGGGGCATGTGGCATGCTGGGGCGGGTTCCCAGCATACCACCAAGGAGTCTTGCTTTGGGGGGCAGCTGTAGCTGATGGGGGATTTGGCACCCCCATCGGCAAACAACAAAAGGGGCATGTGGCCTGCTGGGGTGGGCTCCCAGCATGCCACCAGAGTCTTGTTTTTTTTGGGGGGTGGCAGCTGTAGCCGACAGGGGATTGGGCACCCCCATCAGCAAACAACAACAGGGTGGGGAATTCATTTCTGCTGACTGGGATTGGGCATCCCCATCGGCAAACAACAAAAGGGGGGGATTCCTTTCTGCCGATGGGGATTGGGCACCCCGTCAGCAGACAATAAGATGGGGGGGTTACATTATGCCAACGGGGAGTGGGCTCCCCCGTTGGCAAATAAACATGGGGGGGTAAATATTGTTTGTGAATACGGTGGCAAGCCGCCGCCATGTTCTAAAACAATATCACTGAGATCCTACATCCTGCCCTGCAATGATGGGTTGCTCCCTCATTGCAAGCGGATAACTGACGATGCAATAGCGAGGCAGCCCCTGATTCGTGACTGATTTTTAGAAGGTTGTGGCACGCTGGCTGAACTAGTGTCAGCAGCAGCATGCCACGGCATTGGGGGATGGGGGACAAGCCTTTGCAGGCTGTGGGGGCATTGGGCACAACAGTGCCATGCCTCCACAACCTGCTTGTGGAGAAAGCTGACGCAACATGTTTCTTGCACATGCGCGCAATCAACATAAAAAAACAACCTTTCTGAGTCCTTACTTAGGTCACAGGAACTTGACAGTTTCCAAGAAGTGAGGTGTGGAAACTAGTTCATAGGAAAGTCACAAGAAAGAAACTGCTTGTAAGGAGTGAGGTATGAAAACCTTATCAGGCAACTGAAGCACTTGGATTAGTTCAGAAGCATGTGGGGACAGTTGCACAGCTCACATCAAAAGACCTGCTTTCAAGGTGTGACCACTTGAGGGTGTGAAAACCTATCAAATAATTGAAGCAGCTGTCTTTTTTTTGTAAATACATTTTTATTGACATTTTCCTTAATAAAACTTGATTGGTTGTAGGAAAAATGTCCAGTAAACAACATCATGTTGGAGGTAGGTGTAATCTGTGAACTAGTTTTGGCCAGCTTCTAGGATTAAATGGACAAATGGAGGCTGATCCTTATGACTGACAGGAAGATGTGATGAGGGAAGACTCCCTGAGTGGGTTAAACTGGCATCAAAAGTCAGGCACAGGCAAATTCATCTGGGGAAGAGTACATCAAGTGTCTGCTGAAAGTTAAAGGGAACTCTCTGTCTCCTGAATCTTACACCTGTGTAGCAACTTAAGCCCTAAGCAAGGAAACTACCCAGAGCAGGGGGGAGATCTATTAGAATGTAATCTTGGACTAGATGGAGCCTTCTTTCAGTAATCTATACTGTTTAATTGTTTTGTTTTGCATTTTCTTGTGTTTTTATCCCTTTCAGATTTTTCTGTATATTATGTAAATTAGTAGTGTAAATATTAAATGTTTACATATTTCATATTTTCTGTGACGGTGCAGAGTTTCATAGAACAGGTAAGAAAAAAATTACTGACCATAGTAATCTTATTTCTTCCAAGGGATCACTCATTATGATTAAACAAATGCAGTCAGCCTTCAGCATTGTACTGCCATGGAGAGATAGAATTTATGCAAATTATGGAACTCCAGCTGGCTCATGCCAGTTTCAAATGCTGCTGCTAGGGCTGTGTGAATACCTTTTTCTGAATATTTGGCAGAATATTTGTTATTCTGTGTCGAAATACTCGGTATTTGTTATTCGTTGTGGCCAGTGGGGTTGTTTAAAAATTTTTTAAAAAAGTGTTTTCCCCCCTCCTGGCCAACTTAAAAAAAATATTTTTACTATCCCCATGATCTCTGGTGTTTAGTGGCCCCCCCCAGCCGATTTCCTGCCCAATATGAAGAATCCCCTGCCTGTCAAGACTCACCCCCCTTGTCCACTGTCCAGAATTTTAATTAAAAATAAATATAAAATTTCCTGGTGTCTAGTGGTACCACCGCTTCGGCCAATAGCCAGCCCAGTATGAAGAAGGATCCTCCTCCCCCACAGAGATTCACACCCAGTCCCTCATGGTGCACTAGTGATGCCGTCCACACAATCATTTAATTAAAAAGAAAAAAAAAATTCTCTGGTGTCTAGTGGACCCCCCACCCTGTCCAGTAGTGACCCCCAACCCCTCTCCTCCCCCATCCAGGACCTCAGTGGGCCACTGGCACAGTCCTCCACTCACCTCCATGGCCAGCAGCCCGACTAGGTGCTTTCAGTGACTGAGCACATGCTTGACTGTGCAAGTAGGCATTCATTGAAGCATTCAGTCAAACTGCCGCAAACCATCGGAAGACAGTCAGAAGGACTAATAATCTGTATTTCGCTGAGAATCCTGGATAGAAGAAGAAACTGAGGGTGAGAGTTACTACCAGACAGGGCAGTCAGTCTACTAGCACAGAAAGTTTTAAGTCTCAAGCGAATGATAGTGTCAGTAACAGTAGTTGACGTATGGTGGATGAGGTGTGATCCTCAACAGGAAAGGGGGTCATTCTTCATATTGGGCTGGTGATCAGTCCGGGGGTGGGAGCACTAGACACCAGGGACATTTATATTTATTTTTAATCAAATTTCTGGATGGGGGAGATGGAGTGAATCTCGAGGTCTTCATATTGGGCCTGCATTCGGCCAGGGGGGTAGGACCACTAGACACCAGGCTTCATGGGGACTGTAAAATCTTGTTTTAATGTTAGCAGGAGGGTGAAAACACTTTTTTTTAAAATGTTTCAATACACCCTCCTCCGGCCGAATGATGAATACCACTCGAATAGTGGGCTATTCGGTTCTGAATATTTGGGCAGACCATTATTCATGGTATTCAGAAAATAATATTCAGTCTATGCACAGCCCAACTGCTTCACTCTAGGGTCAAGATATTCAAAGGAGTTGTACATGGTACAACTAAAATATGCCAGTGCAACTACAGAAATGCATCCCAGAACCATATTCAAATGGCAGCATTGCACAACGCAATTCTGGGATGTGCTGCTACGCAAAAGTAATGTATGAAACGCAAGTAAAGGGGGGGCGTTACCATGAATATATGCGCAACCACATATTCAGCCAAAACACACAGTGCAACTGTGGAGCAACTCAAGTTGTGCCACACAAAGTAAGCATGAAAGA